>OY292413.1:10680599-12079766 GCA_958496275.1 Zele albiditarsus | reverse complement strand
CGCGGTTTGTTGCCCTTGATCGATTATCTCCATTAGTTTGTGCTCCCTCTCTGCGGGAGGTTGCATCAAGATCTCCGGGGAGTCGTGCGTTTTGCTCATCGTCCTCCGTCCTCTGACCGCAACAGTCTATTTTCCCACCGACCGCAGCAGTCGGACATTTTTTTTCCTTCCAATTTTTTTACATTTCATTCTCCTATTTCTTCATCTGACTGCGGATTTGATTCAATAGCTTCAACATTGCAGCCAGTGGAAGATCATCATCTATATATCTATTTATATACAGAGAGGGATAGATGGGAGAGACGCTTCCGACTGCGGACGCAACGCATCTACGTCTCCATCTTAACACCTCCCATACAATTTTTTCTAATATGCTTCATTTATGCTGTTCTCATGGACAATTTGCTTTCATATACATTTATCTATTTACATAGAAACAATTAGTATCTATATTTATTGATATAATATATGGATATATCGTTATGTATATAACAATACTGTAATAATCATATATTTCGCTCGTTATTTTAATAAAGAATGTGGGAATACAAAATAGGAAAATGAAAATTCAGAAGTGGTGACCGTGAATCACGAATCATCATGATTCTAGTTGTGGCTTTGCTAATATGTAGCCTGGCTATAAATAAAGTTAACACAAACTGATCGCTGTCAGATGAGAAGATTCCCGTTGGCCTCTGCTCTTCGCTTCGATTAGTTTTATGAGCATAAAAAATTTATTTCTCTAAGATCCTTCCCGGCGCTTGGATATTCCCTTGCTTTTTTTACTTCTTTCTATGTTTTCATCACGTTCAAAACGTTTTCGCAATCGAAGTTGTGGAATGAGAGTACGCCACGAGTTCATATATATATATATAGAAGGGGGGATTACTACGTGTATCCGTGGGAGAACATGATCAATTTCACGGATGTTTGCTGTCACGGTGCTGGGAGCCAGTCTTTGTTCGTTTTCTTAACGACACCGTACTAATTGCATTAGTACACTCGTCCCAATAAAACGATCAAATAATGAAAATATTTATATATATCAATATCGAATAATTTATCACAGATATAAATATCTTTACAATAGTATTAATATCAGGGAGAATTTTAATATTTCAACGACTATTGCAAAAATTTCCACTATTCCATTTGTACGACGCTGAGGAGTATGTTCGAACGGAAGTGTAGATGGCGATGATCATGAAGGATTAACATCGTGGTGAGAGGCGTGAACTCAATTTTTAGGTGCCAATGTACTTCCTTAGTTAATCGATCTTAGATGGAACAATAATAATAATAAATGCAAAAGTCATGGTCGTGTTGTGGCGTTGATGAGCTTACACATCTATATCTCATACATGTATATATGTATATACTACTCAATGATATCCACTGAAAGCCAATATAGTAGATGTGTAGGCCGATTTCGTTGCGATCCCTTTACTTCTTGCAATTATTTGTATCAGTAAATAAGTATCTCGTATTTCAAACTACAGTGCAATGTATATTTCCAGTTATCCCATATCCAACACGCTATATATATATACATATATATATATATATATATATATGGGTGTGTATGTATGTATGCATGTATGTATATGTATGTATACGATTTTGTGTGAATTGTTTCTTTAATGGAGAAGGGTTACGGTGATTTCATCATGAACCTATAGGTTAGTGGCGCTATATTGATTTCCTATACAGTACCAAATTGGTGAGTCAATATTTTTTTATTTGATTTTTCGGATCACGTGATATAGCTCCTTCAATATTGTGTCAATTTTGCGAGACATTTCTGCAACGTCTTTCAATATAAGAAAATGTATCTTTTATAGCGCTATAGCTCCTTTTCATACTCACGGACGGACTCATAATTTCATTTTACAACATTAAATCGAAATATCGCCGCAGTTTTTGCATTATTATATCTCGCTGTGTGTATCTATCTATCTATCTATCTATCTATCGGTATATCGATCTGTACTTTAACCTCTTATGGATCGATTCACTGTTACTATAGTGATAGATCGATTGATTTATACTAAATAAGATTTGGTAACAGTTACCGAATAATTTGATTGTGGTTGAGACCAAATGAATATTTTGTAGCAGTTATTAAAAGTCGCCTTTGATATAGGATGACCATAGTATCAGGTAGATTGAAGATGCATAGGATACCTCCTTGACAAAAGTATAAAGTAAATTGAACACATGTAAGTTATGTCATCGATGGTGGTTATTTATTTATAAGTAATATGATATTGATTTGGAATGCGAATAATTGAGGTTCAATTGATGTCATTCATAAAATTTATTTGACACAACCTTCGGAAGTGTCACGATTAACAATATGTATCACTGTGAAACAAAAGTTGGGTCGGTCGTGCGAACAAATGGATTTTGTGATGTCAAAAAATTTTTTCAATCAGTGTATAATATATACATGTGTCCAGTTTAC
The DNA here is from genome assembly GCA_958496275.1 of Zele albiditarsus. Taxonomy (NCBI): domain Eukaryota; kingdom Metazoa; phylum Arthropoda; class Insecta; order Hymenoptera; family Braconidae; genus Zele; species Zele albiditarsus. The sequence goes on along the minus strand of OY292413.1, from coordinate 12,077,302 downwards.
ATATAATTATCATTGAAAATAAAACATATGGTTATTATGTAATTATATATTATTTCAACATTGTTGCTTTTGATGTACATTAATGTTATGAATATATTTTTTTTTCCTCACTTTTGTTTATGTTTATACATTGAACTTTTGCCGTATTTGTCAGTCACACATCTTCACAACGTTCAATTCACTTACACATTTCTTTCTCTATATTCATCTACAGGCCCAATAAAAAAAAAGTAAGAAAAATAAGGAGAAGCCGCTACTGTATATTTCATCAACGAGCGACACGAAATGCGCAGCGATCACGTGAATTGGGGCTGTTGGACAAAGGAAAGACGGTATCGTCGCTCTCTGAAAATTACACGCGGGTAAATTGTTATCGCCCCCGACGCAATCGCTAAATGTTAATTGGTCAGATAAAGAATGAAAGTGTGTGGCGGAACGCTTTGTAGGAACTATTCCGCCGCAGACGATAAATATTTCTTCACTATACCCCGATTATTGTCATTGTTTTTCGATTCTCCCGGGTGTTCCATTTGAGACGCGGAGGAAATTGAAACAGAAAGATAATTGGAGGCTCACCTGTATTACCTGCACTATATAATGCTTCAGTCAGCAGTATTGAAATTACAAATTTTTCGCGATGCTGATTCTAAGTAAAATTATTTTTATCATTTTTTCAGATTACAATGTCGAATGTCGGAAGCTGATGTAGATTCCAATTATCTGCAAATCGACCGTGAGTGTTAATTTATTCGAAAGAATTCACAGAATGTATTAGTATTTTTGCTATTTATTTTCATTCTTATGTATTTGTCACTTGGCCATTCAGCTTTCGATGCACTTGAATGCTGCAGCCTGTACGGATGTTTTCAAGTGTTTGTGGACTTTTTCACAGATTGGTATAGAAATGCCAGCATTGTGATTTGGGCTGCAGTGTCGGACGTCAAAACACTTTGGATAGTAACAAGTTACGTGAACCAATATTAACTGATTCAATTATTGATAGAATTCATTGATGATTTCAGAGGGAAATTGTATGCAAAAGGGAAAAATGGTGGGAAAACTCTTCGCATATTATCTTATTGTATTCACAATTTATATAATTGACAATGGATTTTGGATTGATAAAAACATTGTCAAAATCGTCAGTAATGCGGTTTTGGAAGCACAATTGTACGTATACATATATTTTTGCATCTATCTATATGTTTGTCGATGTCAAATAGTATATTTATTAAACGACATGATGCTACATTAAAAGAGATGTATTCAATATTCCTCCTGTTCACCCATCAATTTTGTATGCAGATAAACAGCAAAATAGCATTCCTCGATAGTATATATGCGCAATATGCGCAACTCCACTCCGACTTGACGGTGTCGACTAGTAATTTCTTTACACATAAAAACCATCTATACTCTCTATTTTTCTTCTCTTCTTCTCTCTATCTCTCTTGTTCATACCTATGACTGTACACTTGACTCCGAGAATAAGATGCTTTGTTGAAGCGAAGAACCGCCTGGTCATTGCTGCTACAATGCCACGGGCGAGTGGAAACGTCGAAATGAAACGAGAGTTTCCCAGCGTGAGCAAAGTTTTACGCTCACCGCTCATATTCAACATTATACTGTGCATTCTTCCTCATCATCGTTTTCCTCTTTCTTACATATTGTTTGACGCGGCTATTATGCAACCCTCCACCACTCAAAATGAAAAGTTGTAAAAAACGAAGAAAAATGCAAAAATATATAGTAAAAGAAAATATAAAAAAAGAAAAAAAGAAAAAAAGAAAAAAAGAAAAACGAAATGAATATCCATTGAAAATTTATTTGATTGTCTCCTTCTCTGTTTTAGATGCACTCAACTGATAATAGTCCTGGCAGTTGTATTGAGCTTTGTCTTGGCGACTTTACATCTCAATGTAACGTTTATGCCATCCGCGTGCAAAGACTGAGATGTACATGCTTTGACCTGTCTGGAACTATGTCACGATTAAAACGCACGCGAATTACCTAAATCCATTAGCTTTGCTGATCCATTCAAGCCACAATGATTTTTTACTCAATATTATATACGAATGTTCGATTACTTTCCATGATCATTAAATTGCTTGGCAGTTCATACTATAAAATTTCTACCATTTATCATAGTAAATTTTTATGTACAAATTTGAATATATATATCGCAATAATAATTCTTACCTTTTTTTTTTTTACGAATAGAATTATACTGTATTTGATATACTAAAGATAGGTAATTGTTATCGAATCCATTGCGGCATAAGAATTGCAATTGTAATCGTACAATTCATTCTCACAATAGTTATTGTAATTTATCGTGTTACATAGATTAGTATGAGTAACCATGTTTTGCTAATATGTTTCAATTATGAATCGTTATCCTATGTCAATGTACTTACAAGAGCCTATTGAAAAAAAAACTATTCATAAAACCTGATGAACAAAACCAGTGAAAATAGGACAAATGAAGCAAAATTATTCTCAATTATGAATTAACTGCTCATATATATATGTGCCATAATTAGGAATGATTGAAGCTGATAGCCCGTATTCAATATTAGACGAGTCTCTCTCTCTCTCTCTCTCTCTCTCTTTTTCTCGTTCTGGAGGAATAGGTTTGATTGCAGATATACAAGACGTCAATCGTGACGGAACAGTATATATTATGTTAGTATTTCTGTTGTTGGTATGTTTGTGGGTTTTTATTAGTGATTGCTTCCTTTTTTTTTATTTATTTATTTATTTTTTTTTTTTTTCATTACATTGAATATGAACACAAATATAAATTCGTAAACATGCTCCTTATGCATTCATCAAAAAGGTGTTCTTATGTCATCAATATTAAAGATCAATTTTTCGAGCTACCTCATAATAAACATAAACAATGCACACTAAACTTGTGTTTCGTATATACAAATACGTGAAGGCACAACAACAACAACAACAACAACAACAAGAATGTGCGCGGCAAGATCAAGTTACCACGCGTATGTACGTATATGTAAATGAAGAAAAAGGTTATATATATATATATAGACCGCTACGAGAGGACCGCTAAGGAGACCACGGTGCAAACCGTGTGAATCCCAACACGGTTGTTGTTACTGTTCTCGTTCCTCATACCATCCTTCTCGTGCAGCACTCTTCCTCTTTTCTCTCTTGTGTAGGTCCGCGTGATCGCGCAGCTCACGGGAATTTATATTTTTTCAGTCTAACGAATCGTACAACGTGGAGAATTTTCACAATGGTGAAAGAGAAAGAGAGATAAAAATGGCGAAGAAAAGAATAGATGGGACAGGTTATATCTGAACACGGACGCCTGAGACAGTTATGGACGGTTGTTGGTTGTGCGCCGCAAAACACAAATGAGATCAAATTTTTGATATGTACGCCAAATCAACAATGGTTTTATTTTTCATTTCGAAACTATTCGCCACGTTCTCCCCATTGTAACCCATATTGTATAATTATCAGTCATACAGATGTATATATGTGTGTATTCAGATTATTTTCTAGTTGGATAACCGCATCAAATTTACAGCTGTTCATGTTTCACATTTTTATGGTGTTGAGAAAATAAATGTGTTTTTATGCATATACATATGTATATACATCTACATGTACTGCCATATTGTCGCGCTTTTTCATTGCGCTTGGGACATCATTTCCGGATACTTCCCGTACGAGTCAGCGAAAATTGGAAATTGCTGCAAATAGCGAAGAATGGCCGTGGAGAATATGGAAGCGGAAGAAAGAGTAAAAGTGAGTGAACATCGGAGCGAGGTGTAGGGGGACTTTTTCGTTACGGTGGCCCTTATGGCGGTTTCAGCGACACCATCATATGATATGTTTGGATCTGTAGTATAGAAGGAGTATTTGTTGGCGAAATGACGCTACGCGGACTTTTTTCTTTCAATGATGGTTACATGCATTTGGTGAAATGAAAAAGCATAATAGTCGCATGATTCTCACCCTCATTGTCTGTTGTCATCGTTGTTATCGTCGAATCTTCAAAATTGTCACCATCACTATATGGTATTGTATATGTTTATTTATTGGAACAACACTGTATATAATCAAACGAAATTCCCTCCTATAAAATCTTAATCCGTATACGATAAGATAAAAAATATTTCCATAACTTCGTGATTATTTATGCGTGTATTTGTATTGGTAGCATCAAGATAATCGTATTGAATGTAGTATATTTAAACAACTATATATATTTTATTGGGGGTGCCGCTTGTTTTTCTCCATCACTTCCGCCATCATCAAGACTTGCGGAATATAACATCCGTATCGTCTTCTTATTCATTGCTTCTTCTTTTTCATCTGAAATTCCTCAGCGGCAATATGCTCGCCCCACATCTTTAAAAACAGTAACATTCTTTCTCTTCCTAATATCTGCTGTCTTTTCATATTTCATCTCCTTTATATTTCTTAAGTAATACGTGGTATTGAAACTTCATATTTCCGGATTTTAGTGACGACGAGTAACTGGGCAATTTGAGTCATGGAGATCCATTCTGCATTCATTGGCTCCAAGTAAGTTACTTGTGGCCTTGTACAACTATTGTGCATAAACGTGTACTATGTGCAGGTCTGTTATATATACATATATATCTTGTAGTACCATGTGCGAGTAATATATTCTTCATTTTTATAACTTCAAGTTCACGGTCGACGCCCGATGAGCCCTCACAACAGTTTTGAGGAGGTATAGTTTCCTTCTTTATACATGCTTTCTTTAGTCTGCGAAGTATCCACTTTAAAGGCCCTCTATACGTTCCATGGCGGTCTCTTAGATACTTATATATGGATAAATTCAAATTTCCCGCCTTATGCTCGTTAAATTTATTTTTCCGTACCTTCATATTCTTTTTTCAAATGATTATGGACGGGACGTCAAGGAAATTCCGCGAACTTCTCCATCCTTAACATATCACTCCACATGACGCTACTTACCTCGCCTATATACATGTATTTATTCTCATATATTTTGACAGAGGCATTTGTGCAAAAGTTACACAAATTCATCTGCATACTAACTTCCGGCACAGATTGCCCGTAAGATGCTTTCTCAATTGAAACTATGAGTTTTGCGAACTCCACGATATATCGTTGGCATCACCATTTTGGAAAATTGGTAACTTATAATGGTTTTTGGCGATGTTTGGAACGTAATACCTCAGAATATAAAAATGTCTAGAGTCTACTTGTATAATAGTGCACAAATATCTCAACGTGTTTCTACTTTTTCCTCTGATATATACTAATACCATTAACAACACTGTATAATGCAAATGGGTTCACATGTTTATTTGAAAGCAGAGACTACATGATCGTACAAAAACTTGGCATTCTTGGACTTGATACATGCGAGTTCAATGCTATTTTTGCATCGTTAACATAGTGAAGTCAGAGGAGCAGTGTAAAGGGTATGAGCGGCATAAACAGTATGAACATCATCAGATGATTTTTCGGCGATAATAATTCATGTCGGGAATTATGTGGGTCAAGGTCTGTGTGTGGCAGTTTTACATGTTTAGTGGCGAGGAATGAATTTCTTTTGTCATCGGTATATACAAAATTTTGTTCAACAAACGCTCATTCCCAGCGGAAACCCATAACGAACAAGACTGTTCGTGCGTGATGGACGTTGGAGATGTTGAGGTTTGATAAAAAGCTGTAGCGACGATGATGAAGAAGATGTTCGTCAGGAGGTGAAGAAAGCTATCTATACAATACTATGTTGAGAAGGACGAGCATATGGGTGAAGGCTATATTATAAGCTCTTTCTTATTCACGCTGTGGTGTTGATGGTATTCAGGATGTGTCGAAAGTGAAACTCTATCAAGGCCCCTGCAACTCTGTAACTATGTAGATATATAACATTTATATATTCTCATATATACTTCTACGTATACATGTGTATCGGATTTTAATTTTTTGTTTTGTTTTGTTATGCGTGGTTTTTTTTTCCTGATTATTCAACCCAATACGCTTTTCTGTGATGGGCTTTACGAGCTCGCATTTATATACGACGCCAGGGATATCATATATACATGCATAATTGTGTATACATACACTCACGTTGTAGACGATGAAATATTATGCAATATATAATATGTTTCACAATTGAAAACTTATTCAATTGGAATTAATGTCGCACCCTATGTTCAATACGAATTTTTATTTATATGTTTATGATGAATAGTTGATAAGATAACGAAAAATTTCATATATACACTGTACTTGGATGCAATTCGTGGGTTAAATGTATACTTAAATATATATATGTATGTATTTATTAATGTACGTGCATTCGGTCATACGTGGTATATATGATGTATGACAATTTGTCACGGGGGTTTGTTTCTTTCGAACGATTACATAACGATTTCGTTCCTCATTTATGTCACTGTTATCCTAAGGCTGCCCATATGTTTATGGTACTCCTGTCTCAAAAAATGATGGATATGAATACACATATCATAATAAATGTATTGGTTGCATGTATGTGTGTATCACATGCTGAGTGATTGTTGTAAATTTGATGTTTCAATGTTGTTATTCGGTCAATATAATGCTTTAGAATTCTGTTTTAGAAGTAGTGCCAATGTGCGTACCCTTCTAATATGCTTAACTAAAAAAGCTTATGGTCCAATATCACGAGTTTTATATTGCTAAAAAATCTTCTTTCCGCGCTTCTGATTGTTTTCCGCCGAAATTCGATCTAATGTGAATTGCAGTTTGGTTTGGATTTCTACATTTGCGAAGAGGTAAATTGTGGTTAGATTTTTTTTCAGAATGCAGTTAACACTCTGACATCCTCTATTAAGTATGTGATTGAGATGGGATGTGTAGCAGTGATAACCGCATAGACATCCAGATTACACATCGAAACTATGCCATTTGTCGACCCCTGATCAAAATTTCAATCGTTTACGATGCTTCTTTTTATCGTTAAATATGATCGGTTTCTTGAATGGAACGTGTATTATATTATGCCATCGGATCGGAAAATTGCAGTCATACGTGATTGTATTCATGCCTACACTCCAAATTGAAGTATTTTATTTTGTGGGCACTTTTCACAAAATCCAAATCGAATACTCATTAACGCAATTCATTTTTCACATATGGCCTTTTAGTTCCCTATGCATAATGAAGAACATTGTGTTGAATGCTTTGAAAATGCAATTTTCGTCATTCAAATCGTATTATACAATGCACATACACGCACAGATGTTATTTTCATGCATAGTGTGTGGTGGCGTTGCGTTTTGAGTTGAATATATATATATATATATATATATATATATATTATGTATGATGTGCAGAAAAATAAGCGGACGATTGAGGTTAGGTATTATTATATTGTACACCTCGACGTTGTACAAACGAGTGAAATTGTTTGTCCCTACTGAACGCAATTGTACGCTGTTTGGCGCAACTATATTACTATCTGGACTTAAAGTGTGTGCAAGTTAGGGCAAGTGCTACCGAGTGTACATGAAAATGTCGGTCAGGGTTAGACAGGTTAGATTAGATTAGATGTGACACTGGTAAGCACGGTATATAATTGTTGTAAGTGTACACATTTAAATTGAGCGAATTGGATCGTAAAATTCGTGACGAAAAATAAAATATCAAAAGGAAACTATCAATGATGTTACGGCCGGTGAGGAGTTTGGTATCGACTCTTTTGCAAACAAAAGAGTACAGTCCAATAGTTAGATTTGGAAGATTACGATCAAATATTACGGAGCACGAGTGTAAGAATATTTTCTATAATTTGAATTGAAATAATGTTGGTAAAATAGATAAATTAATATTGATAAGAAATTATTGATTGCAGCGGCCATCACAGATGAATACAAACGTGGACCATCAGAGGGGCGATCACTTTATCTGGATGTACAGTCAACGACGCCTACGGTACTGCATAGTTATAAAATAATTCAAAAATATGTGTAATGATAGTAGTTTGTCATATAAGTAACATTTACTTTTTATTAAGGACCCACGTGTATTAGACAAAATGATGCCTTATTTCACTTGTTATCATGGAAACCCACATTCTCGAACGCATATGTATGGTTGGGAATCTGAGGCAGCTGTGGAACATGCTCGTCAGGTAAAAACACAAATTTCCCAACGTCATCATGATTTCAATAAATTGAATTCCATTTTCATTTTCATAGCAAGTCGCTGAACTCATCGGAGCAGATAAAAAAGAAATAATATTCACCTCTGGTGCAACTGAGTCTAATAATATTGCGATAAAAGGCGTCGCAAGATTTTATAAAGCGAAGAAAAAGCATGTTGTGACTGCACAAACAGTATGTATATTTTTGTTGATGAACATGGAAGAATTGTAAATATAAAGTCACCGAACTACAATTCATTTAGTATCTAATCTTTGAGTAGACAACGCATACTATTTTGTCCTTTAGGAGCACAAATGTGTATTGGATTCATGTCGTGCTCTCGAAATTGAAGGATTTGACGTGACATATTTACCAGTCAATTCGAATGGGCTCATTGATATCGAACAATTTGAAGCTTCTATTAGACCCGACACATCGCTCGTTTCAATTATGGCAGTGAACAATGAAATTGGTGTGCGGCAACCCATCGAAGACATTGGTGCCATTTGCAGGTTATTAGTTGCAACACATTAGTTGAACTGGGAAACATTAACTATTGTTGCTAAGTGATTGAATGCTGATAACGTCGTTTTTCCTTTTTTTTTCTAGACAGAAAAAGATTTTCTTCCATACAGATGCAGCCCAGGCGGTGGGGAAAGTTCCAATTGACGTGAACAAGATGAATGTCGATCTTGTATCAATTAGCGGTCATAAAATATATGGTCCAAAAGGGATTGGTGCACTTTATGTTCGAAGAAGACCACGTGTTCGTCTTGAAGCAATTCAAAGTGGCGGTGGACAAGAGCGGGGAATGAGAAGTGGAACTATACCAGCGCCGTTAGCAGTGGGACTTGGTGCGGCCTGTGAATTGGCTAAATACGAAATGAATGTGGGTTTGAAAATAATAAAGTTAATGCGTTCCTATAAGTTTATATGTACGTTTAACTTTAACTTTATCATTAATATTATCACCTTTATTATTTCAAATTAGTATGACAAAAAGCACATTACTTGTTTGGCAAATCATTTGATTGAGAAAGTTACGTCCAAGTTGTCCCATGTTGTGAGGAATGGGGATCCAATAGCATGGTACGCGGGTTGTGTGAATTTATCATTTGCTTATGTGGAAGGTGAATCGTTGTTGATGGCATTGAAGGATATTGCATTGAGTAGTGGCTCTGCGTGTACTAGTGCCAGTTTGGAGCCCAGTTATGTCTTAAGAGCAATTGGTGCATCTGAGGATTTGGCACATTCCAGTATAAGGTACATATTATTTACTATTTCTTAATTCATATTTCATTGGGAAATTCGTTTTGTCTATTCAAATTTCATTAATTGTCTTCAGATTTGGCATCGGTCGTTTCACGACGTTCGATGAGATCGATTATACAGCAGACAGTACAATTTTTCACGTAAAACGCTTACGCGGAATGAGGTAAACATGTCTTTCCAATTGGTGAAATTTGTTTATATACTTGTCAATGAATCGTGACTTTTCATGCAAACTATTTCATTTTATTTTTCACATAGTCCGCTTTGGGAGATGGTTGAAGATGGAGTCGATCTGAAGACAATCAAATGGACTCAACATTAAGTTGCGAGTACTGAATTTGCCTTGTTTTTCAAGAATCACTCTAACAAAAATTTTGGCAGAGGACGACGATATATGTATATTGAACTTCGATTACCCACATGTTATGTATCATAATTTGGATTTCATATCAGATGGTTTAGTAAAGAAAAGATTTCGGAATATTTTCGCAACAAACTCCACTGCACACCTCCATCTCTCCCTTACTACCTCGTTATTTGACGACTAACAAGTATTATGGAAGCGAATGTGCAAGAAGTAAAGTGAGAAATATCAATGTTTTTGCGTTTTTTTTATTTTACCCGTTTCATTCATTCAAATGAGTCACCTCAAATATGTGTAAATTGGTAAGATTGATAACTTAATAAATCTAACGTGCACATCATGTTCAGCACATACACGCAGGGTCACCTGTTTCATCGATGTATGATATTTTGAAGTGATCTTCATCCATATTGTGCAATCCCATTCTTGATCTGTTAGCTTCAACCAAATGTTGAGCAATGTCTTCAAACATTTCATTGATACCGTCGCCCGTTTTACACGATGTTTTGTAAGTTGCTGATATTAAATTATGACATTGTTCACTTAAAAAATGGGTAATGATTGATATGAATCGATTATTATGGTTTGGATATACATCAACTAGTTATTAATGCATTAAAATGCGATTGCTCACCAAAATTGTTCCATTTCCAAATCAGTAACAAAAGGCCCGTTATTATCAATATCATTTTTATTACCACATAAAAATATTTTGGCATTTTCTGCATAAGTAACTATGTCGAGTAAATGCTGGGATAAAAGATGAAATGATGAGGAGTTGTCAAGGGCAAAGACTAGAATCGCCGCTTCTGCAAATTTGTAATAACTCGATGTAACTGATGCCACTCTTTCCATACCTCCGGTATCCCATAGTTGCAACTGAAATTTGAAAAATGAAAAAAAAACCAAACAAAATGAAAATTTTGAAAATGGGATTTCAATCATCTTCATCCAATACTAATATATTGGTTGTCCCATTTTTCATGTCCAAATTTACCCGAATTCGTCGATCGTCGACAACATATTCTTTATGAATATTATCAAGTCCAAGTGTAGATTTTCGATCGTTACTCGTGACAAATGTGTTATTAGCAAAACGTCGGAATATCGAAGTTTTTCCCACTCCATATTCGCCGCACAATATAACCTTTTGCTCGGTTACTTTCACAGTTGCCATCTCGATTATACACGACAAAAATTATATTTATGTTTGCGGTCTCTGCATAATAGACCGTGATATTTGCGGTACCATTGCTTTAAACATCACCAAATGTATCTCATTAATATCAATGACAACTCAATTTTTTTTTATCATGGACGATGTTATAACAACAAGAACAACTACAACAGCAACAACAACATTAATAATAATAATAATAATAATAATATGTGTATTTATGCATGTGCAATTTTACGAATAGAATATACGTATCGGTATGTGTCACCATAAATGTTGTATAATGTGTGAAATTGTGAAGGTATATTTTGCCACCATTCACCGTAATGACAGCGATTCAGTTGCTATACATCTTTCATGAGCGACGCTCGTTGCAGTGATATTTCTGATGATGTGAGCTGTTTCGTCGCCAAAGACCAGCGTCGAGCGATATATGGAAATGTACCTTTAAGGATAAGAAGGCGTTCCAACACCCTCCTCTTGTAGCGTAGAGATGCGGAACTAATTAACGTGTGAATGTATATATATATAGTTTATTGCAGTTAACGACTTCAACACGGGACAATATTTTTAAGATATAAAAAAACTCGAAATGAAAATGAACGTGAGCACGAGTGTTATTCGATGTAACACACAAGAAAAATAACCATATAAATGTTGTTCCAACAGTCTTTAATATATTTTCATGATGAATTGGGGCTAAATTGAGTTTGCGAGTTAATAAGCATTTACAATATCGAGTGGAACTTGTGTAGTGGTACAAAATTTAACTGCAGCGACTGTTATATTCGTTATTATCAAGTATAATCATCGGCATGAAGATGAAACATCGAATGAGAGAATAATATTTCTTTTGAGATACAGAATATTTCGCGTAAATCAGTAATACGTCTTCTCTACTGGAAAGTATATGAATATACAATTGTCTCACTGTTGCGTTAACAGGAAACATTTGTATTGACTAATTCACTGATCAATTATACAGAGTTTCAATGAAGAGTTCTTTTATTTTCGTATGTATTTGAATGAACTCACCGATAGCAATGAATAATGATAGAAAGGTAGGTGAGTCTTCCAGTAGTGAGGTTGTAAACAATGGTTTCCGTAGCTGTAAAGATCTCAGTGACATTATTCCATTATATCCAGCAAAAGGGCTTTATCTCAAACCAATTGCCAAAATTAATGTATCTGTTAATCTTCCCCAACTGAAAATACCAGGTAAATGTCGTAAACGGAATGAAAAAACAACATTGATAATGAATAAAAAAAAAAATATATAAATAATTCTAATAATAATAATAGAAGTTTAACAGAAAATAATAAACCTTGATGATGACAAAAATAGTAGAGATTGAATGAAAGAATATTGCATTCATAATAAAATTGAAATTATCATTTAGAGTTAAGTTATTGAATACAGGGCATTGAATCGGATAATGAGAACACCTTGTAGGTGTCTCTTTCACCTTTTTTCTGTTCTCATGTTCAGCTGATAATTTCTCTAGCCATAACAGGTTTTACAGCACATTGCTACAATATAAACAGGAAAAACAATATCATCATGGGAGGTTATGGAGAAAATACGTCTGCTAATCCGTCCCGACGAATTTGCATCACTAAAAGTGACAAAGAGTACATTGGAATTCATCAGACTGGAAGGCGATTTGACGGATAGATGTCGGATGCAGAGAGTATTGATACGACTAGAGGGCCAGCGTTTGAATCTTGCTGGGTTTCCTAACATCCTGAAGGTGCGGGCTGCTGAGGCAAAAGATGATTTCCCAAATAAACATTCATGGGACTCATTTTTCCGTGATGCAAAACATATGAACGAACTTAAGGCTGGTGAAAGACCTGACACAGTTCACATAAGTGGACTCACACAAGATTGGTTCAGTGAAGACGATGGGAAAACACCGAGTGAATCATTGATTATGAAAATATTCAAGAAATGGGGTAATATCAGAAGAATCGATGTACCCGCCGCTGATCCATACAGATTAAGAATGAGACTTGGGAGTAATATTAAAAAGTGTAGCTTCGGCGATGGTATCTTTTTCGATTGCTACATTCAATATATAGAATATATTGATTTTGTCAAATTGATGGAATCACTTCGCGGTATGAAACTATTGAAGAAGGATGGACAGAATTGTCTCACGGCATTGATAAAGGTTTATGGTTCTTCAAAAATTAGTCGATTGGATATGATTCATTTATATTCACATTTACGTATATATGTATTATTTCAAGGTGGATTTTGATAGAACAAAGCATATGAGTGATAATAGTGTTGCACACCGAGATTTTGAGAGGAAACGATTGATTGCCCAGGATAGTTTGGCCGCGGAAAAATTACGGAGAAAGGAAGAAGTAGAGGCGCAAAAAAAAGACGAACAGAAGTAAATTTAATTCTTTTATATTTGTGCATATATATATATATTTGGCTTCGTTTGCTGTAAAATGACACGTCTCCATAGAAAAAAAGAGGCGGCTAATGTCGAAGCGAAGGAAGCAAGACAAAAACGACGAGAGGAGAAGCGTAAAAGGAAAGCATTAACTGTATTTAGGAAGCAAGAAGAGGATAAGGTGTCGATAAAAATTGCAAGGGAAGAGAGAAAATTAATCAAAGCACAAAGACAACTGGAGAGTATCAGATTGCTGGATGAATTGTTCGACAGGATTAAAGTAAATTGGTCACGCTATTTTTGCAATTATTTAATGTTTTGTGAATGTTAAGGAGTATATTATTTTATAGCAAAAATTTGAGAGGGGGGAAATTATCATGAGTGAAAAAAGTGTATTGAATAGGAATATGTTAGACGGAAAGTCATTGGAAAATTTGAATGCAGCCTCCAATAAAAACATCGACAGGGACGAAAAAAGGCTGGGAAAAAAAGCAAAGAAGTTGAAAAAGAAGAAATTGAAGAGAGAGAAAAAGAGAAAGGTATATTGCTTATTGGCTTTTCCATTATTATTCATATTGTCATCATCATCATCATCATCATCGCAGGGTTAAGCGTATTGTATATATGAATATATATTTTGTTCCAGAAAAAAGAAAAAAATATACTGAGTTCGAGTGATGTAGCGTCCGATGGAGAAACTGGTAAGAAAAAATTGAAGAGTGCTTTAGGATCAACTAAATCACATCAATCAAATTCAAGTAAGTGATAGTCATGTACTTAATAGTTTACGTTTGACATAGTACAATGAATAAACTTTTTTTTATTACTGTGACCATTCAGTTGCATCTGATGGGAATGTAAGTATGAATTTCCCATCAATCTACTCACGATTTCCTCAGCCATGGTTTTACGATGCTGCGGCAATGATGTTTCCGGGAATGGATCGTGGCGGACCAAGTGGATGTGGTATTAATCGATATATGCGTGGTCGAGGTAGAGCCGGTGCTTATTCTAGGAGAAGAGGTGGTAGTCGTGCCAATCGGCGACCCGCGCAATCCTTCAATCCTCATGCTTACACGCAGCAATATTACAAATATTTTGCTAATTTGGCCGGAGTAGATTATTATGAGAGCGATTATTCAAGATCGAGATCAAGATCTTCAAGCTATCCGAAATCACCGGCGAGAACGCGTAACAGATCACGACGAAGAGGGAAGAGTAGCCGGAGCAGAAGCCAGAGCCGAAGCAGAAGTAGTAGCCGTATTCGATCAAAAATGCGGCGCAGTATAAGAAGATCATGCTCAAGATCGTATTCACGATCTAATTCCAGACGTTCAAGGTCACGATGTATATCCAGATCGCCGTCATTAAAATCTCGCAGAGAACGCAGTAGATCTTGTGTCAAGGTTACGAGAGCAAAGTCGCGATCAATAAGTCCCAAAATGAAATCAAGAAGTAAATCTTGGTCTTTGCCAAAATCACCAAGGCAAAGAGTTTGTTCATGGTCAAAAGATGTCGATGGAGTCGAGATGAATACGAATAGACAATTATTGCCCAATGATAATCCAAAAAACTTGTAATATGAGAATAATTTCCAGTGTGTGTGATTATTGTTGATCATGGAAAATTTTTATTTTCAATCGGAAATACTGAATAATTGAGTGCATAAATAAAAATGAGAATATACTTTAACGAAAAAAATGCATCCAGAATTTCATTTTGATAGATAAAACATGTGGTTTGAATGATTCTGTGGGCTTTTTTGTTTCTTCAGAGAATTGAATACAAAATTTGATTGAGAGCATAATATTACGACTTCAAATATATACACAATATCTTTCAATTGCGTTGTAATTATTTGAGCTGGTCCTAGTATTGAGTATTAAACTTTTTTTCATCTCTGTATTTTTTTGTTTCTCTCCTCATATCAATTTTGTGTTAATCAATGCAACTTTTATTACATATTATATTTAATGCATTTACTTAAAACTACGTAACAATATATACAAACATAATTTGGTTACATCAACACTTATTATTTACAATTTCCTCCATTTCGAAGTTTTATGCGTAAATAGACTAGACGAGATATCCAAGTATATTGTGTCGAACATCATCAAGTTATGAATTCAATTTATTCATCTTAATCCATGCATATTTACGATGTGTTTTTCTTAACGTGCGATTGCAGCTGAATCGTCAATACTCTATTTATTTTTTTTTTTTCTCAATCGAATGAATTCATGTCAACGAATAAAGAGAAAAGTTAGAAACTATTCCATTGAGCCTCTTACTTTATATTTCGATATAAATTTTTCATCACGGCGGAATTGTCTTCTACACACAGAAAAAAATCAAGTTATACAAAATAAGACTCATGATATTGTAAGAAGTTGTATTTTTGAATATGGCCTAAAATAAAATAGATTATTTCTCTGAAAGAAAATGCATTGTCGCCCAATGGGAAAAATGTCGCATAAATATGAAAAACCTCAGACAAATAGTAAGAAACTAATGCACAAACAGTTTCTCATCCAGAACGCATGTTTCGCCTTCATTCAGTCGTTGGTAACGATACATTTGTTGAAATAAACATTATACTAGTCTTTATGAAAGCGAGGACTAATTTCGATCAAATGCAGAATTAATTTACTACATTAACTTCATTTGTATGGTACAAAGATGTACAAATGCAACTGTATTGATCGTTCAAGAAATTTGTCTTTGGCGTGAAATTTTGAATGTACAATGAAAAGTGTATTTCCCACTGAAATACATGTGTATACTATTTTCTCAGTGTAGGCTGAATATGTAAGTTCGGAACATCCAGATTTTTTTTTTTTGGTTCATATTTATAATTCATATTAGTATCATTATTACTATCATTATTATCATCAATGTTATTGTTGTGGTTCTAGTTGTTGTTGTTGTTGTTGTTGTTGTTGTTATTATTATTATTATTATTATTATTATTATTATTATTATTATTATTATTATTATTATTATTATTATTATCTTTCACTTTCCTGTATGGAAACCGAGGAAATAAATCATCAGGTATACATTGGTAACAGCATTTGTTGAGATTTAGTGTAGTACATCGCTCTCAATGAGCGAGCACATATAATTGCCTGTTGTTGATTTGTATTTCATTTCCATATTCCATACATTCTCATTCATATCATAGAAGAAATCATGTAGAATTAATCTAAAGTAATAAGTGACAGATGATTAACTTCTGAAATATTCAGTCACACGGACGATTATTCATGGTATACTCGTGCTCCGTTTCATAAAGTTTGTGGCATTATTTGTGAATGAAACATGTCCTTATTATGGTAACTATTCCTATTTTCTATATAGTATAGTATTGAGTATAAAAGTTCTGAGGCTCTTGGAGCCTACCGAATAACACCTATATGCTTGATATAATTCTGGATGTTCGGCCGTGATTAGTATAATGTACAAATGGAGTTCTGTCATTCATTTTTTGCTTTCAATTTGAATGACCTGATGATTGATTGTGGACATGATTTATATTTTATGATACACTCAAACTCATGATTAATTTTATGCATACAGAGAAGGAATGTGGTTTCAATTCTATCGCTATATACTATTGGCTAGAATTGTGATTTTCTACTTTTGCTTTCCATTTTCGGTCTGCATACAGATTTAATGCATATACGCATGTTATTTGGAGTCGTTGCCATGTTAACATTTTATGTCGAACATTTTTGATTTCTATATCTTTATCAATAATAAACATCCGTCGATTATTGTTGACATGACAATCATATATAATGAGACAATGAACAAAATAAATTTATATTTTGTGATTATGTTGAATTACATATTCGAGATGATGCATTGTGCATTCCTTTTTTTTCTTTTTTTTTCCTGTTTTTTTTTTTTGCATACTTATAGGGGAAAGTGGATGGTGGCGGCGGGTTGGGGGAATGTTGGCAGTACAGATTATCGATGTTGTTGGATCAGTGATCGAATAATGAGAATAACTATCTATTTTCTCAAAGTTTATTTCGATAAATAATAAATATTCGCCCGGATATATATTTCGAAAATATGTAATTCGGCAGTTTTATTTCAAGAATAAGTTATGATCCATATATCAATGTAAACATTTTACGGTTGTATATGATTCATGTTTTTGGGAAAATACATTAGTTATTCCCAAACCAAAAACAGCAGTAATTCTTATTCCTGTCATTCGATTATTAAAACATCGTTAAAGCTCAAGGCCATTCACTTATTTAGGCTCCGATAACCAATTTTTCTTTCTTGTATTTATTGTGTCCTTCGTGAAAAGTCCATCTTCACAATTCTTATATGAATGCGAATCAATGACTTTAATGTAATGGTTGTAATAATTATGCACATAAATTTTTTTTCAATTCTTGAAATAACTACGACTGCTTCCTGTTAATAGTATATCGTGAGTAAAATTGGTTCGAGCATTTCTGTGTCATCAATATGGTTTTCGAGTGTGTACACCTCTGGCAATGCAATATTCTTATAAAATTGCTATGAAATAATTTCTGCGGACCATAGAATACAAATCAATTGATTATTCCTCAAGTGGTCCCTGTATTTTGAGAAAATATGAAAAGTTTCTTGGTCAATCAAGGAAGAAACTAGAATGAATAAAAAAACCACCACATATTTCAAACACTAAATTCTCATTTCTTTATCAAAAGTTTTGGATCTCATCAAATCTTCAATCATCATTCCCAAATAAAATTCATATTGGCTACTTTCAAGGTTCGTTGTGTGAGAATTTTTTTATCTGCATATCAATAAACATGTAGCAGACGTAAATATAGATTTTTGTTTTCCTCATTTTATCAATGCATCAATTTTTTTTTTCGCATTCACCGTTCAGTTGTTTTTACTATATGCAATTATAACATTTTGTGTTGTTTCAATTTATCATTTTATTATTATTTTTTTTTTTTATTTTTCCGCATGGATTCTATGATAATACCCCAATGGATAATTGGCACGATGTTATGGCCCAAGACGATAATCAAATACTCATTGAATTTTTTCTCATCGATTATCGTTCAACAGTTCTGGTGCTACGAACATTGTGTTAATCGTCCAATATCAATTCACTCATGTTAATCGATACACAGGTATTTTTTTTCTTACATATCAATGGAATTCCATATTGTTAAGTCTTTCGGACCTACCGAATTTCATGTTGCATAATAATAATAATATGAAAATCAGCTACATTGATAGTCAATTTTTTCGTCTTGACGGTGATTCGAAAAGTTTTTCAGTTGAATAAGATACGTCTAATATTATTCTTTAGAAAAATACACGCAATGTTTGTAGTTTTCCTCTCAATACAATATTATCGTGGCCAATGTTTTAATGAAGTGAAAAATGATTCAGATATATTTGCGTGTATTGTTAATTTGAAAAACTAAAGTTTTAAAACTCTTTGGTTTTTACCTAGCTTCTATTTCAATTTTATCATTATTTTTCTGTCCTAATATATCAATCAATTTTTTATTGGTCATTTTTACGTAACAATCATACAGCGATTGCTATTTTCATTTAATATCGTATTAAAGTTTCATATTAAAGTTTTCTTCACAGAACACTTAAAACTGTAAATCTCTATAATTATTTTTGTTCTTGGTTTATTTTCCATTACGTAAGCAATGGTGATAATTATATAAATGAATGTTTGCATTGGAATTGATACCGCACTTGTTTTTCAATGAATACATGAAATGCATCGCATTACATTCGTGTATATTCGAACTTTAATTTTAATTATATCTTCGTCTATTCATTGATGCTCTTGAAAAAAAATTGCGGTATTATTTGTTCGATCTTCGTGCAGTGTTCCATAGATTTGATATTTTAGGCATTAACTGATTATGCGTGGATGAAAAGTTGCAGTATATTCAGCGCGAGATAGGGCCAAGTTTCTCTGCAGCTGGGAATTCAATCGCAACATTTTCATCGATCATATTCACGAAATTTCTGTCTTATTTAATTTCATCCGTTAATTGTAGTCTCAAAGTTTCTTAATGTTTTGGAAGGTTAGAAAATGGTTTTGAGTATTTTATCGAGTAGGTGTATGGGCTTATCATCGTATCAACATTGAATACTCACTCGTCACCACGTAATTGTCATTGCTTTTATCATTCTTCTCATCACTCAATTTTCGTTTTCATTTACATATATCATACTGTAATTATTGCCTATTTCTTCTATAGTTAGACAACAATTGCTACATCCCCCTTTTCTTCCATGTGCATTTTCATATCTCGTTTGGTACTGAGTTGGCAAGATCATTATTATAACTCACTTTCAAGGAATCTATATAAAAATATTGTGTTGTTGTCATGCCCGATGTTTGTTTTTCTTTTTCCTCGCATTTCTCGAGTAAGAGAAATCACTGATGACAATTTTGTCCATTTATTGAGTTTGTTTGTTTTGGTCCCGTTTCGCAATGTCAAACTTTTTTTGGTAATGCTATTAATATTTTCCTTCTCTCCTTTTTTTTTCTTTCTCCATTTCATACAATCCTGCCTTCATCAAAATAAAATGTTATCAATTTATGAATCCTACGTGACGGATGAGATTATTGATAGAATTTTTCTTTTTTATCTTTTCGGTTCACTTGTTTCTCGCAACGAAGAAGGTAAGAACAATTCTAGAATCACTAAATATTATCGTATTTTTCATTGTTTCTGTCATATCGAACAAAATAATTTTATGCTTAATCTAATTATATGCGCTATATACGCCGACTATTATAAATCTCTCATTTGGTTGTTAAAAAATGTATAATTTCTTTAGTAAATTTTCTCCCAATACAATTACTGTTAACATACCATTTGCATATTTCCTGTACACGTACATCCATTAATATAGTATTACATCATTCAACGTCATTATTAAACTACTGCGGACGTTAAAGCCGGTAAAATCACTTCTCATTCACCTCACTGACAGTTACTCATCCAAGATTCAGTATGTACAAATCTAGGTTCATTGCGCCAGTGAAAAATGAAAAATAAATATCTCCAATGATTTTGTTTTTTGAGCGTGACAATTGATAACACCATGTCGTCTGCGGATGTTTGTGTTGTTGATGCAAAACATGCATCTGACACAATTGCAATCGACATACGTATCATTCCCGATTAAGGCCATCATTTTGTAATAAATTTAGTTAATGACCAAATCAAGAGAGCAATTATTGGAATAACAATTGATTATATAATAACATATAATGATGATTGAAACTACAATCAACGTCTGGAGAGATTGTTAAGAACAAAAATCGATTAGAGAGGATGAAACGTGATGGTGGCTATGAGAGGGGAAATGAAAAAATCGTAAGTTGGCATTATTTTTTGGATTTGGATGGGAATTACGAGATCAACGAACGTTCCACATAATCAAAGCATATCTGTGGTCGTTCTATATTTTAAGTCATGGTTTATTTTATGATGTTTCCTGATATAGTAAAGCACCAAATAGGAATAATAATGAATGTGTTATTATAGTGTGGGGATGGGGGAGGGAGAGATAGAGAGAGAAAGAGAGGGATAGATAGCGAGAGAGAGAGAGAGAGAGAGAGAGTTGAAGGGACAAAAGGTTGTAAAACGTGGGGAGGCGGAGGGTACGAAAATGTGAGGAACCGAAGGGAAAGGGGGAAAAGAACTTCAACAGTAAGGGAATAGATTAGACAGTCGTAATATGGAATTTTCAGTTAATTCTGCGATGAAAATACCTTAATTATTAAGATATTGGTTTTCAGGCACGCAATAGTTGGGCAGGATGCAGCCTGCAGCTAACGAAGTATCCGACATTATTTGACTATTAATTAAATTTATCCGGATCATTTTGTCGATCTCATTTGCATTATATTGTATGAGTCAAATAACCACCCCTAATAATAATTGAGGGCGAAAATGTTGAACCAGATCGTTTAGTACGAGTGCTGCGGCTGCAATGATGTGACTCAGCTGTGCGGTGATGTGTCCGACCCTTGACTGGTCCCAAGTCCGCCTAAACCAGCTTGAGTAGTTAGCCGCGTTGCTGATTGAGACATTGTTGGTATTGTATGCTGTTGCTGTATTTGTATTTGGTGTTGCTGTTGTTGTTGTTGTTGTTGACGAGAATTACCGGTGTCCGGTATCAAGTGTGGCGTTCTACTTGAAACAGGTGGTAGTACTGGACTGGCGGGCCAAGGGTGCAGCGACATTGTGCTTGGTGCACTAGGTACGCTGCGTGAGTGTGGTAGTAATGGTGAGCTTGACAGGTTCGCCAACGGATGATGCGCAGTGGCATTCATATTTCCGGTAATTCCGATGCTCAAGCTGTTACCAAGGCTGCTAATTGGACCACCGCCGCTGCATGCACTTCCACCGCCAGCACTTTGTGTCGCTCCCAGTGCAACTGCAGTGTCGGGATGAAGAAAATTTCTTCGTTGTTCCATTCGCTCGGCATGTTGGGCCAGGCACCGAGTTAATGCTTCTGGCAGCATTTCCAGTTGTTCTTGCAGTGAAGTTAACTTTTCTTCCAGATTAATTAAACGTTCTTCTAACGAGTCTTGACGTGTGCTCATATCGGAGACTATTTCATATACGGTATTCTGCGTCTGAATATAAAACACCGTTATTCATCACCAAATAATCTTGGTTATGAGTGATGCATGGTATCTCCCATTTGGATATTCAATACTAATAATTATGTTATTTCATTGGTTGGTCATGTAAATATTACATTATCATCGCTTACTCACCTTTGCCATATCTGTAATCGTGTTAGCGTTGTCCATCAGCTTACGCTGGTCCATTTTTACTTTTCGGAGCCTGATTCACACAGTAGAAATATCAATAATAATAATGTATTTGATTCTATTGAGTAGATTCAGTTGATCTTAATCTAATGTCATTTCTCCATTTTTTGTTAGCCAACTTACGCATAAATAGCGAGGAGAAATTTTCGTTGATGTGTTCTAACACGACCTGGATTGACTCGTTTCACTAGTCTCGTGTGTTTGTAGATCAGCCACGTTTCGCGCAAAACATTTGCTGCTGCATTTTTTAACTGCATAATACAAATATAAAAGTGTGTTAATTGTAAAATGAAATAAATTTGTCCTCCACAATACGTTCAGAAATAAAATAGCTTATGAAGGAATTTTTACTTACTCGTTTGGTTAATTGCGTATCCATCATAAAATTATGTACATGCTTCTCTGCCCTAGTGAGTTCCAGTTTTCGTGATACAACTGCTACGAGCAATGCAGTACATCCAGCCCCCTAGCGAAGAGGAATTAAACAATTGAAAAATCAATGAATGAAACAATTATCATATGTACATGTAGAAGAAAAAACAAAGAATAAACAACATGAATGAAGTTTTGCGAATGATCCAAAGAGTTAGCTGTTACTAGATTTACCATCATGCCGGTCGACACGGCGATGCCGCGACCGCAGTATGTATTAGGTACAATATCGCCAAATCCAACACTGAGGAATGTGATAGCAATGAGCCACATGGCGTTGAGTAGGTTTGCATGCTCCTCGTCATGGAATCTGTATTATCATATAAATAATTATCTACAATTTGTATTATGTAATGCTTACGACAACAACAACAATAACAACAATGAAAACGAAATTGAAAATAATGAAAACAATGATGATAATAATAATTAAGTACCTCTCGCATTGTCGAAGAGTCCATGATGCAATGATCCAAAGCGATACCATGAAGACGAGTAAAACGGTGCCGGGACAAATGGTCATTAATGTTTTGAGAACAAATCGTGTGTTGAAGTTGATGCGGTTCAAGGCACCTATACTTCTTGATGAAGCGTCAGTGAATAATTTTGAATGAAGTAGCATAACACGGCAGATGAGATAAAGTCTCAAAAACATTGGTAATGACAATGTTACATCGTATGGTACCCATTGTGAGCCCATATCGCCGCCTTTGTTAGCTAATTTCGTCGTCCAAAGAAAGTAATATTCACCGGGTATAGGATGAATGGCGCATATTATGAGCTCTATTGATATTTGAGATATTCGTTGCCATGTCATTGCAATTCGCCAATCATCCGCGCAGTTATCGATCATAAATAACTGTAACATAATGAACAAATTTAACATGATTTTGCGTTTTGAAAAAAATTTCATTTTTTTTTCCCAATCCATCATTCCACCGAAAAATCCATATTTTTTGGTAAATGACAAGGAATATATTCCATCAGCTGATATATGAGTCGGGTTTTTCACATGAAAATGTTTCCCTGATGAATAATTCAGATACATACCGATATCTTACCCTTAATTCGCCGTCTTCTGCGAAATTTTCGTAATTGAGTTTTTCATGAATATTAAATGTTCACAGTATGTCTTACCAAACTATGAAATATTCCAATTTGAATTTTTTTCCAAATATGTTTTTCAAACAATATACAATTTCCTTCAACACGCGGGAGAAAACAATCTCTGAAGATAATTTTTCAATTGTGGAATGAGGCAATTGGGAACATAGGTATCGATATATATGTCTGAATGATGTACATTATAATAATAGATGTGAGCGAAACCAAAACACAATTCACAAAATGACGAATGTGACGAATAATTCACCACATGAAAAAGGGGTTGGTGATCAGATTATTAAATTTTTACGTTTTCTATCAATTTGTCACTATCATCGTAGATTGTTGAGTAATAGGAAAGGTCATAATACAAGGGCAACTCAAATAAAGAAAAAGTATATCGATGGAACATCGTGAAAAGTGATTATAAAGGTTGTTCTATAGATAAGGTTGACGATAGAGCAAAATATATAGAGTTAAATCGATAGCTAAGTGCAGATAGATATACATAAATGTGAATACGGTAATAAAGATTGACTTTGGAAATAAATGTGATTCGCATGAGCAACAGAAAGACTCTTGTGCATTTGTGTGTTGGAGAAAGTTTGTGTTGAAAATTGAAATATGACAATTTGCGTTTTTATCGTTTGCTCTGCACTGAAAATGCCATATTTAAATATTATTATACATACCTGAACTTCTAGGGCATGATAGGCAAAGATGAGGCCGAGTAGTATCACTGTTGACACAGAGATGAGAGTTTTTAGTGCAGTTGAGTAGAATGATGCCTGAAACATCAGTAAATGAGTATATATTATTGTATTATATATATATATATATATATATATATATATATATATGTGTGAAATTTAAAGAGGAATGTTGAAATGCCATGTTTGTTCGGAATGATAGATTTGCTCAAGCAGTTGTTGAATATTGCCGGATATAAGACAATTGGATATTGTGAAATAATATATCATGACTGTGGATAATTTTATTCGGGCAAAGATTGATGTATCGCTTCATTGCCGTTGAAATTAGCTCAAGGAATATCAATGTGGGAAATGAATTTGATTAAAGTTGCCCGCACTATCCCACAGACAAGTTTCCTGAAATAAGTTTGATGAATAGATGAGTATTGGATATTAAGAGTCCTGCGAGAGTCATCACGGAAACTCTACATACCCTCAATGCGCATGTCAGATTCGACCATTTGTTGAAACGTCGGTTACGCCCTTTAGGAATTTATAGTGACAAAATTTTTCTGTCCCCTCTAGATGAGTCTTGGAAGCTTCGCAAGATATCCTGATAATGTTTTACTCGAGATATTTTCTGATGGTAATATGAAATGCAACGGCGATTGCAGTCGCGCGTGAAAGATAGTATAGAAGAATTGAAATCAAATAATATTGAAAGTGCCAACATAAATACTATTTTTATAGTAACTCACCTGCTGTACATATATATTTGTGATTAAATAGAGAATGATAAAAAGATGAGAGAAGAAAAAAAAAGGAAAAGATTTTGGGCGTACAGCGGGTTTACAAGTTGATTACCACAATAGCAGTGAGCAAATTTGTAATGCATGCTCGGGTATATTTATGAAATTCTCCGTGTCTATATAAATAGGTATACGTGTTATCGTATGATCGAAGGGGCAACTATACAGATAATGGATATCTATAATATCACTCGGCTTAGAATATAATGAGTGGAACAGGGAAAACATAAAACTTAATATTTTAGTTGGTGCTTAGTATAGTTTTCAGAATGATCCTTGATGTAGGCGAATAAGGTTCAACTCACCCTATACAACTTGTTCAAGTTGTTGACCGCCTTTGTCAGGTATAAAGAGGATATAATTCCTGAGTGGTGTTTCAACTGTTTTTAGAGAGGGTGCATTGAATTTAGTGAAAACTCGTGTTATTCGAATGCAAATAGACGATTTATTTAGATATCATTATCCATGTAGCTATCAGTTTACACATTCGTGTATGCTCGCAGTTGACAAGGATTATTCGTGTCTCGTATATACGTGCACACCATATACCAATTGTTTTCTCCATATACGTGTTTATGAATCAGTCTTATAGTCAATACCACTATCTCTATCTATTTTCAAACAAAATTTATTGAGAAAAGACTAATAACAATCTATGTATTTCTCTCACATCGTCTGTTCATTTTTGTTTCTATTAATCACAAAAGAGCATTCTTCATTGAGAATTTAATAAAGTAACTAGAATGAAAAGAAAATTTGTATTTGGAGAGAAAAATAAATGTTTGAACTAAAATACAATCTGACCTTAGTATAAACTCCAGCACTGGATAATTCATTCTCGATTACCATGATGATGATGCCAAACATACCCATGACAAGTGCATAATCGCTAATACGTTTGCGCTTATCGAATAGTGCCTTTCGTCGACCAAGCCGGTAGCCAACATTCGGTTTATGTTTTGAACCCGGGCCGATACTGCCAGAAGGCGCACCTTTCATTGGGCCGCCACCAAGACCACGTTCGTCCATGTATCGTGGGTATTCAGAGTGCACGCCGACCAAAGCAATGCCGGCGTCATCGCCGCCGGTAGCACTTCCGAGAACACCACCGCCACTACCGCAACCACTACCACCAGCACCGCTGCTACTCCTCATCGCTCCGGGGATTGACAGAGTGGACACGGGCTTCCGCAACTGCAACGTTAAAATATTCTCGTCAATTACTTCCGTCACGTTTGCCATTGTGATATATTGATTATCATTTTTTCATCATCCATAACATAGCGAGATTAGATATAAATATCAAATGGAATCATCTCCATCAAATGTCATCATTCATATAACCATATGTTTTTGCATTGTGAATCAATAGGTGGACGAGGTTCGGAGCTGAGACTTCATCTTAATACTATGATTGAAAAAGTGCTTCAATATTTCGATGACATATATTTTAATTAAATTATTATATCTACCGTGTATAAATGTTAGTTTGAAACTCTAATTAGGTTCATAATTCTATCATAGATTGGTGATTGGATATAAACATTAGAGATAGTTAAAATAGATGTAGGTTGTTGCAATTTATTGTAATTCCAATAGAGTCTACGCCAACAATTTTAGTGTATATATATTTGGATAAATAAATGAATAAATTTCGGAATGTGATTTTTTGTTGTTTTGACTCGTATGTTCATGTAAGATAAATTAACAATTGATAATTCGGTATGAGAATAAATATATGCACAATGATGTGAATATCCATACAAGTATGAGTGTTCGTATATGATATCAGGAGAAGAGAGATGCATAGATTGACACGAACAAATATGAGTGTCACAGGAAGTATGCAAAAATTGAGGAGAAGGAATGAATGGGGGGATAGCAGGAAGAAGTAGGAGAAATGTGAATGTATAGGTAGGGTGGATGAGCGTTGTCATGGCAACTGTCCAGGCATCGATGTTGGTGGCGCTGTTGTTAACGATACTGTCGATCCTCTATCTTCTCTACCCTTAACTTTGCACCCTCACTGACTGCGGTATCATCGACCTATCAATTTATTAATCAAAATGCAGTTCATATCTTGTTAATGTATGTATTAAAATATGATCCAATAATTGAGAGATGCATCATCTCCCCATTCTCAATGGAGTAAGTTAGGTCAAATCATTTGTATGATATAGACTATCTATTCATATAGTATTTTTTTTTTTATTCAAACGCAACCACGATATGCATTCTCTTTCCAACGAAACAATTTCCGTATAATATTTTCGATGCGTAAAAAAAAATCCCAAATATTGTCGTCTTTTTCAGCTGTTCACATAGGTGTGTTACCCCTTGAGAAGAAAATAAGTGAGGACATGTGGTAATCATGATAAAGAGAAGACTGAATGGTAGATGTTCATTTTGGTATGTGTACTCGTTTAATTATCACATGTATGTTGTGAATTGTGTCGAAAATTTTAATGCCGGGATTATGGAGGAAATAACAAATTCAGTTTAACTTTACCTTTTCGTGAGCATCTTGTTCAGTGGTGTCTATTTCAGGTGAAATCGATGAAATCAGTGGTTGCGATGCCATTATCCGTACATTTTAATATTTTTTTACAACAATTAATAATATTGTTTGCATCAATGTTAATTAATTTTTCTGTTATTTCAAATGTTATATGAGAATACTCGGTATTATACATTTTTAATTGAAGTACTATCCTCAAGGGTTATTAATCAAACATTTACTATTATATGAATTCAATAGAGGATGACTTATAATATTTTTTATTATTGTTTTTGAGCTTGGTGTAATGCACATGTTTGTAAGTCATTGAGTTTCTTGCTTTATGAATCCACATTTACAGCTAGTGGCACAATTTGTTGGCTATTAATCAATTAGTTGGAATTAGATTTTGACAAAAAATATTATTGAGGCGAGAACAAATTTAGATCTAAATGTACAATAATAGTTCGATACTAATAAGTATAGTCAATGGTATTGACGTTATCACATTAGTATTTTCTGATGTGGGCTATGTTACAATATTCTTTGCGAGTCCATCGACTTCATTGAACTCGAAAAATTTTCCTAAAATCATTATAAAAGGACGTTGATGATGGGTGGGTTTAACTATGAAAATTACGATGCTACTTTTGTAACTTTTTCCCCATAAATTTTCCTGCTCTTTCGATAGTGTAGCGATGCTCTCTCCACACTTGCATCCGCCGACAAATACTCAAGTATCCGATTTTTCTTCATATTAAACGATGGTTCGTTGTGACAGTTGAGGGGTGGATCTCTATAATTGTGGTTCAAGACGTGACAGGTATGGGAGTAGCATTGCAAAATTGTGATAGATGCAATATTGATAATTCACACGTAACTCTTCACTTTAATTTGATGTATCATATTGACTACGCATTTTTTTTTTTTTTTTTTCCCACTAATCATTTTATATTTTACCAATCGTTCTTTGGATAAATTTTGCCTCTGTTCCATTTGATTCATTGGTTAGTTATTGCAATGATGATACCTTCTTTTCATTTTCAACTATTTAAGAAATCCAGACTCAATTCAGAATAATTTCATTTTTTTTTTACCCCAGTGTATTTATTTTGAGAAACAAAAAATATCACCGTACTCGAAAAAACGTTCTATACAGTATATCACGTATAGATATGTATATACAATCTGAACATTGAATTTTTATTGACTCAGGGGCAATAGAATATTTTTTGTTCTAGAAGTAGGTCAAAGGCAATCATGAATTTGTCTGCTTAGAAATTCAATTCTTTTCTTGGCATCCAACTACGTCTCAGTAGTATATATAGGGATATATATTTTGGTATACAAAGAATTTATATATATATATCTCTATTTTTTATTCTGCTATATGAATTTTATCATGAAATTGGTGTTGAAAGAATAATTGTGAATAGATATTATTGTCGAATCCATTCATGTTCAGTTTATATATGATGAAATAGAATGAAATCACGCCCCAAATATTCTTCACTTCTCACTAGCAATTTATTGAGAGTCTATTTTTGAGGATAAATGAAGTATTTGATGGAAAAAACGATCGAATCAGTGCGCGAATTAGATAATTTATCGGTGAGAGCGATGAGAGTACAGTAGTTGGTGAAATGGACATGACTATCTCTGACGGCTATGCGGACAATTGACGCTCAATACACAAAGAGATAAGTGGGTGGGTGTTATAGATGAAGTGATAGATACACATGGAAAGATAGAGAGTGCACCAGAATCGTACAGCCCTCTCACGAATAATATCGATATGTATGCCATTCGCTCTCTAATCTACGCTCCTCAAGTGCCCCTCCGTGACTTCCCTCAAGCCCGGAGCAAGGAAAGCTAAGGAGGGAGCACTGTATACGCATTAAAATGACATTTAGTACTTGGTCTTTTCAATGAGTACATCCGTTTCACATTGCTTGCAACAAATTCGATTGCTCATTAGAATTTTATCATTACACTAAGCACATTCACAATTCACTGAACCATTTCACAATATACAAATTTTCACACTACCAATAATAATAATGATGTTATCGATTTTTTCATCAGGAAAATATAGAACTGGACACTTTTCCGATACCCCAGCACTCGCGTGGAACAATCACAAAATTATCAAATCTATATTGTTGATAACACTGGTGTATCACTTCAAATAAGCAGGCATTGGCCAATGGCTCATAAACGGTATATATCGGGAAAGTATGATGAATAAATGATAGGGAAATGCGAACACGTTTAACTGTTTATTAATCCAATCTAGATTCTCCAAACATTCCAATAGGATGGTCCCAAGGTATATTTCTCCGATGATACCCCGTGTCGCGACATTCTTTTCCATTCGTGTACACTTTTTATAACAGGACGAAGAAAAAAAATTGAAAAAAAAAAAAAAAAAAAATCACTACCATTCAGCAGCACGACTGATATTTGTGGAGGGTACAATTAATGTATTTCATTGCTACACTCTGATTCCTTCGCACCCAATAACACAATCGAGATGAACGAAAATCCACTGCATTTTAGTATCATATTTTTGTCCCGTGACATTCCCAATGTTCATATACTGTATCTAAATCATTTTTATTGCAATAATAATTTGAAACTTTGATATACATCTACACGACAATTATAAATTATTTTGGTACATTATATGCTATTTCGCGACCGCTTTCCAATAATTTAACACTAACGAAATAACAATAAAACAATACAATACTGAGATGGAGGGTTCCTAGATTGTATTATAATATAAATAGAGAAAAGAGGTGGAGTCGTGGTGAGCGTCAGCAAGCTGCGACGCTCCCGACAGGACTGCGCTGGTATGGCTGTCATTCCCTCTTCCTTTTGCTTCTCCTCGCAGTAACTCGCCGTTTGGCTTCGCCTCACTTCGCCTTGCCAGGCGGGCCAACCTAACTCACCCTTCTCATACAACGCGCCGATATCAGTATACATATGTATATATAAAATGTTTCACCCTATTCACATTTCGCCACTTCTCGTCTCTCGTTCACTCATCCTTGCTCTTCTTCCACAATTTCAATTTGTATTGTTCATAATTTCTCTCACGTTTGTCTCCTGTATGATGTGAGTACCTATACCTTAGCATCCAGTCTTCCTCTCATTCCGACATAATTATTCATCTATATTTTGAGATCTGCAATTATTTCTTGGATTTACTTAACAGCAAATAACTCGTCCATTAAATTTCTTTCTTCTTCGCGTTTTATCGCATGCACATCACCGTAAGGAAACGTATCTCTTTTCCACTAGGATATCGAAGTTAATAATGTCGAATGTACGAATTCCATCAATTTTTGAACAATTTTCTAGTAGAGAAATTATTATATTTTTTATTTTTTTTCCAATTATGAAGATGATGTGAGAATTATGGTGGACTAATTCTCACTATCAAACATCTTTTCATGTATTCATCCATTCGCATATTTCATTACAATGTTGATAATTATTTATTTTCCTACACTTTCGTTTCCATGAATAGTGTGAATTTAAATCAAAGAGTTGCAAAAAACGCGAGTTCATTTCAACATTATGGAATTGCGTTGGTATTAAAAACGTTGGGGTATAGTTTTATAAAAATTCACGAATAATAATTCATCATTCATCCGTACTGCCTGTCTCACAAACACTGTCACACTACAGTAAATGATAATAATGATAATTATTATTGTTGTAAATATTTTTGTTTGGGTACGCTGGACGAACTAATCCTGTGAGCCACTTATCAACACATACCGCTTCGTATTTTCATTCCCACACGACAGAGAGTCAATAGTTAATGCGAACTCCGTAATCGAGTTATTTGAAGTGACGGTCAGATCCAGGAACGACTGTTTTGTGTATGTAACTATACTCAGCCCACGATCCTTGCGCTTACAGGTCGGGATACTGGTTAGATTCGAAACAATATGGATTCCTTCATCCCCCAATGATAGGCAATAATGGGAACAAGTAATTTTCCCTCAAAATTTTATATGCAACTGACCTAGTTCGAACAGGGTGGTGGTTGGTATTCGAGCCGCTTCCTCTCATGTCAAGTTAGCCTTGACTGGAGCCGAAAATCTAGTTATTATCATTATAATGTACAACATGAGTTCAAGAATTTTTCCATTCCACAATACAATATTGATGTTCTCCACACGCATACACGTATGTCATGCTTGTTGCCTCAACTCAATCTCTTTTCCACTAATCTCTTTTACTCCCTCCACACATGAACATATGTTCAATGAAAAGCGGGAGATTGATTTTTCTCGAAGGTCTGATCGCGTTAGGTCATGACCACTGAAGCACGTATACATTCTTACTCGATATTTCAATATCAATAATATATATGCGCTGTTCATTTTCCTACACATATTAGTGGAATAGAATAAAATTTTCCATCCACTTTTCCATGAATCGAACGAAAAATAATATAAGTAAGACTAAGTTTGGGCAGACAATTCGTGCAAAAGTACGTTATATGTTTCACATTCGTATTATTAATCCACTTGATTATGATGCATCCCTATGTTGGTAATACTCTACGAAGTTTAAAAACCTTTTTTCCCCTGCAAATTCATAATACATTAAAGTATGGATGTTCTTTTTTGTTTTTTTCAAATATCATTATCAATTATTTAATTGCTCGAAATTATTTGAAATACAAGTTTCGTATGCTATTGCTCGGAAAAATTGGTCCGTCTACTCGGTTTTCAATCACTTGTTATACATTGCGTCATAGTGTTGCAAAAGTATAGTGGTGGTCGGGGCGAAGTGGATCGCCTCAGGACTAAGGATTATACTATTATCGGCATCGTTGTTAATTATCAACGTATACGTTCATTGAAATCTGAGATAGGAATCCAACGAGCGTAAACAACAAAAAAAACGGTACGAAATAAACTTAGATGAATATATGTATATATGTTTCCATTCATATTCATATATCGAAAATATACATGAATAATAATAATAATAATAATAATAATAATAATAATAATAATAATAATAATAATGCCGGTAAGTCTAAGTCTGATAATCTAGGCAAGTCAAATTCAATTGAAATGAATAAATCATATGGCAAAAATGAATTACAATGAAAAATTAACAGAAGGAGAAAACAAAAAGTGATAAAGGGAAAATGGGGTGTCGTGTCGCATTCTTCTTGGTGCATTAGTGTAAAATAACTTTTTCGACTAAAAAAATTTGGAATGTTCCATCCGCAATATTAATAGTGTGATATGAATACCGTGACATATAGTGTGACAGTGAGAAAAACTATCTAATTGCCAGTGTGATTGCTCTGATGAAACTAATGATTGCTTGATTAATGAATCCCCACCGTCTTTACATAGGTGACGGTCTCAGCGGTGGCCTCGGTGATAGCTCTTCGTAGTCTCGAACGACGGACTTGAGACAGCGTGCGCGGGCAGAGAACGACACCTTGGGCGCCTGTGCCAGAGCCTGCAGCAGAAGCTGAACCAGAGCTTACCATCGGCAGCAGTGGCGGCAGCGGTGGCGGTGGCGGCGGCGGTGAAAGTGTAGTTGCTGTCGTTGCTGTTGACGATTTGCACCACCACCACGGAAACTGAGTATCGGTGGTTAGCTCAAATTATTTGTCTCATACAATTCGTTTTTCGAATGTCATCTAATAATTAATGTTTTAATGAATATGAATTTAAATTTCTCCATTTTGATGTCATTCGTGTTCTTCCAATTTTTATGTGAAAATAAAGTGGAAGTGGGACAATTTTTAGAGATTCAAGGTGGAAAACAAAAATTGGAGCGTCAAGCGGAATTTGAATTTTTTTTTTACTGTACCAATACCGAAAAATTCGCCATCGAAAGAATTTCATATCACAAATTCTTAAATGATGTGGACGGCAATGACATAGATGTATGTTCGAACTGTATGACTGATGATATAATAATTATTATTTCCATAATAACAATTATTAGCATAACTATGGATTCATAATTCAATGATAGTCATGGTGGTGGAGATCGGGCGGGGGGGGGGGGGGGGGATTTATGGATACACAATTGCATTAATTATAGAGGAAATCATCTTGCGCTACTATTCTAACTGTTGATATCATAACCACGAAAAATCTGTGAGTTTGTTTGTTCCTCATTTAATTACCTATCAACGGCTGGGCGGATCTCGATGTAATTTTATATGGGTGGTCGGTGACATGACATGACAGTAACGCATAAGTTCAGGCAATGCATACGATGATAAATTGTATGTTGATACATATACAATATAATGTCAGATAACATGGGACTTATGATGCGTGCATTGTGTTATCACGAACTGTGCCATTGAAAGTAGTTTGTATGCGCGTATTACGATGTTCATCAAGATTTCGACTTATTACCACACCGCTGTATCAATACTACCATTGAAATTGGCAAATCATTTTTTCTTGCGTTAAACATAAACTTGATATATATAGAGACAGAAAGGGGCTTCACTGGATATTCAGTTGTTCGGTAAATTTTCCCTCTCAGCTTGATGCAGTATGACATGACGGTTGAGGTGAATTAGCGAGACGAACTATCTATAAACGTGTTGTATTGAAATGTTGCGGCATTTTTTTAATTTACAAATTTGGCTTTTCAAATTTTCACAAGTACTATATATGTACATGACTGTCAATGAGAATCAATAAATGACTCGCATGACATATTCCAATGGAATTGGAGAGAAAATATTTTTCTGGTGGTTATTAAGCTAATGATAAATTCATAAAAGAGCTTTGGGTTGAAGGTATTATTGAGAATGATCTCGAACAATCTATTGACGGTGAGATTGGGTGATTGCGGGGATTATTATGTGAACATCTCGACGTTTGGATTGTTCCATTACCTGTCGGAATTGTCGAATGCCACCATTGATTCTCAGTGAGTCAGCAGCGATGCCGGCTATTCCATCGCCAGGTTCGCGCAGTTGCCGTAGGGAGGCACTTGGCGCACCACCAGAATGTAGGGGGCAGCAGCATCCTGCACAACAACAAACGGATGCTTCTGGTTGTGAACTCTGTCGAATTATTCGGGTACTTGGTGATGTTGTTACGAGAACTGGCGGTGGTGGTGCTTGACAAGGACAGCATTGATGACCGCTTTTGACGCTCTCCCTTCAAAACCAAATACACAGGTTTTCATACACATTCACACTTAGAAGTAATGTATTTATATTATGCATTTGCGGATACATTTCACTCATTATTTCGATTCTAATTATGTTGATTTGCTGTTCACAGAGATTACCATATCAGGGATAGAATTGGGGGTACCATGGAACAAATCGCTTATAATCAATATTTCATGAGGGGAGTATAAACAGAGAAGAAATGTCATCTCGAAAATGATAACATTTAAAAAAAAAAAAAAATAAAAAAAAAAATGTATAGAATATGTCTGACTTATCAAGATTTCTCTACTTATCGAGCAATGTTATGAATATTATTAATGGCCAAGTTTAATACTTTTTCAATATTACAAAGTCTATGGAATCCAGAATGTGCGTGGGATTTCAATTTTAATTTCAGTTTATCAATTTCAATTGGGAAATTATTTTTGGACTATATATATGTATGGGTATATTGTTAATATGAAATAACGGAAGGAAAGAAAAAAAAACAAATGATGATGATGATGATAGTCATCATTATCATGGAAAAGAAACTATAATTATAATTATGATGATGATTATTATTATTATTATTATTATTATTGATGTTGCAATAATGAGAGATAAATAGGGGGGAGATGAACCTACCTCGAAACACTGCGTGCCAGATGAAGCGCCGAAGAGGGTGCAAGCGAATCCCGTCTGTCGCAGCGGCACCGGTTATACTGATTGGACGTCTGTCTGGTGCGATAAAGTGTCGTTGTCGGATGATGAAATGTTTGTTGATGTTGAGGTTCGCTGTCGAGCCGACAATGTAGTTCAATGTCAGGCACAGATCTTGTTGAAGTATCATCATTAGTTGCACTCTCCTCAGAGCCACCAAGGCCAGATGCGGAAAGGTGTGGCGACGCTATGAGAAATGTCGCGCGATCTTGACGCGTCAAAACGGGCTTGCCCTGTGACCCAGTAGCAACAACAACTGGCTGCGAAGTTCGACTCAACAAAGCTGCAGTCTCTTCACTATTCCCGTATTCGCCACAATTCCCACCCTCCTGTGATTCAGTATTTCCATTTGAGTTCATGACTCCGAGGGGAACGCCACGACTTTTTCTTGCGCCGTAATCGGTCACGTTGCCATCTGTATGCAATGCCATATACACACATCCAAATTAATTACAATACTGATAGTAACAAATTAAACACACATCTTAATTTTCACGATATTCTTCATTTTTATTTTACATTTCAATTGTTACACATGTACACGTTGTTCATGTAAACGTATGGTTACTGGCACATGTATTTGAAAAATCATGAGTGATGAGACATTTAATATGTTAGAATAATGTGCATACACGCGAGGGAAATTCACGTTGATAAAGCTATACATAGATATCATATATATATATATTTATTTATATTGTCTCAGACATAACTATACTCGTTTTCCACTTTTGTTTATAACCGTATTTATGAGCTTATATATATTTTTGACGTGTCTTTTGTTCATTCGCATTTGCAAAGTGCATTGGATGATAAGAAATTATTTTCGCTCCGTCCAAAATACATCCAATTATAACAATCCCACGCCCCGATGAAACTTAATTTTATATAATGCAAAACTAACATAAGCCAATCAGAAAAGCATCACAACCGTCCCATGCGCATGTCGCGTCCTTTGGATTTTTGTGGAGGATATTTTTCATCCATATGAGAGCTGCAATAAAATTTTACGACATACCAGATGAGTTTTACAGATTAGTTACCCTCTTTCATATATTTCTTCCTTTACTGACATATATATATTTGAGTTAGGGGTTCTTGAATTTATGTTGGGAAAGTGAATCAATTGAAAATATATCTGATGCATATCTTGCACATCGTGTCCCTATACCGAACAACTATAACGAACTTGCTGTGCTCCAGAAACGTCAAGCATTCAGCGACATCTTTATCGTTCCTCAACACGAAGGGGCAATGTAAGTGACGCAGACGAAGTTCCGAGCCACATCACATCGGCGTAAAACATCGCACATAACTTTCAAATATATTATCTCTTTGTTACGCTTGACAAATGCAATGTAATGTTGAAAAATATCTACCTACCAATTTATATATATGGCCATCATTAACAGTATCTAATTGCTGTTTATTGGGAATATATTCATTTGCGACATCTTCACATTACATGTTAGGATAATTCAAAAGATACAACAAGGAATTCATTGATAAACCCTTGAGGAGTGAAATTGAAAATACACGGTCAAGGACGGCATTACATGACTATATATTGAAATAGTACAATAATAGAGGCAAGATTAAACTTTTAGTCCAGCTCCAGTGCTACTCAACCAGTCTCTCAATACATTTAGAGGATTTGGAAGTCGCTAATGTGAAATAGAACGCCACGAAGTAATCAGAGACTCAATTAACATAGTGTGCGTTCTAGTCAGTGCTGAGTAATCTCAGATCAATATTACAATAAACACTCTCATGTGCCATATTTGAGGAAAAATAAATGAATGGAAAATAGTGAATTTCGATGAGGGATTGTGAGATACATGAGATTGAGGGAGAGAGAAAGTGTGAGAGACAGATGTATGGTGAAATAATCGATTTCACGTTGCGATCGACGATAACTAAAGTCTGAAGTTTGCAATCACCATACTTCACTAGCAATGAAGGTTCACATGTTGTTATAAAACTGAACGTCGAAAAAACGAAAAAAAAAAAAAAAAAAAGAAGAAAAAGAGGAAAAACAATGGCATGCTTTATCAGTTTAGTGAAACGGCGACGGTCATATACTCATTCGATGAATTTGCTACCCTCCTATTCACATTAAATCATTCACAAAAGTCAAGTTTTCACAATAACATTCATGCCCCAAAACTTCCACTGGTATGTTTGGCGCACAGTTCCCTCTTTTCCATATGAAATGTTTCCCGTTGATATAATTCATTACATTCATGACATCTCCCCGTATTTATATATATATATACATATGCGTATCAATTGTGTTAATAATATCGTGAGGACAATGTTCTGAGTGCGGCAAAAGTTAATTATTTGACTCACAGCGGAAAATGAAAGTATCCTATTGCCGTAGTCGATCGATATAAAAATCATACCACACTATATCTAATACACTGCCGCCATTCTATTTGTCCAACTATATAGCTCCAAAGAATTGACCTTTCCAGTGAGAAAAAAATTATAAATACAACGTAGACATATATAGATTTTCAATTATTGATAAAAGTATACCGATATGATTGTCGATTGAGGTAGAAACACGATTATGATATATAATGCACTCGCTTTTATATGGATCCGTCAACGACCGAAGCTGCTACTAATCGATGGATTTTCTCGTAAAAAACTGTATTCTCATAGTTCTCAAATATTTTCATAGTCAAATTATTCTGAGACAAACGAGAATTGAAGAAGAAAGTAAGGTCATTTGTTTTTAAATTTTACCGTCAGTGTCACAATAAATGTCGTCCCCCACCCGCCGGATGATTCATCTGTTATGAATAATTTTTTTCAAAGGATAAATATCGACGGAGTGCAGATAAAAAGGGTGAGAAAGACCACACTGCCTCTTGACCAAGTTTCGTGTTTATACAACGACTCGACGGGGACGTACAAGATGATCTTATACACCTCGTCTGAAGCCACTTGAGACGGCACTCTGTAGATTTTCTTTTCCATTTCAGTATTCAGCTGAATATCACTGTTCCGGCTCTTGTTTCATAAATGATAATGATTGAAAAACCAATAAAAAAAGTTATTTGAATAACTGAAGGCTCACCACTGTTGGTATTCATTTTTGTTTCATTATTGTAGGATCAGTAGTGCTATATTGGATATTTTCGGCAACGGTGGTATTAGGCAAGGGCAATAGGTTTATAACGTAATAGCTTTAACACTTACACTGAAGATGATATAATATTATTCGTTCCAAGCGCAAAGCGATGGTCTACAGCTGACACTGATTCGATGGAAGGTAGTCTATGAATAGATTTTGGCCGAGGTTGCACTCTCTTTGACCGAGCATTACAAACGCTGCTAACAATAATGATAACAGTAGTAATAATAATGGAGATGTCAATTAGTTAATTTAATTTAATTTTTATTAGTTAAAAAGATCATTTTGAATTTTTGATCAATGGAAAAATTGGATTTTCAGATATGTTATAATTCATGTAGTTGATCGTGTTACAATTGTCAATAACTTCGTAATCACATCTTGCATACATGATTATTTATCTGAGATATAACTGAATAGAAAAAAAAAAAAAAACACAAAAACAAAAAAGGGTGAATGAATGCCGTTGTATTTGATGGAGAATAATCAATGAATGGAATACAAGAAGAAAAATGTTGGGTAAAAGTTTAAAGGACACAATGGCACCACATGGTTCTAACCTTCGTTCAGTCGAGTTCAAGTTATCCCAATGTTTAACCGAAACAATTCTCAACAGTATTCAATTGCTGTGAGGATTAAATCAATGTAATCGTCATGTATATCGGATCGTCTCATTAATCGCCCGTTAGTACTTGTCTGACCATTCAACGGTTGCTGTATCTGTTTCTACTGGCACTCGACGAGTGATTCGCCTTGTCAGACTGTCTTTCTTATTGCTATTTCACTCGTTATCAGCGAGGCTGTTTCACACACAACTCAAAGACAAAGATATAAAAAGGGAATTGCACTGAGAAAATGATAACCAATAGCCATACAGAAAATCATTACTCCACGATATTTTGATGTTATAACATTTCGAATCCACATGGAGATTTTTTGACCTCAATTCACATATATTGTATTGCACGAGTCGTAAATTAGTGTTTCTAAGGTATTTATATTGAATGTAAGTCCTATAGAATTTATAACTTGTTCTACTCGTTAGTCTACTCACGCCGTTCCGGAGTATTCGTGAAATCGAATGGATAACGGCCTCTTTATCGCAACATTATACAGTGTGTATCGAAGTATTATCAAGAACATGGGCAATACCTAATACACGTATATGGAAAACATTAAATTTGATCACTGTGGCTATTAGATATATATATATATATATATATTCTAGTAAATTACTGCCGGCCAATGGCGTCCGAATGTTGCTGCTGTATATTTGGCGTAGAGTGCTCTAAGCGGTCATTTCATCATTCGAACAATGAACGAACAATGTATATATTTGCTCTGGCGCTGTTGGATTATTGAGACCCTGTTTGTTGGTTGGTTCTTGCAATCTTGTGATGGACATTGGCCTCCTCACACTCATTCTATGAATGCACATCCGGTGGAGAAAATTCGATTGAGGGAAAAAAAAAATTAGTAATCGAGAATTCGTATAAATGTGGAAAATTATTTCGGATGGGGATTACTCTCATTTATAAATTTACAGAACGAAGGAATGCAATATGGTGAGATATATTGAGATATAATAGAGTGTTTGTGGTTCTTCGGAGGAGACTCCATACCTTTCCCCCATACACCGTCTATGCCCATTTCCAATCAATTACGTTCATAGATATGAGGCATAATGCCGTGAAGCGTATCTCATATATATATTAAACTAGGACTTTGTGGAGCGCGCTCGGTGCGTTCAATACCACCGTTGGACTACAAAATGTTGAATTAGTAGCACCAATTTCACGTCGACGTGAATTTGGCTGGAAACATTTATAAACGGAATCGCGGAAAAGTGACGACTCTCTCAGGTCAGATGTACTATTCAAACCCCCCCCCCCCCCCCCCCCCCCCCCCCCCCATTACTAAGAGACATGGCAATAATATGTCAAAAAAATGAAGCCTCTTCTCAATCATTCTCATTGGCTGAGAGATAGAAGACGTACCGTGAAAATCGAATCGTAAAATATCGATTCTCGAATCTCAAAACACAGCATACGGAGAAAGCGCCACTTACCTAGCGGTATATTAATAATAATTTGAATTATTATTTCAATCAATATCCATTTATACACAACATACTTCATCTATATTATTGCCTACATTATTGCCGGTATCTCGACGCCACGTGGATAAAATATGTATATAAATAATGGGTGGCAGAGAGAAAAACATAACGTGCAAATTATGGGTCACAATATGTATCTCAAGGGAACACGATGAACAGTTCAATAAGCATTCATAAGCTCCATCATATCTTCCAAAATAAGTATCACAACGAACGTAATGCAGTGAATTACCATACGAAGTAATTGACCGAAAAAAAAAAAGGATAATCGGGAGAATTATAGTGTTTTCTGTCAATGTCTCACCTCAAACTGTCGCGATATGAAGATGCGTTTCCATCGTGAAAAGAAATGAAGAAACACAAACTTAACACGTACACCCACTGTTTAATTATACACACACGTAATTATGTCGTTTTTCATTATGTTTAAGCACCGTAAGAAGTACTATCCACAGTTGTAGGCGAAATAATGATCAAAGTCATAGCCCTAAGATAAGCGTGCTACAGATGATAATGTGGAGAAATTAGACAAAGAAGAAGGGTTGAGAATATCAAAAAAAAGAACGGAAAATACAAGTTGAAGAATAATGAACATAAATAAATGAATAGAGATGTGGAGTAGAGGGTTACGGAGGCAGAGAGGCAAGCGAGGAAAAGCAATAAAAGATGCTATAAAAAGAAACGCGTGTTTGTCAGTGTATGTGCGGATGACCATATGTGTGTGTGTGTGTGTAAATGTATATAAGAGGAAGCGACAGAGGGAGGGGAAGAAAAATATCTATATACAATATATATACATATATATGTATAGATATATGCGTGTATACATATATATATATATGTGTGTGTGTGTGTGTGTGTGTGTGTGTGTGTGTGTGTGTGTGTGTGTTTATAGGGACGCTGAGGAAATACGCCGAGCGCGTTAGAGAAACGCGTTCACAGTGCAACCCACCCGCACGGTACACTGAGGGTAGAAACGTGGTTGCCCTCGCGACGTAATCGTGCCTATTCGGGAGTATTCGTGTTGTGTCGGCGGGCGACATCGCCACGAGTGGGATATGAGGAACGGTAGATATAGCGGCAGCATAGAATAAAGCAACTGCGCGCGTCATGCAAACATGTGAGATGAAAGGGGGAGGAGGACAGTAGTAGATAGAGAGGGTGCGAGTATCGAGCAAAGAGGCGAAAGCGGAAAGATCCTATATAATAATTGTGAGCCACTAACGACTAGTGTTGGTCACAGAGACTATGTGGTATATAGTATGTGCGCTGCCCTAACCAACCATAAGTTGCCATGACAACGCCAACTCCAAAATATATACAAAGTATATATGCTTGTGAAATGTGGATTGTTATGCAACTGCGTATGAGTGGGTGTTTGTGTGTTAATATATTCGTATACTGGCGCTTCTTCAATTTATACATACTAGAGAATGTTGGAGCGTTGTTGGCCACAATTAACCTTTCTTCAAACGTCAAAATCCCAACCAAGCGGCATTCACATTAAGCCGAATTTTGGTTGATAACAAATCCGAATCGCGAAGTAACCGACAATAATATAAAACTCAGAGTTCATGTTATGCAGGCCATCTCATTTTTAATTTAGGACATTTCCAATGGGACATTGAAAAATAAAACTTTCGATATTTTCAAATAATCGAAACAAATTTCATAATAATAATAATGATAATGATATGAACATGATATTCAATATTGATTTTTATATTATTATTTTTATCCTACCAATTTGTATCAATATATCGGATAAATCGAAGAAAATTGACTAAAATTCGTTTTCTAGACTGTAAAATTTCGTAAACGTGAACGACGTTGAGAATACTTTTTTTTTACTCGCGTACACTCGAGTCCGATAACTGATTGTCAAAGGGTCGATGAACTTGTGTTGCGCGGGCGCAACTCTCGCGACTCATGTCTCTCTTTTTTTCTCTTGCATGCTGTACAGTGACCGTATCCATTCTATGTAACTTCCCACCCTCATGTTGAGCTATCGGCGCGTGCTCTGTGCTTGTCTCTTTTCTGCACGCGATGTCTAGTGCGACACGATTCTGTGTTTCTGGTTCAATAGTTGCACTGGCCAAGTCTCAATCGATGCAAAATTGGAATGCACACGTGTGTACGTGTGTATAAACTTCCACCAAAGTATATCCAATGTGATGCGTAGATATTCAGGGTCCCGCACTTGAAATATCGCCGATAATTGTTCCGCAGCATTATTCATTTGGGCTATATCATAAATCAATAACAGTTTTCATTATCCAACGTTACACCCAAGTACTATGTGATTTACAGCTTTTCCATGTCAGTCAAACATATACAATGATGAGTGATGATTATCTGTTTAAATATAATATGGCGTAACGGAATATTCGTAAATGATAAATTTATTATTAATAAATTATTAATCAATAATGCGGAAAATAAAAGGGGTCATATCGCTCAGTCAGTAACATCACGCACCCATATTTCTTGTGAGTCGCGGGAAAGGAGATTGTACAAAAAATATTGAATGCAAAATATTTATAAAAAAAAAGAAAAAACAAAAACAACGCAATGAAAAAAAGTTGTTATCATTTTTCACTTATATTAATGTATATAATTACACTCTCTAAAATATTTGACAAATTTCCGACGACATTTTCAATTATTCCTCTTGTATAAAAAAAATTTGTTGATCAAAGATATATGGATTGCCTATCTGGATTCTTGATCTTTGCAGATCCATTCGACTTTTCTAATTCATCGGCGAAAAAATATTTATTTGCTCTTACACCTTTGTCTCTCACTTGCTATTAGATCTTCCCGCATATATGTATATATGTATGTATCTTGGTTATAAATCTATAATATATATTATAGCAACTGCTCCCCGAATAAACATCGTAATAATGAGAGATGAGTAGATAAGTGATCAGTAATGCAGAGACTGCAAGCGCTATTGCGAACACAGTGAGAGATATTGGGGAAAAGTCATAGTTGCAATATATTATTATTTTTACTATAGCGTTCACGTGTAGATCTATATCATTATCTACTATTTGACCACCACCCGCTCGTGCCGATTATTCAACGAAGATGATAAAATACAACCAACGACATACAAAATCCTAAATTTTGTCTGTTCTGAGATATAATTTGAATATATATACCTAGACATTCCACCCACATCCACATTATGGAAAAAGATATGAGCATATATCTCCTGAACATATGCAGTAATAAATGGGAAAATGAAAAAGACATAAGATGTTATTGAACAGATACATTTTATTAGTTTATCAAGCACCGAGTAGTTTTTTAACAAGGTAACCTGGAAATGCATATACGGCACAGCCAAGTAACAGAACAAAAAGGAACATGGAGCAGAAACATATGATACGACAGCGGTAATAACGGCATATGACAAAGCGACAGGCTTTCCACGGATTACGAAACCAAGAAAATGAAGTATCGGGTCGGCTGAAAATAAGGAAAAACGGACGAAACGTTACATATATATATATTATATATATAAAGTAGTGTATTTGATAGTGGTATTACGCAGTTTTCTTCGAAATATATAAATGATAATATGAGCAATCGAAGTTCGCCTATAAAATCAAATGATTTTAAAGGTGAAACCAATAGCAGATATACGGTACTGACTTTGGTGGTGGCAATGGATTGGGCGGATCGCGTCCCTTCCCCACTGGCGTCATCTCAGCTTCTGCAAGAGGGACCAATTCTAATTCCATTTCAATTTTACCCTGCAATGTAAATATGAGTGCATGCATGAACTAGATATTGAAAACATAGGGAAAGGAATGAAAAAAATAACATTCATATAGGTCATGTTCAAATCAATTTTCCGAATGTGAAATAGGACA
Organism: Zele albiditarsus; assembly: GCA_958496275.1. Classification (NCBI taxonomy): domain Eukaryota; kingdom Metazoa; phylum Arthropoda; class Insecta; order Hymenoptera; family Braconidae; genus Zele; species Zele albiditarsus. The sequence continues at coordinate 12,032,480 of OY292413.1, read as the reverse complement.
AATTACCCCAGCGATATCGATATACCGATAACATTATTTCTCCATTTTATCACTCACCCCACATTTTGCATCTAATATTGAAGAAGTACTTGGGAAACAAACATTATATATACGCACAATACATATACATACATTCTCAGATAAAGTTAGAGTGGGTAATGTCGTTATTATCAATGGATATATTGTACAAATTGTTTGTAATTTCGGATTGTTAAAAATAGCAGAGGTTATATAACTGAAGAATGGAATTTTTGTCTCCTCAAACTAGACAAATGTGATTCACATAAACTCTGTCATGTGACAGTGACTCCATTGTGTTCCTCTTCGAGATTGAGCATGGAGGGTTTATGAAAATTCTCATACTCAATTGTTGCGGTGAATATTGAGAATAAGAGAAAAGCATTGGATATTACGGCAAGTGATGTGAAATTATGAAACGCAATTACCGCTTGAAAGTATTCTTCGTTGCTTATGGCGCGGCAAAACGGCCACCAGGCCTTTATGCGTCTGGCTTTAAATAGATTGACCGTTGGTGAATTGAGATCTGTGACCTTTAGAGTGCAATTCTTCGAATTCGCACTGCCACGTGGCATGCGCGACAAATCAATCGTCAGTGAACCTCAAATTAACAAAAAAAAAAAAAAAAAAAAAAGAAAAGAAAAGAAAAAAGAAATTAGATGAATTTCATGGAAATTTAATGCAATTCATTGTACCTGATTGAATTCGATGTATATATCGTGCGAGATTACCAAAATAAAAAGGTATTACGTATATGGATTCCTTACCCAAGAAGTCATCTGACGAAAAGTGATCATTGTCCCAAACTTGGAGGTTTAACTTGCACGGCAATTTCTGTTCAGTTTCATTCATCGCAAAAATCGAAAGTTTATTACGTACAATCATAAGGTGTTCAGATTTCGAATATGCGAAACGAAAGATAAATCGCCAGTTGAAATTGCCCTCACCAGACAATGAATTATAATGGACATCAGTCTTTTGAAAATCCTCATGTATAATCCAACTGAGAGTTAACAATCATTATAAGATTTGAAAAGTAAAATTTTTTCCTTTCAATTTTCAACGTTGTATTGTGTGGTTTACCACTTGATATAAATGTCTGAGCACTTTTCGCCCGTGAGAAATTGATTATCGACTAAGGGGACATCCTCAATGTTCCATACGATGATTCGCAACTCATAATCCTCTGGGACTTGGGGCGTTATATCAACAAGAGGCTTAGGTGGCAGCTCACTGACGCGAAAAATGTCCACCCAAAGCTCCAATTTTCCCTGAATCAACAGACCGAATTAGCACCACATGTGTCTGAATACAATTGCGATACGACCAATTTGAAACATAATTGGTTGATATTTCGTCGTTGAATGATTTATTTCATTATTTCGCTATTCGCTGGTGAATTGATAGAGTACAATTTTATGAAATAGTAACCTGTTCAAGTCCAGATTTTCTCACATTGAAGAGTGATCTACGCTCAATGTGCTCCGGCACCAAAGCCACACCGCAAATGGGATAGAGGTGCCACTGTTGCAGGACATTCAATGACATACATTCCTTTCTCTCTGAACCAATTGTAATGACATAATTAAACTCATTTTTTTCTTTTTTTCTCTCCATGTCTCATATTAATTCGATAAATCATTGAAAAATGGGGACAAAAACGGTGTTAAAATAGAAAATAAAGTAAGATAGATTGATTTGAGTCTGAAGTAATAGTGTATTCATGTTTAGTCTGTTGTCAATACCGGATTGATTTGTCTCTCTCGACGTCGCGCAGAATGGAAATTTTTGTTTGCCAATAGTTACACAGGACGCTGAAAATTCGGGCATTGGCAAACTATTCTTTTTGCATAATGACTGAAGAATTTGCATTGGTCTCTCACAATCACGCCATGAATTATAACCATATGTAGTGTAAGTACTCGATATTCCACATCCACCACGATGATCGCTATAATATCTATTTTCAATATCGATTTTTGTTTCACCAATCATATCGTCAGCACTTGTTGTGTCATGATCCCATACTTGAATAATTAGCGTGTGGTCTCTTGGTAATAGTGCATCTATTTCAAAACATCTGTAATTGTTGTACATTTACGTAGATTCACATATTGGAATCGAAGAGGCTCAAAGTACAATACATACTTGCCAAAAATGGGATTTGACTGATTGGCAATATAATTTTGTTTGTCATTTATGCACTTTTTACCGAGTTTAATAATCAAATAAGGATCGGACTTGCCAGACAGTGGATCACATGGATGCAAATTAATTCCTATGACAGAATTTGATAATAATGAATGATAAATGATAAATTATTAACGGATTTATGGAACGAAATTGCCTGAACAAAAATTGATTATGATTGATTCAAGCATTATGATGAATGATCAGTGACCGTATTGATAAATTTTTATTTGATGATTTTACATCATGCACTATCTATGTCATACGTCGTCAAAGTCCTTCGGAGAAACAACGCATATTTATGAATAATAAAATTGAGAAAAAATTTTATTGCACCTCTAATAATGTAAAGACGTACAAGCAGTTTCACCATTCCAGGCGGGGGAAAATCTACCAGCAAGCCATGCGCCACATTCTTTCCACTCTTAGTTTTGCATGGCGATCCAGTAGGATGTGGCCATCGATAAATAGCAATACGCCCCTGATCAAAATAAAATTACATTGAATATTTTGTATTTGAACAACGCCAATTGAGAATCGAAGTGGGATTTTTTAGATTGTTCAATATTAATATTGATATCGCAATTTTCATAGGTATATTTAGCAAGGGTCTCGTGTGGCAGCTCATTAATTCATTGTATCCAAGTGTTTATACATATATCGATCGTGAAATAATGAATTTCATGAATATCAACGTAGTTTCAGTAGAAACCACAAATTATCCGGTATTTGGCTGCTGACCAAACACTGGATTGCTCAAAAACATGGTGGCGGGATGAGGCAAGACATTGAGTGGAGTGGTATTATATGCTTAAAGAAGGAGACGACCGTGTTACGGAAAAACATTTAGCTGATGAAACGAAAAATGTAACTACTGAATGGAAACTGCTGTGGAATGAAAGTGTGCATTGGAATATTGTATTATTATGTAACCTTGAATTTTCCGGCGCAACTCTTTCCATCGTAATTTTTATTACCGATCACTTTGCCGCGTGATAATTCGAATGTGGTGAATTTATCGTTAAAATTTTGGAACTCAGGTTGCATCTCCAATTCAGATCCATAAATCTAAGAATTATTCAAAATGTATTTTATCTTCATTGACATGTAGTTTCACTTCATAATCAATAACTTATCACCAAATTTTTACCTTAAATGTTGGAATTGTTTTTCGATTGAGCATCGGTGACTTTTCAATTTTGGATTCACGATGATTCTCCTAATGAGAACACATGGAACAATATCGAATGAGTGCCTTGATACAATTAAAAAAGGGGGAGAAAAGAAAATAAAAACAACAAACAAATGATGTTTTTTTTTTTTTTTTCCCTGATTTTATTCCATTGTTCTTTTCATCATTGTTGGACATACTTGGAGAGATGCAAAATATCTACTCCACCAGTTGCCCATTTCATTGTCGTCATTTTCATGTGATATCTGTTTATACATCTGGTAATCACCGCGGCCATGTAATAATATCTTGGTGAAGCCTAACCACTTGCTCACACGATGATAGAAATTAACTCCACTGAGTTTCTTGAAATTGATCATCGTACTCTTGTTTTCTTCATTATTCACATAATCTATTGGCAATGGCACTAAAAATTATATCAATTACAAATGGAAAAAAAATATATATGAATAACGAGAGGGAACATTGATATATTTCTATATAGTAGTCACAGATAACTGATGGATCTCCACGTTGATAAGACATCCGTTGGGATTGCACAATTGTATTTTTGCCATGTATTTGACTATTATATTGCTGTTTCGAGACTAACTCCCTCAAGAATATGTGACAACTCGGAATGATACATATACCAATATACGTGAAACGCCCATAGCAACGTGAATCATACGCTTTTATTGTTATCGGTGGATAATAAACATATTGTTGCGGTAGGTCCTGTGAAAAATAGTAAAAAATTCAACTTATCAACAGTTTAATATTGGACAGTATGCATAACCTATTGCTATAGCGATGACAATAACATTTGTATATTAATAGTACCAAATTTATGATAACATGATTCTCATCAAAATTGGTGAATTTTTTTGCACTTTGCATAATCTCAGAATTAATATGAATACCGCAGCATTCAACAATAATTCTTGGTTTATTGATGCGAATGCCATTAATTTTCTTCATATCACGTACACCCCAAAATACAATCTCCAAACGATGGCTTGTCATTAGTGGACGAATATCATCGGGCAAATTATAAATCGTCTTATCGTTCAATGGTACGGCGGGATGTTCAACAATGTTGTCTCTAATCTTGTTTATTGGACGAATGGTAAAAATGGTGAGAAACTTGAGTGCACAAATATGGAAAATAATATATGTGACAATGTACAATGTAGTTCTTGATATTTATGAAGAATATATATTGTTCGTGAATGAAATGTATATTGAATCATAGTGATATTATAGCAACATTAAACCTCTATAAGTTCAAAAGCTGCTAATACACTTCCACTCATATTTGTCTCAGTGATGAATGTGTGCCACATCATAATTGGTGGAAATCCTGACGATGAATAGGACTCTTCCAAAAGTTTCACTACTGGTTCAACGATGCATCGACCATAAAATTTATTCATTCCCTAAATCGTTTGTGTACATTTGCATTCATATGATTTAATGAGATCTATTTATCGCCCCAATTCTCATGGATTATTGAATTATTGTAGTATATATGTATTTCGAGCTTACGCACAAATTCCAATGAAACGCTTCGATTATAACTTTCGGTGGCGAAAATTTAATACTCTCTCTGATACCATATAAATTTATTGGTGGTAGTACGAGTGTTTCGTCCCAAACTGGTGCCAAACTTTGTCTAATCGGCTGGTTGAAATATATAATTCTCAATATATGTATGTTTAGAGATGTACAAGGGTAAAGTAGTACAATGTATAATCGAGAATGAAAACAAATTACTCTGCTTGTTGCTGTGTATCCTCGGAAAATTATACGGATAAATGAGTCCATTAAACCGGCTGAGTCGAGGCCAGAATCAAAACGACCTTGAAATATGTGTGCTCGCAATTGAAATTTCTACTGAGAATGAAAAAAAAGTTTAAAAATGATAATATAGAGTATCGAAAAAAATGAAGGATATCCATTACTTTACCCAACTGTGTACGTAGTCGAATGATTTTGGAAATGATTCATTAGTAGCGGAGTGTTTGACTTGATAGCCAATAGGAATATAGCTCCAACATGCGGATGTAAATTTAATATTACCAAGCCAGAGAAATATTTCAATATTACATGCACCATAATCGAAATTATCTGTATTATGGTCAATATTTTTCATAAAAAAGTTGACGCGCTGTCCACATTTAGGTCCACATGACAATTGTTTTTCTGAATAGATAATTTCGGAGGCGGCAAGACGAGCGAACGCCACACGTTTTGTGCCAGCCATCATCCAAATGAAAATATCAGGGAATGAATGCTGTGGCTATTAGATCCAATTTATTATGTTATATTGTTTTATTATTGGAAATATATTTACTCACGTCCTGGCAAATTTGTCGTATTTTTCGTAAATATTCATATGCATATATCATAGCAATTTTAATATAATTATTATTTGGCAGATCCCCATTTAATTTGATTATTTTTATGATATTCTCGATACATTCACGACACTGAATAATTCGATGCCTGTCCAATTTGGTTGTACCGCCATCCACATCATGTCTCTCACTATTCAATATATCTAGATAATGCATGCAGTGGCATTTCAACAATCTAATTATATTATTATAATTATCATAGACAATCGTACTCTTGATGGCTATTAGTGTTTCCAATTCAGTGAGGCTATTTTCCTGTAATTCAATCGTTACTATATTGTCTCAAAATTCACGAATGATACTGTTGATATATATTGTCGTGTGACTTAAAAAAATAATGTGCATATGATCATTTTAGAGAAATTATTTCCCTTCCATTTTTTTTTTTTTTTTTTTTTCTTCACTCGCATACTTCTATATTTATCCAACTTTTTTCAATCGCTAATGCGTCCCCAAGCACGTCGCTGGTATTAATGCTTTAACCGGGGAGTCAAGTGATAGATGTTGGAGTAAAAGTATCCTATGGATATTCTTCTTTCGTTTAATTTCACAGTGACGAAGTGTGTGTTGTGTTTGTAATGAATAGAGCTACAAATACCGCATAAATACAACGTTAATACTCACCAAAAAGTTGGCGATATATAAGAGACAGTTGCTGTTTGATGTTCGCCATTCGAAATTGGGCCACCAAGATTTAATGTACATACAAGGTTTATTCGATTCAAATGGCAGGTAATTAAACATGCCATCTGTTGTGGCAGTTAATTTTGGCACAGTATGGCTCTCGAAATTTGGGCGGTTGTCGAGTACTATTTCGCCTGCAGATTATGTATGATATGTAAACTTGGATATTAAACTGCTGGCTATTATTGGACGAAACATTCACATAAATCCATTCCATTCAAATCCCATTTCGAGTATATATGGGCACGTAGACGATAGAAGGAAGAGTTTAGTATAAAACAGGTATATGGATGAATATAAACTTGATTTGAACTTCTGAAAATATTATATATGTTTTTTGTTCTTGATTTATCTTTTTTTTTTTTTTTTTTTTGGGAAAAATAATACAATATTAAATATTGATATTGAGTATTGGTATTTTTTTTCCCATTTCAAGGATTATAATAATGTAGAGAGTCCAAGCATCCCCGTGAATTTGGACGGAAAATTCACAAATTCCTCCGAATATTCTCATGCATATTATAGCTACATATTACATTTTTTCATAATCCCTCTTTACCAAACCGAATCCCAAACTCATTTCATTAAATCCCAAACCCAGATTGTATCCTCCTATCTCTATACGTACAGTACATAGGGTATAGGCGGTCTACTGTCCTCTTAATTGACTGCACTTAATTGTCACAAACTCATGTTTATAAATAATGGGGAGGATATACTTATTGAATTCATCATTTGCAACTCACAATTGTGAGCATTGTCATGAGAATTTCACAGAATAACAATCATTTCTATGAAATATTTTTCGACTTATTTCGGTATTATTCTCTGATGGTAAGGATAACAAATCTTGAACAAAACTCACATGTTTCATCGTTAATGTTTTCAATATGACTTGGAGACTTTGTACTGCCAATGTTGCCAAAATTAATCTCAAAACTGATAGATTTCATCATAAATCTCCATCGATCGATCATGCAGACGTCATAAATAATTCCAACCAAAAGATATTCCTCGGTGGTCCACAAGCTTTTCTGTTAGTAATAAATGAAATTAACTCAAAATAATATGAACGTGACAATTATGTTCAATGATCCAGCAATCGTCTCAGTTCATTTTTACTATCAATTGGTTTTAATTTAGATATTGATATAAATAATTTTCATCATCTTCAATTCCACGATGTGCGGTGGGTGTCACCTATAAAATTAACCCCCGATTATGTACGAGCAGAATGTGGGAAAGAATACTATCAGAATTATATGTACGAGAACAAAGTCACTGGAAGGAATGCCGAGGAAAAAAATTCCATTGTAAAAATAAAAAAATTAGATGGGCTCCGACGATTGTTAAACGTTGATTGTGAAGAGCGATATGGATCGTATTGCCTGCGAAATAGTAGAGAGCGTTTCACAAAAATGCCCTTGAAATAGATGTTTGCAGGAACTGCTCTATTCAAAATTGATTTCATTATTTCGATCATTTGCAGTGGGCTTTCTTCCAGCTACCTCCCACTATACTATCACTAACATTATTTTTCATATAATATACATTCCGCGTTCCGGCATATTTTCTTGAATGTCATAGCAAAGTTGTAATTAAGGATACATATAATATAATGAATTATGAATTTACGGAGGACGACCATCACCCATTCTGCTTTTTTGCATTCAAATATTAAAGTCAATTATCCTATCGTTGAGAATTGATTTCTGCTGATTAATAATTCTGGTTTATTGATTGTAGCCTTGCCTCAATAATTGGTGCAGTGGGTTCAATATCCACTCTCGGAATGATGGAACATCGTGAATCATCAATTTCTGTTCTCAGGGAAAGGAGAACTCTACCACAATAAATGGATCTTATACTCTGAGACTTAAAGATGCAGCTGCATTCATAATCAAAACTATTTGTCCGATAGAAGTGCATGAAGGACGGGCCGAAAGTTGGTAGATACCCTGTCGAATATATGAATTTTTGAGTAATGTATCCAAAATCATGTTTGTACTATAAATCTTGCCTATGTCTATTACAGCTAAATGAAAGAAAATACTTTACCATACTTGCCACAATCCAATAGTTTTGCAAGATTTAGGGTTTGAATAGCGAGTGTAGAAGCATGACAACTATTAATTTTGTCTTTTATAGAAATTCTTATTCGAAAACATAATGGAGGAAACATCTCAGTAAAGACAATTCTCTCATTGAAACGAGTGTGGTACATGCACTTATGCCAACTTGTTTTACCCTAAAACAATGATAATCAACAACAATAATAACGACATATTTCGGATTGGTTGTCGCAAACACATATGATTGATGATTGACGTATGGACATACGCCGACAGCATATGTATAGCAATTGGAACAAAATATAAAATACAACGCAAGAACTTCCGTCATTACCAATCAGTACACCACGTGTGTATGAATGAAAAATGGCTATTCAACAGGATGAGTTTTATGACAAGTATTGTGAATTCACCTTCATTCCAGCGAAAGATATTTGAATGAACGGGTTTATAGCTCTTGAATTTCCACAGCAGAAAGTAGAATCAGTGTATGGTAATCCATCGGCCCGATAAATAGTGAATATATATCGAGCTCTTTGCCGACCGAACATTGGATAATTCACAATTGGCACCAATAAATTCCTGAGATAAAATGTTTGCTTTATTGGTTGTTAAAAAAAAAATATAATAGAAAATGATACAATGAATTTTTTTGTAGAAAATAAAAAAAAAAAAATGCCATTCTTTCATATTTGTCTTTACCCTTCGATATCATCTTCGCCTTCAGTCTCTGAGTGGACCCGCAATTTTTCTCCCTTCACATTCACAGATATATTACACTTTATGTATCCTCTTGTACCACCGGCGCGATCTTTCGGATTAGTCAAAATTGCCCACTTGTGGTAATATTCGTGACCTGGCCGCAGATAAAAAATGATGTTAGAGCTGTGTTATCAACTGACAAAAATAGGAATTACATTATTGATTGTCGATAAAGTATTTTCATGTAACTGTTGCTATCGCCATCTATATGAATATAATATTAAGGCTCAATATAGGCTCAAAGTTTTTGCTGATAAAATACGATAACCATTCCGAATTAACGAAATACACATTTTATCACTTTTACAATTCGATGGAAAAAAAAAAAAAAACAAAAAAAAACAAACCGATATCATTATAATTACCTGGTTGTTCCCATACTGTACCAACTTCAAAAGATATTCCACCATAGAATTTGAGTCGCAAATAATTTTTCATGTAGACTGATATTGAAATTTTGTTGTTGAGAAAAATATTGAATTCATCGATGAAATTGAATACGAAATACTGCAAATACATATAAATGAATATGAACATGAATGCTGTCATGACGATTGAAATGAGTGATTAATGTAAGAGTTATGAACCTCATTGTAATATGGTGTGTCCGTACTTTTTCGTACAATAGTTTTTCTCTTCCGATTACCAACTTTGACAATGACCATTGGATTGCCATTCTGCAACAAATGTTTTGCTTCGATAATTGTAATTGCAACTTGATAAGTTTCATCCGTTCGTGTGCCCTTACAGCGCAACATCGTTGATTGAAATAACAAATTACATAACCTGGATTATCACGCCGCTAAGAAACTTGTTCACTTTTGTTTTTCTCACTTCAGAATTCTTTTTTCATATTTCATGTTCACGCATTGCAAAAGTTACGATACTATATATATTGAAATTTGAATATTTTTCAAGTTCCATTGGACATGGGGCAAATTCAAAATATCAGCTATCGCTAAAAATCAGCAGACTTATATAATATTTCCAGATTCTCAAGACTATATGTAATTCCATTTTTTATATGTTTTTTTACAATTTTTTCCATATGTTGGACAAATGGCAATTCTCGCTATTCGTGAAAATGTGAACGCTCGCGCTCTCAGCTATTTCACAAATTTATTTTTATGATGAAAAAAGAATTTGATATTTGATGATATGAATTTTGAATGAGTGATCTCATTGTATTCATCTCATCAATTCGTTGGAAATGAATGCGCAGATGAGGCCAGAAATCACAATAAATTCATACTTCTGTAGACATTCGGATAGAGTCCAGTGATTCAGATCATGAATCAGAGACAAAGCAACTATTGTTATACATATGTAACACTGATAAATGTTGTATAAATATATGATTTTTCGGATATGGTTTTTGCCCGTCATTTTATTGAATGATAATATTATTCAGTTTGGAGTTGTTGTGTGATAAAACACAATTGATGTTGTCATCTACAATATGAAGTGATGGATATATGACAGGCAGAAGTTTAGCGCGGCGTGGCGACTGCCGAGGGAAAAGTCGATTGAACATGTGACAACCACAAGTGCGTACTTCTCATGTCAATCGACATTGTTGACAAGCAAGTAATAACACATATTTGCTTGGATAACATATATACCTCAATAATTCATATGCGTATGAATATATATTCACATGATTTTCATTAAATGTCTATCCTTCCTGTAACGTATAGTAAATCCATATGATGGCATAACATACTAACACAATTCGTACATAAAATGAAATAATAATCGTTTCTTATATACATTGATATATGAGCTGTCATTCATAAGGATGTAGGGGTTATAAAATTGAAAAAATTGATGTGTGTTACACAACATGGAAAATGTAACACATTAGAAATTGTAATGTCGTCAATGTGTGAACGGGCGCATAAATTGGGAAAATGGGAACCATTCGCTGTGTTCCATGTGAGACTGCGACAGTTTTCCAAATGCTAATGTAGGTATATAGTATTCATATAAAGATATTGTCTGCCGGTCATTACCTGTAGTAATAACTCCACGATATATATACCCTTCATAGATTAATAACATTGTATTTACAGTACAATATAAAATTTCAACCAATATAAGAAATTTGAGAAAAGCCTAGACACAAATATATATTGATTCGAATTTTTTTCTTTGCTTTTCTGTCGGCCAATTTTTATTATTGAATTGGTGAGAAATGGAATTCCTCGTGTTAATGGTTAGATCATTGATGGCGTGTCATCGAAAGCCGCCACGCGTCTATGCAGCATTAACACCACAGGGGTTTTTTGACTATACATAGATGTGGGTATATAGAATGTATGTTGGACGGCCGGCGAGCGAAAACGTCTATCCTCATGGGATACATGGCAAATAAAAAATAAGTCACACACACACACACACACACACATGCACACACGCATATATATATATATATATATTTATATTGTTGAGGACACAATTTTTAATGCTATTGTATGAGTTGGCGATACATTTTAACACGTGTCTTAACAAATGATATATTTCCATCTTTCATTAGAAAATTATTATTTTTATCTCAATAAGATGGTTTTAAATTTCATATTCATTCAATGTTCATATTAAACATAAATATGCTGGTAAACGAATACGAGTGTGTATATATATATATATACTTATGATCAATTCACTTTCTTCAACCGTTGTTGCTTTTACCTAATATGTCTCTTGATGATGTTAAAATTGCAGTAAGATCTGCGGCGTCGTCGTGGCGTTATAAAGTAATGAACATATGATATTACTCTACGGGAACAGTTTTATCAACTTGAATAACAAATACCATATTTTCTACTCCGAGCCACTATACCCGATTCATGCCAAACCATAAAAATTCGTTGATCCGTTGACGCGTTATTGGATGACAAACAAGCAGATTTTCCAGATTTTTTCCGCCATATTTTAGAAAAGATTATGTATTGATATATGCGTATAAAATTTTTATTTATGCACAAGCCAAATGGATGTACGCGATATATTGTATTCATTCATTTTTTTTCCCACGTTATCTAATGAGAGAGAGTGAAAAAACATACATGCGATAGTCCTCACGAATCATGTTCATTGTTTTCGCTCATTGATATGTTCTATGCATATAACTGGTGGACAAGTGTGTGAAATTGAGAGAGTATGAAAAATAGAGAGTGAAAAGGTAGTAGACGAATAAAGAAACCGTGCATGTAGGTACTAAAATACACAAACAACGGATCGTAGTAATGGATGAGGTATAGTTAGTACGTGTACAAATACCATATCGGCTTGAGGGGGCTGCGTTTAGACACGTGACCTATTCAAAGGATCACACATAAAAAGAGAAAGAGAAAAGATGGGGGCGGGAGGGGGCACACACTCAGGAGTATAACAGAGAACGTAGAAAAAAAAGAAAAGAAGTTGTCGAAAATATATAACGAACACCCCCGACAGTGAAAAGCCCCGGGGTGCACGCCAGCACTCGTGCCCCCAACCATTATACTGCAGCCTAGGGTTAACCTACGTATATACCCTAGCACACTAATGTGACGTGTGTGGACGCGGTTTTTTTTTTTATGTGTACCGCCCATAAGAATATTTTTTCCCTCTAATCTTTCATTTTTTTACGAAAACATTTTTCATACATTTTTCTTCAATTACACTACTACTACTACTACTACTACTATAAGAACCAAATTATCGTAACAAGACAGAATGAATATGTCGTTATCGTTTTTCAAAAGTGGAGGGGGAATATCATTTATGGTTATATATATAACTAAGTTTTTTTATATTTCATTCAATGCGGGATGACTTCCATGGTACAACACGCCCTCTAACCTCATGAGAATCGTGGGAGGAATAATATAATGGCGCGTGTGGGAACTGTCCGAGTGCGCCCCCGCATTAGCTATTGAATGTGCGCGCGTGCGCGCAAAAATATGTGTTCACTTTTATATACATATAGCTCTGCACTTCTCATGTGCATTTGCTCTGTACGCATTCGGCGCATACATCCTCTCGCGCATTGCAACATTGACATACAATATCTCTCAATGGTGATCATCCAATATGAATACACATCACTGACGATATGTCGTGTCGATGTAATTGCAAAATATACGAATAAAACTACTTTTCATATGCTCATATAAATGCCTCTCATTAGAATCAATTACCATTACAAGTATTTTTCATCATTGATTCCTTCAAAATGTCTATCATTATGAATAAAATTGTTATATTGGGACTATATATTCATTACAGTTGTTGTGCTGTAATTGTATATATTGCTACATAATGCATATGGCTGCATAACGATAATCAGCATTCGCAAAGAGTGTCATTTATATATGTATATATATTGCCTCCACTGTCATTTCCTTGAGTTGGATTCGCGGCTAACAAGTCGACCTATGGCCTCTCGAAGGTGGTCGCGTCCCTCCGGGAGGTCTCGCGTTCGCGCGCTATGTATCGGCTACTCGACGACACGCTTGTGTCCATGGCAACGAACGGTCCATCACTCCAACATTTTGTTTGGATCTGTGGACACAACGGCAACCAGCACGACCATATAGATACCATCATCATATTCTATGAGGAAAAAAGGTATTAAAAGGGTTTCTATTCAATAAAATCAGGCTCTAATGACAAGACAAAATAATGCAGAGGAGATTGAATACAGCCCCACAATATCCATGTGCACATAGAATAGAAATAATTTCCATCTGTAACGGAGATGTTACTATTCTTTTATTATTACACAATTCAATGTGATTGGAACTGTCACAAATTTATCATGTATTTGTGTGTGTTCAATTTTCCGTTTCCCGAAGAATGTAATTGAATTATTCATGAAAAAAGCGGAACGAGCCAAAAACGGAATTTTTATTTTTTAGTACTTGATGACTACAAGCTAAATAAATTTTTCATTTTGAATTCTGCAGTGGAAGTGAGGGAATTGTATTATCCCAGCACCCAATATTTCATTCGAGAAAACGTTAAGAGGCTGGCGTCGTTCTAATTTTTAATAAGAAATATATATATATTGTAGGAAACGATAGCATTATTTCAATTGAAACCCGACCGCCGTCGGCGCTGAATATCGTAAACATAGCTGCCCCGCTGACCCTATTTCGCATGACGCACGAATGGAATCTATACTTCTAAGGAGGATCGTTTGAGAGACATACCAACTTTCTCTGCCGTGTCTCTCCGCCTCTGTCTCAGTTTCCTTACAATTCATTCATACATCTTTCTCTTTTCCCCATTCTCCTCCACTCACTCTCTCTCTCTCTCTCTCACTCTCTCTCTCTCTCTCTCTCTCTCTCTCTCTCTCTCTCTCTCTCTCTCTCTCTCTCTCTGACTCTTCCTTTTACGTTTTCATACCCCATGACCGGATGATCGCGCGCGCAGCAGTCGAGGCGGCGTTGGCGCGAGGCCTCCATGAAAAAAGGTTAAACTCGTTTTCGTTTTCGTCGCTAATTAGACTCGTTAAGCGCTACAGCGTATAGCCATATAACCAGGCAACTGTTCAGAGCCAAACGAGAGAAGCTGAGAGAAGCAATACTTCGGAGCTAGTTCCTTTCTGTCGTCCAATCCTCCAGGGTGCGTTCAAGTTGATGATCAGTTAGTGCGCTATTACATTCATTGAAATTTTTCCAATGTAATTGAATATTTTGTGTCAGAGTTCTTATATGACAAATGAGAAAATGTGCAGTGACATTTATCCGATGTGCAAAATTCATGTGTTGTTTACAAATATACATCCTATTATATATGATTGTAGAAGTGTATTCGTAATTTGTCTTCTTAAAAATTAAGATCGATGTCCTATGATGATTCCTTTTTGGGCACAGATATATATATATCTGTATGTATATTCACAAGAGAATTGAGTAGAGTTTTCTTGCGGGAATTGCGATGTACCTCAGTGGGCGGCCATATTGAATCGTGATACGGGCCCGCAATTAAGTCCGAGTAGGCCACCCGGACGAGCACTGCGATAAGGTGAGTTTGCGGTATAGGTCCTGGCACACATGCACACAAATATATATACATGAAGTCCATCTTCCTCCCTCACTCTATGGATACGCCTGACCTCTCTTGGCCTGCCGCACAAAGTGTACTTCACTTCCCAAAGTGATCCTTCTTTCATCCCGAGGCTGAGGTCACGCTCTGCAGAAGACATTGGGTGGCCCTTCTATCTCTGTATATATATATATGTCTTGGTTCTAATCTGTATTCATAATCTTTAGAGTGTATCTCGTCTGTTGGTCCGAATAAGTTTCTCACGGTAGCTATACATAATTGATCAAATTTTGCGATTTTTGTAGTAAAATAAAATTGAAATATCTATCCAAATGTATCTATACTACTTGGAAATGCTTTTGCGAATGAGAAACTGATCTCAACGATACTCACCATCAGCAGACCAAATTAATTAATAACAGTCAATAAATATTGACCCTCAGTCACATTTGAACCAACGATGACATCAATACAAGATTTGTTGATTGTTCAAAATTTCACTCATACTCGGTACTTATATAGGCGCTATCTACTATATAATCGTATGGCATGAAAAGCTTTTTTGAATATAGGGATTTTTTTGTGATTAGCCGAATGAATACATTGGATTAATTGAGATAGCTAATTGTTGATTATGCAACAAAATTCATTATCAAAACGACGGAAAATGCTGGTAGCTAATGAAACTGAATTCAATCACATTTATGACACTCTTTATTACCTATACAATAATAATAATAATAATAATAATAATAATAATAATAATAATAATAATAATAATAATAATAATAATAATAATAATAATAATAATAATAATAATAATAATAATAATAATAATAATAATAATAATAATAATAGTTATAATAATAATTATTATTATCATTGTGAGGTTTTAATACCCATACGTGGATATGACAAGATATATATTTCGGTACATAAGATGATCAACAGTAGCCGAAAGTCCAACGGTAGCTGATCCATCTAAATGAGAGAATTTATTTCCCATAAGGGTATATGACACCATTTAATCCACTCTATTCTCTTTCCTGTGTTCTCATATATATATATATATATATATGTATATACTATTCCGAATTTGGAATGTGCTGTAGAGCCACTTAAAAATAGCGTACGTCCACACAAATCATTGATGAAGGCTCACGCACATGAAGAATTTCGGCGATAGGGATATTGAGGGCTGTGTAGGCCATCAGTTTCGCATCAAACTCGTCCATAACGGAGCCAATTAAAATTATTTGTCGATGCGAAATGGACTTCCTGCATGCTCACTGCGTTTACGCAATAACAACATATAGTGTATCCCCTCTGAATTGCTATACTGGATTCTTGAAAGTCATCTAACATGACCTGCCCCTTTATGAATTGATTTATTTTGCTCCTACGAACGAATATTATGAAAACTCATTTATATGGCTATAACTTCATGTGAACTGAGAGAAATTTTCTGTGATTTTCGTACGAGAGTTTTCAACGATAAAAAATAGCACTTCACTGTATTGAAGGTTATCAAAATTTGATTGCAAGTTACATGAGTATATCTGTAATGTTTAACGCACTCTCCTGTTAACGTGTTAGACGTAGATTACATGAAACCAATGGAGGCAGTGTCTGTATATGAACATAAAATATAATAAGTATAGTGTAGAGTTAAAAAAAAATAAGTAAGAGCAAGGGTGAAAAAAGATATTAGATACAGAGCCAAGAGGCATATAGACCTCCTCCGCACAAACAATCGAGGCACCTCACCTGAACTCATTTCAACTCCATCCCATCCGGCGACGTCCCATTTGGAGCCCCGTTCACCGCGAGAGGAGATAAATCATCGTGCCATAAACAACCGATATTTCTCTTCGAATGTTTACCGAGTACGCTTTAAATGCCTTGTTAAAACAAACCTACGCCCCGGCGTGTGCATATACCCTCGAGAAAATATTAATATATATATATATATATATTTGTTTTGTACGCGGTCATTTTGCCATTGGACACACACGCGATATTCCACAGAACCATTAAGTATATATATATATATATATATATATACACTTGACTCTAGGCTCTACCAATTTTTATATATGTATCATATATTATACGGGATTATTCGACAAAAAATTTTCCACGCTTCCCACATTATCATGAACAATATATTAATGAAAATCAATGGGAAATATATTTGCAAGTGAAGAAACTCCAAAATATATATATATATATATATATATATACTTTTTCATTGTGAATATAAAAAAAAAGTGGGCGTTACAATGCATATTTAACATTCGAATTAAGGCGCTTGGAACTTGAAAACATTGCAATTCCCGCTAAACATAAATACGCATGAAATTTCATATACGCATTGGTGAATGGAAAAGAATTGGTATATGACTGCATTATTGTTATCAATTCCTTACTTGAGATAAAATTGAAGCCGATAAATGTCGATATAGTCAATGAAACTTTATGGACAGAAGAATATTGACGAATAACAAAAATACACACCAATAAATTCTAAGGGCAAATAATTAACTCTGAGCTAAATTGCAAATTATATATTATCACGTGCGACAGCATCTTATATATGTATATGTATACGTTTATATGCAGTGTTTTACATAATGGCTTCCCCGTCGTGCACCTGCGATATTTTGCCTATATTCGCTGTTAAATTCCATCGATTTCATTTTTTGCCTCGATATATACACATACCTGTGACGTGTATATGCTCTCATTATTTATGAATATACAAACATAAATAAATAATTCGAAGTATGTAAAATGAATTGAAATAGACGGAGAGAAAAAATTTGAACCCGCCGATTAGAAATAAAAGGAAGAAGATGAAATGAGAAATTTCAGATGTGCAAAAGTTATACCATATAGCCTGCATCAATTAGCATAAATCGCCATTTTCGTGTCTCTTTGAATGCCGTCGCTATGGCGACCTTTGTCCAGATCGTGCTACAATGGCCACTATCTCCTTCCCTTATTCCACCTTACCTTGCTTTTTTACTTTTTTTACTTTTTTTTTCCATCTCTGGCTCATCCTCTTGCGCCCGCGCAACTCCTCTTCCTGGAGCGACCATCGCAAACAAAGAATCTGCTTTTGCGTCCCGGGAATGAAAAAGTGTAAAAAACATTTGATACACGAATAAGCGATGCGCCGGTTGGATAATCCAAAGGGGAAAAAAGACCGGGAACGTGAACTCTCACTGCAACGGTGGGTCCACAACGCGCCAGATCACCATCCCTCTATATATATGTATAGTATCGACATGTCCTTTTTTTTTTTAAACAACCTTCTGTCTCTTCTCTCTGTTTCACGAGTTCCGAGAGATACAACTAAGAGTCTCCATTTATACATGGCGATTCAACCAAAATGTATTGAGTACTACTTATACACGGATAAACATATACCTCGTTAACAATTTAATACCTAGAAAATATTTTGGAATCAGTATGTATTATGTCAATACGTGAAATTTGTACAATCCATGGTGAATTGTAGTTGAGGATTTGGTGAAACAAGTTTTGCTTACTGATGACGATAAGAAGCACCAATGGCAATTGAGTGAAACAGGAAAGACATCACTGGGTTTGCGAATCAGTATAAACTGTGACAGGTATCAACTGAGCGTTGCAAAGACGGCCGTTGCATCGTGCGCACAGCCGCGGAGGATTTCCAGTTATCTCCTCTGTTGGGATTGCGCAGCTCTTCGGACAGTGGAGACATTATTTACAACGGCAAGCGTACCCAGTAGACAATGCATACACGAAGGGGGATCGGCGCAAATGGCACAAACGGCACAAACGGCACAAACAGCACAAACGGCACAACAGGCACAAACGGCCGCAGGACATGGGGAAAAAGAAAGCGCACAAGACACAGCCAGCTTTCCGTCTTTTTCTGTTCTCCATATTGAATAGCATCTGCTTACTTACCGGACCATCGTTCGATTCGAGGCCGCTCTATAAATCTACATATATACATCTATACGTTTGAACAAATGAAGAATATATATATTTATTTATATTTATACAGATCTTGACAACAATTATTACAATTATTATATATGCAATTATATCAATAAATGCTCGAGTATACATTATACTCGTTATTGTTATTTAATCGTTTATTTAATTGAAACATGAAATTGGAAATCGATTATGTGCGAGTTGCCTCAAAATTTTTTAATCGAATCACATGATACATGTATACATGAATATTAAGTGTCAACGACGGCGGTCTTCGAGTGAAACTAGTCGGTGCGTATATATATATATATATATATATATATATACTGTAAACACGCGCGGCAGCTGGCCGGCAACGTTTTTATTCCCATATTCTTATTGTTTTTGTTGTTGCATGAAGACAGAAGAGGAGAGACTATGTATCGTCACGGCGTAGGCCGTGTGGCATACACAGTTCTCGTATCGGGATGTAACAGCGGCTACACTATAAAGAAAAAGACTAAAAGAAGAACGATGAGAAATAAAGGAGAGACGTTTAAACGGACAGTGAGAGAGATTGTGAGTAGAAGCAGCCGCCCCAATAAAAACTTACGGCCCTACCGTGTCTGCGTCGTTTGTTTGTGCAAGTAAAGAAGTAGAAGAAACCGAGTAGGGCGGCCAAGATATGGTGAAATGAACGCAGCGAGTAAGAGAGGAGCTCGGAGAAGCGCTGAGAAGAGCACAGAAGAGCAGAGAAACGTGGCAACACACACCGAGAAACGGTTAAGGGGGAAAAGAGAAACCGGGCGCGGTCCAACATCTCGACGTTTGACAGAACAAAAGACTATCGACCAGCTCCTTCTCTTCTTACTTCTCTTTACCTCTCTTTACCTCTCTTTACCTCTCTTTACCTTTCTTCACCTTTCTTTACCTCACCTTATCTCTCTCCCACTTGAATAATCGGACTCGCGTACATTCGTGTATATTCGCGAAGTAGTAGAACCGACTGTCCCCACCCTCAGTCCTCGAGGCGCACTCACACCCTCGCGTTAACAAGTGCGCATGCGCCGTACGCAATCTATGCGTTGTCTTGCCCACACGAACTATACACAGAGGACACTCAA
The DNA here is from genome assembly GCA_958496275.1 of Zele albiditarsus. Taxonomy (NCBI): domain Eukaryota; kingdom Metazoa; phylum Arthropoda; class Insecta; order Hymenoptera; family Braconidae; genus Zele; species Zele albiditarsus. The sequence continues at coordinate 12,012,037 of OY292413.1, read as the reverse complement.
TGTCGCTACCACCTTTCACTACCACCACCATCACCACCACCACCACCACCACCGCTACCACCATCACCACCACCACACACTGTTATACGATATATTTTCGTACACTTTTGCACGACGTGAACGTGCCGATACGCGACTATGCATTCGTTCAAGCCGTTCGCGAACAAATTACTGAAAATTGGTCCACTTTTTTAATCCCCCAATCATTCGCGAGCAAAGTCCACATCCATGGATGCTTCTCTTGTTAGATGTGCGTATCTGTACTAAACATGTTTTGGTTTGCAATTTATATATAGAGGGTGCGAGAGAGATAGAGTGAGAGTGAGAGGGAGAAGGGGTGAGAGAAAACGGGATGAGGTAAAAATACTGATGCGCGCTTCCTTGCGCGGTACATCAAACAGCAACGCTGACGAATCGATTCGGGCGGTTTGGTAACAGCTTCGAGGTTTTATATCTCCAATTGGATGAAAAGATTCGCTATTTGGAGGGGGAGGGGATTTATGATTGTTCAAGATTGAGATGAAGAGAACATGAAGAGTTGGAGAGAACAGAAATTCTCAGCAAGACATATATCGAATTGTGGACAACCCGTGGGAAAAGTTGATATTGACACGATGACAAATGAATAGAATCGGGAAGAATATTGAAAACAAAATTACACTGTACGCGTATGTATATATAGACTCGACTTCAAAATCATATAAAATTCATATTTTTTGTGCAATTTATTCATAAGTCAAAACGAGCTGCAAACATTCTGATAACGTCAGTGAGTGAGTGCGAGTTGGTCAGTCAATCAGTTACGTATGGGAACAAACATATATATTGAATAATTATTAATTTCACAATCAATGTATATATATATATATATATATATGTACAAGTTATTGTTGGCGCGCACTCTTGCTCCATGTATTCAATAATAGAAAATTCAAAAATCTATATTATTCAATTTGATATTTCGCAGTACGTAACGTACATCCAACAATTATGAATTGTCGCCCTAATCTAGAGAGATAACTCGACCATTTTTTCTGATCTAATATATAGCTATATAGCTATAACCTATAGGTTGTTTCTGCATGTATAATTATACGATAATTGCCGAAATATTCCATCATATTCGAAACTTTTCTTGCTATATATACGATACTCTATCCACAATGCACTGGTCATAATCAACGTGAATATATGCATATGCAAACTTTTCATATATATACCATTTGAGGTATTGTATCTTGCGTCTCTATAGCATCATTAAATATTAACGAGATTCTCAATTTCTTCATTTGGTTGATGAGTCGCCGCACCACCATCCAAACCCGCATATAGATTGAAAATTAACTTATATGAGCGCCGACAAAATATACGGTATATATACAATAGTCCTGTGGGCTCTAACTTGCGCGAGAGCGTGAGCGCGAGTACAGGGTTATAGAGCACGCGTGTGCTTTTAATGGTGAACGTATACACGTATAGATGGATGTTTAGCTAGCTTGACTGATATATAGTGAAACTACTATATGGAAGTTTTGTATGTAAGTATATATTATACATATGAGTCTGACTCTGAGTATATGCGATATGATTAAGCGGAGGCACGCCTCTGCCTCCTGCCTTTACCTTCACCTTTACCTGTTTGAATCACCGTCTCGTCGTGAAATTCTTGAATATGCCTAATTCGATGCTAATTAGAATCCGCAATCATTTCAACTATCACTGTATTGCCACAAGTATTCTGTGACCCAAACTAACATGAATGATTCATCAAATATAATGCAAAACAAAATGTCCTGAAAATATTGATTATGGATAAGGTATTATGTGTGGGAGAGTGAATTTATCGCACTCGTAAACTCATTTACATTTGTTATGCGTATTGTTATTTTATCCAATGAATTTGTAATTATCAACTGTTTTTCCGAAATTATCTTCACTTCATTTCTCAATGATATACTCAATTATAGACTAGACACTATATTATATCTACAGTATGATAATTTAAATGATAATTTAATCGACAATCATTTATTTTTTTTTTTTTTTTCAAATATTGAAATTTGGCATTTTCGTGCGTCTAGCGAAAAATAGGCGCAGACGAGAGTACGTATACGGAAGTATTACATACATGTCAAGTAATTATGTACAAAATGCGATTCATTTATAGTTAGATTTTTACTGTCAATTGCCACATCGCCTTATATTTAAGTCCAATAAATTCATCGAAAATAAAGTGACTGATGACAGTAATTATTATGAAACGATAATTCAATGACACAACGTTAGTAATGACTAGTATACGAAATTGTGTCCATATGTGAGGGTGTGATACATATTCAAACAGTAATTGATAATTCCAGAAACACTTAGCACCGTAATAATTCATCTGAACAAAGGGTTTCTCTCATTTCATGTTAATTATAAACAAAATTGGCTGAATAGACGACCGAAAAGTTTTTTAACATCACCGGTCGGTGCTGACATCAATAAAGATCAGAGAATGAAACTTGGGACGAAACACCAGAGTGTAAATGATGAAGTCCATGGAGATCCTCCATTGATGTTGTGGGTTGACTATTACTGTCACCGAGGAATGCAGAATTGCCAACAATATTCGGTGAATTACCGGTAGAAGATGGGATTGGTGTGCCTGGACAACCGATGTTGTTGCCACCAGTATTTCCTTCCTGTCGCATAATGTTTCGGCGCCATTTCGCTCTAGCATTTTGGAACCAAACCTGTTAACCAACATACATTCATAAATAAACATTGCGTCGTGCAATGAGACATATGCGGCAGGGGTCTACTCGTACCTGAAGCACTCGCTTTGATAATCCTGTCTTTTGTGCCAGTTGTTTGAGATCCTTTGCGTCTGGATTTTGATTAATGGCAAAGTAACTTTTCATTGTTCGCAATTGATGATGCTTGAAGCTTGTTCGCATGCGTTTTGCCCTTTGACTATGATGTGCTGGACCAGGTGAACCAACAGACGTATCATATGCAACCAATGATTCCATTGACGATGATAATTCATTTGGATGGAGCAATTCTATGAATTTATAACATAAAAATACATATTTCAAATTATTCCAACGAATGAGGCCTAAGGCGACACGTTATTTCAATGATCGTGTCTACTCACAAAATGATACAACGCGGGCTCAGAATACTATGTATTTGTTATATGTTGTTTTATGATCTAGTGTATTGAATTTTGATTAAATAAAACATGACATTTCATAATGACGGAGAAAACATCGTCGTGGCTCATTCAGTTGATGATTTCACATATTAAATGCCGATCGTAATGTGATGATGTTGATGATATACGACATTGGATTATGTTGATGACATAAGGAATAATCAAATCAGTTACCTCATGCTATTATAAAGATCACATCATATTGAGGATACAGTTATTACTTATTGAACATGCATGTATAGAAACAACAGTAACAATATTTCAATTCAATTTGAATATATATATATATATATATATATATTGTGTACGATGTACGGTAATTGTTATATTGGAGTTCAAGTGGAGTGGGGAATGAAAAACCTGCATGTAAATGTATAATAATGAATTGGTAATCATTTTTGTGTGCTCGCGAGAACGCGAGTGAATCTATCTCTGACACGTCATAATGTATATGATATTTGGTGTAGGTGTAATGTATAGGTAGACACATCACAGCATATTCGTGACACACAGACACACACACACACACACACACATGTAGACACGAGCACGAAGTTGATGTTGCGCTGATGCCTGAAGAATGAGGTGACAATTTGTCATGTGGTGGACAAAAATCAGAAATGGACTATTAGTTTATTTCAAGAGTATACATCGTGGCGGGATGATGCCACAAACGGAATCTGAGGGGAGCTTCATGAAGAATAATACAGAGGAGAGATGAAGATAAAGAAAAGACGTAAAATGAAACTGGGGAAGAAGCAAACTATAAAGGAATGTAGGTATCAGTGTTCGCCGGCCATTCTGGTCGCAGTGGCTGGGTATTGGTCCGTGGTGGCATTCTTTTCCGGGAGGGAACGGCCAATCGATGCATCTCAGAGTCGATACCCATCTGTCACTGTCCCCGCGGGCCCCGACGTTATATCGCATATACCTATATTTATGTTTAAACTGCTTTCTCTTTCTCTCAATATATATATATATATATATATATATATCTTTCCCATTCTTGTTCTCATTATCTTCATTATTATCTTTATTCCCTTTTCTCGCCACCCCTTAATTGTTTTAATCTATATTCATGTATGTTTGTATTCTTGTCCGATCTATATGTATAATATATTAATATACACTACGTGATGAAAGTAAGGTAAAACGGGCGGGTTGGCAAATTGGACCACTTGAACATTTTATTATTCTATATATTGGATATCAGGTATCGGAGAGATTTCTATCATTACCTGCGCAATTTGAAGGTGATGGCGTTACTATTGGTATTCATGAAATTATGTTTAATGAAAGTTTGGAGTGATGCACAATGTTATTTTCCGATAAACTTCATTTTAACGTTTGATGAACAACAGTGAGTATTATTCCATTTTATTCTTTATCATACAGAACTACCTCCAATTATTTGCGTATATCATGATGTCTTATGAACTGTAACAGTTAGGTGAACTACCACACCCCTCATCTTAATATTTCTATTAGACTTTTACAAATGCTATGATATCTCTCGTAAATTCGGATCTGTTTGAACCTTCGGATGTTCAACTCATCCCACTTCACCCCATATATTATTAGTTGAGAATTTGAGTTAAAGTAAAAAAATTATGGGTATATATATGCGATATTGAGGCTTCAGCATTGTATCGAATAATTATATACCCATGTATTTCGATAATCTGAATACGACACACCGATTGCCACTATCACATTTTCAGACATTGAATAAATATAATCAAATGAAAAATTGTGATTTTCGAGGAAAATCACGTACAAAATGTATATTATCAACCATGCTGAGAAAATTAATGCACAATTGGAGTGTGAGAACAAAGACTTAATTTGAACGAAAGTATTCATGAATGAGTATGAGACACAAACTGTTTATCACCCTCACTCACCATCCATTGAGTACACATTCTAGCATGTGCTGAAGCTCAAATTCATTTCCACAACTAATTATGCAATTGTGCTCCATCACTGAATGATACCTAAATAGTTGTTTGCTGATGTGCACCAACCCATAGAACACAACTAGATGAGTGGTGAGGATGTCGCATGCAGAAAACTATAGATGGGCGGGAACAACATAGAAAAGTGGTGAAGCAAAAATAACGACTTTGTTGCTGGTGGAAAGAATATTCGGGAAGTGGGGAATGCCGATTGATTGAATTTTAACTAGGATAGCGTAGCAATCATCAAAAACGTGAAATGAAGAATGAAGAAATACTCGAGGGGTTGATGAGAGGGTTGATAATAGGGTTGATGAGAGGTTTGTTATTGTCCGGCTGGCAAGCGAAATATGATTTTGAACATTCATTGTTCTACATTGAGTACTTGATTTATTTGTTTTGCACTTAATGATACACTGGGTGTACACTCATGTGTGTCCACTTTATTTGCCCAGCAATCATCTCTGCTATATGTACGTATGCGTTTGAATACATATATACAATTAAATGATGAAGTAGGTGAGAATAATGGAAGCATATGATGTGATATATAATAATCAATGGTCATATTCGAAAACGCAATATTACTATACGCGTTTTGTATATGTATCATAGTTACCAAGTCCACCAGCGGCTAATCGCATAGACACAGACATCTCGGATCTAGGGACTTCTGACAATTTTTTTTTCCGTGGTCTTCCTTTCTGAACTGTGCCCGTCGACGTGACTGGGCTTTGTTCCGCCGCGCTGTAATAACCAGGAAGTGGGGACATACCAGGTGAACCAATTTCTTCAATACTCCCAGAAGTATTTCCATAATCAGTGGAGCAGCAAATCAGTTCATAGTGTGGTCTTGAAATTTATGAAAAATTCTACTGTAATAATGTACACTCAACAAAAATTAAAAATATATTCACCTGCAATAAACAAGACCATCACGCTGTCCAAAATGATCCCCTTTATTGAGTGGAACGCCACACGAGGCGCAAACAAAGCACGCGACATGATAGACCAATTCTTTTGCCCTCATTACCAATTCCGAGGCAGAGATTCCGGCTCGGCATCGTGAACATCTCGATACTGCAAATAGACTTTACGAAACAAATTCAAATATAATATCGGAGAAAAGTTGATTTATTGAATAATAATAATAATAATAATATGCGACTATGGAGCAATTATTGCAATATCGCCAATGAGAAGTACACGTGCGGTAGTCTGCGGTAATGTGAGAGGGAAAAGAAGCCTTTTGAAATAGCAATAGTCTACCACTTAATATCAAAAAGATAACAAATAAAAGTTGTTTAATATTCGTATACGATGTATTTATGATACACGATCAGAAAGTACTTGTACATGAAGATATCAAAGAAAAAAATACGGTTACAAGACTGCAACTGTGAGTTTAATATCGTCAGTGTAAATATCAAAACTTCAGATGAATTACTTCATTCAGTTCATTTTTTTTTCTTTCTTTCCTTTTGTCCCATCAAAAATAAAATTGAATATTCAAATTATATATTGATTCTCCGAATTCCATCGTATTTTCGCAATTTCATCCATACAACACCCACATTTGTGCACAAAAATACATGTATGTATAGGAAGGAAAAAAAATTTAACTGTTGACATTAGATAACAGTTTTCGCGTGTATTTCATTTATACTGATGAGTTGATTGATACATGTAATTGTATACAATATCGTTATAATGAATCAACAAGCATATGACGAGACACTGCTATTTTGTACATGTGCGAGGGAGTAATACTTGAGTCAATCAGAAAATTATTCTTCAATCAATAATGGCATGATATATATAACTGTCATTTCTTGGTCCGGGTTTCATCATCCTCTATATTTCACTGTTGAATGATTATTGAATAAACTCATAAGACAATTTAATTATTATTATTATTATTATTATCGTTATTATACGACTCAAATATATATTCCAAACTTTTGTTTTGTTCTAGGTAAAGGAGGTAAAATGGAGATTTAGAAGAGATAATGCAAAGGCAGGGAGGAAAGATGGCCATTAGTAGACATAATGTGTGGTCCAGAACAACACAAGTGTCACTTCTATGCAAATCCAGAACTACCGTAATAAATACAGAGATGGTGTGTATATGTTTTGTGCGCAGGTGTATATGTGCGGATGGCAATGTGAAAGCACGGAAACAGGAGCACGTATTCTGCATTAATTATATTCTCTGTTTCCGCAAATTTGCGATAATTTTATGGATAATTCTCAACAACGATAGATATATCACGAATATATATATACATGAGATGCAGGTGAATAAAAAATGTTTATTATGATTTTGCATTCTTCGATAAAATATATTTTATACCAACCGATAATAATCCTCCTTGCAGTAAATATTGCCGTCTCGTGAGAAACAAGTCAATTCAGCGGCCAACGGTATACGACATTGAAAGCATTGGAGACAACCACAGTGCCATGCACGATCCGCGGCCCTCAAATACCATCGTTCAAAAATGTTACGTCCACAGCCCCCACATCCAAGCCCACTGCCTTTACCATTATTACCACTATTACCACCATTATCACCACTGCAAACGTCTGACGATTGATTTCTCCCAATCTCGCTGGTATTATCACGAGTTGCAATAACTGTTGACCCGTCCCCAGGTGGGGGCGAATTGTCTCCACAGCCAACTTCCTTCAGCATAACGCACCAGCCACTACTTCTACATTCTGAAAAGTTAATTGATATATCATTACAGCGTATTGTAATTGATTGAACGACATACAATTTGAATACAATACATCCAAATAATTGACATAATTTCTAAAAGATTATCTATAGAATATGTGTATACAACGTTAGTATGACAATGGATGTCGAATGTTCAGCCATATCTTATTGGATGTGATATGAACGTTATTCTGGCGAGGATTGGTGCAATGGGGCTTATTGAACTATATGGTGTGCACTGCAATATGTGGGATGCCTGCAGATAAAATATATTTTCACTGAAGATTGAAATCATTGACCGTATCGTTTCGCGCCTGGTCGAAAACAAAGTCATTCGCGTTAACGTCCACGCTAATGGTGAGCAACAAGAAAAGGAAATGCAACGGTCATGGAGGTATAAAGAAAGGAGAGAGGAGACAAGTAAAGGTGGAAGGATGAAGAAAAAATGGGGGAGAAACCGTCTCGTCGTCTCGTTCATTCAGGACACGCTCGGAGGCGCGTGCTCGCGCTCATATACTATACGCACGGCAATCCATGAATGAAAACAATTCGTGACCGGCGTCCCGTTAATGAATGGATTCTGAAGTATATAGTAGCTCAGTTTGGAATCAAGGAGGTAGCTGTTAAGTGGTATAGTATAGAAGCCAAGGTAAACGTCCTTTTCACTCTCTCACCATCTCTTCTATACCTATTCATCCAAACACTATTTTTCCTATCTCTCTCAATTCATCAATCAATCTGTACATGTTTATATATATATATATACAAAATTCATTATATGCCTGTGATAACGAATATTCATCATACACAAGTAATAAACAATTTGTAATAATTGTATTTCAGTGCTTCAGTTATTTGGCACCCAATTTCCCAAATATTGTTATTATATATTTAATTTAATTTTATACTGTTGAAAAAATACATGTTTGATGTATATTTATGATTGTTTATTTGCAACTTAATTTATTTCATTGAAGAGGAGATGAAGTTGTGTACATATTTATCGTGTGTTATCGAGAGTTTGTCTGTTAGCATCTGAACAATTTTGATGATCACCTCTTGATGATGCGTATATTCTTATTTACTTGATATCCCTGTATTTCATCAGATACACCGATAGTTTTGATTTGACTGTGAAAAGGCAGCCACTAAAAATTCTGCCGACATCGAGCGCTTGCACAATCATTGGAACTTATTGACTTTCGGAATGTTATCATTCAATATTCTATTCCGTGAAATGAATAATACTACCATGAAGATCGAATTTGGCTCGACGCGGTAATCGAGATAAATAATGTAAAATAAATCAAAGGCAAATCGAATATTATGAAACGAGCCATATAAAGAAAAAGTTTGTATCATTTATATATAGTGAAACTTGTGTAATGTGGACCCACTTGTATCATGAGTATCAAGAAAACAGATTGTCACAGTTCCCCCACTCCCAAACAACTGGCAGAGACAGAGAATATGTGTTCGTACATATCATTTAATGTGCAGAGGGTGACACTGTATAAAGTTATCATTTTGGAAGTTGAACGATTACCTCCCCCCATATACGAGAGAGCCAAATTTTCAAAGCTGAGATTTCAGGAGTCCCGATTTAATTGTATATCTAATAATAATAATAATAATAATAATAATAATAATAATAATAATAATAATAATAAAAGCTTCCGCCTATCATACTAAAACCAATTATATTATATAAAAATTGTAAAATTGTTGAAAAGTGTTCAATAATAATGCATTCGATCATCTATTTCAAAAGGGCAATATCCTCATATTTCTGTTTCGCGATCAAATTGTCATCATGCGAATCACCATAAATCGTCATTTTTTCCAACATCAATGCATATCAATGTGTTGCAATGTTTTTTCGCACATATTAATGCTAAATATGTCTAAATTACAATGAAGTCTGAGTGTGAAATTTTGAACAGTGTTTTTGGCATTGCAAAAATACAGTAAAAAATTACTTATACATTTAAGAAATTAAATCTAAAAAAAAATATCCACGTACACATACGTATTACATATTTTCCTCAGGATTCTGCAACTTCACTGTGAAAATCCATCCACTAATAACGAAAATTCGCACCAGTGCGCGTCCGCACCCGTATAATTTACAGCAACACTCATTTTATCCCGAGAATGTGCGCGTAATCACGAGATTTCAGTCAATTGCAGTTTACAATTGCAATGTTCAATCATCATCATCATCACAAACTATTATATTTCCTCATGCGGTGCATGTCACGAAATGTGTGAAAAATTACTTTCATTTCACCATCACTATAAATAATTTTATTGCACTTTCAATCACAATAAAGTGGGAGAAAATAAAAGGTAAAAAGAAAGAAAAAAAAAATAGAAAATTCGAGCGATCGAATGAAATATGTTCCGTCGGTCTTCCAACAGCCAGACCGCGAAAACAGCGTGGCGTTATAGCTAGTGAGAACTTGCCGCCGGCGGTACCGACCACCGTCACGGATAAAGAGAAAGAAGAGAGGGATGATTGTCTATGTGTGTGAGTGTATGCTGACGTAAACGATCGGAGTGCGCCGAAATGGGGAGGGGTTTGTACTAGCGCAAAGGGGTTGGAGAGTGTATCGCCACGCTTGCGCATTCATTTTCTGTCTCCTCTTGTTCCCGTTTCTCTTCGACCGTTGAAAAATCCGATATTAATGAATAATAACAAAAAAATAAAAAAAAATAATAAAAAAGGGCGGGTGGAGGAGGGCTGAAATAACATATTGATGAAAAAAAAAATGCGATGGGAAATTATTATTCATGTGAGAAAAAAGGAATAGCACGCGATAGTATTGCACCTAATACTGTAATGATAATATATATATATAATGAAAAACCATATAGTAATAGCGGCAGAAAGATAAAAAAACTAATGTAGGAAAATTAATGGTCGAATGAATGAATAAAATAAAAACGGGTGATCGCTAAAGGTTCATGTAAAGATTTTGGTGATTCAGCGGGGAAACTTCTGATATACACCTACATATATAGATGAGTATACATATTTGATATGTTCCGAGTGAGTGAGGCACTAGGCGCGGTTTGTTGAGTCGCTCAATATAGGAGTCGAGACGGATGGACCAATGGTACGCAGCGCCGCGACGTTAAAGCTGTGATGCCATTGGCCATAGTCAGGCTTCCGTCGCTAAAGCAAGACAGAAAAAGAGCTAGCAACGTGCAAGACAGTTATCGGATTGTGCTATTGTGCTCACGCAGCATCTGATGTTTGTTCTTTTGCTGCCGCTGAGAGGAGACATCTCGTGGCCAATGTATGATTTATCGTCACATATACATCAAGTCAATATATATATATATATATATATATATATATATATACGATATAGTGGTATTGTTCATTTATGTATGGCCAAGATAAAATAAATCATAGCTCATCTATGCCAAAAGTCGTGTGTAAGGGGCATTAGCACATCACACGTCAGGTGAAATTTATTTATATTCCATGTTGAAACATGCTTTGATACAATTGGATAAATAAATAAAATGCCACTAACAAATAAACAATTTTGCGCCCCCATCTACAGTTAATTGAGATTAATTTATAAGTATGTATACATACATATATAAGGCGCACACGACGAATGGATAAGTTATCTTTGCTAGAGTGAGTGTAAATAAGTGTACAGATATAACGGTTAATTTCCGCATTAAGCGCATATGTTTATCGCTACAGTCTATCCGGCGAGTGAGCCAACCAGTCCACTGGCAACCTTCGTCTCTCATTCTATATATACATAGTATATATATATCCCTATTGTATGTATATATCTACGTTTTGATATGAACCTGTAATATTTACGCGTGCACCCACACACACACACACACACAAACACTATACTTTATGCATCTATTAAAATATAATAACTTACGTATTATCCATATGAAAACATGTATATTTATGTATAATACACGATACACAATAGAATCATACATATACATATAGACGATATGGGTAAAAAAAGTTATATTTTCAAGAATTGCGAAGAATCAGAGGATATTTCATTCACGAATGACTCCGAATTCCATTTCGATATCACTTGATATAACATTCTACTTTCAAACAGTGAATCTAATGCGGAACTGTCTTCATTTTTTCATCATTCCGAATTGCTTGTTAATGTTTCGCGGTAAATCACATTGATAAGGTATCACTGCCTCAATTTTCACATTCATTTGTCACTAAATAATATTTTCACTGTGTTAAATTTTGATATAATGCATTCTACAGTACTATATACGAATATATATGTATATGAGCATATGTATAACAGATGTGTGCATGTGAGTGTGGGCGTGCGCGTGCCACGCATGTGCTACACTGAAAGAAGGAAATGTGCAATTCTGGGTGGAATATCCGTAGACACACACATATGTATCATGTCATTTATCGTTGGTATTACGCTGGGTCATAGTGTTGAGAAAAGACGAAAATTGCGCATGCATAAGAACCATGATCCACCAAAGGGAGAGTAAAATTTTTTCAATTGCAACCAGAAAACAGAGACGCCTCACGCCGTCTCGGCGAACGAGGTTGACATAGATAAATGAAACGTTTCACCGCGGGTGACGTGTAGCCCCAATGATCTTCCGGACTGGCGACGACAATTACCACCACTATATATCCATGCATGCGTGTGAATACACTTTGTATATAAATGTGTTACATATTCATTTATTTCAATGCATTCATCCTCTTCATGTTTTACTACTATTTCACTTCTTCCAGGAATTATCTGTTGCTCGAACCATCCTCGCATACGACAAATGAATAGATGTAAGGAGATCCATTGCATTCATTCTCATGACATTCATTTAACTACTTCATTACTACGCTCACGCGTATACCCCCAATATATAGCTGTATAGTTGATGAATCGCTCAGATTTGACAAAACGAACAAAAATTCCACAAGATGACTCCGTTGAATGACAATGGATACCTTTTTTTTTTTTTTCATTTAATTGTATTGAGCGGCGATATGTGTGCAATTATATGTAATATTATATAATGCGTGTATTGGAATGTGCATTGTAGATAAATCTACTGTATACTATATATATTTATTTTTCCGAAGTATATACACTCATGTAACACATGTCCTGTATATACCTATATGAACATATATTGACGATATCAGTAGATTCAATATTGAATCTATTTCCATACATGATAATGTTTGGATATTTCAATGGTTGTTTTTTTTTCTTTTTTCTTCAAATACGTACGTACATAAGTACATATTCGACTCTTGAACGTTTTCGGATCGTTTGTATCATATAGACAGTCCAGGCGATTGTCGCATGTTGTTAAAAAAAGAGGACGGATGAGAAAAAAAAGCAAAGTACTGTGGACGAAAAATAAGTTAATATAAAATGGAGGAGTAGGAAGCCAAGTAAGGTCAGCCGCATAAATATATAAATATATAAATATGTGTGTGCGTGTATGGGTTATCTGATGTGAGCGCGCGAATATCTTGCCGCGGCTTCCGGCGCCCAACCCGTTACTATAAACCCCCACTGCATGTTCACTATCAGCAAAGTAAAGTGAATGAATATTTCGAAAAAAATGAAGAGAGAATTTTTCTTCTCCGCGACAATCAATTATATAATAACGTATGACAGGAAGAATTTCATTTCTTTTTATCATGGGATTTTCAATGCAAGCTATAAACTATTATGTGAATGACATTCAACAATAAGTTTGAGTATACAAAAACATATATACCAGAATGGAAATTGATGAAAACTACGAAGTGTTGTAAATAGCCATTGATACTTCATAATACACGGTTTGTCACTGTACATCAAGTTGTCAGGTGAATGTATCCGGAATGTTCACGAAGATCCAGTGTCTCCAACCTCTTTGGCACCTACACTATTGAATTCCAGTTTGAGGAGTTTGATATCAATTCGTTGAGATTAATTCCGCGTTTTTCCTCGTAATTTCATCGGTAACGTTGAATTTTCTTGAAATGCCAAAATATATTTTCATTACCTTCAATACAATTTTCCACACACTGAGAGATATTTATTGTTTTTTTTCTCTCGTGAAACTATTAATTACAGACATATTAATTGAGCCAAGTGTTCATGTATCAATTCACGATGTCTTACTGTGTATCATAAGCGCCATTCACTGCCGATGGAGAGTAAAAACAATCGAAAGAACATTAAATTATTAGATGATATGTCATAGATTTGTGAAAAAAATGTTAGATTATCTTGCCAGTGGTATGATATTTATGTTGCCACTTGCCCTACGAGCATATAACTCAAAGAATGAAATGCTCATTATTCTTGCTGAAGTTTGCTTCGCGCTGAACATCCGGCGGCGGAGCGATTTATTCGTGCTTCCGACTTTATCTCGTAACCAGGATCACGAATGAAAGAGAAGATGAGGGGAGGAGTATAAGACCGTAACCACCATTAGTTTACATACTGTGTTCTTTTAGTTCGCAGCAACATATGCTGTTTGTTTGGCAGTGGTGCCCATACATTGTCACATAAATACTGATATATTTTTCACGCATACATGATATCAATGACCAATTAATCAACCGGATGGAAAAAAAAAAAAAAAAAAACGAAAACAAATATATGAATGATTCTAAACATTATCACAGTCTTAATTCATTTCAATATTTTACAATATGTATATATATATATATATATATATCAGTATTTGCAGCTCAATCAACAAAAGAGTTCTCATTGGACTATCAGATGGTATATTAATTCAAATCGTGACGAATTTATATGGAGAAATATGGAATTGGATAGAGGTCCAATTGGATATCCATCATGAATATCGGTTGCCTGACCGACGATGCAGGAGTCATTTGAATAATTATTCATAGATTCAGAATGATTCGAATTTTAGGTATTTTTTGCGGTAAAATTTTTGGGCCCTAAATATTGTCGACAAAGGTATATTAGTGATTATCATAAGTGCAGAATGATAACGATAATTTCCAATTTCATGTCAGATATTGTAAATAAACAATTATATGTGAAAATATTTATTTTTCAATTTCAAATTCGTTTTTCAAATCTGCCATGATATACTCTACTACCTACCCTTTCACTATTCGCACACTGCACCACATTCCATTCTTACGCATCTATATAATGATGGGACAAAAATGAAAAATATTGCAAGTGATGCGTATAAAATTCAGCTACCAATCTGATGATAGACCAATATATTTTTTTTCATATATGTATTACAAAAAAATTCAACTGCGTAATGTATACGTACTTGCATAACATTATTTCCTTAAGATATATATCGCTCCATGATGTGTGGGAATCCTATAGAGATGCGATATCATATACAATGTATATATACCACTCAATTTTTGCTGCGCCGTAAGACCAAATGGACGAATATATGAACTTGGTATGGGGCGAAGACATTGTCGAAAATATATGTATATATGTTTACAGTACATCATATACAAGTGAAGGAATGACGCGGGTGAAGAATATATATATATATATATAAAAATATGGATGTATGTATGTATGTATATAAGTGGGTGCCAGGCGCCATATATCCTGCAATCTAATACGTATCGTTAAAAAACCAAGTCGCACATTCGAGCGTTATTTATGTTTTGACACGGCGCCTTTCTTCGAGCGCTCCCTCTACTCCCTTATTCTCCTTTCCATATACATACCACATTCGTCGCGTCGCACATCCTCCCCTTGGGCTTTTACATCTCTTCTATAGATGTATGCATAACGCATATAATTGCCTTCTTTGACTGCAGGAAATATTAATTTTGCTCGACTCTCCATATTATATGATTACTTTTATTTTTCGATTTCTATTCATAATAGATATAGTGAAATATGATCCACATGATCGCCAAACATATATCTGTTGAAAATATGAAAGGAGGAGAAAAAAATGGGGAGGATATGACACGTTTATTGATTATATTTTTGTGAGATGCAGAAAGCAGTCGTCCTTGAATTCTTCTATTTTCTGAGACATTAACACGGATAATAGCAGTATGTAGCGAAAGAAAAAAAAAAAGCTCATCAGCTATTATCAAAGGTGTTCAAGTGAGAAGAATCAGGTAACAAATGTGGCAACAAGCTTTATTGTAGTGATGCAGATATCATATATTATCAGCACCCTTATATGTATGCATGGAAATCCGCTGAAGTGCACATGTGACACGCGCACACGCTGTATGCACGTCACCTTATAATATATATATATATATATGCAATTTCGTATCCCTCGAACAGACTGCAGCTTCTAGGGACGAGCGTGGAACTCGCGTGTGAAGAAATGAGGGAAACAGAAAGAGGGGGAGGGTATAGCAAGCAGCGTGAACTCAGCGTGTGGATAAAGGTACCGCGTCGCGAATCGCCGACAAGCGTGATCAAAGGTCCCGACATTGCCAAAACACTTTACCCCATATATAGGCGAGTGAAATTTCACCCGCGGTCTGGCCGCCATCCCAAAACTGTACGAATATATTCCTATATACTGCACTTTGCAAACACATCTCGACCAATTATCATGAAAAAATGAATAAACATAAATATTTTTACTGCACTAACAATAATGTATTCAGCCTCATTTATATTCCATATATAATTAACGTTGAGATTCGTGACTTATGAAACGAAGAAAATGGAAGAATTTTTGGTTCTTATGGATCATCATAATTCAATGGACACAAATACGAAGAGCTGAAAAATATTCTTTTTTCCACAAAAGTCATATGATTAACGCCAATGCACTCAGCGATGTATCTTTGAAATTTTGACAAAACATGATATATGAATACAACATAAATGTGAGGTGTGCTTTATTATCAGTCAGTATCGAATGTACAAGTATATAGTGTATACCTCTGTGTATTGATATACATATTTTGATGACGTATATCGAAATGATTCGCTTGAGAGCAAATCGCTGGAAGTATATAGGCATGAGTAGTTGTTAGAGACAAACGACTTGGTGAAAAATGGGGAAAAATTCCTACTCGTTAATATATATTGAATAAAGGATAAGGGTGAAAATTACAGTACGATGGATTTCCTATACACATTATTTTACAAAGGGCATATTTGGAGATAGGATAGATGGGAGTGTTGCGACGACGCCATTAGTTTGTGACTGTAATTCACGTATTTTATTTATTTGTTCTTGAAGACTGTAAATCTTTCAGTACCAAATACGAAAAATAATAATAATAATAATAATAATAATAATAATAATAATAATAATAAAAATGAAAAAACGATTGTGCGAAGAAGAAAGAGTTCCAAATGCAGTTACGAGGCATATGAATTTATATATATAAGGAGTGAAGCGAGCCAATGGTGCAGCGGGAAGGTTCGCGAAGGTGCACGAAAAGCCAATATGGATAGGAATGCATGACGTCACCATAATATTAATAGTTTATTTACTGAAGCCCATACGTCACCATATACGAGTAGTTCACTATGACTATATGCACATGGATATATAGATATAGATTTATACATCATATACGTATATAGTGAGTGATGTAGTTGAATATGGTTAGAACGCTCCAGGCAAGTAACACTAAATATTCCAACTTGCGAAGGATTCTGACAGGGTTTAGGGCCTTATTTGAACACATAAGCACACACTAAACTCTATATAGTCGTGTTGTCAACAGGCAATATTGATGGCGGGATGTGCCAATTCGATGAGTCGCAAAATTGTTGAATGTTTCGCAAAAATATGTGAAAATTATTGTTTTCATTGTTTGACAAAAAATATCACGCAACAGCCAGTGTTATAGAAAATTCCCAAGAGGAATGATAAGTACAAAAAGTTCTCAATTACCTGAAATATTGATGAAAATTACGCCTTCTGAAGATACATTTCATTGAATAGAAAAAAAAAAGGTTCAAACAACACATAGAAAAAAGTTGGAGTTTTTTTAATCTCAATGAATTTGTGATAGGCATATTGATGTTATCCTCAATGATTCTTGCGGCTCTCGACAGAATTGTATGCAGCACGCCGGCGTAGCCGCTGGCACTAGACAATGCATATATCTATGTAAGCCTTTTTGGCCGGCTTTGCCCGAGCACCGATATGAATATCATATGTTTTGATTCCAATATTCAAGTGATTCCGATAACCAAAGAATGCACTCATTAAATTTTATACCAAATTCGATAGTCCCACCAATATAATGTTTTGCATACAGGGTGTTGTGCAATTACCAATTTCACCACAAACTAAGACGATACTAATTTTTGGTCACCCTGTATACAAACAAACAAACAAACAAACAAACTTGTCTCTTTGTATAAATATTAATAATAATAATAATAATAATGATTATAATAATAATAATGATGAAGAATATGTAATGTAGAATATGGATAAAGAATACAGAATGTAGATATATGTTTGTAAATGTTATTATATGATACTGTCGTGAGGTTGCCACCAAGGAAAATTTACAGTACAGTGCCATTTGCGGCAAGATATTATTGATGAATCGTTGGCATCCACTATTTTGGAATATGATTGTTTCTATGATAGATTGGGAACTTTGGCTACTGTCACCGGAAGAGTCTATATATGTATTTAATACTAGAATATCAAAATATTATTAAAGATTTGAAAATCGTCGTTGCGTGTTTGAAGAAATGATATATATAGTGGAAGGATCAAGTGTGGGATGAATTTCAACCGAAAATTTGTGCGGCCTCGAAGCAAAGTTCTCCGAATAGCGCACTCCCAGTAATCACCGGCTATATAGGAAAAAACACATGAAACTGGGTAGGAAGAAAGAGAACGGAAAATTGTAGTTAAAACACATCAACATATACCAATGAATAAATTTTATTTTTTTGCCACTTTCGTCGCAGCATTATTCCTATTATTTATATATGAATATGTGGAGACTTATATATATATATAATATAAAAATATTTCAAGACGAGTGAGTCCACATGATGCCATGCAGCCGTGAGTACCTATACAACTGAAAAGGCTTCAGCAAGAATTCGCCGAGTAATAGTTGCACCGCTATTAAATGCTCTCGCGTTGGAAGTTGTGAACCAAAGGCCGAGCAGGTAGTTTGCTTCACCCATGTCACCTCCATGCACTCATATAACTTTGAAGATATTAAAAAGCAGTTTCAAGATGACTCGCTCCGTTTCATCTCCTTCTCTTCCTTGAAGTTTTTTTTTTTTTTTTTCCTTCACGTTCGCACATCAGAACACTGACAAGTCAAAAGTTCCAAATGCTCTGATGTGTTTGCGACAGCATTCTCATTTTGTCGTTGACACTTTTGTATGTTTGCCCAGTCACTATGAGTCGCTGCTGAATCCCTCTAATCCCCTTTCAACGTGTGTATATATACATGAACATGTATATATACACCAATGATTAACGACATGATTGTGGAAAATTCATGTGGGTGCAATGAATTTTTCTTCTTCCATCTCATGTTTTCGACCCATGTAATTTATATATATATAAATATATATAAATACAGAAATATTGCTCGAATCTACATTTATGTACATACAAAATTGGATATTTGAGATGTTATTGGGTCAAGTGTGGGGTCACAATATATCGATATTTGAATATTATCTGAAGTAAATGAATCTTTTGACAAATGTGGAAACATGGCATTGTACAGACAACGATAATTGTGAAGACTGAAAGTATGTCGACGACGACCTTATCGTGTTCGCGAGGCTAGAACAAGTATACAGATCATCCTGGGATGGTTGTCGGGCACTTTCATCAGATGCGATATTGCCATATAATGCGCCACTGTGCTATTGTGCATTGTACAATGTATTTCCATCTCAACTATTATTCATAGCCATTCAACAATAATTTATATTTATTTGAGTGAATGAAAAAAATGTTTGTCTCCATTATATTTGAAAATGCTCTACGCACATTTTATTCTGAATATTGTATAAACAACTATTGCTATGTCACCAATTAAATAATAAAATTGGAGTGTCTCACTGATGATGCCATCGTCCACTCAAATAACCATATTTACCCAATGATGGTGGCTTCAACTGTCTAATAAAAATTTATGAAAGATTTGTTGAGGTGAAAATTGAAATGTATTACACATACATGCTCTATTTCCACAGCTCTTCACATCTTCATCTGCATACCCCCCCCCCCCCCCTTCGTTCAAACGGATGAAAATTTTTTAACATTAAATTGAGATTTGCGATGGTATCTACTTGTGATTCCATTGCTGCGACTAACTAGCAATTATATATATATCATTCTGATTAATGTTTATACTAGTAGTACTAGGAGTAGTACATAGTCAACGCAACGGCGGAGAAATCAGGTATTCGTTAGCTTTCATTTGTGTAAATTATATTTAGTAAATAATGTATATGCATAGTAGTAGAATTTTATCGATAGATTGTGCTTGTCATCGACAAAGAAATACCCAATCTTTGCTTCACAATTTTTTTATTCAAACCAATTTATCTTATTCATTTGAATCAAACTAGTCATCAGAGATAGCATTGCAAAATGATATATAAGTTAAAAAAAAAAAGGGTAACACTTGATTGAATAATAAGATATACATATGTTCATATTTATCTGTACTTTTTATTGTGCATTCGACATTTCCATCCTTCACATCCTTGATTGCATATTGGTGATACATATTAATCTATATGGTGACGATGATCGGACATTACTTACGTAGTAAATGGTGGTATTATCATCAGTTGCTTTGGAATGAGAAATCACCGGCGGCATTGATTTTTACCTTCATCATTAATCAGACCCTCGTCTGAGCTTCTATTCACTGCTACTTATATCGAAATTATTTATATAATATATTTATATAATAACAAACACATGAATATGTTGACAGCATCTCCGAACGAATTGAATCTTTTGTTGCTACGACATCATTTTCTAGAGCCAATGAACTGTAACTGGTGGTCTATTTCTCCCATCTATATATATGGGACCATAATGCAGTTATATCCATCAGCCATCATCATCATCATCATCATCATCATCATCATCATCATCATCATCATCATCATTATGACCATTTTCATCTCAAAACGTACTGCTATCCTCTTATACACAATTGTCGCCAGGAAATCATCACTCCTCACAAGCAGCGTCACTCCACCTGTATAAATGTGTATATATTCATCCTAATCGACTTTTCCACACGAATTTTTCGCAAATTTCATCATCATCAATACGCCTTGCAAGTGAAATAATATAGGTGTCACATGCATATATACGTATAACCATATTTCATTTACGCGAAATAAGGGAGTGTTTCTCGTATTATCTTTGACTTCTCGGCAATGAATTTATCCAAAATATTCAAGTGCTTATTTGCACAAGTACTTAGTAGCACTCTCAACAGCGCACAGGCAGTGGATTATAAGGGTGTACACATTGCGCATATATCAAACGCTCTCCAACACAACGATATAAACCAGGCTCTATTGCCCCCTATATACCCACTATTTGTATATTTGTTTTCATATTGCTTTCACCAAACATTCAGCAACATTCAGCATATGTTGTCTTGTGGCGATTATATACATATACTTACTACCTTGCATGAAATCTGTAAGTATATATATATATATTGATGCAAACGTGCATTTATACAATTAGAGCAGGTGAAATTTTGCCTTGTTACAAAATATATATATTCGCATATGTGTATGAATGAGATGGCTTTGAGTTAAGCCGAAATCATCTCTCCTATTCAGCTCATATGCTGAGAACACACAGGCACGCAGACACACACACACACACATATATATATGTGGATACACAAACAGAGCGATATATTATATTGATGGTACCTACCGGAGAAAAATGGGGGCAATAAAAGTGCAAGCGATTCGTCACAGATATTATTTGGTAACAGTTTTTAGTATTGGTGGTGAATAATAAGTATACATATATATTCCATATATGTATACTCCTACCCTTTATACGCGTACACGTTACTTTTCTCTCTTCTACTATATCTCTTATTCTGAGGCGACCCTTATACTATATAGTATATAAGACACAGTACATGTATAGGGTTCTATAGTTACACGGTACGGGCAACTGGTACGTACAATACAAGTCAACACGGCTGTCTGCGTAATGAAGTAGTTTTAGAGGGTTGAAGAAGGCTATGGAAAGATAGAGTGATCATGATGGGGTGGAAGTGAGCACACGAGGACACCAGTATCGTGTATACATAAGTCTATACAAGAGGGGCGCGCCTAATTGGGGGGTAGCCCACTCGCTTGCCGCAACTCCCAAAGGGAGTGCGCAACCACCACATATACATATATCTACCCTTAACATATGTTTCACGTAATCCCCAATGATTTGATTTGCCTGACGTGTAATAGATAAATATAACTTGGAATTGCTTCATAGACAATCGACGATAATATGTAAGTATATACATTTCCAACATTGCGCAACTCACTTTGCTCGCGAATTATATATAGAGGAACTTATCCAAAATATTTATATTATCTGTCATTCATTTATGGTTATACGAAAAGATGACATTACGTCAAGAGCCTATGGAATAGGATTTTGGGGACAAGATCATACCGCGGAATCAATTATTTTCCGCATATAACATCTTGTCCAGTACTCAATCCTCCTCCCAAGTTAAACTTGTTTAATGTTAAAAGTGGCGCCACGCCATACATTCATTACGTATCAACAAATATAGCGTTGCACTGAGCCGTAACTATATATTCATCTCCAATCCAGTATAATATAGTTGTTGATAAATATACGGTTAAGTCAAAAAGGTCCTGTTCACAGTTATGGAACGACTGTTAAAATAATCCTGTCATTATTTACCGACACCCATTTGATTTTCGATCAATTCATCGGTGTTAAACGAAATACTTGTCACAATGGTGGAATAAGCTGTTGAAGTAGCATGAATAGACCTTTTATTATTAATGTTCTCTATTCGGTCATCGTCGTTTTGGCTTCGATTTATCCATATATATTTATATATGTGAAGTGGATGAATTCAAAAAAGTAATAGAGGGAAGATTTGAAAAAAATTCATCTACCAAACTGTCACGTCCACGTGACTCGAACACGACTCGGTTTTCGTGATTAAGTTGGTTCTTCTGTTCCACGTGACTTTGCCATGCGCTCGTTAGCGTCAGCTTTGGTCGTCACATGTATGTATAAGCTTCGTAACGCCTTCATAACATACACATTTATATCATACATGTATGTGTGTACACCATGTTGAAACGTGGGCGAACGAGAGGGGGTGCATGGATCATGCGATAAAAGACGAAAATAGAGAACGGAAAGGTAAATTCGGTTTATTGAAGTCATATTACTAATTGGGGTGTATGACACGATGAGAGGTGGGGTGAATGAATAAATATGCATATAAAAACAAAACGTTTGATGTCTTTCTCGATATTGAACGAAAAAGTACGCTCATCGTATGCATATATGAATGTATGTATGCATCTATGTATATATGAGAATTCATTATTTTCCCATGGAATATACGAATAAAATCTCATATTGTATATTGAAACGTGGGATGTAAACAATTAACTATGATATAATTGAAATCATCACCGTAGCATTGCTAATGAAACAATTATTGCTTCACCATAAGACTGTAAAGGTGTACACACACATATGAATATATATATTCCATTGTCAACGTAATACATCTATACATATATGCCCATCACTGATGATGCGCATCTATTTGTTACGCTTGTTAGCTGGTATTCCCCTATGCGAAGGTCAACCAAGCAAATGTCTGCTCACGTATCCAGTCAAGTGAAAAGACATCGAAAAATTTGGTGTAGCATCGAGAGATATATATTTATATGTATGTATACCTCTGTGAAACCATATATATGGTCAACAATTCATTATATATACTAATCACCTTCGGCTGTCTATCCAGCCCATATGATATAATGCGGTTTTCAAATCAGGTGGCAAACATTTATACATTCATTCATGCACATATGTAGTTATTGCTGTGATAAAACCCCCACCCCTATCGCCTTTTGTTTATATATATGAGTGTGTGTGTACTCAACTAAATAGTAAAAGGTGATGACAAAGCTTTGAATATTATACATGACAAAAGGTTCACCTCGCATTAATGTGGGTCGACGTGTGTTTTTATATTAACATCATATACATATATACGTATCGTAAGGTATTATGTGAAATAGAATACTTTTTCCGACGCGATACATTGATGCATGTCCCAGCATACGGTGTAATAATTAAAACCTAATTTTGGATTGCTCAGTGGTCAACATCAATCACCAACTTTGGATGATAATATTTCTTCGAATATTAAATTTCTGATAATATATTTACTTTTCAACGATAACAATATCATTAATTATCACCTAAATATATTTTATTGAGTACGAAATTGAAAAATATACGGTAGTGAAACTAACAGGATAATAAAGCTATTCAATCGCATTGAAACGATGAAGATTATCAGCCCCTCCAATTATATATATAAATCGTCACCCCACAAAGATATTCTCGCATGGTATAGCAAATCTGCAATAGCAGTTTTGACAACGTCCCTATGTCAAACAATGGTGAGGGGAGCTCAACTAAATGTACTGCACAAGCATCGAAAACCAACACCAGCTTCGTTCATTCTTGATTCACTCTTCACCTTGATCGGATTCTCGAAAATCTATAAAAAAATGTTTTCCACTAAATGATACATGTATAAACTGCAAAATCGAGTGTCACAATTTAAAATGTGAGAATGTTTTGTTCTCTATCTCCAACATCGTAGTCACATTTAAACTTTTCATAAGTATTTTGAAAGTGACTGCAACGTCTACAAAGATAAAGGTATGGAATAACTCGTTCAAACGTATAAAATTGCAACACTTGATTTCGCAGGGATTTACAATGTACATATCATGAATGGAAATATTAATGCATGCCTTTATATGCGTGCGAATGATTAAAAAAAAAATCTCTATGCATATTATTTCTGGTGCGTATATAGAATGAATGTGTACACATACACATGTATACATAGATATTCTGAATACATACGAATATATATATAGGAAGGAATAAGAGAAAATGAAATTTATATTTATATATACGTACATGAGAGTCTATGTTATAGCTGACTCGAAGGCATGTTTCGCGTAACGAAGGTAATTTTATTCTTCGTTCGCAGACGGATGGAGAGAACCCAGTACGTTTTGAGTCATGCCAGGGTGAAAGAGTAGACGGGGAGCGAGTGGGGGAGAGGGAGAATACAAACGGGAACGAGAATGAGAATGAGAATGAGAATGAGAACGAGAGCGAGAGCGAGATAGTGTTATGCATTCGAGAACGGGTGGAAGCGGATGGGAAGGTCGGAAGCTGGGATGATGAAGAGAATGGAAGCTATTCTAACAACTGCCGCGTCGGGTTTCATGGCTTGGTGGAAGAAAAAAAAAAAGAAATAGACGATTCACTTATATTTCTCACTATATAAATTGATTTTTCAACTTTTTCTATAATATGCAAAATGTAAAATATATGTTGAATGATATATATTGAATAGTATCTAGTCCATGATGATTCCAATATATATTATAATTGTTTGCTATTAATGTATTGAATCAGTAATAGAGCAGAAGAAAATAGTGAGACAATTTTTGGTTGGGAAGATAATATTTTTTGTCGAGTCAGTCAGCTTCATGGATACACATGTATATATGTACATATGGTTTTTACTTCCGACGTGTTTGATGAATGTCTCCGATGCGTAAACTCTCCGAAATAACACGGATGCCATGACACGCCTTTTCATAACCTTCCACGGATCATTAGCCGCAACATGGAGAGTTCCGAAGAACTTTCATATACAGTATAGGATACTCCTTTTGCAAGCTCAAGTGTTGAGACACAGCCGGTTAGCGGCGAGCGGGCTCTTGTTCTCTTGGTTTGTGGTGACACCCCCATAGACGTATCGCGTGTCAGACTCAGCAACGGCCTGGCGCCACTGTATTTCGTGTTTTTATACTTCTTTTTGAAACGCAACCGCCGCCACTTTCTCTATACTACATAAATTCCTATATAGAACTATGTATATATATAGATGTGTATGTGTCTGTGTATGGGTATATATATAGTTAAACGACTATATAGATACTCTCTCTTTCCCGCGACCATAGATGTCTAAACATCATCTATATATATATATATATATATATATATATATATATGAAAAAATATGTATACCACTGGTCGAATGTATTTCTCACTTCCGCGTGTGATGTTTAAAACTATATATACATGCATAAATACAATGCTCTCTCCGTAATTTTTCATGTTCAACGCTCTATAAAAAAAAGTTACGTTGTGCACCCTTGAGAAACGTATGTCAACGAGACAAGAAAATTACTGAGTATGGGTATTTATTTATGTATATTAGACTGCTCTATTTCAAATCTGCATTTTTTTTTTATTTTTCCCTCAAATAATGAGTTTCATCAGTCGATGGGTATATTTACCATTCAAATACCAAATGTTGGATTGCACCCCACATGGATTGCAAACTATACGGTGAATATAAAAATTCATTTGAAACTCTATAGAAATGGACATTTTTTACAAAATCCTCAACAGAGGCTGCGATATAATGTCTATGATAATGACTGGAAAAAACTCGGTGGAATGTTTTGGTGTGAATGAATGGAGAGAATATAGAGAAACACAACATTAAAAACTCTTGGAAAAGCTGTCAATTACATGATGATATGAGCAAAAGAAAAAATTATCGCGCAGATCACCTCATATCTGACAAACAGAGAACAATCTGTCTTCAATCGAAACGAAAAAGACTCTACATTTCTCTCTCTCTCTCTCTCTCTCTCTCTCTCTCTCTCTCTCATTCACTCAGTCTCTCAGGAGCACATTGGGAGTCACTCGATACTCCGATCGGAGGCCCATGCTGTAATGCTGATTTTCCCGAATGATATGAGTACAGTTTTGAGCACATCTTAT
Organism: Zele albiditarsus; assembly: GCA_958496275.1. NCBI lineage: Eukaryota > Metazoa > Arthropoda > Insecta > Hymenoptera > Braconidae > Zele > Zele albiditarsus. The sequence goes on along the minus strand of OY292413.1, from coordinate 11,985,060 downwards.
CTACCACTTACTAATGAACTCCACATATTCTGTATACATATCTGAGATGCAAAATTCACCAGCTGTCAACGACGATGGAAATAATTGGGGCTGATGCGTGGCCGGTGAGCTACTGGGCTCTGTGTAATAGGCTTAAATCAAAATGTCCCTGAAAGAGTTTTCCAATTTTTTAAGCCGTGGCATTGGAAATGAAAATGAAATCAATCATTTTTTTTTCTTTTTTTTCTTACTACTTAGTCATGCATTCTCTTTTTCCCGCGCGTACTTTTAAAATGGTAAGGAAAATTGCAGCGAGAGTACTGTAATGATTATTAACTGATGATCATTGTATCTATGGCGATAAATCTTCCACACGTGCCGGCCTATTTTTGATGTATGATATAATTTTCTTCTAGATTAATTTTAGATGAATTGAATTCAAGTTTTACAGCAGGTGAGTAATAAAAAAACACAGCAATCATATTTACAGTGACCTATGACCCTTGAGCCACAACATTAAATGACTCTTTTTCATCATTGTAGAAGCGACAGACCTCAAGCCAGTTGATCACGCCTGGTCGCTTACCTAGGAGCGATTTATGTTTTTCTCGACAGGGAGGAGTAACGATCTGTAAAGAGGTTTGTAAGTTGGCGGGTATGAACGAGCGCCCTGCGGCGAACACCGCAACAGACCTCCAGGGGCGATATTCTCGCGCTTCGGCAGCTGGTTATTATTTCTTACTTGTGACTCTTTTCACTCATGTAACACTAAATGTTTATGTATATGTATACATGTGTATATCATTCCAATTTCGACATCTTACTTCCTCGTAAACTCTGTCTCATACTCACTTCACGATAAATATATATGAATAGAGGTGTTTTTATGTATATATGTTTCTTTGGAACTCAAATGAGGTTTATAATAACATGATCGATTGAGAACTATATAATCATGGAGAATAATTAAAACTCTGTTGTAATCTGTTGTAATTTGTTCGTAATTTAAAGAGATTCTGCACGAGCGAAGCCATCTGATGCAGGTAGCAGATAATATGCATATGATCGAATACGATAATAGCGATAATTATTGATATCCACGATGTTGTCACACATCATGACATGTGTATACTTGTATATATTCATCACAGCCGAATAGAACAATGAGAGATGGGACATTATATACCTATAGTAGATAACTATAAATACTCACCATTGCGGTACTTCTTCCTATTAAGATAAGAAAACGGTACCACTTCCGTACATATATATTATGCAAATTTCAATTGTTTACAAGGTCAGATAGAAACGCTTCTGCTCCTACTATACTAATTCAATCTGCCATGAGTCATGCTATTTTTTCATATATATATATATATATTTTTTTTTTTGGTTTTAATTTAATTATGAATATAGTTGTAAAACATGAATATACATCAACATATATATATATGTAAAGAATTTTAATTCTGAATGATGGTAGGTGGATTGATGATAAATGATTGTCTCAACATTATTATCACGCGTCAATCTGGTTTCTCAAATCGTCTGAGGAAGAGTTCGACCTAAGACTGGATGCTCCCTGTATTCTTTGCTCCCACGTATCATGGAATAAAGCGCGTGGGTTCACGAGACAATCGCCACCTACTCGATCATTAAATGCCCTAGACGTTGCATTTATGAAAAATTATACGAGATTTCATATATTATGAATTAATTAATTACCCAATACAAAAAATAACATGAATATTCCTATTCATAGTGGAATGTGTTTGTCAATAAAAATCTCAAAATTCAACAATATCTGTTTGAATATATATATATATATATATTGTAGGGAAATAATTCGTTTTGTTTCGTTTTCGTATTGCAACACCAGCATCTCTATTGCACGAAGTATAATTTGAAGATATTTACATAGATGCAAGCAAACATCACGATGGCAATATCAACAGACTCAATTCTATTATGACACGTAGTGGATATGTATATATGGCGCAGTTCTCATGTGCTGGTTACAAGTCGTGGCGATGATTTATGCTGACTGCTCGCCCCCTCCAGAGCCGAACGCGAAACTAATCTACATTTGTTTATTTATCCAGACACTCGGCAGAGACCGCGAGGCACCGACGTGATTTCCAACGTGATTTAAGGTTTCGGCCGAATCTCGATACACTCGCCACTCCACACAGGGCTTTACACTTTAATTTATTGCTCAACACATTATTATACATCCTTCTTCTATTTCTCGTCGTCTCCCCTTTCGTTCCTTCGTCTTTACGAATGTGTATGCTTCTGTCTCTATGCACTGTATGTTATATTTCCAACAAGTCAATGATCAAATTTCCATCGGAAAATATAGAAAAATAAATATATGAATACTAATTGGAAATTAGTAATAAAACTGAACATTCGGTGGTTTAAAACCAGAAATATGAATATCATTTTTCCCTTTAGGAGATAAATTTCCAAGTGTCGTCCTAATGGATAATGCAGTCGATCATTAATTTTTAGGAAACATTAATTTTCCTGATGTAGAGGATGGCCACCACATGGGCAAATTTTGGATCGCGCAACCACCTTTAACCCCAGAGTTTTTTGGTCGCGCCCACATCCGATTTCTCATGGTCTTTTCTTTCATTCATTCATTCATTCCTCCACTTTTTCACCATCACTGTTCCTCTCGCTTCGTAACTCTTTTCTCTCATTCTCCAGCGCACTCCACTCTCTTTTTTCAACTTGTCTCTATAACTAGGACACGTGTAAGGAAAAAAAAAAAAAAAAACCGAAAGACCACCCAGTATCACGCGATCTTTTACAAACTCATCATAAAACTATCGTACATATATATAATATCATAAATGATATGTTGACTTGAAATATCCATATATACATACATATAATAGATAGAGTATATGCATTTACATACCTACGTACACACCACTATACAGATAGAGGTTTTGAATTATTATATATAGAAATTTCACGGTTGCGTTCCCAATAACGAGAGGACAAATACTTATATAAGCTGCCAATTAACGAGATATGAGTCTCATGCGTGATCAAGTTCAAATCAGTTCCAAAATCCCCCCCATCCACCTCGTTTTTATGCGTCCAATATTCTCTCCCGTTCCTTTGTTATCATGCAGGTGGCTGTATGGTGGCTGTATAATACACAAGATAAACGTTCATTGCCCATATTCACCCTCGTAGTTTTTGCTTTGAACATATCATATATAAAAGCCCAATGCAAGTATATGTTTTATGCGTAAAACTATGTATACATCTGTATTCATTTGACCTTTTTTCTAGTATGTATTTTTTATTGTGAAAACAAAATAATATATTTATCTGTGATAATGTTTACGCGACTGATTGCAAATTACTCGATAGAACGTTCCGACTCGTCATTGAATTAATCGATTACGATTGATTAAGCAATCAGCGGAGCACTCAAATTTAGCCGCATTACATAAGATATATGTTGTGTTGGTGGGAGTATTTTACTTATTACGAGAAAACTTTATATATTTTTATATCGTAATATATACTTTGAACGGCACATTACTATATTCATGCGATAAATTGATATTGAAATTAATCTGCTATTGGTAATAGGGGAAAATCAAATGCGAAGAGATATGACAAGTATTATATATTTAAATGTGTGTATGTGCATGACATCTTCAATCTATTTTATCAACTCATGACAACAGGTGCAACATCGCTCACTCTTTCCCATTCAATATATATATATTGAAATACCGCAGTCCGTTCATTTGTTGTCCCATCACCTTGTATGTGAGATAGCCTGATACACTATTCCGAAAGTGTGAGCGTATCCATACGCGCTCATAATCCTGTGGACCCGCTAATTAGCCCAAACTTTGGCCGCTTTTGCGAATACGTGGAATATGTCGGTTATTTGTCATCCACAAGATACACTTTCTTTCTTCCTCATATGCCTTCTCTTCTTTTACGCCCAACCTATATATTTATATATATATAGACTTTCCTGAGCCTTTTGATCATTTATGCGCCTTGAAGTTGAAATTATAAGTAAAGGATAAGGACCTATTGTATAGATGGTATCCGTGCGTTATGGTGGTGTCGGAGTGTGACCCATGAGGCATACTTCCTGAGACGGCATATAGTATATTTGGACTCTATATAGTTGCCGTTCTATATCTCTCTTTATACAAGCGTCATGTGGCTATATATATATAGCTGCCGAATGGATCGCTTCACCATACAAAATAATTGACATCGCGACGTTCAAAAAATAATAGTGATCGATTAATATATGAAAAGTTATATCAACATCTTTGAGCATAAATACGTTTATGATGAGAAAAATAAATGAATAAGTGAATAAAAGATGAATAGTCATGAAAAACAAGTTGAAGATGTCGAGAGACGCGTGAAATATTCTCTCAATATACAGTTGAACATTCATTTCGTATATGAAAACCACTTATTCTCCCAAGCGATCAGGCATAAATGTTGCAAGCGAGGAAGAGAGAAAAAGATTAAAAAAACAGATAAAAAGATAGAGAAAGAGAGATAGATGGTATGATATCATTGCTGATGATGCGGTCTCACTGTGTGCTGTTCGCCCACTGGTTCTCCCGGATGGGCATAATTGATAACGAAGATGATCGATGCCCCCAGATCGATGACAACGAAACACGAGTGACGACACGAATGCCTGGCGCTCACTGCGCGATCAACGAAAATGAATCTCACGTCTGTTGGTCGTCTGATGACGTCCCATGAAGACCCAAGAAAACCATACCATACAGTATATATATAATCGTCGTTTACAAATTCAAGCATTGCCGGGTGAGATCACTTTATAATAACCTATAGGCTGTCATCAAGTCGTCCCGTTCTCAAGATCTCTGTTATCGATAGCACCGTTGATGTCCATATCATTATCAATGCATTGTATTTTATATATATATTAATATATATTGCTACATTTGCTGTGTTCTGGAAGATTTTTCACTGCGTCAGCTAATTATAACACTACGTCTTCGGAATATATCACATGATTTCACAAAAGCATTTGCGCAACGAAGGAACTGGCTCGCGCTTTCATTAATTCCAGTTATTTACGAATGATCCTTGACTATTGGAAATGAGATATGGGTAAATAACGACTTTCTACTCTGTGTCAAGATATAAACACCATACATGGTTACCCATCCCTTGTATTTTTTCGTGTAGTTTCTTTCACTTCTTTCATCCAGTTTCTTCGTTGTTCTTTATTTTGTCTATTAATCAAGTGCAACCTTTTTCTCACTTACGCAATCACTCTGTTCGTTGCTTTTGGCCAATCACTCATGCATTATGAAGAGACATCATGCATTCATACAATTTCGTTGCCAGTAATAAAATTTTAGTGGGAATTCATTTGGAAAAGCCGTGATGTGCTTTTTTATCATTTTGTTTTTATTTTTCACAGAAAATTATATCATACTGTCCCAAATTGACTAACTCCACCCCCACTAGACGCGTTTTCAAAAGCGGCGTACAGTCTAACAGCCCACCGGGTGAAGCATTCGAACGGTTCTCGATAATATGTTATCGTTGGCTCGAATTCAACCCGGGACAAATAGTTGACATTATTTCAACATGATCATGGTCCTCCCCGAAAACAAATAAATATCAAAAAATCATTGAATGACAAAACCATCTAATATAGAATTGTATAATATTACATACAATGATACGCATTAAATTCAACTCATTTCAAGTGTTTGGTTTCTTTTTTTTTTTTTTTTCTATTCAATACTCATTTCTATTTACAAAAAAAGAATTGATACGTTTTTCTTTCAACTGTTTTCATGAAATTTCAACGGCCGCCAAAATCTTACAAATAAATTAAATACATGTTAACACTCGGTGCATGATTTGTTGCTCTGGGAAATAGGAAAAAAAAAAGGAAGCATGGAAATTATCGCTGAGAACAATCAGATGGACAATTCCTGAATTTATCCTGTGTCCGAACGACAAATTTGTATTTCGAGATAAAATTTATCATATTTTCTTTATTCTGTTGCGTTCAAAATAAATACATATAACCTCCGTTTATTTCACTTCTTCATTCTATCTACAGTACAACGTGCGACAATGATCGCACTTTAATTTCTTTTGTTCAGCTCCGCATATACATGAACATTCAATATAATGACACGTATATTTTTATGTTTTCACATTAGCGAGCAGTGGTGTACCAATATATGTTTTCTCGATAGTTGGATGCTCTGGAGCATTGACAGAACACATTGATAATTATTCGCATACGTTTCGCGACATTCACGTCTGATTGGCAAATTTTCCATAGCTTGATCAATGTTTAACGCTACGTCACGCGCATCATCCCAATTGGAAGATTATTCTTGAAAATATTTGCGATAAAATAGTTGATAGTCTCTCACTCGTGAAACGAGACGTTTCATAAATCACGCGCAATCCAACGATGCGAGTGATGCAGGACTGTGTGGTCCACCCAACATGAATGGCGGGCTCATTGGTGGTCCTCCACTACCCGCACTGTTTCCGTACAGTTCAAGGTCACCAAGTGAACTACCATCCACACTGCCGCACTTGTCCGATTTCCCTTCTTGTTTCAATACCATTCGCCGCCATTTTGCGCGTGCATTCTGGAACCATACCTGCAAATACACATGGCCAAGCATTTTATTCAATACACATATATAAATGTATACAAATATGATTATATATTCATAACATAGAGCACAAAATTATCTTGTCACTATTACATTAGTATTGTATATACATTTTTATACTTTGAGAATTTCATCAATTTTTCATTGCCTCTAATATCTACATTTATGATAGAACCGATTGAAACTGTAACGACATCATGAGACATGAGTCTTGGTAATGAACGACGCAACATAATATGTGTCCGAAGAAGCACACGCGTCAAATCCACAAACACAATCCATATTACTGGTGATAAAATCATATCACACATCCGTAACATATATTATTATAGAGCGTGCAATAAGACCATAAGTATATACATTATGCATATTCATATACTTGAATATGAAACAACGGCTTCCAATGGAACTAATTCAAGTCAAATGATGATAACTTGATGAAGTATATATATATATCTGTGGGGTTGCATCCGCCATTTTCTATCAAGGAAGATATAGTCTCCACCCTCGATGAATATCCAGGAGTATATCCGAGATTTACACGGACGAAGGAACAAGCCAACAAGGGAAGGAAAACTGAACGTCACAGTCTGCATATATGGAATAGAGGAGTGGGTATTCGCGAGTCTCGCGATCAATATCAAACAAGATGGCGTCCATTCTCAAGCCCCCTTTCCTTCGCTCTGCGCCAAATACAATAGACCATCCTCCTCTTCCCCCATGCCTGTCATTCTCCACATCTACTATACCATCTCGTTCGGATTTCCTCCTTCTAATTTTCTTCACGATCTCTCCCCTTCTCAATTTTTTCTTTTCTCCCTTTTTTTCCCTTTCTCCCTTTTATTTTCTCTCACTCTCTCTTTCCCTCTCCCCTTCTCCCACCCTCCATTTCTACCTCACTCCCCTTTGACTTGGATATGTTTGCTACCAGACGCCTTCGTACTTGTAGAAATTCGCGAAAAAATTTTGCAAACATGAAAATATAGTTAAAACTAATTATAATACAAATTACACGTGTACAGTAGAATTATTTACGTTTGAATACTATTTCGTTATTATGGCAAATTCCGAAAATTGGCGAAGACAAACAAATTTGTTTCTGACTACAAGTCGACTCGCACGGACCATAGTAAAAATGTGATCTAATTTTTCATGAAAAAATGTTTATTTAGTTTAAACCATTGAACGGAAATGCACATTTTGAACTTTTGTTTTCCGAATTTTCAATGCTCCACCACGAAATTCGTATATATTCATTATAGTCGTGTATTTGCCATTAAGCTATCATACGGAAAGTGGTAACAGTTACGGGAATATTAGGACATATCGGGTTGTCTTGAACGGTGCTCACGATGAGGGCGAGTGGGGAGAATATAACAAGACGATTCAAATGGATTTCATGCGGAGAGTGTGGTCGGGACCAGGTTGATGAAAAAATCCGAGTAACGAAGGAAAACGACGGCGTCGACGGAAATATCACGAAGGCGCAGTCGTTCACGTGGACCGCGACGCACTAATTGGAACACGCCTATATATATACGCATGGCGTTGAGTCGTGTGAATATTTTTATAGGTTCTTGTGTGTAAGAAAATGGTGAAAAAAAAAACGAAAAAACGAAAAAACGAAAAAAAAAAAAAAAAAACGGAGTAGAAAAAGAAAAAAGCGTGAAAGGGGAAGTAAAAACGATGGAAGGAAGAACAAGAAGGCCAGGCTATATATCTATACGAGGCAATGAAGAAATGAAGAGAGAGAGAAAGAAGGAAAGAGAAAAAGAAAAGGAAAGAAAAAGAGAAAGAGAAAGAGAAAGAAAGGGAAAAAGAAAGAAATACCAACGACTCGGGGTCGATTCGTCTTCGCGTTCCACATCGACGACTCTCATCATTGGCTGCGAGAAGTTTGGGATAGTTTTTGCCTCGGTCATATAGTCTCTGACGAGGAACCATAATTTTCCTGGAGTAATTGCCGAGACGCGTTGCAAAGTCAAGTCGACTGATTTAGAATGTTCATGGAGCTTGAATTCTTGTTTGATTGGTAGCCGACGAGTTTATATATAAGCCAAAACAAACGTTGAAGTACAGTGGCTCACCTGCAGTACCCTCTTTGGTAATCCAGTCTTCTGGGAAAGTTGCTTAAGATCCTTCGCATCAGGATTGTGATTGATGGCGAAATAACTTTTCATCGTCCTCAACTGATGATGTTTAAAGCTCGTTCGCATTCGTTTGGTTCGGCTATTAGATCCAGGCATTCCAGGCGTACCGGGTCCACCTCTTCCAAACGGCATATCCATATATTCGGAATTCAAATCTGGAACAGATTCATATACATGAATTTTTTTTTAACTTCAATACATCCACAATGTATATGTGAAGATATATTTGAAAATGATTAGTCGGACTTTTGAACTGCATCGGCTCCAATAAATTACATATCTACAGACTATTCAATGCATAGAGTTGTAATTGGTCGTGTATACTCGGCTCGTACGTGCATACTCCACCCGCTATCACCCCTCTCTCGTTTGCACTCGGGAGAAGCTAATGAGCCTTGATACGCATCAAACAGCGCTAGAGTCTCAGCATAGTTCAGTATGTACTTCTTATGTACTTCGGAACCTGACCAGCCTTCTTTCTCTCTCCCTGTTTATTTATTTTTTTCTCGTGGGTTATCGCGACGCCAATATTTACTTCCGACGGCCCACTGTGCTCACTATATTTTTATCTATCAAACGATAACAACTTGATAAAATCAAATCAAAATTGTTGTTATAATATATCAATATTGAAGCATATAATTTTAATAATTCACTTGTAAAAACGCAGCATGTAACTTGGTGTATAATCTAATCTACTATAATGAAACTTCGAACAAATAAATAAAGAGTGATGTACGGGCAACGATGATGATGATGATGATGATGTATCCAACACCCATGCATATACATCGAAATGGTTTAACTCATATAGCTATCACCGGTTAATGTTTATTGATAATCATCATTCGGTACGTTCAAATAAAATCAGTTTAAATTTATTCGAAATGGAATTGTTATTACACGAGCGAATTTATATGTATAGTAGTGTGACTATGAAATAGGAAAGTCATTGTTTTCCCACGGTCGATACCAGCTAGAACAGGTTTGGAGTTGTGAATTTTCGAGTGTTTCACGCGCGTTCTACCCACGCTATTATGAGCGTGAGCCCGATAAAGTGAGAATGAGCCAAATGAAAGAATGACAATAAGAAAAAATAAAAGGAATAAATAAATGAATAAAACGAAGAAAATAAAAGGAAATAAATGTGGCTGGAAATCGTACTCGTGAATTTATGTCGACCGGACAAATTTTATCAGGGTTCGGTGGCAAACGTCGAACGCCCACACGTCGCGTAAATCATTGAGTGCGATCCATAGACCTCAAAGCTGAGAGTGTGAGCGAAACAGTGAAGAAAGCCGTCGAATCCGGTGCGAGCACTTCGGCCTTGAATATTCCACACGTATATTCACGTTTGAATATTGGGTTGGGTAACACATTAAAGTCTTGGTTTCTGTCCCATGTTGTTTCGCCTTGTACCAAACACAACCAAACAGATTGCAATCACATCCAATTCACAGCAGCGCGAGTGAGTGTTTGTCTACACTGAGGATAAAATTTGGTGGCAAATGTGAGATAAGAAATAAATAAAAATAAATATTATACTTATGCATATATACAGTGACAAATAGAATCTGCCCTTTGTCGCGTGTGTTATAAAATATAACAAGGGAAGCATTTTTCAAGAGTGTGCACTATCACATTTATATGTCACTTAAATACTATTTAAAGTTCCAAAAAATCCAACTCTCAATGTTCTGAATCAATTTCACTTTATTCGAGCGACTTATTCAATATACAATTGAACTGTTCACACATGCATCATCCAGTGCAATCTATCAGCCACTTATTTCACATTGTGAATTTGTATGACTTTAAAGAAAATTGCTTGATGTAGTTAATGATTCATTCACGATGACGGGCATGTGGCTTTGGAAAATAGCGAATTAATCGTATATCTAACTGTAGATAGCCTCAACGATGACCGTATTGCGTTCATTCCATGTCGATAGTTTTCTCGACGCCTTCAACCACAGCCACGCGTCACCACATAGTCATTCGACCGAATACTTTAACCACACTTATTCGAAAATCCAGCAGAAAACACAAAACTCATTTGTCACAACGAAAAAATTACTTGCCGATCCCGAAAAAAGTAAATATAGTTGCGGTGAGATCGAAAATGATTGAAAATAACAAAAACTTTTGAGAATACATGGTGAAACGAGGATGGAGCGAACGCTGTAACATCGCTTCATCTCCAAGCCGCGCATGTGCGTCTGGCACATGGTAATGACGCGAGTGAATACACTTATGTTTTTGTTTTCCATTGAGAACACGTGTGTGAACGGGTGTGTGGAAACTAATCGGAAATAAATCCAAACGTAAATGTATTCAAATAGCACTCGGATGACAAAAGAAGAATAGAAAAAGAAACAATAAAAAGGAAAAGAGAAAAAGAAAAAAAAAAAAAAAAAAAAGTGAAAAGGTGGATGAATAACTTACCGAGACTAGCTGTCATCGCTTCCAAGTCCTTGGGTTTCCTTTTTCTGGGCCGTCCCTTTTGTCTGGGCGGTGGAACGCCAGCAGCCGCTCCAATAGCCTGGGCGGCACCATTGAAGTATGGTACTTTTGGTGGTGATCCTACCTCCGGTCCAGAAGGTGTTGATGGTTGGAGTGGCACAGGACTCGTGTGGCTAAGTTGATGTGGATGTTGCGGATGCATTGTATGGTGTGAATGTGGTGAGACATGATGAGGCTGATGATGAACATATTCAGGTGATGGAAATGGTGGTCCGGGATAGTGAGGACCTGGTGGGTAAACTGGTACTGGTGGACTTTGTGATGGGTGAAGTTCAGCGCCGATTTCATAATGAATACGACACAGAACTGCGCCGTTCCTCATTCCAAAATGATCACCCTTCGTCAGTGGTACAGTACAAGCTGCACAGGAAAAGCATCTGACATGAAACACGAGTTCACGTGCTCTCATCACCAATTCCGACGCGAGAATAGCCGCTTGACATCTCGCACATCGTTTCATGCTGCCGAACATTCTGAAACCAGAAACATTCATATAACATTAGATGTGTATACACATGTTCATGTTTGTAGTTTGCGTAGGCAGCCACGAGATAAGAATGGATCCAACCGATAACACACGTTCCATACCGTATGCATGTATAAAAAAATATGTGCATATACATAGATGTGATATTTACCGAGACGCTGTGGTTTGTAATGCTGGGAGAATTGGACAAGAGAGAAGAAAATAATAGAGAGAATCTTTTTTTTTTTTTTTTTTTTAAATGACCAAAGGCAAAATCGATATAAGTATATACGAGGTTGATATCGCGAAACAGTATTGAAGTATAAAAAGTGAGGAGGGAGGAATACTGATACATGTTGACTGTTGGACATCGCTACTGCATTAGCGGCAACCAATACACAGTATCCATTATATGAACAGTCGGCCGATCCTCAGGCCTTCTATATCTAACCAGATATCCTCGTCTTCGCTACCTATACCTCTCGACTACCATCTTTGACACCAAATATATTGCAGTCAACATTATGCTACCGACACGAACTATAGATGGAGATGTAGCCAACCTTACATACATATGTGTTTATATGTACACAGAGAGAACGACTTCAGTTATTGTACTAATAAATAATGCGTTTGATGGTAAAAATGATAATCCGGCGAGGTAGATACTTCTCATTCTATGAGTTTTCACAAATATATTTATAATTTTTTATTATAGTTTCACCAATATATCCCAATTGAACAATAATATTCATGACATACATGGCATATTCGTGAATATTCATATCGTCTTTCACATCGGTCAACTAGAAATGTAAGGTATAACTGGATAGTATTTTTCATGTGACGCATACATATACATATGCATTACAACTGCGTACGATTCCTGGATCACTCGACAATATTCACTTAAACATGAACATCTTCTCACAATATACATAAGACCGATATATAAAATCACAGCATTGAATTATAGATATGTGCGGGAGAAGAATATATTTCGTTTTCCAGAATTACTCATGCATGTCACTATGTGAAATGATTACTTTTGCGGTAGATAAGAGAAAATTCATATTGAATTTTGTGGTTTGGCCAGTCAATTTTCACCATATTGAATGGTAAACATTATACTGAGATGAAAATTTTACCATGCTACATTGTGAGACCGTTATAAAAATTCACGGGTTCTAAATAATATATAATTTTTATCCCATTTCCATTCACTCCGGCAGCATAGTAAAAATCACCTCAATCATTGGGCAAATTTCAATAGAGTGCTGACTCCAGTTCACTTCGTCTGCCTATATCTATAACATCAAACGTCAGTCCTCAACGCTGTCTATCTGTATGCATACACGTTTTATTTATTTATTTATTCTTTTTGATGTAATATCAATGCGCCCCATATCTAAACCCAATATATATAATTTGAGAATAAATGATGAGTAGAACACATCTGTCGACAGTTGACATAGTGCAGTAGCAAGTCGAGCATAAACAACAAAACCATATATACAGAGGATTAACAACGCCAAATCCTTTCGGAGGGTCTCTTGACTCGGCAGCGAGGGCACATCTATTGTCATCGCTTGATCCTGTCAATATGGGGCCGTTACCCCCCGCCCAGGGGGTCGTGGTTAGCTCCATATTTTTTTCCTAATCGGATTTGACATTGCATTACATCAACCATTAAAAAGAAAATTTCCTTGTACGTTTCATACTTCACACACACACACACACACACACACACACACACACACACACACACACACACACACACACACACACCACCACCACCACCACCACCACCACCACCAACTCCACCACAAACACACAATATCTACGTTATATTGTAAATAATAATATACATAGTAATGTAGCGAGTATTATCTGTAAACGCTAAATATGCTTCTTTTCCTGCTATTTCTATTTTACTCTGAGCCTATACCGCGACTGTTCCAGAGCAATAATGAATGAGACCTGAGAATAACGTCATTCAGATGTTTCGTTGTGGATACGGTCGCCCCGCCGGGACAACCCGCAGAGTTTTACAACTATCACCATATGCGTTACATTACTATACAACTTTAGACTCACACCCTAACCTTGGTGGTTCTGTGCCTTCAACTACCGCTAACATGACACACAGAAATCCTCACAAAGAATCGGAAATCTTTTATGAAAGATCTGGCATATATACATGTTACATGAATAAGACCACTTGCCGGGCATTCGCACACTCTACATATATATATAATCTTTCACGTGAACCTCATAAAATACGTCGGTTAAACTATAAGCACGGTGCGGCATCCAAGTTCGCATCAATATACTATGAATTAGACGACCCTTACTTTAAATTTTATATGATGGCACTGTCAGTAAAAGGACCAAATTTCATATTTGAAATTATTACCGGAATCTACAGATAATTGGATAAACAACAACTCATAATCATGAGAAACATAATATCCACATATTGGGGTAGTGAATTTAACCATGCAGTATACAACATATTTTTACGCATCTCCAGTCGATTATCGCTTACCAATATTTCTATTGCAAGTCTCACCGTTAAATAAACTCCGTGTATACTTGCAATGTATATTTTCCTCGACCTAGTTCGTAATATTGTAGTGTATTAAAGGAAAAGAAGTTAGGGAACGAACCTAACATATGATAATGGTATGGTGTATGTACTCATAAACTAAGTGGATACGCGAAAAACATCAAGAGCTGCTACGGGTATCTCAATGTTCGGACATCGTCGGCCGACTAATGCGACGGTAACACGACATCGTATAAAATACATTTGATATTTGTATCACGTATACAAAAGATCATACGATTTCTTCACTCATATTCGTCATGCCGAGTCTCTAATTCGACACTGTGATATCCAAATTCGTATTCGAACAATATTCAATAGCTACATGCTATATAAAACTTTTTCGATTCCCCAGTAATTCTCCACTTGTTCATCGTGTCAGACACGTCCAGCTTCTATGAGATTGGATATGAACTCTATACTTTCAACGTAAATTTATTGGCTCACACATGTATATATATATATATATATATATATACACAAGATAAGTAGGAATTGATAATCTTTCAATCATTATGACAACTACTTGAATAAATATAACTAAGGTAACCCAATACTTTTGACCAGGATGGTTTATGTGGTGAGTTTTGAACATTTTGCGAGGACGAAACATGACCTTGGCGAACCCCTCAGCGTTGAGGACGTCGCGCAGTTACTGCTCGCACTCCCGTGGCGCTACGCCAAATTTTCACCACCAATGACCCATCATAATTTTAAACTAATAAAAAACCGGACAAGGATCATTTCATTCTTTCAAATTTCTCGTAAAATACTTCTAATTGGGTGAAGTGACACTGGCTGACGGCTGTCACTGATTAGTACCAGCAGATACACAGTTCTTATAATAACGAAGTACATGAATTTATTTATTTCATTTTTATCGATTTGATGAAATTAATTAATAATGCGGATGAATTGAATAGGGACGTGCATCTAAAATTTTATAGCAAATACATCTCGTGTCACATATATACAGTATGTTTCCAAAGTATATGATAATCGTGCATGCGTGCATTGATCATGAAAATGATTCATCGGCCCAGTCGGATGCAGGTGCCAGGCCAGACTACAAACGCGTTCATCGACTATATCACGAGATCTACTACATCGTGATACCGGCGAGCACACTCCTTCTTCCTACATACCCTGTCTATATGATCGTAATCAGGTGGATATTAATAACGACGTACGATCCCAATCCTTTTCGGTAACAGCATATATTCATAACAATTGGACCCACTGTGAGGTACGACAAGCAACACGCCTTTTGAAATTACTACAAGGGGTTATGGTAGCTCATGGACTGCCATGTTAGAAAAGAACCAGAAAAAATATATATGGCGACACCACCGACACCACACCAGCTACCGATGATGCATACCCATGGTGTCAGACTGTCATGGCGCTGCGGTGGTATTATATTACCCTTGAACATCGTGTCCATGAGCACGGGGTTATGACTCTGTCATATTTATGACCTTGGTAACTTTTCTACCACAAATTCTCAACGGGATGTCATGCTAAAAGATATTCTCAAAGAACTCCATTGCATTTTACAAACTAAGAAATTCCGCCGTTATTGTATATGTAATGAATATTCATTGTCAAGAAGTACTTTCTTCATACACTAGTATACTTTAATTCAATCCAATGGCATAGCGTGAGTATCGAAAATCTATAGTGGAAATTAGCCGTACAATGTATTTTGTGATGCCATTATGGGGATATCAACATATAAAATACTTTAATTACTCTGTAAAAGCGTAGTGGATCCTCGAAAATGGGGTTGGGTCCGTTATTATATCATTCGATTTTGCGTATGCTTCCGTATATATTTTGGTGAACATTCCATTTTTTAATGCGTAACCATTGCCACCTCGCCAACACTCCAGGAAGTTTTATGTACTCGAATCGCGATACGCTTCCGTTGGTCCAGTTGAAAGTTAGTAATTAGTTCTCGTTGGAAATGTCACTGTAATTGGTTGACAATAAACTTCATGCATATGTTTGAATTTGATCGATCATAAATACATAGGTGTCAATATTAATGCATATAAATAATGCTGTTTTCGTTTTTGATACAAATACGTACCATTATACACTGGCAAGTGGAATTTATACGTATCCAATATAATATATTTGCGATAAATTTGCGGTACGAAACGTATCATAATTCCCCTCACCATTCCATTCAAATCAAAGTGAATCTATTGATGATTATACATAACAAATCGATATATAATGTGATATTCGAATTTGTTCAAAGAGATGATCAGATTCGAAATTTATCCTAATATTATTTGTCTTTAAGGCGAAGTTTTTTTTTTTTTATCAAATGCAAATCTGAGAATCATTCACACTCTATATCTCAAATCCAGTTCAAATAGTATGTATACGTAGATGAAACTTACGATGTGAGAGCTTATAATGACGATGAAAAAGCGATTGAGTGTCTTGGCAAGAAAATGAGCGTCAAGTTTCCCGATTTAACCCCCCCATAAAAAGCACTACACTATTGTAATTAATCTATTACACAGTCACGAGTAGGTCGGCTCGAAAAATTACTGTCAATTTGTCAGAAGAAAACGATTGTAATGCCGTATACTCTGTCAAATCTTGAATAACAATAGCATTATTGCACACATTATATATATATAATGTGTGGGGGGAGTAATGTATATATTATTCCCACAATTTTATTACAGAGAAAGAAGAAGGAGTGCAAACTAAGAAACGTCACATTATTCAATAGCTATATTATTATTGTGATATACTAATAGTACATTGATTCTATTCACTAATATCGGAAAATATCCTTATACGAAATTTCATGTCAAACACAATATATGTTTCTTTAACATTTTATAATACTTATATACATACATATCTTACACTTGTTATTTTACACATGAATATATATACATGCAATATGGAGACTTGAAGTCCCTTATACCAGATCGCGATGCATTCCGATCTGTCCTCAAACCGGTTCAATACGCGTGGAAAATATCCCAGGTTCCAGATTGAATTCAGCGGGTAACGCAACTCATTTCGAACCATTAATTCTATCACGTATGTTTCACTTCCTGAATCAGAAATGTCAAATAATTCATTGCACGTTCTAGGCAGCATGAGCTCGTTAACAGCGTGCCTTATTCAGTATAAGTAATAACAAAAACCAGGAAAAACAAAGAGTCAGCGAAATTCAAATAATTCATGTGATGAAATTGCAGATTAACCGAGGCCCAACCAACTTACTCCCGAATGTAATACTACATACTGAAAGTAAATCATTTCACAATTGAGAAAATATATGATTGAATGTTACTACAACTTCGTATGTTGAACTCTTTCTGAAAAACTAAATTGTATCGTATACAAAACACATCTATGTCGTTCACCCTTCGTTTGTTTTGCTGTTACTGTAGTGCGATGCATCATATGTATGTATACACAGGTATAAAGATGGAATCATGTGAAATTAATCCAGGAAGTTCGGATAGGACGCAGGGTAATGGTATATACATATATATTTACAATAACGATCTCTTGACGCGCAAGCAACTTTTACGACGAAACCACCCGGGCGGCCCAAGACATCACGCACAGCTCTGACTTCATATGGATATATAACATTCCTGTGGATATATCATCAACGCCGATTCATATTATTCTACTTAATTTTACTTGATGTTCATCAATTAAATTGACAAAATTTCATAAATATATTATACAACATTGAGAAAAATGTGTATGGCTGAATAAATTGAGAAATCGAAATAAATGAAGATGAACCCATTTCTCTGTGCGGAAAAGCAAAAAATATCAAATTATTTCCTTTGTACGCCGCTGTTCTCGTAAAAAATTGAGGACAAGGGACATTACTGTGTTCCCGTATCACGCCATGTCTCCTAATAACCCACAAGACTATTATACCACTGTGTCTGTGAGATCGTACATGCGAGGGTTGAAGATAAGACTCATTCGTCCAAATGTGTGTCGTGACGGGATGTCTAAACTAGCCCCACAGAGTGCCAGACGCACACGCACACACACATACACATATATATATATATATAGGCGCATCACATCTATCGAGCACGCACAATATAATGACAATTCTAACTTGAAACGCTCAACACAAAGAACAGGGTAATTAACCATGCGTGAACGTCAATATTGAAAGCGCCGATGAATTTTCAAACGTAATAAACTCAGTTGAAAATTTGGATAACGAATCGGAATAGCAGAAAAACAATCGCAATGAAAAAAACCGAAAACTTTTTGAAAGAGAATACAAACGCGTGCGCTGTAATCTGTGCATCAAAGATGTCACTTGCTTTATCAGCACTCAACAGTCGCATCCGTTTTGATTCTTTTGTACCATCTCTTCTATCTCATATTCTTTCTCTTTCACTCGTGTGACGCGTCTTCATTACCGCAGCAACGACCGGATTCCTATCTAGTCTCTCCATCTATCCCGTATACATACACATAAAAGCTGAACGTGCACATACTGAAATAATTTTAACTCCGCCGGCTGGCGGGATTTTTTCTTTTTCATTTTACATCAAACTCTCAATCCACAATTTTCTTCACATAAAAAAACATCACGCACATTTTTTTGAGTCGTTCGGGCGTTTGTGTCAATTGCGCGATATTTGAAATCACCGCAATCGTATATGATTCATGAAATAGTTCACCCCGATTGTTAGAGGGATCTCGATAGAGGGTTGATCGCGGTACACTCGTATTGAACCAAATTTCACAGTAAACCTTATCGACGTTCACTTGACATCAGATTTCCCGCGACTTTAATCACATTTTATTTCCTTCGATATGTATATAAGTATAGTTATAATATAAAAAGTGAAAAATAATTGTCGATTGTGAGAACAACAGCCTTTTATAATATGTCCTCATAATTCCTCTACGCGGCATATAAACAGAGGTTGTGATGCACACATTGTACAGATGAGGCTCTCAGGTCCGAACGCACAGTGCGGAACCCAGAAGAGAAGAAGCACAATGCATACATACATATACTCCAGCGCACAACCAACGGACTAATGGTCACGACTCGCTTACCATTTACCTCCGGCGAAGCTTCGATTCTCGATAAGTAAATCACTGCTGATCTACATTTCACCGAGGATGGATGATACCTCTAGTCATTTCATGTGTGTATGTGTGTGTGTGTTGCTCTGTTTCTCTGTATCGTTTCAGCCCTCTGAAATATCGCCTTGAGAATCGTTTGTCGTGGGAATTTTTTCGTCATATAAATAGTTGGATTTTCCGCACATTGTGTCTCAAATACTGCCAACAAAATCGTGTTTGATTTTTTCGCATCGGGTAATTCATAAGCGAAATATACCATACACACTATATAAGGTAAAATTAATATTTGATCCAACTGAATCTAATTCAGCTGAAAACAGCTCTTTTGTGTCTCATTCAAAAACATACTTTTATCATAAGGAAGACATTTTTAATGTGTGTGCGACGCTCTATAAATGGATAATTTAGCGTCAATGAATTATGGTGGAGCGGTGAAGCAAAGGCTTTCAAAGAATACCAAGAAACTTACTTGTAGTAGTCCCTTTTGCAGTATATATTTCCGTCCCTACTGAAGCAGGTGACCTCGCCGTCAAGCCCCTGGCGACAGTGGGAGCACTGTAAGCAAGCGGCATGCCATCTCCTATCGACCGCCTGGAGATAAAACCTGTCTGATATTTTCAGGCCACATCCAGCACACACAACTCCAGGAACGTCTTCCAACTGGGCCGGTGGTGTTGGTGGTGGCTCCAACTTGGGAATTGCATGCAAATTCTCAGTGTTTGACCGCTGATTATGTTGTGTGTGCTGATGTTGATTGTGTTGGCTATGTTGGTTATGTTGGTTATGTTGGTTATGTTGCTGATGTTGCTGATGTTGTTGATGTTCTTGTGACTGGTTGTTATGTTGATGATGATGATGGTGGTGGTGATGATGATGATGTACAGTTTGGGGCGGCATACTCAAATCATTTGGATGGTCATAACTGTTATCCCTAAACTCGGCCCCACCTGATGAATCAATGAAACCTCATAGATTTATCGATCAGCATGAAATTGTAAAAATGTAAGACCTACATCCTGGCGACCCGTAGTCTCTACAACCGTATGGGGTGGTCGTCTCCTCATAACAATTATTGTTGTTGGCACAATGAGTCTGATGAAGTGGTGTGCGATGCGATGCGTGATGATGGACTGCAGGGGGGCTGCATGGCAATGTGGTTGGTCTTGCGGCATCACCCATCGATGCGGGAAGGCACGGACTCAAGTCCCTTGCCTGGTCCACTACACCAGCCCCCCCCGCGCTCCCTCCAGGCCCACCTTGACAACCCAAAGCCAAGCCGCTGCCCCGCTCTTGTGAGTTTGGCGGCTGCTGAAACAAATCAACCATACCATACGTCATTTAACTACACTGCAATCTAGACCAAATTAGATAACATCGCCAAAGTGCAGCTGTATATAATTAAATGGCTGACACGTAAAGTGAAGAGAAGTATAGAACTATGACCACTGCAGTCACATCGCATAGCATCTAGAGTACGATATGATATGATATGATATGATATGATATGATATGATATGATATGATATGATATGATACGATACAATACGATACGATACGATACGATACGATACGATACGATACGATACGATACGATACAGGCGAGAGGGAGGGGGAGTAATGCAGGATGACGGCGGGTTACGCCGCGTGACAGCAGCACGCCAGTAGACGCTGATGGATGTCGCAAGGCCCAGTGCATGCGCGCTCACCCTATAAGGCGCCTCTGCGGCCTAGCCGGCCAATCCCAGCCATTGCCGTGTGTTTGAACTGTCAGCGTTAACGCGGCTTCTCTCTTTCTCTTCCTGGCACACCGCGACATAAATTTAAACGTTTCTCCCTCTTGCTTTTACCGCTTGTCCACCCTGTGGTACTCACCATCATGGTCCGTGGCTGGGAAAACCAATGCCGTATTTTACGACAGTAGATACCGGTATTTACAGCCGCCTCAGTTGAGCGGCACGTTTGCAACCAAAGAACGCATGTTATAGCCGCACTGCCATCATAAATAGTTTACTGCGAGTGTCTCCAGCTTTTAGATACTTTTTGATTCACTATCAACGCATGTCCTTGAGGTTAATATATTACTGTCCTTTATCCGCAAATGCCCTTCTTAATGATAATGAATTATGACTTTAAGAATTTTATTGATTCGCCAGCACAACAGCCAACTATCATATCATGTAATTCTTCTTGTTTTCCGCAATTTCAAGATAGAACGCCGCACTGTAAACTTTCACCACTCAAACGTATGTGCTGTGTGCAATGTACACTGCGCGCGCACACGAGTGAAAATAAGAGACAAAACGGGCTCACCAGGCCTTTTTTAATTTTTCACAAACGTGAAGTAAATAACGAGAAGCGCCGGCAAGACGCGAAACCCACCGCAGAGAAAAGAATGCAGTCCGATATGTCGCTCGGAGAGACGAAGAAGGAAAGGACCAAGAGGAGGTCCGCACATATAGTATATGGCAAGATGGACTTCCGTTTTTCATTTGCGACATGGAGTCACCGTGAAAACGTCGCCTCCGTTATTTTATCATGTTCCATTTTTTATTTTTTTTTTATTTTTCTACGACATGACAAGCAGAGAAGAAGAGTGGCATCATAAATTAAAGGATATGACCGAAGGTAGAATTGTCTTGGGGGAAAAAAAGTGAGGGATGAGTCTGCAACGATATATTTATATGGTTGGTACATAATATGTATTCAATATAGATGGTAGATTATAATTTTGGAAGAATAAATATTGTTGCGGAGGAGATAGCAAAACGACCCCTTCGTTCTCGCGTCGCATTCTGAGTGCTACACATATGCGCATGGTCACCATAATACGTTTCTGCGTGCAGGGAGACGGTAGACATTGATGTTTGATACGAAGCTATATATCGGTATTATTATCGCACAACTTCATCACCAACTATTGCTTGACATACGGTTTTAATATTGCAACAAATTTATATCCATGATGTACCTCTCGAATAAACTCGTTCAAAGTCATATATAGTGTAAATGGAACCCATGAAATCCAGAAATAGTCCATATTGTGTTGAAATAATTCGATATGCTGTTCAAAGTTAGTATTAAAGAACTGAAAGATTTGTCTAAGAAAGAAATGAAATTTTAGTGATAAAGCAACTTGGGGTCACGTTACGGGGTTATCATACGATGCGTGCGCCCACGATTTTTGTCGTGGCAATTCTGATTTCTGCATCAACACACCATTATTCGTATAATCGCGAATTCATTTTTAAAAAAAGTAAAGAAACGAAAAAAAAAATACCCTCAATGCGATTTCCTTTTTTAATTGAAGATATATAGAGAGCAAATTCGTTCATCTCGACATGTCGAGACAAAACGCACTCGAGATGAATAATAAAAAGGTTTTAGATCTTGTTGCGGGGTCGGGGTCAGACAATAAGAGAGAGAGAGAGAGAGAGAGAGGCATCGTGGTGTCCCCTTAGTTTGCCAATAAATCATGAAACTGGACATGGAACCCGCGGGCACCCGCGGATACGTCACTATCGTCACCATATATGCGATTTAGAATGATGAATATAATAGTAGAGAAAAAGGTCTGTCTTATCACCCAACTTGAGACTAAAATAATTTTCTCGCTCGCCGGTCTGTGTTTACGAGAGCGAAACCACGAGACTGATAGACGCCAAATCGACTCGAGCACTCATCACAATCTTTTGAATTAACACTTGTGTATACCGTGCAATATCAACTCTCGATTAAAGACGATTAGTCATGTGAATATACATTATATATGCATATAATATACATTAGACGCGCAGTTTTACAATGAACGGATCTACGGTTACGCTTTGTGGAAGGAGAATAATTATCGTGTGGATAACGCCTTCATAGGCCGTTAGCCAGGATGTGAAGAAGGGTGATTTGCCCCAGAAGGTCATTCATTCCGAAGTCCAATACATTAATATAATATAAGATACTCAAAAATGAATGTCATTATTTCAAACTTGAATGAAATTGAGTTAGGTTATGGTTTTCATTATACAAATGTAAATGGAAATTGTAATTTGACAAGACGTTAGGCGAAAGATAAAACGATGATTTATCAAGTTTTCATATAGCTTAATACGCCCCAAGTTTTTTGCGCGACAACAGAATGGAATGCACTATACATGGATATGATTGAGGTAAAATAATATACTTTCCGACATACCCTTGATTGTGCGTATACTGGGGTTTGTTGCTTCAAAATTATGAAATAAGTATCAAATTTTTATCGAATCGAAATCACATAGTATTTCAAACTGTTCATTGCTTAATATATAGAGCATTTGGTCATGTCTATATAAAAATTGAGACATGGATGCCTGATCCAAATAAACATAGATTCATTTTTCAGTGTTCAAAATTTCGCACTATTTAAGATAAGAAGGAGAAGAAATATTATGATACAGTGATATAGAACGCATGTAGGAAATATAAGAGAAAAAAAATGGCAGTTAAATATAAAGTGAACGGTTATTAAAGTTCTCCAGAAGCCGGTGATATTTGAAAAGATTCCTCGAGTGGCTCAGCTATTTATATAATTTAATATAACTACGTTTGTGAGTGAATGACGCATTGAAGATATTCATCCCCGTATGATCACACATAGCAGTCTTCACATGATACAATTTTTCAGATGCAGAGAAACTCTCACTTATGTACTTTCGTTTCAATACAAATTTTAGCTATAACGAATAAAAAACAATATATATGTATATATATTCATGAGATATTTAAGAAATGATGTTTATCACCACAATTATTAAGTGAGTTATAGATTCGTGACAGCGACTATTTTAAACGTATTATCAGGTCAGGTAGACGACAAACTCTTCTGGGCAGGTGGACGATATCCAGCAATGTTGCCAGTTTAAAATGAATGAAATGAAAAAAAAAAAAAAAAAAACAAAGAAAGAGGAAGGATAGAAGGCAAACAGATATTGCCGGTGTCAGCTGTGAACACGACTCGGCCTTACTTTGTTCGAACGTCGGAAATGGACGATGATATTGTCGAAAAATATTGATATGATTCACTATAAATACAATGAAATGAAGCCGTACTTTATTCAATATGAATTTTATCATCTGTGAGATGGATGTAAATTCATCGCTATAAGTATATTTCATTAAAGTTTTAAAAGATATGTAGGTACAGATATGTATATCCATGAACATTCCATCAAGATTCTCATCTTGGTTTTCGTTGTGAGTCAAATCCGTTTTTATTTTTTTATTCTACCTTTTCAAAATAAAAACCGGTTTCCAGCCAATAATTTTTGGCTGCTGTCAACGCTACCGTTCGAAATATATTTCATCAGTGTGGGTATTGTACACTGGTTGAATATGTTTGGATATTAAATGATTGCCACAATGCAGAGTTAAAATAACTCTCATCATCATGTATGGCTGTTACTTGCCCGTATATATTCACACAATTTTATCGGATAACATCAGTAAACAATCTCTATATACCGGCAATATAGAGCAGTTTCATACATGCAAACGTAAACGTCTCTTTACATACTTATATTCTTTAGTTTCCTTTAAATTGATTTGTGCACTATATTATATCAAATAAATGGGATCCGAGCGATCAGAAACAACTGACAGATGTTATATTAGTTTGGTTAACCAGTATGTATACCGATATAACGGCCAGTATATGATAGTTGAAAAAGTGAAATGTTTATTATAACGATTAATGAAAGATGGGTCGGGGATGCGGAAAAAGACATACTCACCCAGTGCATGCCGGTGGTAGAAGAGGCGCGTTCCTCATACACTCCCATCAGGGTGGCTGCTGTCGCGGGGAATTTCCCGCTAAGGATCTGTAACTCTGAATCGTCTATTGAAGGATTTTATCCCGTGTAATGCGGTTATAGCGGGTATAGCGTCCACTTTTTCCGATATCTCGTTGTTTCGTCACTTCTCCTTCCACTACTGCTACTATCACTACTACTACTAATACTACTACTCCTACTGATACTACTACAACTACTATTACTACTACTGCTGCTGCTGCTGCTGCTGCTACTTCGTCGTCTTCTTCTTCCTTTTCTTCTTCTTCTTCTTCTTCTTTCTTTTCTTCTTCTTCTTCTACTTCTCCTTCTTCTTCTTCTTCTTCTTCTTCTTCTTCTTCTTCTTCTTCTTCTTCTCCTTCTTCTTCTTCTTCTTCTTCTTCTTCTTCTTCTTCTTCTTCTTCTTCTTCTTCTTCCTCTCCTTCTACTGCTTCGCCTTTTTCGTCGCGTTCACTCTCTAGTTATTTTTTTACTGCTTCTACTTCTTCCTCTCCTTCATCTTCTTCTCCTTCTCCACCTTTTCCACCTCCCCGCCCTCTGCTTCTTCCTCTACCGTTTCTACTGCCGCCGCCACTCCGACACGGCCAGCACGAATGCAGCAGTCTGGTCGCGTCACCTCTGACACTTGCATGCATTCAACTCATCTCCTGCCGTGATAAGATTTATCTCAAATGTCCTTACCCGATACTTAATCAAAACATCATCATAAACTCAAGATCTCCCGGCTTAATTTGAACAAATGTCATAACTCCGTATGATATTCATTGTTAAATTAATGAGCTCCATAAATCATATGCAGACATGCGCATACACTCGATAAATATGTGTAGTCACTATTGCACGAGCACTGTACTATATAGTCGGACGAGTCAACGCGTGAATCCGTCGGATACACAACACTTCATTCATATCACTGAGATAAAAAATTTCACACTGCATCAGAGCATTTAAACGGCATGGAATCGAAAAAAAAAAAATCACTATTCAATATTCATACATGTATGTATATATATATACTGCAAATACGAAAGGTAACGCGATTTGAAAGAGAACCGTGGAAAAAACCGATGAAAATACAGTGAACAAGTATTAGTTGGACAAAACGCACAGAATACACAGGATACACAAAGTACGACGCGTATGTGCTTCACTACACGACAATATGACAATGCGAGGCGATGAAAAAGCTGTGATGAGACACAGTGACAGAAACAGCGACAGCGTTGTGACGCCGCTCGGGCCGCGTAATGGAGTGAGGGAACTAGTCTGAGAATATCATCACGAGGAACAGTAACAGCGCCCCCAGTTGATTTCGTCCGGTAATGGTAAAAAGGTTGTGGTGGTGGCAATGGGGACGGTACGGGTTGGCATTGGAACATCCCACTTGTTTACCCTGCCTTCGGCACAAAGCTCATTAAACTCCGCCCACTATACCCACAATATTTCCCTCTACTTCATTGCCACACCGCACCTTGTCATGGCCCGTATCTATATACCCCTACCAAATCGCGTCCAACGCGACACTCGACCTCTCAACGACAATCATATACCGCGTTCTTGCGTGCGATTGTTAACCATGTAGATTTGTAAGTGAACTTTATTTATTCCAACCGGCGCTGATCCATAATAAGCGTATACCCATAGCATTTTATACTATACACGTATAGAGAATACATATGAAAGTCACTGCACAATTCCAAATTACACGCAAACATTATATCGTCAAGCATCAACTATAAACTCTAATACCCAACTCCTTTTCCATTGCTGCTGGTCCATTTTCATATCAAGTATACACTGTCTTCATGAAGATTATCTCTGTGTGTTTATGTATTGCTTTTCTGTTCGTATATACACTCATACATATGTATATACACCATAATTTGTAGTGTGGTTGGGTGCCAGTGTAAAAAACCTCTTCGACTCTTCATTGCTGCCATATATAATATTACATGCATGAATATGACAATATAAATCGTATTTGCATGGATATAGCTGGTGGTGAAACTACAATATTGGAACATTACCTTTTTGTTATTACAAAACCACGATATTAACCTGCAGCTCTACATAATCAATCCAAACTCCGATGATATGCTCTGTGCAGACATTGCAGTTCTCCCACAAACGTTAACTTCAGTGCCAAGCATATTTATTCTACTATATAATGCCTTTTTGCAAAAATATTTACAACCACCAATGTTGAAATTTAGAACAGTCAGAATTAACAGTCATAATAATAATCGCATATGCCTCGATCAATAAATCTATTTGACATATAACAAACAAGTATATTCCTAATCTCTTTCGCATCATTATATCAGTCCCCATCACACCATTGTTATCACATTAACCATATGAAGTGGAAAATACTTGGAGGTAAATCACAAGTGTGTATACAATACATGGTATAGGGAATAACATATTTAGTAACACACTTGTTACTTCTTGTGCGTATACACGTGACTCACAGATATATTGTAATCAATTTCACATAAAAAAATCTAGTAATTGGATTTATAGTAATCAGTCAATGCCTCAAATTTGCATTCGATGAACCCAGAGAGAAGTTCATCATGAAGATTTTATACCCATATATATATATCAACAATCAGTCGAGCGAATAGGCGCATCCGGCCACGCTTTCTGCGGCTTGTGCACGATTCTTTTTTATCAGCGGTTGGAAAGCCGATTCAGTGGAGAGTGAAGCATCGGTTTTTTATAATGTATATATATTCATGTGTACATACTATATTGTCCTTCTTGCTACAGAGTTTAATCCCAAAAGAACATCACTTTCATAAGAAACTTTCTGTCGACACTTCTGCATACCCATTTTTCGCGAATATAAAAATGATTATTACTTCAATCAATGTGGAGTATAATAACACTAAATAGTTTCATATATATATATATATAAATCAGAAAAATATATATGAAAATATAATGGTACTATGTGGAACAAGAAACCGGTTTACTGGTCGAATGGAAAACTGTATACAATAGGACACTAGAAAGCCGATCGTTGTAAATATATATATATATATATATATATACAATTGTCCCAAATCGAGGTGAATTCAACAAGGGCCAAAGAAAAAGTTCATGAAATAGAACCGGTAAATATACTGTATGCCGATATTGAAGAGGACAAAAAAATAGATAATAATACTTGAATTCACTGCAACAGAAGTTTTACTGTGTAATAGAAAGAAGCATTGATTTATATAACGACTGATGGTTTATATGTTAACTATCGAAGGGAAACATTTGAAATTACGTCGGAAAAATAAAACAATTGACTGATTATCTAAAATGGTGAGAACGTATATCATGGAAGCCAGCCGTTGATAATGACGAGACACATGAACACAGTTCTCGAAAAGCAAACTTTTGGACAATGTACTTCTGGACGTCCTGTGGAGATTAGTACCCGTCCGGTGAAAGCCCCCCGTGATTCTTTAGAAAATTCTCAAATGCATATATACATATTTATGTTTGTGTAAACTTCAACAATGCACCATACCAAAAGATATATACATATATGTCTATCAAATGTGTTGGACTTCCACGGCTTCCAACGAATGTCTATACCGCAACAGTGTATACCTAAATTCAAGTGTGCGTATTACCAAACATATTATACCCTATCGGAACCATTGAAGACACTCGTCCAACACTATATTCTACGTGCGTTATAAATTCCCAGCTCTTCAAATTTCACAATCTAAACCAAGCAGCTATTCACGTGAAACCTATAGAACAATGTCGAATTCAAAGTTCAAAATATTTTGACTCTCACCTTTTTAATTTGCGAGAGGATGATCGTAATTATAAGAATGAAGGACGGAAGAAGAGAGGAACGATAAGACATTATAGAAGCGCCTGACTATAATCTGTCATGGTAATGATACTCTGGCAAATGAAACGAACTCCGTCCTTGTGGAAATTCTTATTTGCAAACTATATCGATACAAAAAAAAAAACATATACCGGTTACACGTACCCCGACAACTGTATTATACAATTGCCATCGGGGTGCATGGCCGCCTCTGTATCATTATTCAGTTACACAAATGTATACTATATATCGTGAAGGAAACAAGCATATGGTGTGACGGTAAATAAACTATGGTTATCGCGCGAAGCTCCGCCACAACCGAAACACATATATATATATATATGAATGGTGCCAATTGAATGGTTTACAATGGTAAATGTGTCTTTGATATTGTTTTTTTTTTCTTTTTTTTTTTTTTCGCATTATATATAGTCCAATAATCAACATGAAAACGCGTTCAAAACAATTTGGACTTTTTGTCTGGTTGTAGTATCCAATAGGATGCATTATTACACGTGTAAGTTGCAATGTAATACGAATTATGATGCACAATGAAGAATAAATAATTATATGAACATTTTCAGAATTATACACGGGTTGTCTTAATCTTTCCGATTTTCAATGCAGTCACATAAAATTTAGAATAGCTTCTTGTATACATGTACAAACACGATGTCTGTGCAATTGCATCAACAGACTTTATTTTACAGGCAAAATCGCTGTGGAATATAAATTTTTATAACATTATAATGGGTCAAGATTGTCACCTGATGGCGTATCGAGATAATTTTCCATAATTCTTACTGTAACGACATATAGATAATGCTGTGAAAATAATATATAGCAGTCTTTACTATATCCTATATACAATACGACTCATCGCCGGATATCAGTTTTATCTATACGGATTATATATAAATGTATATAAATTACTGCATAATATTACGAGCTATCATTTCATTATTTGTAAAATTATATTGAAATTAATGATGTGTTGGTACTTGACATGTCGGTACTTTGCAATTTTATATAAGCATGAAAGAGCACACAGTTCATTTAGCTCGAATGCAATATAGTTCTATATTAAAGGACAACGGTGACAGTAAAAATTGCCAAAATGCCCGTGTATACACTGAACAAGTACCCTCATTTTATTCTCAGCTATCACGGATTACACGGACATTTTCTGAATGACGGGGAGAAATGGTCCAATTGTAAAGACTTTGACAGAAGATAGCACCTGAGTCCGATATCAAAACTATGGTGGCGGCTGCAGCAACCCTCGTGGAGCAACTTGGTACGGCGGCCGGACGGATATCCTCTTACAGACACGTGCGGCACACGTGCCCGCGTTCTCGTGCTCCCAGACTCTCTAATAGCCCCCCCCCCCCCCCTCCCCTCCCCTCGCACACCAATATGAATCTCGAACAATCGCAGAGTTTCATTTATACGTATAATACGTCGTATATATGACGAAATTACGCGAATATAACTATCACATACCAATTACTTGAACATCGTAAAAGCCTGTGAGGAAATGCAGAATGAATATACGGGAAGTAGTGTGAAAGTTAATGCCTATAAACATTTTAGAATAATGACTAGTGTTGCGATATTATAAATATTAGAAGAAAAAATGAAAGAGAGGCATAAAAATAGTAAAAACATCTTGATTCAACAACTGATACCCCGATATGTACATATACGCCCTCTGATAGTTTAATTTGGAATGTAAAGCGGTACGAAAGACTTTGACGAGAAAACGACCCGGTGACGAGACGGTGTGTGATAAAAAAAAAAAAAAAAAAAAACTTAGCATGAATGATGGATAGAAACGGGGACTAAGACGTGTACCCGGTGATAGACTCCACGTGCTGCATTTATCATGGGGAAATTGTTATTCTATACAGTGATGAAAAAAAAAAAGAGAAAAAAATAAGAAAAAAATAGAAAGAAAGAACAACAAATTAATAGACATGCGTATATCGCGTGACCCTGTAATTGCGGCAATTATCACCCACTCTAGACAACATCTTTTAACATTGCATCTCCATCAAAGTTCAATAAACAATATTCTCCCCTATATTTCCTCACAAAACATTATACAAAACCTGTGTCACGTTACACTCCCCCCATGGCACAGAGTTCATCCATCAGTCTCGGTTGCGCTGGTATAGCCACGAGAGAAATATTCAACGCCCGTAACAAATGTCGCACATCGTGATTGATAAAATGTCAAATTAACTTCAGATTTTTGTGCACGCGGGGAATTCGGACACACGTGTTGCGCCATCACTTGGCCGCCGCCGGCACTCATATATGCATCGCATCATCACGTAATCTCCTACATCTTGCCGCACGCAATTATGCATTTTGTGAGTCGATTCATTCATTTTTCAGGTGTCCTCTCACTAATCAATGATAAAAAATATATTTGGCCATTTAAATAAAATTATTCACGCTCAATGACACATATTGTGTGAGTATATATGTCAATGACGGATTTGGCCCATATATCTTGGGTGAAATACGGGGCCAATTATATATTTTAGCTAACAGCACGAGGTAATTCCAGCATCAGCGTTATATTCAATTATATCATTGTATCATGTGAAGAGATGCAAAAGAACGTATAGGAAGCGTGTTATTTTTTTCATCTCATTCAATTAAATTCATGAATTTGAGACCACAATGGAAGTGATCGATAAGAATAATTGTGTGATATTGACGATCAATAATCCGATGTGTATGAGACAATGCTTGAAATGTTTTGGGACTGCAGACTGCATTGATAAAGATGAGGCCGTCCTCGATGTCACAGAGGAATATGGTTATCCGGTTTTATTGTATTCAACAAAGACAGCTTGGCAATAAACAAAAATCGATTGTAAAATGTGTAACACAAATACTTTTTTCACGTCGGTCAATACCGGCACTAATGACTCTCGCCCGGTTCTACTCGGATGGATGCAATTGACACGTGCGAGAGCTTAAATCACTCATGCACTACTACACGGTCAGCATTGAATCAACTTACGCTTTGGTGGCACCCGCACTCGTGCTGTATCTCAGTCATTAAATTCGTGGTATAAAATCCGTTAGTACCTAATATCAAGGGGGCGACTATAAAAAATAATACCATATACGATCTCACTACTTTCAAATCACTATATCCCCATGCCCATTATTATTTTACTCAAGCCACTCGACTTTCCGTGAACAAAAAAATAAGAGAGAAAAATATATATAGGCAAAAGAGAACCGTATCCGTCCTGAAGATCTGGTGGGTAGATGGGGAACAAGAGAGAACTCGAGGTTACTGAACGTCTTTGCCTTGTCTTGCCAACGAACTCACTGTATATAGTTGATCAGATAATCGTCAAAATCTCGTGACTATTTCTCTCACTACTTCATCGTGACGGATTTTGCATGTTGAAAAGTGAAATGTATGGTGCCGAGAGATTCCTTCATGAAGGGAAATGAGTATGTATATGTATATGTATATGGATATGGATATGGATATGACAAACAGATCCATATTAAATGATAAGAAATATTTGTCTCGAATGGTAAACATTTTTGTTTTAAAAGAACGTTGATATTATTGCTATGATTATATTGTGTGGATCAAGTTGAACCGTGTCATTACAGATTGAAGTTATAGCTCATAGGGATGATTGATGAAGAGATGGCGGAAATGGTTGATTTTGAGAGAAGCATCTGAATGTTGCACATAACATTGTG
Organism: Zele albiditarsus; assembly: GCA_958496275.1. Classification (NCBI taxonomy): domain Eukaryota; kingdom Metazoa; phylum Arthropoda; class Insecta; order Hymenoptera; family Braconidae; genus Zele; species Zele albiditarsus. The sequence goes on along the minus strand of OY292413.1, from coordinate 11,952,120 downwards.
AGTATGTACATATATATACTCGTTATTCCTGTCCAACTTGTGTATTGTTTTATATATGAATCTACCACATATCCAGACAACCATGGCATATCCATGGATATAATATGGATATAATTATTTTCTATTGAACATTCATCACTTCGTTGAGTATTACAAATTGATTGCCGGGTAATCACATGAATGTTAATGCATAGGAAATATTGAAACATTGGCGAAAGATAGTTGTGTGCGTGAAAACTATTAATAAAATCACGACTCTTTAACCTCAGGGTCTGGACAATGTCACTCACCCGCATAGAAAGCGCAGTCTGCTGTTAAGCAATGTTGTACCATTCGGTGGGGTCGTTTATTTATGGCTTGAAGTATTGGAGGTAGATATAAATGTCGGTATTGCAAGCACTTAACAGTCCGTATATCAATCAAACGCCAGTTCGCACTGGCGACCTCGCGAGTCTCACCAAATAGACGGAGTAAGGGTAATCGTGAAGTTCGACGCAGATATAGTGTAAAAGACTTGTTTGGCAGTAACTGGTGGTATATGCCCTCAGGTATTATGTATATGTATGTATATTGGAAGCAGTGAGACGCCCTGCTGTGTTGCAACCCACAGTATAGCTCATCCATTTTTATTAAACGCGCCGTTATTGTCGTATACATGGTGCAAACACTCATGGCGATCTTTAGATGTCCATACACATACGTATGAGATTTTTTTTCTACAGCCACCACTGTATTGTGTATATATGGAGAAAAAAAAAAAAAAAAAATTCGAATACATAATTTCCTCGCAAAAGTGTTACCAGGGTGGGGAGGAATGAGGTTGTTAACAAGTGTATAATAGAATAAACGTGCCCAATCGCCATTTGGCATTCAATGATCTTGAATAAACAAGCAAGTAACGTTACGAACTGCCTGTGTATGGTGATTCAGTCGATGAATAGACACGCCCTGCCGTTCCGAAATAATACCCATTGAACATCAACACGTCTATTCCACACAGTATACGACCATGTAAATATTTTTTTAGGCTGACAAATTTTGTCTCTTGAGGCGAACGTCATTCAATGTGGTCGAATAAGTGACACAATAACGACGTCAATTTCGACATCTTCATCGTTTACCTATATATAAGAACTATAATCCATCTTACGATTAGAAATTAAATATATATACTGCCACTTTTCTTCCACTAAATGATATCGTAGTATCCAGGAATTTTCAACACAATCCACCTGTCAATTTATATGTATATTCATATTCATGTGTTTACTTGGATTTTATGAGTTGACAATTTTTCGCGAACCAAAACTATTTGTCCAAAATAATTTTCATATACTCTATGCCAAATGAAACTTTAATTCAGAACCCATGAATGCGGTGAGGTTGAGTAATTATAATGATCTAATCGCGATGAATAGCTGTTGATATTATCCCATAGATTTCTATATTAGCTTTATTGATCGTATACACACGTAAAATTCTTTCTATTCACTGATAGTTCAATTAATTTTTGCAATTTCGACGATAGACAGGTGCAAAAAGTTTTGATTCAACAATATAATCGATTTCGCGATTATCAACTAATTTGGCATCGTTAATCGCTAAGGTAAATCAACATCAAACAATTGTAATCGATTTCAATGTAACTGTTACTTAAATTTACTACTGACCTTAAATTTGTCATCTGCCATTGCGAATGTTTGAAATATCTATTCAAGTTCCATCTAGCGCACGTTGGCGCGCGATTCGTCGTATAGTATACCTATATAAAGCCCGTATACGATTATGGCTCAAGGTGAAAAATATTCTTACAGAAATATATTTCCGTGTCGCAGATTAGTTTTTTTTTTTTTTCAATTTTGTAATTAAATATATGCTATACTCTTCAATTCATTGAGAAATGTCTGATTATTGTGAGAACAAGAAATCCCTATGTTTCTCTTTCTCATCCTCTTTTGCATCGTATTCGCTCCGTTCTTCGGTATTGTACATACACGAATATATATATTATCACCAGAGACGTTTACGACCAGGGATGATATAAAATACTAAGTATATTCGCGTTCCTCAGACAGTTAGTCGTCCTTCAAGGAACCTGGCTATGACCCCCTCACCACACACACACACACACACACACACACTATATCTCTCTTGCACTGCCGAATTTTTCTCAACTCTCAGTCGTTTCCTCCTCGAAATTCTTGAGTATCAAATTCACACGGGTGAATTAATCTTGAGAATCTTATACGATATATATGTATATGGTATATGAATGAAACATCCAACTGTATTATATATATATATATATATATATATATATATATATATTCACCACACCGTACCACTCTTGTCTATATATTTAACGTTGTCAAATATCCGCCAAATATCATGATATATGAGAAAAAAAAAAATATTCCATTGATTTTCACAGCAAAAACATATGAGAAACATGAAGGAATTACATAATAGTTGATAACTCAGCAAAATGCCCGACAAGTATATTAGCCAGTTAATGTCACCATTGTTATCAATCCATATCACCACTTGATTCATAAAAAGTGAACGGAAAACAAGGGAAAAAATAAAAATGGAAAGTTGGGGGACGCATTTGGTGAATATACGGACGAAATACGCGAAAGGAAACACAGCGTATAACGAACGGCGCGAGTGTAGAAAACGAGCGTGATAAACATGTCAGAACGTGGCGGACCCCCTGCAGGGTATACACGGCGTTGGACGGCATCGAAAGCCTCTGTTCATATGTGAGATGAAAGTCGACCCATTCGCTTCCCACTTTGCGAGTATTTATTATTTTTCCATTTTATCCTCACATTTTTTGTTTTTAGCTTGATTGTCTCAAGTGTGCATGAAACTTTAGAATTGCAAAAGTACAATAAAAAAAATTACTGCGAGAAAATTCATGTACTATTGCATATGAATATATAAACGTGTATTTGGGAGAAACCTGCGGCTGCCAAAAATTCAAAAATTCCTATTAAATATCCTAGCAGAAGTATATTTTTCCAAATTCATATGTGCCTTTTCGTCCATTTTCCTCCTTTATTTCTTGCGTATATGACGTTCAAAATATATATGTATTGAAGAAATTACGGAATTGAATACAATTCAATTTTGCAAAACAACTCAACAACAACCGAGATGAAATATATTCCATCTAACTTCCATTGAAATAGTTATGTACTCTGAAAATAAAGTAAAAAAGAGTATATAAGACGCTGGATGATTTATTGGATAGTTTTCAAATTTAAACGACAGGATTAATGTGCCAGCGGGTCTATGGCAAAAGCAGGCAATTAATATTCGTTAGATCTACGATCTAAGTCTTTGCATGAGTATACAGTATATACATAGTTGAAACAGCCTCAATGCCGTTGTCCGATGCTCATGCATACGATGCGCGCGCAACATGCCGCTGAGCATATATATATATATATATATATATATATATAATTCACTTCCTACGTTCTAAATACCATTTCTTCAGACAAATTTACTGGGTATATATATATAAGAACACTTTGATTTCCTTTGTAAATGAAGAGCCACCATTTTCAATTTGTTGTGAGTTTGAACGGAAATTAAATTGCATAATTATATAATAAATGATTTATACATATAGTATTATAGCTTCACCGGAAAAGTTATATTTTCTGGTGAGCATACATTTCCGGTGCATCTACACGCATAGTTGGTCTATAATATCTCCATTAAAAAATGCAAGAGTTGTTATAATATATTGCTCGTGTATGTTATATAATGAGAATTTTTTCTTCCATGAAAAATATCGATATTCTGGGTTTTAATAAAATCGAAATAATTATAAACATGGAGGAGAAAAAAAAAAGAAAAAATGGAAAAAAATGGCCGGAAAAGCACGCAAGTTTCCTGTCATCGAATAAGATCAAGAGATCTGTTATCAGATGATGATTATGCGCGACGTTTTGCGTGCAGCTGTTACAAAGTATAATAAAGCATGCGAGCGGTCGTGTAAGACAGTGCTCGAAGGCTCGCAGGAAACTTCCGGTCTCGCATCCCTCTTCATTTTCACCGCGAAACGGTGAAACATTTTGCAAGTACACTTATTGTGCACTGTATCTGTATTCATGTACATATGTATACATTGTATATGGACGTATAATTGTAATTACTATTTATCATGAAATTTTCGTACTCAAAGAAATGACAAAAATGGCAAATAGCATATTGTATCGCTAATTTTGTTATATATATATATATATATATATATACGAACTGTAATCTATGTGATGTGTTGGAATGCAATAGAATGTGATGAAATGTTTATTTACAGTGATTTTTCGACAATATATATATATAGTGTTGGGCGATGAAACAACGATGCCGGCGCGTTTCCTTCCACATCACATTAAATCCTGATAAAATTGCAAATCTCTTGGCGAACGAATAGTCGCACAGTGAATTGCCGCAGGGCACGCACAGCATTATAACATCGCATATCTATATATACGTATGTATGTATGTATGTTTGCATGAACTTGGCCCAACGTTGCTCGAGCGACGCGCCTCGTCGACATTGTACACATATATATACTCATTTATTTTTTTTTACCCATATCTCTAGCTATAGCGAAGCAACAGCACATAAAAGGCCCTTGAACTACGTCACGACCGTCATTACATCGCGCAATGTCATAGATATATCTCATAATAAATTACTTTTATTTACATTATACTTTATACGGGAAATATCTCTACACAATTAGTGATATTTCGAGTGTGTCGACAAGAAGAGCGCAAGAGAGTCGGTGAATTCCGAGTAAAGCGGCGTGTAATTAAATCAGCGAGCCTGTCTTCTTAACCGTTACTCGGACGAACAAACTCCACTATCTCTCTCTCTCTCTCTCTCTCTCTCTCTCTCGCTCCCTCATATTCTCATACTCTTATTTGAAACTTTTCTTTCAACTTTATACTCCTTATAGCACCAAGTGCTTCGCTTCAAAAATTATAATATACCCTCGCTCCCTTTACATATATATGTTAATACATGTACATGTGCACATACATATACATATTCACATAATATATACACGCGTATTCCTGGATATACACAAATAAATGTATTACACAAGTTCTGGCTTGACAGTTGAAACTTTGTTTTCTCTCTCACGCACAACTGGACCTCATCGTCCACTATAACAACATAAGATAACAATTTTATAAGCGCCAACGAGATATAAATATAAAAGCTTATGGGCTCGAGGTTTGCAGAAGTCCGAGCAAATAGCACCAGCGACTGTCCAATGATTATTTTAGTTGTATTTTTTCAGCTCTCTCCGAGCAACTCAATTCCAGTAAAGAAAAAATAAATTCTCAAGTCGTTCGATTTTTCATCCATTTATTATTATAATGACATATTTTCATCTCCTGCTGCGCGTTCTGTTGTGTGAATTTTTTCAAAATTCAACATCACACCGGAAATTCAAGGGGTTTTTTAAACATTACAATCACTCATATTATTGCCATTGTTGTCATGGTATTCATTTTTCAAATAGTTGCAAATGTTTTGTTTCTAAAGCAGACAACTATAATATGTCAAACGTAAACAAACCAAAGTCTTTAAAAAGTGATTACAGAATAGCTCGATTTTGCACTGTGATTGATTTTACCGTATATATTATGCATTAGGTCAATTACTTACATTGCAATTATATTCTAGGCACCAACGTTTGTTAATTGATTCCGCGGTGTGGATTTTATTTCCAATCAACGGTAAATCGAATTCAAATCAGGACACTATCCAGTCCTGATTTGAATTCGATGCGCTCAAGTCGCTCTCTATATGAATAGTACTGAAATACCTATACCGCGCCCCCCCCCCGTCAAACACATAAACGTAATGTTGAGATCGATGCAAGATCCATGTATAGATATGCCGAACCGGCGCAGTTACTATTCTTTCAATTCTATATATTTACATATATATAAAAATGAATAAATATATATAATTGATGTGTATGTGCTGTATTTATGTTTTATTGGATAGACTGAACTCCCTCCCTACTGCACCGGAAATATCCATTATTTTCTACCGTATACATATATGTGCAAGTATACATGTGAATAGTATACAACCACCATTTGAAACTTGGGAAAATAAATATTCCAACAGTATTTACAAACATATTTTCATAAATATTTTTCAAAGTCATTCGTTGATACAATGCTCCCTCTGTAGTTTTCACAACGCAGCTCAACATCAGGAGTAACAGCGGTTGAGTAATCGAGGTCATAGTTATGAAGGGGACGATGTGAGATCGTTATTTTGTGGACAAAGCTCTCACATGGTTGACATAAACGTTAATTAATATTTAACACACATATATATATTCACACGTGCATCTAAACTATACAAAAATTGCTATATACAAAAACTATACACTAGTCGCCTCAAGCATACCCCGGGCCGCCCAATGAAATCGTATAGATATATCATTTACACATGCCTTTGCTTCCAATATACATATATGTATTCACGTATAACGTATATATACATAAATGTATCATGTATAGATTTACACCGCACCCGAGCTTCTCAATTTAACGAACTATATCGCAACATTTCACATTTCGCCACAGCTCTCATCATCTCATCATCATTCTTTGCGAAAAATTTCGTTAACACCGTGCTTACATTAATTCCTATTTTTTGCCACATATAGTAAACATCAGTTGAATTTCCAATGCTTTCAATTGACGAATAATAAAAAATAAGTATACTTCACACGTATACTACATTAAACGCCAAAGTGTTCAATTTACTTTAGGTTATTTCATTCTGAGAATGGTGGTGTTTGTTGCTTGTTCAGCATAAAATGAACACGTTCGCATCTTTGGTGCTGCTGTATAACAGATATCTATAAACGAACAGCTACTAACTGTATATATGTATATATAGATGATAATTATTCATCCACAAGTGGAAATGTTCATCAGATATGGGTAGGCGGCCACCTGCCAAAACCGATATGCAATTAATGCTAAATGTTCATGAGACACGCAATCTTTACACGCCTGCCTTTCAACCAGCAACATACGAATACTACTCTCTTAGTATCTCTATATTTTATTCTTATTAAATATTGTATTAGGACGAAATTCGGATTACATATATAAATACATATCAACACATCAACTATGCATCAGTATACGTATATATTGTATATATATATATATACTTTCATGGCGCATAATGTATTTGAAAAGCGTTGCACCTGGCGCTTATTACATTATCCATTATGATCACTTTTCATTTTATGCCTGTGTGTATTTATAATATACACATAGTATTTAAACCAAAGCTCTTTTCCATTCATTTTCAAATAACCAACGCGTGCGTTTCGCATTTTGAAGGAATGATTATCCGACCGCTTAGACTCCAGTGTGCATTTGAGGCGACATAGAGAGCTCACTATACCTCACCAGCTGACTATTATATTCATAGTCGCACGGGTTATGCCGTTGTGTGGCTTTCGATTTCAGTCAATGTGCCGCGAACACTCTCCATGCTCACTAATATATTTAAGAGGGACACATTTCACGGCCGAGCACGCAAAATGGATGGATTACTGGAACCAACGAGTGGCCTTTTTCACCGTTTTCCTTTCTTTCACTCACATATTCTCACTGTGGAACTTTAACCTATATAACTATACTTAACGAGAACATATTTCAGGTATTGCAATTCAACCATGTGACATAAAGCTCGTTGCTATTTTAATACTTCCGCTAAATTCCGCACCGCAATTGAGACTAAATCAATTTACTCTATTACTTTCTGTGGCAATGTTTATTCATAAATTATTTTAAAAGACAATGTATTATGTATCATCATAATTCCTGGAGATATTCGAAATAAAGTTTGACAAATGCATTCCTCGACAATCCAAATTATCATAACATTCAAAAAACGAAATATATTAATAATATAACAACGGGCCCGAGCATAACAGCCGTATATGTATATATATATATATATATATATATATATATATATACAACAAGTGGTAGCAAATGTGTAGTCCATGGAATATACAGGTAAAAATGACACGTGACCACGCACAGTGTGTGGACAAAGTCCTGGCGACCCAAGAGAACTCAGTTTTGACACTATATATATATATATATATATATAGGCAGATATCCGACAGATAACCTCATACGACAATTTGAATTATATACTCTTGGTCTGATAGTTATAATCAGGCTTGAGATAATTCCCGGAATCGCAGTGAGAGAAAACATCAAAATGGCTCCATCAACTGTCAAAAAATACCACACAATTTCGCAAAATATTAGGAATAAATAAATATATATATATATTTATGAATTGGAATTCACATAGATATAAATTTTGGAACTTGAATACATGATTATAATATGAGACTACTTATTTACTTTCAATTAATTTCAATTTTTCTGATCTCATCGTCACTGATATGTCGAATAAATAGGTATTCTTTTCCTCTTCTCTTCGGTTCCTCAGGGGTCTTTATAGCTCAGAAATGTAATGAGGAAGTGGGGTCATCTATACAAACAAAATCTTAGTAATAAAAATCGAACGACTACATCTGTATCTATATAATGTCGCACCTGACGGAGGTTCCTTCAAACTTTAACCGGTTCAATGGACATAACAAGTATATATACTTGTAACAAACATTGTACACTTTTGTATCATTTTCGTAGCATATTTTTAGTTTAAGACGGAGTTAGTATTGAATATTTTACCAGTATACGTTAATTATTTTACAACAGGTTTATGCACAAGTACATAGTATATAGTTTGAGAGATTCAATTGGTCTTGTATAAACATAATAATTCTTACCCTTTGGTGACGGTGCTGTATATGCGCCTCGAAGGGTTCTGCTTGCGATAAAGTCCGATTATTCATATGTATGGAAAATGCAATGCAACACACGGACTATCGATGAATCGATAAGGCACACGCCCCACACACACACACACACACACACACATTCACACCGAAACTGATCAAGATGATAAGACCAGATCGATTTTATCAGTTTCACGCGTAATTACGCGTGTTGGGACACAAAGCCCACATTGTATCGCTCAATTCAAGTATCTATATACAATGTACATCTATATTGTGACGATATATATACTGAAAGCAAAAATCTAACCCTCTTCTCAAATTCAAAATAACTTCACCATATCACAAGACGTATCTTTTTTTCGTGTTTAAAACTTTGATGTTCGCTTTTTCTTCTACAAATCAGCAATATATAGACAGTAAAAGTGCATCTAATGAGATTGGTCACACTATCTAGAATAGAAATCGTGGGATGATCGGGTAAAAAAAATGTACGGAGCTCATACTATATACATTAATATATAAATGTATAGATAGGACGTATCCTAGCCGAAATAGAATATCGAATGATATAGCGTATATATTGTGAGAAAAAAAAATGTCATCATCCAAGAACGGCCGGGGAGGCTGCATAAAATAAGGATCGAGTAATGTAGAAAAACTGAAGGATAATTATTGTGAATAATGAATAAAAAAGTACACAGTGTATAAAAAATGACAACAAAAATAAATACGCTGCCCAGTGAATATTTAACATTTAATTGAAGTGTAAAAATGAAATATAAAATACAGGGTTACACTAAGCACTCGAAGCCCGAGTTCTCAGACCCCCTCTGGCACATTGCACGTTTACTTGAGCAACCCCCGTCGTGGTGTCCCCCTTGCCACTCAAATATGTCTCTTTCTCTCTCAAAAATTCAAGGGGTTGCCGTATACATAATCACGGATATGGCATTATTCGTGCTCACCTCCAAGCATACAGTTTGTATCTCGGCAGATCAGTGCGGTGAGGCATCAAATTGGCTTACGTTGGTGGTGTGCCGCCACACTGAGGCTGTATAATGCGACCGCAGAGAGCATCATTGTCCGGCAATATTTTTTCCACCACTCAATCCCCCCGTTTTTATCGTACATATATATATATATATATATATATATATATTCAATATGCAACCACGCAATGTAACTGATGCCATTTTTTTTTTCCGCCTGATGAATTGAAACGCAAATATTTTGAAATGAGGGGATAAACAAGCGAAACATATATATATTCACATATAACATACGAATAATGCATATTATTGTTGAAAAAAAAAAAACCACGAGTGTTAAAACCTCTTATCAACCAAGGCGTTTATTGCGCAGTAATTGTATGTGAAGCATACACAAAAATTCATACACGCACTATACAATAAAATTAATTTATATCATCTCACATTATATTCTTGGCATGACTGGATAATTGAAATCTCCAGTTTGTCCAGCAATATTTAATATATAATATATATATATATATCAACGGAAATATGTTTAAATGATTACAACTCTGGAAATGGAAAAAATGTATCTCGTGACACTATCACGAAACCGGCGTTTGATAATCAGTGAGCAATGAATTAATACACCAGAATATATGTATATATATACCTGAAGAGGGGTTTGCGCTGATCACTGAGTAATTTCACGGTTCGCAAACAAATGAGGTATTTAATATATTCACTCTTATGCATCCGTCATAAGGCACAATACTAATTAAATTTTTTATAGCATATACATGTGAGGGCAAAAGGCAGGTGAATATACTTTCTCAGTATCCAAAATGGCAATGCTCATACTTATAGAAAATACACGATGATGATTGGATGCTAAACAGAAATAAAAACTTGGTATTGAGATGAGAATTACAGTTCACATATAGAGATACGTCAAGAAATAAATTCTCTTACACGATAATAATGAATGTTTTCTTTCAATTTCTCGATGCGATTTTGCATAAATTTTCACTGGTAATAATTTAGCTTATTATTATTTCTATAATTGTTACTGAATAGACCATTCAAAAGTCATTCGTGCAACATCACCATATACCCATAAAAAATATGATGGGCTATAGAGCATCTGTCTCGTACTATACACTCCGCAGCTTATTGTCTTCATCATATATATTTATGTATCGGATGTAGCCGAGTCGCGAACATTATGTCTTACAGTAGCGTGTCCGCGCTGCGAAGTAGACGCATTACTTCAACCATGGGGCATTACTCCTCCACTCATATATATAGCCATAAATGTATTCTACCTCCCACTCTAGCCCCCACCTTCATATATATTTGTTTACGAACACTTTCTTTATATATTATACATACGCGAATACCCATGAATATATACACATGTATCCAATACTCCGATCCTAACCCACTCTATTACTCGGGTTAACGCACCGAGTTGAGTAATTTTATTTTTATTTTTTCACGCCTCATAATTTTTCACCAAGCACCCGTCCAAATATATAATACTCTGCATTATATACATATATGCATATACGTATAGTTTTTTTTTTTCATTTCTGATGAATTCAACTTCTCAACTTTGAATAGATAATTTCGGAATTTTCGACCACATTCAGAAAACTATGAGCTACAGTTGGATAAATTTTGTAACTATAATTGCGTTATTATAATGACAAAAAAAAAAAAAAAAAAAGAATGAAAGTGAATCCGTGAAGGGTGTCGAGTGAAAAGAAGCCGCGCGCGACACTCCAAAGTCTCGTGTACATTCATGTATAAACGCACACACGCAGATACTATATAGGTACTGTAGGACTTATACTATAGTGCATAAATACAAGTGCGGCCAGGGTGGAAGTTGAGTGACGAAGGGGGAAATGTGATGCTAGCCAAGTCCTCATTAGCGCATTCCAATGCGACACCCGCGACTCAAAGCGTCGTAAAAACAGCTGAGATGTAGCAAGCGTCGTCGCGGTGCGAGCTATTGCAAGCTGTTGCGAGTTGTTGCAAGCGACACCAAGCGGTGACAAGTGTCAATAGCCATGCCTAACTCAAAAATATGGACCAAGTATGTGTGCATAAATGTCATCATATTGATTGTATTAAAATTAACTGAACCTTCTCAGAATAATTTTATCCACTCTTATTTTATATCCTATCGTTGCTCATATATGTATAATTTTCTCTAAAAGTTTAATGTAATTCAATTTGACATGTATGCAAATTAATTGGTTGGAAAAAATTTTTCTCGAGACATCTCAACAGCAAAAAAAAAACAGAAAAAAAAAGATCAAAACAATACCCCCAGAAAGATTTAGATTCATGTTGCGCCTGACAGTGTGTTTATAAATAGGGAAAGTCAAGAAGATTTGTCGCTCGTGTCTCCATCGACTCACGCCGACCGAGCGTAAAATGTACTTCATATATATATAAGTGTGTGTGTGTGTGTGTGTGTGTGTATACGAAAATGAGGAGTGGAAGAAAGTTTGCAGAAGGCGTTTTAGTCACATATTATACGTATATATGTGTAGAGTGTGGCACATTGCCTTACCATTCGCCAGAACTAATGATGCCCCGCGGCGGATCGGAAAAAGCGATTTTGAAAAACGCCGAGACGCCCATAACTGGTGACTGACAGTGTTGCTTTCGATGACCCTATTAGCCGTAGCTCAACGAGTATGATGACTGGATTCACCAATACAGTCGCACCACGTTCGTCAAGTACATGCTGAACCAAAAAATGGTATAAAATATGGATGCGTTCGAGGTGTTGGCGGATGAGAAGAAGAAAATAAGGAGGAAAAAAGAACGGTAAGAAATAGAGTGAACTATACGTCTACAGATTAAAAATCCGTTGAGATATAGTCAAGTTATTTCTCAAGAAAACTTGAAAACATACTCAAATTTTTTAATTTACAATTCAAATGTTGCTAATAATAATTTTCGTGAAAAATTCCTCTACTTTATACAGGATGGAAATCAATGACTATATAAGAGGTATGGAGAACTGATGTTATATAGTATATAGGATAGGTATATACATATTAATTGAATCAAATGTCAGTGTTTTGTCACCTTTTTTCATCCTCACTTTTGTTGATCTCACTTGTCTCGTGTCTAAATTATCATGTTTTTAGGCGTGCAACGGCGCGCCACGTAATATGAAGGTGAGCACACCCACCTGCCACTCGTACAGCGTCCCGTACATACTCCTCACTTAATAATAATAATAATAATAATAATAATAATAATAATGATAATAGTGCATACAGTCGCGGTGCGTTGCGGATCGCCTCTCACAGCAGACAAGATACATGCACACCGACATTGCTTATATTGCTTGAGTTATAAGCTCGTGGTTATGGGTCGAAGACACGCATGTATTCCTACACATATTATTAAACATATATACATACACCTGTGTGAGTTTAATAATATGTATACGGGGACATAATCGTATCATTTCCATGCAATTCTATTGATCGTTTCTTAAATACAATAAAATATATATCTAATATCAATTTGTTTACCGGCAAACGATGTGTCAATGGATTTTCATGCGCATTCACTCACTCTATTCGTTTATGAATACACAATATGTGTATACGTATAGAATTGCATGGAATCCCATTGATGTTTGCGCACTATATATACAGGTATACTTTTACCAACATGGCACCCTCCCATTGAAAGAATAATGTTGCTTCAACGTCGGTGGGAAAAACGCCATGACTTCACCAATCATCATATATATCACGCGAGATTCGTCCGTGTGCTCATATATATATGCATACAACGTAAGATTTACCTATAGGTGTTGTGTATATATAATAATAACGATGGGTTAGTATAGGTCTTGCTAGTCTCACGCGCGCTACATGCCTATACATGCGCACGCAACCGTACATTTTCAACTATGTAATGCATCCGTATAGCTGTATACACGCCCGTGACTGACGTGCATTACATTCATACATCCTAAATATATACATGTATGTATGTTCTGGAAATTTTTGTCCGAGTCCAATAACAATACACGTACAAATGCCCCATCGATATATATATATATATATAAACTCGAGACGAGATGCAAATCACAAGAATTATTGAATAGGTTGGAGCAAAATTAAAGTTATTACTTTCAATGACAAATGAATTTATCTGAATGATGATATATCGTGTTCCTTTTTCTCTCTCTCTCTCTCTCTCTCTTTCTCTCGCCCGCCCGCTACTCTTTCTCTCTTCTGTCGTTACGATCTACTTCACCCTCTTTCATTTTTCTTCAATTTTAAATCACTGATGCCACACATTATGTTTTTTCCAATCTATGACATTCCATTGGAATATATATGTATAATTGATATATTTTGGTGTAGATGCGGCGAATGTTAAATACCGGTCCACCACATATTTTCAATATATATATGATGATGAATACATATATTTTGTCTTCTTTGCGGAAAATAGAAGCGGAAATGATGATGAATGAGATTCACATGGCATGAGTTTGAATCATTTTGTTGGCACGCACATCATATATCCAAACCGTCTCACAATTCCCATACAAACTCATAGACCGTCGATATCAAGAAAAAACTCCTCAAATCACTAGAATGACCATTATATCTGCACACAGGTGGACATGTGCATCCATACCAAATAATAAATCTATATAAATTCGCAAAAATCTACATCACGATATACACAATACTCATTTTATATATGTATATAGATGTTGGACGAATTCCGCTCTTTTCCGCTTTTTCCATATATAAAATAGAATCAAGACCTTTTTAGTCCAAGCCAAAGTTCTGACCGCTTCGAAAACGATTCTTCCTACTCAATGACAGTTTTATCCCTTGGCATTCGTGGTTATGTCCACGCCGGGACCACAGTGAGATCATGAAGATATGCACACACGCCACACTGCCATACCACAGTGAACTATACGGTCCAGAAAACATTGGTGACCGTAACGATCCAACGTGGACCTGTTCCATCCTCTTGTCAACAACCAAAACTCATAAAGACGTTAAAGACGTTTAAAAATAGACTCAGGTAATTTGTCGACATTCATCAGTGAAACGATTCGAAAAAATTTACCTTGTATATAAGATTATTTAACGATACCTTGAAGTAAATTATCACATGGAACTGTGATCATCGCAGTACTTCTTACAACAAAAATATATAGTTAGAATTTAACTTGCAATGTCGACACGTGCTGCTATATTCACAGTGGAATAAAATTTATTCACAATGATTAGAGAAAAGGCCAGAGCACCTATAGAAAGTGGGAAACGAAAAAAAAAAAAAAAAAAAAAGTGTCTCTTAATTTTCGGCAAGATGAAACGACTCAAACACATATACATATAGGATATACAAGACTGAATGTCATCCGTTTTTCGTGACAGCTTCACTACCTCGTTCGGAAACGATTCTCTATCTCTTTCTCATACCCATCCCGAATTGCTCTATCATCCAATGTTCCCATGTAGTATATAACATATGCTGTATATAGCAGCAACGAGTTTTATGGTCAAAAAACAGGGAGTGTTGTTCAGGAAACGCCGATTCAATTTCGGCTCAATCAATTTTAAATTCCTGGATAGTCAAGACGAGATTGTAGATAAGTAAAACTACATATATATGTTATATATATTTATCCCGAAAAATGTAGTAAAAAAAAAAAAAAAAATAGATTGTACTGATTACTCCACTAATTTTTATATCAATAGATATACATATGTGTATATTACGCGTCATTGAAAGATTAAAATATATACATGATTGTTGACAAATAATATAGACGGTATACACAAAGAAACGCAAAATAGCATAGATATAATAGTCTTTTGTAGTGAGAACCAAATCACACGATCGTTATGCTGCAGTCGTCTCTTACATTCAGAGTGAGAGCACGCCTTTGGAACGCCCAACTGTGGTGATTGTTGTATATGAAAATGAGGCGTAAGGGGTCAATCCCAGATATACCGTGCATTTTCCATGAGTCTCACAAGAATATTGAACATTAATGCCCCTGGAGAGTCAAATAAATTCCACGTTCCCCGGCTACAATTGAGTGAGAGTGTTGATACGTGTATATTTAACTCACTAGGTGTCACACAGCAACAATATTACGATCCTCACATGTTTCCTAGTGCATCATGTCCGCGACGGGGGCCCACAATTTGAGCTTGCTGTGTTCTATCCACAGGAGAGTTCATTCAACGTGTGTGAAAGTGTGAGAAATTTTTTTTTATCCATTTATTTATTTTTTTTTTCTTTTTCCACCGTTCACAGCGTAGTTATAAGTTTTCCGCCATTCGAAATGAAGCAAAAACAGAACTATCCAATCTCGAGTGGATGAATTCATGTCAATTTATACTCGTTTGAGGACTATTCAATCGCTACAGCTCCTTCTAAGTGATAGTAATTACTTCATACAATCATTCATAGCGGTAAAATGCTCAATGCCTCTTTTTTTTCTTTTTCCTTTTCTTTTCTTTCTTTTTTTTTTCTTTTTTTTTTCATTCTTCTCATTTTATTTTATTCATTTATTATCATTTCTTTTCTTTTTTCCACTTATTTTATCGATGTCCGTATCTATACTGCCAATGGCAATTAAATTCGATGTGTCCCCTCCCATAATTGAACGTGTTCAAAACTCACGAAACCTATCGATTCGTTTGGGATAACTACTCCGTGTCGAAAAAAAGAGACAAGAAGAGGGAGAGAAAAAAGAGACGATATCTCTCAATCTCGAATCCCGAGTGAAAAAAGGAGAAAAGAGCCATATGCGCGCGGAACAGTGTCTCCATTTGGAATCGCAAAGAGGAATCTCCAAAGTTAAGAGTATAATCGTCTGTGCCAATGAATTCAAGTTTTTTCTTTTCATTTCACCTATGTATGAATGTATATAGGTGTATATGGCATTCGGCATACACATTCATCATATACATATATATTGGAGGAGAAAAAACTTTTTTTTCGTAAAAAATAAAAAAAAAAAAAGTCGTGATTGGGATGATGATGGTGATGACCGAGCCTTTGATTCCACCTTAAATTGACAAGTTCCTATATATAGTCAGAAAAAGCGCCGGGGGTTCCCCCAGAATACGAAACTATATAATTATACTGGATATACGCCGTCTTTTATTTTCATAATCATTTTTTTTTTTTTTTTCCATGTCAATAGCCGGCGTTCCATGGTAGTGGTGAGGAAAAGAGTCTCGCAGCCTAGAATTATCGTCTTGAATCAACAAAGCCAAGCCATTATATATATATATATATATATATATATATATAGCTCGCCTTGGTCCGGTCATGACGGTTATATTACCTCTGATGCGTACCACACTCCAATGGAGGCACAAGCGAGTGAAGAGAAAAACGACTAGACGGCTAGGTGAGTTGGGATGAGTCGTCGAGAGTTAAGCGAAAGAATGAGGGACTTTTTAATAGTGGGTCTGACTTAATGACCGTCATATCTCGTAGACTCAAACCGAATGTCATTGCCGTGAATTCGATAACGCACAATATTTTCTCACTTTCTTATTCAATACCTAGAAAAAGAAGCCGCAACCAGTTTTAAATATTTGATTAGATAATTATATGGAATTATTTAAATTAATCTCATATGTAGATAAATTGACTCATTATTACAGATTATTGTGAAATGTGAATTTTGAATTCGAAATGCGACGTCAAAATGATGTGCTGATGTTGTTGTTGTTGTAGAGTTCAGTTGGGCGCTTAATTAACAACAAATTAGATTATTGGTATTGCCAAGGCTATATTCATTACGGAGCGACAACATCATGAGGTCTGGCAATGCACAATACATATTTATGTACTGTAATCATCTATACTATGATAATTGTGAATATTCTCGTTAGAGCCAGATGAAGAATGAGGCCTGATACAGACCATCGTTCCACTCCCAGTCCGATAAAATGTTCCTACATTGTATACAATGCATTTATTTAGACTATCGGTTACGCTTCGCTCATGGTCCAGCCCATTCGGCAACATTTCATCAGACCACAAGCGGACTGGGATCAAAATGATAGTGTGGAATGGGCCTCATATAAAGATTATTTGACTATACAGTGATGGAGCAGTGGATGGAATCAAGAGTTTGCAATGCACCCTCGATAAATGTGTCTTTGGACCGTTTTTAATACTATCTGCATATACCGATGGTCGGATCAATAATCATCACATAATCACAATTCATGATTATATAGTGGCGACCAGTGGTCAAGTATAAAGACATTTCATGATATCTCAACGATATGTGGGAATTTCTATATAAACGACAGGACTCTTCAAGACCATCGCCCGATAGTGTGGATAACTAATGATGGTAGTTGTCTACTATTATCATATATGTGAGATATTTATATTCAAAATCAGATCCATGAGTGTATGCGACCCACGATAAGTTTGAATTCTATCTACCGCTGTTTGTCTACTTCTGTTATTTGTCCACCCAAATTAGTTGTGAAACAATAAATTGTAGTTGAACCCGATTGCCACTCGTGCAGCGACGACGACAGGAGGCACACGTTTCATTTAGCACACACCGCCGTCTAACTGATTTTTCATTTGTGCAACGATTAACAATCATTTGAAAATCGAACGCTCCATACAATATTATCATCATGCGTGGTGAGTAAATGAACCAATTAAAAAAACATTTATGTCATTCCTTTTCATTTTTGGATTATGGGAACAAAATTTTTGGTTAGGAGTGTGAACTACATTATTATAAAGTAAAAATAGTGAATACAATGCTTTATATCGTAATTCTGAGTGAAGTATCCTCAAAAACTACACAACCGGTCTTTAACAAAAGACCTTCGAGTATATATTACACTTATAATTTATGACGTTACTAGAATTACAAATCTAACTCCGTTAGATGCATCTCTGTCTTTCTTATGTATTCAATACGTGCAATATATATTTCTCATGTTTCATTGTTACATTATACCATACTCATTGGCCAGTTATCTTCCAAACCGAATCACTTTTCAATTAATATATATACAGAAAAGTTTCTTTGTTCTGCCACAGGTCGAATAAATTTATATTACTCGCAATTAATAAAAGACAATAAATTCACCGGATTCCAAATGCCATTGCGCGATCATTCCTTGCCGCTTTGCTAAACATTCTTCAAATGTCTCATATTCCAATAGATATTATGGGACGTTTTAAACTTTCAAATAACTGAAAAAAATAGATCAATTTTTTCGGCGAGAATATGAAACTCTGTCATAGATACTATCTATCTCTGAATGATATTTTTACATTTGGTAGTTAGGGCCCACCTCCTCTCACACAACAACGAGGAGTCCATGCAGGCAAACGTTCCGAAACAGTTATTCCTGGACCATTTTATTATAGAAGGGGTGGGGGCGAAATTGTATTTATCACTATACAACTAATCCGCCATGTATATGAATCAAAGTGTTCATCAACTATTTTTATGCACAACTTTCAGCATATCGTTTTTCTACGCGTGCTCGATAATATTACATGGTAATGCGATAATGATATGAATATAGATTATCACAAAGAAACTAACACGTGCATGATAGCATATATGTAATCTGTCGATCCAGATTGATGAAATTTCAATATAATCTTTCTACCGTGATGATGATAACTACCATCTTGCGTTCAACTGCCTCATAAATAAATAACATTTTAACATTGTTCTAAACAAACCAACAAATGAACAACAATGTTGAAACTCGTAACGTGAGTGGAAATTATATAAAACGATTCTGGTGCTAGACCAGCAGCAAAATGAATTGAAATTCTTGCTAATATAACGTGCTATTATGAGCTTTGCGAGGCAGTGACAGATAATACGAAAAAGAAAAAACATGAAAAAAAAACGGAGAAAAACAGAGAACAACAACGAATGCGGGAACAAGAAAGTATGACTTGTGCGTAAATATAAACCCCCTGGACGCCTTAACGTCTGAACGTCGCGACGGACGCCTCTCAAGTTCCTTTTCTTGTTATGTATCATACTACACACATATATATATATGTATGTATGTATCCTTTCATTCTACTCAAAAACAAAGCCACGCACTCATTCAATTTCTAGCATCGGGTGTGGGGGACGAAAAATGAGATTATAATTGTAATACTGAAGAGTAGTCAAATCACTATTAACCAACAGCAATATAGCTCCCAATTTCCAATACTACTATCTATCATCTGAATGTAATCAATTTGACCTCTATGATCTGGATACATCAAATTTTTTATCAACACTCCGTAATAGTGTCTTATTCTTTGATACATATAGTATGCCATACAGCAGGTCTCAAATGTTTGCATGAACGTATGTCCATGCGTTCTACGTAGAACCCATCCAGAGTGTTCTAATAAAAAATTCAATCGTTTTCACTCTATATACATATATATATATATATGTAATGCACTGCTGTACGCCATTCAGCAATTACTTTCATGATTCGTCGGGAAGGTTACCTCTTCACGTAGGCTGGATAAAATTTACCTTTACTTTCGATGATAATAATATTTCATGATTTCCATAATCGTCTCAATGCATGCTCGGGTATCATTTCCCGAATCAATTTACTGCTGAATATGACAGAAGGCTATTCTGGTATCTTCTGATGGTCTTGAAAATAATTCGATAATCAAAAAAACACAAATTCAATATGCACGACCTAAATATATATCGCAACTTGGCCGATTGCCATTTTTCATTCCATTCCTCGACTCCTAATTCCATTCCTTGTGATTAAGGTTTGGTAGACCAAGAGTGAAAATTAAAAGTCTCCAACTAATTAAATACAACATTAGTTGACAAATCTTTCCTGAGAATATGTGGATAATGCAAACAATAAAACACAATTCGTGAACATGGTCGACAGTAAATATATTTAATCAATTTTAAGGATATGCTTGGATTACACTGGCGACCAATGACCCGTACTGCCTTGGGGCACTTGTTTTGGCGCACTCTCTCAAACGTGTAGGAACCAAACATGATCTGGTAATCCTAATCACTCCTGGCGTCACGTGCACCATGAGGTAAAAAACAATGAAGAATCATCAGTTGATCCGTTTACATTTGATTGCAATCAATGGGAAGTGCTGATTCTGAACTAAAATTGTAAAATTAACTGAGTGGCCTAGTGGTGTCTATTCAATTGATACGAATTCTTCCATCGTCACAAAAGTTTGCTGACAAAATGTAACTGACCATGAACTTGCAATGAAAAATTTTCCATATCATAAACTATTCCCTCAAATTTTTCAATACGACATCTCACCAATTATCAGATTATTCTATTATTTTTGTTTTCATCATATTATTGTGGAATCGACTATCAATCATGATGATTCATTGTTTCAAGGGAAAAACTGAACACAATCTTCTCAGTAGTTAAAGAAGTCAATGTTCTTGACTCACAGGACGAGGCGAATTTAGCTCTATTAGCAAGACCCGAACTCGGCATAACATTCACCAAGCTACACTGTTGGAAATTGACGCAATATGAGAAATGTGTCTTTGTTGACGCTGATACTTTGGTGCGTTAATTGAATATGTGAATAATGCAATTATTATTATCATTATTATAATTATCATTGTTGTTGTATATTTTTTTGCCAATATAAACCCAAGGTGGTTCGTAATTGCGATGAGCTTTTCGAACGTGAAGAATTATCAGCAGCCCCGGATGTTGGTTGGCCCGATTGTTTCAATTCTGGTGTGTTTGTCTTCAAACCATCTCAGGAAACTTTTGGATTGCTCACTGCGTTCGCCGCATCCAAAGGTTCATTCGATGGTGGTGATCAAGGCCTATTAAATCAATATTTTTGTGATTGGGCCCACAAAGATATATCCAAGCATTTACCGTTCATCTATAATATGTGTTCGACTGCAGCTTATTCATATCTCCCAGCCTACAAGCAGTAAGAGTCAAAATGTCATATTGGTATTACTTGTATCGCATGACGAATGTTAATTGCAGATTTGGGGAAGATGTAAAGATCGTCCATTTTATTGGGAGTACTAAACCGTGGCTTCAATATTTTGATACCCGAACGGGTCAAGTTCATCCATCGTCTGAATCAGGGCATCTTCAGTCACTCTTGCAACAGTGGTGGAATATCTTCTGTGAGATGGTCCATCC
Organism: Zele albiditarsus; assembly: GCA_958496275.1. Classification (NCBI taxonomy): domain Eukaryota; kingdom Metazoa; phylum Arthropoda; class Insecta; order Hymenoptera; family Braconidae; genus Zele; species Zele albiditarsus. The sequence goes on along the minus strand of OY292413.1, from coordinate 11,930,025 downwards.
TCAATTATCGTCTAATATGGTAGGTAATTCTTGTTGGAAGGTTTTGAGAAATGGAATTAATTGTGTGTGATTGGCTCTTACACAAACCTCCGTTTTTTTCTTTCTCATTTGAAAATTTTTTTTTCTTCAATCTGATAAAAAAAAGTGAACAAAAACTTTCGAATTTGCATTGATGAACAATACAATATAATAATAATGTATCTATTTTCGGCCTTATTATCATAATGCTTAGTACTTTTTATTGATTCCGCGAGCTAAGCCATGATCACAAGAGTGCGAATTATAACGAGGTAAGAAATTTCAATTAATGTAAAGATTCATTTTCTCAACTCTTGTTCTTTCATCATCTCGATCATATCAAAAGGATTCATCATTATTTGTTCGGATCAATGTAAAAGGGAGGAACACAGATACAATAGAAAATATGAAATTATATCGGCCGCGATTTTGTAATAATGATAGAGTACAGTTGGTGTCAAATTGGCACGGGTATCAGTATCTAAATATTCCTCACAAACTACGCACTCGATGGAACTATTTCTGATTCATTTCCCAATCTTTTACACTGTTAAACATTTTAATGTTGCATCATGAAATGGCATTCATTTGCGGATTGGAAGTAGAGAGTGCGCTGCTTTTGCTCAAATTCTATACTCAACGGAATCAATGTGAAAGTAAATATACCTCTAACCCCCATAAACCAAAGTATTTGTCTTATTTATTTTGCTTTTTTTAATCATTATTACGTTATAGATTGAAAGCCGTTTTGATCGTTCATCGACACAATCAGTACTGCTTTTAATGTTGGAAAAAATTTATTATTTTTTATTTTGTTTTGTTGAGATTTATTGAACTCCTGATTTTCAATTAACACAATTTAGTGTGCATTTTTTCTGTTTTGGCATGATCATGCTTGTACATAGGCCAGGAGCACTATGGCACCAATTTGGCACGATTCCTGTCCGCGTGTATCCACTACAGCCTTTACATTGAGCAACCACATGTTCAACATTTCAACAGACGTGACGTACGATAAAGTTGACATACCAATACCCGATTTTTCTGAATTTCACGATCCTTGGGAACATTACATTGAAGAAGCGAATAAATGTAACAACAATTATATTAGTGATGAATATATGGATGATACGGACAGTATTAGAAAAGAAGAGAATGAATACATATTAAATAACGAGACCACTCATAAATCACGAAACATGAATGACTGCGGAGATCGCGAACATAATAATTATGTTTATTGTAGTGACCATGAGTCAAGTTTTACTCAGAAACATGTTGAACATTCTGAAAATGTAGACAATAACTTGGCAGCAGTTGAAAATATCAATCTCACTGAATCACACGATGAAGTGAATTTTCTTGAGGAATGTTCAAATTCACAGTATTGTTCAGGTCACAACCATTATTCGGATCAAATCCAAAAAGACAATCACTGTGCATACATTACACACCAGCATTCTCAGTATGACAATTCTCCAGATGGTACACACTATATTCAGTTACGCTCTGATCATCAATACGGTGATGATGATCAGAACCTCATGACGGATGGAGATAATCGTGACTGTCGAAATAATATTGTATACACTGGCACCCACACAATGATTTCCCTTGCCCACTCCCAAACCTGTACAGAGTCAAAATTCATTGCGAGTCAATCAAAAACGAACAGTTTCGACGATGTAGCACATGATAATGTAAGTACTAACATTATATGAACTGTCCATGTGTAAATATTCCTGAATAATAATTTAGTTCAACATCTTTGTATATTTCTCGATAAACAGTTTGCGTTTAGTTGTACTATGAATATGTCAATTTGTATATAATATAAAAAAATTTATAGCAATTAACCAAATAATATGGATATCTCCGATTATAAATAATACTTTTTGTGCTTTAGACTGGCATCGCTGGTGCATTAGCCAAAATGACTTTGGGTATAGCAAGGAGTCCAGAACAAGAGGCTTTTGAAGAACATATGAGAAAACAAAGTTGGGAGCAGGGCAAGATTGATTATATGGGTCGCGATTGTTTCGACAATATTTGGACGAAAATATGTTCAACGATTTCTACTGCGACGGAACGTGAATCAACACCTCCACACGTAAATGAAAATTCTTCATTTTATATCGTTATTTGTAGGATAATGTCGTATAAAATGGATTAATTATAATCATTCTTCATGTATTGCAGGAGAATACTGATCATTCAAGCACAGTGGCTAAATCTGATAACACAAAAATTCAAGCAACGATAATAGAAGCGGGTATGTGATTTTTTTTTTTTCAACAGATCATAATGCGGTGCAGCTGCAAATGTTATCGTTCGATGACTTTTCCACCGAATTTCGGATCGAAAAATTTTATTGAGATTGATAATTGAGATAGTCGAAGGAAACAAAAATGAATATCAGAAATTCAATTCAAACGACGAAAACATTGACAGAAATTTTTGAACATCAAATTTGAGTTTATGGTAATTTATGAAATGCAACGCGAATAACTTGAGTAAATATATGCTTCAAATGTATGTGTTTCTTCTCATTTTCTTGATTTTAATGAAGCATGTTTTCATTCACATGCGAATCAATAAACTCATCGATATAATATTGTACTCAATATCATATTTGTAGTTATATTGTGAACAAAAAAAAATCATGTATATTAAGTTGGAATGTTTAAAATAGGAACGAAGAAGAGCAACTAACAGATCGTTGGCGCCATAGCATTGCTGCGTGTTGTATTGTCGTTTTGCTTGACTGGGGTAAATATTTTGCGAGCTCATCCACTAATCATTGTTATTTAACATTGTGTGATATTGAAATTCAATAATACTGTTATTATCGCAACCGTAGAAATTCTCCGCATGGTATATATGATTCAATGAGACGTTCGCATTATTCCGAGGGAAATTATTATTTTGTTTATTCATACTGCTACAATCACTTTCCAAATACACGAATCAACATTTAATGCAATGATCGTGATCTTAACGAATATTGATGTTGATGGGCATACAAAATGATACACTTGCTTGCCTGAATTCCATGCTCTAACATCGACATCATGTCATTCCATTACAGTAATCAAATCTACTGTTTATTGTTTTATTGTATAATTTAGAAGTCCCAAACCTACAACATCCGCACGAGGCGATCCAAGAAGCTCACCTCGAAGCAAACATAAACGAAGCAACAGTTGATCTAAACGCGCCATATTGTGAAGGTCCAACCTCTTCAGCCGAAATGTCCAACAAATATGTTCCTTTAGAACTTTTATCTACAACAAACGCGATCGCTCAAAATCTACATGACGTAATGCAAACAAGTCATGAACCAGTTTTAGCCGCGACTCGCTCTATTCCGAAGCTCTGTATTGAAGGATCCGGTGAAAAGTTTCCAGATGTAAGGATGGAAGAGCCCACTGCTGCACCTCAGATCCAAGGGTCCAGATGCATCTGTCTACCAACTGTCATTCCATTTTCCTCAGAAATCACACTGGGATCAAAAACATCAGCCGGCATTCAAGTGAATGAAACTCGGCCCGAAGAATCACTGCTAAGCGACGAATCAGGAAATACGAAAAATATTGAAATTAATAGTGTTCCTATTCAAGTAGCAGAATTTGTGCTCCAAGCCGACGTCAAAGAATCTGTATCAGAAGATCTCAGACCGGTCACTGAAGAAGCTTTTTCATCCATCTCCGCACCAATTCAAGAATTAATATCTGCCGTGATGGAAACTCCCCTCGTATCACCTGCACCAGTGCGCTCCCAATCAGTTGAAGCGTCGCTAACAGCCCAACCTAATGGGTCATACGAATCAAATTCAAATACTAGAACTAATAAAGATTCCGAACCAAGAATACCACTAATATCATCAGCAGCATTGCAACAAAAATCATTAGCAGTAATAGAACCTATATGTGTTACCGCATCAGCACCAAAATCCGACCACAAGAAAGTTCTTGATCTTGCAACACAGTTCAAAGAGGCTTACGAGAATGTATCGCAAGTTGAAAGAACTCCCGAGTCTGAAAGTTCATCACATCATCCACAAACGGTGAGTCAGATCATTGAATACGAAGCTTCACCTACTCAAAACTACACCGATATTCTTCAAACATCCGAGTCGACCACCTTGGCAGCGCCGACTAGAGATACTATTATTCACAATGTAAAATACGAAACTAATGTGCCTGATAAAGTTTCACCAGGAGTTGAACCTTCAGTAGCGAAAACTGGCGGGCATCAACACGAAAAAGTGCTATCAACCACAAAATTGAAAATACCAGGAACGCCAACAATAACTGAAGCGACGCCGCCAACAAGTCCACCGCTGGATGCTACAGCAAGTCTAGAAGAAAAAAACAAAATTACGAAGAAAGTTGTGAAAAAAATAATCAAAAAATCCGCAGTAGATGAGAAAACTGATGACAACGAACCCGATGACAGTAAGAAAACGAAAAAAACAATCAATAAGAAAGGACCATCGGGTGTAATAAAAAAAACGAGAGAATCTAAAGAAGCGTTGGAGGACGGTGATTGCAGCAGCCCGAAAGAAAAACCAAAGAAAATTATTAAGGTGAAGAAAACAACGAAATCAGTACACAATTTGGAAGCAAACACATCTGTTCCTGATACACCACCGCCAACTACATCAGACACGCCAGTACCACCAAAAAGGAAAGTGAAATCATCAAATGCGAAATCGTCTACGAACAGGCTTGAACTCGAACCATGATTAGTGCACATCCATTGACATTTGAACGCGATTTTTACGCACTAAATGTTTCATGTCTATTGGTATTTTCTGAGATTCGACTTGGCCAAATATTGGCGTTTATACTGACATATATGAATTCCCATTCTCGTATTTTGATTTTTTTCATTCGACAAATTTTTAAGTATGAGAATCGATATTGGAAATTCCGACTGACTTCATGTAGAGAAAGAACAGTAAAACTAAACTTTTATTCCGCACATTCGTAACATCATGTCGTCCTCATTTGTTCATGAGCGTGCGATCGATCACTTTGTTTTTCTCAGTCATGTGTTCACTAACATTGTTATTATTCATAATCTTCTTCTTTTCCTTCTTTTTCTTCTTCTTCTTCTTCTTCTTCTTATTATTATTATTATTATTATTATCATTATTATTATTATTGATATCATTGATATCATTATTTGTATATCACATCAGTTAATTGATTGTTTGGCACTTGCTTCTTTTAGACGTTTATACTGTGATTATAGGCTGCTTAGACAGAATCAGTAACATTATCGAACATTTTTTTATTATAAGGATGGAACTTTGATTTTCAATCTCTCTGGAGTTTCATGCACAAAGCTTTTTACGCCTCATAAATACAATAAAATAACATGAAATGACAAATAATATCATCGTTCGATGAGTGTTATCCATGTATCGCATGTGAAAGAATTGTTAACTTTAGATGATTAAGGCGCGCAAAAACAATATATATGTACTTGGAGGCTGGATGGAATATCAGTATGGCTAATAAAGAGATGAGTCTTGGAAAAAAATATGCTTTTCTATTCACAATTTAATACTCGTATTATCAATATGACATTCCATCATTATTATTTCCATATATATGTATATATCAGTGATGTGCCGAAGGGGTTTTAGTTTGCTCTGGGATATATTAGGTATATACAAATTTGATTTCGTATGGGGAAGGGTGAGGCAAATTTTGAGTGGTGTTCCACAGTTCTTGGGTTTTATGGATATAGGAGGATGAGTGGAAGTCTGATGAGGTGAGGATACGGATACTCATCCAATAAATTATAGGAAAAAAATAATGGATAGTAATGCTGCACGGAGGACGACTCGTACAGCATACAACTACACGTGGTCGTCATGTTTTTCCGAACTCTATTATACTGCGAGTTAGTTCAGAATGTTTTTTATATTAATGTCGGGCAGATCAATTTTCTTTCTAATTGTGGTTTTTAACGAAACATAGTTGAATTTATGGGTCGGCAGTGGAGGTAGCTGTTGTGATGAAAGTAACAATGAAATATTGTGCAGAGTGCGTGAAAATAACATCATAAAGTTCATGAATGTCGTCAATAACGGCGAATTAAGGACAAAATTGAATATGAAAGTTAAATATAAAATTACGCATTCTGCACACAGTAAATTAATAAATAACTTTCACTTCATCCACAAAATTAGCATTGAATAGTTTTTATGCTTGAGATGCATATATATGCTACAAGAAATATACATACATATATGATTAATATCGCTTGTTGCAATATGGTTGATGATTATCATGGATTTTTCCAAAAATCTACAAAGGCTTGGATTTATCTGCGAGAACTCTACGATGTATCACCATACAAGAATCCATAAAAAAATTGTAATTAAAAGATGTATCGAGTCGTCCGAAAATATCTGAAGTACAGCACGATGATTCCAGGGCGTGTGCACAAGGATCCTGAATATTAGTAATAAGCTCAAATAATAATTATTATTATTTCAATAATTCTAAATTTTTACTAATTATTCATATAATAAATTCTGTACATTAGATATAAACTCTCTAGCAAAACCTCCAATGTTAAACTTTCGCTGAACATAATCAAGAAAGACTCACACCCTTGTTCAGAGCATGGAGAAACACTCGAGAGTACCTCGGTGGCCTATCTTTATACGAAAAAATTGATTATCCGAAAAAATGAACAGGAAATTGAATCTCCAATTCCATGAAAAAGCGTGAGTTTCATGAATAACTTGATTGAAATCTTCATTGAAGTATATGAAGAATTTTAATAGTTCTTCATGGAAAAACAAAACAAAAGTCAGACAATCATGGCAGTGCGAGGTGTCTGTAGTTAGGAATTCTCTGGCAATCACGAATTGACACCGGAGAAATTCCGTACAGCTGCACCGAGTACGAGAAAAAATCTCGTTAGTCAGGAATATTAACGGTGTCAATACTGCAATTGACATATTTTCCTAGCCAACACTTTTTTCATTTCATTTTAAATGTCAGCGTAGTGACGGTACTGACGGTTATAAGGAAACACGCGAACATATTCTGTTTTACTAGTTATGTTTTTTCACTGAGCTGGCTAACAGAAGGTTAAATTGTGGAGGTGCTAAGAGTAGCTGCGTATTATAAAATATTAGCGAATTACATCGTAGCCTTCTTATTCTTAGTATCACAGAAAAATTGACCGTACCTCGTTCGGGCGTATAATTTTTTTTGTTTATTGTCCTCCGACCTGGTCATTCGTGTTTATCTCTCAATATTTTGATTTAATCATTATTTTCACCTCTCCATTCATGTTTATGAAACCCAAATACCAAATCAATATGTTTTTCTCGGGCTTCGTTATCATTATCTATCAACATCAAATGTAAAAAAATCGTAAACTGTAGTAACCAACCAATTCCTTTTCAAGCCAATATTAGATGATTATTGTCATCATCGCATATCGTAGCATCTACATTCGTCATGTTATCTTCCGATATTATCATTTGTCTTGATTGTTGCCTCTCATATTTACATATCACAGCGTACATATCGCCACCCAGTCGTAATGCCAACCATCGATTTTTTACCACCGCTAGTTTCAAGCATTCACACTTCAATCTTGCATACAAATTTGTGTGCAAAGTTCTGCCCATGCCCTCAATAACTACCAAATCGACGCTGTGCTTCACCATTGCCAGACACAGATCAAGATTCAATCGGCTGTTGAAAAATGAAAAGAAACATTTTGGGCGTCATATTTATATACATACATATATGCATCGTGGCGAATCGTTCGCATTGATTACCTCAGATCCAGACAAGGCCCTGCTTGGGCTGTCTCCATAGCCATAAGTCTACTCTCTTTCAATGCATACTTGATATCCTTGCAGATTTTGGCAGCATTCCTCAGAGTTACTAGGAGCTCATGATAAGTCACATCGTTCAGAGCTGGCATAGAGTTGGCACAAAGAATGACCTTTGTGCCACGTTGAAGTAAATCTCGGACGAATGGGAGAATTCCTAGGACTATATCGACCCCACTGTTATCAACAAAAATCGCAGCACATTTGTGTGGCGGCTCATTCTCTAATCGCGATACCCAATCATCCAAATCATCGTGTAGCCACGGTCGTTCTATATCCATTGTCATAAATTGATTATTAATAATACTTTAGATTACACTAAAATACAAAAGTCCAACTTTAAAGCGATTTACCTGGAATTTTACTCTGTGCATCCTCGAAGCAAAATGTCGTCGATTCCATAATATCCACGACTTCTTTAGCACCCCAATCGAACATATTGCCGGCTAGAACTCCCAGTATTAGGGCTCGAATTTTATCACCGTCTATAAATTTGTCTACACCGTTCAACCGGTTCTCTAGACAGTTTAAAGCGTCCTCGTTCTCTTTTTTTTTTATCTACAATCACATTTGAATTGTATCACAAAAATGTGAGGCTGAACATAATTCAAACTTTAATATTAATTACCTCCAAATAAGGATCTGGAAAGTCAAACTCTTTCATACAATGCTCAATGGTGTCTAGTAATGTTCTCACAGTCAATGTTCCATAAGCGCTAATACAATTGGATTTTAAAGTTGCTATACATTGTGTACAATTATTAATGAAGCAGCAACTTACAATGGTTGAAGATGAAGATAGTGCAACCGACTGATGTACTTCTCTTTAAGTTTACCAGCCCGATCTTTTGCTGTCATACTTTGAGGTTGACTCTGAATTGCACGTGCAATAAACTTATCAACTGACTCCTCGAAACATTTGAGCCAATAATCCCTTGCCTCTTTGTCCTGGGCAAGATCAGTTGTGTCCGGATTATATAACGCTGGATCCTTCAATAGTGGACAAAATGTAACGGTATTCTCAGCTCGATCAATCTCTAGTTGATCAATTTTAATACCAAGATCAGTGGCAATGGAATCTTTGAAGCCAGAAGAACCCGCATAATTTTCAAGCCAACTGTACTGATTTGAATGCTCAGCGCCGTATAGAAATGCGCCAATTGCACCCAAATAACCCTCATGACGAAGGAAAAGCGGCTTCAGCTTGCCCTAAATGGGTGGATGATAAATTATTATGAGGAAACAAATGTCTCAAAAACACTATTTTGAATCATCAATTTGTAGACAATGGAATATTTGATACAAACATTTGACCAATATTTAATAGAAAACGAAACTGTATGCATTGAAAGTGGATGATTCCGCAAAAAAAATCCTCCAAAATAGACTCGATCCATATTATGAATATTAGCATAAAGACTAGCAATTTGGCCGATGTCATTGCTAATAGTGAATAGCAGACTTCTTGCAATATCAGCTTCAATGAATGTTTTACCGCATGACGTGCTATTGCATGACATAACTTTACCAAATGACGAAGCTATAAGATCCCCAGGTAAGCCTTGGGACGAGTAATCGCCTCCGTATGTATCTTTTACTAGTGTGTCAACATTTCTATGATCGCCACACTCAGCCAACTCCAATAATTCGTCAAAGCCCTATTAATCCACATCAAGTTAGTCAGTGTTTCAAAATTTTCTCTTAGTAAAAACAAGATAACAATTTTCACCTTAGCTTTTGTAAGTAGAGATCCTAGTCCCCAAAATGTTCCACCGCCAGTTGCCGTTCCGCCAACTCTCTCGAATTCATCTTCAGATTCAACCTTGTGAATACTAACGCCACTGCCAATATTAACCAAGAGATATGGAAAAATATTTGGCCCCGCTTTCTCAAATTTGTACTGTGGATTACCGTGTCTTTCAAACTCAAAGGCTTCACCAGGGATATTTTTCAATAAAAAATTACAACCCTTTATCAAACAGCAAATTTCATCTTCTTTATCAACACTGTTGATGTAAAAATTTCACGGATAATTACATTAAAAATATGTTTCATCTATGAAAAATAGCAGACACAATAATAAATATGAATACTTACAGTAAACCCAATTTCAATTGTATCGACGATGTATATTTTGAAGCACCACCTCCTGTTACTCGAATACTTTTTCCTTGAAACCGTTCAGCGTTAACTAAATTTTCTTTCACAAAATCCAAACAATTTTCGATATGTCGTGTTTCAAATTTGACAAAGTGTAACCTAGACCCCTCGTGCACTTTGTAAGCTCGCCCTCCATTCTCTTCCAATTCATTATTTTCATATAGAGCTTCACGATAGCTCACAGTTGAATAATAAGCAATTTTTGTCAACGACAATCCTGAAATAATGTGTCCAATACAGAAAATTATATCGAAAATATCATAAATTGACAAATAATGAAGTAACAATTTTTTCATAACCTCAATAAAGTTGTTAAACCGAATTCAATTACAATTTATATTGAAGAATTGACTTCTAATTTGAATTATATATTTATTATTATTTGGAAAACTTGCCAATGTCAATTGCAAAATTCTGGGCATTCTTCAAATTTGCGAATACTTCAACAGCCGGTGGTAATTTGATGCTTTTTGGATGAGACTCCTTCTTGTCATCGGCCTCTGCCATTGTCCCCTCAGCTTTTCTCACAAATAATACTTTTTTTCCCACTTATTTCTTATCGTGAACTCAATGTAATTATACCCGAATACACCATAATCATATGATGCACATGATAATCCTGATGTTTTTTTACGTCCTTTATTTCATAAAATCAAATATTTGCCGATGATTCTATATCTCATTGCGTGTCAAACAATGTCAAGGTATCAACACATGTTTTTAGATATATATATAGGAGGCAAGGATTTAAAAATGGCCGCGTCGCATGCTCCGATTGTTATTATATATATAGATGGCTTATTCATATAAGGAAAGGAGAAATACATGAATAACAATCTATATATGGGAAGGGGTTAAAAAATAACAACTTTTATATAGTAAAAATATGTACATTAATATTTTACAACGACACTCAATTAATAAACAGTTCAATACCATCAATGCGTATCTCGTCTTATTATATAGCCGTAATTAATGTACCCATCCTCACATATTCTGAAATTAATTTCGATACTTCATTTATGGTTAACTTTAACCATCTATCTTTCGGCTGATACCGGAAGCAATTTAAATTTGTTGCTCTTTAATAAATTGTAAGATGTATATTTGCAATAATCATCTGACAATAGTGGAATGTAGAATGCCCTGAAGAGCGGATGAGACCTGAAAAAAATTCAAATTATCTCATGTCAATTCGTTATTTTCATTATTCACTGGTAGTATAGCGATCGATTCCTTACGCTGAAGTATCCAAGAATTTTGAAGAATTTATCAAAGTAAAATTGTCACGCTTTTGTGAATAATTGGGCTCCAATTCGGTTTCCGTGCCGGAGTCTGAGTCCAATATGAAATGACACTTTTCAACATCAAACTGTAATTAAAACGAATGAACGAGGTAAAATTTTTCAATATATCAACATTTATATGAATACTCACATAACGAGATGGCTCCTCCTGATTTTGATCATTGAAATCAGGTTGTATAACACTAGTGCCATTCAGATCCATCGAAAATGGCTGGGGTAGTTGTCCCCTAAATTCTGATTGCAAGTACTGAAGTCTCCAATTTTTGGCGGGGAAAAAGAAACTACCTGGAAAACGATGCCACTCTTTTCCGACGCAAAAATTGATATTTACATCACCCGGTACTTGACCATCGGATCCAATTTTATTCGTCTCCATCATTATTTCCAGTGGTGCATAATACCCGTTGAATAATGCGAAGGATCTCGAGATTCCAAGGATACCACATATTACTAATGCTGCAAACATTATATATGACGTGCCTCGAAGGTAGTGCGTAGATTGGGACAGAGGCTTGATACGTGTTTTGATACAAAAAAACAATCGTTGCATACTATCAACAGTTATTGCACCTGCCAAACAAACCATCGGATATATTGGAAAAAGAAAACGTTCTTCTTTGTGTGGTTGGAGGAACATGACGACCAGCCAGAGATATAGTGGAGCCAGCGTATACCAATAAGGGAGACAATACCTATTCCTTGGGCTAGCCGGCACAATAGCCCATGTCAATAGCAAAGCAATGGGTGTAACCAACGCACCGATAAATACAAAGTTGAAATTCAGAAATCCATTAATGAAGTAGTAACTGATTGGTGCAGTTCCGTAAAGATCGGGTCCATGACTCGTCAAAACGTTGTAGTGTATAAGATTGAATGGGGCTATTGTAAGTTTACCATAATACGTTGAATCAATCCAAATCATAGGTACCAAAATAACAATTGCTGATATTACCGACCATTTTATAAATTTTATCCACTCCTGTTTTCTCACCAGCATGTCAATGGCTATTGGTATACCTAGAAGTGCAACAAATGGCCAACCAAGTAACGATGAAATGGCAGTAGCAAAAATTGCCAGCTCATACTTTCGTGCGTACCATGCGGCTATAGCAATTGTGCTCAAATACATTGAGAAGGAAGATGGTAGAAATGCAGCGCTGGAGATGAACATTCCTGAGCTTGTAAGAAGGAAGACAAATGTCAATCTGGCAATGTGAATTCCAAATTCTCTGCAGACATTTTGATAAAAATACACTTCTGATAGGGCACAACCCACTGAGAGAAGACATCGAATAAAGTAGAATACCGATACGGGATTTGGCTCAAATATGAGGCAATATAATTTCGCTGGCACCATGTGAATCAATAAGTATGTATATGACCGTAAAGCGTATTCTGGACTGTACTCCCATGTTTGTTGGCCATTTCCATATAGTAAATAGTGACTCGGCTCCCAATAATTAAATGTCTCATCGCAGTCACTTATGTAGCTCCAAATGGCAGAACAGAATCTGGCTGACAGCAAGAGTTTCAGAGCTGTATCTCCACCAGGATAAATAAGACGGGGGTCCGAAGAAATGATATCACACCTAGAACAGCACAAGACGTATCATGATTATTTATTATTATGATAATAATGCTACAAATCGAAATACTTTCAGTGATGGAAAGTGAGGTTAACCGGCAGTAAATTTTAATTCATCAGAATATAACACCATTTAATTATTTGACATGATGATACGACATAGATGATATTTCAATTTATACCTCGATGTTTTATTGCTATTGTTCCTTTTCTGATCCTTTTTAACGTAAAACAACTGTCGCTGACGCTGACCTGGCGCCATGATTTGTATATATATATATATATATATATATATATATATATATATATCTATACTGTGCTGAAGCGCGAAAATTCTGGAATTTGAATTGCAAAATATCGAAAATTATATATCACAATATCGCTTGTATAGTTATATATAGCGATACCGTGCGTATATAACTATATAATTTTACATATGAATACACATAGGCTTTTATATACAGATAATCATGCAATGTGAGAACACCGCGAGCTCACATACATCACCCATTTCACTATAATCAATGTCAAAGAATTTTATATAGATGCGAACAAATGCGGGAATTTATAAGCTCACGACAGCATCCAAATATATTGTAATAATTATATGTGGCCAAACAAAAATCTATTTCACATACATATATGCTTATATATAAATAAATATAATACGCGATGGTAACTAGGGTGTACGCGCCGTTATATATCTTCACACGTAAAACTATATAATAACTGTTTATTTCGGCTGACGCAATGGAAGTGGCAATTGTCCCAAAATATTCATTCATTCCTTTGTCGGAAGAAGCATATTCTGAATTGAGTAATAAAAATATACAAAACTTATTCCAGAAGTGGTATATAGTACGAGAATTTTCAATAACAGCAATGCGTACAGTTAGATAATTGAAGAAAAATAACAATGTAATATATATATATCTGTTCACTACAGGGGACTCGATTTCCAGATTCAACATTTTCTATTCAACCAGCCATTGCATCAATATCACTCATATCACTTAGCAGAGGTGTGTATGTGGCTTTAAAAAAAAATAGAGTAGGAAGCAGTAGCCGATTCACCCAAAGTTATCATTTGATTGACCAACAATTTTCACAGGCGTTCTTCAAGGATCGAATTGTTTCAAAAAATTTAAAAGCATGGATGAACAAATCATTTGCTGCCGGGGAATTAGTGGCATCACATATTGATATGAATAAAATTCCATGTTCAATTACGAGCATGTCCTTCTTCGATAAATTGAAAGATCCAAAAAACCATGTCACTAATCATTCGGGCAGTCTTTGCCAACGACTTGATGTCCGAATCGATGGAATTCTAGTTGCAGATAATTTACGTGCAGTGAGTAATCCCCCAAGGTCTTAGCCAACATATAAATAATGTTTATGTATGTAATCTTTTTCATTCATCTCAATTATACCAATAATGATGATACAGATGATATTAGATCAGGAGTGTGATGAATATAGCCTGTACTCGAAGGATGAACGTAATGAATTAATTTTTCGTATCTTTCAAACGTTGGTACTTGGAGGAGAATATTGCCAATATGAAGATGATTTGAAATCGTACTTGGCGGCAACCAAGATACTTTACAGAGAACTTGTTCGGTAATTGACAGAAGAAAATGTCATTAGAAATTTTTAATCGAAATTGTAATAAATGAATACATGTGTACGGTTACTCATTGCAGTATTAGAAAACACGGGGATAATAACGCATCGATCTCCACAACTGTGTTTCAACTCATAGCAAAAATTGATAATCCACACTTTCCAAAAGATTCCGATCACATACGAAATATTGGTTTTCTCTTGGTAGACGGGAGGAGTCGGAAAATAACATCATTTCTTCATTAATCTCCAAAGAGTATGAGTGAATTATAAGATATTTCATCACACCACTTCGATTTTATTATTGAGAATAAACTTAGTTAAAATACTGAGCTCGGTATTCTACGCCTTTCATATTAGTACCGGATTCAGAGTGAATGATTCTAATCTGAATGAAAAGATATATAATATTTAGATCATAATTGAAAAAAATAAAATACTCTGCAGTGATGAAGTATATGAAAAATGGAGGCGTATAATTTACAGGACTGGTGATACAACAGTGTAATTGTCAACAACATCAATATGCTGTAATATGATATAGAGCTAACTCTTTTTATTCGAATATAAAATTGGCACATTGAATGTTTATTGAAAGATTGAAATAACAGCGCCCCTGACAAAAGTATAAAGATGAATTCACTTCTTTAATGTGCAATCGATTACATTCTCCATATTTCACAAACACAGATCTTCAATTTTTGCAGTAACAATATTTGCGTAGGTGAAAAAATTCATTTTCGACGCATCTTGCTTGTGATCCATATTTATTTATCCTGCTGACATCAGAAATCTGAAAATAAAATTTCAGTCATAATATTATTGATCTTGCAATAATATCCATTGAATGCTCAATGTACAACTGACCTTTGTATTGAAAATGTCATTTCGAATATCATGTTCAATGCTTGCCTCAAATAGACCCTCGCCTGGCTGCGTTCTCACTTTTATTTGGTATGTCTCGTGAGATAATTTAGTTTTAGCGCTGAAATCACCCATGAAACCATCCAAATCGCCAGATTTTTGAAATGTCAAGAGACTTTTGGTAGGTGCCAATTTGGCTGACCAAATAATTGAACCGAGTCGAAGAACTTGACAAATATTTCGATGTTCCTCTGTATAAAAATTTAGAAATTCGATGAAGCTATTGGCTGCTGCAACGATAATTGGATCGGTAATCGGCATTTCTCGCCAGCCCAAGCATGCACACCAATGCGGCTCAATATATGCATCGGCACACGTTCTATATGGAGGAATTCTGTTGAACAGACTTATATCTCGTTGACTCGTGTCACCTTGTGTTGGCGTTTCCATTTTTAGAATGCTCTCGAGAGTTTTATGAATGTCAAACGGTGTGGAGAGTCGTTTAGTATTGTATACAAAGTTCGCGTATGCCTTGGGATGGACTTGTTTGAACCAAGGCGGGAATACGAATGAAAAAAATGGGAGTCGTTCCTCCTGTTTCCCGGCCAAGGTATTACGTATTTCCGCAAATCTTGGAAATTATTTTACGTTCAGCCATTTTAGCTTGATTGATATCGTGTCAACTGTTTGTTTTTTACCTGTGCCCATGATCACTCATTATGATCAAAAGTGTGTTATTAAGATGTCCCTGATCCTGCAACTGCGTCACCCATTGACTCAAATCATCGTCCGCTGCCCCGATGTCATTGTAAGAGTCATGTGACAGTTCTCCGTGGAAGCCAAAGATGAATTTTGGGTTGTCCCGATAAGTATCAAATATATTTTTTACATAGTTCATCATTACCTAAACATAATTGATTAATTCAAAAAATAATCTGTACTATTCTCCTGCCATCTTTTTGCAATTACCCACCATATGTCGAGGAACGCTGCCCATGCAAAATTTCTTATAATTTTTGAAAAATGGTGCTGCAGCAAGATAATAAGATCTCATATAATAATCGGTAGGTTTTTCTTTGAAACCCTTCAATCTGTATGTAAAAGTTCCGATATAAGGAACATCCTCCATGAAACCAGTAATATATCCACTATCCTTGAACTTCTTCCATATCATTGGATAAACATCTACGTAGTTGGCCTGCATGCCCATTCGCTTACGCGTTTCAGGCAATTCCAATTCGATTTTACCGGTCAATATGGGAATGAGAGCTTGTGGTGTTCCATCACCAATTATATTGTAGCCCGCAAGGACTTGAGCATTCAAATTATGGGTTAAATATCGATATGTCTTTGGTAATTTGCGAATGAAAGTATTCCTTGATAACGAGTCAAAACCAAACATAAGAACATTTATATTCAATCCACCCTCAGGTACATTCTCCCAAGATATAGTTTTTCTCATTACCGGATCGTCCCTCACACCAGCCAAAACACCGTGCCACCTATTTATATAATATATTAATTCATCAATTCATCATTTATATTCGATTCGTATAGCATTCATGTAAAAAAAAAAAAAAAACAATAATCTCACTGCTCGCCATGCTGCGATTCACATTTGACATCCACAAAATCACTTTGACCAAGTGGATACAAGTCGTCAGACTCGTGAGCATCGCTCAATTTTATTGTGTCATCATTGACTCTCAATACATCTGATATAAATAAACGGACAATTGTAAATAAACTGGAATGACAGGAGTGGAGAGGCTAAAAAAAATGCTACACACCTCTGAAGGCACAGGTTATTTGACCATAATGATTCTTTGCCTTGTCTTGAATCACCAGTCTGGAACCATCGACAATAACCCAATCTTCCGGCGAACACCTAATTGGAGGAACTGGATGTATGAATTTCAGTATTTCGGGATTATTCACGTCCAAATCTGGGAGTTTGCATTCTTCCACCTCATCGTTATTATCCAATTTTTTATGCTTCGCCGAATTTTTTATCAATTGCGATATATGCATTCTGCGAAATGAAGTTTTATAATCATTATCATCATTATTATTCTGAGAAAGCAACTGATAGATAGTTATTTTCAAAATCCTCAAATAGAACAAAATATGAATATAATAGTTACTCACAACTTTTCGCTGTTTGTGAAGTCATTATCATTAAAACTCAGCTCTGATCGTAACACTTGAATAACACAATAAACCAATGCTGCCAATAATACCACAACCATAAGTCGTCGATAATAGCCTGTAGCTTTTCTCATCTCTTGTTTTTGCTTAATTTTCTATAGCTGTAAGGAAAAAAAAATGACCCTAAGAGTGATTTTCAAGAAAGTTGATAATTCTGCCTTCTCCACACAGATCGATATTTGCCCATGTTCCCCACTACATAATCCAAGTGTGGTTCTATATACATATGCCGCCATATTTTTTGTGTTTGCATATATGTACGGCAGTTACGCCAAAAATATTCGACAGTAACGGGTCAAGTGGAGGCATTGAAGTGTACCACAAATAAAACAAGTAATACTATTTACCTGAGAAGAAATGTAGTTGTGATGATGGAAAATAATCGAAGTAATATTCATTGTCAGTGGCTGAACGAAAATTGACCGCGCCAGGGGGTCAAGTTGAAACCTCGTTCCTGGAACCGATGAACTCAAGGTATACTACCGAGGATGATATCAACGAAATTAAATGAATATATTTAGGAAATTTTGTAGTTACGTATGACGACGGTGCGTTCCGTTCACAGCTACAATTTTGAAGCGACTTTTCCCTTTCTCTTTGATAATTCAGATCTAAATATCTGTAACTGTCGTAGATAGCAATCAAGCAGTCTGGGAGGAGACACACCGGCACTATGACTATAGTCAGCATCCAAAATGACGGTGAACGAATTAATTGATGAAAAACCCAATGCATATTTCCATTGTATTGGCTATAATTAATATAGAAGAAGTCAATATCGATATCCAAATAATAATACACAATGACCACATTTAGATTCGATATTTACATGTTTATAGAGGAATAGACGAATGTAACCAGGAAGAAAATAATTTCTGAGCCCACAATGCTCAAAACAAAGGGATACGTCCAATATCGATTTCGCAACAGGAGCTAACAACATATATTAGTTCGAAAATATATAATGACCAATTGAATAAACATCCAATTGATTCACTGTACTGTGTGAAAAAATTTACCTCCAAATTTGTCACCATAGTCACCAAATGAAATATGGTAGTACTGTAAACTTCGTAACCAGCATCTGTGCCGTCCCATAAATTAACTGGATTAATATACCAGTATATATACATACAGAAGTATATCATACACGTTTGCCATATTGCTGAGGGCGAATGATAAAATTGATTAACGATCCATAAAACTGTAGGAATTGCAATTGAAAAAAGGAAAACATAATTCACATTACCTATCATAACCCACATGACTCTTTGATGAACTGACAACAAACGATTTCTCTTATTCAATGTGTAATACTGTGGGAAGTGCAGAAGTTTCTTTGCAGGATAATCCTGTGCTAATAATCCAAACATTAAAACGGGCAATGACGTGAAAGCAACATTGAAACCCATGAGATAAATGCTGCCGTAGAGCGCCTGAATAGAATCGTTAAATAACTACATGTATAAGAAAACTTATATCAATTCGAATCAATATAATTCGTTCTCTTACCTGCGACGAAAACCCATTGTGTATACCAAATAAAAATTGGGGCGTAATAAAAACAATGTTTTTGTAGAAAAAATATTGGGTGAGAATACTGATTCTCATGTAATACCAGTGGCCATGGACCAAGAGAGCTTTTTTAAGGTACATAAATTTCGATAGAGCAAAATCGGCACTCATGGTCGCTTGTCTCCCTTCCCGTCCCATAATACCAATACCCACATGAGCCTCTTGAATCATCGATACATCATTACCACCATCGCCTATCGCAGCTGTTAATGGTCGCCTTCGAGAATTTTTGATCAGTTGCACAATCTGTGTAAGGGAAAATTTGGAGATACACATGATATATGAATGTTACGGATAGTGAGTAATGGAATAAATATATTCAGTATTATTTCGTCATTCTCATCTTGCCTCAGATTTTTGGAGAGGCGACATCCTACAGCATACTACAGCATCGCATGCCATAGCAATCATTCGCAAAAGTTCCGGATAACATTTGTAAACAATTGCCATACTTGTACCATCCATTATCAGGCCATATTGCTTATAAGGCTCCAATTTCAATCGTCGTCTATAATTTTTGAATTAAAATTAATCCGTTATTGGATTCGTTTATTCTTCCAATACTATAGATTCCAAATTATTTGAGTGTATTCACAGATAACTCACTCGAAACTTGTTAAACCGATGAAACAACCGTGAACTGTGGTTTGACCCATGAGTCTCAATACTTCTGTACCCGATTTGAAATGCCCACTAAAGAATGCAATATTCTCTGCAGTTTCAGCTTTATCACCAGTTATTATCCACACCTGGGAGAAGTATAAAAGATGATACAAACGTGAGTTCTATTGAACATTGATATGTGTAAGTTGTATACTGATGTTCTTAGTGATACTACTCTTGTAAAAAAATCATGTTGTTTGCGCGTCATTTTTGTGTTCAATGGTTTGGAATAAACTTCCAGGACTAAAAACTTCGCAATGTTCTTCGTTCCATAAATTTTGAGTTTCAAAAGGATATAGAAGATGGAAAGCATTTCCGAAACAAATCACCTTAATACCAGCAGCACGGAGCGATTCAAGAGTCTCCTCCACACCTTCTTGAAGACGATCTTCAATTCCGGTTGCACCCAACAACGTTAAACCACGTTCAATTGCATGATAAGTTTTCTCAACGTAGATTTTACGGTCAATACCAATAATTTGTCGTGTCTGTTCAGCACTACGTTTGAATTTGTCGTATTCTTGTGTTGTCAGTTTCTTGTAAGCTATTACAAGTGTGCGAAGTCCTCTCTGAACAAAATACATATGAGAATGAGAAGGACAAAACGCCGTATTTATCCGCAATATATCTTATTTAATTCATCAATTGTACTATTAATAGACTATATTTCACCGTATAATGTATATTCAATATCACATTGTCACAATAATTGAAAAATTAAATAGGTATAAGGAATTTGAATTATATTATAATAATAATAATAATAATAATAATAATACCTTCGATAAGTCTGCCACGTGTAACTGTGTTTTCATAATTTTTCCTTCATGAATTAATGGAAACATTTCGGAATCGGCACCTTTACAATATAACCATACATCACCCGTGGTATCTTTGACAATTACAGACATTCTCTTTCTCTCTAGGAGAATTCAATACAATTATTCTATATATCTTGGTTTCATACAATTTTTTTTGTTGAGATGATTAAACATTGAAAAGTGAATGTAATGAATCGTTCTGAATATTGAGATAATAATAACAATAGTAATAATGTAAAATTATTGTTTACCAGATGTAAATTCCAATATGTCTAATTTGGTAAATGAGAGGGTTTCATTGCCAACTCTAACCTCTATCTTCTCACCATCGTATTTGGTTAATACAACTCCACATCTTGCACTTGCTTCCACCAATGCTTTCTCATCTGCTGATGCTGCTTGATACTCTGGTAAATTCGGATCCATCAACAGTGAACTATTGACCCTGGTAATAGATCTTCGACGGAAGCTTTTACGAAACGCTGTTCGTTTAGCAGCAATATTATCCATAAGAATTGGTGGCGCAACATGAACGGTGTGACACACCGTAATTCCAATCATAAAATGCCAAATTTCGGGTGGCCAATCAAACACTTTAACAGCTTCACGTTCATCACCATCAACAGGTAATAAATATAATTTTCCGTTACAATCCTTTTCAAGATATATTTCACCATCAATTGAACATCTTCTAAATACCATCAAATTTTCGGTCAACGTCCCAGTTTTATCAGTAAATAAATATTCAACTTGACCAAGGTCCTCATTTAAATCCGATGAGTTGGCTAACGCCGGTTGCTCATTGCGTTCATCATACATATCCAAATCCCATCGGAAGAAATATGCACCAAGAAACTTTTGGACCTCTTCAGTGCGTAAAAATCGAGTATCAACGTGGATTAAATGATGTTGTTTGCGCCTATCGTAATTATGAAAAATGAAATATTATACTAACCAACTGTTACATAGAGTGATATTGGAATGATATAATTCAGAAGTATGGTAAAAGTGAGCATATCGTTTATGAATTTCATGAATCCGATAGTGGCGTATTCACCAACATAGCTCGACCACGATTCATTGTATTCGTATAATATTTTCATCGCAGTTGCGAACATAATCTCGAAAAAGAGAACTAGGATCAATAAAATCAAGTACCTATTGATAGTTCTGAAAATAATAAATAATCAATAATATCGATCATAGAATATAATATTCATAAAGTTCGATGCAGTTCAACATTACTTCTCAACAGTGGAAAATTTATTCAACGTCATCTTGGAATTGAGCGAGAGCTTGGTGTCTGAACCGGTATAAACACTAACACCAACCACAAACTCTGTGTCTTTCAGCCGCGATCCACGAAGCAAAATATTATCTATCGAAAGAGATCCTGTGGCACAAATGTTATCTCCCATTTGGACGTCTATCTTACCCTGAAATTCATAGAGGTTGGCACATGGATGTTGACAAGTCACTAAAGCCTCCATGGCAATAATGTCTTCCACAGACTTGCCCACAGTCACTTTCGGAACTTGTAGAGTCTACAACAAGAACAAACGAACATATTTTTAATATTTGAAAATATTGAACATTTATTGAATCCCCTTGATTGTTATTCACCTTCAGATTCGTTTCTCCATCCAAATTTGATGTAGTGACATAACAACAGTGATTCGGTTCACTACTGTACAAAAGAATGATATCACAGGACACGTCCTCGTCTCTTGAAACTTTCACTATGTCACCCACAACTATTTGTTCACAATCAATAATCTGGCCAAACAATATTCATTATTCAATTGATCATTTATGAAAGATAATAATGATAATCATAGGCGAAAAACTATAAATACGCGGTACATACTTGCATGCATTTATTGCGAATGGCGGTAACTGGAGTACTATTCACTTTGCTGTCCGTTCGATGTCTGAGAAAATCCTCGTAGCCTTGCTTACCCGCCGTGACAAGAATAACGAATAAAAGTGGTAGAAAAGTTGTTAATGGTGAAATTGGAGAATCAATTGCCACAGCAATTATTGCTGAGACTAGAAAATAAAAGTTTGCTACACGACGAAACTGTTCGAACAAATTTTTTGGAATGAAATTCCAGAGTGTGTACTGAAAATAAAAAATTCATTGTGTTGTTCAACTTGGATTAATGTATTAAATGCAATTTTGAATTATTCCAATTGGAAAATCATATGTCTACCTTGTTTGATTTGATGCGGTTCTTGGAAAAAGTTGTATTTGTGGGATCAAATCGAGAGTCAATTGTGAATATTCTGTGTTCATCATGCATGAAAGTGTTATTGCCCTGCAGTAAACAAAAAAAGTAAGTTATATCATTGTTATCGTTCACGTATCAATATCATGTGACCAAATTCCTGATAATGTCGAGCACGCGGGAAAAATCCTATATTCACAATTTTCCGATCAACTGATGAGGACAAAAGAGAAGACGTTTATAAAGTCTATACACACATAATTTTCAAATATACCATTATAATGCTGCAGTAGTGTGATGGCCAAACCCTGACCAACACTCATATCGTATCATTTCACTTCAATATGGCATATATTACCAGAGAAATTGGAACAATTTTGTTTCGAAATTATATAAAACGCATATTTCAAACTGCGCCATGTAAATTATATTGTATACTCACACGATGAGCGAGTAATCGTCGAAAATTGCGCCATTTGAAAATCCATTTGAAACAATTACACGACAATTGCTCCCGATCCACTGGTGTATCCTCAATATCGAGACAAACGCGAATTTTTTTCATCTTCCCAGACGTAACGATTGTCGATGTCATTGCATTAAACTGGTCTGCTATTTAGTTAAAATTCCGCCATTCGCATTTTTTTTCCTTATACTATTGCTTCCCGGACGTTTCCGGGAATACACTTCACTGAGTGTTCACCGTTTATCATTTATGTCGTTATCACATTAACCAATGAGACGATAAGGATAAACATTTATGCGTGAGGAAGTATACTTATTGCTCTAAATTTAATGCACCTTGCATATTGCACATTGAAAATACTACCGTCCTTTCGCTTTTCATATCAAGATAAATACATAAATATATAATATATGTACTATTAATATAGATGTATGTATGTACATGCAATTCTAATTCAATGAATAAATATCGTCACTAATTATGACCCCGGAGTCATCAATACGTCATCTTCAATGCCAGTTTTGATTGAATAAAAGCAGTATATGGTTCTTCAATTGAATTTTTCGGGATATATTGTGACAACGAATGATATTATTGTGAGGAACAAACAAATTTGACCTAATGTCCAAATCACTTGTGCTAAAGTCCTGTTGATGAGAAAACGACCATACGCAACACACAACAATTGATACTCAATTGTCTCCTGAATAGACAAATGGCCTCCCATGTTACGTACTCAGTTGTCATTCTCCTCAGTTGGAATCTTCAAGGTTATTCACCACTGTCAAGGTGATGAAGAATGGTGAATGTAGAGAATGGATACGTTGTCGCGGCCGTTTATCTCACAAGAAACCCGAGCAGCGATATATCCGGCGACAAAGTGCATTTTACATCGCACATATCTGCATTATTATACTGACGTAATACGTAATTGTCGTTATTGTTATATTTTTCGGTTTCATATGTATTTCGACGCCCAAGTTCTAATAGTACCTGAGTACTCAGGTGGAAGCAAACCGAAATGCGATTTTAGTTTTTTCGGATAGTAAAAACTATTTTGCATTTTATTACGAATTGATAAATCAAATTTGATCGATTAGTCGACCGCAAGATTATTAATTATGAGAACAATCTGAGGGAATGCACTTATATATTATTCGAAAATGGGTACAACATCATAGCAATTGTCTCATATCGGACCTGAATTTATTCTTGACGATTATAAGATATGAGGGCCATCAGTCTTTATCGATCAACCTACACAAGATTATTACTTAGCAGAAAAAATGTTGCCATATGTTACGATTAGATATCAACGACTAGTCCTGGTATGATAAAGCGGTATAAATCAATTATTTTCGTTACAATATGATATTACTTCAATATTGGACTGGAAAAAAATGAATTGAATATATGACGAACTGATGATACTCACCGCTAGCCATCGGTATCTACTATAACTCTTTAACCAATAAACCATAGGTTCATTTAGCTGCATGCAAGGGATCGAATTCAATCGAGAATATATTGATGGACACATTCGCTATTATGCTCGCGGCATTTCAATTGTAATGTTCCGCAGATCGAAAATCAATATGACAAGACATGTTTTAACTGCGGGCAAACGCAAGCTACATTGGTTATACTTGTGACAATTTATACATGAATGCATTCGACTATGAACTTGATAAAGTGTTAATCAATGACGTAACGCCGATCTAACACCAACACAAGTGTATTTCCATTTTCAATGAGCAATCGACGCATGTAACCATTAGATGGTTGCGACCGTTATATATATATTGCATTCGAATATCATCCCCCATCTATATATACCATACAATCAAATCTTCAAAAATATTTCCGAGATTCTATAGGGTTGTACAGAACATTGCTGTGAAATGAAAGCACGTGGTATTTTTCGACAGTTCTATATGATTTTATTTATATATATTCAAGACGCCGTTGACACCATAAATCATAAAATGTTATAGGTGTGATAGAACGGTGACATGATTTAATTTCATTGACGCAACAATGGAAATTAATCTATGTTTGCGAACTAGACACTTACCATCGTTCATGATCGCAGAAAAATAAAATTAAATGTATGGGTGCACAAAACAAGTTGCAGAAATTTTTGAAATGACAAGCGTCAACCTTACTTCAATAAAATAGTTATGATCACAGCAATATATGATAAAGGTGTACATAGAACGAAAGTCGTTATTTGGGCGATATATCGACATTTTCGTGACCAACAGAATTCGTGGATATCAACGTAGACGTACATGTGCGATGACGTATTTTTCAATCATTATCTGATAAAATTTCTCCAGGAAATGCTTCGATATCGGCCCACATATGTAGATATCTTCTGAAGCCCGTTCGATTTTAACTGAATGCACGTGTAAACTGGTACATGAATTTTTCGAACATGTGAACTGCTGGTGCATGCGCAACATCCATTAGTAAATTTATGAATAAATGAATGTATATAACTAAATAAATAAATGACTAAATACGTGAATATATATGCAAATCTCGATTTTTGATACACCCTCAATATGTATAATACTATTACGCCAAATTTTTATAAGTATATAATAATCTTCATATAGAGCGTTCACTCAAAGATATTAATAGATATATTGTCATATCTGTCTGAGTGTAGTTGGATAAATTTTCATCCAAGAACTATAACAAGCCAGATCTAGTTTGATCCGGCTATAGATTAGACCAGATCGAGGCAAACGCTACTCATACATAAAATGTCATCTGATCTGATCTAAACTCTTTTTCCCTGGGCTTATATTTGGAAATGTAAAATTATTTCTCAATATGTATAGTTATAATTCAATTTCGATTCATTGCCGAATATATATATATATAACACTTCAGTTTATCTATTAATGATATGGACATGGCCCCTGCCGTGCCACTACGAGGGAGAGCTTTTCGAGGATGAGTTTTTATACCATTTTTTGGCGAAAGTATTTTGATTGAATTAAACCGGAACGGCACGGTGTGGATCTTTCATATTTAACGATTCAATGTATGGGATTGGGGTTTTGCCCATTAGCCTACTTGAAAAAGGTCTTAGGTATGAGCAAATTTCTAACGGCCGAGATATTCCATTATTCAAACAGTATACGTACGTGTTTTCCCTCACATGGAAATATTGTGCTCAACATATATGTGGCTCATATACTAACAAGCCGCATTGTTCAACTGGTCCTAATAAGTTCGAATTGTGTGTGCATTGGTGATCAATGCAATTGGTTGCAGACCCCACACTGTAAAATGACAAAATCGGGTCCCCATTGGTCCCCATCATTGAGGAATTTCGAGAATTTTATTGTCCACAGCCTCGAATTTTCCCGACGATGAAGACTTCACAGTATGCAGTATCATTGTGCATATCGCACACATGCAGACATCGACATTTCTTGCAATTCACAAATGCCTCCAGCGACATCGTATCAACTTTCAACTGATGTCGGTAACGAAGATTAAAATTGCGCGCGTATTTTGTTATAAATATAATTATACTACCGTAATTTTCGGTACTTTCAAAGTTTAGAATATGCACATTTCAAAGCTCCAAATTTAGCGCGTGGTCTGATATAGTTTCAAATGATAATATCACTGTGGTTTTATTATCATGTTGCATAAATTTTGATCGACTTGATAGTATTTCGCTGGATTATATTTTTTATAATAGTTATTATTACTATTAATAATAATAATAATAATAATAATAATAATAATAATAATAATAATAATAATAATAATAATAGTAATAGTAATGATCACATATCTTTCATATATATCAAATTTACGGTATCTAAAATCCATATCGCGTTCTATTTTTGAATATTCCGAATATCAATAATTTTTCGACGAATCGAGATTCATATGCGCACATGCATATTCAGTTATTGCGAATTATAATCCACAAATGATGCAATAATTAATGCGAAAAGGTGAGAAAAAAAAAACGAAAATCAATAAACCAATCTTTTACACCGTCTCGTCTCCACGTGGTGTGAATACAGATGTTGTCAATATGATAATGGAGTATAATGTAATTAAATTTATCATCTGCTTAAATATATGGAACATGAGTTTGCCATACAGGATACAAAAGAGGAATGAAAATCTATGAACGCACACTTGTACATACTGCCATCTACATCGTGCTAATAATAATTATCTAACGAACGAACTAAAAATTATACGACGTACACTTCTGATCTTCATCATCTTATAATTGTGATACTGTGATAAGCGAGAGCGTACATATGATATGATAAACAGTATTTACACAAGTGCACACATTTGCGTCGTATCCATAGATCAAAAGATCATGCCGGAATCAATATAAATGAAGCTGAATTTTTAGTTTCGATGTCAGAACAAACTAAATTGGTATCGTGCATTTACAAGCTGAAACATTCTAAGATCTCTATATATCCACCATGTTTTTGCAATTAACTTGTATCTATTTTGTCCTCTGTGTATTTGTCCAGGTAAAAAAATTCGACTATGTTCTGCAAATTCATACCATTCATATCGATATAAGTCAATCATTTTCACGACATTGATTAACTGTTGTCAGGTCAACGCTACCCCTACCTTCGGAGCTTCTAAGACCGATTCAACTGGAGGATCTTTTTTTGGAGATGTGTTGAGAACTAAAGCCCAATTCTTTGATCAGCTCAGAAATGGTTTTCATCAGGTGATAAATTTACGAGTTGAGGAGTAAATAGTGTTTTAACTGCTGCCGTATTTACTTCAAAACAGAAATTCAATACCGGAGTTAGTGTTGTTTCAAACAATATTCATAATTTGGGAAATTCAATTAGCACATCGATTGACGCTACAGGTCGGCTGATAGATAATGGCATCACAGCTGGAAAACAATATGGCAGAACCATTTTCCAGGGCGCTATTATCGTACCAAAAAGTGTGTTCGATTTGGCGAATGCGTGCCTGCACCATACAAGCTACATAGACGCGAATGTAGCTCAAAATTTAGCTTATGTAGACGGTCAGCCTGAATATCTTTTCCAATATGTCAATGAAATTGGGCAGATTATTCCAGTCACAGCGGAAGTCGCTACCAAACTTGTACCTGGTCTCGGTGTTTGAAGGAAAACAATAACTCTACTAACAGATAAGTATCATTTATGCATTATTGACAAATGAGCAATAATGAGACGTTTATAATTGTGACGCATAATATATATGAATGAGAGTCTGCTTCTCAAAATTACTTGTTTTAAGATACATACTGTCATTGCACCATCACGACACGCACACGTGTATATATATATATATATATTATATCCTGTTGTATTGAGAAATAGACGCCCGGTGTATCATCATCATCGTAGATAAACACCACATTATTGTTGAAAAATCGTATTTTTTGCTCTTCATATTTATGTGTATTGATTACAATAAACAATTGAAATCAAAAATTTTTCAATTTTCTTCGTTCTATAAAACTTGGATCTCGAGTGGACATAAAAAGAAAACATTTTCTCTCAGTAGTGCCCATATATGCAGTATAATAGTTAATGATAATGTAATGAGGTTCAAAGAGAAAAAATATCTTCATGTTGACGAATCTTTGCATCGCTACTTAAATTTTGCCTTTGGTATCAATATTATTGAGTACCTATAACTTCAGCGAATTTCGTTGTGTTTTTTCCGTATACGCAATGCGACAAGACGCGAACGAACCTGTTGCTTTCAATTTTACTATGGTAATCATATAATATACTTTCATTCACCTGTTGTAAATTAAAGAAGAATTTGTTTATGTGGTTCATACTTCGCCTGATAGAAATATGATAGATTTTGGGTTTTTCCTTGAATAAAAAATTACACTTTCAATATGTACCTGAGTGTCGCGAGACAAATCTTTTCTATCATAAAATGTTACAAATATTATGAGGATATAATATATAATGCACGTTGTTTTTTATGAAAACAATAATATATATTGGATATAAATTTTTTCCGATGTATTCCTGCAAACCTCTTGCTTGATTCTATGTCAAGTGTGGAATCACCAACTCCAATTTATATTGACTTTTCCAATTATGTGAATGAAGGAAAACACACGCGAATTCACAAACGCTTGAAACGGTTCAGGTTTTTTTTTCTAATTGAACCATTGGACCACTATCATAGGTGCAATATCGAATTGTGTCCGATCCCAGGTTGTCCAAATGTTTTCAAGACCTCATACGATCTGACTAAATTATGTCAGGACTTTTAGTCTTTGGTTTTCAAGTGTATTTGTAAAATATAGGGCGTTCAATATCCCATTTCAAAATCACAGTAACTCTTTGTACCGTACTAAAAATCAATTTAGGCAATCGAACCGAGATTTATGAACTAATATCAATGCGAATATGATTGTAGAATCATACACTGTTATATATGAATATGTATACACAAACCATCGATATATTTTATTGGCGGAAAATATTGCTACATTACTTTCTTACGTTATATAAAGTTATATATGAAATATATCATTTGAATCATACATAGCGTGAAATAAATGTGGATATTTTCGATATTAAAGATATAATTATAATGAAGTATTGTGTCAATTACAGCTATGGTTGAAATTGTATATTGCGTTTAGTTTTGCTGATTGATGAATGTGTGGTCAGTGTATGCGTTTGAGCACACGCAAATATCCTCTCGGCGCAATACCCAACCCTTCGAAAACCTGCGGATTTACTTGAAACCAAAACTCCTCATATCCGGTCGGAGGAGAAAGTTGCTCCATCAATTGCTGCGCTCTTGCAATATCATTGGGGACCGCCTGCAGCGAAAAAATCATCCATATCCAACGTTAAATTGATAAACCTAACTTCAATAATTAATGAAAAACAATGGACAAGATTTATCAATGGTATACCTGATTCTGACACAAAGCACTGCCAATCAAAGCGATCAAAATTAATTGAATAGTCATTGCTGATTGATTGTATATGATGATGAGTGTCTCGTCAAAATAACAAAAGTCAAGTTCGGCTAATATATATTGTGCCCCACAATTTTTCAATTACTTATATATGGTCATCCCCATCTACAATGTTTTCGATTGATACTATCGAGAATCATCACTTGAATCAATATGCCAGTCATTGCTCGAGCCCATTCGCTGATGCTACAAAATTAGGCTGATTCTCGAAAGTCAACGATAAAAATATCATATGCTAATATTTTTTCTTCCATATGCCATTATCGCTACGCCTGATTTCTTCACAAATTCGTAATATTCTTCTTTTGTAATATTGTTACAGTCGGTATGAAAGTCCTTTTGCGCCATCTCTATGAATTTATCAACCATTGAATGAGGCATACGCTAAATGAATAATTGATAGTCATTATTAGTTTGTTCATAAATTTATATAATTATCGATATACATCAATATACATTATAACTGTCAGAATTTTTTTTTATTCAAAAGTTCCCAACGACTCATCCATATGATAGTTATATACAATGTATATTCTGTTCGTTCCCTCGATGAATTCTCGATCGATCACCGCAGTACCATCAATTTGTACGAGAGAATTAAATTGACATGATGGCGCTAATAATTGTAGCATCATTTGAGACACAGATTCCATGCATTGCTACATCGCGGCAATGAGGGCGCTGACTGGCGGATAACATGATTTTATTCACGAATGTAAATAGTATTGATGAGTATTTGACCATTTGGATCAAACAGTGGCTCAATAATTGTCACTTCCACTGATAATATTCAAGTGAATATACGTTCAATCGTATGTGATTGAGTGAAGCGAACGAAAGAGAATTTGTTTGTTGCTTAACTGACATTCACTATTCGGACATATTCAAACTTGATACTTTTCACGACCTGAAGTCGCGCACTGATTGTAACGAAATGGTAAAGAGCGGTGCAGACGGCAGAGAGAAGGTGATGAGAGAGAGACGGAGGGCGAATAATTGTGGAAAATTCGACTCGCCTAGCGTTGACTTGCAGAACCAGCTCGACGTTTTGCAATAGCGCGTCGCCATCTATCCACGCGACAGCACAATTTATTTCACAACTGCAATTTTTCGAATTTTTATTCGTTTTCCATCATTTTTTTGGATTTTTCTTAAATTTCTTGTACTTTCTCGATTGTCCTTCGATATTCTATGCAATTACATAAAAATACTTTTTCATTCCTCAATTTCCCACTGACTACACGAATTTCTCAGAATTTTAAAAAAATTACTGCAACCTGGCAACACTGCTACGAATCACTGCTGATTCCGGAGTGTTCCGGAGTTTTGACTGCGTCTGACTGTTTCTGACTACTGGTGATTGTGCCATATCGGACATAAGCATCAACCAATTGTGTGATCGGCCGTGTGAAATTACGGTGTCCCAGTGTAACAGTGCCATCACCATATCCATTGATATGTCAAAAAGTCTCAGCAAAGATTGATAATAACGGTAAGAATGATGCTGCCGTCGGCTGCGACAGAATTGAACAGAACATCTCAACGCTAACAAACGGCTCACAATCTTTGATCGCTAAAACTGGTCGGGAAAGAGGTCAAACTATGTCGACCATTGAAACAACGGGTACAACAGGACCCAGGGCTTCATTACCAGTTCTGAGTCACTTTAAGTATGAACATTTCGTCGCTGGGATATCCGGTGGTGTTGTCTCCACCCTCATGCTACATCCATTGGATCTTATTAAAATACGATTTGCAGGTGATACTTTTCACAATCTACACATATACTTTTTTTTATCACCTGTCCCTTTCGTTATTTCATTACACATCAACATGTAGTTGCTATCGTTATCATCATTATATGTTGTGCTATTCCAACAATCTGACATTGTTGTTAAACAAACACATTTTCAAATTCATGTTTTCTTATATTTTGTGACCGTCTGATAGTTGCAGACATTTATAATACTTTGAAGAATATAATTGAGAATCTGAATGATTCTAATCACTGTGAGTGGAGCAGTTTCACGTCCGAGCAACATACTGCATAATCGAATGCTATGTAATTCTATCACGAAATATTTATTGAAAAAAAAAATGCGCAACATATCTCTCGGATTTTTGTTACCTCATCGTTAATGACGTCATAAATTAGGAGACATGTAAAGAATATGATCGAGTACCAAAGAGAGAGAGTAAAAAAGAGAAGACATATATTAGGACAAAAATAACTCTTGGCTGTAGTGGATACGGTCCGTAGTTCAATTCGGTTTTTGTCATGATCGAACGAATTTATCTGTTAGAAAATTTGAATCCCATCCAGTGCTTGTCAAATAAATACAGAAGATATACATGAATCGAATGTTGATAATGTAAATATCGTTGTATTGTTAATACCTACATGTGATTGTTGAAAGCCGTTGACATTAATACATTATTTATAAAAGAATTACTTTAGTAGATTTCAAATATTTGTGCCTGGATTATCGATGTAAAAGATTTGGTCCGGGCATAAATCCCGATGTTAAACTATTTGCCATGAAATCTTTGTCTAATACAGTTTTGTTATAAGCATGTGCATGCGTGAGACCAATTATTATCGGGCTAGTGATTAAACCAACAGTGTTATCAATATTCATTTATCATTAATTGTTATTGTACATTGATAATAAGTCATTTTGTGCAAGGGATAAGCAGGACAGAGGACTTGGCAATGTATATTATAACATGTAAATAGAATACGATGAGAGAAATAACGTCAATGGGAAAAATCATGTTTTATATTATCAATTGATTATTGAATTGTCAATTCAAATTTTTTTGTACGATTGACGCCGCATGCCAAATCAATTCTGCGATTTTAAATAAACATGTTTTTCTATTGTTAACAGTTAACGATGGAATGACAAAGACAGCACCACAATATAGTGGACTGAGAAATGCAATTAAAGAAATTGTGCGAGTGGAAGGACTGCGTGGTTTATATCGGGGCGTTGCACCTAATGTTTTGGGTTCTGGCTGCTCTTGGGGCTTCTACTTTTTCTTGTAAGATTGTTCGGCATGATAGTTCTTTGTATAATCCCAGTTACTATCTGTACAATATCATAGATATATAACAACGTATTTTATCCACAGTTATAATAGTATAAAAACATGGATCCAAGGTGGAAATTCGAAGAAACCCCTTGGTCCATCACTACACATGTTTGCAGCCGCGGACGCTGGTGTACTCACGCTACTGATGACCAACCCAATATGGGTAGTGAAAACGCGGCTGTGCTTACAATATACGAGTGACGTTAAGCTCAGTGAATCGAAAAGATATTCCGGGTTGTTCGATGCGCTTGGAAAAATTTATAGAACTGAAGGTGTAAGAGGATTGTACAAAGTGAGCATTTGAAATCCAGCAATTGACCAAAAGGAAAAAATGTTATACTACACCAATTATACTTGATTCATAGGGTCTAGTTCCCGGAATGTTCGGGGTTTCCCACGGTGCAATACAATTCATGACGTACGAAGAAATGAAAAATAGTTATAATGATTATCGACAAATGCCAATTGACACCAAATTGGTAAGTCTACTGCAACATATTGATGTATCACGTTGATAATACCCATACAAACAAACTATCAACCCGTTTAATCACGTTGAATTAGAAAAAACGGAAAAACATATTTGGTTTCGTCATTTTCAGTGTACGACGGACTATATAATATTTGCTGCAATCTCAAAGCTCATTGCTGCTGCTACAACATACCCATATCAAGTTGTGAGAGCACGTTTACAAGACCATCACCATGATTATAGAGGAACGTGGCATTGTATTCAACAAACTTGGAGGTCAGAAGGCATACGCGGTTTTTACAAAGGTTTATCGCCGTATCTCGTGCACGTTACGCCGAATATCTGTTTGATCATTATTATATACGAGAAATTTACCGGTGATTAAACGTATATTTAGACAAGTAAATTTACAATCATTATTTTTTTGTATCATCTCCAATTGCATGGAGTGAATCAATAACCGATAGAATGTTCTATCGATTCGCTTGAAACTCCATCTGGGAAAATCCGATCAAGTTGTATTACACTAATATGTTGATATTCCAACTTTTATGCCTGACGGCACCGATGAGAGAAAAGATATTCATTTCGCTTTTTTCCGCGCTCGTGAATATATGGAGGCATATATAGTTTCCATACTTATATTGCTCTGAGCACATGTGAACTGTTAATCAACTCGCTAACTTCGACAGATCAATAGTAACACATACATGTGTATCGCGGAATTTTTTATTATTCAATTGACTGATTCAATGAAAAAATTTGAACGTTCAATACATGCTGAATTAATATGTGGGTATTACTACAATGAACGTGTTGCAACTAAAAGTTGATTTGTAAATGATAGCCCGAATTTATTCGTATGGGAAAATCTTTTTGCTATTGTGAGCACAATCACTTTCCAAAAAAGTATGAATTATTGACTATCGTTACAGCCATGTTGATGATGATGTGATTTAAGTGGTTCAAAGACAAGTGACGACAAACCACGTATTGAATGAATGAATTAGAATATGTAATAAGATTGAAAGGGAGAAATACAGTCGCAATGTCGGGACGATGCAATTGTGGCAGGTCCACTAATGAATTAATAATAACAAATACGTATATCACAAACAATCAATTAATGTTTGCGCGGATGCATCCCGTGGAAACTATATCGATAAACCACCAGCAGTACGATTTTTGGCCGAATATAAATGTATATCCATATTTCCACTGGATCAAATGACAAAATAATCTTTACTTTATTCCAATATCCTCCCGTTCAAGAATCGTACGCGGGTAATTAGTTATTGAAAATTGAACAATTCGTATATTTCG
This sequence comes from Zele albiditarsus, assembly GCA_958496275.1. NCBI lineage: Eukaryota > Metazoa > Arthropoda > Insecta > Hymenoptera > Braconidae > Zele > Zele albiditarsus. The sequence goes on along the minus strand of OY292413.1, from coordinate 11,894,725 downwards.
TGGAAACGTTGTAAGTAAATAGCAGTATTGCTGGTGGTTGTTTACAGGGGTGAAGGTTGGCGAGGCTTTTACAAAGGTCTGGGCGTCAACTTGACGAGAGTAACACCCGCTACAGTCATCACCTTGGTCGTCTACGAGCACATGTCCGACCTCCTTCTGGGAATGAAGTGATAATCCTGTGTAATGGCCAGCCAAAAAGTGGATATGAAATACTACCTCATGGTCGAAGTTTGTTTTCACCTCGAAATTCATCACATTTCATACCCTCACTATCCATTCCGATTCACTGCAATTACTCGATGTATTTTTTCATGATTCATTAAAGAAAAAAATTGATCAAATCGAAAGAAACGATGTATTTCCTGCAGTTTGTCCCAACAAATTGTAAAAATTAGTTGAAAGACCATTTACTCGAACGCCACGAAGGTATTTCAACTTTCATCACTGTTTTCATGGGAGCGTCGTGCTCGAGTATATTTGGATAATTTACTGTGAGACTGTATTGACATTATATATCTTGTTTGATTGTTAATACCAGGGATTCAAGTATTATAATAGAACATTTGAAAAAAATGGAATTGCATTATAGCGATTCTGCATCGTTCAATATTTATGTAATATTCATTCGAAATATTATAGAATGTAGAAGGATATGGTGCAAAAATTCATATGTATTATTTATCTGAGATTAAAACCTAAATCGTGTACGATTTAATAACGATAATGCCGAGTTTTACCCGAGTGAATGATCGAGTTTGCCAAACACAGAATCTCATAGTTTAGCAGTGATGGGATTGTTCTCATGTATTCTGGACGACACCCACTATTTCGTGATAAATTATTCTAATACAAACTGCGGGATTGGATCTATATTAAGCAATAAATAACAAACGCCATGAGATATTCGAAAGGAAATAATTATTATCATAAAACTTGAAGAACAAAAAAGCAACTTCCGTCCCCTTACAATCATTGTTGTCTTCTTCAATTTGACTGTTTCTCATTTTTTCTTTTTTTTTCTGTTTTTTTTTTTTTTTTTTTTTTTTTTTTTGAAACATGAAATTTTACAAAAGTTTATGATGTGATAATGTTCACTCCAGTTATCCGCAATTATTCAACAAAATGCACGTAATAGAACAAAGAATGGATGTGAGAAGTTGTACGTCGTTAGCCACGAATTTCTGGTTTTTCGTTTTTTTTTCCTTTTTAGTTTGTTCTTTTTTTTTTTATTTTTCATTTTTTAATTTTTTATTCATTTATTCATTCACTTTTTTTTTGTCTTTTTCCCGTTTTTCGGCCACCCAGTTTAAAAAATTGGGGGGGGGGGGGGGGGGGCAATGGAAAAGAAAGTCGAGAATTAAAAAAAAGTAACCATTTGATATATAGATAACGCTGAAAAATAACGAGGAACAAAGAAACGTAATGGATAATTACGCTAAATAGAGAATAATGATTGAATAACAAAGGAAGAGATTAGCGGGAAGAAATGAACTGCAAAAATGAAAATTCCTCTCGATTTAACAGAAATGGAAGAAAAAGGAAAAAATATGCGTTGCGTGGTCCTCATTTTCACTCCTTCTTCACGGCTTGTTTAGCCTGGTGCGCTTGTAGCACGGCGACAGCCTCCTCGACCTTGGCCTTGAGCGACTCATTATGCTCGAGCATATGGAGCAACTCTGAATTATCAATTTCCAACAGCATACCGGTAATCTTACCCGTGAGTTGGGGATACATGCACTGAATAAGTGGAAATAGCCTCTCGCCAAGCATTTGCTTTTGTTCTTGTGGCAATGCCGCAGCCAACATTGATGCGGTAAGTGGCTCCTGGCCTTGAATATGTACCGCCTGTTGTACTGGTGCAGGCGCTGGCATTGGCATCGGTTGTGGTGGATTCCGTACATTCAAATTATATTTATAGTTGGAGGGTCGGTTTTGCGAGGGTGAAACACCAACTGTTGATCCAGTCATTGTACGACCCTGAATATTAGTACCACCAACTGCCTGTTGGCCAGTAATCGGTCTGGCCGATATTGCATTTCTCATAGCACCAGCTTGTGCTGCAGGTGCACGTGGTGCTGCGCGGAAGGGTCCTTGCATTCCGGCAAATCCGGAGCTTCCCGTTTGGACATTTGGTCGAACTTGATTGGGTTGCGCACCCCATCTCGGTGTTGTACGTACTTGCGCCATTTGGGCAGGTCCATAGAAACGTTGCGGTTGCGGTAATGTTGGCACAAAGAAACTTCCAGCGCCACCGGCTTGATACATTGGTCCCATTTGCTGCATACGTAGGTTCGACATCCTTTGAATATATTGTGAAGCGAGATGAGCTTTCCGCTCATCTTTACGCTGTGCCAAAGCCACATAAAGTGGTTTCGTACCAACAATACGACCGTTCATCTCTGTGACAGCTTTTGTTGCTTCTTCAGGTGCTGAAAAGCATACAAAACCAAAGCCTTTACTGCGACCGTCCTCCAGCATCACTTTAGCGGAAGTGATTGTGCCAAATGGTGTGAATTCTTTGCGCAGACGTTCATCATCGATGGTATCATCTAAATTTTTTACGTAGAGATTCACGCCTTGATAACGATTCAAACGCTCAATCTTCAATTGTTCAAATTTACGCTTCAATTCCTGTTGACGCTCAGCTTTTTTCTGCGCCCGACCAACGTACATAAATTTACCCTCAGCAATTTCCTTGCCATTGAGTTCGATAACAGCTTGCTCTGCCGCATCAGGATCTTCAAATGCAACGAATCCAAATCCACGTGACTTGCCATCGTCCTTTGACATCACTTTATGGCTTGTGATTGACCCATACTTTTCAAACATATCCCTGAGCTTTTCGTCACTCATGTCCTCACCGAAATTTTTCACATAAACATTTGTGAAGAGTTTTGCCTTCTCACCGAGCTCCTTCTCACGTTCCTTGCGTGGAATAAATTTACCCACATATACCTGAAACCATTTCATTTTACTATTCGATAATGATTTACTAATGAATACACATATAACTTTTCAACTGAGTTACAGTTGATTAGATTATCAAAAGAATGTTTTGCCTCACTTTTTTGCCGTTCAACAGCATGCCGTTCACTTTATCGATAGATTTATTGGCAGCTTCTTCAGTTTCAAAGTGAACAAAACCATAACCCTTAGACTCTCCTGTTTCGTCTTGAGCGACTTTACAGCTCAAAATATTACCAAACGCAGAAAATGTATCATACATGGCTTTATTATCAATGCTTCGGTCTAAATTTTTGATAAAAACATTTCCGACGCCAGATTTACGAAGCGACGGATCACGTTGAGACCACATTATGCGTATAGGACGTCCTTTCAGCATGTCAAAGTTCATTGTGTCCAAAGCACGCTCAGCTGTAATGTAAAAATTCGTTGCGTTATTATTATCATGATCATTATCTCTGTATTTCGTGAATGTCCTATTTCAAATCAATTCTATCATATTATATATAAATATTATATCTATTAATCAACAAATTTGTTTGTGACACGTGGCAACGAAATACTCTATTCGAATCATTTCAGATCGTTGGGACGTCAAACCAACATGGCTTCCTAGCATGAAAAGTGCGAATTGAGAGACGGAAAAAAAATTTTATTGTTTTCAACAATGAGAATATATATGTGAAAATATAAAATAATCTGCAACATGAATTTCAATGATAAAAATGAAATTGACATGCAATGCAGCGAATGAAGTGAATTCTATAAACGCATTTACATATATACATGCATGTTATATTATCTATAGGTATATATAATATTAATGAGTATAGTCAGTGGCCTTGCCATGCTTCCAATATGGTGGCCAAGTGCACGTGTTTTCATGCACGTTTGCGTGTGAGAAAGAAAGAGGAATATGATAATGGCGTTGAATGGCCACGCGGTGGCGTACGATTGCCATAACTTGAATTGATGAAGAAGCTACTACCGCTACTAATAATGATAATAATAAAAATAATAATAACAATAACGATAATATCAAATATTATGATGATAATGAATAAATAAGTAATAATACCCACCATCAGCGGGTTGTTGAAAATTGACGTAGGCATAGCCGAGCGAGCGTCGGGTAATCACGTCACGACACACACGAATCGAGAGGACGGGTCCGGCTGACGAAAATTTCTCAAATAGCATGGCCTCAGTAATGTCGGATTGGAGATCACCTACATACAGTGACGCCATGGGATAATTGGGTGCGCCTGGATTCATTTTGATATTTTTTCTTGCTGCCAAAAGTACTTGATTGGCTTATACAAATTGAATGAATAAATGAAAGTATTGGGCAGCTTTAAACAAAAATGGCCTCTTCACGTTGCACCTCTCTCTCTCTTATGCTTCAATATGGCTTGGGCTGCGTCCACGCCTCACAGTCACGACTTCAATATCGTTGTTTGCTTACTTTTCACGTGTATTTAACAAACGATTGATTTTTATGTGTGCACTGTGGCAAAAATAAATTCACCATAAGAAATTGTCGTCGTACTACACATTTACACATACACACACGGCCTCTTTCTTTTCTGTCGTTACTACGCTTTTTTGTTCCACAGACTTCTTCGTTCTGCAGAGATTTTACCTTCTACGATTTTGCGATTTTTTTGGTTTGAAGTTTTTTACGTTGTTTTTTTTTTATTTTTTTTGTATTTTATAATTTTTTTTTGTTTTTGTTTTTATGGGTTTTCTTTAGAAGAGTAGTTAATTCACGAATGGAGGTGGGTTGTGTGACCTATTTTTATGGTAAAAAGGAGACACAACCACACGTGAACACAACTCTACTCTTAATGAGGAAGAGGCATTGAAAGTAGTTCACCGTGGCCTTATATATTGGGCCGTGGCACGCATGTGGCACGTACATCACGCCACACAAAATAGTCCCCGATCCAAACCCCATCTACACGCATCTCCAGTACAACAATTGTCATTTTGTATACACCAACAGCATACATATAGATATATATATATATGTCGTGTGTTTATATATACATACATGCACACATGCTGTATGCACTTATTCATCCTTCTCCGAGTTTTATATTTTTGCTCAAATTCTCACACTCAACATCCAAAATAAATCTGCCTAAACTTTGTAAAGATGTATGCATGTGCGCATGTATATATAAAATGTCCAATATCTCTGTGTATATGGATAGATATATCCTACGTAAAACAGATTTCTTCTTTATCAATATCAACATTTAGAAACGATTCTTTGGGAGGCGGATGGTGGCGCCAAAAGATATTTCACGAAAAATTCCTAACCTATCGTCATCACGAACACTGCGGCCGATTATACTCTGAAACGTCGTCCCGGTGACTTTCTCCGATTTGTCGTAACCAAATCATAAAGAAACGAGCAGAATATTCAGGACATTCATCAAAGTAATTGGCAATGGCTGGGATCAGACCGAATTTCTTAATTAGTAAGAATTTTTGTGTTTTTAAATTAAAGTTCAAAATACTTTTGATTGTGATTAACTAATGATGATACTCGATAATTGCTATGAGAAGTACAAGGGCTTACATAATAATATTTTGGTTTTAGATGGGGGATTGAAGAAGTGGGCCTACAACTTGTCCCGCTTCAATCAATACGGCAAGTTATAGTATTTTTAATTAAGAAAATTCGTTTACCTATGTAAAATTCCGACTAAAAATACTAAAAATGTGGCGCTATTCATTCAGGTTTGATGCATGATGACTGTCTGTACGAGACTGATGAGGTGCAAGAAGCCATTCGTCGTCTACCACCGAAAATTTCTGATGAGCGTACTTTCCGCTTAGTTCGTGCACTGCAACTTAGTTGCCAAAAAATCGTCTTACCGGCAGAACAGTGGACGAAATATGAGGAGGTGTGCATTATCAACAATCAAATACCCCGATTGCCTTTTTTGAATGCAGAGCAAAATACTTTATTATTCTCTTTCCAGGACGTGCATTATCTTCAACCGTACCTTGATGAAGTTCGGAGAGAAATAAAGGAGAAGGAAGATTGGAACAAGGAATAAGTATATGAAAAACAATTACTACATGTAAACCACTATTAGAAGAATTGTAAACAGAAATTCGTGTAAAATTAGATGTGTCAAGGGAGAAAAACTGCGAATCGTGTAAATAAAATTTGTCTCACTCTATTTTTCATTGTATACTTCAATGGCAGCTATAGTAATTGTATGCTTAAATGAATATCATATTACGCTCCGATGTTTTCATCCATATATAGATATTTTTGCTACTCAAACAATTCGCATCTATACGTACTCATGGACACGAATGCATGTATATATATACATATATGCATATGGCGGAAACACGTGTGCAAGGGCAACTAGGGGATGTGAGAGCAACTCGAACCGATCAATATCTCATCCCCCACTTATGTAGCAGTGATTTCCGGCACCCCGTCGTTATTCCATTGAGTGAATACTTTCAAGAAAAAACAAATATATATGTAGTCGCAGTTCGGCTGTATTCTCGACAGGCAACGTATCACTCACCCCGTTTTGTTCAGTATTGTTCTCTCATAGTACAACATCATCTTTATTGGGAACCTCATCGTCGTGACACAACGTTCGCCGTCAATTAATAACGAATATATCGTTACTATATTATCAATTCTCCGTTTTCAATACTTTTAGATTCATATAATATAATACGGTGAATGATCCTTCAGAGAACTATTGAATCATCACGACGAATTTGAAAAATATGAAAGCAACGATATCGGTAAGATTTTGATTTTTTTCCCTCGACTTTTCTACTCACTCAGAAATAATTTCAATATGTCTGTGTATACATATAATGTGTATTCTGCTACTTTCATTCATGATGTGAAAATTGTGAGCTAAACTATTTTCTCAGGCACTCAACTCTTTTATTCGCCTTGTTGAACTATCGCGATAGGTCCTGCAGCCGGCATCCCCTAGTTGCCACGCGAAATTGATGCTATAACTCCCTGACCTTCTTTCAATTCATCTGAAAAAAAAAAAAAAAAAAACGTCTCAATACTCATTCATTATCGTACAGCAAATCGTTATGACTAACATCCTCCTTCAACCGTTATTCAATCGTTTCTCATCAATGTGCCGGAAAAATCATTGTTATGTAAATTTATAAGTGTGAATTTGCATATTATCTTTTAGATGCAAAAGTCGAGAAAAACGACGTGCCAATCAACGTGGATAATGCTGAAATGCTCGAGCTTCAGGGCTAGAATCAAAGTATCACCGAAAAGTCAATCAAAGTGCAATACTGGTATATCAATGGATCAATAACGTACTTTCATCATTGTACACAAGCGTCATGATGCTAGTGATGCCAGGTGCTATGACGATTGACTACGTCTTCTACATGTATAAAGTATCAACAACCGAATTGATTTTATTGCCCTCGAGATATAAGATATAAACTGCGACAAGGGAGAGAAAAAAGAAAAACAGTTATATTCAAATAGTACGATATGACAAAGAGCATGGATCTGTTATTGTTGATTGGCATGTATATATAATTTAATTGTATATATAACACGTGTATATATCGTCACCTAATATACGTACGTACACTCTGTAAAATTTGTTTGAGTGTAGTTTGTCATACACATATGTATCATTGAAAGAAAAGACTAAAGGAAGAGACCGAACGAGCATTAAATAAAGAGGGTACAACAGAAGAAGACAGCGAGTCACACCGAAGTGGAAAAGCAAAAATACGACATTCTTTTTGAAGTAAACAAAATATAATAATGATAATAATAATAATAATAATAATAACTGAATTATTAACTCCAAAAAAACGAAAATAAGAAGTTAGAGATAATCTTCTTCAAGAACAAAAGTACGAATGCGAGAAAAAAAATGGCTGAACCGTATGACATAAATTTAGTATGGTTGGTGGTGGTGGGTTTTCTCGTTGCGTTCATTCTGGCCTTTGGAATTGGCGCTAATGATGTAGCAAACAGTTTTGGAACTAGCGTAGGTGCTGGAGTTTTAACTATCTTTCAAGCCTGTATACTCGCGACAATATTCGAGATTGCAGGCGCTGTTTTAATCGGATACAAGGTAACGGTTTTGAACCCCGTATCCATTAGTTAACCCTTCAGTAATAACATTTTACTTAAGGTATCTGATACAATGCGAAAAGGAATTTTGGACGTCACTCTCTATGAGGGCTTTGAGAAAGAACTTATGGTTGGTGCTTTATGCAGTCTTACTGGATCGGCAGTTTGGTTGCTAGTAGCTACGGCATTAAAGCTACCAATATCTGGTACGCATTCCATTGTTGGTGCCACTGTTGGTTTTTCACTAGTTTGCAGAGGCACAGCTGGTGTGAGTGTATATTGAAATTCACATCTGTATATTATTTTTATTAATTATAGAAAGATATTGAATTCTATTGCAGGTAAAATGGATGGCTCTAGCAAATATTGCTGCGTCTTGGTTTGCCAGTCCAATACTTAGTGGGATCGTCTCTGTCAGTATCTTCTGGTTAATTAAAAAGTCAATACTACAGTCGAGAAAACCACTGGACCGAGGCCTCAACGTCCTACCAATCTTTTATGGCCTCACGCTCGCTGTTAACATTATGTCAGTTGTATTGGATGGACCTAAACGTAAACTGGAATCAATTTTCTCTCTAAGAATACGTTTTTTATGCTTCATATACTAATGATATATATATATGTTAATTTGTTTGTTTTCTTTGAAATTTAGTTTTAATGCTGGACAAGATACCTTGGTGGGGTAGTATAATAGCTGCACTGATAGTTGGTCTAATATCCGGCGTGATTGTTTATTTTTTTGTGGTACCCGCACATCGTCGACGTATTATTATATCATCGAGCAATATTGATGGGCAAACAATCAAATTTGGTGCTTGTCATAAAAATGAAACCACTGCACTGGCCGTTATTACTGAGACACATGTCTCATCATCGAAACCAGCCGGATCGAATACCAAACTTATCGAGATCAATCAACCGACATTGAAGGGAAACAGCAGTGCGAGTCCACTTTTAACGATGGCCAGTGGAGGCAGGGAAACCGGCGATGAGGAGGATATCGGACATGTTGGAAACATCCAACATCAGTATGCGGATAATTCTGAAGTTTCCAAACTCTTTTCCTTCCTTCAAGTGCTTACGGCAGCTTTCGGCAGCTTTGCTCATGGTGGCAATGACGTTAGCAATGCAATTGGTCCACTTATTGGGTTGTGGGCAGTATATGCTGAAGGGTCAGCACGTCAAGAGGCCGAAACTCCACTTTTAATTCTTCTTTATGGTGGATTCGGTATTTCAATAGGACTCTGGGTGTGGGGACGTCGAGTTATTCAAACATTGGGTCAAGATCTCGCAAGGATAACACCCACAACAGGTTTTACAATCGAGGTAAGTGACCAAATATTATGACCGAAAATGAATTCCACACAAATGTATATGTGTATTTCATTGTAGGTTGGCGCTGCATTGACCGTCCTATTGGCCAGTAAAGCCGGATTGCCGGTTTCAACCACTCATTGCAAAGTCGGCTCAGTTGTATGCGTTGGCTGGGCCTCACGTGGCGGCGAAAGCGTCTCATGGAAGCTTTTCCGAAACATTGCTTTCGCCTGGCTCATCACTGTTCCCATTGCTGGATTGCTTTCTGCGGGTTGTATGCTCGTCATGAAACAAATTATAGTTATGTGATAATGACCGCCGATAATGGTAATGTGGACTACGTCTGGAAAAAGCTTGAGAATTTTTTTGTCAAAATTGTCGTTATTGAATAAACTATTCCAAGATGTTAGATATAGATATGTGCAATGCATTACCGAATTATTATCTCACATATTTCTCCAAATCATGATACCATGATTACTTTTTTCCTTTTATTTATCGTTTACATTTTGTTTTCCGTTATTGATCAATCATTTTTTACTCACAAATATCACTTTTAATGCGCCTCTATGTAGCAACCGGCAGAATCAATAATCGCGGTTGTTATAGAGATGACCAAGTGACGTGCGTCTTTGTCGGAGAAACTTGAATTAAGTGAAACATTTTCCTCCATAAATTATTTATCGTTTGGGATAGATGGGTGACTTGTCTGTAGTACCTGGATACTCGTTCAATAATTGTGCTGTAAGTAGAAATAATGTTGCAAGTTGAATATACCTTTGTTTATCCATCGGTCGAGTTATAATGAATGAGAATATCAAATGTTAATTGAAAGGTTCGAGATCATGAAATGAAACACAAATCAAATTATTCCAATGGCTGCAGAATTGGGTGTGACTCAAGTGTTAGTCCTGCAAAACGACCGGTTGATTCTTCATCCTCTGCATATGCCCAAAAAATCGCTGAGGAAATTTTGTATGTGAGATAAATGAATAACTATTATATATTTTGAGAATAATGTATTTGATAGTTTCTTTGGCGAATGTATGATTGTGAGTACTGCAGATATGATCCAACTTTGACTTATGGACGGGCTAAAAGCTATCCTTACCGTCAGGTGATTCCCTATTACGTGTTGTATGCTCAGAAGTGTTTGAAGTTCAAGGCATTCTTTCGTCAAAGCGTGTTTGACTCACCATCAGAGTTTCATCGGATACGGCATGTTAACATTATATACTTCTTGGAAGATGATACCATGTGTGTTGTAGAGCCTCCAGTTGATAATGCCGGCTTAATCCAAGGTAAATTAGTAAGTCGGGCTAAAATTCCAAAGAACCATGATGGAAAATGTTATCATTGGAAAGATTTGAACGTTGGAATAGATATAGGTACACTGCTTGCATTCTATCATCATGACCGTTCATATATTACACACTTGTATTAATTGTGTTCGTCCTATGGACATTTGCAGGAATCTATGGAATAGTCTATCACACGGTGGACTGTGATATTTTTACGAATGAATTTTTACGGAGTCAAGGCATTGATGTAGGCGATAAAGAGGAGCCACCGTCAGATTCTTATATCCAAGATCGCTTGACTAAAGAAACTGCTGTTCGGGTAGCATTGGCAGCATCGAAACAATCGCGCTCTGGTTTATATGATTCACGTCGAAGATTTTTGGAGTATACTGGAATGATCCTTACTTTTGAAGCAATATGGAACGATGATTTATATCATGTTTTGTACTTTCTCACGGACGATACGATTATTATAAAGGCAATTGCTAGGTCAAATTGTGATAGTAATTCTCATTGTGTGTTATTGAAGAGAATGAAAGTGCCGAAGAATTGGACCGAGATGCCCAATACGTTCCCCAGCATTTATCTTGAAAGTGGTGATGCAGAGGTTGTGAAATATTACACCCCAACTGATTTAATAGTTGGTCAGACAATATTTATATTCGGTCGTCGGTTTTTGCTTTGTGATTGCGATGATTTTACTAGGAAGTATTACTTGAAAATGTTGAATATCGAACAACCTCGAAGAATATTGTCAACGAACTTGGGCCCACCTTCCCAACATAAAGTCTGCAATCAATCACGACCAAGAACTTCTCTTGAAACGAATGATACTACAAAGAAGAAAGATGCTATGCGCAATATATTCAATCATCCGAACAAATTACGATACTTGGCGTCTATGGTAGCAGTACATCCAGAAGATGAAGGACGCGATTTTGTTTTTGAATACAATTTCAGCGATGGAAAGGTAAAGATAAATGAAATTGGTAGACGCAATTCTGGTCATCGTGCCGGATGCTTTTTATCATTCATGCATGTACCCAAACCACGAAAATCGAATGATAACTGCAATGATGTTGACAACGCAGATGACAATATTACTTATTATAGTCCCGAGGATTTCTTCATTGGCGCGCAGATAAACGTGTTTAATCATAGATTTGTCATTAAAGGTGCAGATCTTTCTGTTTTACAATACATCAAAACTAATGCCGACAATTTTTCACCGGATTTAGTTGAAAATATGATGAATTATTTTACTGAAATAAAAATAAGTGAGGGAAAAGTTGTTGGTCACAGCCATGATTGTCGAGAAATAATAAAAGAGCCAATATTACCTGCGAGACCATGTGTCAATTCATCACCATTGGTTCCTCAGAATATCGCATCGAATTTGTCGGATGACAAAATTCGTAACTCGGGAGGAAAAATAAAAGATGAATGCATTTCAATGCCACGAAAGATAACATGGGCGGATCAAGTCCAGATACCTTGTAGAATATAACAAAAATGAAATAAATGACCCAAATGATGATAATGATAAACGATTGAGAAATTATGTTAGAATCAATTAACAATAAGAATCATAAGATTTCTCATTAAAGGGCGGTACAATAACACTAATAATGTTTCACCTGCCATTGTGGCTACACATTTTCATTTACAGTCAATCATATATCTTTAGTTAATTATCGATATTTTTCTTCTCTTCCAATTTTCATGCGATTCACACAATTAATCGCAACTATGTTCGCACACCATGAACATGATCCCTAGGTGCGCACATTTACAAACTCGTGAAACCGTCCGGCGTGCGTATTGTTAAAAGAAACAACAAATCAAAAAGAAATTACTGTTGACAGGATACATTTTTTTTTGTTTTGTTTTTTTTTTCGCTTTATCGTCAGCGGGATCGTATAGATCGTGTATATAATTGTAAAGTACATGATTAAATCATAAAAACTTCTCCAGTCGCATGTCGTACCGATGAGGCCGTAGGCACTGAATTTCACTGTCCACTCGAGACTGTCTTCCTCACTCTACATTCTCTCGACCTATTTCTGCTTCCGTTCTTTCTATCTATTATCATTACTATTATTATTATTATTATTATTATTATTATTATTATTATTATTATTATTTTGTTTATTTTCGAAGTCACGCCTGATCGAGTAATCATTATTTTCTCGATCTATCAAAAGAATCATTGACGCTGTACAATTATTGATTGAATCATTCTTCAGTGCAATAATCAGAAATATCAATGACGATGATCGATTGACGTTTGCCCAGAAGTAATAACGTTATCTTCATTTCTCTCAAGGTACATCGCGGAGTTGCACAAATTATCCTGGTTTGCAGCAGTTGGGATAAGTAATGGGTCCATCATGAGTCATTAACAGTTTCACATTCGTTTATCTTTCATGTTTTCATTGTAATCAACAATATTGTCAGAATAATGTAACCGTCGCTACTGACGTGGTCCTCGTCCTCTGCCACGTCCATCTCGCTCCTGTAACCGGAATATTATTATATTGTTTCTCCTGCTGCGAAGTGAATATTCGCCACCCTCAATTTCATTGATAAAACTTACTTTACGTTGATGCAAATGGTGTGCGTTCTGGTGATGTATATGATCTCGTCCTATATCGTTTGAATGCGGCCGACCTCTGTAAGCCGTCGACGGTGGAGAAAGTTGTTGATGATGATGCTGATGGAGTTGTTGTTGCGGCGGTGGTGGTGGTGCTGTCTGTTGTTGAGGTTGTTGATGCTGAATAGCGTTTAATGGTGGTCCTTTACGCTGATCCTCCTCAGCTTGTCTCCTCTCATAGTGTCCGAAGTCATCAAAAATACTCGTCGAATGACGGTACGTGTGTAATATACGCAAAACATGGACACCTTTAGCATGTGGCACTTCTTGCGCATCACGTGAGTTAGTCACCGGTTTATTCTCATTGTTTTCTAATTTGATATGTCGCAATTGGGTATTAGGGACATCCTTAACATATATCCAACGAACGCGAAACTGTCCTTTCCATTTGTCTTGAGACCATACCGAACTATTACTTTGGTAGTCAACTGATGACACCATTTGTGCCATACCACAAAAATGGCCCGAGCCATTGACAGAAAAAAATAGATATAAAGGGGCACCGTCTCTGCTTGCCTCTTTGAACGCTTGATCAAGTCTCTTATTACCATGCTCTGTACTACACCAAATTTCATATTTTATCGAACGATGAATATCGTCTTCGGAGTACGACTTAATAACGAAGAATTTCGCGCCCGGCGCTGTTTGATCGAATTCCTGTGGATTATAATCATTCTTCACTTTAAGCTCATCAAGAACTGGATGAGATATAGGTAGTTGTGGGGTTGCAGATTGTTGTTGTTGTTGTTGTTGTTGTTGTTGTTGTTGTTGTTGTTGTTGTTGTGGCAAAGATTCGTGTTGATGTAAATGATGCTGTTGTGATTGTTGGTGATGGCGATACAGATTAGATGCTGATTGAGCCTGGTGGTGGAAATGATCATGATGATTATGAGATTGATGGTGTGTCTGATGATGTTGCTGCACAGGTTGTTGATGTGGTGGTGAGTGATGTTGGTGCTGATGATGGTGCTGCTGCTGCCGGTGCTGTGGCTGTATCTGTGGCGGTGGTGGCGGCGGTGGCGGCGGCGGATGTTGAGGCATGATATGCGGAGGCTGTTGTGTTGGAACATGAGTCATTTGGGCCGGCACCGGTGGTGGTGAAGGTGACGATGCACGCTTCCAACTTGGTGGTGGCGTTGGGCGCTGTCTTTGAATTATCGGTGGTGATTGTACTAGAACAGTCGGCGGAATTTGAGGCGGAAGTGGAGCTTTTGGTGGAGTCGATGATGATTTCCCTTCACCCCATGTACCAATATCCATATTATGTTTTCCAGGAATGATTGGAGGTGGCGGCATGCCTGCTTTCTTTTTCATTCCTTGATTAATCGATACTGGTGGCACCGGTTTTGCGGGTTGACTCGCCACACTAGCCCACGTTATTTTTCTTTGCTCTTTGGGCTCTGCTTTGCTCGATTGGGATGACACAGTCTGATCGTGTCGCGGTATTTCACCACCTATTGACAATCCCTGAACGCCCTGATCTATTGTCTTTATTTCGCTGTTGCCAGCTGCAGCCTGATAATTTTCCGTGCTACGCGGTTGTGGATAATAATCTTCGTAACGTGCCTTTCTTGGTGTGCCCCAAGCATTGAAGTCGCCATTGCCAGCGGGAAAATAATTAAAAGCTGGTTGACCGAAACCACTGAATCCACCTCCCGCACCGGTTGAAAACATTTGGTCCATTCCATAAGCATCGTGACTTATTTGTCCACCATAGCCCGATAGAAATGCAACTGGATCAGTACCATTTGACCACGTACCATCGCCAGCTCCAAATGTCTGATATTGAAATGATGTGTTTGCGTAATAGGGATATGGCTCACCAGTGCCAATCGGATAGTTTGAGTGATGTTGTGCATTATTGCCACCTCTCCATGAGTCGAAATTCGATTCGTCACCTGCATGATCATTTTGCTGTTGTTGATGTTGTTGTTGTTGTTGCTGCTGCTGCTGTATCTGATGTTCCTTGGGACCATTGCTCGCTATGCCAACAAATCATAAACAATATGATAAAAAAATAACAAAGAACAAGACATGTTATAACATTCATAATGATTGTTATGCCAAATGTTCACTCACCCTGACTGTTGGCTTGTCCTTTCATCCGCTGCATTCCGTAGCATGTAAAAACAGATTAATCTTTCAAATGGCGCCTTGTATCTTCTCAGAGACTTATGTCTTGATCCCGAGTCCCGGGTGACGAACTAACCTGATCTGGCACTGCACTTGCCAATCCAGCAGACATAACCTGTAGTCTGGACCAGTTGTCACTTCGTCCTGGCCGCCGACAATACACCTCCGCCAGGTATCCGTGCCCCAATTCTTATTGAATATTATCTTCTTTATATATCAGCTTGTATATAAACACGAACACTATATTATTGGTAGTTTATGCAAGGATAAGTGAGAATTTTGGTGGTGAGACGACGGCGATAACAGTGAAAGTTGAAGGCAAAGGATGAAAACGATAGCTAAAATAGAATGATGTGGATGTAAGCGAATGGTGAGTCGAAGACGATAACGAGGATGACGACGATGACGACGAGAATAATAACTAGGAGGAGAACGATGAGCGACAGAGAGCATACACACCGAGATTCCCTATAATTCTTTTTCCGTCATAGAGACGCACATACACGCACGCTTTGCCTCCTTCTTCCACTTTTTCGTCTTGTACTTAGTTTAGGTTTGCCCTCTCACTTCAATTCTCCCGGCTTGAGCTAGCTCGAGCCTGGCCGCGGACAATCAAGTCCGGTCGCGCTTTCAAGCGCAAACAAATTCACCGATCTATATCTTCTCACAGTACAATTTCCATGTACGTTGATGATATTACGGCATCACAAATCAGTAAAAAGTTTGTGGATTCGTTGCCGAGATTCTTTCTCAGAGACGAGAAGAACAGACTCAAACAGAGTCGAGGTACAATATATATATTATACATACATATACATACATGCATACAAACATTCATACATATATGATATTGCGTGACGTACACTGACCCCCCGACGTATCTACTGGTATGTAACTATGTTTGAGGTATATATATACCACATGCGATATATGTATGAATTCATGTCATATATATGGTTATGCGCTGATGCCAACGTGACGACATCTAAAGCAATTTCGTATCAAAACCATAACATTCCATATTGTATACATATATGTACATCCCATGTTGATATGTAATAATGATGATATTTCACGCAATTTTTACCATTTCACGCCCTTCTGATGTTAATCTGTGTGTATTTCTCAAGTTGACATCGACGCAAAATAGTTTGCCAAACATTAATTATAATTTTGAAAGTGGATTGTCGACGCCCGGAAAAACAGTTTTGGACCACTCTGTGAGCTCGGAGGGAGCCTCGTATGTTCACACCCCTACACATACATATGTATTCATGTGAATGAATGCTTCCCGCCATTTTATCAAAACTTTCAATCTCAATTTGATATAGACAAGGAGACAATATTCAAAAAATGATTAACTTATACATTTTGACAATATTGTATAAATTGTTAGAGCGGAATAACGATCAAATATGTTAGTATGTATATCGTATTATTAAACGGTGCACGCATATACCAAAGTAACACAATGAGACGAAAATTTATTATATATCATTAAAATCAGATAAAAACATTAACAAACATCAATTTATAAACGAAGAAAACTTGAATTGTAATGTTCAAATCATAGCAACTTTATATCTGCAAGTGAAAATCGAAAGGGTTTCTGTTGCTCTTTTTTCCCACATCTTAATTAAACATCTCTCCTAAAAATATGATTGATATAGTATC
Organism: Zele albiditarsus; assembly: GCA_958496275.1. Lineage (NCBI taxonomy): Eukaryota > Metazoa > Arthropoda > Insecta > Hymenoptera > Braconidae > Zele > Zele albiditarsus. Next base: position 11,877,567 of record OY292413.1, on the reverse strand, counting down.
TTTAGGGGTATGGATGCAACAATTCATATGACGTATATATCTGTACACATAGAATCTCACAGTTCCGCATTTTTTACAGTCTGAATACCAGAGTACGCCAATAAAGATGTTCTCAAATATTTTAACATTTTTCATTGGTTGGTACATTGACTATCTAGATATACAGTACAGCACAGTATATACATATATTTACGCAAAAGCGCCAGGTTCTTTTTCTGCGGCTATCTCCAAAAATGGTTCGTAATGTCCCGACATGAAACACTATCATCCATCAAATTGATGTACAAGTCAACTCTACATCTAAATAAATACAAATAAAGATAATCGAATATCTACAACGGCCCTCTTACTATTCGAAATAGATGGTATTCACTTGGTTCTCATCTCAATGCTACATCCCGATATTTTGTAAACTTCCTGGATAAGAATTTGTGGAATTCAATCGTAACTAATTGTGTTATATGTTGTATGTGAAACTCATTCATATAGGCTCGAAAACCGGCTGAAGATGAAATAAAGATCGTCCGAATGATAACGCTTTTTTCAGTGACAATTTTTCACTGAGCATAAGACTATTTTAAATCAATTCACAATAATCAAGAGACAATTTCCTATGATAATTCACCTATTGGTGCATTCTGTACCCAAAGATCATGAATAAACGTATACAAATCATCGGTGACCGCGACTTTGTATGGAGTAGGGTTCAAACTTCGTTTATGATCTGTCCTGAGAGTTTTCAACGACTCTTTAACACGATTACGTGCGTCCTGGAGGGTCGCCACTGGCTCAACGACTTTTCCTTCCTTCCAATATACCTGAAATTGAAATGAAAGTGCAGAATTCCACGTGTGTAACAATATTTGGCAAATAAAAAACGAAATATAATGACATACTCTGTGCAACGTTTCAACTGCTGTTGGAATAACATACGCTCGTTTTGATTCTTGAAATGGATGTCTACATAAGACTCGTCTACCGACTTGTGGCACCGACTCATTCGATCGTTGCAACAAATCAACCAAAGCATGCCCATCAGCACCATACAATCTATAAGCATTTTTTCTGCCAGGTATTGTCACCTTATCCACTTCCTGACTCAATTTTATCCTTGGCTGATTATTAATCTCTACCATTTTGTAGACGCATCCAAGCGCTGGTTGCCGTTGACATGTAACAAGATGCGTGCCAACGCCGAAACAATCAATCTGATGATCCTGTTCATTTAAACTCATAATAGTCTCTTCATTGATATCATTGGATGCGACTATTGTCAATTGGCCAAACCATGGGACATCAAATTTTTCCCCCAATATCTGGAACATTTCTCTGGCTGCTTGACTCAAATATGCCAAATCACCACTATCAATTCTGATGCCAACTGCTCGATAGCCCAAATCAGAAAGTGCCAAGGCTACAGCTGAGAAGTTCAACAGTCCGCTCCTACGATGAGATATAGAAAGAACAATCTATTGTAACAGTGTAGTTTCAAAATAATAATTCACCCACGCGTTCGGATACTGGATGTGAACGATACATGAAAATGACTTGAATGCCGACATGAATCTTTTATGGATCATTTGAAACTCGTGCCAGGTTCAACCTCATTCTCGAGGAAATGTAGTCAACTTTTTCAATCTTAAGAAGTTAGTATTCGCGTTGGCTCAATGGTTTCATTCATCGTTCATCCACGCACACACACACACATGCACAAATTCATTTGTTCAGTTATTCGCGCAGAGCTGAATTGGGAAAGGCACTATATAAGGTATAATATAGAATATTTCGATATTGAGAAGCGATAAAAAGAAGTCCTTAAACGTTACAAGTGTATGTCTGATAATTTAGTGATGATATATGAGAGTATCATTTGAGTAAAACCCATGAATGAAAGCAAAAACAAGAAGAAATTTCGAACGAACCTCTGCATGAAGTAATAGAACGGACAATAAATGATTCAATCTGACAGAAACACGAAATCATACCTCACACAGAGCTCGCCCAATTCGCCTGGTTTTAAATAGTCATTGTTGTGAGATGGAGTTCTCGTGAGGCTCTTGCGAGCCCTGTCTTGTTGCGAAGCATTATAGCCATTCTTGTTCGATTCAGATTTATTTGAATCTTTTTTTACGGATTTTCCATCGGTGGAACCCACCACCCGTTTGTTTTTCGTTTCATTGTGCTTAATATTCGCACCTCGTATGCGTGCCTGCTGCTCGAACGATGATTTAATGCTACAAATATACTATTGTTAGAAAGAAGTAACACAATTCGTAACATAGCGATAGTACGTATGATATGTATTGTGAGGCAGTGGGACTCACTCTGATTAATTTCGACTGAACCAGTTTATCAAGTGCATTTTGTGACCTCGAAATTTTTATCGAAAAATAAAGTGGCATTCATGAATTGAAAGAAAAATAAAAAATAATGCCGTCGAATGAATATTTGGACGGAAACTTCTAGCTCCATCATGAAAATCTCATATTATATTGTCATATTAATTCAATGTTAACGCTGGTTACTACCTTTTGACATCGTAAGTATCAACCAAAGCCATGAATCCATCAGGAAACGCAATGGCAAAGCCAACGAGTGCTGCTAGTTCGCTGTCAGATGCTTCCATTACTCGAGAACCAAGGGCCAACGCTATCGAGTCACGATATTCGTATGACAGTTTTAGTAGATCAAACTCTTCACCAGTCTCTTTGTGCACCAGAAACTAGGATAGAATAAAAAACTTTATAGTCTCTCATAGAATTGAAAAGAAAATATTTATCCAAAATACTATATCAACATACTTTCAATTTTAATTCATCGATGCCAGCGAAGGAATTGATATAAGCATGAGCATGGGTTCCACGCACAGGGATGTTGAAGAGTTTTCCAGCAAGGATGTTACTGGTACCGTCGAATCCACCTAAATTGAATTTCGAATATTACAAATTCCTCGATGAAACGATGTAAACTACAATTAAGACCTGCTGTCGATTTCCCGTCGACAAGATATTCATGAATATGAATATAAATTAATAATAATAATAATGATAGATAAAGAATTATAATGAGTGGAAAGTTTCGGTGGACGTTGAATTTCCATTTAATCCGCCAGTTGAAGCTTCGAAGGTTCCACATACAGTTAAAATATTAAAAGCTATCTAGAAGATAATCGAAACGGAATGGGTTTGTGGGTAATGAACACGAAAACTTTCCTCAAAATTTTTGTTACGATTACGAGGAGGCTACACCGACTGGCACGGTTTATCGAATCAACCAATAGGCGCCCATGATTGAACTCGTGGTTGCCATAGTGAATCATGGCACCCTATCATGTCAACATTAATATAATCTATAGACGTTAACGTTTCGAAAAATTTCTATTCCTCCCTCACTCACCACCCTCATAACCTTCACCTCATTCTTCACATTCGATGTAAACTTGAAATGTACCTATGTAGGCATACTTGGAGGCGCTGAGGCCACCATCAGGACCTTGAGCTCGTCTCAATCCAAATTCTAATAGAGACACATTACTGCCGGCAACCATACGAAATCGTGCTGCATTCGTTGCCATCAAACTCGCATAGTTCACTAACGTTAGGAGTGTCGTTTCCAATAATTGAACCATAATCAAAGGACCCTCTACCCTTATCAACGGTACCCTATAAAATGTCATTAAAAGTTCATGGACGATAAGCGGGGCAATATTACTGCAAATGGAATTATCAAACTGCTCATTTAGTTTTTACCTCGGGAATACAACAGAACCCTCTTCAATGGCATGGAGTGTCACATCTTTCGGCGTGAGACTTCTCAGATAGACGAAAAATTCCGGTTCAACTGAGACTGGCATCGTTGTTTTCAGATACTCAATATCTGATTATGATAGAACGTATTCATGAATTTAATAATCCATCAATATATATATTCACAATTTTTGATGTGCATATTGTCATAACTCACCACTTTCAGAATACTGAAATTTCTCCATGAACTTGAGACATTCACCTAATCCAGCAAAAATCGTAAATTCCCCTCTGAATGGATTCTTCCTGAAGAAAAGGTCGAATGTAACATAGTCATTCATCTTACCACACTTCCAATAAGCATAGGCCATTGTTATCTGATATAAATCTGTAAAGTATCGTTATATAAAACTATAAGAAATTATGAAATTATAAAATTATCAGCGAGTGTGTAGTTGTATGATAATAATAATTATGAACGTTTTAATTGTCATAAATTCCATGTGTTGACATCTTATTTCACGTATCTATTTATTGTGATGTAACACTAGTCAATATTTCCTATTTATTACTATATTCCTCATAACGAAGTCCACCGAATCAGCGATTCATTGACAAAAATTATAAAGAATACCATTGATTTTGTATCATGTTAGTATTATTGGTAGTATATGGGTATTACTATTTACTGGTGGATTGTATTTGAGGTTAAATGCATTAATATTTCATACCTGTGAGTAAAGGTTGTACAACGCCATTTTGTTGTGAGCCTCCTGATAATCGTTCCTCGTCGTGTAACATTTTTCCAATAATATAATATCAATCAACAATTGCAATTTTGCGTTTCTCGTTTAAGTATTCACAACTTTTGACGTATCTCACGTTATATCAATATATTAATGAAAACAAAACTGAACTCTCAACTGCTCTCAACGATTGCCGGTGACAACTGATGGCGCTATATAAATCACTATCCCGATGACGCTCGCCCAATCTCCAATACATTAAGAGCAATACAAAGGCGGGAGGAAGATAAGTGTGACAATTTTAAATTACGTTGTCGTTCCGCCGTCTAATTATTTTTTTGTGATCGTGCTTATCTACATTATGTAAAGACAAATCGTTATGGTTATTCGTCCAATTGACTTATTTGACTTACATTCTTTCAGCTGTGTCAGTGTATCTCAACTATCGTAACTGAATATAACCGGACTAAAGTACAACACCGATATATTGAAAACTTACTTGAGTCTGCTCGCTTTTGCTTACTTCTGCTTATGCTTCGATTTGCTTCTGCTTACATCGTTCATCACCGTGGATCACGCGGTTAAATGGCCCTGTACATTTTTCCCTCTCTTCGTCTACTCGCACAATCGATGGTAACATTTGAAGGACGTTTTTAAACCGCATCAAACAACGCATATATGTATGTATATATTCATGTGTGATGTACGTATTGCACCGTTGGGAATCAGATAGACAATTTTCAATCTCAAAACATATAGAACACAAAACAGTTCATAAGTGCATGATGAGACAATATATACATATATGTATCTAGTAGTAATCTGAAACCATCTAATAAGACTCCATAGATACTTTGTGATAAGTATGTGATAAATAAATGTGAAACTATTTGATACGCGCTGACATATAATGAAATTCTTCCATTATGTGAGGTGTCGCAGTCATGAAACTGGAGAATTTTTCATGATAACAATGTTCCACGGACATGCATATTTATATCATAATATTTTTGATAAAGGGGCTACAAATATTCTACCGAGCATGAGATTATCAGTAATTAATAACATTAACTTATATGATATACATTCCACGTCATATGTGGGTACTATAATCATTCCGTTTATGACCAACATATAGAGTCGATCGATAAAATCAATCATGAGTGGAGGCTTCCATGATAGATTTAGTGGATATATATATATATATATATATTTGTATTGCACTTAATTATCAACGAAGATAGTGACGAATCTTTTTATGATTTTTCTCCCACCAAATGACATTTCGCAATAACTGAAGTAAAAATCTTTAACGGATTTGTTGAAAATTGTTTTTACACTTAATATGTATATTCTTCAACTTCTTTTTTTCTTTTTTTTATTCATTATTGCAAGAGTAATAGGTACATGGTCAATAAACTAAGAGAAATTAAAGTTAATCAATGAAAGTAGAATTTTGTATTGAGGAAACGTAAACGTTATATTTGCATTACACGAAAATATACGGAACTATTGTGATGAGTCATCGGGTGAATGTTTTATTCTGAGATTTTTCCACGAGTGTATGGAAATTTGATCTGACGTCATCCTATGCACAATCATGTATTCAGTTTGTCACGATTGACATATTATTCCTATAATTATCTAAATCTATTCAGACTCATTTGTTTAATATATTATTAACCGTATCGTCCTGATGTTACGTAGAATTTTCTTTTCGCCAAGTCTGAGGCCAATGATACGTGCGTCTAATAAATTCCTATGAACGATGTATATATAGTGGTGTATGTTTACGCTCTTCTTCTATATACATATTTATACTTATTCACGGATTCATAATCCCTGATATGACACTTAACCGACCGTTTATTAATCTTTTCACCATATTTCCCTCGCATTCTCAACTTCATTTAAGCGCCATCATTAATTGGTTACACATCGACATTCCAGCTGGATAATATTGTCGGTATTGAATATTGCAAAATAATCTAGCGTTGGAACTTTGCATTGGCTTCTTCCCTCTACTGCTCCATCCCTATTAGACTGATGCGCAACGAAACAGAAAATAAATTTTTGACTGTTTTCTACATCTCTTTTCCTTTGGAAAGCGTTACAACTTATGAATATAGCTTGGCAAAGATTCTTCATGATTTATCACAGATCTAGATTGATAATAATTACGTTTATATAAATGCACGTGTATATATACAGATGTATGTTCCGTATGAAATATCTTGCTATTTATACGTCATAAAAAAACTCCATCAATCTTGTTTACTTTTCACGATAATAATTGGCAGATCGTAATGATACTGAAATGGCCTGGCGATTGTATAATCTTCGGAGTTTCACCAAAACAAAGAAATATTTAACGCAATCAAAATGTAAGATTCAATAATTTTATACTGGTATTATAATCTTAACCATTATTGTCATAGAAATTGATTATTATATTCGTCGATCAGTAAAAATTATCCTGACATCGGTTATTATAAGTTGCTGCTCCGTATATATTTCACCTAATGTCCTAAAAAATAGAAACGCTTCCTTAAAAATCCTACCAATATTATCCCAAGTCTATACGTTGCTATTGACAAGTGCATATATATGCATATGCATATCCCCTTGAGACCCCTGCTATCACGAGCGATATCACTTTTGTGAGAATATCATACTTTCTTACTCTCCATACTTTTGTTTATGATAACGTGATGAACTATACCGAAATAAAAAATTTCCATTATTCTACGTTCCCTAAGTGTCGTATCGCAGGAGAATATCAACTTATATATATATATATATATATATAGTTTATTACCGAAACCTTGTCATTTCATAATTTGAGTTCGATGAATGTTGAATTATTCACATTTATTTCATTAAATCAGCCGCACGTTGTCTGTCTCTGTGCACCTCTTTTGGGTGCATCCTTTTGCGATGTGAGAAGCAGTTGCCGGAGCTGGCGAATGCCTTCGGGCAATATGGACACTGATACGGTCGAGCTCCAGTATGTTGATTGATGTGAAATTTGAGATCTTGATTGCGTTTGAATGTTTTATCACACAGTGGACAGGCGTGCGGTCTCAAATCTGAGTGAGTAATGCTGTGCGCCCTAAGCGTTGAATTAGTTGGATAGACTCGACCACAAACGCTACAGGGAAATTGGATGCCACTATGATATTCTTTGTGTCGAAAGAGATTCGATTGAGTTTTAAAGCTAAAACACCATGAATCCTTTCTTATCCAATCGAATGAACTTTCATCATATCCAGTTAACATGTACATATGAATATATACTTACATTCGTCCACAAATGTCGCAGCCATATTTTCCTTTAGGTCTGTGTGTTTCCAAGTGAACCTTCAAATTTCCCTTCGTTGATATTTTTTTGTTACAGATGGGGCAAACGAAGCTACCATAATTATTAATGGATACGGTATTATCGATGCGATCATCGTAACAGCGTTCGGCACATGGCAAATGCAACCATAGATGATTTTGTAGAATCGCTTGCGACCGAAACGAACGAGAACAGATATTACAATTGAATGATTCTGCATTTATGACATCTTCAGAGTTGTCGTGGCTATCGCTTGATTTTATTGGAATATTGCTATGGTACCTTCTTCTTGAGTCCTCCTGGATTCGATTCGAGATATCTCTAAATAAATCAAAACATGTCCGTTGAGTCAAAATTAATTTACGTAAAACAAATATGTCATGTAGATAAGCATTATGTACATATTTATATATTCACATATTCTGAAGAGGACACTTACTTGGTTTCATAATCGCTTCGTTCATCATCGTCGGAATTGGTGTCGCACATTTCGGGTGATTGCGGTCGGTCCAGGTCACACTGAAGAAATATCATCGGATCAACTTTTACTTCCATTTCTTCCATGGTATTGGGATTGATGTTATCAATTGAGTTTACGGGAAGAATTGATAGACCCAATGGACTCGTAGGTACGATATTTTCCGTATCCCGATCATCCTATTCGACAGTATATATGAATATTATTAACTTCATCCATAATGTTCGTTTATTACATATTATCTCATATATTATCAATGTAACTTGCCTTGACAATGAGCATAGATTTAAGCAGTCTCTGATGATTGGCCTTTGCATCATGATCCTGAAGTTCCTTTTTTGTGTTATCGTCAGATGATTTATGAAATTGAATTCTCAGCCTCTCCTGCACTCTATGTGCTGTCATAGCGAAACGGTGAATCCCCTCCAGTCGTTTTATACATGTGAAACAAACCCTTTTTGGCAGTCGATCATCTGGCGACACCTGTGCGAGTACATATATTCAATATTTCTATCTTTAAAAGTGTGTTGAGCCGATAAAAATGTTGTTGATTGATATGCCCCATTTGAAGTTCATTTCTCTTTCTGCATAGATCGAAATTCATATACATTGAGTATGATCAATAAAATTGATTCTGCGGTGAGGAAGATAACGTTGGGGTCATACACAAATCACATTTTAATACATATATGTATATGTCGGTGAAACGGTGTGGAAATACGCGACAAGGGAAAAACACAATCGGCTCCCTTCGAGACATACGAGTGCATATCCATCTACTCCTCTCGTTCATTTATATATCTTCGTATACATGTATGCAATCGATAAAATGCTAATTTTTCACACTTCCCTAGAAGATGCGCGAAATAGTTGCCCCGAACAAGCTAACCTTTGAATGAAAAAATAATATTATCAATTATATGCGCGATTTCATTTTTCACTTTTTTATTAGTTTATTATTATTTGCTATTTGATACCCCCAATGCTATATAACATTACACGATAATGATAATAATGATAACAATAATAATAATTTGTGGTAATCTGGAACTTGGCGAAATTTTTTGATGTGAATATTTCAGTCGCATTGTCAAGCGAAGTATGGAATATAATACCAAACATTCATACGAAATTCTTCAATTTTCAGATTAACATTGTTGAGCTTACCAGTATATAGAGATATTTTCTGATCTTTGTCTGAAGATAATTTCTTCTGGCGTCTTCTTCGAAGATATGTATTCTCCCATTATTATCGCTGATATATTCCGCACAAATTCGACACTGTAATTCTTCATTAGTATCATGTTCGTCTTCGTCCATCGCAATTCTATTCCTCTATCTACCACAATACAGATTGATGATTTAAAAATGATGATGCTGAGTGGAGGCTTCGAAACAATGACAATTATCCAATGGAGCTGAAGATAAAAACAGTTTATGGTTGTAATGATCATTGATCATTAGGTATGTATATTTGCCCGTAATATTTTTTTTACCAAACGCATCTTTTTTCTCTTCGCTCCATAATCGTAAATGATTTATAATATGTCCACGGTTCGTTTTTGAATAATCAAAATGAAGATAGGAAAAAATAAAGATTGTGTGATAGCGAAAAAAACACGCACATACATACGTGCATTCATTCGTTCACATGTATGTATATATAAAATGTATTCATATATATGCGTGCATGTATGCGTGTGTGTGTATGCGTGTACCGAGCGTTTTCAAACGATGATTCTAAAAGCCCGTTGGCCCCTTTCTAGATCGGGTTTATTTTTTATTCTATTTTTTTATTACTTCGATGACGTTATGGCCACTGGGATTGGTAAAATTACTCTGACGCGTTGTCGACGCTTTAAAAACTACGTCGGCGCCGGGCGTCGGCGTCTACCCCAAAACGAGTGCTCAATACAAAATATATAATAGCATTCGTCGATTTGAAAAAAGTATATGTGTACTCTTGCATGTGTGTGTGTGTGTGTGCCTGTGTGTGCCTGTGTGTACGTATGATTGCTCGCGCTGGCGCGTTTGTCTATTCGCCGTGACAAATGTCAGCGCGTCGCAATCGTACCTCTGCAATTAGATTTAATACTAATACATACGACATATCTAATATATAGAAATGTCAAAGAGGCTTGCATCCAGTTTGATTAATCGTAGATACACGAGTTTGGAAGATTAATATAAAATGTTTATGGAAGCAATTATGAAATTATGAGAGAGATGCGATGCGGTATGAACGAATGTGCGTATATGAACTTATACAGCTCGCCAACATTGTCGATTATCGCATGTGCCATAGTCTTTTTGTTCTGCCATTAGATAATAATGTCAACAAGCATTTTGTAACAATGTACTAAAGAGTTTACCATCGCCATATATATATATATATATATATATTTACATATGTATATGTATTTATATACATGTATGTTATATAAAGATATATCACCACTCGAGAGTGATTTATAAATGTCCTCCTACTCACTTGGTGGTTATGGAAAATCAAGACCGAATAATTACCAATAATTAACGACTGGAATTGTGTAAACGGAATGGTTATGAAAATTATGAATGAAAATAACAGCTGTTCTGCATTGTTTTTCTGGGGCAAATGATTGAAAATAATGAACAATATATAGTCTATGATGATGAAAATTAACCGTGAAATTTAAATTCGCGTGATAAACAATGGAATGTAGTTAGTCGGCTGATAACTTCCGACGGAAGTCCATTTCGGCATCTAAATTTTCAAAAAACTTTTTTCTTGCCTTTTCCCGTCGCATAGTGTAAAAAAACAAAAAATAATAAATATGTCCAGGGTTCAGTTTAATGGTTTCGAGTCACTTCTCTGCAGCATAAGCGGAAAACCTTTGAAACTTTGGTCGAAATGCATATCATTGGATGGAAGCATCAAGAGGATCGAGGATACGTTATTGAATGGAGATAAAGTAGTAGAGATACTTGGAAGAAGCGAAAGAAGTAACTGCAAAGATTACATTGCTACGTCTATCAGCTGCCCCGCCGAACCAATGGATTTCCTCGACATGAATCATCCCATCCTCATTTTTATCATAAAAAATTTACACCGTGAAGGAAAAATTGAATTTCAGGTGCGATATGAAGTTTGATTTTTCTTTAATATTTTTTTGTAATTCTTTTTATTATTCAGTTGATTGATCGGCTAAAGTTTCGGCGAAGAATCGTCTTAATTACCAATACTAACCGTGAAAAAATACCAAAAGTTTCGGCGACATCAGCATTTCTGCCATTTGTTCTCGATGAAGATTGGAACACTCTTGAAATTGATCTACGTAAACTTTGCATGGGTGTATATGGAACGGAATATCAATCGCTCCAACGCATGATTGTTCATCCGAACTTTCGTATTAGACGAATTTACCTCCAGGATCGACATTATGAGCAAGATGAAACACCAAAAGAACTCTATCAAGCTTTAATTAATCTATATGCATTGAAGAAAACTTTCAAATACGTTGATAAAAATTGTCAAACTCAAGCTCCAATAACTGTTAAGAAGTTATCAGCAATAAAGCCTGTGAAGAAAAAATCAAAGAGAAAAGCCTAAAACGATAAAGTGAAAGGAAAATAAATTGTGAATTTTATTGAGTTAATTAAGTGTTTTATTTTATGAAATTTGGCTCAACATTTGGCCTTATTTTGAATAGGTAGGAATAATTTAAATTCTGCTGGCAACTCATCCTCAGAATAGAGTCTATCCGAGAAGTAAACCCTTCGTATTCTACAGTTGGCGTGTATTTGGACTCTCAGAGTCTCAACATAATTAGTACCATACGCTCGACGGGTGAAATCGGCAAGATTAAATTGTATTTGATTCCATCCATCATCAAGTCTCATTGGCATTGTGCAGATAAATGGTTTCACTCTCGTTGTCGATTGGTAATTGCTCGCTCGAAATCGTCTCCGAACATTTTTATCATCTATCACCTGGAATATGTCATTGGCATTGACGTATATTATTTATGGTATGATGAAAAATATTTTGCGTGCATGTAATTCACCTGAACTTCGAAAGTAAAGTATTTTTTCAGATTCTTGATAATCATCACGAGGAAAGGTAGTTTGATTCCGAGAGTTTTCCGAGGATCTGCTGGACATGTGATGTAAGTTGTACTAACATTACTACCAAGAATCTCAAGCACTAAGCTCTGAATGTCATTGTCGGTTATACGTTTGATATGGCCATTCCTCACTTTTTTATCCCATATTTGCAGCGGTTTACTTCCGATCGAGTATAAAATTGATAGGAAACCACTTTGAAATGTATTTTTGAACATAGTGATACTTCAATACCTCCTAATTGCCCAAAAATCCGTTTGCACCCGTTCAATGATCTGCAAAAAGGTTCTTCCAATATCAATTTGCAGTGTTATGTGCTCATATTGCGAATATTCAGTATATTGTTCGCATATAACTGAATAACAATTTGCTTTGATCTGAATGAAGGTCCGGTATAACAGTAAGATATTTTAAAATTATATATACTGTCAATGCGTATGATTATACTGCCAATATAATCGTTATTCCACTAGAGAACGATGTTTTTGTTTGATCGATTTGAACTTCTATGGCTTGAAATTTTCATTATATTGAATTGTCAAATACTACTAAAAGTATAGCATTCACATATTGCATATTTTTGGTTATGTACAGTTAAACACTGTGAATGAAAAAAAAAAATGAAGAAATAAGGAATAGAGACCGGCACTTCCGGCCAATCCCGTTACAGTGCGCTGCGCTTTTTCCCACTTTTTCCGCTTGGGAATGGCATACACAACTGAATATACACATCTAATATTTATTCTTTCCTGAAATGTTTACTCTCATCGGCACGCAAGTGTGGCGCTGCTGCGGCCGTTAATGTCTTTTTATCTCGAAGAGTGCGAGATCTCGTATTTGCGAGATATATTTGCGAGTTATTTCTGAGTGGCTTCTTCATTAGGCTGGACGGAAAGTGTCATTATATATATATATATATATATATATTTTTTTTAATGTATGCCGTAGTGGACCAGAAAGGAGATACATACATACACACTACACCATAGATGGATTTAGAATATATGAATTAATTTTTTTTTAATTTCACGTCATGAAATTCTAGTAGATGGTTATAAAATAATATAAGACTAGAAGTGTAATTTGAAGAGATCACGAGTAATGTGTCCAATTCTATTTTGCGCATATGCCTGACGGTTCATCTTCATGGTAATTACGCTAATTTCATTTATTATACATCAATTTCTTCCTCGATGTTTTTTGGAATTTGAAAAATAAGGAGAGAAAAAACTGTTCCTGCCACCTCCAACCTCTTTGGTTGTGTCTTATCGTCATTTTCATTCCTCTTTTTCTCCAATTTTATCCGTTAATATCACAACATTTGATTAGTTCGATGAATTTTGGGGTTAAAAATAAAGGATTTGATGTTCAATAGAAATACAAGATATACGTGGGATAACTGTGTAATTGTCTATTTGCTACTATTTTTTATCTTCATCGTCTATCATCGAAGAAATATTTTGATGGAAACTTGTGAGATAAGACGAGGGATTGAAGCAACGAGTAATACAATTTATAAGTAATGTATAAGTACAAGAAGCAAACCTGAGCTATTATATTTCCATGTTTCAGGATGAAAATATTGTTAATGTCGTACTGAAAGGTGAGCTAGGTGATAGATTTGCTGCATCAACATACATGGAAGATATTTGTTCAGGAACATTCGATAAAGTTTTCTTGCCGATTGAAGGTCATGTGGTGGATTTTGCTGATGAAATGGTGATGATACAATAGTGTATGAAAGCTTTACAATTGTCACAATTAATGCGTTATCACCAAAACCGCACAATTTAATTACAACAACAATCATTATTCCATTATTATAATCCATGATATATATTTCCAATTGTCTGTTAGGTTAAACTTGAGCTGGAGGGTCAGACAAGTTCTCAAAATTGGGTAGCCCAAATTGCAAATTCAAATGCAAATATTTGTGATCGTACTAATGGTATACGCTCACATTTTATTCACTTTGAGGACCGCAGTAGTGTTGATGATAGTGCCAGTGCAATAACAAACATTGATAAGACAAAAAATCGTTACGAAAAAGATAAGAATACATACAAGTGCTCGAGTAAATCAGGTGACATTATTGTGCCTGCAGCAAGTCTCGAAGACGCTTTAAAGCATCAAGGATATCCAAATATCAACCAACCAAAGTTCTATAAAATCCAGTGTTCAATTTGTAAAAAGTGGTTCCTTAATAATGACTCAATGATTACTCATTTGCGCTTACATTGCAGTAGTTTTACAGGACGAGAAGGTTTCTCGTGTCAGATTTGTCCACAAACATTTCCTGATGAATCAAATCTCCATAATCATATGTTGAGTCATATGGAAACAAGTCCACCATTGGAGTGTACTGTTTGTGAGAAAAAATTTGCATACAAGTGGCGACCACGAAGTCACATCCAAGCGTTTATGTCGCACGAGTGCTTGGACATTTGCAATTGCTGTGAAAATCAACCCACCGTTTCACACACAACTCGAAAAACTGATATCGATAATCGTTTCCATTGTCAGGCGTGCAAAATGAATGACAAACATTTAAATAAATCGTATAGGCCAAATGTTGACGTTCATATACCAACTCATTCGGGCGTTAAACCATTTAGATGCAATCTCTGTCAACGATCGTTTGCCCAACGAACCGCATTGAACAATCATATGTTAGCGCACAGCGGTGAAAAGCCTCATGCGTGTAATATTTGTGAAAAAACGTACAAACGCAAATCCGAATTGGTGAGACACTCTATGGTACATACTGGTGAACGTCCATACGAATGTAAAGAATGTTTAATGACATTTCGTGAGAAAGCCAAATTGAATTCGCACATGTTGGTGCATACCGGTGAAAAGCCACACGAATGTCATATTTGTCACAAAGCATGTGCAAGAAAATCCGACCTCAATAGCCATATGTTGTCACACACTGGTGGTCAATATGATTGTAAAGTATGCGAAAAAATATTCACCCGTAAATCCGATCTCAATCGACATGTTCTCATTCATACAGGTGAGAAACCATTTGCTTGTGATCTCTGTGACATGGC
The DNA here is from genome assembly GCA_958496275.1 of Zele albiditarsus. Lineage (NCBI taxonomy): Eukaryota > Metazoa > Arthropoda > Insecta > Hymenoptera > Braconidae > Zele > Zele albiditarsus. Next base: position 11,862,100 of record OY292413.1, on the reverse strand, counting down.
GTTTCGCGAAAAGACACGATTGAATTCTCACATGTTGGTGCATACAGGTGATAAAAGACACTCGTGTCACATCTGTGGAAAAGGTTTTCGGGAAAAATCGAGTTTGCGCAAGCACATGATTATTCATACCGGTGATAGACCCTACGAGTGCTATATATGTAAAAAAGCCTTCACCCAAAAGACGACATTGAATTCCCATATATTAGTGCATACTGGCGACAGGCCTTATGAGTGTGGCACATGTCCAAAGACATTTAGAGAAAAGTCAGCGTTGAGAAAACATTGGTTAGTGCATCTTAATGACAAAGGCCATGATTCAGAATTATCCATAAAAAAGTATAATCATAAACCCCATCATGGCTTGCCGCACACCACCACTGATAATACTTCCTCATAGTGATAAACTCTGTTTTGTAATAATAATAATTATTATATTTTTTTTATAGTGAAACGTTATCGATTTTTAATTGTTGATGGTACAGGATAGATGGAAAGTTTTATTCAGTCGTTGAAAATTATCATTCAGTCGGTTGTGTTCCAATATACTTATTTTTTCTTGAGTAGTTCTACTTGAATCGTACCATTCATTACATACTTTCAATAATATTATACCATTGCGTATTCTTCGATTTTATTTTGAAGGATAATTGAATGAATATTGAACATTAACTAACCTTTGTCGAGTGTACAGAAACATATGTGTCGCAGGAAATTGGGAAACGTCTTCATTCCCTTTTGTATGAAAGTTAACAAAAAATTACATGTATAAAATTATAAATAAACGAATAAAACTCATCGCCTTAATTTTTGAGGTGTATTATTGTGGTCTTATTGTATCCATGAAGTGACACCATCTCTCCGTTTGGATGCCAACTCGCATTGAGAACCTTCATTCCTCGCGGTGATTCAAAACATGTAACTTTTTGGCCATGTCTCCATTCAATAATAATTGGAGACTCTGAGAATATTAGTATTCGTGGTTGTGTTGGGTCCCATGCGACACCTAATTAATTTGAAAGATACGTATACTAATAAGTTATAATTAGTAATAACTATTTTTGATATTTTATTTACTCATTCGTTTACGCAACATACCTGATATTCTTTTTTTCAATAAAATGTAGTCAACACTGTCATCCATCAAATCCCATATCCACAATGTTGATGGATAGAGCTGATGAGTCGTTACTACAAATTTTCCACACGGACTAAACTCCAGAATTTCAATGGCCGCAACCGACATTTCATGAGCATTTTGCGTAACATCTATCGTGATATTGATTGGTCTTCCGTTCACTTCATCCACTGTTTATTAAAAATGAGAGTCATAATTGTTTGTTGTGGAGCAACGGTAGATTCAAAAAACTTTTCTCTCTCAGTATGATTTCAGTATTATATTTACACGGATGTCTATGGTTATACTCTGGAATTGTACGTGAAACCGAATAATCTGACCAATCACACTTGTCATTGACCTCCACTTCCTTAAAAACTTTCGATAAATAGTTATCACCATTTATCACTGGACTACAATATAGCTGGAGAATTATTGACCATGTAGCATGATTGATTATGGCGATCTAAAAATAAAAATTCCCACCATTTTTACCATGAGTTCGAAACATTCAAGTGGTTGAAAAAAATATTTATTCTTCCTCAAGTGATCTATTGCCAAACCATTTCATTGTAGCCTGCGATGGCCAATAATTGTCCACTAGAATTCCATACGACTTTTTCAATGCCTCTGATTGATTTTCCCAGACAATATTGATATGGCATTGTGGCCAAACTCAGATTATTGGTGATTTTCTCCCCACTAAATGCACCGATATGTGAATTACTTTCTGTTGAATAGATTAAAAGTCTCGATTCTCCAATTGTCGCACACCAAATGGCTAATAATTCACCGTTCCTCGACCAACTTATTCCGTCTATGCCAAATAACTTGTTGCACATTAATTTCTAAAACAAACAAACAATACTACCATATTTTCTTTCATTCATTATTGTTATGATTTTTTCATGATATCAGTGATGTTAATGATGATGATGATGATGATTAAAGATTATTCGAATAACTAGAAATTGCGCGCGCATCTCCCCTCTCGTTTATTGTCATATATATTTTGGAGGTTAGTTTCTCTCTATCCCATGTTTCGATCATCCTATATCATATATAACATCAAGTAATTGTGATTCTTATATGTTTGGTGAATGGGACGTATTGCAGAAGGATAAAATGCTAACGACAAGTTATATATCGTGTTCGTGTAATTGTCAGCCGAACGCAGTGGATTGGGCTCGGAATGGATTGGTATGCTATGCATTCTCGAATGCAATCGCAATATACAATCCAGATACTCCCACAAATGGTAAAGTTTTAAAAACATATCACAAGCATCCGAGCCAGGTTAAAGTTGTTCAATGGATACAGACTGGCTACGATGAGCTTGAAACGGAAATACTCTCGGGTTCTCTCGATGGAACAATTATAATTTGGAGCAAGGAGACAGATGTTGACACTTACAATCCGCGTATTGTACTCACATTAGGTGCAGATCTAACGACAGCTCACGCGATTTATTTGGAAAAAAATGATATGTACAATGATATTAGACAGCTGCTTATTTGTGCATCTTCATTCAAAAATATTTTTTCGATTTGGCGTCTTGATGCTTCGGGATTAATTTGTGATAAGCAGGATTTAGACCTGAAGAGAAGAATTCCAACAGAAGTACGGATGGCATATCTTCCAGGCTCTTGGAAAATTCCTATTGTTATAATCGCATTAGATGATGCAACAATTCAAATTTTTGCTTGGAACAATTCAAACAATGATATCGAAATGCATTTTGTACATGTAAACGAATTGACTGGTCATCAGGGTTGGATTCAATGTATGGATATTGCACAGAGCAACGAGACTGAAGCATTGCTTGCCAGTGGCTCGCAGGACGGAACAATACGTTTGTGGAAAATAATTTTTCTAACCGACAACGATAAATCCAAGGATGAGAAAATAAATCAATTTACAGTTGGCGATAATTATTTTGGTATTTCAGTAGAATCAGTTTTGAGCGGTCATGAGCATTGGGTTTGGGGTCTTCACTGGCATCCGGCTATTGTCGATAAGAATGGAGAGTATAAACGACCACCGAAACTTCTTTCCACTGCTTTGGATACGACAATGATTATTTGGGAACCAAATATGCAAGGAATTTGGGTAGAAAATGTGAGAATGGGAAAAGTTGGTGGTAACTCTATTGGATACTACGGGTGTAAATTCAATAAAGATGGATCTAGTGTGGTTGCTCATGGATACCAAGGCACATTTCACATGTGGGAGTTCAATGAGAATTCAAAAAAATGGTTTCCGCGAACAGGACCAAGTGGACACTTCTGTGACGTCACTGATTTACATTGGGAGCCTAGAGGAAAATACTTAATAACGACAAGCTCTGATAAAACCACGCGTATTCATGTACCCTGGCGGCAAGTGAAAACAAAAGACAACGAAGTATGGCATGAAATTGCCCGACCTCAAATTCATGGCTATGATATAAATTGTCTTGCGCTTCTATCAACCACAATGTTTGCTTCTGGCGCTGATGAGAAAGTTGTGAGGATCTTCGAAGCACCGCAATACTTTGTCCAATCACTGAACAATAACGTGTGGACGAATCCAAAAAACATCACAGACAATGCTTCAGTTCCCGCACTTGGGCTCACAAACAAAACTCATTATCATAATGAATTACAACACAATTACCATCAAGATGATTGGCAGTGCGATGTTCCACCAACTGAGGAGGAAATTATTCGACACACCCTTTGGCCTGAGTTAGAAAAACTTTACGGTCATGGTTATGAAATTTTTGCCATGTGTGCGAGGCACGACGGAAAACTGTTAGCTACTGCAACTAAATCCAATTGTGCGGAACACTCATCAATTATTCTTTGGAGCACCGAGAGCTGGGCGCAAGTACAAAAGTTATCGGGCCACAGATTGACAGTTACGCAAATCAGCTTCTCTCCTGATGATAAATTATTGGTTTCTGTGTCCCGTGATAGACGATGGGCCTTATATCATTGCATTGGAGAGGATAGTGACAAAAAAATCATGTATGAATTAGTTGGGATGAGTCCAAAAGATAATCTGCTACATACACGAATCATTTGGTGTTGTGCGTGGACTCATGATTCAAAATATTTTGCAACTGGATCGAGAGACGGAAAAATTGGCATTTGGACTCTCGAGGATGAATCAAATTTTCAGGATATAAAATTAGTGACGAGTTTAGTAGTAGAAGACACATCTGTAACTGCATTGGCTTTTGCACCGAAGCTTTTGCTGTCGAATGCGTATGTATTGGCAATTGGTTTTGATGATGGAGTTATTGAAATTCAAAAAGTTGTATTCAATAATGCAGATGTTACATGGATTAGCTATCACCGACTCGATACTTCACAAGCACATCATAAATCTGTGAGAAAGTTAGCATTCAGACCTCTATCAAAAGATGGATTTTTCCAATTAGCCAGTTGCAGTTCAGATAGTGCCGTGAAAATTTATGATATTGAAATTTGATGAAAATGATAAATTTTGTTTCTCAAAAATTGATCAATAAATTGCATTATGCTATTTTTATTTCTTACCCTAGACAGGTTCCAATTTTCAGTTTTATAGATTTCAACGCTGTCTATTCCACCGGTTGTTACAATCACAGCCACTTTACTTCTAAATTTATTCAAAGCGATATTTGATACAGCTGACTTCAAATTCCATATGTGTATAATATTTTGATTGGCCAGTGTCCAGATTGAAATATGGATCTGAAAAAGTTATGTTAAAGATTTTCTTTTCATTATTCCATCATGGTCCATTGCAGACTTATGCGGTCAATGTTCATTTTTTTATAATAATGACATTTAAATCCGATATAATGAGGAGAGATTTGCTGTCAGGTGACCAAATAATATTTTCGAATCCAGCGCTGCCCTCCATTAATTTGCATTTCCATTTCGGGCGTAGAAGAGAAAAAATTTGTATAATAGCTTTCTTGATAGATGCACAGAAAATGTAGTGTCCATTCGGTGACCATCCAACTAACTGTGAGCAATAAAAGATATTATGCAGTCAATATACTCGCGCCGTTGTTCATTTATTCACTCATCATTTATATTGTTCATTGTTATGATGCACTTAACCTCTATCGTGTCAATAAAAATGAACGACTGACTGATCCACAAAGTTTTACTATTTCGCACAATTAATCCTTGCTGCAGAGCACACGCAAAGTGTGTTCCACACGGCGAAATTGCGAACAAATTCTTATTCGATCGAAACACTGCCATTTATCATTGACAATCATATACATGTATGACCGTATCAACAGTATAAACTACATAATATCGTTAGACGAAAGAAATATTGCAGCAATTCTATCATTCAAATCAGATCAACAATCGACATAATATACATCACGATTCCCAAATAGAAATGGGAGAGAATACGTATGTGTACGCGCCATCTGAGTGCATAAATATGTATTATTTTCACGGTGCTACATTGTATAAATATATATTCATGTTCATTTGTGTGATAATGAATATAACAGTAAACGAGTATGTGAGTGAATTTGAAAAAAAGCTGTGATCGATCATATACATTTCTTTTTGACATTGCTTATAATAAATATAGATTTCATTGCGTGACGATACGGCGACATCTATAAAGAGATAGGGCACGTTCGACTATCCTTAAACTTAACGTAAATTTTTTGGATCTAACAAACGACGCATAGTGATTGGCCGCTGCCAGTCAATACATCGGAAACCACCAACCATTGCGGTAGTTTCAAAAACTCAAATTACCCAAATTGCCCATGTGAAAATACAGTTTGGTAATTATTTGATTGTAAACCAACAATACTGAACTATAATGGATGGTATAAAATATGCATATGAGGATTGGGGGTTGCCAACTCTAAACCAAACTGATGAATCTACACGAAACACATTGTGACCAATCGCAACACTGATACGACAACGGCTGACTACGGCACTGGACGGCAACGGCGCAGTGGAAATTGAAACGAATTGGATCGGAGGGAAGCGGTCCGAGTGTGCTGCAATCAGCCCTGGTCAGCCCAGTCAGCTGACTTGTCTTGTGATAGTTGCGAGCAGTCGCGAGCAGTGGCAAGATTTTGAGGCCTTAACTTGTTATATAGGTGGAATTCTCGTATCAGTCGGTTGCACGTTCAGCTGTAAGTTTTTCAGTATTCATTTTTACAATTTTTTTTCTCGCCCAATTACTGTTTAATTATTCACAAATTACACTCATCAATCAAAGTATGGATATAGTCAAATAACTTATGTATTATTCGTATATATATATATATATATTATATAGTAATAAATTGAATGAGTGGTGAGTTCGCGGCTATCGATCGAACAGTACATAGTTGGTGCGCCATCGCATTCACCATTGCATTGCATTTTGTATAAGATTATTGAATGGCTTTATTTATGACGGCCGCGACATTTTATTGAAGATTTCCCCTTTGTCCCACTCATTGATTAAACAGAATTACTACGTTTTTTTAAACTCAGACGTAGATTATACTTCAGTGATTTCAGTTTATGTACATACTACTATGTCTTAGATAGACGGAGTAAATTTTAAGTGAGGACACTACTGGCGCACTCCGAGGACTACGCCTACTTTTTGAATTGCTCACGTGAATGCACGAGAATATAATTTATAGGACGGTGTTATTCGATATTTCATCCAATTGTCTACCATTTCATGTTCTTTGCTGTATCTTGGTACTCGCAATTTCTACAAAAATTAAATCAATCAATTCATTTTTAATGTTCCACAGCTATTTACTTCAGTGATTGTTTGATTATTTGGAAATAATAATGCGCGAATGTGGAATGGGAGTGGCTTATAACTTATTTGAATCTGATAACGATGCAATTATGTTGATATGTTTTGTCACGATATTTAATCAATGATTATAGTACATGATCATGATTATAATTCAAACAGTTGATTATTTTTTGGTTACAGTTTATAACTACTGAAGAAAATGGCGAGCCGTGGCCTGCCAAAGATTGTTAATGAGCACCGGGAAGGGAAATTTGGATATGTTTACGCCGTATCTGGACCCGGTAAAAAATTTAATTACACACCATCAATAACAAGAGAGTAATAGAATAATGAATAATGAAAGGAAACTTTTTTTTCTTAACAATACAGTGGTAACGGCAGAAAAAATGTCAGGGGCCGCTATGTATGAATTGGTACGCGTCGGATATTATGAACTGGTCGGTGAAATCATTCGTTTAGAAGGTGATATGGCAACCATTCAGGTGTATGAAGAAACGAGCGGTGTAACCGTAGGTGATCCCGTGTTACGGACAGGCAAGCCATTGTCTGTTGAATTAGGCCCTGGTATACTTGGAAGTATTTTCGACGGTATTCAACGTCCATTAAAAGATATTCATGAGCTCACAGGCTCTATTTACATACCGAAAGGTGTAAATACACCTGCATTATCGCGTACAGCTTCCTGGGAATTCAATCCGCTACACGTCAAGACTGGTAGTCATATTACAGGCGGTGATATATATGGCATTGTTCATGAAAATACTTTGGTCAAACATAAAATGATTGTACCACCAAAAAGTAAAGGAACAGTAACGTATATTGCGCCAGCTGGTAACTACACAGTGAACGATGTCATTTTGGAAACAGAATTTGATGGCGAGCGTAATAAATTTACCATGTTACAAGTGTGGCCAGTACGTCAGCCGCGTCCAGTCACGGAGAAACTTCCAGCTAACCATCCGCTGTTGACTGGGCAACGTGTACTTGATTCACTATTTCCATGTGTACAAGGTGGTACCACAGCTATACCTGGCGCTTTTGGCTGCGGCAAAACTGTTATATCCCAGGCATTGTCAAAATATTCCAATTCAGATGTCATTATTTACGTTGGGTGTGGAGAACGTGGTAATGAAATGTCTGAAGTACTTCGCGACTTTCCTGAATTGACAGTAGAAATTGAGGGTGTGACTGAATCAATCATGAAACGTACTGCTTTAGTTGCTAATACATCGAACATGCCTGTTGCCGCTCGTGAAGCTTCGATTTATACTGGCATTACACTATCTGAATATTTCCGTGATATGGGTTACAATGTTTCAATGATGGCGGATTCAACGTCACGTTGGGCAGAAGCACTACGTGAAATTTCCGGTCGGCTGGCTGAAATGCCTGCTGATTCGGGTTATCCTGCTTATCTTGGCGCCAGGCTTGCCAGTTTTTATGAACGTGCTGGAAGGTTGGGTTTATTACTTATTCTATGTATGACATAGTATCATTTATCATTATATGCTTCCTACCTTCAAGATTATTCAATTGGTTCATATTTCAGAGTCAAATGTTTGGGTAATCCGGATCGTGAAGGATCTGTCAGTATTGTCGGTGCAGTATCGCCGCCTGGTGGTGACTTCTCTGATCCCGTGACAAGTGCTACCCTTGGTATCGTTCAGGTGTTCTGGGGTCTCGATAAAAAACTCGCTCAACGAAAGCATTTTCCCTCAATCAATTGGTTGATCTCTTATAGTAAATATCTACGTGCTCTCGACGATTTTTACGACAAAAACTTCCAAGAGTTTGTGCCACTACGGACCAAAGTGAAAGAGATATTGCAGGAAGAGGAAGATCTTTCTGAAATTGTACAATTGGTTGGTAAAGCTTCCCTAGCTGAAACTGACAAAATAACACTCGAAGTAGCAAAATTGTTGAAGGACGACTTTTTACAACAGAACAGGTAAATTAATGAGTCTCAATATTCAATACTTCCATATTTGGATATTTATATATGGAATATGCGGATCAAATCCATATCCGTATTAACGTTGTATGGTGTGATTATAGTTACTCGCCTTATGATCGTTTTTGTCCATTCTACAAAACTGTCGGCATGCTGCGCAATATGATTGCATTTTACGACATGGCTAGACACGCTGTAGAGTCGACAGCACAATCTGACAATAAAATTACCTGGAATGTAATACGTGATAGCATGGGCAATATTCTGTATCAATTGAGTTCCATGAAGTTTAAGGTATGATATCGTCAATAGTCACTTGTTTTTCGTCAATATGTATTATTATTTTATTTATGCCTATGCATCTAGGATCCCGTTAAAGATGGTGAAGCAAAGATCAGAGCAGACTTTGATCAGTTGCACGAAGATATTCAGCAAGCGTTCAGAAACTTGGAGGATTAAATTTCCATCGTGTTCCTCCGTACATGCAGCCCTTTATTCAATCATTTGCTTCAAGTAATGTCAGCTGTTTAGGGTCGTTCCAGTATTCAAGCAGAATAATGAATGGGTGAGTTGTTACACACCAATCCCTGAGCTTAGATATATGGAATAATTATCTCCATTGGCGATCATTGAAACTTAAAACTATAAAAGTATGAGTTTCAAAAATCAATCATCGGTTGCCACAGAGAAATAAATGAAATTGTACATATTTACTATCTACAAGTATGTGAAATGAAAACTGTATTATTACTCGTCAATTATCAAAACCTAATAATTTTATGAGGTATTAAAAACAATGTATATTTCTTTTTCGTGGATAAACAAATAACACAGGGAAACATTATCTTACGACTGGTTCTACAATAGACAATAGAGGTGGAACGTCCCTAAACGCATTATAAAATGGATATTTAGATTTCGTTGCTGTAAAGAATGAAGTTCGTGAAATCCGTGTCTATTTTTTTGTTACTTCGAAAGTAACTGTGTGTTGACATATTAGTGGGAACTGCAGATATTTAAATGATTTTTTTTTTTTTCGTTGGCATGTCGACTATATAATTTCGATGAAGAAATAAAAATAATTATACATACATATGTAAACAGCGCGTGATACATCTTCGAGTGAGCGTTGACTTGTTGTTTTGGATAATAATGTAGAGAATGTATGAGAAATATCACAACCAATCGACACGGCAACTTAGAAAGAAAAATTTTGAAAAGTTGAATTATCAAGTATTAGATATTGTACCATATATCCATGTTAACATATTAGGAGTCAAAAGTACATATAGGCGTTGAAAAACAGAATTAAATGGAGCTATACATTGACGTTGAAGCGTTAAAGTCTGAGGCTGGAAAACTTTTTTGTCCCTGGGAAGTGCACAAGGTTTGTGCATGTTTGAAAGTGAAGAGGTGCTGGTTCATTTTTCGCAACGCATATAAGCGCAAATGTGATGAAACGAGAAGAAAAGGATCCTGAGCGTTATTGAACGGTTGCCACAGAGACTCCAGTGTATCATTTTCATTGTATGATATGTAAAAAAAAAATGCGAATAAAAAATTATGCACAAAACATTCGGAATGAATTCGTTGCGATTATCTGCCCGATCTCAACACTCAATTCTTCATTATTCTACTTCCCATTGAATGAGGGAAGAACAGAAAATTTTCATGGATAATACTTGTCTCGAAATTTCATCTTTAATATTGATAATAATAATACAACAATAACCCCGCGATATATACATCAACGTTATATTACAATGGAGCGATACTCCGTTGTAAATCAGCGTTTTCTGCCGTAAATTCATTGAATTGTACATGGAATAAAAAACATAACATTATTTCTATAATTGTTACAAGCATCTATATACATCTATATGGTTTGTAACATTCTTATATTATCATACATTTGTCCATGGTATCTTTTATTCATCCAATCAAATGATTTGATTGTATATTTTTCTTTTTATACGCAAGTTAAATTAATTTAGCATATCACCTATAAAATAACTAAAATCTTCGAGTATTATTGATAAACCCCAAAAGTAACATTCGTTATTCACAGCCTTATCTCACCTGCCGGATCGCCCAAAATGGATTATACCATTGATTGTTTAATAGCTCGATGTGCCAAAATATACATCGATTTCTTCACGCATATGCAGATTTGTTTGCAAGATAACGATAATATGTTCGCTGCTTTTTGTCTCTTGTTTTCATCTGTTTCAACTATATAACATACAACTTCATCATCACTATTGGTGGATATTTACAGGGCAAAGTCGTCAGAGCCGATTTTTTTAGTAAATTAAGGAGCTATATCCGTATTTGTTACAACAGTAACAACGCCTGATCGCAACTGAACATTTTCTCGCTTCAGTTGTGTCACCAGTTGTTTTAGGGCCGTTACTTCTTGTCGTAACTTCTCATTGTCACGTAAGCACTGCCCTAATCCTTGATTCGCAGATCTCAGTTCAGTTATGTATTCACATGCTTTTGCCAGAATTCCACCTTTGCTCTGATAATTACAAATTAGTAGATTAATAATAGGAAAATTGGGAATGAAAGAAATATAAAATACTGCTATGAATAACCTGCGTCTCATAATTGGCTTTGCCCTCTCCACTGCTTCCACTTCCATTGTTACTGGTACTCGTGTTGCATTCAGGAATAATTTTTCCGAGTTTCGCAATCCAATTATTTATTTTGTCTCTGCGTCGACGCTCAACTTCGTTATGAGTAGCTCTTCTTCTATCATCGCGCTATTTTTTGAGAGGCATAATAAATTAATTTTTCGTTGACGATGTCATTGCAAATGGTATTATCGCCGGATAGAGTATATAAAATTAAACTTGAAACCTTCTTCAGGCCGGGTGTTGAATTTCTTGGGGTTTCAATTTGTAATGTGGCCGTCCGTGGTGCGAGTGATCTTGATGTTTGTGATGTAGTAAATACATCATTAGCATTGCCAATTACATAAAATTGCCCATTTATTGGTGAAGTAAGTACCTGAACTGCATTACTACCTTGTTGAGCCACTGGCAATTCAATTTCATTGCTTACTGTATTGCCATTGACTTGAATTACTCTGTAAGCTAGTGCTTCTTGATATCGAAGTCCATCATCCGCTACAGCATCACCTGAAAGTGGATCGAATGCTTCATCAAGGATGAAACACATCATTGAAAATTATTTCATTATATTGTTTATGTCTATATATGCAATGACGATATGACCAAAAAGAAAGGTAATGAGAAGAAAATGCGTAAGGTAGAGGATTTATGTTATATGAAGTAGACGACGATAGGCAAATCTTACCATCGCAATCAACAATTTCAGTTTCCTCTATGACTATGCTTGTGCCATCGTCATCCTTGCCCGAAGCCCCACTGCAACATGGAGAATTCAATTAGATAACATTATCTTCGTACTCGGTATAACATATGGCAAAGGTGTCTTTGTTTTTTAACAAGAATAGTCTGATGCTGAATGAATTGAGTGTTGCAGAATAGTTGTGGTTTTACAAATGAAATTTGTACTGTGTACTATCCATGATGACCTTGACAAACATCCAAGTATTGGGTGTAGCAATGGAATAATGAATGATGAATAATCGAACCAATTGACGAGAAATTACCTCACGTCCTGCTCATCAAGATGTTGCTCCAGAATATCCATTTTCTTCGTCAAAAAATAGTTTGAATTTGTCAAAATTCACGTGAGCTGGTCACGGGACACGGCAACGAGGTCATGTGGTGTACAAAATGGCGATGGGATATAGCGCGCGCATACCCAATTTTCATACATTCATAAATACATGCATATGTACATACATATAGATTTATCGCATTGTGCAGATAGAGGGTTGAGTACATATGTATGCAGTTACTATACTCCTGCATACGTATATGGATATATAATTATATCAAATAATTGCCGCGAGATGTCAGGATTAATGTTCGTTGATCGGGAAAATCAAAAACATTAGTACGCATGCACAAAAATGTTGTTTATGAAGACGATGATGATAATGATAATGATAATGATAATGATAATGATAATGATGATGATGATGATGATGATGATGATGATGATAATGATGATGATGACGACGATGACGATATATTATAACGAATTGTGCCGTGCCAGCAGATGGTGGGATTAAAAAGTCTTATAGCGCCATACAGTGGTGATTATCGGAATGTAAAGTCCACCCTAGCGGAACAATATACGATATCTGATTCGCAAAAATGAACGATGAATTTCAAGTTCATACATAAAAAAATGGTTATGGGAACTCATAATCAGCCGGAAGAACACATTTATCCGTTAATTCAATTAAAAATTCTGATCCAACGCATTTTTCATATCAATGAAATATGGATTTATATATTTAAGGGGACAATTTAACTCTAATATATTCGAGCGGTAGCCAACAGTAGCGTAGTTTGTTCGCCGCGCCCCTGTACATCTAAAATGTTTTGAACACGTAGAGGAACGCGTTATTATATTGTTGATTACCTAGATCAACAGTTATATATACCAGATCAATTTATATTCGATCAAGTCCAATATTATGTCGAGTGTAGTTTGTAAAATGTTATAACCCATTATAATGACAAAATAATATACTGATAATATACCATAATTGAACAATAAATATTCATTTCAATTATTTTTCATTGGACATATGTGCTTGCACCGATTATTTTACTCTTTTTGATCTCACCAGTCTATCTGTTTCCCAACAATTGGGAAGATTCAAGGTTGTGTTATTGGAGGTAATGATTACTTCACCCATTGCTCCTGTGGTTCCTGTAGAAAACAAGAACCAATTCGACAAATCAACATTTCTTTTGTTTAGTGAGTAATCTACTAAAAATGGTATCTTCCAGCTGATTTCTCCATGTGTTCTTTCGTTTCAAATTGAATATACTACGATGTCCGTTGGAGAAGGTTGAAAGTGGAATATGATATTTTTAAAAGCTGTAGAAAACAGAAAAATTACAGCATCAACCAATCAGATGGTGGAGTTGGGCTACTAACACTTTTGAATGAATCGAGAGATAGGGTTACAACAAACCCGCTGGTGAATATGATTGGTCGAAGTGCTCGGCGCATCACGATGATTAAACTTTTGACCGTCGAACTATGCAAATTTGTCCAGTTGGTTGCATAAATGGCAGCGCTCACGCTTTCACTCTGAGAAATTACCACCTCGGTTTAACAATAATACCGTCATTGAATTCATTTATGTATTTACAATTACCGTATACAATTGCCATATACAATTTTAGTGGTGAAAAAAAAAATTTTCTTACCGCAAAAGTCACCTCATTACCAGCAGCGTATAAAATGAATATTTCCATCAGCATGCAGCACAGATAGAGCAAAATGCCTGTGCATTCACTCGAAAAAAATTTAACGTTTGCGATTACGTATACACTTACGCAGAGGACAATTGAACTAATGGAACATTGTATAAAAATAATGAATGCGAATGTTGAGTTTATCACTTTACTGAGTCTGTAATAAATTTGAGATGAAAAGATCAATAAAATTGTCGTTATTTTTTCTTATGTATGAGAATTTATGACTGTGAAATGTATTGACCACATATCATGTTAACTCAACTTGAATATAAGAATATGATACTTGACGCAACCTGCCACTAATTGCTTTTCCATTTTCAGTTCAGTAGCGCCATATTTATGATGATCATCATCAATCAATGTATTTTGTTTCAACTGATTTGATAAGTTTGTCATACGATAATTGAGGATGTGTAGTTTCGCACAAATTTGCATTATCATACCCGGGACCAGAGTGTCATAGCCAATATCCGCATTTGCCGATAGTATAACGCTGATTATTTGATAACAGTACGCGAACCAATACTTAAAACCTTGTGAATAGTCCCATGGTATGTAAGTATTGAATGGGAGTGTTCCAATTGGTATATCTCGAAAAAGAGTTCCAATCGTAATCATGAAGACCGTGACTTCAGTTAGGCCGCCATAAATGAGTGTATTAATCCTTGAAATTCAGTAAAATCATGCATATGCATCCTACATATATATTCCAAATTCAGTAAAACATTAATAATTTGTCGTAAAAAATTACTTCATTGATTAATATTTACCAAATGAAGCGGTCCACACTGTTTTGAATAGCTTCCTCGTCTTTGTTTCTTGGCGTACAAGGATCGTTTGTGAATGTTTCCAATATCCAAATTATTGTTTTTCGACATCTCACAACATTAGCGGTCTTACCACATATTGCAATTATAGATAGTAAGACAAAGCAATCATTAGTTGTGTCCACTATGTTGTTATTGGAGTGTATCAATCCAACAATTCCGGTTATCGAAAATGAATATATGAAGAAGAATGAAATGAACATGTGTGTTTTGTAGACGTAGTCCAGCCATGGTCGTACCCAGTGGATTGGTTTCCAGAAGCCAATCACTTGAAATATGATAAAACTACCCGGAAGTATATTCTTCGTCATTATGTTTGGCTTTGTGTGAATAAATTGAATATCATTTTCCTCATCGTGTACCTCATACGGAAGTAAATGCGTCATATGTGTCCATATATACGTCTCATCAAAAATTAAACATCAATTATATGTCATTGCGTGTCTTGGTGAGGAATGGAACAACTGGAATATATAGTGGAGCAATATTACGGAAGAGTTGTCTCATCAATAAATGAATTGATAATTACTGCTATGTTACGAACGATATGGTACTCTATAATTGCTTCCGCAGTATTATCTGAGGGAAAGGGAATAGCATTCAATGCTGTCCGTAATTGTATGCTACGTATAATTATCATCGATCCGAACGGCAGTTCGAGTATTGGCAGTGGAAAGTCAGTTGATGGTGAACCTTTGATGAGTGAAGGTGTTTTTCAGTTGGATGGAAATGTAATCAATAAATTTTACACAACGAGCATACGTATATTCCATTCATATATATTCATCAACCTGGTAGGTATCAAAATTTAAGAATCTTTTTAAATTTGTCGTATATTGTAACGTATCTCAACATTTGTCACATTTTATTATATCTTCCATCCATTTTGACACGAAAACTAATGCACTTTATTTTTAGTTGTCGAAAACTATAAGAGTTTTTGACAAAACATGCCGAGTCAATGAAGTTCGATCGATTCTATTATCATACTTATCAGAAGTGGTCTATTATTTTTTAATAAAAGTGTTTGATTTATCGCATTGATGATTTCATATTATGAATCAAAATGTATTGTGGTGATCGAGAAATAGAATTTGTTACGGAACACTATTCATGATGTCTAATCTAGCGGAATACATTGACTGGCAATCCGTTTGCAATTGGATCATAATGTGAGGAGAATTAAGTGGGATTGCAATCAAAGTTACAAAAGTTAACTTGCTACAATCCATCATGAAGATTTGTGAAGAATCCGAACCATTTCTTAGTCATGGAATTACGTAGGAATTCATGGATTCACTTAACTTCGCAGTTGTCGTGAGTCGAGGAAAATAAAAATGAAACAGAAACTTCGTTTTCAGTTCCGTTCAAGTAGCAGTCATTTGTTCAAAATAAAAGTTTTTATCGGTGATCAATGATGCTCAACTTTGTTGACCGGCTTATGTCCGCGAATTGTCCATTTTCGCAACGCGTTTTGCATGTAAATACTACAGATATGTTTTATACATACGTAGCGGAGGAAATTTATCATTCACCAAATAATATTTTTATATGATCTATAATTTTTATTATTTATCATTTAATTGAATGTCCGGATAAATTTTCAATTATAACTTTGGAAATTTTATACAATTACTTTTGGATGAAAAACATTTAATAATTACAATAGAATTATCATGATGGCTGAAAATTATTTTCTTCATATCATATATCTTCAGTGTTAATTAAAACAGCAGAATGATATTGATGTCATTAAAGTATTTAATTATACGAGAAGCTACGTTTATCCACAATTTACATTCTTTTCTCTACAAAGTGTGTCCTTTATATACAAATGACATTTATTGGTAGTATGTTGCCATTGCAATACAATTATACACTTATGGGTGTTCATAGTACAATGATTTTTATTGAATTTCGATATGGGCAAGTTTCACGTTTCAATCTCGATTATTGTGAATATATATAGGTATAAAATGATGAAATTAGCATATACTTTTGATTGAATGATTCAAGTGATTGATTTACCATGTGTCCGTCGGTGAATATAGTCGGAATGCGGTGTCCGGTACGCAATGATATCAACAATTTTATTATCATTGATTGGACTTATTGGATTTGTTCACTTCACAGCGTAATATCCACCATTGACGCAATCGCTCTGAAAAATAAACTTTGTTCACATATACATACGAATATGTGCAATTGTCATGTGAGTTATATTCTGAGAATTTGTGTGAAATATTGAAAATAAATTACCGTACAAACGTCACCTTGTTGCCAGCTGCACGCAAAATAAATATCTCTGTGAACATGTTACAGAGATAAAACATAACACGTATTATGTACCAGTCAGTTATGTACCTATTTATTACTCAAAACAATTATATATTCATTGGAAAATTATTCGAACGCTCCTGTAATGATAAAAATAATGATAGTAACAGTAATTACCCTGAATAGAAGCAATCTTTGCTTGAATATGAGAATATGAAATTGAACAATGGTCAATATCTAAATTCTTCGTTATCTTTGATTTCGTTTTGTCGTGTTGATAATAATAGTTGACATACTGACGCTTCAGTTAATTCTAGCGGCATTACAGAATTATTGAAGCGATGCTCCGCAATATTGAGTGTTTCTCTATACAATTGCGTTCAACTGCAGTATCATCACTGGAGACGGGAATATGGTATGCAATCACTACGTTAGCTGACAATGGCACGACGACAAGTTCATAAATATATATAAAAGCAAATGAAGGAAACTTTCGGACTAATTCCATGGTATATGAATATCGTAGAGCAATGTATTCAATTGAAATATTTTCGAAAAAAGTCCCGATGATAACAGTAATTTACCTCCGTATATTCTCAAATGTGATGGTTGTCCATTTGTCAATTATTTTTCTATCCGAAAATGAGTATAAATTGTACGATCACGTCTCTACGTGATCATTGATAAATGATCTAACATCAATTATTCAATATTGTTTTTCCTATCTGTATTTTTCTATGACTCATCCAATGGATGTACATCTAAACACTCCCATTGGAAGAGTCATATCTAATTCACATGGGAGTGTTTATATGGAAGTCAATGCAAACAGGCTATTGAATTATGCGCGTCAACATTGTATAGCGCAATAAATCCATCGTCTTCATACAAAGTAGTTCGGTAATTTTTTTTCATTTTATTGAAGAAAATTATTGCTTGTATGCTTGATGAATTTAATTAGTATTACCTTGTGATGTGAGTATGTATGTGTGTGCGTGCGGAATGTGTTTATTCTGTCTGTTATCTGCAATTGATGATCGGCCGCGAATGTATTTCACCTGAATGTTATATCCAGCTGGCAGACAATCAATTCAGTTATTGAGAATTAAAAAAAAGATTAACAAAAAAAGGGAAGACAAAAAAAGTGGGATCGAAATTAAAAATTCGCGACATGTAGTTCCTATTTATTTGCCGATAACATGATAACATACATAAATGATGAATGAAAAAAATTGTTTCAATGTGGTTATTGAATCTGTTGAAATTTAGATTCCTAGAAAATGCCATGAACGAAACCAAGTTTATGTGTTATTCCACCGGGTAAGAATTTGTTGAAGGCAAGAGTATCGGACCAAGCACCGTTGCCACCGTCATCATCGCAACAACCGTGATTACCACCATCACTACTGGCTTCTTTGGCGGCATCGCTATCGTTGGACGCGCTGGCACCGTTGTCAGTATCATTGTCATCACAGTTGTCGACATCACCACCCGAGCTACTTGAGCTACTGCTTGAACTATCGGCTACTGCACTTGATAATGAACCAGATTCATTGGATGCGGCAATGGCTGTAATATGATTGTAATAAATATGATGATGGTTGAAAAAGTATCTTAATTTGGTGTAGATGAAATTTTACGTATTACCGACCAGCGAACCATACTGCCATGATAATGGAAATGCAGAGACGAGACATTTTGATATTTAGAAAAGTGATTGAAATATTTCTGATACGGATTACTGGAAAGTAACGTACTTTTACAGTTATTCATATACCCATCAGGTATGACTGAATGATATACTTTTATTTATTTTCCGGTCGCATATTATTTCAAACAATTCAATATATACGTTTATGAAGTTTACATTGCAATTAAAGTAAATGAAAGGAAATTTTCATAACGATAAATGTGAGATGAATAAATTGACGTCAATTGAGATTGATGCTGCCAAGGACAGAGACAAGTCAGGTAGGTATTCACAAATAGGCTGTTATTTAACATCATTTTTATTGTTCCATTAGTTTAAAATAATAATCATCTCGCCATCATCATCATTGTCATCGAATTATATTTCAATATCATAAATTTATTGATTATTCATGTAACTTTCAATGTATCCATATACTTTTTTCTGAAATTGACACATACTCTCATACGTACATGCAATCATAATACTTACTTTTAAACTTATTACAAACTCGTGCATATAATTGACGAACAAATTTCAAGAATGAATTGCGAATTTGGTATGGGCACAAAGGTATAATGTTTTCAATGGATGGCGATGCGATTCGAATAATTCGAGTGATTGGGACTGGTGAGCTCCACGGAAAATCAATATACTTTTATATAGAAGATGAAAAATCATGTATTCAAATTGTTGTCAACCTGGTCCCATAAAAAACTCAAAATAATATAGATTTCGTATATCTTTGCATAAATATCGCGTTTAATGTAAAATGAATGTGACTCTCTACTAATCTCTTGCGCACGCTATGCTAAAACATGATTTCGTGGGCTGTTGTCGTATACAGTCTGCCGGGATGTTCGCATTCAGCATAAAAAACTACAGTGCTCCAGGATGGCTTTATGGGAAAATTTCGTGTTTCCATTGTTTTTCGGGTTGGAAAACGCAGACATACACAATAAATGGTTATGGTGTATCGAAACATAGCAACTCGATCAGCAACAATTCATGCCGATATTTTGATGTTGAACGTTTCATTCGAATATTCGATTAAATACGATGACAAAAAGTATCAGGAACGCCATTCACGTGCAAAAAATGTTCATTTGACCAACGAACACAAGAGTTATCATGTTATGATGAAATACAGTATATATACGGATGATGATTCCGGTAACTTCAATATGAACTTCGCTGCGAAATGGAGATAGTATAATTCATAATTATTCGATGGTATACAGGATAGACTCTACACCGTATATAAAATTTAGTATGAGCAAGCGTGTGTAATATTTAAAATTATTTTATTTCATTTTCATATTATGTACACCAAATTCAATGTCACTATAGTTCAATTAATTTTCCATCATTTACTCTAACCGTTGTATTCATTAAAATTCTAATCATTCAATTGTAACATTATCATTTGTCTCATTTGCTTGCGGGCCAATAGTCAATAGGGGAAGGAGTCGATTCGCATTTATGACATGAGGATGGTGTATACGCAATTGGTAAAAAAAAAAATTACATGTATAATCTCACAGTTTCAATGTAACAATTTGTGGAGTACATAATCAATGGCCAATCGAAATTGTATATATATAGGAACAATGTCATGACCAGGTTTCAGTGTGTAGCGGTGTCGATTCTTGGATTATCTCAAATGCATTGTCTCATATAACATTTCTTTATTGTTTTTCGTTTATTTTCTTTTGTATTTTTGTTGGTTTTTTCTTCTTAATTTCATTATGAAAAAAAAAAAAAAAAAAAAAAAAAAAGACAATGGATTCCTCAACAGGTTGTTTCAGGATAAATCCTTATTCATATAGCAATGATCAACATATAAAGCAGTAAGGCATTATCAGATATGTCAGCAGAAATATTGTTTCATTTGCACACGCGCTCTCCATTAGCAGCTTACAAAAATATTTTTTTAGCATATTTTGCTCAATGTTTTCTTTGTTTCTCTATCTCTTCTTTATATTATTCTTTTCGGGTCGTCATTGTATCAAAGCAGTGCAGAGCAATTGGCCATTAAAGTTCGAGCGATATTGTGCGTTACTTATAAATAACAAGAAAGAAAGAAAAATGTAGATGTATATAATTGGAAACACGAATGACCCCATATCCCTATTCCCCGTCGACTTATTGAATCACTTTTTCTCGTATCATTTCTTTCATTCTCCGAATATGTTTCGTCTGCCATGTCTGACTGCCTGTGTTCAACCTACTAGACTACTTCATCCACATATTTTGTATATATATATATATATATATATATATTTGGCACATCAACGTCAGCTCATTAATTGGAACCGCAATTATACAGGTAAGTGTATCGTTTGATAATATTCCATTCTATCCGTGCTTCATAATTTTTATACAGGCACGCATAAAAACCTATATATGTATATAACGTCGTGTTGAAATAGTACTCAATACCGTTGTACACATGTGTGTACTGTATCTTATTCACCCGCCGTTTCTACCATTGGATGGTCCACCATATTCTTATGTGTTTTGAGGCTGCTCCTGGGATGATTCGTAATTAGAAAAAATCATTAGCCCCGATATCCGGATTTTCTATCTTTTTACGCTTTTCAATTGTACATGTACACATTTGATATAATATCCACAGTTTTTCATAACAGTTCGTCGCAAACAGTGAGTTTTTTTTTCTTAAGATGAAATCAAACTAGTCGTTATACACAATTCTTCAGCTTCTTTTTTTTTTTTTTTTTCAATATTCAATTTATTCAATTACGTTAACAATTGAGATAGAACAAAAGCACACGACAACAATAATAATATCGGCCCAATCAGCCATTCCAATGTTTTTTAACTTTCATGCACTGTGACGTTTTAAGCTTTCATGCCATTCTTTCAATTTTGTTATTTTAATTGAAATATTTGTTCATGTGTGATGAGGTTCTCGAAGTTCTTTGGCACAATTGGCGACCACGTGAGACGAATTTCATTTTATGACTTTTGTTTGATGTCTCGTCTCGTCATCATTTTTATTTTTTCTTTTGATTCTTTCCCTCCATAAATATCTCTCAATTATTCGATCTCATCACTACTCCTTCATTCAATCGGTGAATATAGATATATAAACTGTCGCCGAGTTGATTCAATCGTAAAATAAATGTGCCACCGTATTGGCGCCATTGAGGGTCAAATCGGGCTATAAATAAGCCGGTTTCATGCGTATCTATAGCTTTTCCCACCATTCACAAGCTAGAAATTCATTAGTAACGCATGCTCAAACACAAGAGGATGCGACTAAATGAAAAGTCAGCACTCAAAGAATCCAACAACGACATCTTTATTACATTTCCTCCAATAATATTGCGAGATGTCGTTGAATCATGATACAAAATCCATTTTTAAATTGCGTTTGAATATGTTTGCAATGTCACAAATAAATTGATTTGCATCCTGCCAAGTTTGTGGTTCATTATGAGTTACGTGACTACGATGATTCCAGCTCGGAGGTGGGAGACTCTTGCTACGCCTCCAAAAATATTAAGGCCGTGGGTTTCGGCTCTAAATTACTCTTTTTTGCTTCAACAACAAGAAATTCAATTTCACTTCGATCTCGACGCGCAAATGATTCGGCAATGAGTCTTGCGACCTCTTGATGATGCAGTCCTATTAGAATGGAAACACAAATTACCATGGAAAATGAATAACATTGAGTTTATATTACATTACTAGCAACCGTTTAACGGACAGATATGTACCTTCAACCCTGTGCCCATCTACTTCAAGGATCAATTGACCCACTTCGAGACCGCCTGCCTCGTAAGCAGCCCCGTTATCCTATAAATTCATTATTGAGGGAGAAGAAAAAAAAAATTTCAGCGGATTTCCCATCAATTTGTTATTGTATAATATAACATTTTATCAATTGATTGCACTGCAATTAATCCTCACGGTTAAATTAATGATTCGTGGCAGCGGATGTTTTGTGTTGGCTCCACCTTCAATAGCTATTCCAAGGATGGACTTGGTTTTTTTCACGGTAATCCGGAGATTGCCTTGATGGTCTGACACAACCACGGCACCATCCTCTTCCCTCCTTTCCGTTAACTCACTTCTTGCCAGCCGTTGAGCACTATGATGACGTCTGGGTGCTCCAACTGTGCCAGAATTTCCGCTAGCACCACCAGACGTTACTCCGTCCTCTATCAATTGTGCCTCCTGCATGTCATAACTCCGCGATAGTTTGTGCGCGAGTTCCTGCGTAGCACAAAACCATCAGAAACGAAATAATGAATTAGACAAATGAAATTTAGGTTAATGTTATTCAAGTTTGAAAGTACATCTGGTAGAATCATGAGGTCCCAAACAGGCCCAAGTTTTTGCTGCATTATGCGAAGAAACATGAAATGTAAATATATGATAGAGAGATATTTGATACAAATGTAATATGATAATATATAAAATATTGAAGACATGCTTGCTGATAGGCTGATTGGTGGTAGGGTGTTTGGTGCTCGGAGAGTGGTGGTGTGCGCATTTTGATATAGATTCTCAGTAATGAAAATCATTATGTTTGTTTATAAGAAAAAGTATGTTAGATATATATATATATATATTTTTTTTCAACTTAGGCATTTTTCAGATTAGTTCTTTTTAATTTAATTTCATCTCCACCGTCCATCTTACGGTATAAAAAAATGTTTAAGAATAATGAATCTTCTTCGAAATTGAAGATGACAATAATATCACAGGTATATATATATATATATTGAAATGTTCCTGGGTAAAGATGAAAATCTTAAAATTATTTGTCTCTGAGTTTCCGCCCTCGTTTTCATTTGAATTTCCAAAGAATCGTATCTGTCCACACATATATGCCTATGTATATACACATGTATGTGTTTATATATTTGTGAGTTGTGAATGTGCATGCCAAGACATCTAATTTTTGATATATTTTATAATTATAAAATCGTGCTTGAAAAATTGTTTTGCCCAATAACTATTTATTCAAATCTGACACCAGAATTTGAAGAACAACATTGGACTATAATAAAGTGCAATTTTACATCTATAAAAAGATTAACAACGAAAATATGAGAGGTAAAAAATTGAAAAACAAACAAAAAATGAAAAACTTCACACGTATAAACACGCTATCGACTAGTCTATGTGTAGATAGATCTAGATACAGTACGTATAACGAATCAAATCCTTCGCGAAACACATATATATTTGTAGAAAAAAAATCTATTCAATAGATGAATTCATGCGTGTAATCATCATGAATAGTAATTTATCGTACTATTTATATTGTGTAGACTTTATCACATATCATTCAATCATCTGCTCTCCATTATATTAAATTTACCATTCAATCGTGAATCGTGCGCTCTGTGAAATCAATTATTCCGTTTATTCGATTCTGAAGATACATATACTGACAAAAAATAATCGATAACACAAAAGTAGTGGAAATTAAAAAAATTTTTGTGGTAGAAAGAAATTATGCGACAGTCATTTTGCTTTCTTTTACCGTCCAAAAACATAAATAAAACCAAAAAAAAACAAAAAAACAAAAATAATTGCGTTTTATTAATTTCTTTTTTCTGTTTTGAAGAGAACTTACGAGGGGTCTGGCGCCCCAGTACCAGGACTTGACGCGCTGGGTAAGACCACCGAGTAGGTGTGATCGCCAACCACCAAAACCTCCCCCACCTCCACCCTCCGAGCTCCTTTCCGCCCTTCCGTCGTCCTCATCTTCGGTATCCCGATCACGGCGACCGTTACCGATCATCTCGGCGTCGCTACCCTCACAACCGCCGTCGCTTTCCTGATCACAAGATGCGGTCGTAGCACGCCAAACAAAAATATACACAAAAATACATGCGAATTATGAAAAATTCCCCATTAAATTTGTCGTCACCTAGTTTTAACACCCTCAGTTATTGAAAAGCAATCGAGGTGTCTATACTAGTATAAAAATAATATATTGAGTTAATATAAATAATAATGATGTGTAACATAGAGATTTTAATCGACATACGATTGTTACCGGCAAATCACAATAACTCTCACGATATTCGCGTTCTTAATTAATTATATACACATTAATATTTATCGCATTATAATTAACCAAAATATTGATTGATATGAGTCGACTCCAGGCCCTGTGTGTTATATCTATACAGAGACATCTGACCACTTTCTCTCGTTGACTCATTCTCACATCGAATAATCATATACACAACACATATAAATACTTTTGTATATTTCGCCTTCTATCTACCATGTTTCATTCCATATACATACCTATATTCATTTTCTCTCAAATTAATTTACTCGCGAGAGACAAATAAACGAGATTGAATATTGTATAGTGATAAACCGAATAAAAAATTGAGTTACTCGGTCGTAATATAAACCATTGATAAATTAGGGGAAGATATGATTTCATACTCGAATTCGTTACATCTTCTTCTTTCATCATGATATTATGAAATTTCTTTGCTGGAAATTCATCTCACGACAACTTCATCATTTTCCGTGTTTGCGCAAATGTATATACAACTAAATTGTACATCCTTTCATATGCGAGGACCCGACGATTCCATTCTATAGAAAATGTTTTCATTGTATATTCATTGAATGTAATAACACAACTGCAGATTACATAAACTTGTTGAGTTGATCTAATGGCCATCATCAATTGACAAACATCACCAATTCCATTAATAAATAGTTGGATAAATGAATGAATAAATATATACGAAGCGCGTGAACGAATAACCTGCATCATTTTGTTTGGCTCAGATGTGAAAACTTGGCAACAGTGCACAACTATTTCTTCCACCTCTCCTGTATAAAAGTCTTGCTTGCTCTATGTATCCTTCTCCCTCTTGAACAACAGCAATACCTGTTATACTCGGTCCTTCTTTTGCTTGGACGGCACGCAGGTAAAACACGAACGATTACCCAAACTTCACCGTAGCTTGGCTGAGTCAGTAGTGTCAGAATACTCGTACAACGCGTACGCGTGCAATATAAATTTGGATATTGTCTTTCCTATTCCAACGTCAATGAACATTCATATTTATTGGCGATAAATTTAATCAATTTAAATTCGGGAAAAAAAATAAATCTGGAGAAATGTAAGTATAGAAAAGAAGAAAGTGATATAATTAATTATTTGAAATTCACGGACAAAGAATGGAAAGAATTGGTGCCAACAACTTGTGTTTATGTCCATTCAGTTCGATTGCACGAAGAAGGAAGTTTCTCCTGTTGAGACATATGAATATATATATATATATATTTAACTGACCATAGTCCACTGAATCGCAAATTTTTCTTGGGTGAATGAGTACACCTCATTTGAATCAATTAATTTGCGATTATTTGCGCTAAATTCTCCGACGACGATCGAAGGTTCATGGGACCAGTAGAGTTAACTGTATATCCAATATGATACGGTACCCAATGTCGTTCTCTCTCTCTCTCCCTCCCTCTGTAATGTTTTGCTGTCCTTCAAACCATGAGAAAATATATTCTTAACCGGTTCCATCGTTAGTATTTACTCTTATTCTCAACTTTGTTCTTTCCTCGATTATTTTAAGATGCAAATAGACATGCTCATCAAACTGTGGAGATTTATGCATTCATATAAATTCACAATAATGATTGCAGAGAAACAGAAGAGATTGCGTTTTACTCCGTGGAGCATATTGACCTAGTGTCTTTCTCCACTTCATTTTTTCGTCATCATCATCATCATCATCATCATCATTTATCGATCTTCTAGACTGTAAATCATCAGTATCAGCGTAAGAATGGAGTCTTGGTTGAGTGATGTGCAACGAGTGAAAATACCAAGACCTAAATTTGGCAATGGTAACCCCGTGAGGCGATCAAACTCAACTGCTCAACACTGCATCATACGCGTGGACGCACACCATACACGTCAAGCACAAGAGGTGGCCAAAGCGACCGAGGAATTACGAAAGGCTATACAAGACAAACTTTGACATACCATGGGAATCATTGGATTCTCATGCGCTACTGTACCTACAAGTTTCTAAATCGATCAACGAAATATCAATTGTATCAAATTATTCTCACTATTATTGTCTCCATATTTGTGAGCATTCTGTACGGCTTCAATCAAGCTCAATCATATGTAAATAATTTTTTTTCATTATTTCATTTCATTTTGTTTGTTATTGTATTCGTCATTGGATCATGATTCATTTGTTTGGTTGTCCATGAATGGACGGGATAGAAACACGTACTAAACGTAACACTTTCTATTTAGCAGTTCATCATCTCATAGTTAAATGTTTAAAATTCAACATGAGTGATTATTGTTCTTCAACTGCGATGGATATATATATATATATTATCTAACGCATATTACAATAAGTCGGTCTTGTTTAATTGAGAGTAAATCAGCTCTCGCTTTCCACATTGAGTGTGCTGAAGCATATCGAAAAAAGGCATCGGTTTCACCTCACGTCAAATAGACATAAATATATGTATATATGCACTCTCCCTCGTGGTATGTTTGACATACCATTAAATGAAATGGGAGAGTGCAAAAATGAGTCAAACTGTCGGAGCGTCCGCGGATACTACATTCAAACTGAAAATAAAAGGAGAATAATTTTTTTTTCGTTTGCGAAAATTTGGAACATTGAAATGAATTAATGGTGATAATTGCGTTGCATGTGAATACCATTCATGCACGCTAGAGGATGTAATAATGAGAAATACATGGGAGAGAAAAAATGGTAGAGAGTATATAAATGAAAGATGAGTGGGAGAAATTCTGTATCTCACTCATATGACAAACGAGAATTCGTTATTCTGCACACAGTCAATTCGCCAAGTTCAGCTATATATACACATATAAAAATTTGTTTAGTTACCGCAATTCCCGTTAACCACATCTATTATTGATACCATCAAGGACATTAAATTTAAGAACTCCTCCTATATATTTATTAGGCTACAATATAATGCGTATACGTATGTATATAATAATGTATACTTATAATTCACACTAATTCACTTTTAATTAATGTATATACGCAATTTGTTTCTACACCACGCTATAATATCTATATATTTATTCTATTTTAACAGCAGCACGTCTCATGAATTCTAATAAAAATAGGGTTAATTATGAAAAATTTTTTATATGATGGCATTTATGAAACTGCTTTCACAAAAAATAAAATTGATTAATTCTCACCAAATTGTCTGGATGATGATGTCGATGATGATGATGATGATGATGATGATGATGTTGATGTGATGGATAATCCTTGGTATTTCCGCGTGAACCCCCAGGCGAGCTGTGCCTCCTACCTCGATCATTGTCCATGTCATCGTCGTAATCCTGCAAAATCCCAGACATTACAATCAATCCATAGTAGCAGATCAAATAAATTGGTAACATACACATGAATATATAAAAAAAAAAAATAAAGCATTCCTAAGTTCCCGCACGACTTTCCAAATTTCTCTCACTCTATCTTTGTCTCGCCCTTTATTCTTTCAATTTATCCTCTCCTACTATTAATTTTCTCCATTTGTTAGTACCTGATGATCGCACTCGTCATCGTTGGAGAGGGCAAGGTCAGACGTGGCGACTTGATGTTGTGAACGTCTGCAACCCCGCCTGCAAGTCCAAAAACAAACAATTTCCAAATCTCATGTACCGTCACTCGTTTTTCAGTTAGAACCCTCCCACACACACGCACGCACGCACGAATGTCATATCCTTATGTTATCTTATTGCTTTTTGAATGAAATTAATTCAACCATGATGTTGATTGATAATCAAGATAGCAGGAAAAAATGAATACGAGACCTTGCACCCCAAGAATTGATAAATAACTCATCCACTTATTCATAACAACAGACTCAATTGTAGAGAGGATTTATCAACTACAATATCGTGGGCTATAATATGAAGAAAAGCCATCATAGAGACGCAAACATTGATTGGAATTCTCCATCATTCATGAATTTCACGATGATGAATTTAAATAAACCATGAACGGAGAAATTATGTTTATTTTATTTGGACCTCATTCGGGGCATGTCTGAACCAAGACCGCTGTCCTCGCTTGGTGATCTGTATTCCTGGTTATCTCGCGCCATCAGTGGACCAGTTACGCCCAGTGGATCTCCCTCGACATCTATCAGTCGTCCTGGACGACAGCATGACATGGATCCCGTTGGTTTGGTGATACCCCTCTGCGGCAAATCACAGAGATATCCAGAATGAAAGGCGCTCTCTAGCCTACTTCTTTTTTCTCCCTCTTTTCATCTCAATCGTGCTCTCTCCACTCCATTGTTTTCTTATACATTTCAAACTTCTCAAAATTACTGCCCTTTATTCTCATTCAGCATGCCTGAGCTTTGAAAGTGAAATTTATTTTTGATGACATAATACAGTTGATAACCGGAAAGCCGCGCAGAAGTGCTTGGGAATGTGTGTATGAAATTTTGAAAATGACCTTTTTTCAATAAATAATTATGTTATGATGTTTTTTTTTTTTTTTTCTTTTTGTTGTCGAAATCTATTTCCAAATATACGCGCGGCAACAAAAACAAGGTCAGCAAAGCTCAGGCGAACTTGATGTGGTGAGTATTGGACGCAATGGCAAAAAGACAATAATATTAAATTTTTTGCTTTGCAAGGCTGGGAAAATTAATTTGGAGGAGAACATGACACATCACTCCTTTATTACACTAATATCATTTTTTGTTTTCGTTTCATGATTGTAGATTTGTGTGAATTGAATGGGGGAAATAGATTGGGATGCATGTGATATATTGTGAATATTGAACAAGCGAATGGACAGACAGACAGACAGACAGACATGTAGATGGACATAAAAAAGGGTGGCGCGAATAACCGATCAAGGATTATCTAATTTTCTATGCGAACATTTGAATGTTGGATGCGAAGCAAATGGCAAAATTAGCGACTGACATTATTATATTCTGCTTAATGAAGGCCAATTTCAACATACCGGTAAATCGTGAGTTGACGGAGTGACAATGACATCGGACTGTGCTCTATCACCTTTTCTCTGTGAAAGTTTCGAGAGGAAAGATGAATATGTGAATGAATTGAATCAAATAGAATGAGATAAGAACAATATCTCTTTGGGAGAATGATAAAGAATATTTGATTAAATGTGAACTTACTCGGTTGACTGATAACCTCGGACGATATACGAGATCATCAAAGGCGGCTCTGTCTTTACTATCAACGAGTTCACGCAATTCTGTGAGCAGCGTCAGCTTCTCGTTGGTATTGAGAAGGTCAGCAAGACTTGCTACAAGGTCCTCAATTGCCAATCGACGAGTCCGATAGTCAGCAATAAGTTGAGATAATGCCGCGCGTTCACTTCGTGCCAAAACCACTCGTGCTTTCTCCTCAACCATCGTTGCAGTCGCAGCCGATATTGAATGAGTACCATGTTGTTTCCATTCACCTGTATTGCTTCTACACATAATTATTTCATTTTCTTTCATAACAATGATATATTATATATAATACTTTGATATGTTTGAAATAAATAATGACCGCACTCACGGGCTTGGTGGGCGATTTCCTGGACTTTCTAAAATCGATTGAGGATCGTGTTCCTGATAACGTGTACTAGGTATGACAATTGGCCGACTTGTTGTTGTACATGAATGGGGAACTTTGCCAACGTCTCTCATAATTAGACTCATACGTTTATTCGTTTTCAAAATTTGTACAGCCTCATCGTGCGTTGCCTCCTCAAAATTCGTTCCATTTACTTCAATTATCTGATCGCCAACCTGAATCAAAACGAAAAAATATCAAGATAATTCATGTATACAAAGTAGCAACAGTATTGAACTAAAATAAATATTCAACTGACTAGTAAACCAGCACGATCAGCAACACTATCTTTATCAACTCCAGTCACGTAAATACCGAGCCCATACTCCAATCCACCCCTAATCATCAGGCCTAATGATTGTCCAGGATCAATACACAACTCAACTTTTCGTGTATGCGATCCATAACGTGTGTCACGAGGATGAAGAGGCGGTGGTGATGCTGGACGACCCTGTCGATCCATCCACGAGCATGATTGCTGTCTCCCGGATCCAGTCCATACTGGATGTCCACCCCGACACCTTGGATCTAATGCTGGTCCCCTAACTGTCATACTCAATGTTCTGCATGACTTTAGCATCTAATAATAACGAGAAATGAAATAATATTAGACGAATATAGTGTGAACGTGAATCAGAATCGAAATGGAATTTTCAAGCCAAACCAATGAAAATAGACGTACATGAGGATATATAATAAATGGAGATATACTATGAATAGGGATAAGCAATATAGGGGCCACGATGGCTACAATTGATGACGCGATACGCCCTCTCACTCTCGCACTCGCGTCTTCATACACATATCGATCTTTAGACGTCGCCCGTGACGTCACATTTTTCCTATCCTTGACCTGACTCCAGTCCCAGTGTTCGCCCCTTCGGTATACTCGTAAGATCCTCCAATAAATGGTAGCTATGCTAAAAAATCGAGAACACAAAGGCCTGAAGAGGGAGGACAAAATTTTTGGTATCGTAATCGATCCTATATACACATTCATATGAAATTCATATCAACTCTTTGCATTGTGCATCGTTCGCGGTTGAAATTGCCCCGAGCGGTCATCATCACTTGGATGCAATCAATTTTGTGTAGAGAGGAGTGATTATGGAAGTGGAGTGTTGACAGTCATCAATATGGTTTACATGAGTCTCTGGTGAATATTAATTGTACTGATTTCTATATGCAACATACCTAGAATATGAATTGAACGACATGGCGCACTCGATTGAGTTTCCATTGTATACGTATCAGTATACTATTATATATTTTTCGAAATTCCAATTTTCATGTAATGATTTTTTTTCTTTTTATTCAATCGAGACATATTTCGTAAGATCACGTATATAATATAACGTGAGTGTAAAATATCGTACAAATTTAGAGATCGATGTGTGTGAATGGCTCGGGCTTGCGCCCTCGAGGGTATCTATAATATGTTACTCGATCTCTGTCTCTCTTTTGCCACCAATTCTCGACTCTCATTTTCTCTTCATCTTTATGGGATGAATACAAAAAGAAAAAAAAAAATAAATTAAAAAAAAAAACGTTCATCGAGAGTGATGCTAATGGCCCGTAGGTTGTTCGATTACTTCTCCAATGAAAGAAATGGATGACGATACAGAGAAAAAGAATATAAATGATGGGGAGAATGGTTTGGAATCCCGGCGCCAGCATGTCTATTTAAGCTGGAAAGGCATTCATCAGCATGTATCTACAAACAACCGTGCACAATTCTCAAGATATATTGTCGAGGTAATAAACTCCAGTATCAATACATATAAGTAGAATTTTTATCTCAATCCCATCCACAGTTGTGCAGAATTAATCAAAGTTTCATTTACACTGTTTTCAATTTCAATCTCGCCGCTTTGCTCTATTCTTCAATTACGCTTGGTGAATCATCATAATTGATTTTGTGACAATCGATACTTGGAACATTTCAATGAAGGCTACATGTTCGATTCAATTGGAATAGTTAACCTTGAAGATGCGGATATTCCAATAACGTGATATTACTGTGTAATTTCCAATTTTTATGTTCGTAATTAAAAACTTTTTTCACGAATACATAACTACCATTTCCGATGCTGTATTCATCTGCCGTCTTATGCTCCTCCATTCTTGACTCATTTTTCGTTTGAACTGATGGGGGTTATCGTCGCGCATCCCCTTCGCTTCATAAAAACAATAAAATTCATGCACGACACGGTGTGTTGTGAATTCGTTGATTATTACGGTACAAATCTATATACCTATATACAGCGCGCACTTATCCAAGTGGTTTATCATTAATATAATTTAATCGCAAAAATATGAAAGAATTCGTTTAGATCGATTTGGAGTTTTGAGAGCGAAAAATGTGAAATCGAAATGAGTACATATATTGGATGATGATAATAAATTTGTAAGGAAAAATCACCTTGAGTGCTTCCTCATGTGTCACAGCACGAAATGGCGTCCCGTTCACCTCGAGTATTGTGTCGCCGGGTCTAAGTCCAGCTTTCTCAGCCACCGAGCCTTCTTCCACTCGCGAAATATAAACACCACCACCTGTGAACAATTTACCACAATATTGTGACATTGTTCTTCTGCATTGTAGCGCTCGCTTACTATTGTGCGCACCATTTACTCTCGATTCTTCATCGTATTTTAATTGTCCTCTCGTTCGCGTTGTCCTCACTTTCTCACGTCAACACACACTATATATAAGGACACTGTGAGTGACACAATTGAGACATAAAGTGAGCATAAGCACGAATGAGAGTCAAGTGAGAATAATTGTATGCTTACCATATTTGTTAATTATTATTCTTCTCAAATATTCGTCATGTGAAAATAATGGAACTAATGCAATAATGTGATTGATTGGCATGCACTTTCTGTCTTCTATAATATTTTTTTTTGATTTTCCTATCGTCACATTGTCTCTCTCGCTTTCATCACCACAATTATTTTTTACATGCTGCATATAATAAGCTAGAGAGGAAGATAAAGACGAGCAGTGATTGTGGAGTGCAAGTGAAAAGTAAGATGAATGACAATTTTCCCGTTGTATTATTCATGTTTGGTACTCAATTAACCTCGTTTCATACCAGAAAATATATCGGATGATCGATAGTTATGAAGTAATCAATGATGTTGGATAAAGCGGAAGAGTTTAGGTGAGAAGAATAGTAGGCAACAAGCTCGTTAACTCCCCAATCACTTTGGGTGCATATTAAATAAAGTTGATATGGAATTAGATAATTATACTATTACGACGAGTTTATAAGAATTTATACATATAATTATCCATAAATATATTCATGCGAGTTGTTGTTCCACGACTGGTGTGAAATATTGAAAATTTCAATTCATCAATGATACATGACAACTTTAATTGTAACTGAAATTTATAAAAGGTGTGAAAATCTGCGGGTTACGAAGATGCGTTCAGTATATCGTCTGATGTCATTAATCAAATAATTCTCATGCGACATTGATTTCCCATGTGTATGTGTCGAAATTTCCGAATAGCAAATAATGAATAAGTAAACCACATGAGATGAATAGTTTGACAAGATTACTCGAATTTTCACCGAAATCGAAAAAAAAAAAAAAGAACAATGCCACAACCCATGAATGATAATGTGTGGAAACAATCAATATCAATGATATCAGTATAATTTGGAGAAAAAATGTGCACACGTACATATTTATGCTTATATTATACTTTCTCTTATAAATTCGGCGATTGATATTTTTATATGTTTTACCTGACTGTGCTTCTGAGTATAGCGAGATAAAAACAGAAATATATTCACAAGTGACAATAACTCGCTCCTCTCACTTAAATATATTAGATTGTCTGATCGACTCCTCTATCGGGAGAATTAATCTTGGCGCATCGTCTAATGAACTGGTGGAGCACAATTCGGCAAAGTTCTCAGACTTTTAATCATTCGAATAACATGAAATCACTCGAAGGAGTCGTTCAAACATATCTTTCGTTGAATGATAATTCAATGAATGAAGAATACAAAATGAAAATGGGGAGATTAAAACAGTTAATGATGAAGAAAATATATTTTTAGTGTTCAAAATTGGACACTCACATCATCGAATGGAGATAATGCTGATGGACATTGCGGGTTGATGATGATGAGGATTGATATATAATTATGAAGAAGCAACCGAATTCAACTTGAATTACTTCTCACCTGCGTCTTTGCCACCTTTAACGCAAATGCCAAAACCATGATGTGAATCGGGTGGATCTCTCGTCATAGTAATTGTCCGAACAGTGAGTTCCTGGAGACTCAGTGATTGTTGACCGGGTGATTGCGGACTGTGTGTCGGTTGTCCTACTGGTTGAGAAATGGTGTTGGTGCCACGCATAGCTGAGACACTTGCGGGACTCGAAGCTGGTGTTCGACGTTCATTCTGCCGTCTCTCCGCAACACCATTACCAAAGAGCCTGCGAAAAAAAAAATAGGAAAAAAAAAAAAAAAAAAAGAAAAAACAGACGCTGTTACACATTTATATATAAATGGGTATTCTTCATGTTCCAATGTCATTTGATTGATGTAAAAAAACTGTACTTGAGAACTTGCTCAGGTGATATGGCACCACTTCCGCCGGTATTGTGGGTTGTTCGATGTCTGTAAGGAGTTGCATGAGACGAGTGATGATGAGTAGCACTTGGCGGTCTCTCAACAATTGTGTAACTCGTTCCTGGTGGACTGTAATAACCTCTCTGTTGACCAGTGTGATGAGACTTGCCACTACCACTAGCAATATCGAGGTCTTCCGCTTCATAACTACTTTCAGGAATACCGCTATTACCACCTCCGCGAAGAAAGTTTGTGCTGTTACGCAGAAAATGCGAAGACGTTGTGCTACCACTACCCCACTGGAGCTCCTGTAATTCCGACCCATAATCTCCCGTGCTGCTCGCCATCCTCCTCCTCAGTAAAATCAGCTAAAATCTGTGAGAAATTGGATAAATATAACAACAAAATCATCATCAACACTGATGAAAATAGAAATATGGACAATCTCAAATTCCTGTTATATCCCACATTCTATATCACGTCTTGTACATATATCAGTGCAGTATGTTATAATAAACGTAGGGAGTTACACGGTCCATTGCTGAAATTCAGTTGGCAATTGTTGGCAGTGGGCTGTCATTTATGACTTTTGTCGGTCCTTTCTTTTATTCTCGTCCCTTGTTCATTGACTTTCGATCGCCGCGGTTGAATCGGTCACCGCTCCAATACGAGAGCTGACTCTGAACAGTTCTAAATCCCCTATATACTTATATGAATAATATACATCATTTACATGCACAATTTTTGGCACAGATCTTACAACTTGCAACGTCTGGTGCACAATACAAGCAATATACTAGCCAACTTTGCTGAGTTCAACCGCCTGCTTTCATATATATTTCACAAAAGAAAGTCGCGACGGGAATTTCATAATAATATAAAGTGTTATGACACATGAGAGAGAGAGAGAGAGAGAGAGAGAGAGAGAGAGAAATATACATCAAATCGAATTGAATGCCATTATTATTGTATTATATTATGTCAATATATATATTGAAGACAAATATATTTGCTTTTGTAATTAAATGACAGTTGATGCAGAAGTAGATGAAATTGGGTGAGCAAGCTTTTGTCACGCTTAGCAGGAGGGCGATGAAAACCTGGCGTGACTCTGATACACGGATCATAGATCTGAATCTTTATGGCAGCCAGAGCGTAATTGGACGACTTCCTGTCGTTTTCTCACTCTTTGGCTGGGCGTCCAGTGATAATTTCCAAATATATCTTTACATACATGTAGTAGTCAATTTTACGTCCGTCCGTTTGTTCGTTTATTTCTGTTCTTTTTTTTTATAATCAAATAAGAATTTTCATAAGAATATCGATTTATATATGTATATGGCTATAGTTGAGTGATACATAGAGAAGCCTGCAGAAATGCAAAATTACGAGTACGTATCTGAATCATATACGTATTCTGTAAACGTTTTACATACAAACTCGAATGAAACCCGGTAGATATACACATGTTTACATGAGAGAAACTCATATTAATGTCCCAAATTATTTCTTTGACTGTGAGAAAATTTGACTGAATTAACTTTGCAAGTATTGCGATAATAAAACTGTATGTTCCATTAATGAACTAATACTCTATCGTGGTGAAACAAGCGACGTGCACTTGTACTATAAATATATAAGTACATCGTAATGACTCATGAGACTATATTGACAAGCAATAGTATAGAAATATATTGTGTGGTGGAAGAGCACGTGTGTACTACTTATACAATACTGTCCGACTCGTATTCTTTCATGTATATGTTGGTATATATCATGTGTCTATTTTATTTTTATTTATCAGTACAGGCACGTTCAGCCTCAAGTGGATCTCGGATCTATAGCAATATGTACTTATAAACTACTCTGACTTTTGGCTGAAACAAGAACAATAGAAATTAGAAAAATATTTCTCATGAAAGTTTCGGTGACATAATCTTCACCTGATATTTCAATGTCTAATTATGAAACGGTGTGGTGACAAATCGAACACTCATCCAATGTGGCTATACCACCCGAAGACGAAGTCTAGTATTCATGTTTACTGCCTTCAACCGCCCCCACATCAATATATGTCCTTGTATTGCTTTGTGTGACGCATACAAGCGCCCACATAACAGTGATAGGCGAATGGAGGGCGAGTGAAACATTCATACACACATACATGTACACTCATCCGTAAATACCTCTGTTTTGCTCTTTTTTGCCCGTATCTCCTCGCAACCAAACACGAACTCAGCCATGTGAAATCAATGGGCATAATCATGAATGTACACAGATAAAAATGTAAAAAGTGCGATTATGTATAGAAAAATTGAATACTAAAGTATAACGAAACGTATGGATTTTGATATATTTGATGGTGATGTTTCCGCGTTTTCGAACGTAATGGAAAGGAAAGACAAAAAACAGATAAAACAAAAAAGTGGATAAACAATGAATTGAGTGGAGAGATGAAATAAGAAATTGATGTTGAATATATGTATTGCGACCACATGTTTATATATCGTTGTTATCGAGGTATATACAGGTGACTGTGGCACTCTTACAGGTAAAGTAGCTGATGTCTGTTCTCACGAAAAGGGAAATAACACAGGTGTGTGGAGAGCCCGTCACTCAGAGCTCTTCACGCATTCACAATAATCACGTACAAACTTCAATTTTCGTGGCGCTAATATTGACGTCTGAAGATATAAATATCTTCAAGGAAATACACAAATATTGATACTTTCTTCAATACCACGGCTATTTTTGAGAAAAGTTATATGAGAAAAAGCAGATTATATTTACTTTATTTTCTTTTTTGTGCATTGGCAGTATGTCCATGTACAGCCTTCTCTATCGGCACATCGTATCATGCAGAAGCACGCGATTTATCAATTTTTGGGGGATGAATATATAGTGAAACGCCTCAAACATAATATGCAATAGGACCGACAAAGCGAAATTTCCATTTTTTTTCTATACTTGTTTTCATACCGCTTCATTCTGATGAAAATATTTATAAATCGAAATGGAACACACGCAACATATTAGAGAGATAGATTATGTGAATCTTTGACACGTGCAAATGCCATGAGGGACAATAGTCGATGATAGTGTTCAGCATGATGTACTGACACAATCGTTGGTCAGTATGAAATATAGACACACGCATTGGTCGTTATGTTTTTCTTTTTTTTTTTTTTTTTTTTCTACACTTACTTCGTCGTGTCTATCGATCGATCGCAATGCCACAGCAGCGAGGAGAATTAACGAGTGTCATCGTCATCGCTATCGTTCTATTGTTTTCCCCTTGCAGTCTGACTCAAAACTGATATTTCCACTGATTTCAGACGTTACAATATTTTTCATCTCTCAGTTCACGTATCGTCAGTATTACATGTATAACATATAGTCGAAAAACAAACTATTTTAAAACTTGGAGTGTGCAGCTGGCCGGAAGTAATATCTTCATGATCAAGTGTCATTGCCAACCCACTTTGTGATTGCTAACAAGCAAATATGTGTTCTTTCATCCGTACGTCGGACATTGGTGGATTAAAGACATGATAGACTCGATATATCCGACAATCGATATTCTTCGATCTGTTGAGCATAGTCTTTTGTGGGGGAGTCATGTAGCCTTTTCAACTAAACGAATCGTGTTTGGCTTTGTTCTATTTTTTTTTTATCACCCTATACTTTTTCCTTCTTTATTACGGGCCCATTTTCAAGCTTGGCCAATCGTAACTGTGCACACATGTGCATACTTTATTTCGCGTCGCCTTTCTCTTTCCTCATCTACATATCATCTACATCTACATATCATCTACATCAGGTGGCGTCTACTTTTCTTGACGTAACTATCGTAATCATTATATTTTTTTTTGTCAATGACAGTAAAAGCGTGTAAAAAAAATATGAAATGTTATAATGAAATGACGAGTCCACCAATTTCGTCGTAGCCTCCTGCGGTTGATGAATCAACAGAATCGAAGCAAGTGATTACATTCAGCGTAATGTAGCTTCAACACATCTCTCCTCTATCAATCTTCCTAATTCTCTTCATCTCTATTATTCATGGAAAAGTACGGGCATATATGAAAGTCGGTTACCAGGTTACTATCGAGTGCTTGGGCACTTCTCGTGGATACCGATCAAATGCAACTCATCGCTAGAATAATAAAAAATAATACTTCTGTACAAATGTGCGCGTGCGTATCTGTGTGTGTGTGTGTGTGTGTGTGTGCGCGCCATGTGAATAAATCAACAAGTTAATGAGGAATCATTTAATTATATATTCGACGTAAAACGATATTCGTCATCATGGCTGGATATGAATGGTGTACGCGGTGCTGGAGAAGAATCTAGGGTTCTCAACGTGAAAGCAAGAGCATGCGGATTATTATATACACTAGACTTTGCCGAAATACATCGATAGAGTAAACTCTTATTTCATTGAATAGTATTCTATTTATGCTAACTCAATGATGACGGAATTGTGTAACACTCTATTTCACCATCAATCGCTACAAGCCTATGTATAAATATCCATATATCCACATAGATTCGTGATTGCCATAGACACGAAGGAAAAATGTATAGAGGAATGGATATATATATGTATATATAAAATGTTGTTGGAGACACGCGATGCGGGACTGCAGAAAAATTGTGTCGAGGGCGCAGTTTTTTTTCTCCTAATTTTCAAACAAAATGAAAAAGAGTAAATAAAATATGTAATTCACTTGAGACACTTTAGTAATTTCATTTTTGAAAATAGGTATATTATCAACTTTGCTGTTAGAGAATATCAAATGTTGAGGAAATTGATTGGAACAGAAGTCTGGGATGCTGCTGAGACAAATCGATTTACATGAATGATTTAACAATTCACGAGAATTGCGACGCCGAGCACGAGGACATGAGCGCACAATATTAATATTCAATTATAATTGTGAATTAACAGGCTAAATGTTTATATAAAGGAAAAACGGATATATAAACAAGAAAAATTTCGTGATGAATGATTATCCGATAATTTATATCGATATTGTATACGCATATAGACACTCACTTATTTCATGATAGACTAATAAATATCCGTGCTTTCACGCTCGATAATTGTTCGTCGTAACAGAATTGTCGCAACACGCGAACGTAAAACGCAAGAAGGACAAACGCTATCTCGAAACGCATCGCCTTACCGGGCCGGCTGCAGGTTCACGACTGCTCAAAAACGTTGGTGAGCTTGCGACCAGCGATCCCGTATACCTATTTGTGCGTGCGGGTTGGGTAAATGTGGCAGGGATGATATGCTACTGAATATAAGGGTGGTGGCTATACCGAACCAGCCACCTGGCGGCCATGCTTCCAAGCATTCACGTCTGACTGTACACGTACCTTTGTCACTAGCGCCGACAGAGCCAGCGGTCAATAGCGCGACTGAAAAATGCCTTGAAATAGCTGCACAGTCAGCTATTCTCTCTTTATCTTTAAAGTTTCAACTGACCGATAAATTGATACAGCGAGTTTCTTCGACAAATATTAAAATGACTTATGCGTAGTGATGAACAAATGGAAGGAAAATTATATATTTCGGATTTATTAATTGAAATTGTATTTTCGGAGGCACAGTCGTTAACAGATTACCAAGTTTCATGTTCCATCAATAAGAATTAACCGCGTGGTGCTATAAAAATTGACACTCACCTTAACGTATGAAGACTTGAACAATCAACAGGTTCGCGTGCCGGACGTCACGAGGTAAGCGAGGGGTCGACCGGAAGTCCACTCATCAGCCGGATTATAAAGTGATTGCACTTTATATCAGATTTGGCATTTTTCTTCGCAAAGTAAATTATATCTCTATATATGCAAAGTGCAGAGGTGGAGAAAAACGTTTAATCGAGGAGTTGTGCATCAATTCACAACGAATTGATAACAATATGAACAATTTGCATATATTCTTGTCGGGAAATGATTTATAATGTTTGAGCAAAAGCTCTGAGTAACGGGCAATGTAATACAAATACAGATATAACAGTTCACAAGCGATACAATATTTTTTTTTTTCAACTCCTCGTCACTGCAAATAATTACATGTAATCTTGTACACCGTCAACGGGATAATAAAAACATGAAACAATCGCCAATTATAGTGAAGCAGGAAAGCTAACACATGTTGCATGTAGTAGTTGTTCCCACTATGTGATAGGTACAAACAGTATGAACGAATTGGAAGTAGCTTTCATTAATTGCACTATGTGAGATTAAATAATAATAATAATAATAATAATAACAAAAAAACAAATTAATAGAGATTCCCGTTATCACAGAATTCGTTCCATTATCTCCTTCATTTTTTGTTTCGATAAATATTTAATATATTTTGTCTCGTGACACTCAATAAGGAAGATATAAATATTAAGCAAAGTTTCATCCAAAAAGTTTCACACTAGAAATTAATTATTTACAATAATAATGATCACCATATACATCTGATACAACTGCACCACTCTATGGGTTCACTTGTATAAGTCTCGAAAGGTGTATACATATGTAAAAACTCGATATGCAATCTTAATGCCTGACCCTTAAATATATTTATTTGAAACTTTTTTTAGTCTCAAATGCATTTTTATGCATATCAAAATGAATTTACAGAGTT
The DNA here is from genome assembly GCA_958496275.1 of Zele albiditarsus. Taxonomy (NCBI): domain Eukaryota; kingdom Metazoa; phylum Arthropoda; class Insecta; order Hymenoptera; family Braconidae; genus Zele; species Zele albiditarsus. The sequence continues at coordinate 11,820,185 of OY292413.1, read as the reverse complement.
CCTTTGTTGTATTGTGCGTTTTCGATGAATAAATTAATAAGTTTTCAATATTTCACAGATAATTGTCATGTAGTATGATAATGATAATTGTAGTTCAAAGGCTCACCGTCAAGCTATCACCGTTTGGCGTTACGATTGGCTTTGACTCTCGAGCTCTCCGCCACGGAGTCATTAATGTCCCGTCGAGGTCTCAAAATGAAGTTGAGATTATGAGCGGTATTGACAGCATAATAAACGTTAGCCGAACATGGAAGTACCATTTCACGATCTGGTAATACCTGAGCGAGTGTATATTGATCAGGATTACCTTCGATTCCTAATTTCAACATAGCATTTCTAATAACTTGAGGCGTGCGTTCATTATTAGAAAGCATTATTGATTTATATAGAATAACTCCTTCCGTTTCAACACTATCGCTCTCCATGGTCACTTTTATTATATAAAAATCGGGTGAGCTCTTGTGCGAATGACTTGGACTTGGTAATCCGGCAATGTTGTGCATGCTCGTACCATTGGTGGTAACGACCATTGATGACGCTACTCGCGTTTGGATTCCTGCACTGCCGCTGCCGCCGCCCGATCCTAATGATATGTCCAACGATGGTAGAGAAGAGGTGGAAGACGAGCTGGACATTTGTGACGGAGATAGTCTACGATCGAGTGAGTTATGCGGTGAACTTGGAAGTGAATCAAGATCACAGTAAAATTGTGACGAACTTGAACTTGATGTTGATGCTAATGAATCATTCTTACGATGTCCCTGATGATTTTGTTTTTTTTTTCGATGATTTAAAGTATTGCCTGGCGGAGGCGATTCAATATGACAGCTGAGCTTGTATGCTTCTCGATCGTCTAGCACAGCAATTGAATGGAACCACCGATCAAACAGTGGATCTGAACTGAAATTATAGGCATTTGCGGCCCCTTGAAGCAGTCTTATTCGTGCAAGTACCTCAAATTCTTTACGCCGTTTATCGAAATTAATTAGACCTTCGGTTACAGTGTCGGGTATTGCAGTGTCAATCATTGTCAAGTCGGTGAGAAAAGTTCCCAAGTATGGTATCGTACCGTAGCTAATATTCTAAAAATAAATTATCAAATTATAGAAATATAGGAGAAAAAAAATTATTGCGAATAAGTAATGGATACCTACTCCGGCATGAGTATTTTGCTTCTGGAATATTTTTTGTAAATGTCTGTCACTTCTACCAGCTGTATCCGCAAATTTGGCCGTGCCTTCTTTTATCAATAATTCTCGCTGTGTCCACGCATTATTTTCCTCCGAAAATATTCTTTCAAGCTCCATAAATACCTCGTGTTTATCTCTAGGCATACATTGCCAACATTTCTCTAATCTATAAACGGGATTACTCTGCAATCCCGAAACAATAGCTTTTAAGCTACTGAAATTTTTGAGAATTCTCAATTCCTGAGCAATATCTATCCATGTTTCTAGTATCCTAGCGCGCTCTTGTGATTTCATCATCGGATCCAATAAAACTGTTGACATTACTCTAAGTGACACTGCATTGAATTGATTGACTGTTGCGAGAACCGTTGCCGCATCATGACTTCTCGATTTATCGCGTCTTGACCATACAGCGCCTAAACATTGATGTGCCACTAATTTTCTGAATACTTCTGCGTCCATCCGTGTTAACTGCTCAGCAAAGTGACGATGGGGCACTTCGGGAAATGTATAATCAGACGTATTATCATTTCCAAATGGGTTTGGATTATTGTGCAAAACAAGTCTACCATTATCATAGACCAAGCAATTATCTGTAAGCAATAAAGAAGTAAATATTTTTTTCATTCGTACAATATGTACATATACATGCCAGTATATGAAAATTGAAAAACATCCAGAGCATCAATTTTCTTATCATCTCAATCTCAACAAAGCGATCAATATCATGCCAATGATTCTAAATTTCATGTGTGAATAATAATTTTTACCCATTTGATGCTCGCATTGAAATCGGTGTAATCGATGTCTGGCCTTGAGCTCCAACTCTGAGCCTGACAATCGTCGATGCGTGAAGTCTAACAGTCTGGCAAGCAACGGATAAGTTGGCGGTGATTTCCAGTCACCCGGATATGCGTCCAGCCATACATGAAGCGCTTGTACAAGAGTTTTACGGTACTGGTCACCATTTTGAGATGTTACGTCCAAAGCGTCATAGCGCGCCAATAACAATTCAAGAACTTCATGAGGGGTTGTAAAGGCGCGATATGTTGCCAAGAAGACATTGATATACGTAGATTCGAGTTCGCCATCGTCATTAGCAAGACTCTCCACTAATTTTTGAACTGTTCCGGCTTTTAAAAACCGTACTCGCACAGTTTCCCACTCCAAGTGCGATATTTCGTCATCAGAATCCTGTTGGGAAATCATTTTTCCAAGTGTATCAATTAGAGTACATTGTGACAAAGTAGTATATAGTAAATGTTTTATATTTTACCGACGCCGACAAACTTCTTGTTGGCCTGTGATATCTGACTTTTTTTAAATATACTGTATAAATAACACCGTCACACCGTTCCTCGCCCCATAAACGCCACGTGGGCTGTAACCAAAAATTACAACGAAAATATTCAGATAAATGCCAAAACAACATACTGCTGTAAAATTATGGAGATTAGATTAATGATATATATATATGTAATATATGTGTGTAGACATAAGTTTTATATCATATATACACATATACAACGAATATTCATTGCAATGTTCATTTTTCTTCTTGTTTTCAAATCAAATCGAAAAACATGCACCGAACTATAGAAAATTTGGAAGATAAAGCGAATGTATCGTGAGTAGCCCTCTCGAATGAATCTTCGAGAGACCACAGCCAGTTGTAAGAAGTTTCATAATAAGGAGCACTGGCCGCGCCAACTTTTTACTCCGATAATCATACTAATACGATAATAAAAATATTCTAATAAATTTATCATGGTGGCTGCCATAAAGTCGCGTAATTAAAATCCAAGAGACAAATAATAGGCGGATATTATATATGTGTATGAGTGAATGATGATTTTCTGCAGTCGAATCGTTCAAATCACGAGTCATGTGAGTATACGAAGTTGGAGACCGTGTCGAAGCGTGAAAAAAAGTCGCCTCTTTCTATAGAGTGTATTGGAGACCGTAGGTGAATTTCCTATTGAATATTTAGGGGGAGGACTTCGTCTTATTTCCGGTCAGTTAACATTAAACAATGTAATTGTCCAATTGAACTGGGCCCTACCCACTATATAATTGCCATTCATAGACAATCTATATAATCTTCCGTTCTTTTGACAACAGACGCGGAAAAAATATAATGAATTGTGGCATGCCAAAAAACATATTGGACTGAATCAAATAAACAATGATAATGCTCTGAAAAAATGATTTCGTTGTGGAACAAATGGATGGCACTGATGATTATTGTGTTATGTTTACCTGTTGAACGTACCACTGCGTGGTGCTCTGATTCTTCCGCGTGATTGGCTTGCAAGGAGCGCAGAAGAGCAAAGGACCAAATTTACATTGCATCTTACTTGCGTGAAGTGTAGCTGGTGGAAACCCGTGCGGCGACGAGGGACGCAGCCCATCATCACCCAACATAGGCCACAGCATCCAATGTACCCCTTCTTCCTTCTACCTCAACTATTTCATTATTTCATTTTTCCAATTGCGCCCCCATTTCAGCACATCTCCACGGCATTGTAGAATTTATTTATCGAATAGTACGTCTCTATATCTGCAGGAAAATCCCAAGTCGTCGTTGTCACCATTTTTTACATTTTTTTCTCCCTGCAGTGTCGTATTATGAAATAACCTGATATGTCTGAGATCATTCCAACTTGCAACGTATTACATATGAAATTGAAGGTTGTTTATATGCATGGTGTTTGGCAATGAGGCACGATATGCTATCAAATTCGCTAATTCTGACTGTTTTGAAAACGAATCGACCGAATATTTTGTACGAGGGCAACTACTTTTTTCAAACGTATACTTTCGTTTATTCGCTATTAAAACATAAAAATTACTAATTATTTTACAGTTTTCTCATCAGCAAACATTCATGAGATAGATGACACAAGGGTGTGGTAAAATAAACATCAAACTGGTGAAATGCGATACCGATGATTTTGATAAGTTGGTTTTTTCTATTCGTTACACACTGTTTTTTTTTTATTTATTTATTTTTTTTCATACATCATATATATCTATATTCTACTATAAATTCATTATTGATGTATACGATTGTGTTCGGGTTCAATGAAGGAAGAGATCTCTTAATTCAATGAATAACATTTTTTCCACGATTCACCTCTCATCGCATTGTGTAGTTGTGGTTATACACGTGTATACACGGTCGATAACTGGAGATTCTTGACCGAAATTGTCGCGCACATGACGGAGTCGCGTCTTGTTTTATTGCATTTTTGACGGAAACGGCTGAGGAAGCGGTAAAAAAAAAATGAAAAATACCGCGACGGATTTAGAAGTAGAGTTGGGAGAAAGCATGTGTGAATGCAAACATGGGGTGAAAACAAATGTTGTTTCGCAATAAGAATCTGAAATCAGGATTTCTCATTATAACAATAAATAGCCGCCGGTGTGGTTTGAAAAATAACCAAGTACGACAGGTTACGTCTAATGTTTGTCAAGGTTTCAGACATGTATCACGCCATCAATCGACTTGTTAGACCCTGAATAATTCTATTATTTGAATACATCCATCATTTCAATACGCTTCAATTTTTCCCAATGGATTTGCCCTTACTCAATTTACACTATATTGTCAAGTTCACAGTACAATATAATCGTGCATTATATAGTATGTGTTGCTCTAATTATTTCTCAGCCGAGAAAGAAAAAAGATTAAACCACTATATTGCGTATAGTGACTCGTTTTACGCTGTTTCACGTGGTAGAATGTTAATACATTGCCCAACACACACACACACACACACACACATATATATATATATATATATATAATTGACACAACAGCTGCGCTCTCCTTCGGTTGAAGCGCGTCACATGTGCGTTGACTCTGAGGGCTATTTTTTGATGTGTATGATGAAGAATTGCGACAATGATGAAAACGCATAGATACAATTATCATAAGTTCCGATACGTAAGCGTGTTTGTGAAGGTGAAACAGAAGAGATAGAAGGAACTGTGTAAAATCGCGCACTTATGTTAATAAAGTTGTATGACTCACGCGACATTGGATTACGACACGATTTTTTCATTGTAAAGCCAATTCACATGCACACAGTTCTTTCATTTCATTGTTTGAAATTTTGATTGCTATTTTGTCGTATTAAATTATACCCATAGTGAGACAGAATGACCTCAACGTTACTCGCACAACGCTCGTAGAATCAGTAATTTTTTGAAGGAATATACACGCATGATTACCTACATCAGTCAAAGTGTGTTTCTTAATTTATAGAGGGGTCCGGAAAACTAACCTGTATACTCTTTCAACACGAAATTCGTAGATACATATATAATTACCGCCCGATTGATCGGTGATCTATTAAACTATAACTTTTCTTTTTCACTATATTAAAATTCACTTTTTGGAAGAAAAATGCCAATCTAATATTCATACGGAGCCTTCCATCACTATACGATGATTCAAAACTGTAGAGAAACTGCACGTGTATATACGGTATCTCCGTAGTCACAGCGACACGATTTTCTACTGAAACGTCGACTCATATCATACTATGAGTGACTTACATACAAACACATACAATATGGAACTGTATACGCGCATGTATGTGCAATCGCACTCGCCCACTATATTTCTCAACGTATTGTATTGTTGCAATTACTGTTCATTATCTCTATCCGGCACTACTGTCATGTACATTCATTTCCTATGGGGATTATATGTGTACGAAAACGAGCGCGAAAAACAAAGATAAACGGAAAATAATGTGTAGATATAGAGGATGTGAATGTTACCGACCGATTGTCGATAAAAGAACTCAGCAAAATATTGAAATACGAAACAATATCATTTTGGGATGCATGTGAGAACAATGTTTCTCCAATAACGCAAAACGGAATATATCGAGAACATACTTGTCACATAAACACCTAAATATGTAGATGTACCCGCGACTGTATGCTGTAAACAGACGTCAGATGCACGATATGCCACTGGATAACGGTATCCATGCATATACTCATATCGATATAAAATCACAGTATGCCATTCATCATGAACTGATGATAACATACAGAGGGCCATCTCATGGACATAAAACCCCAAATATTTTAATATCAATAAATAATAGAGTACACAATTCTTCCCCATAATTAATCAAATTGGAACAATTTACCTATTATAGTTAATATTAAGAATGGGGCATTGAAGTAATTTAATTGGCGTCGTTTTCAAAGACGGTTCATATTTTTACCTTTCCACAATACACTGTCAACACGCATTGTTATAACCAAACTGTGTATATATTCAATGATAGTTAACAACGCACAAATGACTCGGGATATGAAAATGAATATATGAGTTTATGGGGAGAGATGAATCTGAAACACAACCATTCTCGACTGCCCATGTGTGTGTGTGTGTGTGTGTGGTTGAGGATCAGTATTTCGGGGTTAATATCAAAGTTTTGGGCCAAAGCCATACTCTGTGTAAATACAGACAAGATTCTGAAAAGATACAGATTATTAACGGATTATATTACATATGTAGACATGAACCATATGGCCGAAACGTCGCGCCGCGGGGGACTTTCCCCATTTTCTTTCGAAAAGTAGAAAGAAATGAGTTTTTTTTTCCGCGGTATGAACATATAACACCGTTGCCTCGTGTCTAGCAATATGGGTAATATATTATATAAATAATGACCATATTAACGCTTCTCATAATTAGGTAAAATTCATTGTTAACATTGTTTACCTATTTTGATGCGTTTCAGTATTATTCTGTTTTCTTTTTTCAAATGTTTAATAATGCAAATATACATTTCATGATTGAACCCAATAATAATGAAAGCTCTTGAGACCGAAATTGTCAAACGTGAGCCGTCGTAACTGTCATAGGTGAGTCACAGTAACTGAAGATAAAGTTCAATTGAGTCGTTTTAAGTAACAAGAGAGAATCCAATTTTTATTTTCTTACATATGTTGAAAGTAATCAAATAAAGATATGCTTTTGAAAATTATTCTGCAATAATCATCATGTCAATCATCTGTAAAAATACTTATAACAATTTTTTTATGTACATGTATACATGTTTCCTTTAAAAAGTGAAATACAGATGATATTTTATATGCATCGCATGTCAGTATTTCCATATAGAATAATATATCAAGTAGAGTGAGAGGAGTTGATTTCTCCCAAACTTTCGCGCGTTTGATTATTCTACGGATTCAACAGCGGACATCGAAATTACGGATAACAATGAAGAAACTAGTGGCGTATCTCAATGAATTGTTGAGGTGTATGAATGTCAATGAAAGAAAAATATGATACAAAATGATGGGAAATTAATAGTTGAAAACACAAACAATATGAACAATAATGAATAAATCATATACATATATGTCATATTAACAGATGTATAACGCCTGATGTATTTCATTATCGCGTCATACATATATGCATACACACATACAGGCATAGGATAACAATAACTTTCGGTATAAAATTTGAAGAAAAAAAATAAAGAAAAAACAAACATGAAATTACGTCGCCATTGTCTTTTGTTCAATTTCTTGCATAGATTCTTGCTCAATCCATTTTTCTCACATTTCTGTAAACATATATACACGATGCGCGTATAACCATAATTCACTACATAGATATTCCGTGAGAAAGTTTTAATTGCTTGACAATAAAAGGAATTGTAGCGACTTTTTTTCTGCCGCACTGCATTTGAATATACAGCCAAGATGCATAGAGATTTATAATAATATAACGTAATAACGATTCCTACGCCTTTCTCCTAACTTCATGCTCTTTGCTCAAATGTGTGACGAGCAAATACTGGAAAATCCTATGAGCCGCGCACCGAAGGCTTGCATGAGTCAAAGAAATGTTTCATAACTGTTTCCATCATTGAGTTTTTATCTGGATAAGTCTACATTCAATCTTATATGTATATGGGTAAATTAATGTTGGACATTCCGTGACGCGTCGATAAACTTGACACGTATCACTTTTGCATTCCATTGTGTCCTAATATATATAAATACATGCAGCAACGCCCTCAAAAAAGAATTCTTACCATAAACCTTAAACACATGAGTGTATATTATATGGTTCAACCTGTCAACACGAATTGGATAACGGAATGGTTTTTTGATAGTGTCATTCATCAAGGACTACATTTCGCGAGTTTTCCCGGTAGAATAAACAGATAAACAAAAAGTCTTGATCGACACACGTGTGTATGTATATGCGTGGGTATACATTATATAAAATATCCATTCGTGACTTTTACTCACTGTATTTAACCGCGGTTCACCATTAGATGACACGCATAATGGCATCACGTGTGAATTTCCGGTACGAATAACGCCCGGAAAATAAATCTGTCAGCTTAATAATACTATTTAATGAAAAATAAATAGAAGAGATAGAAGAAAATGAAATGATGTTACGAAAAAGTTGTCGCCGTCGCCACCGCCAACATCATTAAAGACTACATCTTTAAATTCAATAACTTATTTTTCCATCCACGGTTAATCATACACATGCATTTTATCTCGCCAACACAATGATATGTTGTGAAAAAACTGAACAAATAAACGTGGAGAAATGAAAATTTCTCGCGATAGCAGATAAATTTATATGACATAGTTAATAAACATTTACCAAAGAGTCGTTTTCAGCGCTCATAGCCCAACGTCGCTTCACTCCAAGTCTTCATCTCTTCGTTGAAAAAAAAAAGCTTCCCATTTCTCGGTGGACAATCAAAACGAATTAATCAAACACAGGGTGTTGAATTGCGTTGCAACTTTGCGAGTACAATTTTGCGTCTTGCACCTGTCATCCGGCATCATATATGGATATATAGTGTTCACAGGTGTGTGTATCGAGTGTATAAGTGTGAGCTAGAAGAAGCCGGAGGGAGTGAGAGAGAGAGAGAGAGAGCAAGCGAGCGAAAGAGGGAGAAAGGGGACACTGACACACGAAACGTCAACGACACTATAGAGCACACAACAGCTTTCACATCAAGTATATGTAAACACAGTATTTTATCGAATTAAAGAATAATGTCGCAGTTTGGTGTAATATGGAAGAATATGTTGGTTTTGAAACTGGATTGGCGCCGATGGAATCGGAGCAATATAATTTGTTTGTTTGAATTAGCTTCCAACTGCAACCAAACTCGCGTCACACTCACACACTTGACTTGGCTCCAATGGCATCCAATGGCATCCAGTGTCATTCAGCTTGGAACACTATGCCATGCATTACCATGTCATCGACGCCATTCCCTTGTTCAAGGTTCCCCACTTTTTTTTTTTTTCTTCCCGTTATAACTCGTAACACTCTCTATCTCATAAAGAGTCTGCCGACTATCGTCCGATTGTATTCAGTCATATCGGTTTTGGTACATACACTACTGTACATAATATAATATATACATCACGCAATAAATCTATAGCGTGCGGGAGTATAGGAGGGAAAAAGTTAATACGCCGTCGTCCGTTCTTTGCTTCATTGTTACCTCTTGCTGATGTGTGCGCCATTGCTCAAAATATATACCTGAGTGTCGATAATGTAGACTCAAAATATGCGGCAAATTTGAGGATTGATGCAAACTAAACTTTTGAAGAAAATATATATTTTTTGTTTAACCTTTGCATTACATACCCGAAAAAGTTCAATATCCCGGACAATTTACTAACATGATTTTCAGACATAGTTCACCACTCGTCAAAATTTCTGTTCATTTCCTTCTTTAGCAAGGGAGTCTATCTTAGGTGATTCACTTGAATGCACGAATCATTGAAGGAAGCAAACAATTAAATACAATATTACACAATATCAAATGAAACACTATTAATTATTTATGCCTTTTTTTACTCAAATACTCTAAAAGTAACTTAAAATACATGTATATTTATATTTATCATTTTGTTTATATATAATCTTGATATTTAAAAATAACTTTAATGCGTCATCAACCAATCCCTCGAAGTAATAGTCAATTAATTCCAAATTTGCATCCTTCAAATATTTTTATTGATAGGAAAAACATGATTATTTCAATAACAGATATATATACTATATATATGTCCACTATTGTGTTTCTCGTTTAATTAATGTTCGAGGGACCGCACGTGAGTTGACACGCATGTGATAAGTATATATAAATTTAACACTACAATCATACAATTATTTTCTCCTTATCAGTAGCTGTTAAGAAAAATAATATTCAAATCAAAGATTTACAGAAAATTCGAACATGGATTGACAATTCGTATAATGATTAAATAACACGAGGCTATAGAGGATCCTTTCCATCAAACAAATTCATTATGTATTCTTATTACCTCCATTTCATGTTCAATGATAATTTGGAGGATCAGAATGGAATAAAAATACGTTTATCAAATATTTGTACATCCCAGATGTGAAGTGATTGCCGCTGTGAGTATACAATAAAGATAACAATGAATAAATCGAAGAAAGAATCAGATAAAGACAAGGTTCTATCCGGTGTTATTTATTTATTTATTCATTCATTTTTTTTCTTTTTTTTTTTTTTCCGGGTATATAAGACTCGACTGTGGGTGTGTATGCGTGTGTGTATGTGTATCTTTGTGTACTTAACGAAATTTTGTTTCATCAACTTTAACATTAATATAATATTGTTTTTCTCATCAATGCATGTTATCACAATCACGTCCAGTGTATGTTCAGAATTCGTTTTTATTCTTAGAGTTCATCATCAACATTTGTTTCATCACTCTTCCTTGAACACCATTTCCCACAACCTCTAACACGAGGCCAAGGAGGAATCATCAAAAATTCATTAATTATCTGTGTATATCCTCTAAATTTTTGCAATATTATCTGTTTGTGTAAATTATTCCGTCGTTTAAATATTATAAAGTTAAGTAATAATAAATTGCATTCTTAGCTGATCCCACGTTGTTACTTGGTCACAACCTCGTTGAATATTATTATTATTATTATTATAATTATTATTATAATTATTATTACTATTATCATCAATCATTATGAGAGTGTACACCTTTTATTGATAAAAGTTGATCTCAACTATTGGCATTCACTCTGATGTCACCATGATTTCACCTAATTATTCAGATACGACCTTCGATCCCGTCACTACTTATTCATTTATTTATTTATTTATTGAAGAAAAACAATTCTTTTTTCAACAAAGATTGTCCGATCGGTACCGGGAGAACTTTTTCAGGTCTCATACCATCCTCGCCCCTCTGTCACCTATCTCTTCTCAACAATTGTTGTCCAAATGTATTGGCAATTCGGTCATTGAGCTTCAGGCCGAAACAGTTTCTGCCATTGACTTTTTGATTATTTCACCAAAATTTTCATCACAATCTTCCGTAGTTGTAGTCACCGCATCAATAGTCTCGCTCACCACCACTTTTTCTTCCACTGCCATTCTGGATGGAGTACTATGATAATTATTCATTGGCTGTGGTTCAACATCGCTATAATATGAATAACGACCAGCAAGTAGTTCAGAAAATGGTTCAAGTTTTCCCATTTGCTGAACAACACTGCTCATCGGCTGGACTGAATTTAAATTTATGTATTGTTGCGACCCATTCGTTTCATCTTGTGAGAACGTTGTATCGAAAATCGTTTGTTGCGACTGATGTTGTCCAGGATGACAAGACGTTTGGTGGATCGCATTTTGATCTTGATAATGTGAATAGTGTGAAAAACCACCAGTGGAAGATACTGATTGAAATGGCTGTTGAAATTGTGATCTTGATGTTGATGGAAGCGTCTCGTAGTTATGATAATCTCGATAAACAGTTGGTTGAAATGTTGACTGTTGTCCGGGAAACGGATGGAAGGCTTGATTAAATTCGGGATGAAGTTTTCTTGATGAACTATGTGGATTATCGACAGCGTCCTCGTTTCGATAACACTCGTCACGAATCGCATAGAGATCCAAACTATTCTCCCTTGCACTATGAAGTGGCTGACAAGTAGTTGCGGTTACATCATGATTATCATAATGCAATGTTGTAAATCCACTGTCATCGATGCAACTTGGATCAGCGTCAGTTGTGCAGTCGCCAACACCTGACGTTGATCGCCCCAATACGCCATCCAGCAACGGATCATGATTGTTTGACATTTCTCGTTCCGTTAATTCTTCATCACGCTGTTTCTTCTCTAACTCGAGTCGCATCAGTGTGTGAATAAAATGGGTTCGTACACGAACAGGATTGAATTCTATCCTGCCGGAACTGTTGGCGCATCCATCGCGCGAGCAACCGCAGGGGAAACCAGCCCGATCGACCTGCAAGAGGAAAAAAGCAAGATGAGAACAGGAACAAAAATGAACCAACAAATAATGAAAATTTTTTAATGCAAACAGGATCGATGAAAAAAAAAAAATATATATATATATATATATATACATAAATTCCATTTGACGGGTGAATTCTGAATGAAAATGGATACATGGCATATTTATATTCAGCATAATACTGAAATGAATGAGCGCACTCACTTGACATTTTACATTCGCTCTTGAGCAAGGACAACTCTCAGGATCACAATAACCTTTGCATCCACATCCGCAATGTTCTCTGCTGGCACGTATATCCCGGCAATCATCCTTTTCAATAGCATCAATCCTCCTAACACCAGCAGCCCGTAATAATGCTCGCCTTTGCCACGTTGGTACTGGTTGCAAGAAATAGTAACTGTCAATATCTAATTCCTCAGTGTCACTTGGTTCCTCGTCCGTGTCATCACTTGGGTCTTCAGAACTTGATGCTGCTTCGGCAATGCAGTTGGCCGCCCTCTCTGACCTCAATTGAGCCAATCGCGCCCTATGTATACGTCTCTGTTCTGCTGCATGCTCGCTCAAAGAAAATCTCTCGGCATGCGTGTGCGTTGCGCTCATGCCCAATGTACTACCACCCTGTTTGTGAATTAAAAATTCGGCATGAGGATCACAATCCGAAGAACATATAGTGTAAAAATTATATTTTTGGTCGCAATGAAGAGATGAAGGAAGCTGGAAATAAGGAAAATAAACATCATCGTCAGCGGTGACGGATCAATACCTGCGAAGGTACGCAGGTAAAACCTTGTGCCCGGGGAAAATAATAGACTGTGACTGCATCAAAATGAATACTCCTCTTCTTCGTAACTGGTTCATCGCCGCCATTACTCCTCTTGGCACTTGGTTCGCCTTCCATACAATCGCTGAGCCGCCGCTTCAAAGTACTTTTTTGCGGTACAGGGAAACTGGGTAATGGTAATTCCAATGATGCACCCGATCCACCTGCACCTGATACTACATCATCCAAGGTATTTCCAACTGGAATCAAACACCAAATTGTTGTGAAAATAACAGTAGTGTTACAAAATACCTGAATATTATGAATAATTACTAATTAATTGGGATATAATGACGTACAATATCATGAAGAAAGCTTCATTGTAATTTGAAAATATAAAATGACGGAACTACCTTTATCCTTGTCCGACAGAATATCGTCAGGTATTCTATCAAGAAACGATGTCTCAGAATCACTCTCAGGGGCAGGCATTGGTCCAGGATCACCGGGAATTTCGCTACCAAGCCCTGAATCACTGCCATCGGATCTCACTTCATCCGTGACACCAGCTGCCAATGTCAAGCTCTCTGCCGAGTCCTCTGTGAACGCTTCAGGCCTCTTAGTCCCCAGTCGCGTGAGCAAACCCGGTGAGATTTCATCACAATTTGACAGATCACTATCGCGACATATATTAATGCGAGTAATTGGTCCCTCGCAATCGTCTCTAAGATGCACTGATGATATTGAAATCAGTTCCGAACTGTCAGATCCCGTTTCAGTCTCTGTTTCCGTGTCAACGCATTCGATAACACCATTCACCACTGTTGATATCACTTCCAACAAGACTGCTGATGCACCAAGGTTTCTGGTATTATCATCAAAACCATCTGGCTTCTCATTAAACAACACGTCAAGTTTTTTCACAGAAGTCACGTCACTTCGACAATTTTTCTGTTTAACGTCTTGAGCCCTTTCAAGTACCACCATTGGATTCTTCCGCGTCAATTGTTCGTTTTCCAAATATTTTGACGTAATAACAGTTGTTTCGGTTAATCCCAGCAATTTTTTCGTAGCTACAATATTATTGTCGCTAACATATGTCTCAGTAATATTATCGACCAATGAATTTTTTTCCAATTTTTTCATTCGTGGCACATCACTATTTGTCACGTCAACGCGCGCCAACACAATCATCAATTCCTTTTGATTATTTGTTTTACACATCTCAAACTTTTCACCCTCGATCGTATCATCATAATTTTCATTGACATTCAATGGGCACTTAGAGGCTGCAGGGTTGACTTTTTCATTTGATTCACATTTCTCATCAATATGGATTGCATCGTGAGTCGGAGAATGGCTACAATGGGGTAATGAAGCTCGGTCGTCAAAAAGTCCAGAGTCAGAAGTCAATGAAATTTCCCCGAGTGTTCTTTCATGTAGGCTCACATGTACAGGTGACAATCTCCTGATGTCATTTTTCAATTGTTTTGCCTCTTCATCGGATATTTCCACGCCAATAGTCTTCATTTCACCATTGATTGGTGCGAATTCGGGAGACAAATGTTTCGTCGTAATATCAGATAATTCATGAGCGTCAATTGGAATTACAGGACTCAATCTTTCATTAATTTGACCAATCGTCATCATCCCAATATTATCCTGCGGTGAATTCACTCCAAGCTCTGTCGTACATTTCAACATGTTATCAGGCTGATTTTGGTTGTGCAACTGCGAGTCTTGCAAAGAGTTGACGCTTTCTGCGATTTCATGGGTTTGATAGTTGTGTTGTTGAAGATGTTGGGATGTTGTTGTTGCTTCAGTGAGCTCCAACATAGTGGCGGTACTGATGCTAATAGCTGCTGCTACATTCTCTTGTGGTTGATCCACTGAGCTGGAATCCTCTCGGGCTTCAGTATGGCCAAGCGAGTTTGGAGTCAAAGACAATTCCATTTCGAGCGGTACGTTCTTGTCTACAAATAATACAGAATAAAAAATACATAAATGAAGTGAATTATTTTTCACGTAATTTGCGAAAAATCTTTTCACGCGATTCATCCCATGCAATTGTCGCTATTATTATTATTTTTTTCGTATGGACTATTTTTCAAATTTATTCATCTTCTTCCAGACTATTGCAGTTTTGTTTTGGCCGATGGACTCCCAACACTCTTGTTCTCACCTCCTCTTCCTCATAATATGCTCTCAGCCTTTACTTTTTTGCTCGTCACAAATTTGTTTCTCGATTCTATTGAGATAACTTATATGTAACGAAAATGAGGAAAGTGAAAAAGGGTGAGATAGAACGGTGGGAGGAGAGATGGAGAAGATGGGAGCAAGAAAAATATCGGCAAGTGAGAGAGAGTGAGAGTGAGAGAGTGAAAGAAAGAGATAGAGAGAAGAAGTGAATGAGTAGAGCGAGAAGGGATCAATAAGCCGCGCGCTCGTTGCTGGTACCGCGCGCCCTACGAGTAAGCTGAGAGCATGAAGCAAGGTATAAGCTATAATAAACAGGACTTTGAATTGATAAGTAAAAAATGATGTATAATAATTAGTAAAACGAAATTCCGGCTTTTATCAGTCATTAAATCAATTTTTTGTTCATTTTCAGGTAAAATTTGAAATAGAATGTATGAACAAATGTACATTCATGAATCGTCATGGTGGAATTATAATTTACCTTTTTTTTTCCTTCAATATTTATTTATAATCTGTATATTTTTGTTTCATACTATTTAATTTCGTACTTTTTCGTATATTCATTTTTCTATCCCAAATAACGTTCTCCACTCTGCTTTACCCTCCGGAGCACATAGGAAGAGTGAAAAAGATTTTCACGCACAAATTATGTTGCGGCGACTAACTCTGCTTCCATTATTTTATTTATCAATTTTTTTTCAAGAATATGTTGTTTCGGTTCGATTTTTTTTCAGATGAAGCTATGAAAATCGGGTGTTCATAAACTTCAGTACTAATGGAGTAAATACTATGAACATAAAGAACAAAGATAAAGAACGCACGATCCTCCATGTACTCTGGACAATATGAATTTTTTTTCTGTCGACGAAAAATAAAGATAAAACAGTGTGATTGCTTCAAAATGATAGAAATGTTATGGTGGAAAACGTAGAGGAAGATAAAGTGAGGCGCGTCAAACCCTCTCACCGGCTCGCGTCGGAGTGAACGCCGGTGGGTTGTAGGACGCATCGCGTCACCTCTAGTCCACCTCTTGGCTTCCCCACCGCACCGATACGATGCGCGTCTGCAGTTCACAGCGATGACGACGGCAACGATGATGGCAGCAGTGGTGGCGGGTCAGTGACGAGTAATCGGGAGATCACACCGCGGAAATTTGCCGCGCAGAGAGTGTTTAGTTGTGGTGTTCCGAAGAACGTCGCGATCCCCATGGCGTACGCGTTGGTCCTCCTCCACTTCTGATGTTCGGTTCAACGAACAAGAATAACGTCTGGCGCATGCGCAATTGTTTCCTCATATACACAAATCATACAAATATCAAGAAGTAATATTCATATCAACTATATATGCATATATTGTTATTTCCAATATATAAAATACGGAATACAAAATGAAATGTAGCATGGAATTTTTCAATTCATACACAATTCTAGAAGTAAAGTCGTATTTATTTCGTAATAAATTGAGTCCAGAATTTTCCGGGGATAAATAAACATCAAGGTAAGTATTACGAAAAATAGAGGGGATGAAAATTAAGGAGACAAAAACGTATATTTAAAGATAGAAACAAAATGATATGTGAATATAGATCAAACCGACATTGGTGGTGGTTTTTTATAGAAGATGCAGACGGCGATGGGCCAACACGACATTGCCGTGCTTCCTCACGAGAAAATCTAAGTTCCAAAGAATATATGTATACACACAGTACATAACTACAGCGAGTACAGAGTGTAGGATGGTTTTTCGTCCATCTTTGCTTCTTCCGTTCGTCCATCCTCATGGAGTTGTGTCTGCGCCTGTTATTTTATATATATATAAACTCCTTACATACGTATACATGGTTATATGCGTCGAGGAAGGACCTAGTACGAACTACGGGCACAATATATTTACATATATGGCGAGCCAGGGGAGTGATGCCCTCCTTAGTACATCGAGCTGCAAACCCATATATGCTTATATATTGTCATATGGCAGTAATGAATGCATGTGAAATGTCATACATATAGTGGTCCAGGCACTAGCCACTACGCCCGTAAAGATATTGATGTCGAAAGGACAAATGAAGTGATTCTTATTTATTACACCCCCTGCATGGGGTTGAGAGAGACAATGTGGTTGAAGTGAACAACTGTGGTCCAAAAAATCTCTAATTCAACATATTATTATTTGAGAGAAAAACTTCGTAGAATTTTCCGAGTTTCATATTCCTCAAACTATCAGGAAAAAAAAATATCAAAGAATCATTCTCGGAATGACTTTTGAACAATCATTGTTTGCATAAAGCGCAAGGATAATTCTCAGTTTTTTACGAATTCTTATTCACGGGGTTGAACATGGGAATACATGAGAATTACTCCATATTTTCTTTTGGCATCAGTATTCTCATCGACTCCATGGCCAGCTTCGTGACTGAATGAGTATACATACTTAGATCTCGAAATCAACCAGCTGGAAAAATGAATAAATTTTATGATTTCATCTAATGTAAATTGATAACTACGCATAAGAGTAATATCAATTCATGTGATACATGTATGTGAAATAACTGAAGACACTAAAGGCATACAACAATAGCAGCAAATACATGTGTATTCTCAACATTATGTGGTGGTGCGTGAACGACTGAGGGAAGACCGTGGAAGGGAATGTAGTATATATTTGGGCTTGTAAACGATGTTGAGGGAGTGGAGTAAGAGGATATAGGGGCAGAGTGGCCACGGTTTCTACCTTCGGGCGGATCGATCTCACACTAGAAGTAGTATATATATATATATATATAGCGGTAGCACCACATCATGAACATACATGCATATACATAGATACATAGATACATGCATAGCACAGCCCACGTGTGTCCATACTAACAACTTCTCGCAGTGCTCGGGCTATATTATATCACTTATTATTGATGTATAGTACCCCCCGAACAAATTTTTTTCTTCATCCCTCTGATGAATTTAATGCGATATAAGATTGTACTATGCCCTTCAGCATTTCAAAACAACTGAAGTATGATCACCATCCATCTATGACGTCACCTCACACGTACTATTTTATAGCATTTTATCGTCATCGTGGTATTTTTCGTTCAATAAACGCCTCTGCCATCTCCACTTTCACAAATTTTTGTTCTGCAACCTCACCCCCCTATAAGTTTTACACGTTATACTGATATACATTCATGTGTAAGTATATGAAAAATGTATAAATAGAGTAGAGTGGTGTACAGCTATGACGATATTAGAACACACCTAAAATTTCGAAATGTACCAACATAGATAGAAGTTGCATTGGCTGTTCAGCAATACAGCTATAAGCAGTATACATACAAGTATGAAAATTCAGATGATTTGACCAATTTTTTGGAGTTATTGGAAAATTCATTTACGATTAATTGTGTGCGGCCACATATCACTATGACGATGTTGGAAGCATCCAGAAAGCACGTGCCAGATCGTTCGTAAAAGCGGTTTCACGACCGTCCATCACTCGCTCGCCTCATACGATTGTATACATACACAGATACATCTATATATATACATCAGTCTCCCGTTCGTATATTTGTCCACTTTCACGCGATGAACGGCTGATGGCGCAGTTGATCAACGAATGTTGTTAAACGAGCTTCACACACATAGTACTCACTATTTACAGGGTTGAAAAAATAAATTCCAATAAAGGCACAAAATTATAACTTGTACGTTGAGAAATAATATCGGACAGATAATATTCCAAGATAGAGAGAACGCTAATAGACAATATATATTTCAAATTTATATGTCATTGATGCTATAAATGAATATTTGTCATCGAATTTCTCTTCAAGGATTTTGGGCTCGTTGAAATACATTCAATTTTTCGAAATATATGCGACTTAGATTGGACACCTCACTTTCATTCATTCGAGTGCAATCTGTGTAATCTGTATATAATATATATCTGCACATGGTTGCTTGGATAATCAAAACATTCTTGTGGAAGTAAAAAAGAACGTGATAAGGTAGGGATAAAACGAAGGAATCTCCGACAAAATCGCCGTGCGGAATTCTAATATTTGTAACGAGTCGGCAACAATGAGAACACAATTATAATACATATTATACGATAAATTATGCATGTGTACATATATATATATATATATATATATAGATCGGTTACCATGGCAACTTCTTTCGAAGAACCAGAAGCTAAACTCTACTTCGTCGCGGCAATATTCTCTCTTTCTGTTAAGTTCACTTCCCTCTAGCACTAATTCACTCGATTACCATTTCTCCGTCTCATCCGTGACAATGCGCCATCGTTTATCGCTCCGATATGCGCGTCTTAACAACCAAACAAGCATATTTCTTCAGAGTGACACGGACAAGAGTAGGACGAAGAAGATGGGATATTATGAAATTAAAAATTAGAAGAAAAGGAAAAAGTGTTATGCTGCAATGAAAGGACCAACGAGAGAACCAGTGAGTGACCGCACCTCAAGAGGAGAAGCAACCAAGAAATTAAATAACGATGAGAGCAGACAATAGGAATGAAAAGTCGAAGGGTTGGAAGCAATGCTGATCGTCGTGGTAACGGCGATACAACCGATCTTCCATCTATTCTTCCACGAACTAACCTGTCATTCATCATTATCATCATTATCATCATCATTGGGTACACCGGTGGTCCACAAGTTTTGTATAGTCTATTCAAGGAAAAGACAAACTACGTACAGTGCTCCCGTATTATCTTTCTCTAGTCGGGGCCACTGCAAAAGCTTCGGATGACTTATGAGTGGTAGAATAGACTTAAGGGAAGTGTGTGAGAGCAGAGTGCACATCTCATCTAATAAGCAGGCGAAGTTATGAAGGGGAAAATTGAGGAGGATTAACTGTGGAAACATAGACAGTATTTTATAAAGTGTTGCATCCGATTCTGGAGTCGTTCGATGATAAATCAAAATACAATACTTGTATCTTCTGAAACACTTTCATCAAGGGATTTATATAATAGCGTCGATATCGGTATAACCGTTGTATCTGTAATTGCAGTTTCATTTACAAGGATTCCCCTTGCATTTCGCACCCATATTACTAATATACATATCACCATGTGAATTAGATGGTGGCTAGACTCTGAGAGATGGCAGAGTACTTATGACTCACATTTTATACATAGATATAAATATATAAGGTAACGTATTCTTTCAGTGACGAATATAATATACTAGATATTCAATAGTGGACGAGAATTCACTGTCATGAAATATTAGTTCAGAAATGTCATTACGCTTTCTCTTTTTGACCTGCACTTCGTAGAAATATGAAATTTGAACAGGAAAATCATGGGCATGGAATATGTACCACTTTCCTTTTGGTTTTACATAAATTTTCGGTCGTTGACTTCAATAATGATAACTGGAGTGATAAGGGACTAATTAGAAGTGGCTGAACTTGTTATCGCTCATTCAGCCGCCCTCTCTTACTATCACATGTTAGGTGTTTTTTCTGGTACACGAGTTACTCACGTCATCTGACGTCATACGACTTATGACCGATGCATCGTGTATATGCGCACGCATTCACGACAAAAATCTCTCGGCCTTCGCTTTCGTAGATGAAGACGCTTCTGATATTGAATGCGCCCACCTTTTAACTTCGCACATGCTGTGCCTATGCGATACACCGATACGAAATATACACTCAACGTGGGAAATGACGATGAAAATAAGATGAAGAAGATAAGAGATTGAGAGTGGAACGCTATTCAATAAATTGTTCAAATGGACAAATGGCAACACTCAAAGAGGTCGGGGTAGTATACGGAAATGCAGAAAAAAATCTAGCATGTTTTAAAAAATAAAAGACAATTCAGAAAGTTTCTGCACAATCGTGGAAGCTAGTTTCTTTATGATTTCAACTGAGGATTAAGATGCCACCTTATCGAAAATGAATCGAATCGGGGACAAAATCATGCATTTATTTCTTCCTCCATAGCACACAAGAAAATCATGACACTGTTATGAATTTTAGATATGTTGGACACGAATTTTGCCTGTTCACAATGACATAATGTGTGAACTCATTGGGAAATGTAATGATTGCTATCACAATTCGTGTCTGGCAGCAGTACATGCGTCAGTCTTATACGCGTCTAGCAACAAATACGTACGATGTAGGGCGGTATTTTTTATCAAATATTCGCGGAAAGGTTGCGAATACAATTCGCAAGGAAGCAAGTGTCTGAACAGCTATTAAAGCTATACCGTATGACGAATGCAGCTATCGAACCCCAACAATACTAAAATATTGCCGTACCAGCAATTTCACGTTTTCCTATAGAACAGAGGGTTATATCGGCTCAACACATTCGGAGCTATGCAATTAGTTCTAATGTATACACGGTTATATTCTTCTTTATTTGGTGCTAATATAAATGCATTATACAGTTAAAAATATTCAATTCGGTTGTGGCAAAAATTCACAATAACTGACACTTCAGTGTGCACACGGCAGTATCCATATATCTTTTTTCAATTTAGACCATAATTAGATATGAATTCTCATAATTGTTTCATATCTCCGACAACGCGTGATATGAAATATAAGCATATAATATGGTCGCAACCTCTACAGATAGAGAATGTCTGATTGAGGTTAGGTTGAACGTTGCTCCACGGGCAAAAGATACTTCCAATAGTCTGTACGTGAATATCGGTGCATATCGGTAGTTTTAATGCACATTCCGTTCATAGGGTTGACACAAAAATTATGGCTACGCCACTATGAACAACTAAAATTGTATACTACAATTCATGTAAACCAAATATCGAAAAAAAAATTCAGAATTAATTTCATTGGAGTATGTATAGATTGATTGCGTAAACAAACAAAATATACGAGAGAAAAATAGAGCAGAGAACAAATGAGGAATGGTAGAAATAAATAAATTTTGATAATACGTCATGTGTCAAAGAATTCGTGTGTTCTTACGCCAATGTTCACACCCAGAAGAGAATAGAAGGAACAAAAAAAAAAGAAAACGAAAAAATGACCGGCGTGTACAGTGTGCAATAGTTGGTGCTTGACTCTTCGGGAAGCATAATGCTACTGTATATGATACAAATTACTCACCCTATTCACCAACTCGTTAGTTCATATATTGTTGTTTTTTCATCTCTTCACTCTCGTCATCATTTCAACGCAATTCACTCGTTCGCTCAATGACTTATGGTATATATCGGGTATACTTGAATTAAGCAGATGACAGATATATGTGGCAGAATTGAGTGCTAAATATTAAGCACCATTGTTCATCATGAGGACCCTGGCCATCTTGGAGTTTTTTCGAAGCACAGACAAATACACTGTGGCATGCTTGGGCATGCTGTGGCAGCGACCAGCACCGACGACGCACGAAACGCACGAACAACAACCGCGAGGCACCTTCACCATTGGTTCACGATGTTGCAACACTGAAGCAAAGCAAAATTAAAACAGTGCATGTGTATATGACTATGTGGGTGTGTGTATACAAGTGTGTGTGTGACTCCCGCCTATCGTCTCCTCTCATCGCAATAAAAACGAATAAAATCCCTGCGACGAATATATATTAATTGGCACGCACACTGCAATACTCTGCCGCAGGATGACGCCACGATGCAATCGACGCCATTTATTCACGTGTACTCCCGCGTAAATTTCAAGTTCCGCAGGTGACATTGCGATTTTGTGCCATTAGCAAACTTCAAATGGTGGTATCTTTATTTTGCTGATGAATTTTTTTTTTCAACTATTTTTCAAATGATTCTCAAAGATATACTTTATTTGAGCACAAAAAACGACAAATTCTACACTAGTATAAATACTCTTTCATTCACATTAATCATTAATATTGACATATCGACATAATTATATCCGTATGTGATTTACCGGCGTATATGCATTTTTAATTTTTCTTTATTGCTCGAGACTGCAGGAGATTTCATGACTTCTCGTTGTGATTGCTGGTGTGGAACGATCTGAACAACCATCAATTGTTTATTCTTCACTATCAATTTGTTTTTCTTCATTGTATTATTATTATTTAAGAATATAATCATATAATTGATTAATCTATTGAATAATCCACTTGATGCTCATTGGCACTTATATCATTATTTTCTGAGCGAGTGGATATATGTATACACGATTAATGCAATATCTATATTATACGTATATTATTTAAATATGTTTATCAATAAAATATCCGAGTCATTACTCGAGATAATAAATATATGTATAAATTCAATATATTTGTATGGACGCACATGACTAGTAAATCTCACACATATCACATGCTATATTGACTATCGTTTCGCGATTTCTCATTGCTTCACCATATAATTAATCATCATTAAAATACACTCGCGATTATCAACTAAAATGACTTTCATTGATCATGAATACAGGATTCACGTTACTTTGCCATAATATTTTATGATTCATTTGCTTTAATCATCATGAATTCATGTACTTTCATCGTTTTGGAAAAGAAAATTTCCCAACGCATTCACTATGGGCATTGAATTGTTTCGAAAATATATGTATTTGAGATTCAGGCGGATTCGGTGCCGGAAATTGTCATATCTGTAGAAGCTGTTATATCAGTTATCGGTGGGGCGCCACTGCCACCACTTGCAGTAATAGCTGGTGTATCAAGTCCATGAATGCTCTGTAGTTCTGGTACACCTTGAAAAAGTTTTCCAGGGAAACCTTGGAGTAAATCGTATGATACGGGAGTGGGTGGTAATGCAGTTGTATGAGCGTGCGGTGACTGAAGAACTGCTATGACTCTCCTTAACTCTTCCAGGGCATTCCCTGCAACGTAATTACATCATTGCTCAATTTCACAATAGAACGTATTGATAAAAACTCGATGATTTAATTTTTCTATCGTTGAGAGAAAACAACGCACAACAATTTACCTACCTTGCATGAGTATATAATTTTTAGCCAAAAGTAGTGTGGCAATTTTTGATAGCTTCCTCACGGACGGACTGTGAGCGTATGGTATAACAGAACGTAATTCATCAAGTGCATCATTGAGATCGTGCATTCTTCGACGTTCTCTAGCATTTATATTTAACCTAACGCTCTTGCCTTGACGCGCACTTTTTGATTTTGACGGACAATTATGTCTAGTTGCTGTTGGCCTATGAAAAATTGAAATTAATGAAAAAAAAAAAAAAAAAAAAGAAGAAATTAATAACTGTCGAATGAATATTATTTACCTTTCTTGATCGGGACGATTTTCGTCTGACGATAGAGCACTCGATGAGGCGTGTGGCTGAGGCTGCTGTTGGAAATAAAAGCCACCCAGGCCTACAGTGCCCAACGGGGTCCTGCGACCGTGATTTTGTGGATGTTCCGAGCTCGAATAGCCTGGTGGGGCTACAGGAATTCCTGAATGCGATGATGGCGGTACTGAGTATGCCATTGACTCCAAGGATCCGGCATTCGATTGACCCGCTAATTGGTGCTGATGTATAGCATTGTATTAATAATTTTTCACCAATACGTCACCAACATTTTCCCGAAATAGTTAATTCCTTGTCATAATGACATTTATATTTACCGCACGATGTTCCCATGCCCATGTGGGATGTGTTGTTGATGCTCGCCATGGTCCTTGATTCAAATGAGTGTCAGGAAGTGGGTCCCGTCGATCTGCACGGTCGTCTTCGTCACCCGAGCTGCTTTCACCATCATAAGACCGCATTTTACTATTTGGTAATCACCGGTATATTATTTCTTCCACTTTCTATACCGTACCGCGCTAATTTCCCACTAGATTTAACTGCAACTTCGCGATATTTCGTTATTGTATTTTTATTAGGTGAAAACATTTTTATAAAATTTTTACGCCATAATATTTCCAATCAATTTAATAAATTTTATTCATCTTTCAAGCATAACTTACAGATATATTTTGCAGCAGGCAATCAGCGCGCAGGACTCCTCGCATCACGCACGATCCCCGGGAATTAGCACCATTTTTTACGTGCCATGGTGTGATGATATATTTTTTCTATGTAATGATAAATAAATCAAAATTTTGTCACTAATTCCCTTTGATATGCGACGAAAACCGATATACATATTTTCATGTTTCAAATGACACACAGACAGTCAAGCAAAAGGAATGATATTTCACAGCTATTTTATTCTTTTTCCTCCCCTGCTACAACCCCTACCTAATATAACAAAGCGGATCTCATTCTCTCTGCTTGTATTCACTATTTGCAACTCTCAAATTTGCTTTATCAACTTTCAATAAATATTTTCTTAAATACCATTCGATCACACTGTACTGTACGATAGTTTGATAATCAAAATTCGATCGCCATTGAATTCAAATGAAATAATTTTCAAAATAAAGTAAATTTGTATTGAATAGCTGTAAAAATATATTAATCGAATTCCGCACCTCCCGATCGTATTCAGTTTGTCCTGCACCCCGCGTGGCTTTTCTGCTGCACCATTCTTCATTTATTCCCTTCTCATCACCGCCCTCTCACGGTCACCATAAAACCAAAATTAATTCATATACAATCCGGAAGATAGCGTTACGTGAATTTTGCAGAGTATCCTCTGCTGGACCAGCATGTGGCGAGCTCTAGGAGTCTATTTCGAACAAGTGGAAACGCCACATTACAACATCAAACTATTACTTTTACCAATGAAATGAGTCTTGCAATTTCATCAAATTGATTTAGTTTATGCATACCTAAATTCAATAAATCTATACATTCGGCTTCGTCATGAAAAAATTACGTAAAGAATTATGTTATTCTATTTTATTCCTTATATTCGAATAAAAAAAGAAAAATAATACTCAGTAGACTTTTCAAAATAATGTAGGGTGGGACAACGGAAATTGTATGGAGTAATGTTCCACAATTTTGAGTTTTTTTTTTTTCCCGATATTGAAGGATGGGAGAAAGTGGTTGAGGACAAAAGCTCAATACTCACTGAAGCAATTAAAGAAAATATAACAGATAGTATTGAACAGGGATTTGAATGTAGATCTCCCAAATACGCGCGGGACACTCGTGCAATTATTACCCGAAATCAAAACTGCCTCTCTACAAATACCTACCTCTGTTCGACCTATATGTCGTGAAATTCCATCCTGCCAAGTGTGAAGGATGACAACATGTACTGTTTTCCTTTTCTTTTCATCTCCCACTTTTTATTAATTCATTTCATTTTCAGTTTTTTACCCTTTTATATTAATTATATGTGAAATGACTTTAGACTTTTTATACCCTTGAAATATAAATTTCCGTTTTGAGCAATAAAAATATCACTTCGTAAAGGGAGACAAAGAGAATCAATGACACTTTTTTATTATATGTTTGTATATTCACCTTATATACACAAATATATTGATGGGCACAATATCACTCTGATATTCAGTGACAATGTTCATAAAATTTGGTTGTTGGATAGAATGAAAATACCGATGGAATGAAAAAAAAAAAAAAAAAAAAAAAAAAGAAAAGAAAAGTGGGTAGAAAAACGAATAAGAGAATAAGGAATGAAAGGAGGAGACTGAACGAAGTCCAATCGATCCCTCATTCTCCCCAATGTATGTATACATTAATGCACGCACTCATCCACACACCCACGCACACGCTCACTCTCTTTTTGGATCATTACTTAATATATTCCACCCTGCAGAACCAGCGCCGAGATGATAATCCACGGAATGTCGCCGATGACGGGGGAAAGTGAGAAAGCAGTGAGGAGAGAAATTGAACAGAGATAAAGCGAAAAGATTCATCATATTTCGGAAAAAATTTTACAGCGGCGAAAAAATGAATAATAATGATGACGTTAATAATATTAATAATAATAATAATAATAATAATAATAATTATTATTATTATTTTTCTTCTCTGTCGTCATCACAGTGAATGCGGAAGAACAATACGCAAATCCATACCTATACAAAAATTAGTTTCACACATAAATACACACATGCTCACGTGGATATATGTAAATATGGGATGAAAGAGAGTGAGAGAGCAAGAAATTGTCAGAATGAAGGGTATGACCAGGACTCGTCTCGTGTATGAGCAAATTTAAATTGTTGGGTATGCGAGAGTAACAGAGAAGAAATGGAAGTGTGTGCGGGACGTGGAGCGGGTGATGGTTTTCGGCACGATTGAGAGGGTGGATGGGGATAGTATGAGGGTCATGTTGCCACGGTAACGCTCCACAGCTTACTTTAGCACCATCTCACTCACGCCGGATCAATACAGCATCACCGAGCTGCTCCCGGACCAAACACACCCCCTATAGCTCCCAACATTTCCCCACTACGTTTGTCCGTGTTCTCTCACTTTGGATACACACATACATATAAACTTGTACGAAGCACACGGTCGACGCTACAGCGAATGTAAAAATTATTCGGCCTTACCCGTGAACATTGCACGAGGGAGGAAATAAAAACAGGCAATGGTGAGGATAAGGGTGCGGGTGTGGGGGAGCGCGTGAGGGAGAGAGCAACAGCGGGAGACAAATTACACAGGGCCACCCTTTACATATATATGTATACATATACGAAAATGTAATGGAAAGCCATCACTCGTGGATATTCAGAGCTACGCTACCTTCAAGCATCGATCCCCTGGCACAAACCATTGAATTTTTTCGGGAAAAATCAGCAGTGGATAAACACTGGAGGTCGAATTGATATGTTGAAATATATTCCGTGGATGTTGGTGCTACAGTATGGCTGACAAACATTTCATTTTCCCTAAAGTATATTTATCCATTTTTCCTTTCAACATTCATTCCAATAATTGATATACAGACGAAAGGACGTGACTTCACGTTGAATCACCAACATTTTCTTTCATTGTAGATGAAATTTGAATTGTCGGTCATCTATTTCTACTTAACTACTGAAAGGGAGAGAGGAATAATGTTCATTAAAATCCCAAGTGAAATACAAAAATTGCGTGGCAGCATTTATTGTCACCAGTCAGCTTCATAGTTTTCCATATACATGCATCCTGTACAGATCACTGTAAGTGAACAGGGGTTCGAGCAAATAATTTTCGTCATGTCTTTTGTTTGCAGTGGGACATATATAATTGTCTAATTTCTCCTACTCATGTTATACCTCTTTCGGATCATCTATCATAAAAAGTGCCGAAAATAATAATGATAATTGAATCATATAATAAGCAGTTTTCTTTTTTTTTTTTTTTTTTCCGATAAATTCATTGAACATTTGATTATGTAATGGTTTAGTGAACAAAATACGTTCGGAAAATGTTGCATTGCTATATGTTATACGATACTTATCTATATGAGAGTTAATTTATTGTGTTATTATAGTTTTTCAATCTACATAAAAGTTTAGAATATCGTTCCTCACTATTGATTTTATTTATTTTAGACATTTCATATACTTTGCATATCACAATATTGAATATATGCACTGATAATCGATTTGTCGCGATTTAAAGAAGTTGAATTTGATCCAATACTTCCACCACTTCGAAGATTATATTGAAACGCGAAAATATCGAACATGAAATATAAAAATAAACACAAAATGTCAAGAATTTTTTCGCCAGTGTTGTCATATGAATATCGCTGTAAGATGTATTGATAATTGTATATAATATAGACAAGAGATTCAGACGTGCGGAGCAAAGGTGAAAAGGGAATGTAAAGATATAGATGGCGTTTGTGTTGCATAGAAGAACGAGGGGGTTGAAATTAAATAAAATTTGATCCAGCAGAGGCTCTTGTAGCAGCCTCGAATGCACGCCCGGGTACGCTGGCGGTCACCATGACGACGCAGCATTCCGCCCAGTGACGTCACCGCTCCATCGATCTGCACCCCTGATGGTCCTTTTCAACCCCACGCCCCTACTACCCCATCCTCCGACAATTGCTCTCGAGCTCGGTTATCGTAACAACGAGCGCCTGGGGCTCCGGGACAACACCCCCGTCTTCATCTCTTTCTGTTTCGCATTTTCTTCATCGCCGCATCTTTATTTTCATTTTTATATTCTCATTCCCCTCCGCCTTCATGCTATTTTGCTTTTGTAAAATCTCTCACTATTGGATCCACAACAATCCGGCTGTTGTACACCGCATATAGATAGCCTACGTTGTTGTTTACGTGGATGACGGTGGCGAAATGCGCGCATTTAAGCAACATTCACGTCTTATATGTTTCTTCTTCTCATGATGATTTAACTCATTGTCGGTAACGTCAATATGTGGTTCACAGTCACAAGTATGAACGCTGTCACCACAGCTGTCAACACGAAAATCACAATCACCAACCCACCGAGCAAAAGTAAAGTGAGTACTAGTATATAACTTTGTTCAAATATACATATACAAACATTCATGCATATTGTATATGAGGTGAGAAGGAAAAAGCGGGAGATGCCGATGGAGATGTTTTTTTTTTTTTTTTTTCGTGAAGATCGAGAATTTTTTTCGTTTGTGTTCAATAAAAATGTCTAAGGGCTGCGCAATATAAAACAGTGAAGTGACCATGTGACAGAGGAGGGTGTCGGGTACGTGGTGATGGTGATGGTAGTGGGACAAGGCCTAAAATCGTCTTGTTATATAAAAGATGCCGCTCGATTTTTTCCCATTTTTATGGAGTGATCTATTATTTTTACTTCATTCCTGATGAATGAAAATGAATATTTAGCATTTGCGCATTGTTACGAACATGATTCAATTGTACATGATATATTGTTTGAAAAATAAAGAGAGATAGGAAATATATCTGTATCGCAAGCCGATAAAAATCACAAAAAACGTTACAACACTTCAAGATTCTGTTCAAGTAGAAAAATGTTGAAACAAAATTGCTGCGAAATGTTGTTTGGAATTGCAGACAGATGAGATATTGAAGGATGAAGCTATTTTGACATCACTTCCCAATCGTCTGCAGCATCTATGATCCGTACAATTTTACTCGAAATATAGTCGAAGAAGAAATATATATTAGACATAAATGTACGTATGAAATATTGGGAGCAGTCGGTTTTTCGATATCCCATTTTACCGCGGTAAAACTCCACCTCTCCCATCCCCATCGCTTGAATCGAGGCCGATGGTTTTCTCGGCCGGGCGCGTTGTGCAAATGCCTTGCCGCAGACAGCGCGTCGCCCGGTGTGTCTCTCCACCCCCTCCTATACATATACACATCTACCCATACATATATATGATATACACATGTTTCTGCGCAATTCCCACTCTCTTTCATCTCTGAGCAATCAAACTTCTTGAAAAAAAGAAAAAAAAAATAAATAAATAAAAAAAAGGAGAAATATATAAACTTTACAAATAAACAAATACATAAATGACTGAATTAAAAATATGATTAACAAACCAACTGTTCGAACAAACCATTGTAGTTTACAATGTAGATGGGGGGGAGGGGGCAAGAAAACACATACAACAATTTCAATCGTACATATTAAAACGTATGAGACTTATATATAATCTCATATCATCAATCAATTTTGTCATAATTAGACAACGTGCGTATGGACATGTATATATGGGTGTATTGGGTCTCGCTCACGACAATATAAGATATATTATATATATAAACATATAATTGCCCGTCCGATATATTCGAGGTAACGGGGGTGCAGCTATTCATATATATCTGTGCATCTCTGGCAATATTCTACGGGCTTCCAGGCCGAGGCGGAGTGTTGCCTAGCGACCCGGCCGAGCGAGCGAGATACTCCACTGGCTGGCTGGCCCATACCGGGGCGAATCCACTCATTTTCCTCTCGTCTTCAATTCTCCTAGTACACTCCTACCGCGTTGTCTCTCCTCCCTTTCACTACACTGCTCTTCTACTCTATCCACCATCGCCAATACTCTGTTACATCAAACCGACAATTTTCTCTTCTCAACTATATTTTTTCCTATTGTTTCTCCTTCGTTTTCCCCTCTTTCACTAGTCTTGTTCTTCCGACGCTTAATTCGCCCACAATTCTCAAACAACGATTATGGTTGATATAGTGAATACAATTTTTGCGTCTCACTTCCAATTCCACTTTCACTTGACCGATTGGGTGTGGCAAACATTTGACACAATTCCATGATTTCTGTATTTGTTCAACATTGTTCACTGAAATTACAGGGAGATATAATTCAATTCAGATGTTGTACTCCATTAATTATAGATTGAAATTACTTTTAAAACTGCATTGCGTTAGATTTTTTTTTTTCTTTCGAGTCATTGGATGTGACACCTGGATTGAAAAAATTAGTGGACGACAGAGTGAATGGGCGACTGCAAGCCCGAAAGCTTCACGCTTTTGGAGTTGATTCACATACCAGGATTCATCGTTTGGATTTGATTATCGTTGGCCTGATGGCCACATGACACATGACACGAACCAAGTATACTGTTTGTCGTAGCGAGTACTCATAAACCATGTGTCTATATAGAGAAATACAGAGTAGTGCTCGTTTTTATTTACACCCCGTGGAGTGTCACGGCGGGAACACACAGTATGGCATACTATGATTCCCTTGGCGATTTGCCAACTGCAGCCAGTTGTCAAATCTTTATATAGTTATATGTCCGGTGTATATACATACATATATATATATATAGTCCAAAAGCAAGAGAAGTGATGTCTATAAAAGACCATAATGGAAGAATATATCTTGTTGGATTATGCCCGTTCATTCATATATATTTTCATAACATGAGAACTATACATGAACACACAATTCAAGTTCATCGTTTTGAAATAAACTTCTTTTTTTTTTTGCAACAATAAATTTTACAACTTTTACCCATATCTCGATACTCTTGAACAGATAAAAAGTGGACAAATGTGAAAGAGTATACAGTAGTGAAAAAATGAACTGGGAAGGGTCTCCATTTCTCGAACGTCGAACACAGCATGACGATAATCCTCGAGACACAGACTATCGCATAAACGAATTAATGCCGCCATTTCTCACAGAATTCGTCAGCATCACTCATTCCATTCATTTCAATCTGTTTGTCTATGTTGAATGATCTGTATGGAAGGGTCATGTATCGCGGAGAAACATCGGTAATTAACAGACTATTAACTACAAATAGAGATATACGTACATCAACGGAGTACAAATTGAGATGAAAATTCATAGTGCCAGAAGGGCATAAGAATGGACGCATGAAGGGTGATTTGCTCTTGCTACGTGCGTCTACAGGAACATAGTATAATTATATAAAGAGAAGTAATGGGTGAAAAGAGTTCTGGAAATATGTGTATGGATACTAAAAAATGGAGCAAGGGTGGTCACGGCACATGCTTGGCGGGAATAAAACGTGGATACATATATACATGAATATACTTGATTTTTCGGACTTTTTGTTAATTTTACGTCAAGCCGAAGTGTGCTTGTACACAGCTATAACATATATATCGTGCACGCGCCTCAAAACTCGGGCATCCAACAAACACATACCATATAGGACAAAGTATATAACAATGACAGCGACGAAAACATAACCCCATCTAACTTTCGTGCACTTTTTGCTGTGAAGCGCACGCGTGCTAATGTATTTGTACTCACGGACAGAGTGAAGACAAAAAGAGAAAGGGAGAGTGACAGAACAAAAGTGTAAAGAAGAACAGCCTTGCATATTCTCTCGAGTGGACCGCACGTAAGTTCAAATCAATCCTACAATTAGACTTACCTTCGATACAGATCACAACTGGGTTCTTTACACACCATTTTACAAATAAAAAAAGGGAATAAAAGAAAACAGAGCGAGGAAGAAAAAAAAAACATAACAATATGGGAAAAAAATGAAATAAGAATCGAAAATTCAAATTAAAATTATGTGAACGAAAATTAAGCAATTTACTATAAATTTGTCTTCCTCTCCAATGTTTCCATGATATTCGTCACTTTTCAACACATTTTAATGTAACAGATAAACGGAGATTTTTGTATATAGACAGGACCAAGGGATAGAGAGAGGGTGGTGTAACAAGGTGGGAGAACAGGAGTTTGATAACCAGGAGCGGCCGCAGGAGAGGGCGCAGTGGCCCCGCGACCATCAGAGCAACAACATGTTTCTCGCGAGGAAGGATGAGCGTGTGTATGGGTGGTGGTAGTAGTGATGATGATGATGATGATGATGATGATGGCGGCGGCGGCGGCGGTAGTGGTGATGGTGGTAGTGGTAGTGGTGGTGGTGGCGATGAAGGTAGTAGTGGGAAAGACGCAAGCGACTGAGCTTTCACGTGACGACTCGAATAGGGGAATGGCGAAGGGGTCTGATATCGAGGGGCAGGGCCAAGCGGGCGACGGCGGAGAGGGCGCAGTGGCCCCGCGACCATCAAACCAACAACACCCAGGGTACCCCGTTTTCTTGTCGTCGTCATCGTCGTCGTCGTTCGTCGTCGACGTTGGTGCCGTCGTTGTTGCCGACGTGATCGTGGTAGTCGTAGTGGTGGTGGTGGTCGTCGTGCTAGCGCATGATCCGTCGAACAAGTTTCACGCCGTATCATCATCGTCATCATCATCATCATTTTCGGTTGCAAAATGGACAATCTCAAGCCGTTGTCATACGTTTTTATATACGGAGGATTGCCGGTGTAAGTTCGGTTCATGACCAAAAAGTTATTTTTTATTCTTGTTATTATATATACACACCTCGTGCATACGTATATGGCCATGTATGAATGAATATATATATGTATATATATATATATTAACATAAAGACTTTTATGTATGTAATCAAGAGTGTGTAGGTGCATTCTTCTTCATCAATGTCGCCAGGTAATATCATATTGTCAAAACTATCCTTTTTCCCATTTAAGTCTCGGATTATTATTATTATTATTATTATTATTATTATTATTATTATTATTATTATTATTATTATTACTTAATTTTTTACTCCAACTTCGAAAAATAATTATGAAGAAAAATTCTTTAATACTGTCCACACTGAGACTTTTCAATGGGGGGAGTGGCCGGAATTTAATAGAAATTCAAAATGTCATGTTTGACGGAATATAATGAAAATGATTCATTCATAATTTTGTTTATTCTATAGCTATGTATCGTATAATAATTTTTCTATCGGTTTTTCATAAAATTGTAGAATAATGAACCGATAACAAGGAAGAAAAGTGGTATATGGAGGACCGTAGCGAACGACATGATTTATTGTCTAAACTACATATGTCATGTTGGCAAACTATTGCAAGGTTGACACTGCTCCACAGGACTTCCAACAGGAATGGAAGTGGACCGCGAGAACGCGATATGTATAGCTTATTATATATAGAGCGTCGAATTGTTGCGTTATTGTATAAAAAGAATTTTTTTAAAACTAAAACAATGGGCCCAATTCAAATATTTATTATCCTTGAGTCACTGTAATTTCAACCCGTCGCATTATGTTGTTTTATCAGTAAAATTTAGCATTGCCATGACTACCGAGAGGTACATAGAACAAGTTGGTAATTGCCTTGATTTATTTTTACTTTTTGCATTTTATCACATTTATAATATTATTTTTTCCTCTTTTTCGCAACAATTATGAACGGTGGGTGCGTTTTTGAACAAAAAACAATGTAATACTTTTGCATTGTCTTGGGAAGTCTGGTCTACATAAATTACTTATCATCGTTGTGATTTTATCTGCAATCAAACAAAAATACACTTGAAATGAGAAACATTAACAGAACTCTGCAATTTTGGAGTTTAATGGAATTGAAGGAAAATCTATATGCAGATATATAAATTCTTCGCTTATTCTAGATAAGAATCTTGAAGACTGCCACAGCCATAGACATGCACCAAGCACCGAATGGATCTTATGAATGGAGGGTGGTCCTGAAGTACATACATATATATTAGGATCGATGGGATGTTACGAGCGTACGGAGGTCATCATCCATAACGTCCACGTGGCCAATTGATTGCGTCACGAGAACAATTCACGATGGGCCGCCGGAGTCCCTTCAACTTAAATCAGGGAAGTAGTTTAAGTGCTTCGAGATCCAGTTTCCTTATCTCGCTCCATCCGCCTCTTCATGACCCAAATTTGAACACAGACTTTTTGTTATATACGTGCTTTTGTCCATCAAATACGAACAACACAACATGACTGGAATATTTTAAATCCAAAAACCTGGTCGACAGTTATTCGATACGCATTTGACATGATTTTATATCCTTATGGCATTTCAAAATACCTGCTCAGTACATTGTCATGACTGTACCACACCCGATTACACAGATGCACATACACTTACCTATCTACACACCCTTTGTGACGTAACTCTATAATGCTTCTTCCACCTTTGATCAACACCGTTCGTCCATTTATTACATCTTAACTTTTTTTTTCTCATCAATCCCCACCAATAACTTATTCTTCAATCAAAGGAATGAATAGCCACAATTACCATACGAATGAAAAAGTTAATTTTCACATATTGATATTAATATCGTCGTTGTCCTCTAAATCAAGATGAAACGATTATGTTTTTCCGTTTTGTGACGGATGGAAACTGTGACGCTACTCTGTAGCTGCAATCGGGAAAGATGAGCGAGAAGAAAGGAAAAAATAGATAAAATAACGTAAAATGATATTGAAGGGGTGGAATAGAGTTCTACTCGATTATGCTGAAGTCCATGGGCGGACAATGGGGGCTTCGGGGGTGCTCCCCATGTGTCAGCTGCTCTCTTGGGAATCACACACACACACTCACGCGCGCACACCGTGTTGTCTCACAGAGGGATAAACTCCAGTGGTTGGACTTCACCCCAACGAGAAATAAGCAATAAGTTACGATCAGTGTGCGAAAAGGATGGGGGAGACGCGGACTGTGGAGGGAAACGAAGCAAACCTTGTCCCCCTTATACATACATATATACATGTAGCATTTGGGCACGCGTGACATTCGATTTTCGGGCACACGTCGCGATGTATTGTATCATCTGCATCCCCTGCATCCCGCAGGCCATCACCCTTCACAGACACACGCACACATGGCCTTCTCTCATTTCAGCCACGATTTTCCCATCCATTCACGAGCTCAACTTCACCATCCCATGCTCACCATGCTCATTACGTTTAAAGCCCCACGACTCTGCAGACAACACGGACACAACAGCGGTTGACGTACGTTTTGTAACTCTACCTTACCTCATTATGAGTCCATGTTTTTATTCAATCCAATCTCATGATGAAAGTAAAGAATAAACAAAAGTGAAGTCAGAAACCAATATTGTGAAGCTCGTAACATAATATGTGAATTCCAAGTATTTTCAATATTCAGTTTGTTTTTCGTTCAGTTCAATATAAAGTGCCATCGTTGGTGTGAGAAAATTATATTTTTCAGTAGTCATATGATTCAACTACCAGCGACAGCCATTCAAAAGAGTGTAGATGATGAACGAGTGAAAAAAATGCGAAATTGCGGAAGAAAAAATGCGTCTACGCTCCTTGCGTTCACAGCGGGCTTCCATGTGCCAAGTTCAAATAATTCATAAGGCACGCGGTGAATGCTAAGAGCGGACCATAATCAACGATGAAAAACAATACATTATTATCATTATCATTATCAGCATCATCATCGTCATCAGAGTCCTCGCAAGAAATTATTGTTGATGTCAGATCAACCAAACTGATATTTCACCAGCGATGATTTTCTCTGCTTTTTGCATGATATAAATGTATTAGTTCATCATATTATGAGCGTATTACATGCATGTCTTCAAATAATACGATATTTTCCTTGGAAATTTGTGTATATATACATATATAGACGTTATTAGCAATTAATAAAGTACCCTTTTCCTGAATTACTGGATTTTTCGCAACTCCGTATAAATTGTTGTGTATTATATACTGGATATAGGGAGGAAAGTGACAAAGCTCTTCAAAGTCCACAGAAGAACCCGGAATTCCCGCAATGGAAATTGGGGAATTCCCGGGTGAATATGAGGGTCGTATCGACCCCATGAGCATCACGGGGACACGAAGAAGTGAACGGGGACACGAAAGAGCGTCCGAAGGAGAGAGGGAAATTCATAGGATGGAAGGCTCGGTAGGGTGGAAAGTTTAAGGGTGGACGCTCGTTGCTCGGCAACCTCCACTCATGGACCATTCTCGCGACTTCACCTCCGAAACACACTTCATATATATACTCTCCTCCATTATTTAAAGCCTCGATGCCCAATCACAATCCCCTCTGCACGTTTCAACATCAAAAGCGTTCTCCTTCTTATTCTTCATCTTCTTCTTTTTCTTTTTCATCTTTTCTTGACCCTCCCTTAAATTATGAATAAATTTAATACCAAAGCATCATATTGAAATAAAGCGTCAATTATTCGAAAATCAATGTTCCCAAATCGATGTTAATTTTTCTAAATATCTCATTAAATAATTGTCAATGGGAAAGTGACGATAATTGCACCAAGCGATGTATAACAAAATGGCACAGCGCCACCAGTATATCTTGATTGATCAGTTCTATAATTGGTAAGGACTAGGAAAAAAAAACATCGAAGATGACAGTGATAACGAGGATGACGACGACAACAAGAATTGAAAGATGAACGAATGCGGGACCAGTATACAGGGAGAAAAAAAGCAGCGCGTGAACACAAGGAGATGATGAGCGAGGTGAAGCGAGCAACGTGATGTGGCAAAGCCCGAGATACGAACTGAAAGAGAGATCAATACGAGGTCGCTAGGCAACGAGCCTCCGGCGATCTCGGTCCGAGTAGACAGGGTGCCGCCACCAGCCCGAACCTGATCACCCTTTATATCTCTCATGCACGTACCCCCTCGTATTTCACTTCTTCACCCTACTGCTTGCATTGCTACCCTCTACTTCTTTATCTCTTTACTGTTCCGAATGTCGGACGATGAATCCACCGCTATATCTCATGCACGCTCCGAATCGTTGCGGGCCCTCGTGTCCCTCGTGCCCTGCAGATACTTTGGATCAACATCAATGTCAACTACGCTATCGCCAACAATAAGAGATACTCAGCTTCATTGCATTTTTCTTTATTATCAATACTATCCTATAATGAATTATTTCATTGCGATAATTGACAAATCATAGCTACACCGCGCATTATCCAGTGACGTTGTGACTTGTTCGTGGGTAACAACATGGCAATAACGAAATTCGTTGAATGTCCGGTGGTTGATAGAATGCCGCGTCGCTCGGTCGTTTTGTACACTGGACAAATGTACATGTCTTCATTTACCAAACTTTTCATCTTTATCGGTACAAGCCATAGCTGTAAATTATAATCAACATTTACCGTCATAAGTTTTCATTATTAAATTCCTTTGGGGTGCATGTTGGATAACTTACGTGTGGTGCTACGTCATAAAGGACCCTTGGAAATGATTCATCGAGCATCATGCTATTCATATTAAATCTCGCACCGTCTAAAAACAAACCATATACATAAACACCATCCGCGGGTGGTGTTTGGAAATTTGTGTCTCTCAGTGGAACAAAATCGTACACTAATAGATCGATAGATATTGAATGTTTTCTCGCGTAATTCTGTCGAGCTGCCGTGAGAAACGCTTGAGTAAAGAAAAAACCCGAGAGCCAAAAAGCCGTTGGCGGACCATTCAGCAACCATTTCTGCGACAAAATTAGTTTTCTCACTGATTTATAAATAGATTTGGAATCATTGATGACTCACTTCGAGGAATTGTAAACGTCGAATGAAGTCCTGAATATAACTGCCCAAAGGTTTTAACGATGGATACGAATGTTTTTCCCATAAAGTTGGTATTTTTCCATTAATTATCGACCCAAATACTTCTTCAAGTTCCGAATTGATCAATGTCAAACCTAATAAGCACAATGTAAAAACGGAAATACTTAATTGCTTATTATTGACTTTTCATTGCAATATCGTGAAAAAATAAATTAGTCACTTGCCTTTGATCGTCTTCTGAACATTTATCAGGCTACTTCTGATCGTTTGAAGTAGCTTATTGAATCGTTCCATTTCTTGTACCAATACAGTATTCATACATTGTTCATATAGCGTCGGGTATTTCACTAACGTTTCAATTAAATCAAAGTCCTTTGGTAATTTCAATAATATATCATTGGCTACATCAAAGACAGTGGTGTCAGGGGATTTTCCGCCTTTTTGTGCCACCAACGATGGATCCTTATGGTGAATATGGATGGAAAATATATTAGTATACTCATAATATAGACTATACTTTCAATGCGAATTACCTTGTTCCTAAAACTTTTCCGAAGCTTCAAAAATTTAATTATATTATTCATTTTTTATTCAGAGAATATTTAAATTATCAACAATATTTCGAAGCCCGCATGAAACTTACTTCAAACTCCTGAAGACGCAAAAAGGATAGAAAACAGTCGTGAAATATATTGTATATTAGAATTCTAAGATATCTTCAACTAATGTTAATGAATTTATTTTTGAATCACCTGGGTGGAGAGAATTGTCGATAACATAATTTCTGTCTCCTGTTGATCTTTAATAATATCTGCATTGTTATTCATGCCGAAGACACTTGGCTCAGCAACCATCGGTAGGCTTCTCACGTATTCAAGGAATTCGTTGTGATCCGACACGGGTGGAACGTAATATTGACCGGACGAATCAAAACGATAGTTCGTATCGTCTGTTGCCGCTTTGCAATAAAAAACTCCGAGGATGGTATTCAACGTTCGGCGATCCCATTCGTCCGTTACGCGTCCGCCATAATTACACTCACCTAAAATGAATTTACGCATTAATACGCGAGTAATTATGTGAAAGGAAGAAAAAAATGTATTCTTCCAGAAATATGGGCATAGGACTCACCAGTAAGATACCTGAGCGCATCGTATTGCACGTCCTCGTACTGATCTAGAAAGATCTTGAGTTGGAGTACACTGATTCTGAGATCGGTCTCATTGAAGTCATACGGATTATTCCAGCCAATTGATCCAAACTTTCTTCTCTCTTGGACAATTGCATGAAAGACACATATCGAGAATAACATTTTCGTAAATGCGCTCTTTTGCCTCGATGAATTAAAAAAATCCGAATCACATATGGGATCCTGAAAATGAATCGAAAAATTGAGGAATTGAAAATAACCTTGAATCAAATGGCTTATTAATAAAATACACATATATATATTCTATTATGGTTTTTCAAATTATTCATGGACTTTTTGAATTACTGAACAAACTTGATGAAATGTTCTGATTATATTTGAACGTAAGCCCTTAGGCGGTTCATTCGTCATCTTGACGCCATTTTGAAGCACACTGATTGGAAAATATCCTGAAGGATAACTCGTTAACCATAACCGAAAATCAGGATGAACAGTTTTGGGCGTGAAACCTTCACAAATCTACAATAACAATGTGAGAAACAATATACATTCATAATTATTGATACCAATATGGGGACGAAAGGAAATGCCGATAATAGTGTACCTTCTCTAAGGTTGGCATCCAACTTTTGGCAAGATGACAATTCTGTAAAATAATCCATGTACCATTCTTCACACCTTCATCAATCAGATTAGCGGCTATTTGACCTTGGCCCTGTCCCAATGACAGAGTAAATAGCCTGGGCGCCCCGAATCCCCGATCGTCAGCAAATTTCAGGAGGAGTGTTGTTGGGTCGGCGCCAGGGGTTAATATAAATATGAGGGGAATACAGCAGACGGAATCAACGAAAGTTGAAGCCAGATCAAATGTCGGTGGCTCAACGAACTCCTTTCCTAATTGTTCTGCAGAAAATAAATAAATTACTCGACGAAATTTTCAATTCTATGTGAAATCCTGAATATTTCACCTGATATATTGAACTGTGACAGTGATTGATTACCTTCGACAAAGAGTTGAACTGCAGGCACGAGTTTATCAGGCCGAAGGCAACGCAAGACTAGTAACTTCTCAAAACGGCTAAGTTTATCGAATGGTTCAGGATATGTCTGTGATTGTGGCTCATTATTATCAAATATTAATTTCCATCTCGTTATATGTTCTATACAATTTTCCTTAATCCCCTGATGATGAATAGCGCAAAATTATATATGGTTAGCATAATCTTCAATCGAATTCAACAGTGATTTATCATCTTACTGCAAATCCAGGTACAGAACTGAGTCGACAGAGCTCATCCCAACATGTCAATGTCAGCCACTCGGTTGGATTCTCATCAGGATTCTCTAAACTCACACCGCCCGTTAGGAAAAACATCCACTGGATCATCGATATCTGTCCCGTTTTTACTGATAGTAGTAGTGCAAACAGGAGTTTATCTTTTTCAAATAATGATCGACAAACATTCACGTACAGCGAGTAAGTAAAAGCTCTTGTTAGATCATTCAAACGTTGACTGAGGCTTCTCACGGGTATAATATTGTCTATCGTCGATTTGAAGAGATTGACGAACCACACGAGCGAGTACTGATACATCGGGTCGATATTTGAAAGGACAACTACATACAAAGAATGAATTAAATTCAAATATAAGGAATTGTGTGCGGGTGTCAGATATCC
Organism: Zele albiditarsus; assembly: GCA_958496275.1. Classification (NCBI taxonomy): domain Eukaryota; kingdom Metazoa; phylum Arthropoda; class Insecta; order Hymenoptera; family Braconidae; genus Zele; species Zele albiditarsus. Next base: position 11,778,106 of record OY292413.1, on the reverse strand, counting down.
AAATGTCAGTACCAATTGTAAAAAACAGTGCTGTGCTGTAACTCGCTATTGGGGTATATTCGCGTCTTGCAACATCAATCGACACCTCTGTGAGCTCGGCGGAGGTTTGTTTTAATTCGATTGCAATAGCTAAAATTTTCGATGCACTCAAAACGGAGATAGCTGTTTCATCTTCAAGAATATTTTCCTTTGACTTCGATAACACTTCTAGAATTTGATCTTCAATGTCTTTCAACGTTCTGCAATTGGAAGTGTTAACATGATTGGAATATACATAATTGACATCTCATAACATTATTGATATATATATATATATACTTTTTGTTCGTAGCCCCCTGAACAATCAATTGATTCTTCTCTAATTCCAATTCCGGTCGCTCTTTAGCAACGACAATACCCAACAATTGATCTTCCAAGCCAGCAGGCGTAATCATAAAATTTAACAGTGTCACTCTCACCGCGAATTCCGGTGAATAATGAGGATTTCGGAGTTTAGTCGTAATGTAAAATCGAAATTTGTCATTGTACTCGACAATGGAATCACCGAGTTTCATACACAATACGCCAGCTGATTTGAACGTTTGTTTTAATAATAATGGCGTTAATCCAACATCAATGTCCTCATTAATATTTTCTAACAATACCGGTTGCCCAAATTGAATAGCATTTTCCAATATTCTCATATAATTATGTTGAGTCAAGCGAATAACATGAATTGCTGACTCCTCCTCCATATTTTTGATCCATTTATTTGCTTGTCCTTCAGGATCGATCATAAGCGGCCACCTCTGCGACTTCGAGACAATGATCGCATTCTCAATAGAGAATAGATCACTGGGTAACCCGAAAATATTCCAAGATCTGGTTAGAACTGGGTCACCAAGTGCTTGAATCATCTGAAAGTCTGGGGAGCAATAAACATTAAATTTCTTGCAGAATGTAACCCAATTTTTCACTTGTTCCTGTCGATATTGAATTGTGAATGCTCCAAGGTAAGCCACCACACCAGATCCAATAAGAATATCACCGGTAAGTTTGAAATATTGTTCTCCGAGAATCTTAACAGTATCTCTCCATCTATTATATTCACCACCAAGTCTGCAAATAAGTTCTTCAGCTCTTCTGAGCTTTTGCTTGCACTCATTAACTTCATTAGTCATTGTTTGATATTCTGATTTCCGCTGTGCCAACAAGTCCATCAATCGCTCCAATTTCTGTTGGAGTTCCTTCAATTGTGCTCGTTTCACCTCTAACGTACGCATCGCACCGTCATATTCCTCCTCAGCTTTGGCTAATGCGATTCTTTTCGGTGCCACAACTCTCGTAACTTCATCGTATTCTGACAGTGCAATAACCCATTTGCAAAGACCTTCGCATGCCATTGAAACATTCCTAATTTTATTTGGATCGAAATTTTGATTGATCAATATTGTTGTACGAATTTTCATCATTATTCGTTCGGGAATATTGTCTTTGTCAAATGATAATAGCGATTCCAAGAATTTCATATCACCGAGGACACGCAAAGATGCTTTCCAGTAATCTTCAACAACTTTTCCACTTTCGCCTTGAACACGATCAGGTTTTACATCTTTGAGAATACAAATAGCTTCCATAACTAATTTCACGCCGATCGGTGGACTCTTCATTGTCTTTACAATTTGTACGTCTTGAAGGGTCAATGTATTCAATGTCATATTTGCTGAATCAAGGATTGGCATCACTAATCCCAGATCGGAATTGCACTCACGTCGTATTTTTTCAGCAGCTGCTGCAACCATCTGCAAACATTTCGATCGTTTATAATAGAATCTGTATTCGTGAATATTATTATTATCACACAATATACCACGGCTGCTTGTTCGTCAACTTGAACTAGTTTTTCAATGGCGGCGACATCTTCACTTTCCATTTTTATACTCTCCACCATTTTTTCAACATCCTTGGCGGCATTGTCTAGTTTTGGTTGAAGTGTTATCAAAGTTCTTTGCATTTTCTCGACTTGTTTATGCGTCGTGTCAAGTTTATGTAATCCCACTTCGTATCGGTGCTTTGCCATAACTATTTCCGAACGTTTTTGCGCCATGAGGGTTTTAAACGTATTGATCAACACGAGATACGATGTAGGAGTGACATAGTTATATCTGAAAACAAAAATTCGTACATCAATATAATAAGCTATAGTTTCTATACGGACGATGAAAGAAGAAACAACCTTCTAGCGCTCTGGAGGAATTCCATGGATAGATCTTCCGTTGATGTATGAAAGTATTGACACATGTCAATGCAAGCGATGCGTTCCTCATCAGAAAGTTCAACTTCTCCCAGAAATTCTCTGGCAACAACTAATAATGCATCTGCCGGCCAAGGATGAAACCAGTCGATGGTGCAGAAGTTAACCAATGCCGGAAATTTTCTGATACGTGTTCGAAAGATATTGCCCGTTGGCGACATTGCGATAACCAAATGTAATTGTTCGTGAACAAGTTGAACGAAATAATTAAATAACGCAGCAGGGCTTCCATCAGTTTGCAATGATTTATCCCTTTGTCTATCCAAGGTACGTATTCTTTCGCACAGTTCTGCTTTTTCATCATCTTTGAACAGATTCGGCACCTCACCAGAGTTCATTAAATTACTCATGTCCTCAAGGAACGATTCTGCTTTAATCTGAATATCAGCAAGGAAAAATGCTGTGTGATGATTGCTCAGTACGGTTTTACGAAGAATATTCTTCAAGTTCTCGTGCCATTCGTGCACACCATATTGTCGGCTCATTTCCACTTGAAAAAGCTCGTAATCCGAGATATGAGATGCCAAGCGTGTTAGAGACTGCCTGCCTGATCCACCAATCCCAACTAACAAACCGTGACTTCGTGCTTGCATTAATATTCGACAGATTCTCGATAGGTGTTCTATTGCAAATCTATTAATTTGGAAAGTTCATTAGTATATTAATCGACTTCATTGTCGATAAATGTTCATAAATATACCTGAAAATAACCAAATCCATTGGCTTCTTCGACACAGAATTCAATTCAGCCAAATATTCAATTACAATTCTCGCGAGATGATCCAAATCATTGACTTCCATGTATAGTTTTTCATTGGCCAATGGTCGTTGAAAATCGCAATATACCAAATTTCTCATATGAGTTTCGGTTATCTTGATATAAGACCAAAGTTGTATATATCAAATCGTAATCAAACTGTCATGAGAATGTGGAATACTCACGGATTCACTGGATTCATCGATAAAATCTTGGAATAAACCGTTCATATTTTCACTCATGCGACTAAATAATGTTTTTCTGATCTGCTCCACTAACCAGTCCGTATCTTTCTCATCCACCAAGCGATCGCCAAAGACCCGTAGTACTTCATGAACCCATAATCTTTTCAAAGCCAACTAATAAAGGGTGAATCAATATGAAAATATATCACAATAAGAACAAACAACGGGAATGATACATACAACGTTTTCAGTTGTCTCAGGGCGTGATAGGAGTATGCCGTGAATAACCCGAGCAAAGTCCCGTAAATTGAATAAATAATGTGACTTTTGTGGTGTCGGTAATAAATAATTCAAACTGTTTTTGTAGATATCCAGCGTTCCCATAACAATATTGTCAACGGCCACAACAAACGAGTCATCGAAACCACGAGAGTCCAGGTGCCATATCATAATTTTACTGAAAATGGTAACCATAACATCGTCCTCAAATTCACAAGTGCCTAAAGTGAAGAAATGTCTCTTAAATCTTGGAGTAACGTCGTTTCCATCTGATGGGACTTCCATCGCGCAAATCAATTGCATATCCACAAGTTGGAATGGTATCAATTCTTTCCTGTTGTACCATGTATTATGATCAAGCAGTTGTCTAAGCAGTTCAATGGGCGGTTGTGCTCCATATTCTTCTTTAGACGGCATCGAAATATCGTCAACAAAGACAACCCAATGTCTCCCTGGAGGTGGACCAAATACGCCCTTCTTTCTTCTATCCATTTTACTCATAATCATGTCCTGAGTTTGATTTGCAGTAGTTTGTGCAGAAAATGTGATGAAAAGTGGTTTAAAAATGTTTGGATTTGTTTTTTTCAATAAATACTCCATGATGTAGACGGATTTGCCCGTGCCAGTCGGCCCAACTAAAAGAATTGGCTTGTGATTGTTGATCAACATCGAGAATAAATAGAAGTATTTGGCTGTTTCGGTTGTACTGATAATAATTTCGTGGACAGGTATGTCTTTTGGTATCGGTGGGATATCCTTGAGATCTTGTGCCCACGGTATCCATCGGCCTTTATCTTCTTTGATGAATTTATAATCATACACGAGTCCTGTGGTAGGTATCATTGTAACATATGGTTTTTTCGGATTCATAATGTCCGCTGGAAGAACAAACCGTCGACGAATGTTTGCAGAAAGTTCATGAGCCATCAATGCCCTAAAAAGATCGTTGAACCACTCGCGATATGTTGGTGTGAGAGTTCCACCCATTGACCAAATGCATGAAAAGAAAAATGAACCCTGAAACAATTTTCATTCATCATCGGCAAAATCATGATTCCCCGATCAAAGATTGACTTACCTCAATTTGTGCACGGAATTCCAGGTCTGAAATTTTTTTTACACTCGATTCATTCTCGAAATCTTTGAGGAAACAGTCCATCAGATGCATAACTGATTTGATATGATTGGCTTCCGGTACATAGAGGATTTCCTGTTAAACAAGCAATGATAAACCAATATATAAATGAGAAAAAACATCACTGCGATATCTCATCTCACTCGAATAAATGTATTCATTTATTTATACCTTAGCGCCACATCGACGTATCAGATGGAGCAGCGCCGGACAAAATCGGTCAAAAAGATTCTTCAAATGATTCTTAACGTGCTCGCTCAATAGTTGTGGCAATATATTAATCCATGAATCGACTATAGGTCTCCATCCGAGCATTATCGGTTCCATATAAATCATTCCACATCTGGATACAGTTGCCGGTGACGCAACTTCGAGATCCATCGGTTCAAATATCAAATTGGTCGTGGGTGCCAATTGAATTATTTCTCCCGACATCAAACATAGTTTTTTGTTATCATCCAACACTGTATTCATATTTTCAATCCAAATAGCGTCCACAGGTCCGTCGAATATTAACCATTTACGATTTTCATTAGTTGATGTTGCGAAACTCCTATAACTCACAGCCAATATTCCATCACTCCATTCATGAGACTCCGGATCATATTGTCCATATAATTGACCAATCGTCAGAGACTTGGGATTTATCACGATAATTTCCACTTTATGTTCATTCATCAGACCATTATTCTCAAGAAGCCCAAGTGACTCAGATAATACGCGATAGGCGGACGTTTTACCGCCGAATGGCAGACCAACAATCATGAAGCCATGTCGAACAATCATCATTTCGTAGATTTGTCGGATCTTCTCAAAAAAATATGTCGTGCACGAAATATTCAATTGGTTGCATACTCGACGTATGCATTCATTCAAATAATTGTAGTCAGGTTGTTGTGATTGAATGCCTGGGAACAGATCGGCTACGATGCCTTGGAACAGAGGAAGGTCGGGACTGAGAAACTTGGGTAAATTGACATCTTTGATGCTCCTCAGTATCAAAACATCCTCAGCTTCATTTGGATATTTCAATTTCAATTTGCCAGCGGTTATTAATACTGATTTGACAGCTCTCATGCCATAGTCATAATGACACTGTCTGCTCAATTGCTCTGAACAAAGTTTGTATGCTGTGACAATTTTCACAGCCAGTGGCCGACCATCGTGAAATCCGAATGAATAAAGAGTGTTTTCAGCAATTAACGCGTAATCAGGTACCATCATTGCTACCGATCTGAACAATGCCTTCAAATTGTCAGGCAATTCTGAACGACCCGCATATCCAGGATTCATCGTGATAAATACAGCACAAGTAGGATCCAAAAAAATTTCGGTACCGTCAAACATTAATTTTTCTACGCCCGAATGGATACCTCTTTGAATTGTTAGAATTTGTTGGGCAACAACGGACAAAACTTCAAGATCAATACGATTGAATTCATCGAAGCACGACCATGCTCCACAAGACGCTAAACCTTTGAAAAACTTTCCCATTGCCATGTAATCTAGTCCATCGGAACAGTTGAATACAACGCATTGCTTCGCCATCGCCTTCGCCAGGTCTTTTGTTGTCTCAGTTTTTCCAGTACCAGCTGGGCCTTCAGGCGCACCGCCTAAATGAAGACTCAAAGCTCCGAATAGTGTACGATAACATCTATCAGTCAATGGTGTAATGACAAGTCGCGAGGAATTACCAAGATATTCGTATCCATATCGCAAACTCGAATTGATCATGCATGCAAGAATATTTTTATCCTGAAGATATGAATAAATTAATAACTTCATTGATGATAAAAAAGAGCAAACACGTGTTGTACCTTCCAGTAATATCTCAGGTGACAGAGCCATTTGAAATCCGTATTTTTAATAACTTGATCCTGTAATAACTGCGCCAGAATGTCCTTTCCATGCACGTCCAATGTGACAAGAGCTTCTGAAAAATTAATTTCTTTAAATAACTCTATCAATAAAGATGTGCGCCATTAGGGTTTGTTGTTCATCTACCTAATGTAATGCGATTTTGCTCAGACAATTTTCCTCGTATTATCATTATTATTCCATTGAATTCATTTTCACACTGATCTAAATACCGCTTCAGACCATTAGGTCCATGGATCATAGCTTCTTCAATGTGTTGAGCCCAGAAGAGTTGACTTACTGCCAATACTATTTGTCCCGGCCAGTCATGAACCCATGCTGTTCTTTCCTTAATTGCATATGCTTCGATAGCTTGTTCAATAATATTACGAATGCTTTTCCTCATATTCATTTCAAGTTCCGAAAGCCATTTTTCCACTTGCCCCCTTGCCGCTGATGTTGATATTACTTCTGACAAATCAACAATTTCACCTTCGGCCGATTTCATTTTATGAACATTCAAGTGATCATCAAAATCGAGCATTGCAATGCCTTCAAAACACTTTTTCAAATGCGGTTGAACTCTATGGAGGAGATTATAATGATTTTGAAACTATTACGCGAATGGAGTTTTGAGGCGCTCACCTGGTCGAATCTTTGGTTTCTGAGAGAATTTCTAACAATTCGTCGTTGGAGAGGAAGAAAAATCGGGGGAAAAATAATCTTTTCTTCTCTAAATAATCATTCAATCCTTTTTGAATGAGATCTAGTTGAGCCACACTCTTTTTCAACCTTTCAAACATCTTATCTATCTCCACAATCGACATGACACTGGGATCGCTTTGCACAGTCTTCATGATATCTCTCCATGTTTTGTCCACGGCACTGAAGCGCTTGCCTTCATCTGGCATTTGCTGCTGAATGTCTTGTGATGAAAAAATTGGCTCTAAATACATCCATGTGCTTTGAACTCGTAACCACTGATCTAGTATGTCTTGAAGAAGCTGCAAGTTCGTCTCCCATATGCTAACAAACAATCATATAATGCAAAGATGGTTTTACATTCTCCAACGTGATATTATACGATATTGAAAAAAACATACAATATTTCAGCTACAAAAGGTTGGATATAAGCCGAATTCCTCATAGTAATAGCTTTAGTGATGTGATCATCTAACATCACTTGAATTTCATCAACATCACCAATAACATAAGTTCCCGTATCTTTGTAAGGATTGAGAGTGAATAACATTTGTTCCCAGTCCCTCCGCATCGTGTTAATCTTTCTCTGTAAATTACTCTCCTTTGTCGCTGCCTCAGTGATTCGTTCAAACTTATTAATATAATCGTCCAGTCCCATGGTTAAAATTTTACCAAGAGTTAATTCCTTGTCGACTATAATAGGAAATCCAACGATTGTTGCGACTTGATCCCAATGACGGGACTTCATACCAGGATTTCCAAGTGTTATGATAACTGGCATACGGTTTCTAAACTCATTGATTCTTTCAAGCACTGTCCCAGCGAGCGCTTTCGCCACAGGAGCTACCAGCGATTTTTCCAATTTACTAACAGTTCTCAAAGCAACATTGACATCATGATTAATGTCTTCAGGATTATGAGCGCCGATAACTGAACCCGTCCATTTTTCATGTTGAACCAAATATTCGCACGTTGCATCGTACAGCATTTTGAATGGTGTCAATCGATCAGCAATGATTGCCATCATCGGATATTGTGTCGTCTCCCATCCGAATATTACTTCCTCTTCATTAAACTTTGCAATTTTATCCATCGCAGTATTCAATTTATTTTGCAGGTTTTGCGCTTTCTTCTGATATCTAAATATCTCTTCAATTTCTCCCCACTGCTCAATCTCATCCACTCGCTTTGCGTATGACTCGAGTTCATCACCGAACTTTTGATAACGCGTCTTCAAAATATCCTGAAATTCTTGTGTTTTCATCTTGATGAGACGATGGTTTTCCTCGATAATATGTGGCATCCTGTGATACCAATTGAATACTTCGTTATTTGTTTTTATCTCGGTGTCAGTCAAAAGCCAATAATCAGAGAGGAATTTAATATTTTTAATGATTTCACGTAGATTATTTTCCAAAGATTTGAGAGATACTTCCTCAACTTCATGAATAAATGCCATCAATTCCATTAAAGATGAAGTATTGCCTGGGTGTTTCAAAGCTCTATGAGCAATCACTTGATATTCGGCTCCAGTCCTGTAAAGATATGCATACATCTATTTATATTTTACAACTACGCACAACAGAAATTGACGAAAAAATGTACTATTATTAACGTTGCACTTACACCTTTGCCTGAGCTTGATACTGAGTTACAACGTGACCAATCAACGAACTCTTCAGTGAATTAACAGACTTGACAATTGTATTGATAAGTTCCACCTGGGTTATTTCAAACAATCCTGTAAATATTGTTCTTTCTATTGAACTTAGGATAGTTATGGCCAATCTATGGTAATGAGATATCTTTTCTTGATAATCCTCGAGAGTCGTTGTGTTGTCAGAAAAAAAGGCCTCCATTTTGTTCAACTCTTCGCCATTATAAAGATCCAAATATCTATACATTAAAATCGAAAATTATATAGAGCACAATGTATTATATATTTAATAGACACACTTTTGTAGATTATTAATTTCCAGCTCAGGTTGAATTCTGTGATGATCCAAGAGCTCCACAATGATCGATTCGTAGTCTAGTAAAGTACTTTTGGATACACGAGGCTGCAAAGATACATTAGTTCCTCCCCATCAAATAAATTTATTCACCACTATAATTTTTTTTATTAGAATACATATACCTTTAGAAAAATTGTAGGGCCAGCCCAGTCAAGAAACAGTTCTGTTTCTAATCTTTCAATATCACTCACAGCGTTAATTACATCAATCAATATCTGGCAAAGAGCCTTCTTGAATTCACTAATAGCAGGATCAAGGACGAGTTCATTGCTCTTCACGTCAATATTCAATTTGAATCGATTCGCTGAGGAACTCTCCAATATAAAGTTCATAAATTCATGAAGCGTCGCTTCGCAGATTGATAGCAGCTGATTCTCCATGATGTTACTTGCACAGTCAAAGAATGACTTGAAGCGTCGCGAACGGAGGGGACTGGGCACGATTTTTTTCTTGTTGTTCTTAAAAATGGAAGAGAAGTGGTGAATCCGGACTTTGACCAGAGAGTGTGATTGATTAAGTATCAATGTAATTACCAATAAAAATATTTTCTGCACATTTGTGAACCAAATGGTCTTCAATACTTTTCTGCGGGCTTCAATTTGGCATGAAATCGCACTCCTCAAGCTCATTAAAGTCCAACTTTTTTCGCTAGATTTCAAAAATTCTACATCAATGAGTCTGAACGATTCCCATTCGCGAATCCAATTTTCCCACGTCATTCGCATACAAGGATTTAATATATGGAGCTTTTTCTCCAATTGGGGTTGATGATTTTTGAATATGTCTTTGAACTCTACCAATTTTTCAGGTACCGTCAGCCGCGAAATATCCTAATCATCATGACGAAGTCGAATTGATAAATTAAAACGTCATGGATCAAAAAAATAATTTTAATATTCACCTTGTTATCTACGGCTTCTTCGTCCAGCACAAAGTTCGTGACAGATTTTTTGATAGCAGTGACGTAATCATCATTAACTTCTTTCATCAAATACTCTATTGTATTGGGAAACCTTTCGCATAAATTATTTGAAATGAGCTTCTGAATTGTTATTATAATTTTTTCATCTATGGTCTCAATGTGAATGGTATCGACACCATTCCTGACAAAATTATAATATTTATTAATATTTCCATCACACCAATCAATTTCTTCTGGGTCCTGGAGACTCGTTTGTCTAACGATGAGATTGATTATGAAATCTCGAAATTTTTCTTTTTTCAAACGATTTTCAGTGTAAAAAGATGAATGATCATCCTGTCGTTCCATTCTAGAATGTTGTGAAGATGAAACTGAGAGTTTATTTGGTAATAAAAAGTGCGGTTCAATATTTATATCCATCCCATTCGGAAATTGAGCGGACGATCGCTTCAAGGCGCTCTTCAGTGACTTTCGACACGACCGTTCTCTATTTCGCCGTCGAGTACTCATATTTACAAAAAATTATATATATCTTATTTGAACGAAAAAATGACTGGACGGTGAAATGATACATTTGCCAATATCTAATGTCATCAACTGTTAATGAAAGATCATGGAACAATGGGCTCTATCTGTGCTTTTGAATCCTCCGTCGTGGAAATGACGCAAAATATCGATCCCCTTGGTATTTGTATATAAATATATATACCAGCACTATAGCTTATTGGTTAGTGTCTGGTTTGTGTTATTCATTGCAGCGCACTGCAATATCTACACGGTGAGTGGAATCGCTTTTCGGATATTAATATATGATTTATAGACATTTTTATAATATATGATTCTTATATCTCACTCAATTGACATAATTATATAGAAAATACTCTCATTTTATTTGTTCATTTCACCAAGACGTTGGCGGCATTTTGGTATTTTATGTTTGTTATTAGTTGAGTATCACGACGTAGAACACCCGTCACATACGGAGATAACCGTGAAGAGCAGTGAAAAACCGTATAACGAGCGTGAACAAGCATATATAACCGCTGTAAGGTTATAAGATATGGTAACTTGGACAAACCAACTCAATGTTCCTAGGCAACGTGATTTCAATCGATTTCATCATGAGTTTTCATATAATCTCACACATTGATCAATCACTTTTTTCATAACAATCATTTAACATTTCCTCATTCACGACATCATGTTTCCTCATGAGATCGTGACAGAGCATCGTTTCGCTGTCCATGTGTGTCACTGCATAACCTCAAATTATCCATGTTTCAGATGTTTTGTCGCCAGTTTTGTCGATATTTAACCACCGGAAATACTCTCTGGCAGTCCACACACAAATCTTTATTAGGGAAACTACGCAAAAAAACGGGATACGCATTTGCTAATTGCAAGAAAGCATTGGAAATACATGACAACGATCTGGCAAAGGTATATACATTGATTAATTATTATAATTAATCAAGATTGCATGGTACCGTCAATATGCGATGTAAACAATTCAAATATGGATTTATAGGCCGAAGCATGGTTGAAAGAACAAGCACAGGCCTTGGGATGGTCAAAAGCAGCAAAGCTCGAAGGCAGATCAACATCTCAAGGATTGGTAGCTGTGATGGTAAACAGGAATCATGGCGCTCTAGTGGAGATAAATTGCGAGACAGATTTTGTTGCGCGCAATAAAATGTTCCACGGTCTCGCCGAGACAGTTGTTACAACAATTGTTAGATACACCGGTGATCTATCGTCTGACAATGAACATAAAAAAATTTCTCTCGATACAGAATTAATTAAAAACATGCAAGCAATGGATGGGAAATCTATAGCAGATCATGTGGCATTGACGATAGGCAATGTAGGCGAAAATATCATAGTGAAACGTGCATTAGGCATGTGCATTCATCCTGACATCGAATTAGTCGGTTGCACACATCCAACACCGGTCAATCCAATTCCAGTATCTGTCGGGAAGTATGGAGCGTTATTGGCATTTAAAAGTCAACCTGTCAACAATCTATTGGGTATACAATTGTGCCAGCACATCATTGGTAAGTCAAACAAAAGATTATCTATCATAATCAATATGTGAATGACCGGGTAGAAGAATCGTTATGTGGCATTAATTTCAGGTATGAATCCTGCTAAAATTGGTGAATTGGGTGTGGACGAGCCAATGAGCAATGCTGACGACGAAACAACGATGATTCATCAAGAGTTTTTGTTGGATTCAAGTTTGAATGTCCAACAGGTTCTGCTAGCTGCGCAAGCCGAAGTCGTGGATTTCGCGCGTTTTGAGATGGGCGAAAATATTGGAAATGATGAAGTTGAATTAGGGGAAACAGCTGTGCCAATAAAAACGTGTGGTTAATATTTTCTGATCAACTAATATAATATCTATAGTAACAAATCGATTATAATAACCTTATTGTAGACCACTCTTCAAAAAAATTACTCTTGAGACGAGCATAGAATTTATCCAATTAGTATAGTATACTGACTTGATGAGTTATCCAATGATATACACTCATCTTGATCAGTAAGACATTGATGATTTACCATCCCATGTTAACTCGGAAGAATACTGAAAAACGCGAAAGCAATGATGCATCATTCAGATGATCCATTTTTTTTTTGTATTTTGGATCAAGACAACTTGTGCCAATATGCGTTCCTACGTTTTGTGATTACAATATTGGTGGCATTTTTCATGACTGGAGAGAACACCACTTTCTAATTTTAATAGTTTCGATTCAATACAGTAGAATACGATGATCATGTGCACTCACGATAAACAACAGGGCCATCATATTCATCGAAATATTTCAACTACTTTGGAAAGATATGCTCAGCGTAATGCAAGATGTTCAATCGTCACCAACAGGAGAAAGTAAACGAAGAACTCAAATGAATTCCTAAACTAATAATATAGAGAAGGAACTGCACGATGATATTTACCAGTGAACAGATAACTTTCTTGTTTTGTCTGTCCATCAAAATCCATCATCTTGTAATTCGGAAGAATCTCTTCATCTCCATCACTCTCCCGCTTGCTTCAAAGTATCTGTCGAAACACCATCATCATAATCATCATTATTGTACCATAGACATTGTGTCTTCTGTTTAACTACTATGTTCCGTTTTTTTTTTTTGCAAATGTGAATAAATCTAGAAAAAAGAAGCGAAAAAAAATGTGGACCACAAGAAGAAAACCCGAGTGTTGTCCGACCGCCCCCTTCCTTTTCTCTTCATGATGTCTCAAAACGTCAGTTTGTATTACCTTTCACCTCACTATAAACTACAGGAATATTTAAGGTGCTTCACGTTCGTTGTATCGTTCGATAAAGAGTCCTATTGTTGACGTAAGATTATCCCATCAAAAAGGAACGACACAAGGTAGAACGAAAGTCAGAAATAAGAGCTCGGAACGTGAGAGGAATTTAATTTGTTTCTCGACAGCCCTTTGTTTTATATAGTATAATGAGCTAGATGTATATTGTGCAAGTAAACAAAAAATAATAGTGAGGAAGAGAGCAGGTGCGTTAGATAATGAGTATGTCATGGGGGTGGGGGGGCACAGTCGGATGTATGTATTCATGAGATGCCCGCTGGTCACAGTTGGCCGCACTAAGTTCCGGGCCCCATTTCCGGACCCAGTTTCATCGTCCTCACTGCTACGATTTCTTTTTTAGCTTGGTGAATTCGCGTGCGTCAGTCGGATGTGAACAGTTACGCTCCGATCATTCAACTTCATAATTTTCAAACCCGAGAAGCAAATAAAATAATTCATATACTTGATGATCACGGGCTATTCCAAACGAATTAGTTTATGTTAGAAACTTTTGCGGAGTAAATTATCAATATTAATGAGACATTTCGTGAAATAACAGTAAAAAAAAAAGAAGTATCGTATTATGAGTGAAAGAGCGTGGCGTTCTAAAAAGTGTTTTTATTATTTCATAGAAATGATTAAGATGCTCCAGTAACGCGAGCATCATTTGTTGAAGATGTAGGTTTCAAATTTAGCACGCGAAACATACCACCGTCTGTTCTACAGTAGCCAAATGTGTTTTTAATCATCGATCAGTATCACGCCATTTATAAAGCAAACATCTAATGTTTAATATAAACAGGCGATAGCTCGAGTTCATTTCCTAGCTATTGCTCTTTCGATTGTACACGCGCGGGCCATACGTGTTCTAGCGACTCAACGCGCGCGAAAGCTTTCCTATAAATTCTAAAAAAATGTTTGAATCGTGTTCTCGTCTGTCACGACAGGATGACAAAAGTTGCTCCGACGACTCGGGAAACGATGTCTTCCGGAGTGTCCCTAAAAATCAAACCGCCTTTTATGTTTGGAGGATCGAGGTATATGAATATAAATACATCTAATAATACAATAAGTGCCACAATTAATTGAAAATGACTTTTATCATCTGCAATCAGGGTTTGCAAGCAATTTCAGTTCCAAGAAATGTAATTGGCCATTTCTCATCCAAATCCGCATACATTATTTACGCAGTTTCGTTTAAGGATGGTGGACTTCCTCATCCAGAAATGCCCGTAACTGAATAATATAATAATTTGATTGAATAAATTTCTCAATTTCAAGTCTGTACTGATTGTCAATATACTTTCAATTATTAGCTTAAAGACGTTAAGGACAATAATGTCATCAGAGCAATTCATTTCTGGATTGGCAGTAAGTGTGACTCAACAATTTCGGGTGCTGCAGCACTTCGAGCGGCAGAACTCGATGCCCAAGTCGGTGCAACGATTCTCTTCAGAGAGTCGGAAGGACGTGAGAGTCCACGTTTTCTCGCCTATTTTCGTCAACACCTCATTATAGAGCAAGTACATTTGGAGTGTCCTCAAGTGACACTCAAACGAGTAATAGGGTTGGCAATACCGATTATAATTGAATTGGAAACAATTTGTTGGGAACATTTTTCGTCTGGTGACGTAATGATACTCGATACACAATCACAAGGTGTTATCTTTCTGTGGTTGGGTTCCAATGCCGATCCATTACACAGAAGGCACGCAATAAGAATTTTGGAGCCGAAAAAAGAGAACAATAATGCTCGTATTGTCATTGTTGATGACGGATATGAACAGACAATGCCAGGTGATGATAAGAAATTATTTGACCGCATTTTAGATCCGAAAATGCGTTTGGTACTTCCTCAACATCGTCGACATCTCTATATGCCATTAGCACTGAAGTTATACAAGTGTTGCGAGCAATCAGGAAAGTATAAAGTTGCTGAATTGAAATCTGGACCAATTTTTCGTAGCGATTTAACTTCGAATGCAGTATTTATCTTAGATCGAGGTGAGGCTGGTGTTTGGGCGTGGGTTGGCCGTGAGGTTGATGCTCGCGAAAAGTTGGAGGCAGTGAGGAATACACGTGGGTTTGTGAAGAAAAAAGGTTATAGTTCAGGTTTACGTGTTGCACGGGCTATGGAGGATGAGGAGCCACCGGAATTGATATCATTGTTACGTCCATGGAAGCCAGCGCGTACGCGACCACTAATTCTCCAAACATCATTTGACTGTGAATATATGAATGACAGACCGCGAATGGCTGCTGAGTGTCAATTAATCGATGATGGAAATGGAACAAAAACTGTTTGGCGAGTAAACAAGATGGACGGTGTGAAAGAAATGGAAGAGACTAATGATGAATCAAGAGGAATCTTTTACGCTGGTGTTTGTTATATCATCAGATATGTCTATGGCAGCGGTAGACGAGAAAGATCTATTGCCTATTGTTGGGAGGGTGCACATTCGACAAACGTTGATAGAGAGTTAGCATTGGATGCAGCATGTCGACTAGTTGAAGACACCGCGGCACAATTGATCAAAGTATCGCAGGGCTGCGAACCACCACATTTACTCCAAATTTATGGGGGTAGATTGCGAATTCTTGCTGGGCCCTATCAAGATAGCCGTAGGTTGAATGTAATAATTGATTTTTTACTGAGAACATTTTGTTGGATAACAAACAAAAAAATCATTGGTTTCAGCACCAAACAAATATCTTATGAGAATTTTTGGTTCAACCCCATATACCTCTAAAGCTGTTGAACGACCGCTGCGGGCAAGTTCTTTGGATTCCGGTGGAGTTTTCATCCTTTTCTCTGCATCACCAGTTGTATGGTGTGGCGGGAGAAGTACTGGCGATGCTAGGGAAGCGTCACGACGTCTTGCACCAATCACAGCACCTCTCATCGCCGAAGGGAAAGAAGATGAAAAATTCTGGTGTCAATTAGGAGGTACGTTGACAGGAAAATGGCCATGAAAACACCCAAACACTATAATATTCATATGTTGCAGGACGTGGAGAGTATTGCACAGAGGCAACCCAAATATTCGAAGAAGCTGGGAAACGTTTATATCATTGCTGTGTCATAGATAAGGTTTTTGTGGGTGACGAAATATTTGGATTTTCCCAAAGTAGCTTGAAACCCGAAGCTAATTGGCTATTGGACACAGGCGGTGTCATTTGGGTGTGGATTGGCACTTTAGCTGAGACAAAGTGCTTGAAAAAGTGCGTCGAGAGCGCATCCATATATCTATATACTCATCCGGCTGGTCGTGATCGCAACACAACAATATCAATCATTAGACAGGGACTAGAACCAGCGACATTCATTGGACTATTCGACAATTGGAACCACAATAATTTGTGGGACTATCGCACTTTCGAAGACATTCGTAATCTCATTGAGGATGATCGTCATTGTACAAATAATCGGTATGAGAATCCAGCATCAGAATTTGATGGTTATGTCAAATATCCCTTGAGAATTTTGAGAAGTGAAGCTGAACGTTTGCCGAGTGATGTTGACGTATTCAAAAAAGAAATGCATTTGACATACGATGATTTCACGTCTATATTTATGATGAATCCCGTGGAGTTTCAGAAATTGCCAGCGTGGCGAAGACAGAGACTTAAACAGGCCGCTGGGCTCTTTTGAGAGTAGAAGGAACTACGAAAAGTTGGAATAATTTATGTATGAAGATGTACACAAAAAAAAAATATGAAAGGTGTATTGTTAGATTAATATCATTTAATTATCGAGCAATTAATGTTTTGGATGTATTGATTTGAATTTCCTCCTATTGAGCAGAAATTTGAATATAAAAAAGAAATTAATTGGCATAAATCATAAAACGTATGACATTACTTATGATGAAGTGTCCATTGATTCCGGCTCGATTCTTCGTACAATTTCTTCCTCGATTACTATTGGATGCACGCTCTTGTCTAAAATTGCTGTTGTACCTCGTTTATAACGATATGAACCCTCGCGCTTCCCCTTTTCATTTGCCACATCGTATGGGCGGACATAATCAACTGAACGGGAATCAAAAACTCGGCCATGAACCTCTGTATTTCGAATCACGCATATATCAACATTGGACCCTGATCCCAAGTCATTGAAGACACCAGCGCGAATTGCATCAGCTACCAATTCCTTCCCCTCTTCCTCCTGCGAGAAATAAAAAATATTGTATTAGCACATACTGAGTTCATCACGAATAACAATCACAAAAATGGTTAAAACCCACATTCAAGCCAGGTCTCCATCGGCTCTCAAATACTGCCATTGCGGCCAATGAACCTGATCCCATTGTGGTGAACATATAGTTTTCACTAGAACCATGAGGAAAAATTGCGTACAGATGTGGTCCATTGATGTCAACACCACCCAACACCAATGCAGCACCAATGTGACCCTGATGACGAAACAAATGTTGCTTCAACAATCGGTTAGCAGTAACAACACGCGGAACGCGTCCTGTATTCAAACGATGCAGTTCCAATTGACTCGCAATCATCTCGGTGGTTTTTTCCGTGTCCGCAGCAGTTCCGGCTCCGCAACAGCTATTTCGAAAGTATTTCCATTCAGTTTTTCATTGGAATTTTTCACCTCCAGTTTCTATCAAAAGAATCTGAATAACTTACAATATATTTTGTGAAAGAAAGTGAATCTTCGAGCAATTCTTGTCGGCGACGATGTTGCCAGAAGTTGCCCTGGTATCAGCACCAAGAATAACTCCATCTTGGTACACAATTCCTGCAATAGTTGTACCTGTTTTTTGAGCTTTAGGTGCAGCATAACCTTTTTTCATCAACATTTCATTTCTAAAGAAATAAAAACACAGTAATGATTTACTTATTTTATTAGTATAAAATCCCTGATGCATCGGAGAAAGTGACACAGCAGTATTTGAGTTATTGAGGTTAGGTGGCATATTTTCACTTCTACGCAGGAATAGATGAGATTATTGTATTTTCAAAATGATTTATGAATAATATTATATTACCGTTTGCAAAGATCGAATGAAAATCCGGGTGTAGAAATTTCGGGCACAAGAACAGACATTGTTGTGTTGTAGCCGTTTGAATCGTTTCGGTGACAATAGTAAAATGAAGGATTATATTCTAATATATTGTGTATTTAAAAATATATCAGCAACTGTGTGCTGATTGGTGGTCAATTGGCAATCAGTGCCGTCATATCTCATATATATATATATATATATATATATATATATATAGTGTGAAGCCGCCATCGCCAAGATATTTTGTGGTTGTAGGGGGATTCCGAAAGTTTCTCACCGATGGTGGCTCCACTGTTTGTATATATCGTAGGTGGCACACACTTTTTGGTGTATTCCATTGAGGGATTCGAGAATCGATATTTTTCCATTCGATTTTTTAAACCACGTGATGTTCTCAACCAATGAGATAGATTAAAAAGGTGCTTCACTTTTTCGAAATATTATCCTCGTCTTTCATATCAATTGTTTAATTGATATATGCCTTATACAAAATCATGGTGATAATAGAAAAAATGGATACAGAATTGCACCTTGTACGCTCTGTACAGAATTTACAGTATCATGCGTGACATACATATATCACTGTCCAACATCCATCATTGACAATCCATTTTCACGAGGGCATAACAAACACACATATCAGTTCTTTTATTACTTTATTCCTTGTTCATTATATATATATATATGAGTTCTCAATTTCGTATTTCATATGTGACATTGAGCATGTGTCTTATGGTTAGGGACTACATTGAGATATGGGAGAGCTATCGCAGCACTGAAAAATTATGGAGACTCATATATACACGCGATATATGTAATAAATATACAATGATTAAACCGATTAGGTTGATCGATTTATAGGGATGGATATCTCATGTTACTCAGCATAAGTATTTAAAAATCCATTTATTCTAATATTCGTGTATAACTTTACAACTCACAATACAAGTGTCAGTCAATATTTTATCTAACGTATATATCAATCAATCGAACATTGAGATGACACATACGTGAGTATTATTGAATAATAAATCGTCAAAGGCACGCATTGTCATTTATTATTTCTTCCGTCATCTTTTTATCCTGCAAAGCTGTACTGAGCTCCTGTTGATCCCACTGAAGATTAACTTTCGCCAGTCTTGCTGCTTTTTTACCAATAATTCGAAAAATACCCCGTGTTTCTATTAATGAACACAACCCAATAAATTCGGATATATCAACACTATGAATATTTCGCTTCTTGCAAACCTTCTCGTAAACTTGGTGCAGCTGTAATGGGAAAAAAAAAATATTAAACAAACATTCATTATCCCATTATCAACACTGCATCTTTTTTTAATTCTCAAATAACAATAAACGTGTGAAAAAACCTTAGACACGGTCACGTCTTTGTTGCGCCCCTTATTCAAAATGAGCATGAGGGAGCAGAGCAGTAACTTTTGTTGTAAAGGAAATGTATCCTTGTCTTGTTCAACATTCTGGGAGCCACCATAAACACTATTCAGAACAGTTATGATTTCTGTCAAGTCCACAGGCTTATCACTCACGAGTTGCAGCTTTTTAGGGCCCCCGCCGTTATTAACTACAATGCAGAAAAAATTTAGTACGATACAATTTGCAAAAGCTATTGAAATACACATTATATAGGAATGAATATATATATTTACTGTTGTCAACGGCAGGCTGAAGAACTGACGCTGATTTTTGTGATTCGGCTAGTTCGACAACTCGACGACTTATATCGAGAGCTCGTCTCACATCGCCCGAAATAGCAGCAACTTTTCCAGCCAACAATTGGATTGCCATCCCCGTAAAAATATCACAAACCTCAGCCTCCTTCAATCTCTCTGTTATGATATTAACAATTTGTTGTTTAGTGTAGGGTGCGAAATGCATCAGTTTGGGTTTCAATTCGCATCTTGCTTGTAATCGTGGCAATATTCGATCTGTTAAATCCAGAGCATTTGCAATTCCAACAAGTAAAAGCTTGGATTTGGGGATTGCCGGCCATTCGAAAATTGAATATAATACTGTTTGTCTCTTACTCTCAAGCTGATCGATTTCATCCAATACAAGAAAAATCATTTTATGTGATGTCACTAAATATTTTTCAATTAAAGCCTTATTATTTTTGCCAGATTTTGAGTGTGTAACATTCAACTCATCGAGAATTGTTGAATAAATAGCACATGCTGATTTCATTTTTGTACAATTAATATAAATGATTTGGAAGGCGTTTTCAAATTCTTTTTTCTGCATTATTTTGGATAGACTGGCAGTTTTGCCTGTACCTGGAGGTCCTGACACATAAAGTGATCCCGAAGATTGATTGTTTAAATGTTCTTTGATGAAGGTGTGTAGTTCAGCAAGTTCAATTTGTCTGCCAGGAAGATGTTCTGGTGCTGAACTATGTAGAGCTTTTCTAGCAATTCGGTATTTTCCAGAGTCAAACAATTTTTTTGGTGCGAAATGAACTTTATCTTGTTCGGATGATGAATCCAAATTTAGACGATCCAGAAGTGCGGTGGGAGTCCTTGGCGATTGGAGTGTCCTTCTTTGTTTCGGTGGTGTTGAACTATGGTCATCTATAAAAAAAGATTTTCGAATAAAGCAATCTCCAGTTTTTATACGTCATGTGCAAATTGATAAGTTACCATCTGAACTGGAGGCATGCCTTGTTCTTCTACAAGCTCCAGATATATTATTCACATTTTTACGTGATTTTGTATCTATATTTTCGTTGTCGGAATCAGATTCTGAGTCGCTACTACTTATCGTCATAACTTTTGTCACGCTTGATGTATATCTCTCGATGGATGGTGTACTTCCGACAGTTGCTTTTGTAAAGTCTTGTTTCTCAATATTATTTTTGGTACCATAAAAGGAACTTTTCTTCTTGATTGGAAATTGAATAGTGCTTTGGACACTCGTCATTGTGGGAAATAATGAAACACAACTATCAATATATAAGCTGAAGTTATAGAAAATATTGACAGTGCTAGAGTTGCAAAGAATATTTTTATTCAATAAAATTGATGGTTAGAAGTTCCCGTGAGAGACTTCAGTTCGCGTCATTATCACGTTGTTAATGAATATCTACCTATTTTTCGATGTAATATGAATTTTGCAAGTGTATATTTCTCGATAACTCTTGACGTGTCACGAAAATTATGTGCCAAATTACGTATTTACTGAATCAAGCCAAGTGCAACAAATGCACTCAAAGCGCACTGCGCTGTGGAATCTCGTGAAATACACAATAGTCCTCGGTAAGGTAGTCGGGTCCAGTCGGGACGGGGCGGCTAAGTATTGTCAAGAGAATATCCATCAAATATTTTATAAAAATATTCATAAGATAATAAGTATCGGAGAAATGTTTCAAAATTTATTTTCAACATTATATATAAAATATAAGCAGTAATTGTTCAATTTACGGAGGACATGTGATTTAGGAAAATATATAGTGGCTGAAACTTGACTAATGGTAGATCAAACCTCTCTGACGGCATGTGCTAAATATAAAAACGATGATAGTGACACGTTATATACGTTATATGTTATGACCGTGTTAACATGCATTCTTCTTAAGATTTTTCTATCGAAAATAGAGTTTGCTACACATGTCGCTCACATTCTTCCTTTATTTATCGTCATTTGTTCATTAGTTTCATACATGACAGTCATGGGTATATGCGTGAATATAGACATTCGATGTATCTATCCACTTTCGAATCCATGGCGCCAGGAAGTAGGCTTTTTTTTTAGCAGTCAGTTGAAAAAAAGAAATAAATACAGAAGGTTGATATGTCAGATTATTTTTTCAAAGACTGCACGTCAAATCTCTCGGGAATTCCGTTTGAAGGTGTCGTAGAGTACAGTTCCTATTGTTATATTTGTTTTCAGGAGCGTGAGTGCCTCATTGCCTTGTGCACTGTATCATCTATAACTTTTGGTAGACATCAGCAGATGGCAGCACCTACATGCACCTACATGATAATTGGGGCTCCCCTTGCGGCACAATCGAAAATCAAAACGGGAAGAACCTGCTGATGAAAATTCTAGTGTCCCTCTTCCATATTGGTCTCAGAAGTGCTCAGAGGTACACGTAGCTAGCGGATAAAAAATCCGTAGCAATCGCGGAATCCTAGACTCGTCTAGTTTTCTCAAACCGTTAGCATGAGAGCGAAGGTAATGTTTGTTTATATTTCAATATTATTTATGATCATTTGTTTTTATTCAAAGCCATATATCCATCTAAATTCTCCAAACTTATATCATGTCATGTCACGTTGTTTTTGTATGTGCAACACCAACGCTTGAAATTTTTACACTCAATTACACACACACGTTATTGTGCTACAAGAAATATTCATAACTATATTTCGAACATTCAATAATAAATGTATTTCTTGTAATATTTCAGTGGCGTAAGAAGCGTATGCGCAGGCTAAAGCGTAAAAGGAGGAAGATGCGTGCAAGGTCCAAGTAGACTGGCATTCACAACTCTGTAAGTCCCATTGCACTTTCAATATTGTTATTGACAAGAATTTTTGTATTCGTGAGAAGAAAGTAGAATAGTATTTATTATCAATGCTTTTTTTCAAATGTTTTTCTATAGCTGCCTGAATGACATTCCATTTTTGATGGACCATGAAGATTCTTCAGAAAGTCCTGGACCGGTATTTTTTTTACATCTCGGATCAATCTCATAGATTTTTCATAAACTGTTATTCATGCAGAGATTATTCATGTATTTGGAGAAAAAACAAAATTGTCATAGTTGAATAAAAAAACTATTTAAGGCACATTGTTCGGCAAAAGAATATTTATACCATTGACATCCTCTCATTTCCAAGCTTCCAATAATAGACTTATTTCATATTGAACTATAAAGCTGTGTGTCATGAGAAATTATGACCAGGCGTTTAGTTACGTATATATATATATAATGATGTTCTTACTTGTGGTGGATTGGTTGCAATGTGAACACTAGAAACTAACCTAAGAATTCACAGTGTCAACTAGCGCATGGTATATATTCAATCGCAACCTTCCTCATAAAAATGTGCAGTATTCTCTCACGTAGTATATTGAGCTCTGGGAGATTGTTATATAAATCTACCCATGTATTGGTTGAAGTGAATAATATATCTAGGATAAAAAATTCATATTCCACGGATGGCAAATTGAAAAATCTTCCGAAAGACCAAATCCAACAGGACGAAAATGAACATAACCTAGCTGCCGGAGTAAAGCCAGAGTATCAACTATTCAGGGATGAGGATGCTGATATAATATTTGATGTTGACGAGGAGCAAAAGAGACTTGATCTCAAGAAAATAAATGCATCAGAACAAATTGCAGATCCTTATGAAGGATTGAATATGAAACGTAAGTAAAAAAAATAATTTCTCATTCTTCCAAAATTACTTTGTGTGCATGGACATATGTAATTTTCCCTTGTAGATGGTGTAAACGGCGTATTCGATATTGAAGACCTAGTGCAAATTTTGAGAAAGGATAAAGCTCAAAATATATTTGTAGCCACGGTACCAATGGAGTTATCATATGTAGATTATATTGTAATAGTTACTGGAAGATCTCAGAGGCATATGAGTGCTTTGGCAACATACATCAGGAAAGCTTATAAACTGAAAAGACATCCAAAAGAATCATTGCCTAAAATTGAGGGTGAAAAATCGAAAGACTGGATAGCTATTGACCTTGGTAAATAAGAAAAGAGTGACATATCGAAAGTTTTGTATTAAAAGTCCATCAATTATCTTTCGATTCGCATTTCATTGTAGGTAATCTTGCGCTACACATATTTTCCACGGAAGCCAGGGAAAAATACGACTTGGAGATTTTGTGGTCAGTAGGGTCTGAATATGACAGAGTAAAAAACAACGCTGACTACAATTCGGAATTTCAAGATCGTTATAGTGAATACCTGGCTGGACTTCAACCAGCTAATGACATTGAATCACATTTATAGCTTATTTAGTTCAACATAATGTCAATAATAAATTTTCCCAAATTTTTATCACAAATATATTGGAATCCATGTAAAAAAACGCAATTTATTTTATCAGTCGCATTGTAATTGTGATGATGATTGTAATTATAAAGGATAGCAATGTCATGGGTGCTTCTTATTTCAATACTGGAAGGTGGATCAATAAATGTTCTATGCATACACGGCTATTGCCACTGCATCCTGTACACTACTGTACAGTACAAGTAAAAAATTATGACTTGTATAATGTACATATCGCAATAATGTCATATCTTGTACACTGCGGTGTACCAGCGATTAGGGTATAGTTCGGTTATATGTATTGTGTTGCGGTGTATTTGTGGACCAAACACATCATTTCATTCAATTCTATCATTTCAATTTGAATACCAATACATTTGCTTCCACATATCATTAACATATATCAGCAATTGACAATTTTCCATTTACGGGCATCTAATTTGTCGATTTTCTAACGCATAACTTATATAGCTACAGTAGTTCTATATATTTTGAACATAATAATTGTTTGTGTGTGTGTGTGTGTGTGTGTGTGCATGTGCAGTTATCGAATTGTCAAGTTTGTCGAAAAGTGTCAATATACACGTATACTACTGTACATACATACTATCACGACGGTATTTTCAATTATTTCAACGTGGTGCTCCCCGTTGGTTTTTAATTCATCCAGGTGTTACTGCGCTCCAATCAAGGTTAGAGTGTAGCGGTTGCACAATTTTAATTTCAATATTAATCACTTATTGGATCGATACGAGACAGGGACACACAGAGGAATTAATTACAACACACCGGTGACATGGATATTGATGAGTATCATTGTGCCGTGTTTCACACGTACTACACGCGATTCATCACTGAAATTCTACGAAAAAATTGATACAGATATAATAATTATATCTGTTAAGTTACTCCAATTCGAATTGTCAAAATAATTAGTGACGTGAATTCCCCGTGTTGTGAGCCATTACGAAATCCCTGCGTGAAAATTTATTCACATGTTTAAAATCGTCTAAAAAACGTTCAACTGTTAACCTTCATCTGATTATAATTCATATATAAAATACATGAACGTGTTGAAATAGTTTGAACTCGAAAATTGTCGATTGACAAGAATTATTTTTGTTATCTGCAATGAATCACATTTACGATAAATTCATCCATGATGATAACATTGATAAAACGCCAATTCCTGGAACTTATGATAAAGTTTTTGGAATAAGCATCAGCGAGTGAAATTCGAGTATTATAGAAGAGGGTATTTGAGAACAAATAAAATTATGGCAATGGCTATGGAATTGGTATGTGAGCGGAAATCCACAAGATGTTTGAAGATTCCATTGAAGTCCACAGAACAAATTTATTTGATATTTTTGCTACCAACAATACTAAGTTGCGGCATTTATATTATACACTTTGGTGCGGATCTTGTTGTGGCTATTCAACATTACAAAGAAGAAAATCCAATTTGGGGATCATGTACAATTGTATTTATGTATGCTCCAGCCATTGCTTATTTTGTATTAACCATCTCCAGGCCAGATTGGTGGATGACCGAGGACCAAAAAATATCGAAAGGTGCTCTGAGATGGTTTGCTCTTCAAGTATGTCAACTCTTCGCATTTCCTCTCTTCGCTCTGTATAGGTCCTATTTTTTTCCTCTAATCAATTATTAATTTTCCCGAGAACAAATGTCTGCATGAAATTTATAACCTTCAATTTTTATAGGTTCGCTGGACAAATTGTCGTTATTGTGGACGCAATTTTGTTGTCTGGAGATAACAGGAATAAGTCGTTAAATATTGCAGCAGCACCAGCTGCCATCGAGCTGTATTTTTTTCTACAGGCATGGTTCCAAGCAGCACCTCAAGCAATTTTTCAAGCCCACTTGCTGTTCCGAGAACACTCTGTTGAACGCACATATCAATCAAGTGAATATTCTCATGGGGATAATAAAAGGAAATATTAATTATGTTATAAATGATGCAACTGTGCTATTCTATTTACCGTTGTTTCCAGTTGTCATCCACGTACTCTGTATATTTGCATCAATTGTCGTTCTCGCCATTCAGACAACTTCATTCCAAAGATTTGAGAGCCAAAAAATCAATGGTCGACGAGTACCATGGGCTTTGTGGCTAAAGAAGTATCGTGCTCAAGTAATTATGATTTTCATCAATTTTTTATTAATATGGGTGAAAAGAGTTTAAAAAATTAATAAATTAATTGGAATATTGTGAATAATTTTTGCAGGAGCTTGGGAATTTTGAGGAAAAAAATCTCTTGCAGCCAAAAGATGAAGTATCTGTTTTGAGTCGACCCAATGTAAATATTAATGAATCGAATTTAACATGCACTAATGTTGAATCGGCGACTGACACGCAACGAGTGATTTTGCAACGTCAAATATCAGCGACTCCACCTCTACCACCACGTAATGCTCAAATAATTCCGCCCCCCGCACCACTTCGTGGCATCACCAGTGTGACGACTCTTCAAGTTCCCGAAATGCCAGCACCACCAAGACCCGACTCATCAATACAAGAATTGTTCGATAATGATATTGTTGCACGGGGAAAATCTACGGAACGAATCTTCTGCGTTCAACAAGAAACTTGTGAGATATCAAAACGATGGAAGGGATTGAAAATACCCAAGAGAATGTATGCAATGGAGGGGATGGAGGAAGACGATCCTGTTGGAAAATTTGTCGCGTTTTTGTGGTGGTTTTTTTTTATAACCGCGCGTGTATTTGCCCTTGCACTGTTCTATGAGTTTTACCCCCTGTACCTGATGGGTGGTGTCAGTATTCACTACATTCTTATGTTGATATTTCTTTTTCATCATGCTAAAGACTATAACATCACAACATTTATTGTTAACATTTGGCTTGGTTTAGTCTACATCGTTAGCATTATTGAATATAGAATCAAATTCACGTATGCAGACAAGTGGCTCTTGACATACTATATATTTGTCATGATTCAAAATACATTCATGACTGTAACATGGTTCGTTCTCAGTGATTGGGATAGTTTTTGGTATTCATATATGTTTTATGTTATTATTGTTGGCATGGGCCTTTGTATTATATCGACATGCGTTTATCAGGTGCTTCTCAAGCCAGGTAATAGACGTATATACGCTAGTTGAAAAATAGTTTATCATTTTTCGCAATATGAGAATCCATCATTATCCCAAAATATCGCTACTGACTTTGTTATCACTGCACGTTTTGCAAATTATATTGATTGGATTATCATCGTATATTTATATAAAACAGTTGTGCTAGAAATTCATTGTATTGTATAACTTTTTTTTTTATCAAAGACATTATCAGTGACACTCACTAGTATATACAAGTAATGGTTATTAACTAGACTATGAATTGATAAATCTTAGATAAACATATAAAACGTGATTTCACCTATATAGATATGTATCTATATATAAAGAAAAAAAAAAAAAAAAAAAATACTACATACAAATAGTCTGGCAGAATGACATCCTGTCATTGACGGTTCATTCATGATAAAATATTTCTCCATATTGGCCATTAATTATACAGTATTTACAATTCATGTATTCTGTATATAATGTATGAAGCCATGGTATCCAATGGTAGTATTATCTGAATAAGTTGAATGCTGATGACCAAAAGAAAAAGAATAAATTAAAAACTTTATTGTCACACTCAAACGTGGAGATTCGAATCCCGATGTAATGTTCCGAGTTGCGCCTCGAATAATACATCATTCAATAGTTTTTCTGCAATTATCCTTTGATCGATTCGCATATTTCGCAATTTCGCCGCCACATTCCTTCCAATTGCGTCAAATTCATCTTCCATAACAAAAGAATTATTTTGTGTAAATTTGCTCATATCAGCTGACTCTTGTTCTGTTGATTTGTGTCTCTTAGAAGTTGGTGAATCCGACCAATTATTCGTAGACTGTTCGATAGCCTCGTCGTTGCTAATTGGGCCTTCATCCTATTGGAAGATGTATCATAAATGAATATATAAAAAGGTTGGCTGATGTGATTTAGTATTCACCGTTCTGTAGCATTTTCTGTAGCCCCTTTTAGTTTTTACTATCTCGGGACATTTATCTGCCGACAAATCCACATATGCAATAGCTGGTTTTCTCTGATTCGATTTACATTTAATTTTATCAATTAAGAATGGATGAACCCTCTGAAAGGTAAAGATTAACAAATAAAAATATATGAATAAATGAATGAATATTTGGATAAATGAACAGATATACTGTTATGTGAAGGGATGTAATGAGAAAGATTGATTGTTTTACTTTTATGTGACTCAAAAAATTTCCAGTTGATTTGAGGTTGCCATTCAAAAGTTTCATGCATTGAATACATTTTACAGTGACATTGGAATCATCTACTCTGATAACGGAGAAAAATTCACCGTCAAGAATTGCTGGCAATCTAACAGGAGTGAGTGTCATATTTTGTTGTGAATTTGGTGGTGTAGATGTTACTTGAATTGACGTTTCCTGATCTTCCTGCAATGTCATAGCTTCATTGCTCTCATGATTATCTGATTGAATAATTTGTGTCTCATGGTTTCGATTCACAACACCGTGTGACATGTCGTTTCCGTGAACATCAATAATACACGGATCAAATGTTTCAATTTTTCCCTCGTACCTTGTTGTCGAAAATGTTTCCATCGTATAGTTACGATTAATGAGAAATTATATGTACAACTTTTGAATAATTCGATTGAATTTACGCCATCATTTTTTCATTCACTTTTTCATATTTCAATATCATCAGAGGCTAATTTTTATATTCATCATTAATCTGTAATTCCTCATGCATCACAAGATAAGTTGATTGGTATATAGATGAATATTTCATACACCACATCTAGATCAGATGAAATTGTACACGATTTCTTCAACTCTATATATAAAATATTTAATTTAATAATGTATGTGTCCAAAGAAACAAGGCTCTGGTAAATTACAAATTTACATCATATCATTATTGCGTGTGGCCTGGTGTTTACCAGTGTTGACTACCTTTGTTGATACTCATTGATACTGTATTACCGTCTGTTACCGTCTATGGGCTCATTTTAATAAAACGATTTATTTCTTCGACGGCAATGACTTCTAGCGCCGCCAGTGGATAAATTTTGTTTGGAAATTTTCGCGCGCAATATCACTTATATTATTAATATATAGCTATTGCTCGTGTATACCTTTCATATTGAATTCCGTCACTAAGGTTCCGTCACGAAAATAGTACGATTAAAATTGACCCAAAACATTTAACACGAAAATTCACCGAAAAACTACATGAAAAAACGTCTGTATATAGTTGTTCTAGAAAAAAAAATCAAGTCATTAATGATATATTATTGTATGATATGTTTTGAATCGACGATTCTATTGCGTTGTATATATATATATATATATATATAGTGGTGTAGTAATGTGTTGTGCGTCCAGGGTGCGTTTCAGTATGCATTTTTGGAAATGCTCTGATTTGCCGCGATTTTGTGTCGAGTGCTTGGCGTCGTGATGTAAAGTTGTGATTTGCTTCTCAATCATTGTGAAACGAGTAAATAAATTACCATGAATAAATCGTCAAGGGCAATTGAAGAATTGGTAGAGTACAAAATTTATTTTAATCAATGTTGAAACTTATAAATTTTATCTTCATATAGCGATAACCTTCACCCATTGTCCCAAACATAGCAGGAGAGAGACGGACAAAGAGAATTCCCTCTCTCAATCCCAATAGCTTCAATAAAATAATAATCCTTCTCTCGCACTCTTACGCAAAATAAATAAATACATAACATATATCTTAGTGAATTGAAATTATTCTAATACTATATTTTAGGTTATAACGATAAATCATCGATAATTGATGTCGAACAATAAATCAAACTATTTTTGTGTAACAACAAATATTTATGTGTTTGGCAGGTACATACAAGCGTGCGCTCTCGTTCAATGATGTATTATTAAATAGTGAAACAACTCCATGATTAACCTTGATAATGAAGGAAAATATTGTGAAAGCGTTCGAGTATATGTCCATCGAGTCCACTCATAATGAAAAAGTTTAAATTTTCAAATGTTGATTAAACATTTAAATAAACGAGGAGAAACGATTTATGTATAATATATATATATATATATATATTGGTTTGATTAATTCAATATAATCCGAGGTGTAGAATATATTCCATATCAATTGGGTAAATATAGATTTGAAAAATGCAATATCCATAAAGAATAATACCTTTTTTGGCAAGAACATATCGTTATTATTTGAATTTTCACTCTAAACTCAATTATCATATGACACCGAACAAAATTATGAATAACTTCCAATTGTTCTTTACCCAGTCACTTTCTATACAAGCAGACGTGTATATCGATTAATTTCGTTGATGTGCCACTCGAAAAGTATATAAAAATACAAATTAAGACTAGAATCTTGATGTTGATAGTTGCGCGATCCCTTGATAAGATCAATTAATAAATTAATACTACACATCTAATATTGCACCGTCGGCCGTAAATGTTTTCAACGAATGTTGTATTTGGAAATTAAAAATTTTTAAATTAGCATACGATTCACCCATCACTTAAAAGTACAATTCAAAATTTACTCGATTGATGAACTTCATACTCGTATAAATATATCATTACTTCCTTTATAAATATATCATAATAAGAATAATTAACAAGCTATCATAAATATTTTACTGGCTTTTTTTTTTTTTTTTTTTTTTGCATCGTTCGGGCAGCCGATTGGCACATAATTATGTTTCTATAATCTATGAATTAGAGTTATCAGCGTTTCTGCACTTAGTTGGGTGTGGAAGAACTGTAACAAAGCTCTCATTTTCACTGTCACTTGAATTCAAACCCGTGTGCCGTTCTAATTTCGTGGATGCGAAACGGGAGTTATTTTGATCAATATCAACATCAGAATCCACGTTCTCAGAAAATTGTGAGACATTCAAAAGTTTTCGGAAATTGCCAAAAAACACACTATCAGTACCGACACTCTCAGCACCACTTTCACTAGCACCATCGCATATTGATTCTGTTTCATCTGTCTCAGATACACTACTGAATTCATATTTAACCAATTGTTTATTCGATTCACTGCTATCTGTACTACTCAGATATCCACTGTCTTCAATTTTGCCAATTGAATAGGGCTTTCCACCAAAACTATTTATGTCATCGCGATTTTTGCTACTTGTCCCTACGTGTCTTTCATCATGGACAGGAGAGCATCCACTGGCCGTAGGGTTACCTGCTTCAGCTATTCTCCTGTCCCGTTCGTTTTTTGATTCATGAACCATCCTCGGTAATTTTGGTTTTTGATAAAAAACTTCAGATGGTGGCATTGGCACGACATCTGGTTGGCTCACTTTTCTCTGCCTTCGTGTGTGTTTGGAATCGGGTGTCAGATACTTGGTGTTCTGCCACAAACAATTACTCTCAACATGCTCAATCAACGATGCTGTATTATCTATGAGATTCGAGTCCACATTCGATCGTAATTTAGCTTCATAGATTTCTCGAAGACTTCCATATCCTCTTGTCAATGACGAACTATTGTTATTGTCCGAAGCCGCATCATCGCGGAAACTGCCTTTGCTTCTTAATAAAATATGTGCCGGTCGTTCTAATGAATCCACATAAATTTCGTTTGTTGTTATTTTTTCATAACAGACATCTCCATTAATTTTCAATTTCATTGGCTTCCTATCCAAAGTATCGGGTTCATATTCAGATTCATCTTGTTTAATATAGTTTTCGGGTGAATCCTGGACCTTGATAGTCAAGTGTCCAGGTTTTTCAGGCTTGTAACAAATTTCGGGACCTGAATCGTCACTATTTGCTGGACTAGCATAGCCGTCATTAACGTAAACTTCACTTACTAAAGAATAGCCTTCTGATCTCTGTGAAATTAACTCAGGCAAATTGTTGTGATAATTTTTCCTCATCACTCGATCATTTGTTTCAGTGTTATCTATATTATTTTTTTCATATAACATCGATTCTGACTCCTTCACTAATAATAATGGAGCGTCATTTATTCTTCTTTCTAGTCTCTTTCTATTGGTTCTCTCTAAACTATCGATTTCATAATCAACGTGTGTGGTTTTTCCATGATGCTCCAAAGCTTTCACATCAACCATTTCCTTGATAACTGCATCCATTATTCTTTTTGCCTGAAATTTTGATGTAGGGAGTTCATTAATCATATCGGGCAATTCCGTGATGGGTGATATGGGACCTCGGCACTTCCGTTTTTTTTGTATACTGTCCGGTGATTTTTTGCCTGAATTCAACGACTCTAAATTAGTTTTTTCCGAACTACCATCGGGTGAAAAACGTTGTTCAGTTCGATTCCTATCATTACCCATCATTTGACTTTCCAATGCAGCATTCTCTTCCATTTGTTTTATGAATGAATTCTCAATTGCTTTTCTCACTTTTGCATTTATCGTATTGTCATATCCAACACATTTTTGTTCAAGATTACAGCGTCTCGTTCGGCAAAAACGATCATGATTTGTATTTTCAAACATCGATTTTGTTGATTTCCTAGAGATACTGTTACGATCGTCTTCACCAAGAATTTCACTTTTTGCAATGTTTTGAAATGTCCTAAGCATAGGTGGATTATCCTTCCATAATCCTGGTGTCTTTCCACTTCCACTTGAATGATTTGACCTCAAAAAATCGCTTCTAACATCTTTTAAATGTTCCAAACTTCGCGCAAATGTTCGTACATTCTCTTGAAAATTTTTTTGACTATCTTCGGGATCTCTCCATCGTCTCTCCGGAGGTTTAATGTCTTCTAACCAAGCGCGAACACGACTCTCGCCCGGTATTGGCCGAGAATTGTCTGGCAGTGACATTGGTAAATTATTTTGACGTGATTCAAGACAGCCAGGACATCCAGTGCATCGTTGTGATTTTTTGGATTTTGCAATGGAACTCTGAATTGATTCAGCCCGTTTATTCGACAAACTACATTTCTCCGATGCAGTTTCTTCTTCAGCAATGCCTTCGAGGGTCGGAATGAATCGTTTTGCCGCCAATTTGTGCTTTGCAATGGATATTACTTCGCGAATTTTGAAAAGGAATTCTATAGCTGCTGGTGGCGGTGCCTACAAACAATTAATTTTATCATACAGTCATCTTTCAATTGACTGGTGATTCATTTTGGATATTTAACAATGTGTATACTCACCAAGAGGAGTTGTCGATCAAAGTATGCTGGATTGAAATATAATTTTCTGCGTTGTGTACCAGGAAGTACGGCAATATCTTGTTGATGAGCATTCTCAATTGTTTCCACAATACGTACATTCTCCTCGGGTAAACGTTCAGCAATGATCGGTGAACCAAATGTACTCTCACACTGTTCAATGTACATCACATGCGGATGAATAATGGCTGATGTTATTTTTTCAAATCCACCCTGTTCGCCATCACTTTGATCGAATTCCTCGCCACGATCGCTATCACTTGGTATACTATTATTATCAGTCTCGTAATGACGCGATGCTGCTAATAGCGGATTATTTTTTACTAATCCCGGATGATCTCTGCCATTTGTAATCATTGTTTCATCATCTTTCATCATTTTTCGACGTACCCGACGGCTGTGAAGATATAGCGAGACACTTGTAACGTATATCAGTGCCAATAGAAGTGCGGAAATTCCAATGGCGGTATATTCGATTGTTGAGAGACCCTGTTGGGATTGGACAGTTGAAACGAATGTCACCTCTCTGATACCTGAACAATTCGGATATCAAAATGTTGTTAAGTGACAAAATTATTGATTTGTTCCTAATTGAGTTTGGTAGGAACTCACTGCTCTTTGATGGAGATCCTGCCACGCGGAAAGCTACACAGGGTGTGAAAACACTGTGATTTGTCGATTTTGGTGATGCATCTCTGCAAACTAATCGTACGATGACAACTTTGCCCTCTGCAGCATCACGCAGACCACCTTCTCCAATCCACTGTTTGAAAATTTGATTGATATATTTGTTTTTTGTGATCGTATGATGATCCTAATTAATTACTAACCTGTACAAAAGTTCGGCCTTCATCTTTGAATAACTTGAATGGTGATTCTGTGCCAGATAGATTTCTTAACTCACTCCAGCCGGATTTACCGAGCTGCTGAGCACCAGCAATTCCACACACTGGAGTTATAACGCCTGAAGTGATTTTACATTTATGTTTCATGAGAAAGTTGATTAATCTGATATATACCTACAGTTGTCGTAGTTGATTCACTTACCGTAAAATTGAACTTCTGCTTGTGGATAGATAATTTGTCCTTGTTGAGGGAGAAAGATGTACGGAATTTTCTCAACGACGCCAGAAATGCTGACAAATCCAGTGACGGTGCACTCTGCTCAAATGACACAAGCATAATTGTTAGCGAATATGATATCTCATAAGTTGTGCAGTATTTTTGATCTAAGTTAGTTGTTCATGAAGTGAATTAATTGTGATATAATGCTTGAATAAAAGTGGATAGTAGGAAAATAAGTATTTTCCTTGCTTCTTTATTTTTTTTCAGAAAAAATTTAAGTAGATCGTCAACTCGATACATACAAAAACTATATATTGACATATTCATGTGTATCTGTCTGTATATAACGATCATGAAGATAGAATGAATAAATTTCGGATGCATGGTCATTTATCTGCCTTTCGCCATTTGACAATCTATAGAATTCACGATCTCATGCCCATGCAAGTGATTTACGTGTGTACGCAGTCTTTCCTGTTGCGTTATTTTTGTCGCTTGGTTTCCACGTGCACTTGACCATTAAGCAAACTCTCGAACCCCGACCTCGTAAACTGAGTGTTTACCAGCTCCACCACTACTCATATACTTAAACTTATGTATATGCACACATGCATGTATATATGACATACAAATATCCAGTGTGTGTACTCAGTACAAGTGCTATAGAGTACGGTTTACTGTAAACATTAGATGCGTAATGTTCGACTGACACTGTATGCAACACATTAATAATCTACCGGGAATAATGTGTGGGGAGATTATTGCGTTAAATTACGATCCATTTCAACCGGATGACTATTGCGACCTTCGTGAACCTGTTCCCATCCTCGTGCGGTATTTTTGCCATATGCATTTTTCGCTACCGCTTGAATTTATCTTTGAATTGATGCATTATTTTTGACAGGTTGGACATTGATCGATATTGATTATACGGCACCATTACGTTGGTATCGCTAATTTCAATGTCTATATTTTACGCACCATTCAACATACTATATATATATATATATGAAGAGAAAGTGGAAACTTTTGGAAAGTTTTCGATTTGAAATCCCCGACATTAACGACAAATAAGTAAAAGCGACTTGAATTCAACAAATTCTGTCGTGTTATCTCTTCTCTCTTCTTTGTGACTTGATACTTTGGACAGTATAATTTCGACCATCTCACATAACATATTTCGGGCAGTAATTGACGAGTCTCACACGCACCGTTTGCGGTCTGGTTTGCAAATTGGTGTTAATTTTTCGGTGATTTTGAATTACATGTGATGGGCGTATAATATTCTGATGAATTTATACGGGAGATCTCGTTTTACAATTATATATATTTTAAACGAAAACATAAATGAAAAATTACTCAATTCATTTGAATATATATCCTCTTATAAATACATAGGTTTCCTTTTGGCGAAATCATAATTTATTTTTTCAATCAATTTCGAGAAGAACAAATTTTTCCAGTCGCGTGATGTAACGAATAATTTTTGCTGCTCACTTCAATTACAGACAAAATAAACATCTCAAATTGTGCAAATACATGTAAATACATTATTTTTCATTCCCAAACTTGATGGGTTGATGGGTCACGTAATGATTTTTTCACCGAAAATGCAATCGTTATTTCCAAAGGAGACAAGTTAATTGTACCATTCATCACATCAGACGTATATAATGTATGAGTGGTTTAAAAGAATCGCGTGCCATTGCAATGGTAAATGTGCTTACCATGTAGATCGCTCACGCAAATATGTAGATCTTCGCGAAAGAGTGGTAGCGTGGGATTGCATTGACAAATACAAGTAGAATTGATGCTTGATGAAACGCTTGATGAGACGCTGGATGATAATCCAACTGCACCGTTGGTTGTTGGGGATTGACGTCGATATGGAGTAGCTGTGAAGCTACTTAGATCCGAACAAGCAGTCGTACATGAACCTATGTAGAATAAAGGATTAATGAATATTCGAGAATTATCAATGACTGTTGTTTATAGTACCGGTTCACGCTACCTTCTCTCATGAGAAGAAGAAAATATAATTTATTCTTGTGGCACACACTTATTGGTATTTGTTATAAATGATGAATTCAATCTGTTAACTGCCTACATAATATGTATACACTGGCGAGAACCAGTGAAACAAGTTTTCAGACACTGTTCATTTTTTTTTACACAAGTCCTAATAATTCAACTCTAAAGTGAATTATTAGTTAATTGACAATTTTTAATGATTGAGAAATTAAGAATAATAATAATAGTAATAGTAATGAATGGATGAATAAAAATCTATGCCATATTAATAGGTGGAGAATCAATTGAATTGTTTCTTTTTTATTGAACTTACCACCGACCGTAAAAATATCACCGTCGAGATGACGGACGACGGAGATCTCTTGGCTGAAGACGTTCAATATTTGGAGACAGCATGCGAGTAGGATGAACGATTGAAACATCTTCTCATCGGCATTCTGGAAGAATAAGTGGTAATGTCGTTGGTTATCGTAATTAGCATAATATAAATGGATTTTTATCCGTATTTATTTCTCATCTTTTCTCGGCCTGCTAAATATATAAAATCTATGTATACGTATTTGACACTTATTCACTGCGAACGTGATTCAAAGTATCGTGTTTACGACTCCATGAATCAACTTGGAGAAAAAAAAACGAATTACATGATGGTATATAAAATACGTGATGGCAGTTTAGTAAGATTAAGACATCGTCATGTAGTCGAAAAGCCGTTACTTAAATTTGACTCTGATAAATTTTCATTTATTCAGTGTAAAATGATGTCATACACATTTATTCCGTATGTATTTAAATTGCGAATAGAGAAGATACAATGTATGTGGATTTGCAACGGTGGTGTTATACATCATCGTTGACATGATCGTAGAGTAATAATGATTAGTCGCTGTTGACTAATATTCGGGACGACGGGAAAATTTATGATATGTTTGTGTGAACGAGCACAGGTTACTCTGCTAACCGTAGCATATATTCTCTGGCATATAAATATGAAATATCAAGCTTCTCAGGCGGTTTTCGTATTTGCAAACAGCATCGTCCTTGACAGTATATAGAGAATGTTTTCTTATTGTATTGGCGAGTCTATATCTGATGGATGGTTCCTATGTGGATGTTGCTGGCTGTAAATTTTTCTATACTCATTTCCCTCGTCCACTCAAGCAGAATAATTTTCATGAGAGCCACGCTCATGACATTGCATATTGGATCGTGGTGTGTGTCTTTTGGAGTCACTGATGCGTGACGGCACGAGCCCGCACGTTTTTCCGCCTCTGTTTTTTCCTATGTCTCATCCGCCTTCTTCCTTGCGTCAATGATCTGCCGCGCCTCTCAACGAATAATTTCCCCGTATATTTTTCATTTTCTTTTTTTGCTCGATATTATGGACAACGGGATCTAACGAGTGGTGGTCCTCATATACACTGCATTATATACCCCGAAGAGTTATAGAATTACATTTCTATGTGCCGCACAATCATCTTGAATCTGTGAAATTTTTATTCGCTATAGATTTGCAGTATACATCCGCTATATAATCATGTTATACTGACGTAACCGTGATGGATATATGGGGCAAATGAAAGACGTGGATGAAAGCGTGGGGGGCATTTCACGCGACTGATTTATAATTGGGTGGGACTTGAATACGTGACGATGATGAGATGAAGAAAGAGACTCTGACTAATTATCTCGGTGAATTCCATTGGGCTGTTTGAAAGACAGTTTTACTCATTAAAATGACGAAAGTTCCTTTTTAACTCGCATCATGTACGCATATATTGACGACTTGTTGTCGAAAGAAGAGGCGGGAGAAGGTGGGGACACTAGTGAGAAAAAAATTTACAGATGGTACTCGTCAAAATGCCGCATGAATCCGTTTCCCAAACGTTCCATCCTCTCGCATTATATATATGTACAGTTTGAGCTGTTCATGTCTTCTGGTTTCACTTGTCTTCTTGTTCAATATTATGATAATTGGTCGCAATGCGAAATAAAGCGATGAAGAAGATTTTTTTGCCACATAAATTGTCGGACCAATTAATTGGCAGACAGAGCAAGTTGAGTTTTCACAATTGCCATTGTAGATTGGTTCGGTAACCAGTCATTATTTTTGTTGTGAATTTTCATTCATTTGTCCTCTGGCCGATTAAATCGATATATACCGACATGACATTGTAAAAATGGCTAACGTAACATATATATATATATATATATATATATATATACCACTGCTTTTGTATTGGCGTAAAGAATGCATTTTATTTCACGGATATATTATGTGTGGTTGCCGTTGCGGTATGCACCTGTTGGCGATCCAGCGTCTATGATGACGTTGTCACGAGAGAAAAATGAGCGGTATATATGTATTAGGTGAGAAATATTTTTTTCTATTCATAGACAGCAGAGTATATATATATATATATATATTATTCGCTGTTTACCGGTGAATGATTATGAATTTTTTCTCATCCTCTCTATTCAATTCGACTGACACACAATTTTTATTTCATAAAATATAATGATAAATGTAATTCTATCTCGAACTTATATATTTTTTTTTCCAATAAATTGTTATGTGAGGTAGAAAGAAAGAAAATATGGAGTTTGTGGTGCTTAGCTGAGGCTTTATGGTGTTACTCACTCACAAGTGCTGCAACACTTCCTATATCTATTAACTTTAACGAGCGTCCAAGCGCACGATCGTTAAAGGGGCATATATAAGGAATGTCGTTGTGAGAGAAAATGTTTCGGGAAAAAAATATCAGGATTGTAGTTTTGAGACTACATTGAAATTGAGAAGAAACATATCGAAATGAAACATAGAATAGTCATGATAAAATCACTCTTAATTAAAATGCTTTGATGAGTGATCGTGTGATTTTATGAACGGATACTCGCGTGTATACGATATATATGGTGATTGACAGTCATCGGTGTATAAGTATCAACAGGATGACGCGAAGATATTACTAATATCGTATGACGTTGCAGTCACCAATTGATAAACCTCTATGTCCAGTTGTTGGTTTTAACAGTGAGATATGGTGGCTGGAAACCGCAAACGTTGGAAAACAGCGTTCGATGGGTCATAAATTGTTTAGCATTTGAAACACTGTTTCGTTATTTCTATCTGTCGATGTTTTTTTTTTTTTTTATAGTTTTATAGGAACAATTATGAAGAAAGTTTCACGGTCGGTTGTTCAATTGATCGATTCAAAGTAACATAGTTACTGTTGTCTCATCATTTTGTCAAAATTCACATATCCAGCTGCTGTAATGGACTTTTTATTTTTTTATCATCCAATTCGTCGACATTTTAATCTCTCACATTAGTTTCACGGCGCCAATGCGTTGCACGAAATAAGATGAGAAACTTATGACGAAGATGTGTAATGTTATTGGGGCCCCGTTTATTTAGATCGCAAGTCACAGTGAACATTTTGTATTCAGTAAAAATGAATTATTATTTACGATATTATTGAAAACTCGACGATTTTTCATCCATTCGCGCGTTAGCGCCGTCGTTTATCATTGAAGCCGTAGTAAGGCAAGGCACACGATTACTCAGTAATAATTATTGGCTGCCATTTCATCGATCGATGCATCGATCGCTCATTTAAAATACCTTAAAAGTTACGATTTTAACGGGGTAGGCGTGATACGATCAAATTGTTTTAAATGCACAACATCGGTCTCGATTATACCCAGCACCATCGGCGGTACATACATCAGGAGGTGATGATGACAACCGGTTGGATCATATTTTCCGTCGCAAAGGGAAAGAAAAAAACAAAAAATAATAATATAACAAGAACAAATTTGTAAATAGGTTCATTTGGATGGATAATACAAATCGATTATCAGTTTATTATTTATGATTATTCGAAAGTCTTGTTTGAATGAAACGATAAAATTTACAGTTTTAATGCCTTTATTTATTCATATAAATGATGATTTCGGACCGAATTTTGATTAAAATTACAAATAAACACACTCGGGTCAGACGATTTCCAGACATATCGATCAATGCGTCCCTTGACCTCTGCAGCGTCGTGTCATCTTAATTTTATTCATCGCGATTTTTTAATTTTGTCCACGGTCATGATAATAAGAGAGGATACGGAGGTCTTTGCCATTGGAGATTGGCCAACTTATTTAACATTTACCAGAAATCGGTAAAACTCGTTCACGAAATTTAAACTGGATATTCCAATTTGCGTTGAATAAAACATGCTTATATTGTAATGACCAATTTATTTTGAATATAATCCTTTTCCGCTACATTTAATTCCAACAAATTTTTTCACAAAACAGTCAACAACGAATTTTTTTATTTTTTTATGAGAATAAAAAAAAGAGAGAAAAAAAAAAAAAGAAAGAAACTATCGAGATTTAGTGAATCCATTTTGCGAATTTATTCATCACCAAGTAATAACATCTATCGATGACGTATTCTTGTCGTTGAAATTTCAGTCACTATTGATAGAAATATAAAATGTGATGGAATAGTTAAGTGAATCCGTTCAAGAATCCTTAAAAACTTGTGCTATTATATACACACCAGCGGTTTTAAAATTCGATGGTTGAAGGTGTCACTTGGATGCGAGAAATAGAATTGTTGAC
Source organism: Zele albiditarsus (assembly GCA_958496275.1). Classification (NCBI taxonomy): domain Eukaryota; kingdom Metazoa; phylum Arthropoda; class Insecta; order Hymenoptera; family Braconidae; genus Zele; species Zele albiditarsus. The sequence goes on along the minus strand of OY292413.1, from coordinate 11,736,565 downwards.
AAAAACTAACTTTCGGTTTGGTCCGGGCCATTACAAGGCCGATGGCCCACCTGTGGCTTTCTTCCGCTGTGATGTATTTTTCTTTTCTGAATTTACGATTGCTATGGTCTGGATGGGAAAGGAGTTGATGCGAATGGAAAAAAATTTGAAGGGGGGGGGAAGAAAACGAAAAACTATATGTTATGAGAAGAGATTAGTTGAAAAAAAGGGACTATGAAAATGAATAAATATGTAAAGTGATATAGGATAAATAGACTTGTTTTAATAATTAGTATCCAGCGTTACATTCATTGGCCTGCGGGTTGTTTTATCGTGATTTTTAACGAGATTGCAAGCTGATATCATGTTGATTTGTATAATGACGGCAAAAATATTGACGCATTTGTGGGCTAAACAAATGAATACATGACCATGATCGATTTGATTGACATACGGTGTGCTCTTGTCATGCATTTTTCATATTTAAATGTATATAATGTATGCATGTATGTATAAATATATGAGTACGTGTGTGAATATATGCATATAGATTGACCTATCGCATAATTTTGTAATTCATTCATGCACACTACCCAGAAATTTATTTTATTCATACATGTGTAATATATTTTGGATTTAACATGTGCGTGCGCTTTTTTATCACGTGTTTAATTTATACATTTGAAATTCATTTTTAAATATATATATATATATATCTGAACACACAAATTCGATGAGGTTATACGACTCGTAAATTCCATGAGTGGAATCGACTTGAATCCAGTTTCCAATCGGGGGCACCATTTTATTTTTTCTTACCATCCTGATTCTCGTCGCACGTTCAATTAATTAATAAGGTACTTTCAAAGCAACTGTTGTAATGCCAGGATTTCCAAATTTTTCCGCATAATTTGCATAATTCACAATTGAAATTAAGAAGAAAACATTATAGTTTTAATCTACCTCACTATTATAACGGACGCGTGCCAATAACGTATTAACGTCCCAATTGAAGTCGCGCCTGAAGTCACACACAATTTCTCATGTGGCTTTTTCAATACTTTTGTATAAATAAATATTCTATTCTCAAACGTATGCAGGAATATATAGACATATAGAAGGCGCGCGCAGTGCTGTGGAAAGCCGACCATATGTACAACAGGTTCCCCTTGTGCGCGCGAGCGTGCAAATAAAAAGAGGCATCTGATTTATTACCTAGAAACTCGTGTCGCGAGACTCGTTGTTGTCTTCGTCGTCGTCGTTTGTCCCTCTCACGAAACGCTAGTATCTTTTGGTTGGTACATGCCAAATCGCTTCTCATGATACCGTAGTTCTTCTCGCATGACACTCAACACGGACTCAATTCTTCGAAATGGCATTAACGTAACTTTTTTTTATCATTCACAAATGCATTTTTGAGACACTTAAAAGTGCATAATGAAAAATACCTGCTCCGTTAAAATATAATTGAGATAGCCGATCCAATTAATAATTCATTCATCTATTTATTTCAGTTTGAATGTTACACATCATCTCAAAGAGAATCACATGAATTGGTGAGAATTCCCCTATTTTTCTTCCTTGAGTATCAATTCTCTGTGACTAATGACAGTATTGCGCTATAATTATGGTAAGAGTTGGTGGTTTTTCTTCTTCTCGTGTCCACACTCATTTCCTTTTTTTTTTTTTTTTCTTTTTTGTTACCTATAGTTTTGTAATCTCTATTATCACCGAGAGGATGAAGGATGAAAAAAGGCAAGTTGATACCAGTATGTTTTATTTATGTAAAACATATTGCTTGGCTGATGTATACACATAATAGTTACCCATAGAAGTATAACCAAGTTCATTTAGTAATTACCGGAGATACAGCAGATCTCATAACCGCGAATCTGTGGAATCGGTATAACTCGTCTTACTCTCGGTTGTGGCTCATCATACTTTGTAAAAGTATTTGCGGTCATTTGAAAACGTGTTTTATCATTTCCGTGACATTCCAAACAGAAGTGCAGGTTCCAGGTCATATTAGAAAAGTTTCTCAACCATTTATATACTTGGAGGAATCAAAAACCAATTTGTGTTTCGATTTTCCCTCTCGTTTTCTTCTGAATGCTGGAAAATGTAAATATATGCATGTGCATAACAGATAAATGAATTGCTCTAATACTAATGTATAGTGACAATCATGCTCAAGTGTCGAGATTAACACCATCACATTCGGTTTGTTTCGGCAATTATGTATGATAGATTCCACTTTGCCCCGATATTCACACCGTTATCTCACTGTTGTACACGATTCTAGAGAGTTGTTCCATTGCAATAATGAAAGAAACAATGAATAAATGAAATAATAGTATTTGATTCAAGATATGTTGTAAGAGAATGGATCATGAGTGATTGCCGTAACTGTCAAGCGTGGATTGTCATCAATAATTCAATGGATATTGGCATGACTATCGATATATTCGAGTTCAACTGGAATTTGTGCGGATCGATTAGAATGATGTATTGCGTCGGCGCTGGAGTATACCATATTGACTTAACAACACAAATTCCTGTACAATTTTCCAAACACAGGGAATGTATATACGGTACGAATATATGAATGTAACTGATCACTATCGAAATGTATACATACATACATCATGCTATTGACGATAAAGAGCAAACAATTCAGTTGGAGACTTTGATGGAAATGACGTTATCGCAGTTCCGTCCACGACGATAAAAGAAAAGGTCCCAATAAATTTCACATGACAAATAGAACGAGATACAATTCATTACAATAAAGCAAACGAAAATATTGTCGAAGTGTTCCGCGTTTGCCCAATGATTTCACACGATCAACTAATGAATCATGCATATTTAGATTATATTTGATGTATCTTCAATTTGTTACATTGATCTCAACTGATACAATTATCGGTTTTAAAGAAATGAATTAACATTATTTCTTCGGTCGTGAGAGAACCAATGAATATTGTACGAGGAGAAGATGGGGCATGCGATAAAGAAGTTGAGAGTTTCGAAAGATACTCATAAAGTAGAAATAATGATTGTATCTAAAGTTTAATTTGTGAATGATTTAGATAAAATGAAACGTAAAATTTACAGCTGAGTTGTAAATATATGAAAAGAAGAAAACATAGCAAACAAATGTTTGGTGAAATTTTTCCTCGTGAATATAATCGCATTGTGTTGATAATTATGGCATTTTTTGTCTATAGAGAAAAAATGATCACTTTAATGAGGGTCATGAAATATTTATCATTATTAAGAATCTCAATATCTAAACCCTCGTGTATGCTATCAAGTTGATCTTATATCCATAAATTCGAATAATCCATACTATAACTCTACGGAATCGCTTAATCTCTTGATGCTCAGTAATGTCGAAGAAGTTGTCGACAAATTCTTCAATCATTTTCTTTTTCTCTTTGTATTTTAAAAAACTTGAATAAATCCATTGGTGATGTCCGCACTTGCTCAAGTAGCCAGAGACAGGTTCAAGTTATAGTCTGACTTCAATCTCTCTTACTCGCTCTCCATGTGCATTTGTGCGGGAAGGCAAACACAACACGAATGCCTGGTGAGGTTAACAAAATGTACTTGCATATATAGTATATATTCAGTGGCACACGCGTGACATTCCGCCGAGTCAGGAAAGCGCTTTGATCTGAGTTATGTATATACAAATCCAGAAAACCGTTGGTGTTGTTCCTGTGTCTTTTCTATACTTGTACTTATAACCATTATTTTCTCGTCTCACTTTTGCTATCCTCTCTTTTCTCTCTTTTCACTTCTCTTTTCTTTTTTGTTTCTCTACTATTTATCTTTACCTGTATTTGACTTCGCAGTTCGTCGAAGTATTCGATAGGGATGTCGGTATGGCGAATGGGACACTTTGTTACTTTCCGCGTGTTCTCCTGTCTTTTTCTCCTCTGACACTTGAAAAAATCCCGTTTGTTTTTATACTTTACGTGAATATCGTAGTGATAAATTCATTACAATCGATTCACTAAAACACATTATTATTTTTTTTTACATTTTGTTTGTACAATTGAGAAAGCGAATGCTTTGGCGCGCGCATTGAACTCAAAAGGGTAAGAATAGAGGAAGAAACGAGTCTAATGTCCGGTATGGTCATACCCCCATGAAAATTCATCGAGCCGTAATAATCTTATCCCCTACCACGTAATAATGACGCATTAATTAATATTTATAGTCTGCCCACGTGGCATGACGCTTCCTCTGCATAATTTGTTTGTTTTTTTCTTTTTTTTTCCATTCTCCCGTCTTTATTCAATTTCTGTTGCTATTTTATTTAGCATATAAAGATGAATATGTTGAACGGCACACGATGAACTTTCCATTCAAGATAGATAATCGATTATGAATATGAAAAAAGCAACAATAGTAATATCTGTATTCAAATTTTACGTTCATAATAGTAATGATAATGTCATTAAAGAAAGGTGTTTATTATTCATTGAGCCACTGTCTCCCAGTTAATTCTTCCGGGTCGTAAACATTATTGGACCTTGGTGATAGAAGAATACCGTTTCTGTTGAGAGTCGACACGAAGATCTTTTTTTCTAAACGTGGGCTAGTTTAATATTAAAAACGATGAGAAGGCGACTATTACAATGATCATTTTCACAGGCAAATGAATAAATGGCGAACAATATATAGGTGCGTGTGTGTGTGTGTGTGTGTGTGAATCACCAAATATGCAACGGAATAGAACAATTTTTTCTTACATCTTGGAAACGTCAAGTTAGCTGACGACAATAAAATTGATCTGAAAATCCTTAGCATCATCGTGCATATGGTTAGTGAGGTGCTTCTGATCACCTGTGGAGAGCGTCAGATGCATCGTTGAGTTTATTTGTATGACCGCTATGGTTGATGATAAAAAACAAGAAAATCGTCGTTCTCTTCAATTTCCACTCTAGAAGTAATTTCATTTTTTCTCAAGCATATTAATAGTACGGGAGATACACCGAAATTTTTTTCCCGAATAAAAATAAATTTCTATCACTAAATCAATTTAATGGTAAAAAAATTTATGTATTTTATTCGCGAAGTTGGTCACATTGCGAAAACAATATTTCATGCCAAAAGTTAATGAATTCTATGGGTGCTTCTTGCTCACGCATAATTAATTGCGACCGAAGTAAATTTATTCGTTGCTCATAAATTTGATATTTGACGGAAACAAACTTTTTTGCTTTTTTGAATCAATCCATATCAATGAGGATATTTTTAATGGAACGACTATGATAAATAAATGGAACAGAAATATATTTTTCTGAGAAAAATATGATTGAGAGTTACAGATGTCGTGACAGCTGTGTTATGCGCTATTAGCATACGTATATATATATATATATACTCACGACTCTTCATTGTACAACCATCAAAAGTGCCAAAGTAAACGAGCGTGACGTATCATAATGTTGATATGCATTTATAGCGTAAAAGCTCTCATAAAAGCTCATCCTAACATCACTTGATTACTCTCAAAGATGGTAAAGAAAATAAGTAAAATATCGATGATGCAAATACTACGTCGAGTTATTGAGAAAAAATATTTTTGATTTATTGCTGACAGAAGATGCGAATCGATTACCACTCTTTACCGACATTTAGTACTCGACAAAATAATCATATGTTTGCGCCTTCTCACCATAGCTTATTATTCATCACAATGTCAATCACTTGGGCATTTATATTCCCAACACGATTGTTTAAACATAGAAGGTTCAACACTTATTCGAGAGAAGAAAAAAATTAATTAGCACTCGTGGATATTATCAATTATTATTGTTTTGTCGAACTGGGTGATGCATCGAGGCGAGTAAAATGGAACAGAGGTATGAGAGTAGTAATGAAAAGTATATCCGCTCTCATGTGCGTGCAGATCGTGGAAAGCGACTGAGAGGAATGTGCGCGCAGACAACGAGACGATATGGTCCAAGTAGGTGATTTACCTACTTCACTATCATTCTCATCTAATTTATATTCACAACCTGTGTTCATCAATATGTAATCGCTTTGATATCGTGTATACTATCAATAATGTTAAATCAACAATAACTCGATTTTTACAGTGGAAGTAGCAATCACTCTGTGGTATATATGCAACGACGGAGAATGAATTGAAACAGATGTGGGAATGTAGAGGAAGAGGAGGTAGGTCTTTCAGTTTCTTCTTTTTCTTTTTATTCGCGTATTAGATCAACGGAAACGAGTCTGAAGGTGATGAAGTGGGTGTGTGTGTGCCAAGAGGTCTCGGTCTCGAAAGACCTTGGCCAAGGCCATTCCTATATTCATATTCTCGTATAATAACATTTATTGTGTTATTATTATTTATTTTATTCATTTAATTTGTCGGATTGTTCTCATGAAAACAATAAATTGATTCCTGGATCAATTATCGCATTGAAAAATATACAAACCTGACAAACATATGAACATCACTTACCTGAGTTGTCTCATGAGTTGTGTGTCCACATCAAGCTTCTTTTTACAATTACTTCAAATTATTATCACACACAGAACATTAATTGTGATGAAATAGATACTGTTCTTCACTTCACATGAAATTTTGTCATCTGCTTTTAATTCCACGAAATAAAACATGTCAGAAATTGGTGAAAACTAATTGATATATCAATGTATTGAATGGTGATGTTGTTGACCGTGACATTGTATATCTTACATGACACACCGGGAAACATAGGAGGGAGATGTAGGAAGTGAAAAAAGAGAGAAGGAATGAAGGGAAGAGTAGGTGGATGGTCTGTGCTGCGTGGTGGTCGGGTAGTTTGTGGGACTCTTCCTCGTCCAACGACGACTCTTCCCTCTTTCCCTTCCTTCCCACCATATTTTTTGCCGTTCAACCTGCTGTGTTCACCTAGCGCTTTTTGCGCGCTCTTGAACACCGCTGATAAACACCAATTCACCACAGAGTCACTCACATTGCCCCATCCTGCTCGTTCTCCCTTATCTGTAAACCTTCTCTTCCTCCTTTTTATTCTTCTTCTTCATTTCACTCGTCTATTTGTATTCCTTCACTTCTATTGGCTGTGGAGTCGTTTATTTGATGAGACTGGAAATGAACAGGTTTCTCGTTTCATTGATGGCACAGAAGGAGGTGGATGGGCGCGTGCCCGTCGACTACCGTTTCAAACTGTGTCTAATTGATTTACTCGTTTTAACAGATTTGATTACATAATTTTTTTCAGCCATTTGTCCGCGTCTAATATAGCCATTCACTCCTATCTTTTGTCAATTCAATTAAATTCTATCAGGCTCTTCAGTATATCTTTTTTAATTTTCAATCGATAAAATAATTTTCACGCATATGTCGTTGGGAATGTCTTTGGAATCAAACTAGATTTGTAGTTGCATTGGACTATTACAGATCATGTATTTTCCATTATATATATTGTATTAGTGAATATATAAATGAACATCCATGACAAATCGACTTTGAGTAGTAACTCTTGAAGACTATTATCATTGCATCAGTAGGAAATGATAGGATACCTACAGTGGAGGGGGAGGTGGAAAAGGAGAATGGGTGGAGGGGGTAAAGTACTTGTGGAATATGGCTACAGTTAGGTAACATGTGGCTAAGTCACCATCTGTCTAGGAAGTCATGGTGGTCAGGGCCAGAGAACTTTCACTCATCCTCTTTGTTGTACCATCTGTATCTTCATTTTTTTTAATCCTCTGAAATCCACGAAAAAAAGAAAAAAAAACATGACGTCCAAAAATCACCAATCTCGTTCCATGTCTTGTCTAATAAATAGCGATATTTTCTTTTGAACCATCCTCACCGATTGAAACTGCTGTCAGAAGAGCGAAAAAAGAGTATGAGCTCTTCACAACCTGCAGCAACAATTATTATAAAACACTTGAATATTCCGCTGAATACGATAATATTCAGGGAGTCGCATGCAAACATTTTTAACAATATTACAGTGATGAATGTCTCCATGGACATGGTAAAAAATGCACCAGCCTTCAGTTCGAGTGGTTGCATTGTTCGAGCCATGGACATAATGATTAGAATCTTGGAGGTAGAATTCAATTGATTCTCCCATCCAGACATCCATTGTGCCATAAGTAATGAATGTTTCTGAAGTGAGCAATCAAATGACAAGTATATCAACCGTCAACTCTCTTGTTTTTTCATTATACTGTGCGTATTACCTGGTAACATAGTTCGTTACCATACCAACACCAGTAGAGTAATTGAGTGAATGCTGCGCCAAGGTATATTACAAATTTCATCAAATTTGATTTCTCCTTCGCACCCTAGGACGTGGAAAAATAATCTGAATGACCAAGAACTCAATTGAAATTGAGAATTGAGCATTTTATCCTTACAAGAACGGCTTGAAAGCCTGTTAAACATATCATGGTGAAACTGGCGAAAAGTTGCATCAACATACTGACACTGAAGATGGCATTGACATCGTCAACGATGTCAATGAGTCTTTGGTGATTTATCACGCATCTTTTGAATCGGAATACGAAGTGTTCGCTAACATTTCCAAATTCATTTTCTAAAAACGGCGAGAAAGTTGATATAATTATTGGGGCTTCGTTGATGTTCATCTCATTTGTAGATTGCTGAGGATTCTTCAACAGTCCAATAGTGTTTACAGATACGTTAGAGTGATATTGATTATTCTGAAATGATCTAGAAGCACAATTTTGATAATTGTACGTGAGAATGATGAGTTGTACATTGATCCATCTCATAAATCCTAGACCTATCGTGTCCATCAATAGAATTGCCGCTACACCGTATGCCACAGCATACATTTGAATGAAGAAAGCTAATTGAAAAAAAGGTGATACTGTCGTGTCAACGGGATAGGCCGCCCTAATCGGAAGGTCACCATTTTTTTTTGGCACGAAAAAAATTAATGCAATCATCAGAATTCCTCCCATACTGCTGAAAAACGTGAAACCTAAATTTTCATAAAAGGTATTGGCCTCTAGGATATTCAAAACTCCTGCATCTGGATGTGAATTTGAAATGAAGTTGATTATATTCAATTTAATGATTTGTGATGAATGAGAAAAATGAATGAGACTCACCAGTGGACCGCCGAAGGTTGCGAATCGGTGTGTATATTGCCTCTGTAAGTTTTTGGATTTGTTTGTGATGATTGTGAAATTTATAAATTTTGAATAATATCACAGACAGTCCAGCTAGATAACATCCATTGTCAGTGACAATGAGCAAATCATCCAAGTGATACAGGAGATCAGCGGCGATAGACGCAATCAAAATCATTATCACTATGATCCCGAGTACACCAGAGAAAATGTGGAAAAGTTTGATGTAAATCGGTGCAGAGAAGTTCAGGCCCCAGATACCGCAGAGTCTGTGATAAAGGATGAACAAGTTATAAACATGAATTGGATGTTGACAGTGAATCTTCACCTAAGTCCAGCAATGGACATAGACAGTACGGTATCATATGCGCGAACTGGCGTCTCCTTCATGACTGGCGATGAAATTTCATTCCTATCTCTTTTTCCGCCGAGCAATCGATAAAACACGTAAAGAAAAAGACAATGGTGTAGTTTTGTTCAGGAATATATATGCGATAAGTGAGTTTATTATGTGATTATATGGAAGATGGTGTTATCTGAGACACAAGCTTTTTGGTGATGATTGCAATGAAATTATATGCTGCAGCGTATTTTTCTAGCCTTTGTGTTACCTAGAATGTATGCTATAGACGTCTGAAAATTATCCTCAGCTGTTACGTTTCCCGTCGTCCGATTTTCTTCATAACCATATTACACCTTCTCCATACGAAAGTGATTCTATGCATCAGACCGTTTATCCGTCTAGATACTGTTGAAAATATTTTTGCATTTTTTTCTTACTAGTATTGTTCAATACGGAGAAAAGAATCAGCTTATTTCGACTGGTGTGTTAGAAATTCTGTGTCAACATTTTGACATTGCAACGGAAACTTTATATGAATGTTATTCTATGGCTTCTCCAAAGCATACTCAGTATGAAAAAAAGAGAAATTCAAAAAATGTTCTCTCTTTACACTCGAGTTGAATATATATGTATATGTGTGTTATCGTAGCGCGGCGAATGATTCATTCAAGCACATAGTTATGAGCACGTGCGATGTCAACTCATATGCAGAGTTCCGAGTTCCACTCTACGTGTGTCTATACGAGATTTTAAGTGCAATAGAATGAGGTTATGGATAGTTTAGATGATCGGAATAATTTCAAGATTTAACGTGTTTCGTATAATTTCGTGATGAAAAAGAAATAAGATATCGTTTTAATGGCATGGGTAATTACTTCTACCACAATTTTTTTTTAATTTGAAAGCAAGCCATTCAATGAGATAAGACGGCTATGAAGAAAAGCGATCAGTATACTCGGCAATCGTCCGTTTCAATCTTCGTCAGCGTGCGGACGACTATATGTATATATATATAGCAGATACCAGAGAAGATGAAGATGAGGAGGAAGAGAACAAACCTGTCGTCATTGGTATACATTTGCATATATACTTGGTAACGAAATTCGTGTGACGTTGATGTGCACGTGTGACATGCAGTTGCATTGAAGAATAAAAATCCTGTTTTGGGTTGCCTTATAACCGTAAACAGGTAGCTCTGAGTCGACAACCCACCAACCAGTTTCTTTCATGCTTACGCTAAAACGACGTTGACGTTCATTCGTTATTTTTCGTTACGAATTTTATGAAAATGAATTGAAAATTACAAACAAATTAGCATAAAAATTATGTCAATTATTATGGTAGACGATGCTTCCAAGTCACTTGAACCTATTTGCGACAGGGTGTAGAAAAACCGAAAGATCACAACAGGGAGAAGGTTTATTGTAATCATCTTCATACTGAACGCGTTGACTCGGGCCTCCTATCACGGATATAAAGCCATTGACCTTCTATTTGTGGAAATATCCTCGGAGAAATTATAGTAATTCTGAAGTCCAAAACTGGCATCTTAGTGGCATGTGAAACAATTTTAAATATACCCTGACGGATTATAATTACCGATTGATCACTATTCTTCATCATAGAGGGTTTTCTTCAGAAGAGTATTTTCAGTCGAACTGTTGATGGTGAACGGGCTACAGGTGGTAATAGAAACAACAATAGAGTAATTACCATTACCATACATATTTTATTGAGAAATATATTATTGCGAGAAGAATCTTCTCGCTGATTCTTGTATGTCAATATTTTTATTCATCCTGTTGGATTATGGTTTTTCATATTGGGGATAACATTATTGAGGGCAATTCACTGGTGAAGTGTATCTATGCGTGCACTTTTCCAATATCTCAATACAAAGGTGCGAATCATCCGTAGTCAAAATACTGTTCATAGTTCCAAGTACAATATAGATCATATATTATTCTCTGGCTACTGGAATTATAGTAAATTTTGGTCCATCATTTTTCTTTTTTTTTTTCTCCTTATTGAAACCAAAGATACGAGATATTGAAAATGGGTCGAGTCATGTGTCTGCGGTTACGTGAGTTAGTAGCGTGAAGAATGAGTAGGAGTTCCGTAAGACCTGCAGTAAAGTAAACATGTCATATATATTTAGTGACATATAGTGGCGACTGTCCGGCATGAAATTAAGAGAGACATATTGTTTGTTTTTTCGTTTATTTGAGCGTATATGTTGTTCCTACCAAGATGAACGTTTGGAGAGACATGTTGAAAAACTTTCCAGCTTTCAACTGTAGTGGTTGTTTTGTACGGCTAAGTGAGATGATCATGAAGGACTTGACATCAGAGAGCGACACAGCTTCCCATCCGCATAACCATTGATTTGTCGTTAAAGAAGCACTCTGAATAAATTTTAAGTATGTAATGTCAACATGAAAAATCGATGTACTAGCTCATTAATTACTTGGTAAAGCAATTGGTTTCCAAACCAGCACCAATTCACTAACTGAGAGCATGCAGCGCCGAGATAAACGACGAATTTCATGAGATTCCTTTTGCCTGCAGCACCCTTATCGAGGGAAAAAAAAAAATAAATGTCACACCCATAAACAATGATGATCATTCAAATTATGAATCTAACCAGTGCTGCTTGAAATGCTGTAAGGCAAATCATGGAAAAGCTGGCGAATAGTTGCATCAACATACTGGATCCGAATATGGTATTGAGTTCATCAATGATACTAATGAATCTCTGATGATGTTTAGTACACGTTTTAAATCTCCAAACAAAAGAATCATTCATTTCCTCTGATTCTCGTTTTTCGAATGGCACGAAGCAACGAATTTCCACTTGTTCCGACTTAACATTGATCGTACCAAAAGAATTCATGATGTCTGCATCAGATGTGTCGGTTGACCCATCGTCAATAGCGTCTTGTTTACACTTTTCATAGTTGCTTCCTAATATCGACAGCTGGACATTAATCCATCGTATGAGAGTTATGACTAAATCGTCCATGAGTACGATTGTAAGAAGACCATAAGTCACACTAAACGCTTGAACACTAAATGCCAATTCGTACATTGGTGATGAAGAGGTGTCAAATGGGAATGATGCTCTTATTGGTAATGCACCCTGTTCCTTGGGCACGAAGAATAGTAAGACAATTACCAACACACTACCAAGACTGAGAAAAAACTTCCCCGACAGGTTTTCGTAGAATATGCATAGTTTCACAGCAGTTTGAATTCCCAAATCTGATAAAATATCGGACGAATTAGCAATATATGAACAGAATGAAAGAAGTTATTCAGTTACCGGACGATTCACTGAGTATGTCTACTGATTCGTGAATGGCTTCGACCAATTTGGAAATTTCTTTGTGTTGACTTTGATATATATGCAGCTTGAATATTATAACTGAGATTCCGGCGAGGTAACATCCGTCATCAGTGACAATTAGTAGATCATCATAGTTGAGTATCAAATCTGCTGCCAATGTCCCAACAAAAATGATGATCATTACGAATGCGAATTTACTGTAGAGATAGTAGAGAAATTTCAGGTGTGATGAAACTGATGAGTGAAGACTCCAAATACCGAAAAATCTACATTTCATACATGTGCACAGATATATTCAAAATTTATTATAAATGATATATCCATGTATGTTTATATATATGTATATATAGTATATCGTGCACTTCCATTGGATTGCAGTGTCTTCACCTCAGTCCCGCAATCTTCATATTCAAGACTTTACGGTGCGTTCCGATCGGCACCCGCTGCTTCATGATGACCACTGGCACGATATATAGCTTTTCGCCTTAGTAGGTACCGAGAACGACTGCGGAAACTCCTAGGCTATCCATTAGACGGCAATTTCGCTCAAAATGCTTTGTAAAACGCTCCAATTTGTTTCGACTTGAATATACTAGTCGGCATTATTTTCCTTCTTATCGAACATTTGTAGCGTGATGATTTGCGTATGAATTTTGAACGTTATACAGCTGTATCTGTGAATGCAGGTGTTGTTTCTTCCTGTTTTATGCAATATATGATGAAAATTGAATTCGCGTGTGATATCGAGCACCTGACTTCTGCAAAACGAAAGCGTCATACAATATTGACAAAAAATTGGTTGGGTGCGATACAATTTTTCCCGCAGCAACTATAATATTCTTGAAAATATGCGGTGATTCATCGGATCGTTCTTCTTGTTGTATGTATTCTATGTGGTTCACATTTTTTTTCTTGGTGCAAAATATAATTAAAAAATTGTTGTTTTCCAATTTTCACTTTAGAATCTTCTCACTTACTTTTACGTAATTATATTCGTTGCTGATGATATAGTTCGACAAAAAAAAATTTTATCCAGTTACATCATGAGACTCGATCTCATAACCGTTGACTTCGGACCGATAGTTGAATGATTGGTAGTGTTAATCTACAATTTTAGCGTAAAATCAATAATTCCCAGCTTACTCTTGGTGAAAAAAATAAAAAAATTTGTCAGAAGTGGGATTCGAACCCACGCCCTCAGAGAGGACCAGAATACCCATCAACTCAGAATACACTGAGAAGGTTTTTACACCTTGAGTCTGGCGCCTTAGACCGCTCGGCCATCCTGACTTTGGTAGAAAATTCGTTCAACATCCTGATAAAGTATTGATTTCATTGCACTGCTATAGTTGAAGATGGAATTGATAAAAAATAGTCAACAAATATTGATTTTTTGCAATGATTTTGTTTTTTCACATAGTTTTGACATTGTTTCTTCATTCAGTATCCATGAAATAAAAAAAATTGTTTCTGCCCGGGATCGAACCGGGGGCCTTGTGCGTGTGAAGCACACGTGATAACCACTACACTACAGAAACACATCAAAGATTAGTTAACAAAACGAACCATATGTGAGGAAAATAATCATTCATATATGATTTGATTCGGAAATGCAATCCGATAATCAACAAAGTGTTTTGTATATTAGCATCTCGAAATTGAATGTTTCCCATAATGGTATTTCAGTGAATGTAATCGGAATGAATAGCAGCGCGCCGATTTCTAGGAATTTAGACGATTTTATATTGAAGACTATGTATAAAATTCATGGAGAAAAATAACTGTGAGTTAAATTAATTCAATACGAGTTTGCATGAGGCAGGTTCTTGGCTGTTTTGCTTCAATGCTTGCCTTCACGCGGGCCAAGTTTTCTCCCCGTTTGTACTTTCCCATAAACTCTCCATCCTTTTATTTCGTCTTGGGAACGATTTTGTACATATATATATGTATAAACGCTATGAATAATAAGTAGATTCGGTGAAAAAATTTTTGAATACTTTCTTTTGGTTATCTTCATAGTGAAGACATGTGTTTATTTTATATGACATTTATATGTATTATATTTTCGAAAAATGTATACATGTCGTTTATCCAATCCTTTCACAAATTTGATTCAAATACTGTTCTATGAAGGTATATAATTGATGCGGGCGCGCCAGAAAGTTAATTGACAATTTTTAATGATTGAGATAATAACAATAATAATAATAACGATTGTGATTGTGATAATAATAATTATTATTTCTTTGACCGTGAGGATTTCTATTCATACTTTTGACACTTCCGACAACCTCATCACAAGAAATAAATATATATACACACACAAGGTGTGCATTGCATTTTAAGAGTACCCTATTTTTCAATGACTTGAAACTGAAAGTTATTGAACTTCATTTGACAAGGGGATATATCGGCGCGGAAAATTTTGACTCCGATCAATTTACTGGACGATTGATGTCAAGTGAATAATAGAAATAAAAAATCACGTTGCATGATATATGAATACGATGACATTAATGAAGAGCAAACGAGACGTGCAATAAATCCAGCCTGCGCAGTTCAGTTGTCGTGCGAGCGGGATGTAATAAAAAATAAAAGAAAAAAATCCTCGCGTACAAACACCTAATGACCACACCTGGGTGTTTAAGAGAAAAGCGAATAGTGCGAGAAGCAGAATGACGACAATAGCAACTTGTGAAATTGTCAGGTGAGCATCACGATTTTCTCGACCTCTTTCTGGCATTATGCGAAATAGTAGCAATGTTAAAAATATGCAATTTGCTGTTACATTATAGGTATTACCGTTGCCAAATTTCTGTGGTATAGTAATAAAAACCGGACTTTGTGCGTCCACACTTCAATTATTGCTAAATAATAATGTGGAAAACTGAGAATGAACGATCGTTAAATAACGAGTTCAAATGATAATTACTTGAGTTGTGGTTGGTCTTGTCTATTTAAAAAACGGAGGCTCTTGTGTATGTAAAAAATAAAAATAATGATGAAGGAAGTGCATATTTTAGGTGGTATAATGAACATCATTTCTCCTTCAGGCGAATGTGAAGGGGACTATTTTTGACGGTTAAATTATGTACCTTATTTTTTTATTTGTCCGCCCCTTTTATATTTCGTTTTGGAGAATCTGCATTAATGTCGTTTATCAATCTTTTTTCTTTTTTCGCTTTATCGGCGTGTAATAACTTCATTCAGATGTATTGCATTTCAATTCCATACACTCAACGGTGTTGAATTGATGAGTCGTTACGACTTTCGACATGTGCGTGATGTTGTAACACATTTAATGTAGTTTGATTGTTGAACACGACAAGCTATAGAACTGACAAATTGTGTACTTAACATACTTACCGACTGCTGAATCAAGAGTGATCGGTCTGACCCTTGGCGAATACATTTCTACTTTTCTTCTCATGCAAACAAGTAGTTTTATACTGTGCTCTGATAGATTAGAAAATAATATTATACCATTCATGGTATCATATATTTTGCACCTGTTTTTGCAGTGGGCTCTACTATCTTGAATGGCAATCGTTCTTTTTTTTTCGAGATTTATAATGAGGGAGAAAAACGTATGAAAATATATGAGGAGGCAGGAGAGAACTTGGGACACTAATTCTTCTCCCACAATCGTCATTATAGCCTCAGGGCTATTCTAAATTACATTCAGGCTTCTTCGTGATATTGTGACGATGTCCTTTCAAAGCCTCCAAGTTTGTCCTAAGAATTGTTATGGGAGTTGATAAGACAACTACAAGACAAAATGTTACGATACAGACCATGCAATCTCATCAATATTTCTCCGTTAATCCGTACAATCATTGTGCTATAGTAATTTTATACGTATTTTATATCGTGTTTTTTGCTTCTTTTTTTTTTTTTTTCGTTCACTCTAAAAAGTATCAGGTCGATGTTTATGTACTTGACGGTGTACTCATAAACCATTGACAGAAAAAGAAAATTTCACAGGAGTAATCAGTAATCAAATTTATTAGACTCTATTGTCTTGAAGAGGGAGCCAAAAATTCTTTTCCGATTTTATGGCGTGGAAAGACGATATAATAAGGCGAGAGAGCGAGCAAGTGAAAGAGAATGCGAGCGAGCGTGAGATGAGAGGGCCTTGAGGTACTGCGAATAACGAGCGAATAAGAATAGCTGAGAACGATCAAGCGTAAGGGAGAAAGATGAAATAGAGACAGAGGGGTTGGATGGTGCACGGAGCAAGGAGCGCGATCTGCTTTTGCAGGGGGGGGGGGGGGGGGGGGGGAGATTTACTGGACTCTCTGGTGGTCGTGCTAAACTTTCCAAACACAGGCCGAGAAAAAGAAAGAGCGCGGACGAGTGAGAGCTTTTGCTTGCCCTTACTCCCATTCTCAAAAACATTAAAGCGGTATAAACGCGACTTAACGGCACTGTCAGGCACGAAATTCTCACCTCCCTTTAATTGCTCTATCGCTTCCTCTCTCGCTCTCCTGACAATGAATTGATTTTTCTCTCCCATCCACTATACGCCCATAATGAAGATTGAGTGGGTGGGAAAGGCACCAGTTGAAAGAGTGCGATATTCGCAGATGAAAGAGATGAAATGTTACGAGAACGTTTTTGAAGTGTATAGACAAATAAATTATTTTGATTTATCATAGTTTGAGGGGATTTGAGTTGTGTGAGATTGCGAATGAGAGGACGACACAACGGCTTCACAAAATCGATTCGAGATAGGTGACAAGAAATCTGTTGACTCAGTAGTATAGGGGCTTGTAATAAAAATAAATATCTTTGAGAGTGTGAGCCTGGTTGTTTCAGGGAGGAAATACTGGTAGTGAATGTGTATGGAGAGAAACGGTGGAAGAGAAGAGAACGGGCATCGCGGAAAAGATGGCTATATTGTTCAGAAAAGAATATATATCTAATGTTGGAAAGATAAAATACTTAACTTCTCAATATTCATATTAAATTTAGGTAAAAAACGTGCCTGATGTAATGTGAAAAAGATAAAAAAAAATGGAGTTGGGTTGTTGCGAGAGAGTGAGGGAGAGACAGTGAGAGAGAGAGAGAGAGAGAGAAAGAGAGAGAGAGATAAATAAAAAAATGAAATAAACGACCGAGCTCGTGCGCGAACTGCTTTGCAAGATGTTGCAAAGTCCATTACAGCCCCTCGGTGGGCTCTCGATCCATACTGCCATACTGTATACACATATGTATTTACATCTGCATGAAAGAAAAAGGAAATATAAAAAATCGCCGCCAACCCCTTGTCTTCAATCGGTAAAACATCACTGCCACTACGGTCATGGAATACGAAAAACGATACACGAATATATAATACGTTACGCGTTTTGAAATCGGAGTTTTCGTGCAAGACAAAATGGCGTTATGACTCAAGAGAGTTGGGTGTATTTAGTACCTGCGGCTGAAATAGGGAGTGAAGAGGGCTTGTAATGCTGATGTTTGAGGGATGATGATAATAAAGAATGTCGAGAAAAAGCCTATATATTGCGAATGCGGTTTTCGTGTGATGGTGAAATAACGGGTTTTGGTCGGAGGCGCGCGAGAGTGCGGCTACCGACAGCGCTCACCCTTTTTCTAGTATATCCGGGGAGCCATTATCGACTTCCGGTTTGTGTCCAACCATCTATATCGAACTATAAGATTTGTGTGATACACTTCAATTATGGATTATACTTTGTTTTTTCATGGATGCACAACGATGTTAATATATTGATATATAAAAGTAGGTAAAATGTGAATTTGAAAAATTGAAATTATGGTGTTGTGATATCGAAAGACTGTAACTTTTATTCTTAAGTATTCTCTTTCGCCCCTTCATCTCATTTCAGAGTTTAGAGGGGGTGGGTTTGTGTGTATGCGTGTGTGTTTGTTTGTGTCTCCGTGCCAAAAGTTTGGTGTATGTCGTTCGGTACAAGGTGTTGGCAGAAAGGAGACTTCGATTCCTTAATTTTTATTATATCGATAAATTTTCCCTTTTTCCGCCTCGAAAAAAATACTTAAACACTCTCGCTTTCACATACTTGTTGTTTAAAACAGGGTGATAGAGGAGTTGAAAGGGGTGAGCTAGAACAACTGAGATAGAGGGCCAGAGACTCGCTTGACAGAACAAATGACCTGTGGATTCGCAATATCTGTTTAACTCACCTCATCCCTACAAATTTAATTGATTTTCTATCGTTACTGTAGGCTTCACTTCTCCAACATATAACGAAAATTTATTCTCCGATATCCGAGTAGTTTCATTGACAGACACATAAACATCAACATGATATTGACAAAAAGCATGAGGAAGTTCACTACAAATCAAGTGTTGAAGAAGTGTTTTATTCTAGAATGTTCCAACATTTTAAATGAAAACGCTTGATTTTGCCGGGATTTGCAGTGCTTATGGTGTTTTTTTCTTTCTTCTCTGTTATCGCGTTTCATAACGTTTTTCCTTATATCCACGAAGTTGGAAATTTTTCCCATTATCATTCCCGGGCGGCACGAGTCACCGGCGAACATGAAGGGTTAGTAGTGATGGTGCTGGTCGAAAGAGAGAAAGATTGCGTGAACCACCAGCAGTGGCAGCAGCAGTGCAATAGCAGCGAGAGTTGGCGACTTTCAAAAACGTATAATTAATTTTCCGTGTCACTCTCTCCTTCTCCCTTTGACTGCCATCCCCTCCGTATCCTTTTTCCCCTTTGCGCTCGCTCCACCCCACTCGTTGAATCCATTGTGCGTCTCTCCCTCCCCCTCCCTGCCTCACACTGTCCTACCGATATCTTCGTCTCCCCCGGCCACAGTGAAGTCCCCGGCGACAATATTGCTGGCCATTTGGTTCGACAGTGGCCGGGTGCTGTCTCTTCAACCAGTATACCGCGGCATCTCTACCCCGTGATAGTAGAAAGGGGTGACTTTCGCAACCCATACCAATTCCCGTAACCGAGCATACCAGGCCCGTCAATATCAGCCACTGTAATTAAACATAACAAATCAACATTTACCATTAAATACAAATGCATATACATTTGTATATAAAGTATTTGTATTTTTCTATATATACGAGGGGATGATTTTTACAGTTGGCTCCGCTTCCGTCACAAAACTATATATGAGAAGGTGGAATATAGCGCATGAAAGCGTCTCATCCTAACCCTCCGTTGTTACGAGAGAACTGGTTAATTGGATAAATGTCCGATGAACAGGATTCAAGGTAGAGATGAGAGGAATGGGGTGAAAGTTACTGACCCCTCATGCTCATGTTCTCTTTGGTTCTCATCACTGGGAATCGTATATATATATCTCATGTCCGTCTCTCTTTTTGAATTATTCTCGTCCATGTTCTTACATATCCGAATACCGAAACTTTTTGCATTATTAATTTATATATATATAGTTTGATAAATAGTTTTGTTATATATATTATAAACATACGAATTCAATTGGTCCGTTAAATTTGTCAGAGACGACAAATATTGTTTATATGTTTGTCACCCCATTGTACAGAAATTAAATCATTTCATTTTATCATTTTTTCTTCTCAGTCTTTTTTATCGTTGGTTGGTGTATAAATATGCTACGTGACGGAAAAGTTTTTGATTAGTTTAATATTTGGACGTTCCAGTGGGGGGTGTATTCCAGTGGGGCGCGTCAATAATGTATTTATATTTATAAAGAGGGGGAGGTTGTTTTTGTTTTCTTCTTCGCATTGTTTGATTTGGTGAGTAAAGAATATTTTTTGATAATAGTCGTGATGGTGAATGGGAGACGGGGTGTAATGTTGAAATTTGTTAAAACACTTTGAGGTAGATTAGGATCCCTAATGTTCCTCGCGTGCCTGCGACGTTTGCACACATACATATACATGTATATTCACATATAACGTAGATATGTGGTGGATGTATTTGCGAGAAAAACCGAGGTACGCTCGAGTATGGAGTGTGCGACGATGGCAAATAAGGTCGCAGAAATTTAATTGCCTTTAATAAATCACCGACAACACTTCCATTTATTGTCAACAAATAATGTTTACTGTGCTGTTACGTCAATCAATGGATATATATATGAATGTTCATAAAATTGGTCATAATTGTTTTCATCATACTGAAGCCATGAACAATTTTATTCTTGTGATTTTTAATTCCAAATTGTGGTGCATTTGCAATTAGGGTGAATAGTCATTATGTTCATGCAAATTGCACAGCGTTTGCCCGCTGCAGATCATTCTTTTCGTGCCTTTAAGTTCATAGCTGGAAACAAAGAGGGACAAAAAAATGGATAGGATGAGAGAAAGAACAGAATAGAAGTTTAAGAGACGACACGATTCCTGATTTAATTATTCTAAGGAGTGGATGAGCGGAAGAAAAAAGAATGATAAAGGGCGAAGCATATACAAGGAATAAATGAGCTTTAATGTCGCGAATATCCCAACGCTAAGGGGAAACGGACAAATATTTTCATCTTCACCACAGTGCATAAATACGAAATAAAAGAAAAAAGGGAAAAGAAGAAAACAATTCTCCATTAATTTATTTTTATTCATTTACATTTTTTTTATTCGTATTTTTTCTTCGAGAATGTAATAAAGGCCATAAAAAAAAGGTGGTGGAGTTTAAAGTCATAATTTCTTGGGTCGGAGAGTGCGGGACAAGCAAGCGAAGACGTGCGGAAACATAACATTCCGTTTTGTTGTTTTTTCTTTTATTTTTTTGCACAATGCTCTCCTCCAAGTAACAGCGACAATAATAACTCTCGAGTCAATGCGCGCGAGAGGCTCTCATAAAAACAAATGTCGTTGGTATATGCGGCTCATATGAATATCCTGATAATATTTTGTCTAATAAAGAAATATAAATATATAATGAGTTATGTAACAATTTGAAGCGATACTTGATGCTTATATTGAAAAATATCTGGTTTTCTACATTACAAGTACAAATATATTGCTTGGAGTGTATAAATTTGAACGTGTGTAATATGGAATGAGATTGTTGAAGAGAAAAGATGTGCGTGAGAGATGGTGAGGGGAAAATTGAAAAACGTGCTTCTCTCAGACCAATAATACACCGACATCCTCTATTTTATTTAAACGGCCTCAGTTTTTCATTACGTTCATTTTCTCGCCCCCATACCACCATGCATTTCCACGCCTCTCACAAAGTGATGCAAGCTCACCATTCGTCAAATATACATTATTTACCATACCCCGTCCATTCTTTTCGCTCATCCACTTTCGTTCTATATACGTTTTTTGATATGTCATTTTTCTAAGACAAACACTCGCATTTCGAAACAGAGACAACTTTATTTTTTTTTATTTTCATATGTATCGAAGTCTTGGGGATTTGCAATAAGCATATAGTATGTTGCTCGATTTCACTTCGACGAACTACCCTGACATTGAAAGTGAGAGGTGGGAGACGGAATGGGTGTTCAAAGTTTTGTGGGGATACAGAGAAAGAATAAACAGAAAAACTTTTTTCCGAGCGTCGGAGAAAAATAGACATTCTCTCCAATCCAAGATTTTACTAACTCTCTCTTCTCTTCTTTCTTCCACGAGAATCGCACACTTAACTCGTACGACCTCGGATATTGAGCTCGATCTATTTCCAAACTCACCCCTGTCGGATATTGCGATAAGAATCATTCCGACTTGTCGTAATGTTTCTGATAAACGAGAAGGAAAAAAAAAAAACAAAAATACATAGATGGCCGCACATCTGAGATTATTTCAACTTGATGTGGAAGCAAAATTAGTCATACACAGACAACAAAATTGAAATTAAATAACCATAAAAATATTTCACTATATCTATGAAATTCAATGATGATATAGTATGTATTATGGAGTGTATGATGTCGAGTTGTGATTGAACGTGAAATCCATCTCGGGAGTAAAAAAAATTGGAGGCTATTAACGCAGCGATAAAGATCCTTACAGCGGATCGTAATCCCGTTAGATTCTCGAGGGACAACAAGCGGGTGGAGTTGGTGAAGAGGTCCGCTTAACACGGCGGCTTTTGGGGCAATAAGCGACGTCTACGAGCCATAGGGTAGAAGAGAGAGAGTGAGCGAGCCAAGTAGGGTGCCGTTGACCGCACGGAAAACCACCCCTGGTCAGCACAAAACTCGCCAAGCAAAAACAACAGGGCCGTGCTCTCTCATCGCATATACTCACATCCACTTTTCTCTTTCTTTTTTTTTTTCTTTCATCTCTCTATATGTTCCACTGCTTTGTCTACTATCGAATGTGGATATGCCGTTGCAAACGGCCTTAAATGATTGGATTGAATAAAAATGAATAAATAAAAAATAAGTAAAAATGAACGAAAGTGAGTGAATCGCTGAGAATTTTAATTTTAATAATATTTTATTGCGTATACTCATTATGCGTATAATAACGTGAATGCATATGCACATATAAAATTGAACAAGGGGAAGAATTGACTTGAAAGGAGTCAAAAGGTAGATAAAAGGAGTGGTTGGAGGGAGTGCGAGAGGGTGAGAGAGACCGCGTACTCCGCGGGCGATTACTTGCTGGAGATGCCTGATGATGGGTCGGTCATATACAGTTATGATCCTTTTGGTTTAAAACTCGCGGGGCTGGAAAAGTCTTTGGGAGGGTCGGGGCAAAGGTATTTAATACGCTGATGGACAATTTTCCCGGGCCTTGTGATATTCGTTGTTGGTAACAGGTCTATAGTGATGTATAAATTGTTGTGAAAGCCAATTATAAATGGAAAACCATTCTCATATATGTTGATTTCTCAATCCAAATCCGGGCAAGTTTACATAAGGATAATTTTAAATTTAATGTGTACGTACAATCGAATATAATATTTACATGTGAATATGTGTATGTTGAATCAACGACGTGTTACCAGATAGGATCATTTAAAGGGTTCAAGTACAGCAATCACGAGCAAAATGTCAATGCAAAATCTTGCGAATGGAACGACCAGTTTCTCTGTAAGTTTTGGTCGTCCCTGCACGTTCTCGGTAATTAAGGACAAATCGCATGTAACAGCTGAACATTAACTCGGCAACGCGACCCTTCATTTACTCGACCGTTAGCCACGAGCCAACCCCTATCTCACACCCCTATTCTACTTACAAACCCCACCACCCATTCCATTCTGATTTCTTGCTGAAATACACTGTGTCACGCGGATATGCACTTGCAATTGGAAAGCTCCATACTTTAAAATGTATAAAATTGTCACATGTCATTGAAATGAAGCCGAATAATGGTGTATAGGAAACTGGAGAAGAAGTGAAATCATGAAAGAATATATATTTTTCTCAGACCATTCACATCTTATTCGCAGAGACGAATTCTTAATTAATGCAATTTTTATCAATACCATTACCATGTATTTTCAAAACAACTGCTAATGTATATTTACCATTGAGATATTTAGAAACTAGTGCGTCTTGATGTAGTTGGTTTCGGACGAACGCTCGAAACAACGAAAAGAAAAGAAAAAAAAATATGAAAACATTTTCAGACCGGAACATCAATTGTCTCATTTTCAACGGGCAACACAAATCATCATAATTTTTTTCCACTCTTCTTTTCAACAACCCCTACTAGGTAAACTCCCTTTTCCCGGCCTATCTCACACTACCACTGAATGGCTTATCTTTAGCGTTTGGTAAGCTTCTGGCGAGAGTAACTACCCAAGAGATATCGACTTCTCTGCATATGTATCAACTCTCTTAGTCGATACTCGATAAAGAGACGGAACGAAAATCCATGATATATCCGCCCTCCAGTGATTTTTTCTTTTCGCTCCATCTCTATATACTGAGAAGAGTGACAGGAACAGAAAAATGCGTGAGAAAAGAACAAAAAACATGCTACACATATATAAAAGCAGTTGGGGCATTTCTCACGAAGTTTCATAGTTTTTTTTTTCTTCTTTTTTTTTTCCACGAAAATGTTTGCAAATATTATACTTTTTGTATTGTGAAAGAATGCGGTTGCAAAATTGTGGGTATAGGGACGGTGAATGGGGATAGCAATATGTTTTTTTGATTTGAAGTAAAAGCTTTTGGTCCTTGAAACCATCGTCTTAAACAACTGTGGCCGATAGTGACATATGTCGTGCCACACAATGGCCATATTTATACCGTATATACTGCATGTAACCGTGTATAATGAAAATTATGTATATGACAAAATTATATGATTATTGAAAAAAAAAAATAAATAAAATAACAACAATGATTTTTATTTTGGCATGCGCTCTATAGTTTCACTTTCGTATAGTATTTGTGTATATTTATATGTAGCCCAATGGGCATTTTTGTTTTTCTCGTATTCGATCGGGTAGCTGTCCCTTCCGACTTCAATGCTGACAGTGCGAAACTATCGCAGAAAAAAACAATATAGCGTGACGGCAGTGGAAAAGATGTGAGGGAAATCTATACTGCACGTGTGTTGTACAACTACAAATACTTTCGCTTTTCTTCTTGATTCGGCAGATTATTTTCAGTATAAAATTGTGACATTTCATTAAAATGAAACCCAATAATGGGTTGGAAACTGGAGATGAAGTGAAAAAATATATACGATATACTATAGGGTAAAATAAGAAATATAAAAATATAGATATATAAATAACAGGTGAAGATTGAATAAAAAAACAAAAAAACGAAAAATGAAAAAAACGTGAAATATTTAAAAAGGGTGATGTAAAGTATGAGGAATAAAAATCGTTTTTGCCAATGTACCAAGTTATTTCATCGCGGGAACGATAATGCTCAGTCACCGCCAACATGACGTAGATTCCCCCTGACGGTGGAAAAACAAAACCGTCGTCGAATGCCTCCTGCATCGACAGGAGACCGTGAGTGGGTTTGGAATACTATGGGGTGAATAGTATGGGATATAGGGACGACGGAGGGTGGAAGAGACACACGATGCGTGGTAGACAGCGGGCCAAACTGGCTGCTCGCTGGTGCGAAGAGCAGGAAGAGCGAGAGCATTTGCATGTGACGATCGTTGAGGCGGAAACTATGCCCTATGTCTTTACTGGATACCATGCCACTTTATCATCATCGCCCGAGATTTCGCATACCTTCCACAAATATAAGCAAATATAACGTCTTATCTATTCTTATATCGAATTGGATTATTCATAAATACATAATTTATTGTTGTTTAAAAATTTTCGGAAATTAAAACAGATTAGTTACTTGGCATTATTTTTTTGTTTCTGAAGGCTTGAGACTGACTTTCAGAGTTTGATATTACGTGAGAATCGAAAATTACGAAATTAACGCAGACGCAGCAGTTACTTAGGGCGACTTAACGAATATAGATTAAAAGTTGTTCCGTCAGTGTGGTGGTGGTGGTGGTGGTGGTGGGTTGAGTTTTTAGGGGATACACTGTGTGCGGGGAATTGAAAGCCTCCAGCGCGGGCTGCGCTGGTCGTTGGTGAGGTTTGCTATGGCCGAGGGAATGGTGTTTGTATTTTAATGAGGGGGGCTATGCTAATCCTCACAGCACGTCGTTTCTCGTACCCTCCCTCACACTTCTCTAACCTACTGCGCTGTCTCATTTACACTCACTGTTTTCCATTTGGTGGATGTGGTCGCGTGTGACGCAAGAAGTAACGATAGGAAAATTCGTGGTGACAACTAAATACGTCGCCCACCCAAACCATTTTTCAAAATAATGGCAAGGGATACGCACCGTAATAAATTAGCACTTCAATCGTGTAGTTGCAAATTTCATAGAGGTGACGGCAGGCCCAACAATCTTTACCTTGTACTTCGATATCGCAACTCGTCGATTTTCCATTTTCTTTTTTTTTTTTTTTCCCCATATACATCGAGCACGAAACAATAATTCATAAGTATCCGTTGTTTCCATTTTTTCTTCTGATCCGATAGAAGTGGTGCTGTTGAAATATGAGAGAAATGAGTGGAAACGAATCAACGGAAATAACAACAACCTAATGGTGGCGCGAGAGAGGGTAGAACAGAATTTCGTCCCCCAACACGCTGTAGCACACGTTTGACCCACTGCCATAATTTAGCAAATCGATACTTGGCGTTTGCATGCTCTATGTCAGTATATGATCGATATTATATGCATGTGTGTCCAATATATATCGACAAACACACACATATATACAAGTTTATACGTAGGCATACATTGGTGATGTGTGATGGGGGTATTTTGTCATTTCGGATCATAATTGATATGGCCCAATTGTATTTACGACGTGTGAATGGATACGTGCATTGCCAACGGTGAAAACCTTATAGACACCTTCTTTATCCGAAAATATTTTCGATAATTCAATTCCCATTTCTCACAATGTCTTCAACTAAAAATATTTTTTTTTTTGGTCTACATCACTGCAAGTTTATATGTATATATTCAGGGACAGTTTTTTTTTTTTTTTTTACTTTTCATTAATGGTCAACGTGACGTTTTTATCAATTATTTTTATATGTATTCGATTTGCAGAGAGACGAAATGTTGGACGACGAGATGGAGGAAAAAAAAAGAAGGGGGAAAACGCAAGTGAACGTGATATTGGTGTTCGAATCTCCTGGATGAGGGGTGACAAAAAGGGACGACAGGATTAGGAGGTGAGTGTGTGTGATGTATTCGTATTAATGTTGACAAAAGTTTCAACCGATTTATATGATGGAGGACAGCGCGCTACACGGTATTGGAGAAAATTATTATGTCACTCCCGGTCTCTCACGTTCTCCCTTACTCTCGTGATTTTGCCGCGCGTTTTTATTTATTTATTTTTTTTTTGTTCTTTTTCCCAACACCGCCTTCCGGCAGTGTAATGGTACTACTGCTGGCATCACATCGATATGTATATTTTCAATATCGAGACAAAACGATATAATCCGTATTTAATTGGAAAACTTCATTTTACTTGCGCTCGAGTGTGTAATCCGTGAAATAATTCCGTTTCGCGCGTCAGATGTAACCTTAACGCGAAAAAATATATGAAAAAATAAATAATCTCCGAATGGAAAGAAAATAATAATGAAATATGAAATTTACTTATTTTTTTCGACAGACTTATAAATGCGAACGATAAAGCACAAATACACAAAAAAAGTGAACAAACAAAAATGGAATAGTGATTCGTGAAAAATGTTAGCGGTTTTCTTCTACATGATGGTGTATACGTATCACGAAGTATATCTGTGTGGGATTAAATTCGAAAAGTTTTCAAGTGCATAAGTTTATAACGTGCGCTATATAATAATACCCACAGAGTATACATGGAAAGTTTGTATAAACAAGACGGGTGAGTTTGGGCCCATATACACGTTCCCTCTGTCATCTGTACGTCTCTGTTTGCTCGGACAGTCTGTTATGTCGCTCTGGTACTTGCCCGTCAGTCTCATGTCATTTGCCGCACACCGTGAACAATGATTAACCTTGTGCGACGCTGGAAAATAACTGCTTTGTGCGTTGTCTCGCTATATTGTGATAGAAGTAAGAGACTGCACAAGAAACAGAGGAAGGATGAATGGATGGACTGGGAAGCATTGTACATGCGTAATTTCGCCACGGCACGGAAGTTTCGCTAAGAAAGTGGAAGCGCGAGCAGGAGGGTATATATATATATATATATATATATATATAGTGATACATATTCTCAATTCTACTTCAAACCCGTAATATATCCAACGTTGACTGTTATTTCGTCTCACAAACCGTTATCGCAGTCGTTATATAATTATGACGGATGTGCCATGTGCTTGCCCGGCGATTCGATTATAAATATTTCACCGCATTACGCTTCATAAATTTCTCATGATGTTTTAAGACACGAAATTTTGTATAGGGTGAGAGTTGGACCCGTGTGCAGGTCTGTCGTATTAAAAATCAATTTGATTGTTCTTTCCTTTTTTTTTTGTTTCTTTTTTTAATTTTTGTTTTTTTCCCCAATACAACAATAAAATAAGTTGATATTTGTTTTTGGGATTGAGAATACAACCAAAGAATAAAAAAGTGCTGATGTCATGCAGAAATATATTCCCTCTCGCGGTGATTGCTCGTGAATCGTAATATAAATGCCAAATAAAATTCGAATAAAAACATTATTACTGGTTGATGGTTATGAGTTTGTTGACACATTAGAGTAGAAAATAATGAATCGAAGGGGTTTTCCAATGTCATGGACACATCACACGAAAGATGAAAAGGACAATTAAATATAGTGACAATCGTTGGAATTTGGTTGAATGATAGGGACAGGGGAGTTCACGGAGTAAAAAACAACCCCTTTTCGACAACGCAGAATTCTCGAGAGAACTTTGCAAAAAAGACTTTGTGATCTTTCCACCTCATTCTCCTTTCTCTGCTCATCTTCTTGTGAATACCAACCCTTGAGAATATTTTTGTGCATCAGACACAACCACCGTCAAAGAGTTCTTTTGTCTCATTCATTACGATCATTATCGCAATGATAATTAAATATTGTCTTGATCTCGCATGTAATTCTTCTTCTTGCTACAAAAAGTCGTGAAACAAAAATATACGTCTGTATCTGAAGTAGATAATCGCAATTGGTTTTTGACTTGAGATTGATTTTTTCTTCAATACTGGGGAAAAAGAGGACAGATTCATTCTCAATACTGGTAAATTGCAATGAAGCATGCGAGCCTCAAGCACCATTCCTTCAAATTTTTTTTCATTTTTTTTTTTTTCCTCTATATATTATGGGCCATTATTGCGAAGCGCTCACGCTCGTCGTCACGTTAATGGGCCCTCCATATATCTCACTCGTTGCTTCAACCCACACGTTACTTCTTTCAATTCCACATCATACCCTCTTGCTTGTCTCTCTATCTCCATCAGCTCATGTATTTGCTCGTATCAAGTATTTTACATTAGACATATATACCTTGTAATTATAAGCTGTAATTTAAGCGTAAGGCGGAAAAAAAAATCATGAAAAAACTTGTCCGCCGTGGAAACAATGACGCATGAATGGTTTGCAGGAGGGTTGAGGCGTTGGATAGGGTTGATTGCAGTGCGACTACAGTCGCCAGCAAAAAGTCCCTTGCGTTCAGAGACTCCTTTGTGAATACGAAAATAGGATTACGTAGGTCGGCTGTATGACGAGGTCATTCGCTTTTCATTCGTTTTCGTCTTTTATTCCTGAACTCGCATCGGTTTCTTCTCCAATCTCCACCTGGCCACGCTTCACCTTTGCGGTCTCCCAGTATAACCAACTTCTCGTCCACTCTCTCGCCCCATTCCTCTGTCACGCTTCCTCTGCCATTCTGTATATTGAAGCGATGCCGCACGAATATTTTTCTCCTGACTTTTATCATGGTCGTTGGTGTTATTAGGGATGACAACAAAAATCTTCATGACACGAACGGCGGTATTTTAGTATTTTTATTTTTCTTTGATTCCACAGCTCTGTTGGCATTCGTTTGCATTAATTTAATCAGCACTACGGCGACACATTGTATAAACATTATTTAAATAATAATAATTATTACTCTTATTATTCTTCATAAATATTCATCTGTGTGCAATTTAATATCGAGAGTCATGGTGAATTGTAATACCTATGGAAGCATGCACAGCAGGGGAGTGAAGGGATGGAGAAGCAAAGTTTTTCATCCAAAAGTTTTTGCGGGAAACAATTGACATCGTAATATTATGCACAACGGAATATTTAGTGTTGAGATTTTATGAAAATTATTTTATTGCATTATTTCATTGTATTATGAAGAAGGTTCGATTATAACTGTAATATTTATCTCCAATTCACATACGTTTGTATGATGACGATGTGTGATGTACGAAAATATGATAGATATTGTTTGCATATGAAATGAAATATTATATTTTATGTGGATATATGGAGAAAGAGGACAAATATTGTCTGGAAAATTGTGAACAATTTTGGACACGGTGAGAAATATTTAATTACGATGAATAATTTGGATATTCGTGGTATTGAAGTTGGGCACTTTTTTTTCTTTATCCTCACATTATTCTACGACATGGACGTACGTTACTCCATAGCGGTTTATGCATGTAGTGGCAAATATGTTGGGGGTGCATGAACTCTTGATATCATAATTTAATTAACAATCGATTATGTGACTTTTTAGTTGACTTGGTGTTTATTAACATACATGGTTATAATTATAGCGTATATAAATAATTTAGTACGAAGTGAAGATGAGATTTAATCGATATTGGTATCATATCGCCTGTGTTACAGGAGAAGTTGGAGTAAAATGTCATATCCCAGATGTATGAACACGCTCCATTATTTATTCAAAGACAGATATGGAATAATTCTCCACAGATATTTGCATTCAATGTCTCAATTATTTCACAATAATTGCATCCACATAATGAATTACTTGACATCAGAAATATATGATTAAGTAATTAAAAAAGTGTAATCAAGTTGAAGATAATTTAATGTTACTTTTTATTTCGTTTTTGTTTGTTTGTTTGTTTTTTTTTTTTTTTTTCGTAGTTTATCGTTATAAACTATAGTTGGTGAAGTCACTGAGGCAAGTGAGACAATATTTTCTCGGTGATTTTAATGTCCCGTCCAATCGCGGTTGGCTCCGTAAAGCCGCGTAAAATAATTTATGATGAAAATACGCATTAAAATAGGAGACTCACCCTTGAAACTACTGTTTTAACGCGCACAAGCGTAGTTACGGGTGTGTGTAAAAACATATCCAAACACTTTATGACAAGTGCGAGTTCGTTCGATGAGGTGGAAAAAATATTCTCATGTAGAGGGTGTTCCTGACAAGATTGCGGGAAAAATTGAGCTTGCCTCCACCATTCCCTTCACTCTACTCCCTCTTCTTTTTCAACCATCAACGACTAATGCCAACCCCCTTCAATGTAATGCCTAGAGAATAGATCCTCTTCTCACTCATGCGAGTCATGATGTGCTTTTCTTCAACAAGAGAGCCCGGTAATCCTGCAATTTGTATTTATTTCCCTCTCAACACTTTTTTTTTTCTTTTTTATTTTTTTCATACTCTATCCTCCCCACCACCAAGGACGTTCAGTAACGATGAAAAATTCCTTCTCTTCATACGGTGGCGGTATGGAAGACATTCTCCGACCAAATTCCCGACGCACCCTCTCAATTTATTTTTCTTTTTTGCAAGCTCATACGCGAGCTCTGTGTTACAAATTTAAATTTGATGAATAATCTTATTTTTCGACTTGGTCGCGAGCAAATTATAGATGCGGAGAGAAAGACGAATTATCAATTCAATTTACTGCACCGGCTTGATATAATAGCTCGAATTTTTTTGTTAATCACGTGGATCGAGGCGGGCGCTTAATCTCAAGTTTTTTCTAGCAATTCTAGTAGGTGTATTGGTGAGTGGAAGAGTGGAAGAGTGGCGCGGAAATTTTTTTTGTAGGAGCAATTAATAACTCGCGAAGCGCCCAGAGGGCTGATCGCCATACAGCATTAGCCATCTTATTATTACGCCGCCGGGTGCTTGGCTCATCAATTTATTGGAATTTTCTCCCTCCTGACCACTCGACCGGTTTCATCTACAGCGCTATTGAAAATTAATAGACATTATTTTTCATCCAACTATCGCAACAATGTTATATGTATATATTTTTCGCTATTGAAAATTACATAATTCATTCTCATTTTTCAATTAAAACAAATTGAAAAAGTTATATCACTCTGGAATATATTGTAATAAATTAATTTATACATGAAAAATGAGTCTAGCTCTAAATTCGATGATATCCATGATGCGACAATAAAAACCATCTCTATTTTGTATTCTGTGTTGGCTTTCTTTTTTCATTGAGTAGAAAAATTGCAATTTCTATGACTATATTATTGGCACAAGTACACTGCACAACGAGATTGGACTTATTGCCATCTCAAAATCTCCTCTTCCACCATTTTCTGTCTACATCTGCCTCCGTCCAACCTCTACATGCGGGCATTTCTATTATGCAATTAGAGAGAAGCTCGTAGAAATTTCTAAGGGAAAATCCCGGACAAGGATAAGAGAGAAAAGCCCAAGGTATATCGCTATCGGACATGACAGGACATGCCCGTCCGCCACACCCTTTCTTCGTTCGAATTTGTGCGGCTTCACGACAAGCCAAACCGCTGCCGTTACCGCCACCCCTATTCCACCCATGTATACTACCCTCTTCTCAGTTTCGGTCACTTGCTTATCTCAAAACACGCACCCTCACTACATCCTCGCTGTATGAATGCAGTACAGTTATGTACATCCGTTGCGTCAACTCTATTGGATTTTATTGAAAATAATTAGCAGTAGTAGAAGCGGTGGAACCGACGTGGGTGAAAACGTCATAAGATTAAGATTTTTGCTCATTTTTTACAACGCAGATGAGCTTCATGAAGTGGTGGTGGACGATAAATTCATATTATTTCAATGGAATCAAAATTTGGATGAAAAAAAAAGGGAGATATAGTTGCGGCATGAATTTATATAATCTCATACAAGTGCATTTTGTTTTGAATCAAAGTTTCATATATAAACATTCATTTCGATATTTTACTCGCGTCAAAGACGCTGATATTTCATTGTTGGCTCTGGTATTTCAAGCAATGTAAATATATATACATGCATTTGATAAGGTTGACATGTGAGGGATAAGCACAGTCGAAGATGATATAATCGGAGATATGAATAGAATATTCAGTGCTGATCGCGAAACACGATGATTGGCTATGCCTAAATTAGGATATTGACGGGGTCATTCTCTTAATCTGAGCTGAAAAGACAACCGATATTTTTATATCCTATTCCATTATTATTCTTCTAAAGTATATTTACTTTATCCTTCCATTACATACATTGAAGAACAAAAAATTTGACATACATGTATACATCACATACATGTTTAATTGGACTTGTTATATAACCGAACGGAAACTCAAATTAGGCATTTTTTATTTAATTACATGGTCACGGCCCAATTTACCTCATGAAAAAAAGGTGAAAAAATACTCCCGGATAGTTGAAAAACTCTGGTATTATGTAAATATCGACAAATGACCGACATGAAAGAGTTGAAGAAAGGACGTAGGTGGATTCTGTATGAAAAAGAAAAAGAAAAAATGATAAAACAAGATTATGTGGTTTTGGAGTCTGTGAAGGAGAATGCACCATCTCGATGGAGGAAAGTGAAAGTGACGCACAGTTATAGTTTCCACGTCACAGATGTCTCTGGAGTTTATGGGGGCTTTCGTACATTCGTTATTACCATTTTAGCTGCATCGAAATTCCCAAACCACTACGACAATCGAATCAGATTAATCGTCATATGTGCGGGTTGATTGTAACAATAAGCTATTCCGCACATTCTCTGTATTCGTTTTCGTGCCTCACGATTATTTCGAGATGCTACAGAGAAAAGAGTAAAAATATATGGGAATGGAATTTTCAGTTACTGCACTCTCTGTTTAGTATATTTAGACTGCTTGTGAATTTTTCATTTCACTCACATGAATATATATATTTCCATCGAATTCACTTGACCCATACGTAATTGGGGGTTGGAAAGTGGGACGCAACGAGGGATGCGAGGATTGCCGACCATCGTCGTGAATCTCTCTCGTCTTACGTTAATTTAATAGAAGGGACGCATGCTGCCCTCACCCGACCCCTTCATTCGCAAGATACGTCGGTTTGGGTAACAGGAGTAGTTATCCAACATCTTAACCCCTTTAACCCACCCTACTGTGTTCTCAAGATTCAATGGCCATTATATACGTGTATAATACATCGAAGCTGCGGT
Organism: Zele albiditarsus; assembly: GCA_958496275.1. NCBI lineage: Eukaryota > Metazoa > Arthropoda > Insecta > Hymenoptera > Braconidae > Zele > Zele albiditarsus. The sequence continues at coordinate 11,701,954 of OY292413.1, read as the reverse complement.
AATATCCCAAAGATTAGAGGTAATATTCCAATATGGACGTTCATTGAAACGTGATTATTAATTCAACATCAAATATTTGAGGGATGATGATTTAAGGGAAATAATATTCACGTGGGTGCAAACAAATATATTGTTTCAATATACGCGACATGTTCACTATCCCCTGAAAGCCAGAGTGAAATCCACCGTCCAGTTGGTGGATGGAGATGGAGTAAGGGGTGGCTTTTCCGACATAGAGTCTCACACGATATGTGAGGGGGGGGGTTTGTGGCAAACGGCATCAGTGGAAGAGGGCGACACAGTGGGAGGAATCCAAAGAGAGTAGAGAATCGGAATGGAAGCTGGACGAGGCAGCGCTGTAAAGGAAACATAAATAAGACAAATAGGGGTGACTCGATGGACAATAGAAAAATATCGAATGTACCAAATGCTCCATAAATCGGAGGGCAGTTCGCGATTTTGGGGGTAGTAAAATAGAGCAAAAGGCGAATGAAGAGAAAGAGAGAGAGAGAGTGAGAGAGAGAGAGAGAGAGAGCGAGGAAACTGTCCACTTTTGCAATAAGTCGTACGATCTTTTTATGTTCCAACGCGTGCTCCTATGTTTTTTTTTTATTTTTCTTTTTCTTTCGCTCGTTCATTCGCCCTTTTTCCAAAACATATCTCCGATATGTTGCGAACATTACTGGTATTCCATTCTATACACTGGCTTATCCAGTGTTTTTTCTTATTGCCGCGCGAAACAAGTGACAGGGATTTCCACGTTGACACGCAAACACGTCGGGATATTACGATAGGGTTGTATTACGGGGGTGGTTTGTTGAAAAGGATTTCATTGCATATATACGTATACATACATATAAGAATCGCTGTAGAATTCCCAGGTTTACGTTTACAGTCTTAACTACAAATTCGACATAGTTACCGAGGCATAAGAGGGTGGATTGTGTCTCGTAAGGGTGGTTAGCTGCGTGCAAAAGCCAATTTCCCCCCTTTCACTAACGCCCCTTACCTCCCAACCATCGTGCTACGGTTCTTCTAGTTGTTAAGAAGTCCCTCTGGGCTAATTTTCCTCCTCGCTCTCGTGCAAAGAAGATCGTTCCACCCCTCGCGCCACTCTTCATCCTCCCATTCTTTGCAACGATTTTACGTTTATCATTTCGTCCTCTTTGCCATTCAGTAAGAACTATTCAATCTGTGTATCTATGCACGGTGATGAGAAAATTTTCAATTCACGTAAAGATGTACATGCAACTAGAAATACAATTCGATGAATAAATGTGTTGATTTATTTAATTTATGGCGCCTTTTTTTTTCTTCCCGATCGTCGTTCACAGAGTCATTTGGCATTGTGGTGATTGCCTTTTCCAAACAATATACCACTGCTCAATATTATTCATAACATGGAATATTTACCGCCATCAGCTGCCAACGCAGAAAAAAAAACATGTGACAATGAATAATAAAAATGGAACAGAAGCAGCGGCGCGAATGTGAGCACGATGTTGTATTGGTGATTTTTAACCCCTCTCATTCTCTTTTATTTGCGAGATCATCAGCAAATACACTTGTAGGTAGCGTGGAGGAAGGTGTAGAAGACAGCTTATTGCGGCAAGTAGCTGCTTGATTTATTACTTATCATCCATGTGAATATAGATATTTAACTTGTCAAAAGGGCAAAACCAACAATATCCATATACAGTAGTTCATCCGCGATCGTTGAAACAATTTATTTGAAAAGCAAAAAAAAATAACAACAAAAACAAAAAGCATATATCCATTCGAATTCTTACATATATATTTATTTGTTTCTTTTTCTCTCGCTTTAGCTCGTTCCGTTCAGAAGTAGATGATGGTGGAGAAAAAAAGTCTTCAAGCTTTTAAAGAAACATTATCGTTGCGACCCCTTACCTTCTCTCTCCATCTCTGCTCTGCTTGCTTTTGCCATTCAGAAGCGGGTAAACTTCGGGATAAATGTGACACCTTTTATCGTCCATATAATAAATACCGCCGCCTCATCTATAAAACAAACGACCCTACCCGAATTCAGGGTGAACCCACTGCCGCCTACCCCTCTTTTCGTGAGTAAAAGAATATTTTCAGTTTGAAAAAAAAAAAAAAAAACAAAAAAAAAACAAAATTATTGTTTTCAATTTCAATTTATTCGATATGTGTTTTTATGAGTTCCGAATTCAACTGCCAATAAATTCATTCACACTCAAATTTGGAATTATCCAAAATTATTGTCCAATGTGAAATTTCGAGATATGAATGAGAAGTAGAGTTATCAAAAAAAAAAAGGTGAAATTCTTTCTCACTTGGCATATTGTGCAAAAATGGGTTTAATTAAATTTATGGCTTTGGTTTCAAATCCCGTTCCTTTCTGGACGTATGTGTAAATCATTATTGTACTTGATATATGAAGGATAAACAAGTTTCTCATAATTTTATTGTATACCATATTCACCACTTGCTGTTCTATACTACTTAACGTTTATACATCCACTTGTCAACTACCCTCTTTGTTTCACTCTAACCTACCCCTATGTCTCGTCCTTATAGTAGTTTGAAGTAGAAGATATTGCCCGCAGTGGCGCGCCTTGCTAATGACCCGACGCCTCCTCGGATACCGGCAATTGCTTAAATATAGATTAAATACGAGTACACGCAAGTAGGAAACCTCTAGTTCACAGTATATATAGGAGTGGTATGGAGGAATGGGGTGGAAGGGGGTGAGTATGAGACAGGAGAAATGGAGACAACCCCTCGTGTGGCAAACGAGAAGGCCATAAATCGCGCGATAATTCGCGCTCTGTGCGAGACACGCCGGTTGTTCGAATAATTATATCCCTCGTATTCCTCGCGGGAAAATAAAATCATTTCAAACTGGTCTGTTTATATGTATATATATATAAATTTATTATATTATATTTTATATATTCATGTATACATATGTATATTGTGTGTTGGGGGATGTGGGGATGTGGAGAGAGGAGTCTACATTCGTGATACAGATCGAACAACAACGTCTCAGATTTTCAATGATCAACCAATTGCTAATTGCATTTTTAATAAAAGTAAACAGTGTCGATTCACGTTGTGGGAATTACAAGATAGCGATCACATTGTGGGGATTTGGTGAGTTTGTCAGTGATAATAGTGGAGATAAGTAAGTGGGGCGGCGCCAGCGGGGCGTTGTACTTTTTTTTCACAATATTTATTTTTTGACACGATTATTAATTTCGCCGTGTGAAAAATAGCTATATCTATTGACTGCATTGAACTGAACCAATATCCCATTTCTTGTATTTCAACACTGTTGTATATACATATGAATGTGCGAGATTCTGCATCCCTCCGGATATTCAGAAGCTACGTTCGATCGCGCTGTAGATAGGGTGTTGAAGGTGGTTGGCAGTGACATCGGAAATCGTATATTTATATATCTATATATATATATATTTATGTATAATGACGACAAGACGAGAGACGTGATCAATCTCTTTTAACGGCTTCGTCACAATTTCGTTGGGGATTAGACGACTGTGATGGTGAGTAGTGTAGGTGTGTATCATGAAATAGGGGTGGATGAATATAGTTGGTGTGTGCAAAATGAGGGAGCGTGCAAAGCATTTTCGCGCAATTCTACATTTTAATTTAAGCCTTCTACATTTGCCATTATTTTATTTCATTGCACTTTGTTGCATTATGAAAATATGGATGGTAAAAAAAATGAGGTGTGTTGTATGATACTCACGGTGTCACTCTTAACTTAACACCCTTATTCGTCCAATTATGTTCTTGAGTACACGTAGTTTCGGATGGAAGCGCCCTATTATGCAAATATACAAGGTGAAATTGTCTGGACCTGAGTATGATCGTTCCGAGATGACCCTACTTGAAGGTGCGTTTACGGCAAGGGCGTGAGTTGAAACAGGCGGCTGTAACGATTTTACAAGTGTGTAGTTCTCGCCATGCATAAATGTGTGAAAAATAAGCGACCACAAAAACAGCAATGAAACTCGCAATGACATCGCAGAAACATTTTCATCATCATCATTTATCGTTTACGGAGTTATTGACAATTGTGAAAACGAAACCGCTCGTTTGTTGCACTCAATGACATATGAATGTTAAATTTTTCATTTATTTCCTGTAAATATTGCCAGTGATGAAGAAGTGGGATTCAATGTACACGCTCGTCATTTCTCATAGCAATTGCGAGGTATCGATCATCAACTATAGTGTCTATGTGGATTAATTGAAAATTGTAGGATATTATCGATGAGTATAATGAAATTGAGACCACTGTGGCGCGATAATTTCAATTGCAATTCACATAATCTACATTTATGTGTCAGTATACACATTTGCTGAAATTTTATAAATATGTATAGAGAAGTGCAGTCACTAATGGTAAATAAATAATTTTTCCATTTGAGGTATATAAAAAGAAGGGTTGAATGGGATGCGAGGTAATAGCGGTCGATTGAACAGTATAGATGATGCATACATGCAATAGTTTCAAGATATTCTGTATAGTGTATACTCAACTAGTTGGCATTGAGTTTGACCCGGTAGTATCAGTTTGTGTATAATGCGGCGACCTTTTCTCACACACCATTACCATCATCATCAGTTTTCCTTCACTCTGGTGATGGTTGAGGTGAATGGGATGCGAGTACTTGTTATCGATGCTTGTGCAACATTACTTTGCGCTACAGGTCACTTTGACTATTGTCCAAATGCAATAGCATGTGACAACAAACAAACAGATATCACACAACAAAATGGGTTGGTTTATTTCAAGTTTGACACGTTTCACGAGTTGCAACTATGTTCATATAACATATATATATGGAGGGTTGATTTTCAAATCAATCGATTTCAAGCCCACATGTCTCACATTCTGACATAATTACGAGTATCGAAAAAAGTTTCATATCTTCTCATTGCAAACAATCATTAGATATGTAGAATGAAATCATTTGTGAGATTGAGATTTCACAAATATTGATTGTGGATGGTGTGTAGAGGAAAATGGTGGTGGAAAATTGCAATGGTGAGAGCATGCGACTCTGCATAGTTTAGATTAAAGGCATAATAAGCAAAAAACACAATGTCAAAAATAGATATGTATAGATAGATATCGCGGTATATATTACGAACACGGCGTTATTACGACACACGTAGTATATATAGAGAGAAGGGAGCGCACGGCGTGCGTACCAATGCGCCGACTCAGTAGCCGCGTGGCTGTGGCGCTCGAAGGTTTTCGCGGCGGAGTAAATTCGAGGCGCTGCAGAGTCGCGACGGCAGCCACCGGCGCGCGAGGCATACACGCACCCGGTCACACACTTCTCCCTTTTGTTTTGCGGTCGTACGTACGAGAAAAAATAAGCATCGAACAAATAAATATAATAGCAGCTATATATTACGACAAACTGGAGATAAAAAATAATTTTTGGCGTGGCATCAATGTTCAGTTTTTTATTCCAAGTAATAAAGAGAATCGTAGATATTATCTGATAAAGGAAAATACAAAAACTGGTGGTGACGTTTATCGATATAATACCCTGTAAACACGTGGCTCCGGCGCACGCGGCCAACATTGACTGGGCAGAGAGGGGACCGGAAAAGAGAAGGGGTAGGGGGTGGGACAATAACAAAGAGCTAAATAGAGAGAGAGAGAGAGAGAGAGAGAGGGAGCGGGAGATAGAGGTTAAGAGAGAGAGAGAGTGGGAGTGAGAGAGAGAGAGAGAGAAAGAGACACAGACAGACAGATAGACAGACAGACAGACAGACAGACAGACAGACAGATAGACAGACACACACGCACACAAACTCACAGACTCACAGAGACAGATATAAACGTATAAATAGACAAATTTGCCGAGAAACACACGTAAAGACAGAGAAGAAAAATACAATTTTTTTTTTCTTCGGCCTATACGACCTTGAGGATCTTCAAGTACGGGCGAACGAGCGACGGTGGGTGAAGGTGATTCCACCAAGTGGGATATGCTGGAGCCACGCTGGAGACCCGTCCAGGTAGAATGTTCATCATCATGTCCAAACAAGATCCAAACATTGCACATCACTTTTATGACCATATGATGCACACTGTTGTGTATCTCCCTTCTTTCTCGCTCTCTCTCTTCATCTGTTTCTACCGCTTTCACGCTTTCCCACTGTCAGCCTCAAACGCTCTTTCACCCTCACTCAACCCACATCCACAACATTCGCTCTTTGCATTTCCGCACTCCTATTTTTTTCTGTAAAAATTTCACGACGATTTTTTCTCTTTGAATGCGCACTTTTTTTTACAGCTTCGCTACTCAGTAGTTACATATTCGCACCTGTACAGTCATAATATTTTTCATAGGCTCCCAAGTCTAACTTGATCAACGCGATAGAGATAATCCATGTATAATATACACACATAGTTATAAATATATGAAGCATATACGTAAAACCATCATGAGATAGATAATTTTGTCGTTTCAATTCATGTTTCAAGGATATTTTCAAATGTCTCATGTGTTATAGCGTACATATTTGTATTCATTATGTGTGCCAATATGTGTACGTCGTGTGTTTGGGTGTGTGTAAATGAAGGATATTTTTCAATTTTACACGTATAGGTGCGTTGACGAAAAACGAACGCAAAATCCGAAAGAGAATGCGGACACAGTGAACAAAAGTATCTACAAATCAATTCATAGGTCTGTTCTATTCTGAAAAATTTTGTGATCGATTTGATACATGAGAATTGAGGGTGAAAAAGAATAGCTATGTTAACCACGCGACTTTTCTTATATTGACATTCATGTTGGTGACGCTCTCGCCACCTTTTATATAGTGAACAGATTATATATGTGTATATAATGTGTACACCCAATGTATCAGATGTATTGAAATTTTACTTTTATCCACCATATGTATATATTTATTCTTTATGTGCAATGTATCATTATATGAATGAAGAAGCAAGATCGAGAGACCCAATGGCAGTGAGTGGGATATAATTGAGAGACATTGTGCATTGCCTGGTGTCATAACAGCTTTTTTTTCTCCTTTCCTATTTTACCACACTTCTTTTTCTCTGTTTATCTTATTCTTCACTTTTTTTATTCCAACTTTTTTTTCTTAAGAGTGCACAGTCGTCGGGAGTCTCTAGAGGGTGGTATGCGTCGGTTGGTTAGGATGGTATATTCTGAGAATGTTGTAGAATTCCCAAGGGGGGTTAGATGAGAGCAGTAGGTGGAACGATATGGAGACGGAGGCGGTCCTAGTCTCCACGATGGGCGTTAAAGAAGTGGGTGGGTGGTTGACGTTCAACCACCCTCTGCGACACAACCCTTCTCCTCTGTTCCCCCGTGTGTTACCACACATTCATGGATAGGGTCCATTCCGCCGATACTTCTGATATCTTGCTGCTTTCCATTTTGCGCTCCAGCACCAATCGATTCTCTACATAATTGCCCCCCCCCCCCCCCCCCCCCCCCACATTGACCCCGAAGAAAAAAAAATAATTTTTGCCCTTGCATTCATTACTTTATTTGATGAAAAATATTTTTGTTTGTGTTTATTCACAATATAAATACCGTTTGAAATTTGACTTGGAGCAGTAAATTTTCAACCATTTGAAGATGCGCCGACAAAATTTGGGTCGGGTCTCCTACGACGCATCTTCTTGTGCTTACGAGCGCACGGTGGGTTGCGAAAGGGAGTATTGTACCCGGGCCGGGTGTATTCTCGTGGTGGTATTGGGATAGCTCCTGGTGGTGGTGGTGGTGGTGGTGGTGCCGCTGCTGCTGCTGCTGCGCCGTTGCATCTCTCTCTCTTGCCCACTTCCGGCCTTGCACAAGCTCCACCCACTTTTATATTAATCACGTCTTGGTTTTATCACCCCCTCGTACCTTTTTCTGTATTACTACCTATCGCTATGCTCTCCGCCAGTCTGCTATGTTGTCCCCTGCCACCCAAAAGCATCACCGTTTCCCATCCTCTTTCTTTATCTCTTCAGCGATTTTCTTCAGCTATATGTGGATGCCCGGGAGGACCACACCTCTGCCTTTGGCTTTATTCATGTCCTGTCATGTAGTCTCGTCTTATTTTCATTTTATGATTTTCATCATTGATTTATGCACACATCATCCACACTACAGAATTACACAATTATATATGTATTGTTCAATGATTATAAATACATTGTGTTAATACGATGGATATATGGTTTGTTGGGATTTTGAATAATGCAACCTGTAACAAGGTGGAGAGAGGATAGAGGAAAGGAAATGTAAATTTCGAGTCGTGGTTTTGGTCAATGTATCAGAGGTTGTGATGATGTACATGGCAGTGCATTAGGATGGCATGAGAGGGTGAGAAATACGTTCGACGGGTGGTTGTCAATTGAAATGTGATCCATCGATGCGATCGCGGTACAGTGACAAGTATTATACCAACTAATATATATTATGGCATGAGAATAGTGAAGGGATGGTGATGGCGTTGGGGAGAGAGTTGATAGTTGACTTGTTACGTTGTCCAATGCCGCTTGAATTCGATGATTTGCCGATCTGTGACTCCGTGTAGAATGTGCTATCACTCGAAACGGTCATAACCCACGAGATCAACAATGTTCGTTTGCCATCGTCGCCAACGCGACGCATTAAATTATAATCGTGTTTGCTAGAAACACGATGACGCCCCAAATTGTCGCGTCAACCAAACTCCTCATCCCTTTATGCACCTCTATTTCACTCTCCATTTCTCTCGCTCTCTCCCTCGTTTACCCACGCTCACTCACCCTTTCACGGTCTCATCCCTTTTCATTCATTAAAAAAATTAATTAGTCATCGTGTTTACAAAATTGCAATACACACGATATCGTTCAGAATAATAATAAAAAAAAAAAAAACTTGACAATATTTTTTATTCCTCCCGGGATTTGATAGGGGATGACATTTTTTATTTATTTTCCCGAGGAATTGAGTGGGATAAAAAAAATTATTGAGCGTGTGAGGTTCAAGGCCGTCGATTATTAATTCCCATCGGACGCAAATCGAGAGGTCCACCCCTTTTTAACTGCCTCTCATCCACCTTGCCAATTCATCCCTCGCTATTCTGTGCTATTTCTCGCTACACTGCGGCTTTGCATACTCGATATTTTTCCATATTTTCTTTCTTTGTTTGCACCTACGGCATATGCGACGACAAGGTTCGAAGTGCACTCGCAGATTATTTCAGAATAAAGCACATACGTGCATACGTGTATGGGTGTCTATGTGTTTTTCTTTTTGTTTCAGCCTCTTTCTCCCCTTTTTCTACCTTCTCATCCCCGTCCTAACCTTCACAAATACCTTTTTCTTCCCTGGCTCTTTCGATGTTTCTCATTCAGCAATATTTATCGTTGGTATACATCACATTCTTCATGTATCTTCCTACCTTATGTATATATGTACAATAATGACATTGGTGCATGATTCAAACAGACAGCAAAGTGTATATCAATTGAGCTTTGTCATGTGCTGTAACGAGACAATGAAATAGTAACGGAAAGAGAAAAATCTATCAAGTGTTATTGATTAACAAAAGATATTCATAATTGAATGATTCCAAGATAATTCGCTGTTATTATTTTGTATGTTATCAAAATATTAAACTACACACATAGATGAGTGCGAGATGTCTATTTGAAGTGAGAAGGAGTGAGAGAGGGAGCGAGGAGCCGTGACCGAGGGAATCGCACGCAAGGCGAGGGCTATATAGGCCTCGACTTCGTGCTCGGTGGTCGTCAGGGAACTCTTATCAGTTTGTCGACACCGTTTGCGCGGCTGTCGGTGAAATGCCAATCGTCTCGCTCTCTGTCCCCCTCGTTTGCTATGGTGTGCTCGTCTCTTTACTTTGTCGCTCAAACTCCAACGTTCTTGAAAACCATTCGGTCTAAAATATCACAAATTATTCTTGATTCGCAAAATATAAATGTTTGTATTTTGCTTTGTTTGTTTTTGTTTTTGTTTGTTTTTTTTTTTCGTTCCCCTCTAATTTCCCAGTATGCAATTTTTTTTTATTCAGTCGGGAGTGAATTTTTTTATATATAGTGACGCAAAATTGAGTGTGGTAAAATTTAGTGTGGTTTAAAAATTTCATATTCAATATTCATGGTATGAGAAGACATTGGTGCATTTGGAAATGTGTTTCTCCATTTTTTGGAACGGAGGCGGTATAAAAATTTTTCATTTGTGAGTGTATGGGGCATAACGGATGAGAAAGAATAAAAAAATTAATCGTTAAATCAGTCATTGAACCCGAAACTGATTAAACAAAATTTGCTCCATGCAAAAAAAAAAAAAGTGTTGGAATTTTTTTTTTCTCTCTCCGAAAGTTTACTTAAGCATTGCATGGTGATAGGTTGCCTCCAAGTTAGAGACATCTTATCAAGTTTCGCATATTTTGTTTACTCGATAATGTTGTGTGGATGATAACGCTCAAATTTATTTATTACATATATTCCGTTCTCTTTTTCATCATTTTCTTCGACATTTTTTCACCATTTTCCACCACCTCATGCTTTCATTATTTATTCTGATAGCAACCATAATTATATATTTTTTTCGATATAAAGTGTTCATTGAGAGTGCTCCAGTTATCTCATCACAGCTATTTCCCAATGACATAACGCTTTCATATACACATATATGATTTGCGGGCAGATTTACGCGTGGGTTGGATCGTACGCTATTTATGATAATGATGTATAGCAGCAGCATGAGTGCGGTTTTGTGATGAACCCACCTCCACATTGACCGCTCTTCTCCTCGCAATAATCCACTGTAATCTATAAACTATTTAAACTGAGAAACATACTGCAGCTTCAAAACCCACACACGGAAAAACGTTTAATATATATATATATATACTTTAGTTACACACATTAGCTATATAAAATGCATTGCGGAAGGGAAACGCGGACAAGTGTTGCGTTGGCAGTAATGTACATGATGCAGTAACAACTGAACGAGGCGTGATATGTTGGTACACGGATGACGACAACTAGATAGGGAGGACGAGAGAGGGAGAGAGAGTGAGATGAGAACGACTCTACTTGATGGCACAGTATACCGAATCTACTTAACGCTGTCCCTGATGATGCACACCACACACCATCATATGAATGCGTCGTGCGAGCTGTAAGCGAGAGTATGCGATATAGGGCCAGGGATAATCGCGCAAAAGACGATTGGTGGCTTCCTGCTAGTGTTCACGTGAGCCGACTCTTTACCCGTGCTTCTATACATACGCATCAATACGTGTATATAATATTATTCTTCATTATGTATACAGATGAATGGTAATTTTTTATCATGCTGTAAATCGTGAAAAATATCAATTAGACGTCCAAGTTTTATCCCTCCCCTTTATGGTTGCGTTTCTCTTCCATTCGACATTTCGTTCAAGTAGTTTAATCAATTATTCCGTATTTTATCGTTAATAACAACTCTCAAGTATTCCGCAACTCATAAGTTATCCAACAGTGCGACTCCATCTTTTTAATTACTGATATTTCCATTGAGAAATTCATGGGTTTGGATTATGTTGAATAGTGATACTGATTATGATGATGATGATGACGATGATGATGATGATGATGATGATGATGATGATGATGATGATGATGATGATGATGGTGACACAATAATAAACCGCGGGCGTGCGCGGGCCACTTTGCAATATCACGCCATCTATTTAGTAATAGAAACAACGGAAGAGCCTAATTTTGTGAGTAGCCTATCCCACCATTCGTCGTTCTCTCCGCCATTAAACACGTACCTACACTCGTTATAGGCGCATGTGCGTTGTGATACACATACTATTATATATATATATATATATTTATACTCATCTCTTTCATTCTTGCGATTTGCCATCGTCACACTGTGTTCACACAAGCGCGCAAGCTTTACCTACTTAATTATACCGAGTGGACAACTAGATGCGATAAGCGATTTACATGTGGAACGGCGCGATAGATTTACACTGACTGTCTGACTACGTACGTCTGTTTCTACTTCTGCACATTTACGCATTATTCTCACATGTATGTAGAATTTTACCACGTTTTCCATCCACATTTTCTTTCAAAATCAGACAGCAAGTTTAGGTATTCGAGAATTTTTTATCTCCATTCTTCGCCATTATTAAATTTTATTGTGATGCCGAAAGTATAAGAAAATTGATTGCACACAATTATATAACTTTCAATTTATTGTGATCGATATCTGGTATTATATGTTCTTGTTTATACCGATCAGATATACACAATGGTATAGAAAAATGTCCTACATGAATTATATACGTGATTGTAATGAGAAAAAAAATTTTTCTTCGTCAGACATTTTTCATTGTTTGTTCACTTTTTTTTTTTATTTTCTATCTTTCCACGTTGCATAATATTAAATTTGGAAATGAGGTGAATGGCCTGTGCGAGCGAGATGGTGCAATAGAAGAAGTGAGAAGGAGACAGAGAGTTGTAAGTTGTCCGTTGATAAATTCACGACGATGTGAGGCTGAATGTCCCATTGATGATAGAAAGAGACATTGTGAAAAGGGAAAGCGAGAGTGAGACATTGAAGAGTTTAGAAGAGGGAAGACACAGAAGGAGAGATAACACAAGGAGAGCGGAAGGGGTGAAGAAAAGCTTGGCCCGTGCCACGCAGACATTTAGTATTAATAGTTATGAATCTAGAATAGAAACCAACTCATGCTCGCGTGTGCTGTTTGCAATATATATATATATATATATATATGGGCGAGTGAGAGCGTGAGCAGGAGAGAGAGAGAGAGAGATCTTATAGCTAATCCACATAACGTCATAGTAAAAAAATTTTTGGGATATCTTGCAGATTACTGTGAAATTTTTATCTTCTTGAATCGCTTCATCTTCATTGTTATTTTCTATTCATACAATCATGAAAATTCTCAATAATTAATATATATATATATATATATAGTGGATCATAATTGGTGAACTCTGAGGTCACAATGGTCCTCCGGATGTCTTGCAAGCACTAAACACGTAATTTTTCATTTCTATCTTTCGCTCACTATTTTCATTCCGCTATCCATTCTAATTATATCTAGCATCGAAATTAAAGTTACCACGACTTGTAGATGGTGGAAGGAAGTAAAGTTCGAGTGCGCACGATTGATGCAACGGATGAAAATAATAATAACAAAAATAATAATCCGAACGTATAAAATGAAAATCAGAACAATACATTGAGTTCCTCCCGATGGGAGTTGTCAAGTGTCTTTGACATTCACTCTTTATATGTTTCTATTTCATGGGACAAAAGGGATCACTTTGAAATCAATCGATGCGGAGTACATAATTTTTTATTCCACTTTACCTTTGACGAATTCTGCCCTCAATGGTATTATAACTGTATAAACACACACACACACACGCGAGCATATATTCATGGTTTTTATAATGTGAAGAATAATAACTCGACGTTAGTTCACACAAAGTTTTCCTTTTTTTTCAATTTTATTTTCCACAGCTCTCGATGCGTAAAAAAGTCAAGTGCATGATGCATTGAAAAACAAAAAAGAAATATATTATGCAAGACATTGAAAACTGCATTATATTGCAATGCATATACGTTCGTTATGTTGCATATTCCTGATCGAGCGCAATTATTTTTTTTCTCCTTTCACATTCATTTCAGCTTCTCCTACATTCACCCCCCTCACTACAAGTATCATTATTATCATTTCATCAGTGTATGACAGAAGATGTTGAGTGAAGCGACACACGATTTCATATCATTGAGATTTCAGAAAAATTTTTCATACTATAAATTTCAACAAGGATTTATCATGTAAATTCAAAACATATGTTGATATATTAGAATATACGTATACATCTGTATATAAATATATGTATATATGTATTATTCAATTTTTTCGAAGTAAATAATTGATTAATTAAAATTGAGGTAGAATGAGAATTGGGGCAAACGAAATAATTGCGACGCACGGACACTTGAAGATGGATTGTGGGCATCGTTATAATGCCGAAGTGTCATATTTATAATTACACGCAAGATGGAGCATGGCAAAGCAGTAGTCTTCCTCGGATGCTTGTCGACTCGCTGCTTGATTTACAATCGATTCCAACGAGTATGTTGCACCGCTGAAATTTATTAAAAGCATCAAAGCGAAGAGCTTGCGAGTGGCTTGAAATGCCTCCAAGTAGTATTAGCCCGATGCGCTTGCATGATGTTTAGCGCGAAATAGCCACACGTAAATCTCGCAGACATGAGAAATCTTCACATTAGCTATACATATATATATATATATATTGCTCAATTCGCGTTAACAGTATATACTTATGTATAGTAAAGTGTTTATACGATTGTGGATGTAGTCGGATTTGTGCTTGTGACTCTCTCTCTCTCTCTCTCTCTGCTACTCGTTCACACAAGCACTCGTTTGTCCATTGGCCGATGTTTGCTGCGGATGAAACTTACGCAATTGTAATTTAGATCCTACCGTTCAAATTAACTTTGGCCATTAACAGTCCAATTCTGTCGCTCTCTCACTCCTCACCCTCCTTACCTCGCTCTATATTTTTATAATTACAAATACACCGATCCGTGCACTGTCGCTGCCATTGATTTATTATCAATCACAATGAAAATATGCCATTTAGTATTTTATGACATTAATAGAGGTATACATCTATATAGGTACATGCATAATGATATTTAGCGCTATTTATTGTAATTTAACAAGTTCCATTCCCTGTATTGCACTGATGGAAAAATCAATATAAGATTGCAGCGAAAGCCTGAGAGAGCGGGCAAAGATTGCTGATAGGTTGAAACTATGGTGCGAAGGGGTGTGTTGCAGAAGGAAATGATCAGACATGGCATTGTCGAGAGAATGTAACTATATACTATTCCGGATTAGTTGGCATTTCAGTCCGAGAGTCGAACAATGCGACCTCAGCGACACGCCTTCGTTCTGCTCATGCCGCACATTTTTTTTTCTATCCCTCTTTCGTTCGTCCCTTCTCTTCGGTCATCCCTTCAATTTCTAGCCGTGCACCACGGTCATCCTTACAATTCTTCATGATGAAAAGACAGAGTGACACAACTTGGAATGGAGTGTGGGGGAGGTGACAAATTATCTCACACAAACTATTTTCGTGACATCGCATCACCTATATGTATATAATATAAATATAATAAATAATTCGAATGATTAATTTTCATTTTTCATTTTATTTTGTTTTTACACTCAATTTGTAAATGGCGACAATTTCTATTTTAATTTTGAAATAAAGCACAGTATTAAGTTGTGAAAATATGATTAGTATATCATTATGGAATGAGGGCACGTTGAAATTGAGTTTATTGAGCAGTTTTCGCGACATTGTGCGCCACCGCCCCCTGCTCAGGTTCAAGGGGAATGAAAATGCTCGTAAAAGACAACGACAAAGTCTGGTGATGGTGCTCTCTTGGATTCTCCTTGAAGGCACCGTGCAGTGACGCGGATATCGAAAATGAGAACGAAATTTATTTGTATATGCATATATATATTCGTGGACGGTGATGAAACTAATATACAGCGGGCGCTCCATCAGTATATCCCCCTAAGTTACAATTATTCAATTTGATGGATAACAAAATATCCGATGAATTAATTGAATTTTCTCGTTCCGTTCTAGGTGAGTGATGCAGCATATGATTTTAATCATGAAACATCTTGAAACAGGTAAAAATACATTATGCATTAGAAACTCAACACTTCGAAGAATATCAATACTCGAATATTATACGATGATGCAGGAACGTTAACGTTAACAGTTGTTGTCACGCGCATTCCGTCTCCCTATTCAGATTTTTTTTTTTTTTTTTTTTTTTTTTTCGTTACGTCAGACCGAGTACATATATTTATTATTAAGTTACAGTCACCGACGCTGATCTCAAAATTTTTTTACATGAAATTTAAATCTTTCAAAACAGACTTTTCCAAAGTGTCCCGATATTATCTATGTACACAATACTTTATCATTATTATTTGTTGTTTTTATTTTTTTTTTCACCCTTTGTAACTGGCGCGAGGAAGAAAATGTGCATCGACAGATTGATTGACGGTGGTGTCGGTGGTGAATTCACATTCCCTCCTCTCTATATAGCCATGTCGAAAGTCAAAACTTTTCCCATTACCTCCGTTGCCAGGCTTCTTCCTTACCGAAAAATAGGAGCTATGTATATGCATAAATAAGAGAGTGTGTACTTGGAAGAGGTGCCTTAGGGGTCATACTCAGTTCGACCCCACCGTTCACCGATAATAATAATGCGAAGCAAGTTAAATCGCTCGACCTTTATTGCCACCTTAAAGCAGTTAAGTTAATCCGAGTTGTGTTGAGAGAATGGGAGAAAATAGTGGGGGGTATAGTGCATGAGGAGAGGGGTTAAAAGTCAAGGGAGAGATGGCTTTTTGGTATATTTCATTGGAAGACAAAAACATTAGCATAAATCAGGATACAAGGGAGTAAGTGAGAGAAAGGGATGTTTATTCGATTCGTCTTTGAAACAAAAGGATAAAATGCTATGCATGGTCGGGGGCTGAGTTCTATCGTTAATTAGTATCGCGCAAACTTCTGCGTATTTGTCCAATTTGGTTGTGTTACATTCCGGCTCTATGGGATTCAATTAATTTTTGTATATATGGGTATATATATATATATGCTTAACCGAGGAATGGTGAGACGATGTATTGCGTGTGTAGAGTGAAAAGGTACCACTTATTGTCTACATTTTCCCCTTCTTGCCACCACGGCTTCATTCCCCCTTTCGTGTTGCACCATGAGTGCCAAACCCACTCGACCTCAACTCTTTTCGTTTCCATCGCGAATTCGATGAATTGCTACCACTACCTTTCAACTCCCTTCCTCAATTCTACTCTTGGCGACAATAAATAATGCATTTTGTATTTACTCGACGTAAAAGGGTTTGTCCACCTCTAATTCACGTTTGAGTATGGGAAACTTTATTCTCCCCAACTTTATTTTGACGGTAATAGAATAAAAAAAAAAAAAAATGAATGATAAGTAACGTGTCGGTAATACAAGTGTCGATAGATATCCAATATTTCATGATGGACACACGAATGAATTAATCCCACAAAAATATAAATTTCAATGAAAACGATGTCTTTTTTGTATTGTCTTCTTCATTCTCTCTTTTTTTTTTTCCCCCCGTATTTTACTCAATTTCGTTATCAGCATCGCCAAATAATAATTCAAACGAATATGCCGTCTCTGCTGTCGACATGAATGGACAGAATGGTCGAATTGTTCGCGAGGAAAAATAAATCACACAGCATCCGCATTCATTTCTTTCTTCCTCTCTCCTAGCTTTCTTTTGAGATTTATATAAGAACGTTAATATAATTGGCAGTATCAATTCCCGCACTGACAACAGAGCAGAGTGAAAAGAATGTGCCAAAGAGTCTACATAATATTGTATTTCTATCAGCCACAATTTGCTTATTGTTCGAATCCATTCAAGAATTTTTTCTCTCCAATCCAACCTCACCGTCTGCTCATTCAACAACCCCTTCGTTTTCGCCCCGTTAGAAAATTCGAGAATTGAAAACTTTTTTCAATACGATAGAGAGAATACAAGAGGGACAGAGATGGAAAGGGAAAAAGACTGAGAAAAATTCTCATCGATAAGTAGTTATGTGAAAGTATATATATATATATATTTTCGAATGAAATGAGGGTGAGAAAATTTATCTCAGGGGGGGGGGGGGGGGGGGGGCAAAAGGGTGAAATAACGGTAAGTTTTCATTCGACGGTTAATCGTGTATAATCAGTACTAGCCTGTTTATTGTTTTCCAACCCAGTCGCGCGGCAAGTTTCTGTTAAACCAACGCCCTCTTATATTATAAAGTGGTAGGCGTTAGGAATGGGGGTGGGTTTCGGGTCTGGGCCTTGGAGTTTTCACCGTCGGATTATACCTTATCTCCGGACTCTCACTCGCAAACCACGTTCCTCTCGCACTCACCACTACTTTCTCTTTCTCTCTTTGCTTTCCAACACATACAATTCTCGCTCAATTGCAAAATGAAATCGTGCAAGGGCATTCTGATACACTCACAGCAATATATCCCTCTATCTAAATGCCATGATCACACGTCGTGGTATTACACATACGTGAACAAATGTTATTATCCACAATTATTTTTAAACAATTTATGTTGGCGTCATTATATATTGAAAATAATCTCCGTGAACTCACCGCAATATATCGGCATACAAATTAATCACGTTAATCAGAGTATCGCACTCACTTTGATAAACAAAAAAAAAAATGATTATAAACGTGTCGACATATAAATATATATATGTGTGTGTGTATGTGTTCAGGTGAGTCAAGTGTTCGTCACTCGAGCGCGTTTGCACAACGTATTCTGGATATAATACACGAACGTATGTATGACGTGAACACGAGCCGTTTGTCATTATCATCTTGTCCCTCCCTCCCCCCGCCTTTCTCCCTCTCGTTCATTTTCATCCATTCTGCCATTTCATTCTTCTCCTACACTTCTCATTCCCCAATTCACTGTTAACCGTAGTATCTTCGTTAGTTTTGCAGTCTTTCCCCCATATATATGACTCGCTAACAACATCGTATTTTCGTGTCTTGAGTACAAATCTCCTTTTTCCATTTTTATTCCATCATTCCAATCTACTTATACATTCATTAATTATTTTATTTATTTTTCTCTTTCCAACTACTTCCTAGCTTATCTTCTTTGTGATGCGGGGCCAATGCTTGTATATATATATATATATATATTCATATTCTGGCGTCCTCGTGTCGCAACAGACCATTCGCTAGAACGCCGATCCAACGGCTCATTCCCATATCGGAATGAATAAACAACGCGACTATAAGATCATCATCAGCGTTTGTTTGTGTATGGACGGGGCGGGGGGTAATGTTTACTGTTGTATGTGGATAAATAGTAAAGAGGAAAAATAGGTGGCAGCATTAAAGAAGCGAATATATAGGTAGAGAAGAAGAGAGAGAATGAGTGGAAGGGCGAGAGGGCGAGAGGGAGAAGAAAAAAAAAAAGTGGTAGAGGTGTGTGTATGTTTACACAGCCATGTTGGCTCGCTCGGCTACGGCGTTTTCATTGTCAGCTCAATGCGGTATTCCACCAAGCCCACGCGTCCACAAGAATCGATTGTTGCCTCAGGATCTGCAAGTCTAACATAAATATATATATGCATAAGTAATTATACTATACGTATGTAACTCTGTAATAATATCATTTATTCTCCCACCATACTATTTCCGTGCGTACATATATAGCAAGTATTGATTATATTATGTACCGAAGAGGGAAAGTTTTTTATGACTACAGAAAAAATTTTTTGTTCAGTCGCTCATTAACAATGCTAATCAATCGTCATACTCCATAAATGAAACTGAAAGAATAAAAGAAAAGAGTGGAGTAAAATATTGCATACACCTAGAAGAAAAATGAACGGGATAAACATTATATATTTTGAGTTGAAACGAATACTTTCGGCCGGAGTACGAATTTTAAAATTAATTCACAATTACATTTCGATCTGGAGAGAGGGAAAAAAATAAATATAATAATACATGGATTGATTCTGTAAATGAATTGTTTATTTACATTTGATACGGAATTGGCATGTGCAATTCTAAAAAATAGAAACTATTTGTTACTAAACGATGATGGTAAATTGGAATGATATGGATCAGAAATTGTAGTGAGGAAGAGTTCACTCCTATTCTTGTCTATCTCTGTTTTCGTGTCACGCCAATGTTGATGTTAATGTGGTGTATGGAAGAACGAATTTTTAAGTTGTAAGAGCGAGTGCATATCGCAGTTCATTTGAACACGAAGAAGTGTGAGTGAGAAGCAAAGCGAGTTGGCGCGTCGTTCGTGTGCGACGGCAATGCGGCAATATAATGTTGAGAGGAATGAGGAGCAAGAAGAAGAGAGGACGGGGAAGTATGAGGTTGAGTGGGCGGTGGAGGAGGGTGCGGGGGAATACAAAGTGAGCGCGAGCGGCGCGTGGGGAGCGGCACGAAACGCGTAAACAGAGAGTCAACATGTAAACAGGCCACTCGCGAGACAAACAACAACGTGGGGGCCGCTATGCCGTCGCCGCTCATTCCACCATCGCTTGTCCCCTCTGACCATTTCTCTCACTCACTCGCTCTCTCATTTGCTTTCTCTCTCAATCCCTCCCTTCGTTCGCACTTACTATTCTCTGTCCTCCTCTCTCTCGCGCTTTCTCGCCATCGTTATTCAGTTTCTTCTTGCTCACTCGTTTTCAGTCAGCGTTCGAGCTACACGCTCACGCGTTTCTGTTTTGTGTGTACGGCGGTACGCAACCGGGAGACGCAATCGTGCGAATTGGATTTTATATATTTAATACTCTTGTCACATTCATTACTCATTGTATATTATTTATTTTTTTTTTTTTCTTATTTTTTTCCCAATCAATCCTCACATTTATTGATCGATAATGATAATTGGCATTCAGTTGATATTGTTACAATACTTGTAATTATTATATTGATGATTAATTCACTTGACGATAATGCGGCACCAAATTTTTCGATAATTTTTGTGATTGTCGTAGGAAAGTGCATAAACAAAGGTGTATACGTTTGTGAAAATTGGAGTGCAAGAGAGAAGAGCGTATAAAGTGAAGTTTATTGTTTCTGGTATTTTGAATTTTTTCTCTGTTGTGTTGTGACTGTGTGCATTTGTGCGTGAGTATGTGAACGTGTATGGCTGGTGGAATAACGAAGGAAGGAAGAGAAGACGAGGGAGTGAGCGAGAGGGAAATTGACGTCATAGCACCACGCGGTTCAACAGGTGCGGCGTGTCGCGTCATCGAGCAAGACGTATGTAGATGCACTTCAATTTAATTTCTTTCGCTTTTGTTTTTTTTTTTTTTTTTTTTTCTTTTCTCTCTCGTCATTTCATTCATCATACAGCAGTAAGACAGATATCGGAAATTTTTTGAGAATTGTTGCTTTAATGACGTCATTGGCCGAAGAGGAAAGTACTCGTACATATTGTTGGAAAAAATAAATTTAGTCTTTCATCGCGTGAATGATTTGATTTTATTATTTAACGGGTTTGACTCATAGTGAGATGAAAAATAACGCACGTGGTTTAACACGTGTCGACATCAACCAATGCAAGGTCAAAACAGATTTTCGAAATAATTCATTGGAGAAAAAAAACATTGAGTACTCTTTTATAATAGGTTTATTAATAGACTTACGCTGTGGAGCTTACGCATAATACATCGAGGAATAGATGCACATGTATTTGCATATGTGAGAGAGAATGATGGGGAAACAGTGGGAGTGTAATGGACAAAACCGCACGGTGAATTTTTGTTTGAGGATTTTCCTGTGGAAACAGTCGCCAGGAGAAAAGTCGCCGTCGTCGTTGTCGATTATATTCTACAGGTTAAATATAGAAAAACTAAGTTGACTTACATATTTAATAGGAACTGGTTGATTGTGAATCTAAAAGACAAACGCACTAACGACAGAGTGAGTAGAAAAGGAAGAGGAAAAGGAAAAAAAATTAAATAGAGAAACATAGAGAGGGAGAAAAATAATTTTGTTTGATATTACAATTGTTCTGTGGGACGACGAGTAAATAACGAGCAAACAAGCGATATAATACCACGACAAATAATACGTCGACCAACGACAAGATTGCATTATGAACTACCTGGGCGATATACAATGCGTACATGTCTGCATACATGTAAAAATATAAATGTATACATGTATGTATGAAAGGAAATAAGCTAACACGGATTATTGAGTTAGACTTTTATTATCAAAAGAAACTATTGTTTTTCACGAGTCATAAATACGTTATTAAAACATTCGTCATAGACTCCACGAGCGTCTAATAATTTCATTAACTACACTTTTGTTTTTTATTTTCTTTTCTAATCAAAATAATTCCCATTATTTTTCTTTCGTTGTTTGTTGATGTATCCGTGTTTTCATACTCATTCTGACTGATTAGTGAACTCAGAACTAATGATTCATTGCAATGATAAAGCGATATCGAAAGCCCGACCGGTGAATGAACACTCTCGAAGTGGTATGGAGTTTGGTCGGCTGACCTCGAACTGAATTCGCATTGACAATAATACCAATTGATCAGTAAGTCAGTTGGACAATGACCGGAATGGATATCGAAATTATCGCAATTATTTCATCATTGCTCTCCCATCACTCTATCATTTTTCTTTCTATATTCAATTATTTCGTTATATTTATTCTTCAACATTATACGTATTGAAATAACAATTTATCTCACAGTATCAGATCGTTATCATTCTGACACACCTGAATCGAATCAAAACTCCATATATGATAAAAAAAAAAAAAAAAAAAAAAAAAACCTCGTTTCCACCATATGTAAAAGTCGTTTCAAATTTTATTTCATTTTAATGTTTTCGTCGTGTACTCTTTCACTCCCTCTTACACTCTTTGTCTCTCTATTTGACGGTATATAAATTGCAATTGCGTCGAGCGCGACTTCATTACACTGGTAGAATGACTTTTCCAATGGTAGTTTGACACGCGTAGCCAGTATCATGTTGAAAAAAAAAAAAAAAAGAAAAACAAGCATATACATATATAGGTATGTATAACAATTGTACGGAATATGAAAAAGTTGCCCAAAGTCGCACTGGGAGGTTCCTTGGGAATTGGATCATTTGCATTCTCTTGTCGTTGCTGTAATTCAGGAATTTTCGTTTTTTTTTTTTTTTTTTATGCGTCCACGCATGTTGCCAACTTCACTACGGTTACATAATATACTGCACTCATCAGAGATGTGCAGATGCGAAAATTTGATGTATATAAATATGTTGATATATACGAGAGAAGAATAGCGACTCTATGCGTGTTCAAGGCGGAATGCGTAATGCGGGTGACCGAATCAACCCAGCGTCTGGGCATATCGTAAGACGATGTAAATCATGAGAAGGGCAGAAGCCCATCTTCAACGATCCACCTTCCAATATGCCCGTACGTGCATGCACCAAGTCGCTTCTCCATCTCCCTCCATATCTTCGTCTTTCTCTCTTTGACCCTCTCATCATCTCATTCTCACAGCTCCGCCCAACATGTTATGGTATACATACAATCCTGCCTCTCACCGGCTACAGTGAGCTTATTTCCGGTCGCTTATGGTGCGCATTGTACGTGTGGAGTATCCAATTATCAAAGAAAAAAATCCATAATTTCGCTTCACTTCAGTACCATAATATTATACAGATGATGCATCAAATGCTTTACTTATGAAATTCCACCTCGACCATTTCACCTTCTGTTGCGTGTATAACTTTTGTTTTGCTAATTCATGATGGTGGAATAGTGGGCAAAATCAAATTTGCGTTCACAGTGAAAAGTAAGAATTTGCATTAGTCCAATGAAATGTAAATAAATAGAGAGTTGATGATATGAACAGCAGTTTATTGAAATTTTTGTGAATGAGAATCTCTGTGTGAATATTGAGCAAAGGGTTGAGAGAGAGAGGAAAAGGGCGTGTAACTCTCCGTTATCTCGGCGTGCTTCCGTTTAAAAGGGTACGCGGGGCGGTATATTGTATATAGATATAGGAGAGAACAGTGAGATGAGTTGGGAGAGGGTGGTGGGAATACGACGGGGAGATCACGTCGTTGGGTAGGAAGTGCCGTAGGCCATGAAGGAGCTCCAACGACGAGTCCAGGAGCTGACAATGTGAGAGGTGGAGTGAGAGAGGAGAGCGTTGAAGAGACTGTATACATACTGGAGTCAAAAGAGGTCCACAGCGTTTTCATGATTTTCCCAAGCTAATTGTTATGCATAGCACACATCCATGGTGCCTTTTAGCCTTCAAACTTCCCACACTCTTTCCACAGCTACATATACATCCATACTTTTTTCTTTCTTCCACCATCCAAAAGCATTCTCCCCAATCCATTCGCGTTCCGTGTATGTTTATTTTTTTTTCTCTCTTTTCCATCACCCCTACATATTATTTTCTGCAAATTTGTATCGAGGATGAAAAGATGATGATTATGTAGAGCGGGTTTGAGATTTTAGTTATGAGTACAGGCGCTGGAGGTTGAGGGTTAAGATTTTAGAAGTAGAGAAGGGTTAAAAGCATTTCCGGTTGGGAAATAGCTTTCTTACCTACTTACTGCTTCATCTCCTCTTTGAAGAAATACCCTTTTCCATCATCCCAAAGTTACCAACAACAACCATCATCATTATTATTATTATTTACCCCTTATACTATGTATTTCTTATTCAATTTTTCATATAGTTGCCAATATGTTGATTTATTTATTCACTACTTCTAATTGTTTAACTTGCATTCCATATAAACAAATATTTCTGCATATGTACACTTGCGAAATGTATCATGTAGATTGGACTTGGGGATGCTATACGCATAGATGCTTGCTTGATACGGTCCTTCTTTCTCTTTTACTCTCCGTCTTTTTTTCACTCTCTCTCTCTCCCTCGCCCTCTCTTTATC
This sequence comes from Zele albiditarsus, assembly GCA_958496275.1. Taxonomy (NCBI): domain Eukaryota; kingdom Metazoa; phylum Arthropoda; class Insecta; order Hymenoptera; family Braconidae; genus Zele; species Zele albiditarsus. The sequence continues at coordinate 11,677,309 of OY292413.1, read as the reverse complement.
TCTTCATGTGAGCGTGTACAAAGCGCGTCTATTTTATACACAATGCATCGCGTGTCCTGATAACGTTCACCAAAGCAACTCGACAGTATTTTACGCGTTGGTAAGACTCGCACCTCTGTCTCTCTTTCTCACTTGCTTTATATACATATAAATACATTTATGTATGTGTATGGGCGCGATTCAGCTTACACCCGATATCTTTTGGCTTTAATTTGCCCACGAGTATTCGCTTGGCAAATTTACACCCTGCAAATATATATGTATAGATTCGATTATTATTCGCATGTGCTGGTTAATATGAAAATGCTCGCGATGTAATATAAACCAGCTTAGAATTGGCAGCGATTAGTCTGCGGTATGGTCTTTCTCTATTTCCCTCTCCCTCTACCCTCTCTCTTTCTCGTGCAATTTGTGTGTTTCTTTGTTATTAACGTTTGTACGTGCCACAAGCGGCAAAACGTTAATCGTTCTAACGAAAATATATACACAGTACAGTGGTACGGGATAGCACGATTCACTTCTATTTTACTCGCGACAAATTCAATATTCGTACGATAAAAACTATTTGCATACGATTATACAAAATGCTCATTGATATATATATATATATATTATCGTTTGGAAGCTCTAAATCAATCAAGTTTTCTCATGTGAAACAATAATTCAGAAGGTGCGTTTTGTTTCACGAAAAAGTATGTTTATTCATAAACTTTTTCAACATTTTATATATACATATATGTGCATTTTGTTTATTCAGATTTTTCACTAATATATTTCTGAAGTGATTCAATAGTTTGGTTTGCTCTACTTTACTATTAATATCCATGTTAGTTGAATGCATTGAAATTAATTTTAAATTTACTATATTGCCCTCGCTCTCGCCCGATATATCCATTCAATATTATCAGTCCGACACTTTTGTATCTACTCACTTGCATTTATATTTTACAGGCGTTATCGTTGAACTTACTTATTTCAAGTTGCCCATCCAGATTTGGCATATACGACAATAGAATATTCGTCCCTTATTTATGAAGTGAAACTAAAATCCATTTGTTACCAGGCTAAATAAAAAATGAGATTAAATTTATGAAATTAATCCAGGTCACAATTGAATAAATATATTGCTCGTTCATTCAATGAACTGAGTCATTATTGAATTATTCAACAATATGATTTTGTTACATACTAGCATTATATCGAGAATGAAAATATTTCATAAATTGTAGATGAGAAAATCAATTTTTCTAAAATTGATATTTTTAGAAAACTAATAAAAAGATCAAATGAAATGTGTGATAAAGGATGTATACAAGATAGCCTTCCGGGTATAAATACAATGCGCATATTCAATGATTTCATATGAATGTATGTTTGTGCATATGTATATACATATACATTAACCTCCAATGCCAATGACCCGTCTTGGTTATAGGCACAAAGTCGTGGCTATATTCGCGCCATCTGTACATCACCTATTCTTAGCGTAATATAACGCTCTGTATACACATGTACACACACACACACACACACACTCACGTGTTCTCCCAATCGTATTGCATACATATTCTAAACTGTAAGAATTTATATATATATATATACGTTACACGCGGCCGAGCGTATATTAGAGGACCATATGCAGTGGTAACGAAATTGTTCGCTTTAATATATATTTGAGTGCATAAACACATACATACGTACAGAATATACAAAAAGCAAGATGAATGCTGACGATAATTGAGACTAATGCACTTATACTTGGCAACATTTTCTCACTTTCCGATGTCTTTTTTTAAATTTTATTTAATAATAAATGATATAACAACGATTTGATATTTAGCACAATTTTTATGTGAGAGATGGTATATTAAAAATTCCATTTTTTCTTTTTTTCCAAGAACCACCATAACATTTGTCATTTGTCGTTAAAATTATAGTACAAGTATATATTACTTGAGAGTCTGTTTGTCGTGTTTTCCTCTAATTGCACATGAAATTTGCCCTGTCATTGCTATCGCGTGACAATATAATATACACTCTTGTAGTTCACTGTAACGGTAGAAGGGGTGAATTCCCCTTATCGCAATAGTGAGAAAGAGACAGCTCGTGAGAAGTTGAACATTAGAGTGAATGCAAGGAAAGAGACGGGAGGAACGGAGAGGGAGGAATGGTGAGGGAGAGGAAGAGAAGAATGAGCATTGAGGCAAAAGGGGTTGTGTGTTACTGTCGTTTTCGGCAGCGGATAAGGGGGTACGTGGCGTACAGTATATCTCACTCTCTCGTTTTCTCATTCCTCAGGCGTTTGTTAATTTGCCACGCGAGCACATTACGCCCGTTTAGACGCTCGAGCAAACAGAAATGAGAAAACTGAGGAGGTACGACACCGCTGTGACTCCTGTACGGGCGCGTTCACTACTCCCCTCACAAACCTCACAACTCACCCTTTACCCTTCACCCTTCGTGTCTGTTCATCTTCCCGTCTTTCCCATCCTTCCCATCCTTCCCATCCTTCCCGCACCTGATCTCACTCTATGCCGTCGGGTGTCGCGATTTTCGAGAGAGGCATGAGATTTTCTGGTACTTCGATGCCAAAACCCCCACTCTTATTTCGCGCGTGAGGGAGATGACTCGACGTTGGTGAGCCTCGAGGGTCCGACCAACCCCTTTCCATACGCCCCCTTCCTCCTGCACACGAAATATTTCGAGGATAATCATACTGTTGAATTCTCTCACCCTCTCTCATTCAAATATTATTTTTCAACGATAAAAGTATGCTTTTTTTTTCTTCCAAGACTATTTCCTATAATAGAGATAAACAAACGTGCACTTGAAATTATTTTTGAATAAATATAGCTGAGAATGTAATGATTTTTTAATTGAAACGTGTAGTATAATGGTGATGGTATTTTTTTTTTTTTTATTCACAAATTTGTATGATATATGGTGGAGCAGTGGAAGTAGGTGTGGGTGAAAAAAATGAGAGGCGAAGAAGACGAAGAAGAAATATAACGGGGAGATTCAGATTTTTCATTAAGGAGCCGTCGACTCAGCTATATCCAGTCACGGTTACGGAAGGGCAAAAATTTTGGTACGATGAGGAAAATAAGAACGCAAAGCGCTGGGGGTCGTGAGGGCGGGCAGACGGATAACGGGGTACCACAACGCCAGCTACGGATATAATATGGTGGATTAATACGCGCAAAATCTGCCACCTAAAAGTTATTAATGACTGCTCGACGCTGGTCGACGCGTCAAAGATTTTGTAAAGGAGGGTTTTGTCCCCTTTCGCGACTTGACTGCACCCTCCACTATACACCACACTGTCATCTCCTTGTTTTCATTCGGGGAGGAGAACACGTTTTTAACGTTTGCTCTCAATGTGGGCGCAAGACGGGAGAATGTCCAAGAGTCATACGCGGATTCAATAATGAATTCTTTATTGTTCACTAATTATTAGTCACTTGATCAATATATATATATATATATCATTCATATTTATGATAAAAATATAATTTTAGATATCCAAGTGAGCGAAAAAATTACATATGATCAAACACATTTACACTGTATAAAAAAAAAATATAAAAAGTTCAACACCATTTATTTATTAATTCTTTTTTTGTAGCTTAGGGGGTCGAGATTTGAACAAGCGCATCCGTTGCTATGCAAATTGGAAAGATAATAATCGATTGTTGGAGGATGGTTGAGTTGATGGGCTCGTGGATGAGTTCAGCGCCCACCTGAATAACACACTGATCCCTTTCATATATATATATATATATATATATAAAAATACATATACGTTATAGCACCGTGCAAGCGCTCTTTCCCGCTCTTCATCTGGCCCCAGTTCTCTACCTCTTCTCTCAACCCATCCTACATCACCCATCCCGATCTCCCTCAAGGGAAATTATATAGACTGCCCATTGCTCTCCTCCGCTCCTGGTCCTCTCTCGATATCTCACTTCAACTAGAGACCATCGAATACCTTACCTGTTTCACGTCCATTCTAATTCCAACAGAAATGTCGTGAATGTTCACTCCTAAAAAAGTTTTCATTTTTCTCCCAGCTAACGCTACATATATGTATGTGGGGCGCTTTTCATTTTTATTCATTTCTTCTTTTTTTTTTTTCCATTCTACTCTCTATCAACTTTATTCGTTTAAGCAATTGCCATTTTATTTTGAGATACATATATACATACATACATATATATGGAGTGGAAAGATTTGGAGAGCGAATGAGATGAAAAAGAAGCGATGGAGAGAGAAAAAATGAAAAAACTTCTTCTTTTTCTTTATTTCTAGTGTCGTGTTTACACTGGTGATAAAACGCCGAGCGAGAGAGAGAGAGCATCAGGGTGGATGGTGATGAGGTGAGGGACGAAAACAAACATGCGGGCGTTGTACTCTGTCATGGCCAGCATTTGATACTGTCTGATTTAGTATCCAAGTATTCCAGTATACTCGATGAATAAAGGAATAACAGTAGAATAAATAAAAAGTGAACGAAAAGAATAAAGAGAGCTATCTTAGAGATATGTATGAGAAAAGTACAACTCTAACTCATTAACAAAAACGACCTTGTTTATCTTTGAACGTCAAAACGACCGGTTGTTCAACTTTTTCTTTTCTCTATTTCTTCGGTGAACTATTTTTCTCATTCCGTCGAGAGTTGGTTATATTGACTGATATATAGTTTATTATGTCTATGTATTATGGGACTTGATATTGAATTTTATATTGACATGATACATGATTCTAAGAGGTTGACTACAGTTACAGTGAATTAAAACCAACGTGTCCGAAATATTCATGCCAAACTATTTGATATACAGGATGGATCTCTATATTTTCAGATGAAAAGACTTCTCAGCCAAATTCTCATTTATTCCGTTTATAAAGATATTTTGGCATTTTGTTAAATACATCTATATTTTACATTCCATTTCTTTCAGTTAAGTCGACATATATATCCACTATTTTTCAATGTTCATTTTCGAATACTTGATATAACAAATATTTCCAGTGAATTGTGGATTATAATTGTAATTGGTGCATTTGTTCATAACGATTGTTCTATTATTATTTGTCATATTTGACATAGCTAATTCGAACCAATTCAACATAAATTTCATGTTTTATAAGAAACAAGACGAAAAAAGGAAAAAAAAAGTAGGAGTGAGGTTTTTCAAAGAACGTTGTGGAAGTGATGAAGAATACTTGGGGCTGAAGTATCGTTGAGTTTGCATGAAAAAAAAAACATGAGGACTCACATTTGCTTACACTGTTGTGATAGAAGACGGGCGGGGTTATTCTCTTCCTTAACCCTCTTTTGGCCCATTGGATCAGGGGAGAGAGAATGAGAAATTTCGCGTCGAGGGGTGCGTCAAAGCTCAGCTTGCAACGCAGTGATGGTGCAGTATATTATTGTTGCATATACATTGGACAGTGTTTGACTGTACTCACTCACGTTCGACCATAATGCATGAGGTTTAAATTGAAAAATTATCACACCAAAACAGAAAAAGGGTTGGTTGGGTTTTTTGTTTTGTTTGTACAGAGGGTGTGTGTCCACTTCTATCAATGTCTTTTTTTTTTTTTTCTTTTCATTTTTTTCCATTCCGACTATACCTTTGTCTTGCTTCAGCTTTTTCATTGGAAAGTATCTGTATATTATTATATATTCGATGCATGTTCAAGGTCGTTTGTGAAATAAATGAATCGATTTTATAAGGGATAAAAATTTGTAACAGGGTAGAGAGCGAAGCTACTTCCGATCGTCGAACCATCCATTTATTTACTGAAGGCGAATAATTAGAGTCGATAAGTCACGATGCAACACCCTAACGGCGTATACCTGGATGAGAATAGCGAAAGAAGTTTAATAGTGGTGTGAGTGGCTATGGAGTTTTGAGACTAAAAGTTAAGGCGCCCACAATGTGAAAGAAACGGGGTTGAAATCGCGTGACTCGGACCTATCATATCCCCCTACTCTTTTCAACCCTAGGAAAGACAGACAGACTATGGAAGCGTTGCTGCTTCTATACCCAGATACATATAGTTCTAAGTCACATCGCAGCAGCTCCTTTGCAACATCGAAGCCATTCTTATTTCACCTTCAAGTCAATTGTTCGAACTTCTACTGAGCGTGAATAACTGCGCACCGCGCTGTCAACATCTCGAGATAATTCTGTGCACAATAGTATCGGGGCGAAAAAGTTTACACATCATCTAGACAATGTTTTTGGCGACACGCCAAATGGGCAATAGCTTTCGTTCAAATTCAAAAAATGGCGATGATAAGTATGTTAAAATGTGTGGGAGCTATTTGTGAAATTGGACATTTCCCAGTAAACTACCAATTGAATTTTCTTTCCTTATTAATTTTATTGTTTTTATTTTCTACATTATCTACTCTGCAACGGAGACATATTGACGATTTTTAAGATCTTAAACATTCGTGGTTTACCTATTGAATAATCGTATATATGGTTATCCAATTGAAATAAAATGAAAGTCATGCATCTTTTGTTAGGGTTGGAGTTAGGAGCTGACTGTGCATCAATGACTATTTCACCAAACGAAAACAAATCATTCCGTATTATCATACACTTACAAAATATATACACATTATAAAAAATTCCATTTATTTTCAACGTAATCGAGTTGAAACACATTTTCGGCTGCAAATTTTTTCTCTTTTTTTTGTTTACTACACTTGGAGAAAGAAAGAGTTACAACAGAAAAGTGTGGATGAGATTGGTGGTGTGAAATTCTTTTTCACGAGGGTGGATTATTCAAGCGAATTGAAGTAACAAGGTCCCGGAGGGCATTTTATACTTTGAATGTCACCGGTAAACCCCAAAAGGTTTCTAAAAGATTATGATTCTTTGACGTATAATAAGGCAACAATAAGTTCAAGATTACCGTCTCAGAAAAAACAAAAAGCAAATACATAAATAAAATAGAATAAACGAGGTATAGGTGGATAAATAGTGCGGCATATTGGCGTAAATATCGAGGATGATTGAGTCACTGTCGCTTCATTCGGATCGCTGAGGTATCGTGTGACTTCGATCAACTTGTCCCTGCCTCCAGGCTCTCTGTTAAGGGTGACAGTTCTTATGTGAGAGGATGGCAATAGCAGTAGTGGTAGTAGTACCAGTTCCTATTGTTTGCCGTTGAACAGAGAACTGATGAGAAATAGCTAGCATAGATCCTCATGCCGCATCCCAAGTAGGCAGTGTCTCACGCGACCCAAAACGACCATTCGGTCATTTGTTAAAGTCCACTTCTCACCAACCTCTCGAACACACTGCCCATCCATCAAGTGCTCGTTCATAACCTCATTGAGTGGGTATGTTTCAACGTTTTTCTTGCGATAACATGCATTACTAATGCCATTATTTTTTTTTTTGTCTTTTCTTTTTGCTAAAAATATGAATTTTACAAATGTTGAATTTAGAGTTGTTTGTTATCGAATTGAGAAGCGTTTGGCACCGCTGAGGTCGCAAATAATTACATTATATATTTCATGAGTAATCCGTGTCATTCCACAAATCCTTCCACTTGACATATTATGTGAATATTTCTCATACATTGACTCTGTAAACGACATATCGAATACAGAGAAATATACAAATTCATGACTTGTGAGAAAATTAATTTATAATTGGTTGACATAAAGTGGAAGATTGACTTGTAGCAACCTAACAAGCTGCATCGGCACTATTAGTATCTTTGGGTTACTTGTAAGACAGTTTAAACATCGACGTGTGTCTCTACAGACATCTCAAACTTCTACAGTCTATTCGAAACATGAGGGATAAGGCAACACTATCGGAAGAGTATATGTATATATATGTATATATATATATATATAGTCAGGGATCCCTTGTCCTATTATCAATTTAACCCTCCTAATTAATTTATAACTCCCCCTTGAGCTTGTGACTTATACGTGTCAGCAAATGTTCAGTGATGTTAATATGAAAACAAACGAAATTATTTCAAAACACGTGGGGAGAATCAATCAGTGAATAATGAATTTGAATACAGTTGAAAAAGACGATAATTTATGCAATACGTCACGTAAAAAACATTATTTCAATAATATTATGAATGATTGAACAGCGTGAGTGCAAAAGAAGAGGAATGGAATGAAATTCAGAAACATGAAGTGGCGTGAAATATAGTGTGCTAGTGATCCGTGATCTGATAAAAATTCAAGAAGGTAGTTAGAAGGATGGTTAGTGGGCTGTGTGAGCTGGTGGTGGCTTCGGAATCCATAGATTGTGCTGGTAACAATCAACCGTAAATTATAGCCTCAATATCCATTGTGTATCCTACCTTTGCTCTCTCACTCACTTGATTTCCCGCTCTCTCTCTCTCTCTCTCTCTCTCTGTCACACACACATACACGCGTTCACACTATCGAACAAACCTAAGCTTTGAGTTTATGGCCAAGTCAACCCACACCTCCATTCACATTGAATGCAAGCAAGACGGAGAGAGGGAGTGTGGCAGTACACGTTCTCTGCTCCTTTGGCTTCTGTTACAAGTCCCTATGCTCTACGCTCAACTCAACCAAGAGATATGTATATTAATGGGCCAATCTTACATAGTTTTGTTTACCTTGCCATTCTCCACGTATACAATTACTATCCTCAGTATTACCCTCGACTCAACCTATGTCTTGCATTGGCAAGTCTCTATCCAACTACTTCCAACCCCTGGTAGACACACAGCTCTCAAACTATATACAACTCAACCCTTAACCTTTCAGATGGTTTTCGGGCCAGGACAAGCTTATCTTTGCTTACCTAATGCCTCCGTTATAAACCATCACAAATTTATTAATTACATTAATTTAAAGGTAATAATGAAATATGTATGTTCACATAACTATAGATATACAGAGGTATATTTGTATTTGTAAGAAGATGGAAAGGAAGAAGGCCACAAGAGACTTGGCAGACAAGTGTTGAGAACTCGTGGAATTTCGCTCGCAGTAATCAATATTAGTGTCGACAAAGATATATATGCGGGGATATGTGGGCAAACATTGTATACACGTGTGCATTGTTACAGTCGAGGGAGTGCCATGAGAGGGCACACAGTATATATATATTCATATATATGTAGAGAGTGAAAGAGGGGAAGAGAGTGAATGGGTAGGAGACTGAGAGGGTGAGTATTAGAGGTACCTCTGCCTACCGCCAAAGGGTGATGGTTGGACTAGGGCGGTACAGGGACGTTGAGAGAGGAAAGCGGGTTCATGCACTCAGGAGGAGATGAGGGTGACTAGCAAGTGGTATGAGGAAGGTAGGGGGTGGACAGCCGGACAAACAAAACCCCTTGCTGCTTCATTTCTGCTCGTCTGGCCAGACCTGCCCACTCATTTCATACAAACGTATATTATACGCGGCAGCGCGCCGAGCATTTCTATTTCGAAGGGTATATTTCATCCTACGTATCAAACATTAGCCGTCCTATTCTGATCATTCCTTTCTTCTTTTTTTTCTTCCTTCCTCTTCATTCAGCTACATTATTCGTTTGTTATATATATATATATATTTGAGAGTAAAACATCTTCAGTGAATATTTATCCATGTTTGTTTGATTATGTGGGTCAATGCTTTGAGATATATCAAATAAATCTTTGTTCATATTCCCCGAATATGTGTGGTGTTTGTAACTTCGACGTACGCTCATATGATATTATACATGTGAAATAGTGGGGAGGACATCCCATAAGTTACCGGTGTACGAATTTTCTAATACATCTTGTTAAATTTCACTATGAAAGAAATTGACACTTATATCGGATGATTCATGAGCCCAATAAGAGCATCAGACGAAATTACTTTTTATTCCAGTCAATTGAATGCGCATGTTATGGCTATTTTGGCCAACTCCTGGATTATTACTATTTCGATAATTAAAATGTTGCTAAAATGCGAACTTATAAATGTGGTGGCGGTTGAAAATAAAATTGAACGGAAATGAAATGCAAAAGCTTTTGAATATTTATCTCACTCTATTCCATCTGGCATTTTTTCTCTTCTCCACTCACGTTTTTCTCCCTTTTTTTCCCTCTCTCACGCCAATATTTCCCTTTATTTATTTATTTATTTTTTTTTTTGTTCGTTCATTCGTTTTTTTTTTTTTTTTTTACTGTTCGTGTTGTCCCTTTTCCTTTTCATTATGCTGCAGGACATGGTGGATGGCCCGCGGGGGTGCGTATTGGGGGTGAGTTCTGCACCCAAAGACTTAGCACCGGCCTTAATAACAATTGGCTATAAACTAGTTTCCAGACCAGCCGAACGCCCGGTATTACCGCGATATTATTCCAAGTAGAGAGAAGCGAAAGCGAGAGAAACCAGCGCCCTCTAAACTATATTGACTGCTCTCTCTCTCTCTCTCTCTCTCTCTCTCTCTCTCTCTCTCTCTCTCTCTCTCTCTCTCTCTCTCACACACACATACACACACACACACACACACCCATAACGTCTCATCCCTTCGCTTTTCTACCCCCGCAAGTGCTTTACCATACAAACCACAGCCCAGAGGGTGATTCTGGATGAATGCACGTGATATTGCGACTATTATTAACCGTGTTAATTATTATCATTTTTGCCACTCATCAGAATGAAACAATATGAATAAATAAATACACTGGTCATAATAATGATAGTAGCAATAATAATGGATTAATCCAGACGATTATTATATGTGGTAGGAAATGGTGGGAAACTCAAGAGATGAAGAACAATTAATTGAATTGAAAAAGATATTGATTACAATTTATTGTTTGAAATTGTTATATTATTCCATTTCGTCGACTCTACCACTCCCTACATCTCACTGCGTCTGGCGATACTAGTGTAATTATAATTGCAATCCATAGAATGTGGCGCAGGAATACAAACTTAAAGCCCCATTCACAAAGCCGCGGCACAGGTTAATTGAAAACTACCGAAAAGCACAATTTCGCGAGAAATTATTTCTATTCATTAGCCACGGTAGTGCATGCGAGGGGCGGAGTAGGAAGGTGGTGAAATGAGGAGTGGAATTGTAGGCACTGCCTGGGGTGCTGCTATGTTAATGGTCGAGAAAAAAGGGTTGCTGCGTTGCAAAAAAAGAGTTTGACCGCGGTTGGAAAAAACTTTTTCTCAATGCCTTTTATTCGATCAGTTTATTTATTTTGCTTTTGTCTCGTTTCAATATTTTTTTTTCTCCCCATTTCTCAACCTTAGTTATTCTTTACAATAACCACATACTCACCTCTCATCCCACCCACTATTTTCATTTTGCAACACGGTTTTCGTTCACCTGGACATGCACATCGTGGTATAATTGTGTAACATAAATACAATCACCTTCGCGCGACATAATTTTTGCGTATAAGCACAAAAGCTCAAGGCTATGACGGCGACTTCGAGCTGACCTCGCACAAGGGTAGAGAAATGGATGAGGGGATTGGAGAGAGTAAGCGAGAAGCGTTGTGTATGCTTGGCGAAGCTTTTTCACGTGCGCTTTAGCAAATCAATTTATGGGCCACGACGCTGCCCACGTTCACATTGTCCAACTACGCTTTCGCTCTTTTGCTCTCCCTACTCAACATTTATACCTTTCAAGCCCTTTGTTCCGACATACTCCATTGTTGTGTGGCGCAAAATTATATCCTTGATGCGTGTTTATCCTTGCGGTGAACGTTTCAGAAGACGAATCAACCTCAAACCAATATAGGCAATGAATTAATTAATTTATTAATTAATGACTGAATTATTTTTTGTTTTTTTCGGTTATCATTTCTTTCGCGGAAAATAGTCGTGATACCAATTAACCTGATACATCTTTGGTGGTATTGAAGATGGTAAAAGGAGAGCGTAAATCCTTGTGGAAATTACCGAAAGTGGAGGGCGATACAGCTACCTTTGCTGGTCAATGAATTTACAACCCCTATCCTCCCAAGTTAACAAGAAGTGGCGGCACGTGAGCGAAAAAAGGTAGTGCGAATAGTACGTGAGAAAATGGGGGCGCAAGAATAGTCTTGAGGGGTGAATTAAATCGAAATAAGCACTTGAAATGGTGAGGAGAAAAGAGACAAGTCTCATTTTTTTTTTTTTTTTTTTATCGATAGGAGGAATAAAAGTTGCGTATCTGTATTTGATGAAAAATTTTAATCACCCGCTCTTTCTGATGTTTCATTCCATTATTTTCATCTTTATTTGTTTTATAAATAGAGTTTTGTTTGAAATTGTGGCGTTGTGGCCGGCCACAGAATCCCACATAATAAATTGCAACTGAGGGTTGCGTTGATCCCCATAATATTTGTCTTTGCCGAGGCTATTTTACAAGATTTCTATCTACGAAAGCTTATAAGCGAAATCGGCTTGTGCTCTCACTCGGACAGAGAGGACGAGAGCGAGTTCAAATGCAAGGAAAGAAGGCCCATTCGGATGAGACCATGTGGCACTATCTTTCAGCAGGACCACGGAAGAAAAAAAGTCACACGTCGAAGTGTAAAAGCTTGGTGACAAATCGATTTCTATTATCACACACAGGCTTTTTTCTCTTTCAATCTCTCCGTTTTACACTCACGCTTCTACACTTCTCGTTCGGGCTTTTGACACTATATTGATAGCATTATTTCTGTTTGTCGACAGAAAGACGTACATTCTCGTATAGTTGTTACAGTCCCAGAAGTATTTTTTCCTGTTGCTCCCTCATTTTCTTGTAGTATCAACCTTTTTTTTTTTTTGTTTTGTTTTTTTTTTTCGTCCTTTCTATGTGTCTGTCAACTTTCGGCAACGATCAGATATATCTACGTTCGTATATGTCTCGCAATCGCGCCGCAGGAAACAATCAAATCTCACCCCCCATGTTTCTCATCCACCTCCGCTTTTATAATTTTTTTGTTCACCTCTTTCGTCTTGCTTTTCAATGTGTGCTTTTCTTTTTATTTTTTTTTGTCACTCTTCATTGCGGGAGACAAAAGAAAATGTGGATGTCGGTGGGCGTTAGGGTATCACCACGTGTCGTGATACAAACTGAGTTCTATATATGTACATACATATATTTTTTGCAAATGAAGTATAGGTCGTTGATGGTGGATGGAACGGGGGTGCGCAGGGTGGGGCTTGCGAAAAAAAAAAAGAAAAAAAAAAAAAAGTAGAAATATCCGAAAAGAGTTTTAGGCGTTTCGGTAACAGACAGGGACAGCGAGATAACGTCTGGCGGACGTGTGCGGATGAGAAGGAATGAAAATAATAATAGTCGGCGTACGCCCGCAGGCCATAGGTGTCAGAAGGACGGAAGGCAGAAGGGAAGGTGGTAGCAGTGGTTGTGGCGGTGGCGGTGACGACACATCGTGAGGAAGAACGCCGTGAATTTATGTCACATGTAAGTTCGTCGCCGCCACTCCCGCAAGCGTTGGAGGACCATTTTTTCACGTTTTTAATTTTTCCTCTTTCCGAACTCAAAACTGTAACAGGTAGGGTTGTATATTTGTCAATTTTCACGGCAGCTCGTTCAGTTTTTCAATTTGTTCTCGGAATTAATTGCTTAACCAATATAATCATTTGCACAAATATCATATTCAATAACTATGTGATTATTTTCAAATTAATTGTCCCTTTGTAATTTTCATGTACTTGCCTGTGTGCATGCACGAGTATGCGTGTGTGAAACTGTAATATTATAAATTTAAGCCCCCAAGTACACACATATGTCATTGCCAAACAATTAATTTGTCACATATACATTGCATAAACTGGTTGGAATATTGCTATTAACACAATATTATTGCTTCCTATATGTGTGATGTAATTTCATTCGATATGGTGCTATTGTGAGTATTCGTTTGCAATCTAGAATACATTGTTGTCATAGGTTGATACGATAAAATAAATGTGAACGCCAATAGTGTTCACACACATAAGATGATATATTGGGTTGAGTGAACTTTATGTTGAAATATATCTTACCTCCAGTGAGAAAGAGACATAATTCGAAACCATTTTGGTTTGTTTTGCGCAAACTAATTGTATCAAATGATATTTGATATCAAATTGAAAACACAGCAGAATTTTTCTCCAACTATTCATTGGCAATGGCATTTAATTTTACTCTGAGCCAATGTAAACCGGAATTACCTTTGTTGCAATGTTCATCATTCTTCGGCGAACCATCACAGTGATCGGGGATGAGAGATTTAAGAGTGAGGAAGTGAGAAAAAAAATGGATGTCTGTTCAACGGATAGGGGTGTTGAATATATAGCATGACGAGTAGGGGGTTGTGATGGTGGAGATCGTTTGTGTAGTAGTCCGACGCATGAACTCGAACGGATGAAGCGTGAGTGAATGCGGGTTCAACATTTTTTTACATTTCTCGCGAAACAAATAAATCACATTTGTTCCGTCATATATTTTTGTTTTCCGATATTCAGAGGGATGTATTCATTATATTTGAGTACAAGTTGAAAAGGAAAGAAGAGAGGAAGAAGGGAATGAGGAGAAATAGGAATAGGCCAACGGATTTTATCCATATTACGTCTTGCGTATAGCATAGAATTGTAGCCAACACGCGATGACGTGATTCTATCGATTATCAAACAAATATTATGCACTCCCTCGTTTTCTTGCTGCACCATCTGCATCGAGGTTTACGGCAATTCCGGCCCATCAAAATCGCCTCCTTCCCTAAAACGATTTTATCCATCCCCTTTATATACATACATACACTTTATCTCTTCAACCATGCAGGTCTTTGACATGCGCAAAAAACATTTCACGCGATATCGCGCAAATAAATTCCAATACTGCACAAAATACTTTTCAGTTGTAAATATTTTGAGTTAAAATTACATGATTAAATTATTGGGTGGGGGACAGAGAAGGGTAGTGCGGTCATTTTTACGAATTTCCACAATAGAATAATTCGACGGCACGCGGAGTGTTGCAATTATAGAAAAAAACAAGTAATAATTTTAAATTTCCGTCACAGTTGACATTTTAAACGTTTTATCTGTTAAAGTTGTCGTAGTAAACGGAACTGTACGTTGTACGGTGAAAAAGGATCTCGCTAACGAAGTGCCTTCCAATCTCATAGATGAGATTGAACCTTGTCCATTGGCGTGGCGCGCGTGCAATAATGTGAACCCTCTACACACCCTTCAGCCGCCAAAGTTCCCATATAGCCACTACCCCATACAGTTAAATTCCATGTTTGCACAACTCTTTGTGTGCCAGGAACATATTCTACACGCACACGCTTGGCCTCCGCGCTTCCGACATTGTGATGACGAAGAGGAAGCTGTTCGGGAAGTGGGTAACGCAACCCTCGTTTTTCACCCACCCTCAACAGCCACTTGGTTTGAATCGAGGGCAACGTTTCCGCGTTGGCAACGGACCTAAGTTTTTATTTTTTTTTTTTCAGTTGTTGCATGCATAATAGTGTTAGGATTCATTAGCAATCAGAGATGGGGGCTCTACAGAAATAGGGAGGGGACAGTTAGGGATTCCGGGTTTGGGGCAGTATATGACGTTCCGTTTGTTTACTACAGTTCATCAGACTAGATAGAGCAGCCCCGTTGCAATTTTCTCCGAAACTCTTTGCTCTCAATCCAATTATCTATCTCCACTTTTCCTTGTTCCATTTTTTTTTTCTTTTGCCCAGTGTTATTTATCAATTCTCCCTCATGAGATCAAATGAAAAATCTAAATTACGGGAATGAGATCGTGCGTAGTGGACATATAAATGTGAATTATTCCGCACAAATACTCGTATGCCCGTGGCAAAATAATCCATGATTCTTCATCTTTGCTATTGATGCTTTATTATTTTTCCTCTCTGTTTTGAGTGCCCGCCAATTTAATCCTGTTCACATTCCCTTATATCAAAGTTCAATACTCAAACTTGAAAAAGAAAAAATCAAAGTGTGTGCGAGAAGAGTTTATAGTATGGGAGGGATTTGAGGGATTAGAGTAGAAAAAGTACGAAAAATTGCGGACACGATCTGTTTACAGCAGTCACAGTTTGTCTTTTGACTTTTCAATGAATGCCAGGTGCTTCAGATAGGTGTTGAAAAAAACTTTTATTTTTCAAACTCTCTGCGCGCGAGAGAGACGTGATAAATTTCTTATAAACAAATATTGAATGAACGAACGAACGAAAAGTTTGATTATTTTTATTCTGTTTTTTTTTTTTTTTTCAACCATACTCAAAAATTGGCTTCACATGGAGTCGTTTAATTCTTTATACAAAATTCTGTTTAGTCAAGCAATACAATCTCACGTTGAAAGGGTTTTTGGGCAGTGGATAGAGATAATTTTCCAACGTTAAAAATGATGCCGGAGCGAAACCGCCGCAGGACTGGTGGGATGAAAACGAGCGAGGGGACGGTGAAAAAGTTGGTATATAAACAGAAGTTGCCTAAGTACATTACAAACTGTAATGGCGAATCGGAGGTGCTTGAGCGGTTGTTCGAACAACCGAAAGAGCGCAGAATAGAATGAGAGCGAGCGGGAGAGGAACTCTTCAACCTCAGCGTCCGGAGAGAGCAACTCCCGACATTTATTATGCTATATTGTTACAAGAAAATTGCGTTCTTTCTGAGTGGAAAAGGTGCTCGAGATGAAGCGGGTTTGGCGAACGGTAAAGAGAATTGCAATGGCGCCATTTCATAAGTCTGTATATTGAGCTCATTTTGTCAATTGATGTGTCGATACAATTAATTACCATAACATTGAATTCGTTTCATTTGAAAAAATAAGAATTTCCATTTCACAGGCGATTAAAATTTCGAAATGAACGAAAATGATAAAAACAAATATATGCGACAAGGAGAAAAGTTTGGATGGTTCATCAGAGGTTGAAATGCAAAGGAGTGAAATTCTATGGACAAGAGGAGAGGCGGGAGTGGAATTTAATGGGCATGAGGATACGAGACGTTGGAATAAATGAACGGGGTTACAAAGCTATTTGCCTTCTTTCCTCCCCTCTCGCCACGATGTGTATCAACCCCTAAATGAAAATTGCAGTTTTGAACTTGGGATACAAGACTTTTGTTTCCTCATTATCTCAATTTTTTTTTTTTTTTTTTATTTGCATAATTATATCTTTTTCATAATTTTTTTTTTAAATTTTTGCTATTTCAAACTTTTCAACGTCCACATCGGGGCCAGTTATATTTGATTGGGATGATTCAACGTTGTAAGAACGGCACAAAAGTTATCCCTTGAAGCTGCGCAACCGCGCGCATCCCTGCCCAAAACTCCATGCAGCAAAACGTTGGTTAAATAATATGCGTGTTTTCGACCGTAATTATCTCGCTCTCAGATTTTCTGGTTTCCCTCTCTCTTCTCTCGCTCTTATCCTCGCGCGCCATACATATCTAGACGCCTACGGGAAAGTAGCGTTTGTGGGTGGGCAACAAATCGGGTCGAGAGAATTGAACTCAGGGGGGTGAGTACGCTCGTGCTCTGGAGTTTGCAGATTAAAGATAGACGGAGAGAGCTCGCGCGAGACTCCATTGGATGGATATTACTTGTATTAAAATTAAATATATATTACAACGTCAGATGATGAAAAATTATATTTTCATTTTTAACACAAGTGTATTTAATTATTTGCGACACTGATTTGTATGTTGCAATCGTGAGGAATATTTGATTAGATGTTTTTTTTTTTCTTCTCTCTTTTATGTTCTTCATGAAGATTGCAAAGGTTGTTGAGGTTTATGAGAAGCTTTTCACCCTTCTATCCCACACCTCTATACAACGATTATCCTCGATTTTCTCATACAATTGCTTTGAACGCAACTAATATAAGACTTATCCACAAAGATTCCGTGGAAGATCGGTTCAACCCCTCGCAAAATTTACTTTCACCCTTGCCCATCTTCGCCCTCTCTCTCTCTCTCTCTCTCTCTCTCTCTCTCTCTCTCTCTCTCTCTCTCCCTCTCTCTCTCTCTCTCTATCTCTCTCTCTATCTATCTCTATCTCTCTCTCTCTTCCTCTCTCGGTCCTGCTGTCGCGATCTCTCTTTCCAACCCCTTTCTCTATTTGCTGCCACGTTTAAAGCATAATGGTAGCACGTTGTGGTCGCAACTTTTACGACCGAATTACGACTTTTCAACTATTTTTACGAGAGTTGTTTCAATTATTTCACCAATTTGCAATTAAGAGGCGCTCTATAACACCACGGCAAAACCCTTTTCATTTTGTGCGGCGGGACACACTGACAAACCCTCTACCCTGGCTTGAATAACACTCATGTCCCGTATTATATTGGAACTCCATGGCGCCGATAATTTTCATCATCAGACAATTATAATAAAATTATCGGTAAAAGAAGAAAAACAATAAAAAAGTACAGACAAGTTAGACACAGGAACTAGAAAAAGAATGTCTCGAAGAGTAGCACAAAAACGAGAAAAAAAAAAAAAAATGAATGGATGAACGAAATAATATCACTGTGAAGATTATCGTTATATATTCGATGCAGAGGGTTCAGGTGGAATGAATGTTGAGATGCCATGGCCTGAAGAAAGTACACCGGTACTGAATAACGGCAAGTCTAGTGTTTGTTTGATGGCATGTAATCACGCTATTTTGTCATGAGCCACGTAGTGAGCCTCCTTTCGCGATTCATTTAAGATCGGTCCGAGCAGTCAGCCAGAATTAACTTCCGCTTTCATCCGCCTGCTCAACCATCACTCGATTCGCTCCAATCGCTTTCCGAAGGGCCATTAGCCATCGATATAAATTGATACAATAAATACATAAATATTATATTATGGCATTGAATTTATTCTATAAAATATTGTACAAAATACTTGATTCATTGATAATTGATGGGGATGTGTTCCCAGAGATTGGTGAGCCTTTCACTCAACTGTTCAATTGTTATATGTATAATTGTATCTGCCAACGAGTATGCATGCAATTATATTACGACATCCCCATATGGTGAAACATAAATTTGCAACGCTTCGGATTTGATAAATGCATGATAGAGTAAAAAAATATTGGGTAAATGTAACTCTCTGATATTGTGACAATCGTCAGAATATTTATTTCACATTTTATAAATGAATAAATCATACTATACCATAATATGACTGATGATTTATTAATTGGTGGCAGATATTTATACCTTTCGTTGACCATATTATGAATAAAACATGAAAATTAACAACTGTCTCCATGAAAATACTATTGTTGTGATGACCTAAAAATCAATTATGGAAATAAGAGTGGAGCAAGCACCAACCAATAATGAATATCGATCAGATTTCAATGCAAACAAAAAAAGAACGAGAATCAACAAACAAGATACCGTTGGATGTATTGAAAAAGTTGGGTAAACAAAATTAATAATGATATTATAAAAGTGACTGTGGCCAGTATGAAGAAGAAAAAAAGAAAGTAACCTCCGAAAACTATCTCAATACAGCTGTATACTATCACGTTTACCATATTCTAAAGACTTTAGCATCCATCTCTGATCGTTCCACTGTTGGTTCGTCGAAAACTTAAACTTGTATAAAACTTCAGTGCCGGAACTTGCAACGAGAACGAAACGGAACCAAGAGTGGCGAGGTACGAAATGTGTCGGCGGGCGTTCGCTTGTCCGCACGGACGATAGCACAGTAGAGTATACACAGACACACACACAGGCACGACAGGCACACACACACACACATGTTGCTAGATGGGTGGATGGAGAATTTGCGGGAAAGAGTGTGAGTATACGCGAGTATGAGTGAGAGAGATAGGGTTGGCACGCTGATCCGTATCGCCGAAACGAGGTTTGGCAACAGCATTTAGCCCGAGACGAGTAGAAAAGAGTCTCATTAAAACGCGGGGTAACGAGAAAGGGAGACGTACCACTACCCGGACGACTGTGCTGGGCAAACTTGCGAAATTCGTTTCAACGTTAAACCTACCACCCCCTCTTTCTATATTCTTCCCACTCTTTGCCACCCTATACCAAAAACGCCCTTGGGCCTCGAGGGTGTACGTTTGGTTGAAGCCGGAAGCGCGATTAAAATTGATAGAGCGCTTCGAACCGGCGAGATTTTTCTGACTATGTTTCGTCAATTGTCATTTTTTTTTTCGTTGTTATCGTGCGAAAAAACATTTAGAGGATACATCATCGTTGCATCCAGATTTATCTTGTGTACCAATGGTATAAAATCATTTGTTTCCTCCACTTGTACGATATATGTATTAGATCGTAACTCTGTATAAATATATATCTAAACATGTATAAATACGGTTGCTCAGTTCTCTCGAGGGATCTAACCGCAACGCGATGAAACTCACAACGGAGTCCGAACCACACACCCTCTCTCTCCCTCTGACTCTCTCTCTCTTAACGGTGGACCCGAATATCATATACAATGTATCGTCTGACCCAGGTTGTGCGATCAGGCCATGAGTATATATGTATGTAAGTGAAACACTAGTATGCCTATTGCGGTTTCCCCCAAAGGAGTACTTTGGAGCAATTATTTTTTTATTATCCACAATGTTCAATTTCCATTTCATAAATTTGAAAAACTTCACCCGAGTTCTAATTCAGTTGATTTTCCAGAAAGCAAAAAATAACTCTGATGACATTAGAAACAAGTATTCACTTGAAGTATTCTCAGTAGATATTGTTCAGACTCAATAGAGAAAACGAGAGGGTGCGGCATGCAGTGAAACAACGAGAGGAGGTGTGTAGCAAGAGGTTTTGTGAGCAAGTTGGTAAGGGTGCTTGAACGTGTCGCGTTGCCCATGGTTGTTTCCGCACGTCTATATATATATATATATGTCCAACACCCGTGAATTTCCTTCTTCGTGTTTGCCTCCTCTCTTTCTTCATCCAACGTCATTATATATGTACATACACGCACCATTATGTGTATGTATATATTGTACTCACCACAGAGCACGATTGTATACAATCGGGTTGCATGAGTAAAGCCAATGCCATCGATTAAATGCTATAAACACGGAATCTTGCAATTCACCACTTACCCCACAGTAATCCTCAACGGATGCGGCCAAGTTTCACAGTCACAGTTACGCATTATCACCCTGACAATACTACATTTTTTATTCTCGAAATTTTATCAACTGTCCATTTCATTCGAATCATAATTGTGCTCGAAAAATTGGTAATGACTCATTGAACTAATAACTGATGAGCAATACAATATAACAACAGCAACCATAATATAACCCCTAAAAATTTATTTATTAAATAGAATATACATATACATGTATGCGGGTGGCATGTATTGGATTAAATAAAGGGGATATTGTAAATATATAGTAGAATATGTTTCACGTGTTTCTTGGTAAATGCGCGGGTAAGGGTTGAATGTGTATCGTTAGTATTTAGTATTTAGTTAACAACGGGATAAGAGAGGGTTGGCATCGGTAGTGATGCGGAGAAGCCACCAGTGTTTGTAATTGGTATGGTTCAGGAGAGCGACGAAAGCGATTGTGTACCTCACAGATTTGGCCTGGCTCGTGCAACGGAATCCAAGTAAAGTTTCATCTTGCGAATCTCGAGACACAACCAAGAAGTGGTGGTGTAGCGCGGAGGGATTTGTTTCGGGGTTGTGCAAGTGAGTAGGGACGGTACAGAACGGGCCAGATGGCGCGCGCGGATACATATCGTGGTCATTACTACAATTAGATATTCGCACGGGAAAGTCTGATCTCCAAATAATAACAGATATGAGTTTGTTGGAAATGGCGAAGCTACAATATTATATCATTTTCATCTATTATATCACTACGCTTTTCTCACGACCCTTGACATTTCATTGAATTCTCTATTTTTTTACAAATATATCTAACATCCCGAAATACCAAATGAATATTTTTTTTTTCCCTTATAAATATTTCCTTATTCCTTCTCAACTTCTCACCATTGTCACTATTATTATTATTATTATTATTATGTATTTTTTCCGTTATGAAAATATATATAACGAATGGGAGAATGAGACAGTGTGTGAGAGAGGGAGAGAGAAAGAGATTTTGTATTCAGACGAGCGCGGTGCCACTTATTTGGAGATCAGTGGGTGCTTTCTCAGTACAGTTGAAAGCACGTCTTGCTACGGCCCGGGCACTCACTTCACGACCCCTATTCCTTAACCCCCACGCTACATTGCCGCGTATATTTCAGTTTTAAACAACAGAAAAATGCTAATATGTCGCGCAAATATATAAACAGGGAAATAAAGAGTGGGAGTGAGGAAAAAAAAGGGAGATGGTGGTGATATTGACGCAAAACCGACCATGAAATTATAAATAAACCACCATTGACTTCGTATGAACTTTATGTCATTTAAAAAGTGAATAAAAAATAAGAAGGCAATAGATTGCCATTCCTCATGATGATGTTGAACAGGAAAGAGCCGTTAGAAAAATATTTGGATAGGCCTACGTACAATTGTCCTTTGCCCATTGACCATTGGTGTCGATATTACTCGTGCGCGAAAAAAGGTCATAGTAGCAAAAAGTATTATATACGAAAAGGATAAGGGCAACAAATTGTGTATATATATGGCGAGTGGGAGTGAGAGTGAGAGAGAGTGAGAGAGAGATATTTGCATAAAGAGTAAAGGAAGATCCAGAGATGGGGAAAAACCCAAATCAGCGTCAATCAATGATAGGACGTCGAGAGTTTTTGGTTGTGCGCGTGAAGCCATATTCAAATTCAATTTGACATCGGACGAATTTTCATGGAATACCAATTCACTTCTTCTCTTTCTTCCAATTCATTGCATTTTTTATTCTGCAGAAATACATTTTCGTCAAACGATATACAGAAAAACGAGACACAATATAAGGGAAAAATATATAATATTTTCTTAGATGAGAAGTATATGGGTAAATAGTTTTTTCATGTGAAATATTTCAAATTACTACTGTAAAAAGAAATAACCGAACAATGATGAAATTTATTCACGAGAAAATGATATTTATCCATAGACTAAAATAATAGGTGGGTATCACCAACATAAAAATGTGCGTGTGGGACGCGCACAAAAGAGGGAGGTAGGTTTTGGCAAAAGACGCGGTACGAATAAAAATGGGGTGTTTATAAGCGAGTGTCCAATGTATCACGCTGTATTTACATACACCCTTCCAACATTTCCAGTCGCCTGTTTTATATATATATATACATATACGTGAATATATATAAAACATTGAGTCTTGGTCCGTTGAAACCACCACCCCCTTATTCACCCCAATGCATACAGCTGATATAATAAAAATTAAATATGATACTTCAAGGTCTCTGTCTCCCTTATACTCTTCCCTACTTCTCCTATGTTCACTTTCGCCTTGCCTTAGACGCATAAATAAAAAAACTTTCGCTGCGCTATCTTTCTTTCTCTTTCTTCTTCTCTTTTCCAAGACACCCCTCTTCAAATTCACCGACTTATCACACGCATTCACTCTATTCATGTGCGATAGAAAAAAATATATAGAGGGCCAAAATTGCTGACTTTGTCCAATTCCGCAGTAACATCATTTTCATTGGTTTCTTTTTTTTTTTTTTTTTCTTTTTTTTCCCCCTAGAGAAAATAAAGTTTGGAAAATTAAAGGAAAAACGTATTTTCAATATCATGTGAGATCAGTGGGGTGTCAGGCGTAGTTGGAGTGAGAGCACGATTTAACGGTAGTTAAGGGAAGGACAGGGGCGTACTCTTAAGTGCTTGTCAAGGATTAAATCAAGATTAACAGCAAGTGGCGCTCCTCTTTGCGCATACTTGCACCCTTCAGTCACCTCGAAATCTCGAGAAGAGAAAACGGCTATCTAGGAATGGTTGTACCCGAACCTCTTAACTAAATTAACCGAATCTTAAATAGAGTAAGAAAGGATATGTCTTGAAAATGAAATGAGAAACTCGGTGCTGTTGAGCGTGTTAAAGTCTAGAGTTCTACGAAAACAATTAACGTATATAGTGTTTTCAATAATTAATTATACCGTCTGACACAACAACGATTAGTATTTCAAAATCTTCAATAAAATATGACGCATTTACATGTATGGAACACGTGTCGACGCTGATAATTTACAAAATTGCGTCTAAATAATGTTTGAACAAGTGTCTATCGCGAAATAGATACACCTCATGATATTTTTTATCTGGTAAACACTTTTGTTCTGTGATTCATATACATATAGTTCGATATAAATTATTATTTTGTGACACAGCGTTACGAAAAAATAAGGATGAATCGAAAAAAAAAAAAGAAAAAAAAAGAAGAAATTAAATGGGTAGAGAAAGTTAAAGGGACATGATACAAAATTCGGAGGTATTCATCGTCTTGGTCATAAGCATTTCTCGCTTCGTGTTGGCGCACAAAAAACCGAACAAAACAATTTGCTCCAAAGCAAACACCGGCATCCGGTTTACTTGTGAATAAACAACACATTTATTTTTAGAGGCCACACCGCGCGCTCAGCCACATTACATTTGCTCGTGTCTATACCCGCGTCCCATTTCGTCCCTTCCTCTCGCTCTTACTCGTCTGCCCACCATTTCACTCCTCCGCCTGTATGCCTATTTACCGCCGCGGCAAGCTTAACGACACGCTCGACAGAGTGAGGAAAAATATAAAGCGAAGAAAAGATAACAAAAAGAAAAATGGAGTGACGAAAATGATGGACAAAAAGGAAAAAAATAATAATTAAGAAAAACAAATGGAGAGAACAAGCAAAGAGGAAAAAATTAACATGAAACACACAACTGTTTTGTGACATTCTAAATATTCTTGGAGAATTAAAAATAATACAAGTTTTTATATTCTCCATTCGTTTTCTGTAGTTGGTTAAAATTGCGATAATAAGTTGAAATAATATTGTCGTTTTTTCTTTTTCTTTTTTTTCACATTTTACGTCATTGCCTATTATTTTAATTTTCATCCTACAAATTCTGACGCATTCAACGGGTAGAGATATGTATACAGAAATGTTCAAACTTCCTGCTTGATTTTTTTTTTTATTTTTCTTTCTCCTCTCATTTTTCAACTTGTGCACAAACATACACACAATTTGTATATATATATTATATATATATATGTGTGTGTGTGTCCATGTTGGGTAGGGAACTCATACCAATGGTCTTTCTCGGGTCTTTATATTGTTTATCAGAACGTTTACGCCTCGCTTTACTTCGGTGCAACATCTGTAATCCTGACGACAAACAAGCGCTCATGCAATCACTGTGTCGGATACAACTAGGCATGTGGCACAGAGTTTCCTGTGTATCAAACACCTCTCTTCTTCCATAGCGTCAATCATTGTACATTTTTTATTCACCTCCGCATCTTCTATTAAATTCCATTCTCGATTTCAGAACAACCTGTACGGGCTGTATTATAGACGGTATAACACGTTCACATGAAATTTATGCCTCGGTAATGTGTGTGTGTGTGTGTGTGTGTGTTTTTTTATTTTTTTTTGAGATACGTCAATTGACAAGTGTGCGTGCAATCACTGTGTCAGTAACAGCAGCAGTTATTGTTACTCAGTATCTCCTGTTCACTAACCCCTTATTCGATATTCAGTCCATCATTTGATGAATGTAACATTTATCACTGGCAAACGGATTCCATATTCTATTATATATGTTCACGGATTGAAAAATTCGTTCGGCGATAATTAAAACTCTGACCTTCATGAATGTACAGCAATACTAAAAGAAGAGGTTTATTTTGCCCCGCTATTCGGTTATATATGTATATGCAGAGTCAAGAAGTGGTTTCTCACACCTTACCAAGTTCTTGACGAGAATTTTAAACGTGAGTATATATACACAGAACACTCGCACTACGTGAGATGAAAAATCCCGGTGTATAAATCTAGATACAAACGTCGCAATCAGAGAACGAGTAGAGACTAAACTTTTTCGACTGATGCAATATATATATATATGTACGTAAATACATATGTTGATAGAGTGGAAGCTTGTTTGAATAGAGGGAAACAAAAGCCAGGAGGGAATTGCATTATGGTGTACATTATTCTAGATTGGCTGAAGTGATCTTAGTCATTATTTACCAACGCGAAAATTGATAAGCTTCAGTATTAAGTATACTAACGAGCAACAATGTATAAGAGAAATAAGTTTTTCCTCTAAAATTATGATTCAAACTTTAGTTATTTATTGCTATTGGTGGTTACCCAAATATGCGAATATGAATATATATTAGTGTATTCATTGTCGGTTCAGATTCTTCTCCAAAATCGGTTAATTTACATACGATAATAACTATGAATAATTTATATTTCCATACTGTTGTTATTTGTATCATTGGTGCTGGAGAAACAGGATCTCCATACACGTGTAGACACTTTGTTTATTCCGTTGTTGTAGGCACCGTGCAAGCAGACACAATATAATAAAAGAAGTATGTATGTGTATACTTCTGCCTCGTTGTGCGCATCGGTTTTATCGGAGCATAACGGTTTGTTTACAAGTTTGAAGCGTGTTTCGTTTGCTTCGCATGAGTTTCTTGTGTACGCCTCTTGCTTTATATATATTTTTTTTTTTTTTTGTTTTTTCTTTCTTTTCTCACTCCTCACCTTCACCGCCTGTATCCCCCACATCCATGTCGTGTTCTCACTACTTCGTTCGCAACGTGACCAAGTAAAGTGAGTGTTGTGTGTCCAGCTGCATGCTGACGCTAGCACATGTAAATGAGAGCCTTATCCACAGTTCTATACACGTATAACGTCCACACAACAACAAACGTAAATATATACAGAAATATGTTTACATATATGTACATGTATATATATAACATCTATAAGTAAACGAGCGCGTTGTGCGTCAATTTCTCAATGTGTACGGTACTATCCACTTTCATGTTTATCTTTACTGCTGTTTATTCCCACAAATATGACGGAACGAGTGGAAAAAATGAATAGGAATATCGATTCGACATATAGTCAATCGATTGGCTCGTGGGTTTTTCTTAGTTATAAATAAATAAACGATGTCTATTGTTGGACAGTAATTCACTTATAGACCGAAGGAAAAAAAAATAATAATGGGCGTACGATTGAGAGAGTAGAGTCTGAATTATTGAAGTTATAACAGTAGAGTGAACTCAAATAAAACATGTAGCAATCCACAGAAATTCGGTTTATTTTTATTTATTATTTTTTTTTTTTTATGAAAAAATAGTGAATGATATTTATAATGAAGGGATGAAAGGGGAGAAAAAAAATTGTATGAGAGGCTGCAATGTGTATGTATATGAGCGAGAGAGAGAGAGATAGAGAGTGCTGCGGAGAAGACGAAGTATTCTCATTATACCGAATGATTTACTGAGCGCGGTAGATATTCTAGGTTAGAAGTAAAGTTAAAAGAAAAATAAGGCTTATGGGGTGTAAAGTCGAGAGCGAGTGAGAGAAAGAGTCTGGAGGTAAGAAGCCTCCGACGCTCGCCCCCAGGAATATATTATAAAAAAAATTCGCCCGGATGTACGAGCAAAAGAATCGCCGAAAAACTCGTGAATTTATGAAAGTGTACAAGGAATTTTTTTCTCACCGCTCTTCCGCATTCACCTCTCATCAATGTACTTTCATAGCAATAATATACATACACATTATTTTGATTTTTCTTACTTAATAAGTGAATATTTAATTTGTTTCCCAGGGATATATTGGTGAAAGCCCATTTGATACTGGATCCTGGGGGAAGGATCACTTTCAACCGAACACTACGTCCTGGCAGCTGAATCCACGCGGCCACTCTCGACCCAGCGTAAGTCTCTAGTGAAAACTCGCAATCTATTCTGGCTAATGTCATAAACAATATCAGAAATTTTATTCCCAATCAATACACACCTTAGGCGAACGAATATCGGAATCATGAGACATTGACTGATGAAACATATATTTTCCGCCAATTTTTCTGGTGACTCAAAATTAAAATATTTCTATGTGAATTATGACACCAAGTTTTTCACACTATTCATATAGTTCTACAATCCAAGAGATGTATGCCTCATATACATGTATATCAACAGATAATTTAATTTGCGCATTTAATGGCATTGTCTTCCAGTTTGGACATACTTAGGTATATGGATATTAAGTTGAATATATCTGTTGTCTATTAAATCACCTCATAACGACCCATTTCGAGGTTTTAGAGACCAATAAAGCATGGAGTTAAATATATACTAGCAGCTTTGCATGCCAATGGCACTTATCTGCTCCACACATTTTATTCGATGGACGAATTCATGTAAATCTAGTGCGACGATGCGATTTTCCTTCATTGACAACTAATTTTTCTATTGCTATACTGTAGAAACGTGAAAATGAGGTGAGTTTTAAGTATTGTATGAGATATGGGTGGCGTGTCCATTGTTAGGCAAAGCAAAAATGTTCTTACTTCGTCCGGTCATAAATGCCATGTTGCAGTCCCCTACTACCAATTCAACTCCTAACACAAGAGGGTGAAAAAAGAGAAGAACCCTACTTCCCCTTTGTACTTCTGAATGTAAAAAATATTATGTAAGACTGCGTTGTATTAATTATTATCATCATAAACTCAGTATTTTCTATTTGTCACAATTTATCTGAGGTAATGCCCGTTTTTACTCCCTCATGTATTTATCTTCAATATTCTTTTGTTACTTTGTTTATCGTTTAGCGTTCCGTACGATAGTTATTCAACAGTTATTCGTAATATCACATGTGAGCTGATATAAACGCGCACGAGGAGTAAAAAAAAAATAACATAGTGTAGGTAGAGTAACTGGAATTCAGGCAACTGGAAGTAGATACAGCATGTCGCGTCAGCCAATGTTTTTGCGCATTCGCACGATCGACACATCGTTTGATATAGGAGGAAAATTCTCGACTCTCGTGTGGATGCTGACAAATATGAGTGACTGTGATGATTGTGTTGTATGCTTTTGCATTTATATATCCATACATTAATACAGCGTTTGAATGTATTAACAAGTGTGTGCAGTGGTGTAACGATGACGAGTGACATAAACTGTGGAACCATATGCATGTATTCATTTCCTTGGCTTCACTCTCTGTGTTATTTGTCATGTCTCACACGCGATGACTTCATCGTATCGCACAACACTGCGACCGTGAAAATGCTGACTCCAATCCTCACGATCTCATTCTTTATTTTGTTACACTTACACTCATGGTTCACACGATAAATACCGAGAAGGATTTAATTATAAACGGAAAAAAATTCAAATATAGTTTTCCTCATGTTGGAAGTTGAATTTTATATTTTATTTTTTTTAATATTTGTAGGATTCAAACATCCGCAGCACTCCACATTCATTCTGTTTCTCTCACTGTATCTGTTCTCTGGGTTATTTGAATATGAAGACAAGGAGGAGAAAAAATGTAGGGTGGCACCGAAAAGGGTGAGTGAGTGGTAGAGAGTCATGGGAGATGTATTTCTTGATTATAAAACTTTTTACCTAATTATATGGCATTGTTACGATTTTACAACATTTTCGAATGAACTTTTGCAGTTATTAATTAAAAATTCTCTATTTGATTCAACCCTTTTGTTTGACTCATAAACTAAAACGTATCTCATCCTATTATCGTTTATCGTTTAGTGAATAGCATAGTTATAATTCGAATAACTCACGAGCAACAATAATTTCCATGAAATAATTTAAACATTAGTTCGGTGACGGAAATTTTGTTGCGGAAAAAATTGAAAGTGATCACGTGGAGATAGTCACAGGCAGACAATATAGTAGCAGACATTAAGACGTCTGGTCCTCGACCTCCGTGTCCCTTCAACTTCAAGGATAATATTCCAACCTCCGTCTGAACCGCTGACTATGTACATAACTGTACTGCTTATATATATATACATATATATATATATAAATTTTGTACACACAAATACACAGACGCACGCCCATGGCAATAAGACTTTTAACCTTGTACTCATTGTCCCTCTAATTCTCATCTGATCCTCGTATTGCGTAATTTTCTCTTTATTATTTTATAATTCCTCTGTCGTGGGTGTGGGAGGCTCGTGGGCAGACAGAGAGGGGTGAGACGACGGCATAGGGGATGGGTATTTCTTGTTAACTCACTCTCAAACCCTACTCTCTATTCTGTGGTGTTGCATACTAATGCATTTTCGCATTTATTAATTATTCTACTTAGCTGCTTTTTCGAATATTCTCTCGCTATTTTCTACTCACACACTGCCATTTTATGTTTTTGTCTTACCCTTGCACGCATTCCGACATTGTTTCACCTTGACATTTATTCAGTTTCTTACCCTCAACTCTATCATTTATAATGCTTTAATTTCATATCCTATCTCTCGTTTGCCCTATCTATTTCTTGTGACTTTATAATAATCAAGCCGTTGAATAAAATAACACAGTGCAGAGGGAACAAGAGGGAATGGATTGAGTGAAACTATAGAAAATGATATTGAACTAAATAAATAAATAATTTCCTCGTTAATTGAATATGTGATTGAAGGGTAGAAAGATAAATTTCATTTTCTCCTTTGAATTTCTTCGCGTATTCCCTTTTCACAGCAAATGTCTAATTGCTACAGACATACTACTGCCCACCCTTCGCCACCATCTTTACAAAAGGTGGCAACATTAATTGCTGCGGATTGCACCGGTCGAATAAGGACAAGTGAGAGGATGATAGAGAAAAAAATAATGTCAGCATGCCAGACGGAGAGACGGCGAGAGTGAGGATGAGTGGGGGAATGAGAAAGATAACTGGAAGTAAGGCGCTTCGCATTGAATGCTAAACAAAAGCTAATTTATATCCTGGAGGTTGGTGAAGGGGGGCGGTATAGGTAAGGACGACTGCCGGAGATCGGGAGATGAATGGCTGCGCAACTTGCATACCAATTGGCGTGGCCACCTGCAGCCGTAGGAAGGTTAAAGATCTCGCAGGGGGATGGTGTTATAACCCCCTTCATTCTCCTCCCTTTCTCTCTCACCCTGACACTATATCTCTTACTCCCTCCCGCACGGTACCTCAATGCGATCCAACGCCCACGAGACTATATATATATATATATCTATACACTAACTCGGATAATATTAGGAGTTTGAACGACGTGTTGGCGATTTGACTTCAACTATTTCCTTCATCTAACCCCCCTGCATTTTCTCATCGCCAAGATTCATTGGCGACTTGAAACTGTGTGCACTTTGAGTCTGATCACGCACCCAAATAATTCACTCTGGGGAAATGAAATTATACGATTTACCAATAACGATGTTTCTGCCCTTTTTTTTTCCAATTCTGATCATAAATATTGTTTCAAGTAATTTTGTTTTCCATCGATACGAGATTTTGAACGGAAAAAAGCAATATTCCGAAATTTGTGTACGGTAAAGAAGATTGATATATAAATTTAATTAATATTGAGATAATGCTCATCGAAAGAAATGAAATGTCTTGAACGTTATGTATGATGGTGTTGATGAGGGAAGAGATTTTTGGTATGGAAGCCTGTTGATTCAATGTTCATTCGTTGAGGGATGAGAAACATCGCGTCTGGCTTGGCGTTGAACTTTCTCGATACACAAGGCAACATAGCAACACGGCAAAGCACAACAAGTGTGGAGAGGGGAGCCGGTGGCAGTGTGGCGCAGTACGCCGAGGGCTGAATAGTATCCCCGTCTGATAGATATACACAACGGTGGATGGGTCGAGAGAGGCGCGCGTCGCGCCAGCCTCCGCCACGGACTATATACTCTCTTCTTTCCATTCCACTCTATCTCTCTCTCACTCCCTCTCTTTCCCGCTACCACTCTCACTCCTCTATTTCATTTGGTCCATCTGCCTCTCACTCTAAACAACTCTCAAACGTAATTGCCGTCACGTAAATGTACATTCCAACCCCTGGAATATTTTCCACGTGTTCCATCGCCACGTGTTTCCTTGATACAATTTCGATCATACACGTTTTATCAAACTACAATGAAATTTCGAATTCACGTAATATTCCATTTATTTTTTCACCATGTCCATTTTTGCATTCCAATTCTATTTTATTTGATAAACGTACGATTCCGATTTCATATAAATTTGTTTTCACATTCTCCAGTTATGATCGACTGCATATTTATTCGAATGTACAATTTTTATCGGTTAGAGATGACAATAGGAATTGTTGCGGTAACGCGGCAATATAATAGACACACAAGTATTTTCGTTTTATAGTCCAAATCCATTGGAATAGTTTATATAACGATCCGGGTGGTGTGGTAAACGCTACCGAAAAAGGGATGGGTGAATGAGATGCTTCTGCCCATCAATAAACTTTGAAATCGTATTTGGCATGCAGAGAAACGAGAATAAGAAAGTTGTTACCAAAACTATCTGCTGAGTTGGTTTTATTATTTTTTTGTGTCGTATTATTTTGGTATCTATCTATCTTGAATTCCTCATGAATTTTTCACAGCACACGTACGGATAGTGGCTTGCTTAAGTTATATTCCGGATTATTACACACATGCACATATATGTGTGTTGATGCAGTAACAATACAAGTTTCATAGATCTTGTACGAATCTTGTGCGAAATTGTATGCATTACCGCCAGACTGTTTATCTATACCCATAGTATATCTAAATACATAACTTGATTACTCAATAATATATCCTTCATCAGCAATAATGCCAACTCATCGTTACAATC
Organism: Zele albiditarsus; assembly: GCA_958496275.1. Classification (NCBI taxonomy): domain Eukaryota; kingdom Metazoa; phylum Arthropoda; class Insecta; order Hymenoptera; family Braconidae; genus Zele; species Zele albiditarsus. The sequence continues at coordinate 11,644,584 of OY292413.1, read as the reverse complement.
ACATTTCTAAATATATAGTATGGAAAACAAGATATATTCAGAAGAGAATTCCAAACTGTAGTCTGATACTAAATGTTGCCGAGTAAATTTGCAATATTGAACTGTACTTGATGCGCTTCAGGCAATTGTTATATTCCTCCCCACCTATCTTCAAACCTTCAAGGCGTGTCTTCATCTTTTCTCACTCGCAATCCTGACTTTTAGCTTCTTTCTGTCTCATCCCAACAGTTTTCAACCAGTAATAATGTCAAGATTGAATACGCAGAGAAAAGTCTCCAACAATCCTGAATTTTCCGTCACTCATTTCCTAATCATCATCCTCCATCGTCTTGATACAGAAGTCGAAGTTCCACAGGAGGAAATACAAAAAATAAGAATAAACTGCTTATGATGGAGAGAAAAAAGTTAATAAGATGAAATCGCAATGGGCGTTGTTCGCATTACATGAAAAATATATAGATGCTGCACATCGAAATGTTGTTGGTCGAGTTCGAGTAACCAGGGAGAGAAAGATAGAGCTGTATGAATTGAAAGGAAAATAAAAAAAAAAAATAAATGGGAAGTAGCAAAGAGATAGTTCTTGGAGAATAGAAAGCGTCCACGGTGGAATTAGCGAAGAAGGAGAGTGAGAATAAATATAGAAAAACCCGAAAAAAGAGAGACGCGGAAGCAGAGGGAAAGGGAGGGAGAGAGCGAGTGTCGTTCGTGTAGGTGCAGAAGGAGGGAATAAAGTGAGTGGGACTTGTTGGATGCAAAAGTGGGAGAGGGCGGAACGCGAGAACGAATTCCGCGGGAGGGCGTGTCCTTTGCGTCGGTGAGCAGGTGCAAAGGTGCGCGGTGACGCCGACGCTGACCACGCCTTCGTGTTCTAAAATACCAGAGCAAAACAACGATGACGACGATGATGACGACGAGGAGGACGACGACGACGATGTGAAGAAGTGCGTCGAGTATAACGACAACGTAATATCCCGTCTCCCGGTTTTTACCCCTGCAGTTTCCCCACCATCACCAGGAATTCCAGCAATGGCCTTGTGGTGATGCAACCGTCCTCTCCCTACTCACCAAACTCTGGCAACCATCTCGGTGGTGATAAAGAAAACGTGGGGAGAAGGAGCGACGTGAGGAAGCATCCCAGAGTCAACGTCCCTAACATTTGCGATATGCACCTCTGCATTCTACCACCACCACCACCATCACTACTAACACCACCATTTTCAAGACTGTCAAGGACAGGACTTGTTTGGATTCACGAGAGATGAGGGGAAGGAGAGAGATTGGAGCTTACAAGCTGCGACAGTTGTTCTTTTTTTTTTCATTTTGCCACATCTTCCGACATCACTGCGAATCCAACGTACAGTAGAGGAATGTGTCGCATGATGTGCGCAAAATCCCACTTTTCCTCTCTCCTTCATCCTCTATTTATCAAAGATGGAAGATTGATCAAGGGCAATACTCTCCATTGTATCCTGTTGTGTGATGTCGTATTTCATGGCGAATTTCCGATTTACCTTTAACTTTGCAAGCCTAAAATGTATTGGGTTACGAGAGTGGGATAATTAAATGAGATTCATAACTTTGTATAGCTCAAGGGAATATATATTTTTTGTGTGAAAACAGAAGAAACAGAAGGAGAATAATGAACGAGAATGTGTTTAAGATTTTCCATACCTTAGGATGAATTGAAGCTCTGGATAAAGGAATATACTCATCCATACATATACGTATATGTGCAATTGGTATAGGAGGGCGTTTTGGTAACAGTGGGTGTCAGCCATTTTGGAAGTGCATTCCACAAATCCTAGTCACCGTTGTACGTTGCAGCCGCGAACTGCAACCATGGAAGATATAACTGAAGAGCACGAGTGAGAAAACGAGGGAAGAGGAGCTTTGGTCGTTGTTGAGCTATTACTCGTGGAAGGCGCACTATTACAACGCCGCCTGAGTTATTATGCCATCCCGAGAGAGGTGGTTACGGGTCCAGGATAGGTTTTCTGGAAGGTAGTAGGAGGATCGAGAAAGCTTGCTGAGGTGACTTGCGAGACTCTTGGGTTAGCCTACAGTTGATGTATTGAGATCCCATTGTATCCAGAGAATCCCCCTAAGATTGCCAAACGACGTCTCGCATCTCCCTTTCAGTATCCATTCACCTCCTACACCAATTCCCATCTCTCGATATATGTATATTAGTCACATATAACCAAAATCAGCCAACGTAGACTTGGAAAATTATTTTTCAGTGACATTTTGTGCTTCCGCTATTATTGGGGTTTTGAATAATGTGACTCGTAAAAAGAAAAATAGAAGACAAGACCAGAATGCTACAGGAAGAATATAGCATCCCTTCATCATCCCACCAATCATGACAGCTCTCTGTCCAGTTCAATCCACTATTTACTCCTTTTCTTCCTAATCGAAAGTCATTTGTACGGAATATTCCTCGTGTTAATATTACACATTTTTACATTAATTTAATAATAGCCATGAAAATTGGACAAAATTTCGGTTTGACGATAAATTGTCTGATCAATTAATTAAGCGAACTTAATTATTGTCCAAGAAATAATTCGTATGTAATAGTATTCGTTTTGACGTTCATAAAACAAAGTTTCACGTTAGCTCAAACACATATAACACGAGCGTGTATAGGTATACATATATGTGTGTATTTAGTGGGGTTATAATTATTGTCCACGTTACATATTCCCGGGTCGAGTGTAGTGGCATGGACGTGGGCCGATTTTAATTGGCGATTTGCCAGAGTCCTCTTTATATTATACTTCGCTACTTAACTACATATATACATATATATTTATACTTTTGAACATATACTCGGGATGACTCATGAAAAAATTATTTGCATCTAGCGCTGCATCATTAAATATTGCATATGCATACGCAAACGGATTTATCGAATTTTCACAAAAAAAAAAACCCAGGAAAATTGAAATGTTTGGTTATCAAACGACACTTATCAGTATATACAAATCACACGATTAAAAAAAAAAATGATAAATACCGTTCGCTCTCTCCTTCTCTCTCAATTACTTTCTCTCTTTCTGGAACTCTCAAGTCTATATTGAACAAAATGATGCGATAGAAATAACCTCCGCCAATCGATAATATCGACATACTCGTAAATTAAACTCGAATGTGAATAAGACCCCTCCGGTAATCGAATGGAAAGGAATAAATTAATGTGTGTGTGTGTGTGTGTGTGTGTGGAATTCTCTCAAGGAAAGATGAAGATGAAGAGAAAAGGAAAAAAGATAAAAGAAGAAAACGATTGGCAACAGATCTTGACACAACGGTAGAAAAACGAAACAGCAACTGCGAATTCTTCTGCGGGGCTCTCGATAAAGCCGTCAATTTTCACCCTCGATACCGTTTGTCTCCGGCGGAAGTGAGAGAAATACAGAGAGACAAAGAGAGGGAGAGAGGAACTGGGCGCCAAGAATTGTTCGTTTGCCGACGGAAGCCAAGAGACATTTATTACGACTTTAACCGGACTTTGTGTTTATTCAGCGACTGTTGCATGAAAGGCTTCATCTCTCTCTTACCATTTCTTCTTTTACACACCTCTCCGTTCTGGTTTTTTTTTTTGTTTTTCACCGTGTCACTCTACCCCTAAAATGCCGAGCACGTTTCACGCGACCAAACCTCTTCCCTTTCACACTCTTTCTCATCCACTTTTGGGGTCGGTTTACCCCAAAATCTTTCACTTTATCCGACGTGGACAGCGATCTACCCGCCCCCTATTTCCAAGATCATTCGAGTCGTCTTCCAAAATTCTTCAACCCCTAGTGAAAAGACCCTTGTGACCATGGCCTTGAATATTCTCTTCATCACGTGTGTTCCACGAGAAATTGGCAAATCAGAATATGTGAAGGCAGAGAGATAAGAACATGTATTCATCCTAACGAACAGGAATTATTGTCAGAATTTTTCGATAAGAAAGCAGGAGGAATGAAACAAAGTGTGGACGATGCTTTGCAATTGACACATGGAATTTAATGGAGTCTGTGAATAAAGACGAATGAGAAAATACTGTGTAAAAGCGAAAAGAGAATAATGAAAAAAGAAAGAAAAAAAAAAAAGAAACGAGAATGAAGGCAAGCGCAAGTCGCTTCACTCAATATTACTCGTAGCGCGTTCGAGCCCTTATTCTTTTCTCTTTCTCTTTCCACCTCGTTGGAAATTTACATTTCCTTACCGAGAAAAGAAGCGAGTTCTTCATCTCCTTACTCCTTAACTCGCTGCTGCGCTCTTCACTTCTTCTTCTTCCTTTCTGCTTTCTCTTCTTTTCCGTGCTTGTTCTCCCCTCTACATGCAAGCTGTCTGTTTATCCTGCTTTCTTTTTTAAAGAGCTGCTTTTAGTAGTGGTACTGAGAAAGAGTTCGTGACCTCTCTTTCTCTCTCTCTCTCTCTCTCTCTCTCTCTCTCTCTCTCTCTCTCTCTCTCTCTCTCTCTCTCTCTCTCACTCTGTCCTTCGGTTTCATTCTAATTCTCTTCTTTTTTTTTTCTTCTTTCGTTTTTGTATCTCACTCTGTATATCTTGGAGGAAGAGCTCCCAACATTCCCTAACCCCTTGCCCATTTCGCCCCTCAGCGAAAAACTTTCATCGAGAACATTTCGCCCCTCTGCTGCGTACCATCATCATCACCTCATCTCTCGCGATATACCCAAGAGACAATCCTCCATTTACTCCCCCGGATTACGCTTCGTTGGCCGATAATCGAAAATATGCCAGACGATTGTTTGTACATTCTTTTGGCTTCACTTATTTGAATGGAGAAATGGCACACAGAGGAGTTTTTCATTATACTCATCACACTCGTACCTGTCATGATTTTAAACATTTTTTGCAATCATAAATACTAAATATCAGTTAATTTATCATGTAAAATAAAGTTATTCCAATTTATCTTTTCCCATATGACTGTGTATAGTAATTTTCTGGTGTACAATTATTTTTCCAATATAGTTATTTTTCTCTTCTTTTATTCCATACATTCAGTTGTGCGAGATGAATATAGATTTGGTTCTTTTTCATGAATTCGCATCGAATCAAACCGCCAAATGGCACCATGAAGATTCTCATTTTTTTTTTTTTTTTTCGTTCAATTTTTTATTTAGATTTATCCCAGCTTTCTCTCTTACTTTTCATTTCTTTAAATCTCCAATTATCACGTTTCGTCAAACCGACGCAGTGGTACCTTCAATCTAAGATTCAGTCGGTTGTGAGAGGGTAGAGAAAACTTTATTGGACCCTTGGACAAAAAAAATACCACAAACCACCCCCTCCAATCTCTGAACTCACCGTTTCAATTCGTAGAAAACGTGATCGCAATAATCGAAACAATACAAAGATATTCAAACAGTTTCAAATCATGATGAATCGGGACATCTATGAATAATTGGATAATTGAATAAACAAATGAATAGATAGAATGGTGGTGATGGCGATTGTGATTCCAATAGAATTTTCTATCTGATAGAAAATGTGTAGAAAAATATCAATTCACTTGGTGCCGGTAGACTTGAAGCAGAAAAATGTTTCTATTTAGTCAGCTAAGCTTCATTATTGAACCATCTCCCCGCCTCCTCTGTCTTTTTATAGCACGTTAGTGTGCGAGACTCGTTTCGAGAGAAAATCCTGCCTCCAACTGGTTTCGTTTCCAAATCCCACTTTAAGGTTAGGGTGAGAGATGGAGAGAAAAAAAATTGCACCAATTACCCACTGATTTTGCAGTTGAGGCGCCGTGGATTAAGCTATGCCACAAACGATCATCTCATCCGTTTATTGCGCCAATACCTTCAATCTCACAGCATGTACATGTTACACATTGAAACATGCAAAAAAAATATATATCCAACATTCAAATACTTTATATTATAATATTGTTCTCCTATGAATTATCTCCACTGCTGTGAGAATTTTTTTATATCTTTGAGAGACACAAGGACGTTTCCTCATTCTTCCAAAAATGATTGAGTAATTATTTGCAATGGACCCTGAAAAATTGCCATCTAATCCTGGCAAATCGATATCTCAACACTGTGTGAGAACAACGAGTCTTTCCAATAGGGGTTCTGCTGCTTCATCTGTTCCACCACCACTGTCTTGTGGAGAAAAAGTGTCGTTGTTGCTTTCACCCTTCGAGCTTTTTTTTTTTTTTTACACTTCGCCAACCATAACCCTCCGAAAAAGTGCGGCATTATGAAAATAATGTATCGATATCGTAATAAGGAAATGATTGGATAAGTCGACGATAGCGGCGGTGAGGCGCACCAAGCTATGTAGATATAATATAGGTATATGTACATTATAAATATTCAAGATATAGCCAACGACTATTATTCATAACCGCCCTCATGCGGATTTTCTCGCGCGACGTCTCTGGATTCTATCTCCAAGGGATTTTCATTCCCCGGTCCGCAAATGTCACCAAACTCAGAGGATGTATGGAAACAAAAAAAATTTCCTTCACACAGCCATTTTTACCGTTGCCTCAATCATTAATAATTATGTATATAAAAATAAATATATATCATTTTACAAACTGGAAAAAAACGATCAGATATAAAAACGTAAATGAGAAGAGTGCGCCAGACGTTGTGAGAATGGAAAAAAAGATATATAACGCGGTAGGGGTATTTGCTTGACTCAAGGCGCGGCATAATGATCATACAGTAAAACTATGATATATGTATATGCGTGGGAGGTACTTCAGCATCGAGAAGGGCTGCCCAGCCATCAGGGTGAACGAAAGTGTTGGAAGGATGACAATGAGAATATCTCAAAACAAAGTTCTCCGTGGAAGAGCCAGCTAAAGGCATCCACGCGCGAATAAGTACGATTTCAAGCTACTGTTGATTGTGAATGGCGGAGACGTTGCTGCGGTTGCTGGCCACCCTTGGTACATAAAGCAGAGTTGAGAGAGCGCACAGTAGGTGGGACTTATGGGGTTGAGAGAGGATATAGAATTCGACGGATGGAGTTTCTTGACAATCGGCGTGAAAAATACTTTACAACCCTCACTGAATGTTTTCATTCGTCCACATTGAACTATCATTACTTTGTCACTATCCAATTCAATACATTGTAAAATTGCATTTAGTCAAGCAAAATATTCCGTTTCGCTGTTATTTATTCATTGATACATTTAATTTCTATTTGAATAATTGGTAAATCGATATTTGCGTAAGTAAACTCATAAATAAAGGGATGCATCTATCTTCTGTCGACAGTTGGAGATGGAATAGTCTAGGCAAACGTGGTAATGTTTCTTTGTGCCCTCGACTGTCAGACAGAAAAGATACATACACATAAATAGATGGGAGGTTTGCTTCTCGTCTTTATTTACTTCGAAAGTGGCGGGCGAGAAAAATATGTGTGTATGGGTAGGAAGAAAAGAAAGGAAACGATGTCGATCTCTCTGCCATTTATTGCCACGCCCGCGCAACGATAGTCCAGCGATGGCCTGACCAGTTCTCACAGTAAATATGTCCAGTGAGTTTGCAAGTTTCTACAGTAATCCCGAACCCTACGTTAAGTTCCATTTCTTCAACTTTGATACATGACCGGGCAATAAATTTCCCCAAAATTTATTAACATACCGCAAATATCATTATTCGCGGACTAATGTATAGTTTTGAATAATTCACACAAAAATCTATGTATTTATAGTGAATATGCACTGAAAATTAATCTGCGGTTAACTGATTTATTTGCATTCAATTCTTGTTTCATTTTTATCATCAAACAGTGATGATAAACCCATAACGCATCAATGGGGTGAATTCGTTTGATTGGCATGTAGTCATACATCATTTTCCAAGTTTACAATGGTCTACATACATTGTCATACAGAACGAGCCAGTGCTTCATTAATAATTCTTATTCTCTGTCTCTGTTTCACCCTCCTGTTTTCAACCATGTCCACTATTGTCAAATCATTGGCAATCTGTTTCCGCGTATAACCCGCAATAACTGCGGTTGCAAAACAACCCGATATTGAATTCAGTGTGTAAACAAAACAAAAATAACATTTGCACCAGGGAATTCTTTCGTTTTTGTTAATTTTTTTATTTTCATTTTACGTCAGTTTTTCGATTGATTCGAAATTTTAGATGTTTACCTTTGGTCGTGTGGCAAATCCCGTCGAAACTCTCAAGCTTAACGACCAAACGTTCGTTTAGAAGTGGCATTTGTTGTGACAAGTGAAAAACACTGAGATGTAGAGGGAGAAAGTGTGGGAGAACGTGGGAGAGTGAGAAAAGAAGGAAGCACGAGTGAGTGTGAGTGAGTAGGAGGGTGGCATTAGCGAAACCAAAGCTCACCTTTTCACTGGCCAATTATAGAAGATTCTCTTGAGAGTAATCCTATTACCCACATTAGCTCATTATTGCATAACTTCAGACCTCCATCGTTCTACAAAGCTTACCAAGGGCCTTTTCTGAAAATATCCATGACAATTGTCAATTCCGAAAATATATACTCAACTATTATATTCACAGTCGAAGTAGCCACCCACGTTCATTCTATCTCGTTATCCCACGATTATATGAAAATTAATCATTACTCTCGCGATTTTGTATTAAAATTCAACGATATTCAGATCATTAACGACCCAGTGGAAATCTTGTACATCTCCATCGCGGGATGTTTCATTCTGTCGGTAATTCAGAGGATTCACATCTTATCAGAACAACCAACAATTTCATTTTGATCCCCAACACTTCATGGTCATAAATGAGAAAACGTTTCACACATAAGAAATGTGGTAAATATTAGAGGAGGTGAGTCGACCGTACGTACTCGGTGCTAGTAGCGTTCACTGGATGAGGGTGTGTTAGGGCACAATCCAATGTCCACACCTCTGTTGTCAGCTAATGCCCATTGCCCAGGGGCTCGGAAATGGTCTGGCAGTGACTTCAAGCCAGTAAGCCAAGTCAAGCAAGAGAAAGAAGCGCAGTAGCGAACGAAAAGTGTGGGAGGGTGAAAAACACTGGACAGTATCAGCCAGAGTTTCGGAACATGTTCGAACTCAGAACGACCACCACTGCGTTACGCTATATGCTATATATATCATAGTCATGGTGTGAGTTAAAGTTACCCAGCTCACCGCTGCAACGCCCATTTTGTTATCGGCATCGCTGACAATCCCCGCCAAATCTCTTCCACTATAAACGGCTAAACAGATAGGTCTATTCTTCTGCAATAGTCCACCACGCGAGAAAGATCGCCCTCCTCTCAAACTTCCACACGACATTCAGCCAAGCCTTGGACACCCTTATCGGCCGCTGTCCACCATACATGTACCATCATTTATCTCGCTCCCTAGCATTTATCCGTCATGTTCTCAGCTTTGCTTTTTCACACTTATTATTTTTTGTTTTTGAGGATTCCTTATACATTTTCAGATTAGTTTCAATAGTATACGGATGAAAGTGAAACCGGAATGCTACTGGGAAATGAGAGTTTCGTTTCACTCGTTGGATAATAAAAGGAGGCAGATTAATGCCCCTGGTCTTGAATCCAATCAACATTACTCTGACAATAGTCTGCCAACCAATGTCTCTGTTCGATTCCAACGCAGTCCGATATTATCAACAGGATCAGCTTCATCCCCACTATCATTACCTCCTACTCATACTTCTACCATATACTTTTCTTCATTCCGATTGTCTCTCTTCTTTTTTATTTTTGCACGATAGCTCCGCTCACAGACACTTCACACCAAATCCCAACGCTATATCTGAGAAACAGCACTGTGACTCATCCCCTAATTCTTATCCGATGATAAGTATGCTAACAAGAGAAGGTGCGAGGGGGATATGTCTGTTACAACCAAATTAACGACAGACTTACGCAAAACGGCTGAAGACATTTTTTCCAATGTCAATGTTAATGCCCATCGGGAAACATTTGCCAATCGGAGATGACTATAATCACCCTCATTCCACAATTGTCGTGTACGACTTTAAAGCACTTGGACCCGCATCAACCCTCTATAGATTGTGAATGATGATAAAAATCCATCGAATATCACTATTTATTTTTTCTTTTAAACCTCGTCATTGTTGAATTTGAATGAACTGATACTGTAAATTAGTTTTCTCTAAACTCTAAACTCTAAACAAAAGTCGATTAGCGCTTGTCCACGTTCCAGTAGTGTAGTTATTCGACCGAGTACCCTGTATAGTCTTGGCGGGAATGCCGTCGAGACCACAAACATCCGTGTGCCCAATTATCTTTCCCGATCCACCGTAACGCAAGTGCCAGGGATACGAATCCCCTTTTCCCGGAACTTTGAATCTCGCACGTATCAGCAACTCATACGTGACGTATAGGACAGCGTGGCGTCTTGTCGTCGAAAATCCGAATCGCCCGCTCAACATCACACATTCTCTTACAGTCTGAACGTGTGGACAACCCCAAAAGCTCTAGCCCGGAAAGCTGTGGGTGCAGTTGCCATTGGGATTTTCCGCGACGTTTGCACTTTTCGGATTAACCGCCGGACATTAGAATACGGAATTGATATATCGCTGGGTTGGGTTTCACTCGCTGCTTCATACGATTCTCTTCCTATCGTTGCTAGCCTTACGACAAAGGAGGATTTTCATTTCAAGGCGCAACGCATTGCGCTACCACATGCACATATATACCGTCCCTTTGGATTATGGGCCAAACGTATCCTTCACTAGGCATGACTGGACACAGTTTGCATCATTCATCGCATTATCTTGGACTCGTAAAACATTTCTGTATAGGTCTACGAGAAATGCCAGTGGTCCACTGGACTTCATCACGAGACATTAAATATGCATTCCGTTACTTTACTCAATAATTTTTGTCCTTATTACCCCTCGACAATTCCAAGGCAACTCTAGTGCACACATTATTCATTTGGACTATATACATGCGACTTGTACAAGCTATTCTATCCAGCGTTGTATGAGTAATTAAAGGCAAGTGATTAGCTGCGCCCTGTGGCTGAAGCATTGGTGAAACAAAAAGTGTCAACTATTGAAAGAGGAAAGAAAAACTGGCACGCGGATAATAATATGTGTCCAGTTGAATTTTTCGTCGACATTAAATCGCTGCGGGTGTGGAAGGAAGAATTGTTTGAAAATGAAAGACGGGCGAGGGAGGAGGGGGACAAGTGAGTAGAAGTTTGTATGTGTGTGAATGCGTGGATAGTGGTGGATTTGGAAGCGAGTGGGCGAGAGAAGATGAAACAGAGAATGTAAAAACTCTCGCCGGCGTTCACAACCGCGGACGTGGGTTCTGAGATAAAAAATTAGCCGGAGTTGCAAACGTTTTCACCTTAAATCATATATTTATCGCGACATTAATTCAACCCTTTTAGGTTTGCCATTCACCCCCCCATCCAAACCCTCATTTTCCCTGCTACTCGACTTTTTACCAGCGAGTGGCGCCCATAACCTCCATGACTCTCTATATCTTTTTCTCATCCTCCCATTCCCCATCTACATCGAAAACTACAGACAGCCCGTTACCTCGCTAATTTCTCAGATTCAAGTATTTTTATGTGCCACCCCCTTGTACTCAGTCTGTGGGTCCAGTCCGGGCTTAAATCCTCTCGTTTATTATTTAGCGAAGGGTGGAAAAACCTAGCACATACTTTTTCTTCTTTAACACGATATATATATATATATATATATTTGTTAAGAGAATAGTATGGTATTCGCTTCTTTTCAACAACATGTTGTCTGCACATTTGACCCTCAGCGCGTGTCCACCCCTCTTTTTAATCCAACTCCCCAACAACTAAAAAAATAACCACTCTCTGATTACACATCATCTCTCCCTATCATACACTCTCCATTTAGCTATCTTATACTTACTCTCCTGTATTGCATAATTTTATAGACTGAAGGGAGAAAAACAAAACAGATGATAATTACATATTTATCGTTGGTAAAATCAGAAAAGTATAGCCAAAATTGTGAGTAAAATAATGTAAAAATAAATTCCCAGGATTTAATTGTAAACAGTTAGCCAAGAGGGTGCATCCGTTGTTTATTAAATAAATATGTATTTGGAATGGTGGAGGGGTGGATTGCCGGCTGTGCCGATTTTTGAGCGGTTGTGTTGTTGTCATAGGACACAACGGTTGAGAGAGATGTGAATAAAACCGAGGGAAAAAAGAGACGGGTATAAAGAGAGAAGGAGGAAAGAAGGGAGCATATAAGGATTTCACCCTAGAGCATAAATGGTCTACCAATTGGAACCCTCTTCTCCCACTTGTCCTCTCTCTCTCTCTCTTTTTCTCTGGAACTCGACAATGAACTGGCAAAGCCTATGGGATTTGCGTCGAAGCTTGTTTTTAGCGATAGATTGAGCAGTTTCTTGCTCAGCGCATGAACATTCGCAAAGGCATCGCAAACACCCAGAACATCTCATGTATATGTGAATAATACACTTATATTATATCAAACCGGAAAAAGAAGGGTTGAAGTATTCTCAATGACTCGTAGAGTAAAAGAGAATTATATTAAAATCATAACATTCACATGAGTTGTTATATATATGTATATGAGTGCACGTATACAGTGATATATTTGTGTTTTGAATGACGAGCATCATATTGCCGAATATTCATCTCAGAGTTTGAAAGAAAAGTCTCCCCTTTTATTATTTTTTTCTATGGAATCAAACGTTTCATTTCCGTCATGCATCAACCGACCACCTCAGCTCTAAATATATATATATTTGTATACACATGTGTATATGTATGTATATATACATATATAAAATACCCTCGTGCTCTGGTTTTTTTAATTTTTTTTTTTTTTTTTTTTTTTCTTTCTGAGAACGAACGAACAGGAGGAATTGTGAGAGCATATGTTATTGGGATACTAATCTTCTGCGAGATGTTTACTCGTCAACATCTGTACACGCAGAATAATAGACAAAGAACATTTTTTTCCCACCTCATGAATAATTAATGAATGAAGAAAAAGCATAGATATGTATGTATATTATTTTCAATTTAATCGCGATCGAATGAATTTTATTACATGGCAGTTGATAATTCGCATTCCCACGATAGAGTGCCCATCATGTGTATATATTGGAAATGACAATTTGTCTCAAGTGTACGAAATCACCGAGTCAACGTCAGCATGTCTTGAGTGCGCGTACCAGAAATGATTCTCTGTCATTTGTTATCCGTCAAGCATATGGTAATAAAATACTATTCAAATTTTTGGTGTGAATAGTGGTTTTTATAGAGTTTGTGGTGGAGATGCAGAACACTACTGTACAGTGGGGAAAAGGTATAGAGTAGCGGCACAAAACGGAAAATGAAAAAGAAAAAAAAGACCGCGAATCAGAAAGTGCGAATGAGTTAATGAGATGAAGGGAAAATGAACGAGAAGGGAAATAGAGTTGGAACGAGTGCGAATGAGTTGGAAATGCGCAGTAAGAAGTGAGACACAATGAGTGGCTGACGTATGCATTGTGGAAGTGGGGCCGATTTGAGGGGAGAGGGAATAGAAGTAGAAGAGTGTCGGCAGGGCGTTTGGAGTGGAACTGTGTTAGAGAGAGGGAAGCAACGCGAAGAGGGGCAATAGTGGATAAACGTTTGGGCGGCGGGGACGTCGGGGGGGGGGTAGGCAAGAACTAAAAGCAGGCCTGTTGGTTGGTTTCAACTATATTTGTTTATATTTACACAATAAGCAACAGCCCCGGCGGCGGGTTCGGTCGACTCTGTACGCTTGGCATCGTCGCTTTTAGTGTTTAGTCCTCTGCCTATACTCGGCCACCACGTTTAACGCCACGCGAATTTACTCTATTAGTCGGCTTTTGGAGGCAACTTTTGCTTTTATTTATTTTTCTTCTCTCATTTATTTTTTCTTATTCATCTTCCTCATCCGTATCAAGACGTACCGGCTGTTATATCGGTCAAAATTTTTACACCGCCACCTGCGCACCATTCTTATGTACCATGTATTCATTCGACAACGTGAAAATTGCTGTGTGGTAGAGAGATTTTGTTAATATTTCCTATGTAAAAATAGTTATGATAAGGTGCAATAAATATTTACTGCCCAGTGGATAATTTCAAATGTGTAGTGTGATTTATTTGTCCTTCTTCAATATTTTTTAGTGTACTTTTGTGATTTGTGTTTTTTCCTTTATTTTTTTGCCATGATTTGGATCTATCAGTGAAATTACGGAGTGATTCTATTCGCGAATAAAATTTCATGTACAAGAATAACGTGATGTAAGTTTTTTTGAGCGAAAAAACATGAGTTCGCACGAAGAGAGTTTATTTTAGATAATCATTGCAACTCAGCGCGAATAGAATTTGACCTCATTGCTCATCTATTCACTTATACCAATTATGCCTGAATGATTAATCAATCGAATCATTGAATCGCTGATTTTTCAGTATTATAGACCCACCAAATTGATTTGTTCCATCATTTAAATCTTTATAATTCACTTCATAGTAATCACAATTCATTAAAAGAGATTGAATTTTAATTAATGAGTATATATTGGCGTTGAATTGAATTAAATTTATAATAAAAATTCAATTTATGGAGATAAAGAACGTGCAAATGACAATGTGTAAATGATGATACAAAAAAAAAATGGCGTGATTCCAGGACGATGGCATAATGGATCATGACACAGACGGTGACGGCGCGATCAACTTGTCAACGTCCCAGCGACCCTCCGCCTCTACTACCCCGAATGGTGATGGTCCAGTCTACAGCCAAGAGCAACACGACAAAGATCAGGTACAGGCTTCAAAAAACAGAACCACTATCACGTCCCTGTAAATTTTATAGTCCAAGTACATATATCCTATTGGTCCTGAAAAAATGTTTTCCACCAATATATATATATACATACATTATTTTTGGTTCAAATTTTTTTCTGTCGAATTGATGGAGTTTAAGGTATAGGGTTTGTATTCCATGGGATATAATCCAGTGCGATAACACATTTGGCACTTGGTTGCCATAAAATCGAGCCCCTGATTTCAAATTCAATTCAAAATCTCCGCGCGCGCGCTACCGCGTCCGACACCGTGAAGCGCGCGACGTCTCTGTGTTCATGTGTCAATGTGTGGAGTAGGAGCGTTTCTATACATACTTACTCGTGTTGGATGGATAGTGAGTTGGCGGAGAAGGAACAAAATGTTTTATAGCCCTTTAAAAGTGGCCTTTTTCGCGTCGAATCCGATTTTGCGATCCCGTGCAGTCATCTCATATGTGTGCAAATATACAGACTGCATAAAATAAAACTCCTTTTTTCCCGGTTCTTTTCCACTTTTTCTCTCCACGAGATTGAATGTAAAGAAAGAAAAAAAAAGGAAATATATAAATAAAATAAGATGGAGCAATGCTTTGTTGTCTAATCGTTCAAAAACAAGTCCTCGAGCAAGTTTTGATTGTAGACCATGTATATGTACATATGTACGTAGGTACACACATATATATGTTTGTATATATGGGAGAGTTTCTTCGAAAATGGCCTCGAGAAATTGTCCCTCAAACTTCTCAAAGTCCTGCCGGATATATGTGTACGTGTGCACGTGTTTCTCACGACATATAAGAGACGCCGCTCGTCTACCAGCGTATAGTAAACCTCATGTAGTTTATTATTTAAAGGGATTTATACCGCAAGAGCATCCAACACTGGAGTGCCCGCCAAAATTCAAACTGTGAGACGTTTGTTCGCGTCTTGATGTCTTTGTCTTATAACTTTGAATGTCAACTCTGAACATTAATGATTAATCAATCCAGCTATATATAATCCCTTTCCTTACATTCTGTTTTCCTTTTCGTTTTTTCTCAATTTTCCGCACTATTTTTTATTGGCCATAAAATGAAATGAAGGAAATTTGCGTGGAGTCTCGGAAGATTTCCTTGAAATGCAAAAATTGGTTATGGGCGCGTTCAGAACTGGGAAAATAAATAAAGTTAGGGATGAAAATAAAAGCGAATGGAGTTGGGTATATTCGAATAGTATAAAAGACCAAACGAGTAAACTCTCACCTCGAAAACCCTCACAATCACTATTTTTCTTCACCAACATCAGCATCAGCACAGCCCTTCCAGTCGCAAATTGCGAATAGGCCTGTCCTTTCCAATCAGCGATGCTGATCGTCCCTTTTCTCTCGTGCTCTATCATCTCCCTGTCGGTCTTATACCACTTTCTTTATTCTCTGTTTCATTCATTCCTTCCTCCACTTTCTCTCTTCATTTCCACTTAGCTTTGCTGAGCCACTCACCGTGATCGTCTGACTCCCCTCTTCATATATATATATATATGCATATATACATATGTCTATAAATTTTCTACAATGAATATCGATACTTGTGTGAAAAAATTTTATCAACAGAATTTTACGTAATTGGAAGAATTTTTGTAATTTTATTCTGGAACAGTAGAGAAACAGCTGGATGGATCATAAAAATAATTCGACATCATATTGTCTAATAGAACTTCAACTTTTTCAATAATAATGTATGAAATTGATTTTTTTTTTGTTTGAGCTAAAAAATACTGCATTTTTTTTTCTTTGTTCCCAGAAAGTTTGCTAATCACGTCTAATCGTTCATTCACCCAGAGTATTACTCCATACGTCTTTTTGCAGCATTCTTTTCTCTCTCTCTCTCTCTCTCTCTCGCTCTCGCTTCCTCCAACATGTTTCAACCCGCTTCTTCTTCTTTCACACTGAATCCAACTGTTCAAATACGATTGACACGATTCCTTATTATATGCTCAACAAAATAAAAAAAATAAAATAAAATGATCAAATATGGATGTGTTCGTATATCTCTTATTTCTCGTTTTTAACAAATTTTGTCCATATGTCTGGTGTATCGGGCATGAAGTGACAAGGGTGAAATTGCGTCGCAAGACGCATCATGGCAAGTATATATATAATGGAAGTTAGGGGAAATATTGGTGTGGTGCGAGTTATAGGGTAGGTCGTCTGAAATTTTCGTGTCGCAAGTGCAATGCGCGCACACCTCGTCCCGTAATATATACAAGGAGCCGAGCCAAGATTTTATCTCTGCATTATTAATTGTTTGAAACCTCACGGCTGTGTACTCAAATCGAATCCAGGAATTTCGTTTACTCTTGACAATATTCTACAATGTCTCTATCTTTGCATTAGAGGAAGCTACAAATATATATATATATATATATATATGAGGACAATGAAAACGGTGAAGCTCGGTATTGGCGATTACCCTCCATTATTCACACGCCAACACGCCAAGTCGTCGAGTGATATCTTCAGAATAATGTACACACATACACATGTACGTATATGTATGTTTGAGCATATTAGTAGTTTCAGCAGTCATCAGCTAATTTTCGTGTGTAGAAATGATATAAATGCAATGCTATAGCTTGTATTGCAAAATTAATGTTTCTTTTCTTTTTTCTTTCTCACCACTTTATTTTCCGTTTCTCGATGAGCCAATGTTAGCAACGATCGAAACGTGTCTTCAGTATTATAACCGTCAACTATCAACAATTGATTCATCATCATGTTAAGCACGCAAATGAAATGAAGGAAAGAAAAATAAATCGTATATCAAATAATAACAATCGATATGTGACACACAGCGAGTATTAAAACAATTAGTTGGCGTGTATATCTTCGTCGTCGATGGAAGGACGTGAATTATAATGTAACAATTAAATATACTATATATTCAATTATCGCTGATAAACAAAAAAATATATCACGGAAACATGCCTATTTGGATTTTAACAGAATGAAATATAAATGTAAATTATATATATTATTGGTAATGAATCGTGAATTCAATATCGATTACTACTTCATTCTGTTGGGTCAACATTGATATTTATAATACTCCCGCCTCTACTGACCTGTCTTTCAATATGTTTTTGAATTATTTAACTTATCTCAATAAACATGTCACAGGATGTTTATCAGATGATTCGGGCGTTTAATTTCAAGGAAAACCGGTATAATTTTTTTTTCATAATTATTCAGTGATAAATGAAGGGAAATTCGGAAAAAATGTTAATTTCGAATCACTCACGTGGGTATTTTTTTTTCTCTTACTCTCTCTCTCTCTCCCTCTCTCAATTAGTGTTGAATGTGTATCAGGCAAATCAATGATGACATGGATATATCAGTATCTATATACTATGTGAATTGACGAAAAGGGAGTATTGAACAGGGATAATAACCGATTGAGTCAATGCGGGAGAGAATGTGTGTGTTTGGAATGGGCGAAAGTTGTTTTAAAATCGTGAGAGCGCGTAGTTGTTTCAGGTGCTCATCTCCCCACTTCACGCTGCCATGCATCCACTCTCTCGCTGTTGCTCTTCCTTTCTCCATCGCTGTTTCGCTCTTTCGGGCGCATTGCTCGCGTTCCCCTACTATGTTGTATACCACACACGATACCTGCGTAGTCCCTTCTTTCCCAGTATGGAATGCATGAGAGTCGCGTTGCCCTATAAGATTTAGCTTATTTTCTGCATGGTGCCCCATAATATTTACACACTCAATATACATTATAGCGTCAGCCTCACACGTTTGACAAAATGTAAACGACGCGTCAAAGTATACTCAGTTCTTCCCTCATTCATGTAATCAATTTTTTGATAAATATTCCCGTACACAAGTAATAAACAAATATGAATACCGGGGCAATGTTTGAAGGAATTCAAGTGTGATAATAACAAAAATTCATTTTTTTTTTATGCTATTCCATTTTCTGATATACCGGCTACAAATAAATATCGCCATAGAGAGTGGAGTTGAAAAAAATCCACGTTCGACGATGGTGACACCGATTGTGAATGATCTCGTGCAAAGGTCATGATATTTAGATTATTCATTTGTGACTTTACGATTTTCACCGTTTGCAAAAACATTATTTTCTCTAGAATGCTCAAGTTCCTCAACGGTTTGCTGATCAGTATAAGAGGAGTTTCTGACCGTCGGGATACTATGACTAAATATACATATGTAAATATATATATATATACATATACGTCTACTGTATTGTTCCTTTCCACGTCCTTTTCCGCTTACTTTCGGTCGAGCTTTCAGACAGTAGGGACTTAATTAAAAGCACGCGCGATGATTATTTGCAGAACTCCGGCCGTTCGTCGTTTATTTTGGAAATTGCGTCGCGCGCACGCGATTGTGGCCCCAGGGAGCGAATTGAAATCCTCAGCAAAGTCCAATGCCACGGAAGTAACGAATAAGCCGGGAATAAGAGCGAGAATATACAACTGAAAAGAGAGATTGCGAGTGTGAGAGAGACTTTTCACTCTGATTGAGAGGAAAATTGTTTAACCAACAAAATAACTATAACTATAAGAGGTAGAGACAATATTTTTTCTATGTCTCGCCTTTTATTTACCCCTCTCCTTCCTCCCTCCTTGTCCCACCGCCCAAGAAACAACATAACTGAAACACGCGGCGAAAAAAAATATTAATCAAAATAAAATAAAAATATTATTTAACTGGTGAAAACCGTGTGGGTGAGAAAATCGCTTATCTCATGGAGGGAATCGGGAAGGGTGGGTGGGATATAATATATAGGGAGAGAGAAAAAGCAAGAAATACATGCATATATACATATATATGTGCGTAGAGATGAAAAAGACGCCGGGTGTGCAGTGTGAGATTGAACGGAGAAAAGGATAGATGGATGCGAGTATAGAGGGTAGGGGGATGAAAAGAGAGTGGTAGAGAGAAGGAGCGAGGCGAAGCGTCGGCTAGAATAAACACATAGATGTTTTCTTTGTTCCTCTAAACTAAACAACCAACGAGGAATCTAAACAGAGGCCAGAACCCAAATTCAATTTGGTCGCACCGCGCATTTCCTTCGTGTGTCTCTTCTACCTTTGGCCATGCCTACAATTTGCTTTCTCTCTTTTTTTCTCTTTCTCGCTTCTCACTTGCTCCTTCGTCCCTTGGCCTGGTTCTCTTGCCAACACGAGAAAAGACAGGAGACGTATGTCCTTGTATAATACACTGTGTATTGACATATCGGTTCTCTTTGATAATTCTTTTTTACAGAGGAAAAAATAAATAAATTATACTCATCATATATTCACATTTATTTCGTAAAATTCCATTTAGCTATAGGCCAGTCTCTACGTATATTTGTGTATTTCCTCTTTTTACTTTCTGTGATAGACATAGTAATTTCATTTGCTTGTATTTATTCAGTTGGCCTATAGAATTACGTATGAGTGGCGTATCAAGTGAGTACATAACGTGTATGGAAAAAAAAAAAAAAAAAGGAAATAAAAAGAAAAAGGAACAAATCATAAGAAGTAAAAAAAAAAATATATGTGATGCGTATGTTGTGCTCGCTATTATTCATCGTGATGGGAGCTCAACGTGAAGCTGTACAAGTGGAAGGGTATATTAGGGAATGTACATGGAGAAACGTTGAAAAATAACTGACGGAACGTTGGAGTGGATATTAGAGAGGAAAAAAAAAAAAAAAAGAAATTGGTGAAAACGGATAAGTAGGATATGCGAAGAGCCAGTACAGATTTTCATCAGAAACATCAAATAAATATGTAACACAATTCTGTGATACGAGGATATGGTGTCTAAAATCTATTTTTATGAAGTGAAAATTAAGTTTTTATTGAACAAAAATTAACAAATGCACAGTATTATAATAATCATTTGAATTATTTCAAAAACATTTTTTTGGGTAATTCATGCTGTATATTTGCAACAGACCAGAACACCTCAATCTATTTGTTTATTTCAAAATCAATATGTGTATAAGTTGCTTCGCCATCTGTTTCGTACAACCACCTATACATATATTTATTATAGCCTTGACGGCTTCTCTACACACTATGAAATAAATGCTCTAAGATTCATTTATCAATTCAAACATTTCACCAGAATTTACCCAGAGACAACGAGTCAGTCAGACAATGACAAAAAAAAAAGTTGTATGTCTGAGCAAAGGAAATAATTAAATAAATTCATCATTCGCCTGACTATCATATAATATCTGTTCCAATTTGACTATTAATTATATGAATTTTTGGGTAGAAAAACATTTTTTTTCGGCACTCCGTTCATATGAATTTGATGTATATCATATATATGTGTTGTAATTTTTGTTTTTTTGTTTTTCTCATTATGTGAACCCTCTTATACATCACTCGTAAACCGAATTAACGCCTTCTCCAACATATACATGTATATATATACAGTTTGCCTTCTTGGCATTGCATCACAGTGACAAATAGTGACTCACCAAGATATTTTTGTACGTGGAAGGAAATTCATGAGGTCGCGTGATAAGGTCATTTCCAGATGCGGAAGGGGGTAGAAATTCATCTAGAAGGGGGTGCTGAGAAGATAAAGACTCTCTTAAAAAAATAAATATATATATACTCGTACTCTCTTCTGTCTATTCCCCATTTATACTACTCTCCGGGTCATGAAACCATACTCAACCCTCCTTTACTATTCTTTACTGCATGCTCATCTCCTTCTTTCTCGTGTCTCGTCACGAGGCTCCAAATTCATGTAATGAAGCGCGAGCACACGCAGAACATCTACACGGAGAGATGAAAATTTTCCATGGAACTTTCCCGCCTACTTGACATTCTTCACCGTAACTTCGTCTGGACCACTCTGGCAATGTTTGTTTATCGTATGAGTGTACTCCAGGGCAAGTGGAACTTGTTTGGTACATTTTTTCTTTTATAAATAGCCTCCTACTGATTATGAGGATAAAAGTTTGCCGAGTATATTCCATCATTTATTAAATATTAATCTTTCCATAATACTATACTGAAAAATATCCGTAAATCGTCATTCTGAAAGATATATAGTTACACAGAAATCAATAAAACAAGTTCAACAAAAACACATGAGATAAGTATTTGTCCTGTTGCGTAGCAGTTGGTAGATATACATATTTATCGCATGTGTGCATGATAAAACTTAGTTTGCCTAAACAACGCAAACAAAATTATCTCCACCTGGAGCTCAATCGTGGGTTACAGAGTGAAGGTATTGAACAACAAGAAAGAGAAATGATGTAGAAAATGATTGTAAACCTAATCATTTTCATTGCCAACGAAAAATAATGATAAAAATCATTACCATTATTATTATTACTATTATGATGGTAATAAAATAAATTGAAAGAAAAAATAAAAAGTAATACGATAACGTGAGAATGGGACAGCATCATTTTTTTCCCATATACATATTGGAAATATAATACACGTGCCATATATTTATATATAGATATATATATAGAATCAGCTTTTATTTCATATTCTAACTGGGAAAGAAATGACATACGGGCGCCAAAAACTATAATACGTCAAGTTTCAACTTGCGAATCCATCTCCAATGACACACACTCGCACGACATTCAAAGCCTCTATCTCTCACGCCACCATTTTAAATATCTATATATATATACATATATATCATTTAACCAGAACTGTTTATCTATTTAGTATACTAGACATACATCTATCGTATTTAGTTCTCGTGTTTCGTGTCTCTTAATTATATATGTAAAAGTGATGTTTATACTTTATTATCAGTACTCTTCTACAGACTCTTCTCACGCTTCACCTCACACAAATATTAATATACATAGACATTAATATAATACATTGAAAGACTGAATAAACAAAAGTATAGTAGAGATAAAGTGGAAGAAATAGGGAGAAAGAGGAGATATGTTGGAAAATTTGAAGAAGGTGGTGAAAATCAAAATAAAATGAACGACAGCATAAGACGGTTTAAAGAACCTTTAATTCTCTTTACTTCTCGTCGAGTGATCAAAATGAAAAGACGACTATCTGTCATTTGATAATGGTGGCCAGACTGCCTCACCAACTTTATCCGCCGTGCCTCTTATTCAATCATTTTTTAACCCGCGAAAAAAATTATGAATGCATAAAAAAAAAATATATTTGTTTTTTTTTCTTCTCACGTTCATAAACTCTTACGACACTCTCCACAATAGTGTGACTTCTTGGCTCTCTAATGTGACAATGGGTTGGGTGAGGGATGAGAATAGAAGGAGTAGTGTAATTTTGAAGAACCCACTTCGTGTTGGAGGCCAGACGGGAGCACTTAACTGCCCGAGCCATTGACAATGCCGCCAAGTCTCTTTTGCGTTGTACCAATGTTCACGCAGTGTCTCTGCGCGGCCTATTCACAGAGACTAGAGTCTTTCCACCTTCTCTCTACTACCCCTAGGCTATTCTTTCTCATTGTCTGGCACCTCCGATCGACCTTCATATCTGCGCCATTTGCATTCGATGCCCTGCTGAGAGAGATTATTTGGTTTATCTCTAATTAATACCGACGTTTAATTGCTCATAAATAATTTTCTCAAATATTTCAATATATTCATATAGACACATATATATATATATATATATATATATATATATGCATCTGCTTCTACTCAATTTTCTTTTGAGCTACTGTTGGTGGGAGTCTCTTATAGCAATCATTCATATTTTATTTAAGATATCCGATGTCGATTTATGGTGCGAAATGAACGAATTCAATTTGCTTGGTAGATGGAAAGAAAGTTGGAACAGATGGCTGATCAGATACGAGAGATTAAGATTACAGAGAAAGGGAGATATCTTTCTGTCTTTGTTGCCCTTCCGTTTATCCACTTTCCTCTTCTTTTCTCTCTGTTATATTCGACTTTCTTTCGCACATTTATATGTGCTCGTTACTGATACAGTAACTGAGAGCGAAAAAATAATTCTGAGACACGACACGAAGAAGAGTGACGGAGAGAGGGGGAGGCCGAGAAGCAGAGAGGGGGCGAAATATGCTTTAATTTTTCAAGTTTTTTAATTAGCGAATGTCTCAGTGTTCCGCCTGTGCTAGGGGCCCCCGAGACATTTATATTAGAGAACTGAGCTTATACCGTGTGCTACTCTCTTGCAAGTCTGTCCTTACACACTCATCCCTCTAGCCCTTAATTTCTACTCTTCAATTTCTTTCTCGCGAGAGAGAAAAAAAAAAGAAATGTCCAATTTGTTATTCCTAATTACGTATTAAATAACAATTATCTACTCCGTGACATGTACCAACCAGGACTAGTAACAGCACTTGTCGAATTTGAATTTATGACTTTGATAAAATATTGCAAAAGAAGCCGTGGATGAATTTTTAGTTGAAAATAAAGTATGAGATGATAGCAAGAGCGATAACATTATTTTCATTCAATTCACATTTTTGATATTTATCTATTTTTTTCCTGCCTATTTTTGATATAATAATTCGGGACATTGACAATTCCATCAAAGTACAGTGAAGGATAGTTGGACGGTATCGACTCGTCTGTATTTATTGCTTCGTACTTCTTGATTTGGCATTCGTACCTCCCACCAGTACCCGACGAAAAAAAAAATCACTCACCAACGTCAAGCCAGTTCAACTTCGTATCGCTGAGGCGCACTCCCGCCCAAACAATAGGTTCCATATAATTGCTTTTATAGCTCAGTGAACGCTAAATATTCCATACTTTTCCTCGTGCTTCGCGTCGAACGACGCGACCTCGTTTCAACCCCCTATACCTCCTTCCATACTCCGCGCGATTGGGTAAATACATTCTCTCTCTGCTGCTTTCAATGTCACCCCCTGGCCCCTTACTCAAACTGCCTCCACCTACAGGATATACACAGGGAGATTCTCTCCTGCGGGGGCTTGACTTTTATTTCAACCGCAATATACCAACTCTTTGCTATTCCGCAAACTGTTCCAAGAAATTTTCTATATTCTTATTTGCAAGTATATACATGCACATGGTATGTTTGGGAGTGAATGAGGCGGAAGACATACAGGATGTTGAAGCATGTGAGATGAAGGATGACGAAGAGAACTATCAATTGTCCTGAGGGCATTGAAATTCACTGAAATAGAACTGATGATCTGCAAAATCTTGTAGGTGGAGGGATGCGAGTGTCTAAAACGGAGAAACGTCGCGATCAGCAAGTGGTCAATTTATAGTGGTGAAATTTTTATTCTAATTCACCATTGTCATCGAATGAAGTTTAATTCATGCTGTCCATTAGGGTGGTTAGAGTTACATCAACAGAGATGAAATTGCTCACGCCGATATGTTAGGACTATAATGGAGGAATAAAAAACAAATACACTAAAAAAAAATCATCCATATTAGCAGAGACACTTGATTAGTATCATCTGTGTCGGCATGTGAAAATAGACTATTATATTTGAGCATAAAAAAAAAATTCTTCTTTCACCCAATTCATTCATCTGACCTTTTTCAACTTTTTTCTGGACACACTCGTCCCAGCGGGACACGTTGTCCAACGTCAAACATTCCGTGAAGGGGCGGTTCCTGCTGATGGGATAGTATTTAGCAATAAAGTTTGATTTCCCGACGCTTATTCGCGGGGGTGAAAGAAGCCACTGATTTCGTCGGGGTTGCGAAAATTACAGTACAGGGGAAAATAGTCCCAGCGACCGTAGACTATGGCTATACATGAACATGTATACATGTATATATCTAGGACACTAGTATTTAGTTATATAGCAGCCATGTATTGGTAACAAATAGGGGACTGACGAAACCCCGCGTGCATGTTTGTATAAGTGTATGTGCATGTGCGCATGTGGGTGTGTCGATATGAATGCACAAGAAAAACCTTTTGAGAGTGTGGTAAACGCTGAGGTGGTCATTTTCGCGCGGATAGCTGATCGAAATGTACGAGCATAGCGAATGATAAAAAGACGTCGAATAAGGGTCGGATTTCTTCTGGATATACACGAAATGGCCCCAAACTTATATTACGTATTTTTATGCGACAGTTATTTTTCTCAGTCAATGTACGCATATTTTTTTCAGCAAAGGAGTGAGTAAAGAACCTTGAGCTTTGGAACAATTACGATTATCATTATTAGTGTTATTTTGTTTTTTTTTTTATTTTTCGGGGTGTGAAAAGTCTTGAATAATCATCGAGACGAGAGTTTTCTTCTTGGAAAGGTCGCGTCACTTTTCCACCCTGATTGACGGGGCACCGCCGTCTCGTAAGTCGAAAAGGGTGGGTATGTAAACCCCTTTTATCAACCTCTTCACTATGAAGATCGTTCAACCCTTTTTATTTTTTCGATTTTTTTTTTTTTTTTTTTTTTCACGCTGTGGCCGTGTCATCATCGTTTCGTAGACGGATGAAGATTAATTCGTTTCGTTCTAATCGTATCAAAGTTTGAAAGCCACAGGACTTGAAGTGCCGCATCAACCTTCTTTTCTTACTCTCCATCTCACTTTCGCCTCTCCTCATTCATATACTTTCATACGCGCAATCCTCCGCTATTCTTAAAGTGTTCATTCCATTTTCCTCGCGCAACTTTTTACTTTGGCCGCCATTCACCCCTCCTTCACGTACCTGCACCCCTTGACAACCCCCGTTGCGCTTTATACATCCCCGGTGGATAATCATATTTAATAATGTCCCGGTATTTTTGGCTCCGTCAAAGTTTCTGGGTGAGAAAACTTGGTGAGTAGTGTGAGGCAGACTTTTGAGGAAAAAAAAAGGTGGGATAAAGGGATTCTTCAAGTGACAACCCTTTTTATTTAGGGCGCAACTTTGGCGGAAGCAAGTCTGAATAAATCCAATATTGGACGTGAGAGTATACGAGAGCGGAAGGGAGGAACAGTGGGACGAAAAAATGAATGATATAGGGGTATTTGAGTGATGTAAATTTACGACTGTTGATTTCATTTTTTTACTCAAAATTTTCCATCAATAACCACTAATGAGATCTCCACTACATTGGTGGTAATATTTCCATATGCCAGCAATTGAAATAGTTGTAATACTAACATAATATTGGGCGCTCAACGATATATATTCGTTTCAATGTGTGTCTATGCTTGTATTTATATGGAGGTGGTTAGAATGAGAATGAGTCGTAATATGTTAGTAATGGTGAGGGAGTGAAATTCACATACTCTGAAATCAGTTATGAGAATTTTCTTTTTTTTTTTTTCTTTCATGTAAAATTGCAAAAATGTGAAAGAAGTGAAAACAAAAGCCAAAACTGTTAGTAAATCCGAGGAAAAATTGTCTGCGTCCCGTTTATGAGCTTGTAACATCCAACTCTACTTGATTCCACTTCTTTCCATCCTTCTGTTTCTCCCGTGCCTTTTCACTTTTAACCCCACTACAATTTTTATTTTTATTGTCTTCTTCTCTGTTTTCTTTTGTTTCTTTCATCTTTATTTTGCGTAAAGCGAGTGCGACGCTTATTGTGCTCACGTGTGCCACTGTCCCACCGTAGAATCGTCCACGCAAGTTCATAAATACTCGCGGCATGGGTGGCAGCACGAGGGAAATGAAGGGAAAAAAAAAATACTGGAGCAGGGATAGTATACGGCGAGCAGTATAAAAAAAGGAGTATGAAAAAAACACAGTAGTTAACGCTAATACCCTTTTGCCACGACAATTCAATGCGAAAATCTGCGTAAATATACCACACACGAGTGGAATATAAAATTTTGCATTGTTTTCCAGCCCTATTTCAACTACTCACAGTAAATTCAAAAAGCTTCTCAACCGTTGCGACCTCAGTCGGTTTACTGAGAACATTTTTATTTTTTTTTTTCACCTACCGCTAAAATCAAGTATTAATAAAAATTCGTGTAACAGTTACATTCATTTTATTATTATTTTCATTTTATTTTCTTTTTTTTTTTGTAAAGGGGGTGAGTTAAATCTCCTTGCGGTGATGTCAGCAATGGTATGGGTGGGGAGTAAATATCGAGTCGCACGGGACAATGAGTATTGCCACAAAAGGAGCCCGAGAGAGTGAGAGGTAGACAGCTTTAGTACACTGTTGAGACCGTACACATAATTTTGAGAGACGCCCGCACGCATGTATTTCGTGGCGCTAAATTTTTAAGTGTTTCTAATTAAAAGGCTGGTTAAACAAGTCGCAAGGTTGCCCGCAGGGCGCACTTTCTCCCTTTTTCTCATTCTGTCTCTCTCCCTCATTCAGTATTCGTACAAGCTTATTAAGCCCGCCACGCTTTTACCACCCCCTCACGAACCTGCTCTTCATTCCTGGCTCTTCTTTCCTTTTTGCTCCGTCATATAATAACCATATATACATAACCATATCTACAACTATATGTATACATATATACCATCATCGTCAGCGTGTTGAGTCTGTTGGAGCTTATACCACGGGAACAAACATCGTTGAACGATGTATGTTAACCGTATATCCACGAGAAATCCAAACGAAACAAATATCCCTATGATCCTTTGAGCCTTCATTCTGGTAAATATGTAATTTAACCCACCCGGATTTTTTTTTCTCCAATTTTTTTATTTATTTTTTCTTTTCCGTCTCTCTCATCCCATCCCCTTCTATTAATTAAGTCAAATATGAATCGAGTGTTTGACTGGACTTGAAGAGTGAAGTAGGAAGGACGAACTAAAATGAGAAGAGAAAATATAAATGGTGTTTTTTTTTTTTTTTTTTTCTTCATCATATTTATGGAGGGCGGGTATTTATAGTGGATCTAGATATATATGAAAGTAGAGATATGGGAACGTTGGGTGACGAAGAAAAGGAATTGTTTTGCCGCAGGACTTGTTTTTCTTTCGGATCATCTATACATATATAACCGCAAATACTTATTGCTCTCTGATAACAACATCACGTATATCATTTTACGACATAAGAATACGTTTCCTGATGAATCGCAAAAAGCTCCGTCACGATTAATCATCGAATAAACATAATGCATAACAAATTTCGAGCCAAAGTGGTTGTGCAATAATCAAATAATAGAACAATAACAAGAACATATGGAACAATGCCACCGAATAGAATCCTGAAATTTCGAAAAACTGATATGATTTGGGAAATACGAGTTTGCAAAACTCAAACTCATTTGGCCGCGTTCGATTGCACGCGACCACAAGGGCACTTTGGAGTTTAATTAAATGCCAGGCTGTGGGGAGAGGGGGCCAACGAAAGGCTACAAGACGCTCACATTGATGGTGAATAGTATGGTAGTGGTGAGAGGTCTTGAAGGGTAGTTGGTTTAGTGATTTCAGCGTTTATTAGCGGACCGTGACGCCTGCCGGTAGATTGGCCAGCAGATATAAGCTCTTGGGATGCTGCACAGTAGTGGATAGAGGTGTCTTTGATATTATACATATAGCAACACTTCTGACAATCCAACAACCATTTATATACATTTAATAATATATAAAGACTGATTACGGCCATACCTGCACATATCCCCAACAATAAATAACATTTTTATGAATATATATGGAAACCGATGTATATGTACTATTAAAATAGACTAGAAAGAATGATGGCGTATGTCACCCTCTTGTGGGCTGTTGAAACTTAATCGACGCTACAATATGTTACTAAATGATCCAACGTATACGGAGACATAACCTACCTCCCATCTTCCCCAAAATTTTCCTAAGCCCCTGACGAGAGAGCGGATGCACAGGGTATTCATCCTCGTGCCAACTCATCCCCTTGACGAATACGCAATTTAATACTCGACCAATTACATATACGAAATCTTGTTAGCCACGGTTATACGAGCGAGCATATACTCTTGGTGCTCTTGGTACTCTTGGGGGTTTGTTCGCGGAGGTATAGAGCGACACAGTGATGGCGAGGGGCAAGAGGGAATGAAGGGGTTATGGAAGGGAGTGCGACGCTGCTGCTTCGTGACACCCGAGGCATTCTCCGAGGGTGTCTCTGAGACGAAAGAGGGCCATTCACGGGAAAGACGCAAAGTATGAGGGGGTAGGGAAGACGTACAAACTTGCGCGATTATCATCCTCGATTACAACCATAAAATGCGATATTGTCTCAGTTCTATATCTAACCCTCCACAACTCCCGCTCGCATTCATTCTCCATGTTCTCTTTATTCTACGCATTTACTATACTCTTCTACCCTCTACATATAATACTCTCTCTCGCAAAATTCCGTCTCAATTTCAACCAAAATCCACCTGCACACTCATTGCATTTGTATATATAATACTTATATATAGATAGAAAATTCAACAATTGATTCAGACAAAATGCAATAACTTTGGTGCAAGGTACTTCAGTCACCTGAGATTGTATCTTGTAAGGTTAAAAAAAGGGCTTCATGAAATCGGCGGGACAGAAGAAAATATTTACTCCATCAT
The DNA here is from genome assembly GCA_958496275.1 of Zele albiditarsus. Classification (NCBI taxonomy): domain Eukaryota; kingdom Metazoa; phylum Arthropoda; class Insecta; order Hymenoptera; family Braconidae; genus Zele; species Zele albiditarsus. The sequence goes on along the minus strand of OY292413.1, from coordinate 11,614,347 downwards.
ATATTATGACATACTACACGATGAATCTAAATATGTGAAATACTTTTATGATTATTCTATCAAGTCATTCAATATTGATAAGCGTGCGAGGTATAAATGGCAGTGACAATATATTGGTTATATTATCAGAATGCATGAATTTAGATTAGTTTTCGCATGTTGTTTTTATCAGTATAATGTTCTTTTCTTCTTCATTATTCAGAGTTTTTAAGTGTTACACAAATAACAATTTTACTGTCAAATCATTATTTATTCTAACGAAAATTATACATAATTTCTCAAAAAATATGTTATTCTCTGTAATTGTTTTTAGAGGCGATGGATGAAAAAAGCCGAGTCTCGGTTAGACTTTCGTACAGTGATATATTTCAAGTGTATACCGTGATATATCGATGCTCACTTTTTCCTGGTAGCCAATCATCAATAGGAAAGAAAAGAACGGGATACGGAACACATGATTGACTTTATCCGAATTGATAGCCATCCCCCTTTTCGAATACCAACTCTCAAGACACCGATTGTGCTTGACCATCATTAGAGACATTACTCAATTTCTCACAATTCCTCGACGTTCTTGTGTATATTTTTTTTTTCTCTTTCGATCTTCATATGACTGATGAACCAAGCAATAGAATGATTTTTATGCAACCATTGAAAAAATCATTCAGTTACTATACACTAAAAATTATAAATATATATACATATATATATATGAATAAACGATCCACTTCAATATAATGAAATACTGTCTATTTGTGCAGAAGAATCTGAAATTTCAAGTTGATTTCTCATAGCCAATAAATATTTCATTATAATTACAAAATTATTTATATATCGACAGTGATAAAATATTTAGTTCGATGAATTGCATATAACGATGTGCTGATATTCATTACTCACTTGCTAATATCTCAATTGCATTTTTTATGCTCAGGTAGATGGTGATTGATTCAATAAATTATATAATCAAACGCGATACGATATAAATTTTCAACCCAAACGAATTTGTTAATGTTAAATATATATTTTCCAGTGCGGGGCGAATTAATAATTTAATTGATTTGGAGTAAACAACCTCCACATCTGCGGTGCACATATGTACTTTTTTTTACTTATAGTATTTTGTCTTGCGTACTTACCACGTGGGACTTTGAATTATATGATCTGAGGATGACTATTCTACTGTAATGTGTGCTGGAACAGAAGAGTATGTGTGCAGAGAGAGAGAGAGAGAGAGTGGAGCAAAGACTGACTGGTTATCCTACACCCCTGAGTTGTAACATCTACTCGTCGTGGTTTCGAGACGAAGTTAAACAAACGAAGGGTGACGGAGAAGGAGAAAGAAAGAGGAAAAAGAAAGGAGTGAGTGTAATAGCTGAAGTAGCGTTGCTAGACGAAAAGTGATAAATAATTAAAGGTGGAAAGGGAAGTAGAGTACAAGGCGGCAAGCTATAGTCAGGGGAGAAATATAAGGGACAGTGGCGATCGTGTTGCGTTGTGGAAACCCTTATGTCTATCTATATATGCATATAAATACACTACTGCGACATGCCCCGGCGGGGATTAAAGATTTTTGTATAGAATATAATGTCTCGTGTCCCAATTGTGCACGTGCAGAATGACAGTACGTCTCCCCCGCTAACCCTTAACTATGTCTGGCGGGAGTTATAACGGGTAGGATATATCAAACTACCATTCGTTTTGCCACACATATTCATTGAAATATCGGGACCGCAGAACAGATTGTCATCCGATACTGTACACATACTTTTCTCTAATTTTCACAATATGTCTGTTAAAATAGTTTTATTTTCAAGATAGTGCAAAAATAGCGTTGAAACAATAACAACCAAGCGAATTGAAACGACTCTATCTCTCTCTCTCTCTCTCTCTGTCTCCCTCGCTTCCCTCTATCTTGTTATAGCTATATTGATATATAGTAAGAATACTTCTGCATAACATTCCCGTGTATAAATAGATCTGTATATGATATCGAAATACTCACATTTGCTATAACATCCAGATATCGTTGAAATCGAAATCGCCATTTTCATCGTGCCTAAACAATATCTTGCGGTGAACGTTAGGAACGTCTATTGGGCCATTACCAAGCGTGGCTGACCATTTGGCTTGGACAGTGCCAACGTCAGCAGTCTCTATACCCATTACCCCATACTCGTCCCTCTCGCACTCACTCGCACTCTCTCTTCATCCTATTCACCAAGCCCCCCACTAACTATTACTTTCTCCTTTTTCTCTCTGGCATATTTTTTTCTCCAATGCTATAAAACTCCCATCAGTGGTATATATCCCAAGATCATCCATATATCTATATGAAAAACATCGCAATATATACTTTCACGCAACTAGTTGCAACCATAACTGTACATATAAGAAGAAGGAGCGAGGAGGAGATTGGAAAAGATGAAACTCATCTTATGATTCGTTTCCCGTGCGATTTAATAATAATAATAATAATTATTATTATATTGATAGACATATTGATTCGATCCTCACAGCATGGATCGTGAATTGTCACTAGAAAAGTGAAGAAGTAATGAATTGTGAAATAAAAGTGCATGAGGTGTAAAATGACGAGTACTGATATTACAAAACAATATAGGAGAGGGTTTGGGGAAAGAAAAGGCCCAGAAAATTGCATTTGATTCTTGTAAAAGTTTTGAAAGATTTAACAGTGTGATTTCTGAGGGACTGTGGAGAGAAGAGAGGGTAGTCTTCGTATTCTCTCTTTATATTTTATCCCTTCGACCGACAACCAGAACAGCTTTCGCGCGTATCCAATGGAAAGTTTCGAGATTCGTCGTTATGATAGTCACGATGATATATGAGCGTCGATAGAGGCCCGAGACATTGAGCCGTTGTGGTTCACCCCATACTATACCCCCCCATTTTTTCTTCCTTTCTTTCCATTCTTCCGCCCACCTTCATATATATGTTCCGATCAATGCCCAATCCGTTCTTTCAGTCTATCGCCACGAAACGATCGACAGTAGCCGTCGATTTTCACAGGAAAGTCTATATCACTATCCTATACCCTCTCTTACACCACTTCCAATCCTCCCGCTCTTTTCGGTCGCTCGAGAAATCACCGAATCACGCGATCCATGATATCGTATATCCCGCAATTCCGCAGCTATTATCAAACTCACCAATTACCTTTATAGGTAACACGCTACAAACAAAATTCTTTGTATATACAGTTGTGATCAAGGTCACTGGTACGAATGATATATTAAATTTTTCATTCATATTGTTCGTATATACGTAATAACCTCAGGAGCAATATATATATATGACAACACTATAACACTTACTACATCGAATTGTTAATGGCAAGCAATATCATCAATAAATATAATAATGATAATAATAATGGTAACATGTTTATTTATATACTACACCCTCCTTATTTCAAATATTGAGGCGAAACATTGCGCAAAATAACGTTAAATATTTACTCGTGAAACGATTGTTCGTTCCATTCCCCTCTTTGACGCGACGATAAACATCATTATATAATGTCGATAAGCCTCCCTCTTATTTTAACCATCCCGCTCCACTGCCATGCCACAACGTCCACGAAGACTGGTGGGAAAGGACTTTGGTTTAGTATATATGTGTATATAGTTTATGCCCTCGCACGTACAACAGCGCTAAGACGTCTGGGGATGAAACAGATGGATCATCCCTCGTAGCCTATTCACCACTCCACTACTGTCGCGTCCGATCCATGGATTCAATCCATTGACCGTCACACTTCAACTCCCACTTTCACCTCAACCCTTCGACATATATATATATATGTATATATAAAAATGCTCATGCCACTCGTCCCTTCGCCACTCGAGAAATGGAACGGTATACTCAAGCTCACTCAGTCCAGCCATACCATCCCCACTCGACAACCATCCCTTATATCCCAGTATCTGCGATTATATTTCAATTATATCCACCGTTTGTTTTAGCCTCTCGCGCCCTCTGGCTGCAGGATTTCCATTCGCAAAACAGTATCCGTTCTCTCTCACTCTTATATAATGCATGGATAAAGATGAAAATATAACTCGCTGAGTGATGGATTTCCACTCATTCCGAGAAAATTTCAAGGACGCTAAAATAAATATCTGAATTTTTTATCCATTACGATCAACGATATTTTCTTTTTGTGATCAAAAAATTTTTTTTCAATTTTCATGACACACGTGTATGGACAATTCTTCCCGAGATAATCGTGACTAAGTCCGCGAATGAAAAGGCACAGGAGAGTGATTATCGAGTGCAATGACGAGAACTTGTATATATTTATTATTATTATTTTTTTTTTTTTCGTTCATATTTATTTAAAAAAAATTTTTTTCGTTTAGTTTTTTCTTTTTTTTTGTAGAAGTTGAACCCTCCACGTGGCCCCTTGTTGGCCATTATAACTTTGCCAAGTCAGACAGTAATTAAGCCCGCAATAAGGACGAGTGGACTGCCACCCATTAAGACAACCCGACGAATCGACACTTTGTGCGGCGCAAGAGGCAGCGAAGACAAAAAAAAATGATGAAAAAAAGGTGTAGAAGTAAAATAGAGAGAGGAACAAGATGGTGAAAAAGGTCTATCTCGTCAAATGAAGCGCGAACAGAACGCGTGAGTGTCAGAGAGAGAGACAGAGAGAGAGAATGGTAGAAAGAGTAGGATCCGATAAAAGAAGTTGTCAAAGAGGCAGGAAATGGCGGACAGTCGATATTTCCACGCGGTAATTGTCTCGGCATATAATCATTGGTCATAATTGCGAGTTCTTGGATAAGGCATCAAGGGTGGGTAAATGGAGGATAGAGGGCTGAGTGGAGAGATGCGGGGTCAATTATCGTTTAAAATCACGATTCTTGACGTGAAATAAACGATCTATCGAGCAGAAGAGTTTCAGAGCTTCATTAAAAAAAAAATCAATAAAAGTCAATTATATATTTTTTTATGTTGAGATGTGAAAAAAAAAATATGATGCAACATTAAATGTTTGCAGTCACTACAATTAAATGGACAAAAGATTCGTGGATGAACATCCGAATATAAGTCGAGAGGAAGGAGCAAGAATCCTTTCACAATGATAATAACAGTGGAATAGAATTGAGACGTACAGTAGTGGATGAAGTGGGGAAATAGTGGAACAGTAGAAGGGTCGTGGCAACTCTCAGGGTTCGCGCAGTTCAAGTGAATATTTGCCATTGCTATCTAATATTTAGCCAAAGTCAACAAAACCACTGCTTGGCCTCGGTATCGGCCTCAGGATCCTTTTCTCCATTCTCTACTCGCCCTGTTCCACCATTCATTCACCCACCACCTCGCCGACTCGTTTTTCCTCATTTCCGTCGTCCATCATGTTCGTTAATAGAATAATAAATATTCTTTCTCATCAGAATTAGCGGTCCAGTCCATATTAATTATTTGTATAAGAAAAGAGGAAATTCAATTCGCCAAACTAACTTCTTTTTTTAATCTATTAACATCCATTATAATTCATAACAGTATTAGTGTAAGGGAAATTCATAGTGGAAAAGGTGATACACAATAAGACGTCGTGTACCGCGCGACGATGCCATCAATGGTAAGCGCGCACTTACAATATCATTTCGCGTCAAGTCGCATCTTCTTCCACTTGAACTCCATATAAACAATGGGAAATTGCGCCTTCAGCTCGATGTAATATCATACTAACAAATCGAAATACATGCAACATATGTATATATGCGAACTTGCGCCACCACCGCTACATAAATATTCGTTAAATATTTTGGTCCATGTCCTTGGATATAGGCTATGCAGTTTACCAAGGTCCAGGATAGCGAATGAAAAACGCGGGGCCAAAAGAAAATGTGGGGAAGCATGGAGAGAGGGGAAAAAACACGAATGAGTTAAGGGATGATGGAGTGCATAGGGTTGGATGCACAGGGGGGTTCTGAAGTGAGAGAAAGCATGAACGGGTTTGGGATATAGCGACATTGCAGGATCGCCGACGTAGTAGAACCTCGATAGGGTGGGTGTAGGGGGTGAGAGAGACATTCGCGCATATCCGATGGCGCGAGTAGGGTGGGATTGGGGCCGGAGGGTGGGAGATAAGGCCAACACAGCGAGAGAATGAGAATGAAGGGAGAGACGTTTCCACTATTGATCATCGGGGCTCAGAGTGTAATGCTAATCATGCCCTCCCCCTCCCAACTCTCTTCCTACCTACTTCCGCCAACAGCCACCCATTCCGTCACCCTATTGCCGGCGCTTTTCCAACGTTATACCTCCTGTCTTTTGCTACCTATACTTATATATATATATATATATATATATATATATATATATGTATATATATATACCCGGTTGCACGTCCAATTCAACTCCGTTTCTCTCCCTCGATGGCAATCCTCCCTATGGGCTCCTTCTCTCTGCTGTTCCGTGACACGGAGCCAGCAAGATATCGACTCTGACACCCCCCGAGGGACGCATCTACTGGACCCGTTCCAGAACAAGCGAAGACGCCAGGTGCACCATCCCCTTATTGATATACACATATACGAGAAATCAACTCTTTCGAATGAACAGAAATTTGGGTGTGTAACTTATTGAGTAACTCAAATTTCATCCTATGTAGACAGATAGAATGTTATATTCGTTTACAGCGCATCAGATTTTTGTCATTGTGATTATTGATGACATGGTGATGTCTCATCGAACAAATCAGTCAAACTTCCAAAGTATCAAATCAGCTGTGAACGACCAAATTGTTTGTAGGCAGAAAAAAAGGAAAATACCGCGTTGCGCGCTGACAACCAAAATCATGAATATTATCGTAAAACTATCATGTCTATCCGATTCAATACATCTTGATGATGTTTGACTACGACTCCGACAAGTCAGCTTCTATTTCAAAATAAATCACTAGCATTCATATATGTTTCGCAATTTCCCGAACTTCAATGCAATCATCCCACCACCTATTTTGAGTCTATACTTTGGAAAATGTAGGGAAAAATGAATTTTTCGAGATTCTACCCTGTTGTTCTTGCCTAGAATATTTATCCATATGTATACAGATACATATATACATGTTTAGTATACGAGGGACGCTGTGATTGTTTTATAGATTGAGAGTGGACCAATATAATAATTACATCAGCATATCGGCAAATAGGAGTTAGCATTGCTTCAGCGATGGAATATCGTCTGCATTCTCATTCTCCCTAACCTCCCTCCCTTATTCCACTCTTCATACACACTCTCATCGTTTTCGGGGGTGCAGATAAATACACGCACACACATAAATACACCAGTGCACACACCTACCCACATGTATTGGCGTATATGTGTCGATGTATATATACATATATATAAGGGATACGATAGCGGCAAAGTAAGCCCCTAATTTCTCGCGGGGCAAAAGTTCCCAGCCGTAAGCATCCCGAGGGGTGGCACACAAGAATGAGTCAAGTCGAGAGTTAAAGAGAGCAAGAGGGAGGTTATAGTACGAGTCGTTTTGAAGGGATGGTTGGTTTTGCACAGAGAATCGAGTCAATCGGCAGGGCGTCGAGAAAGAGGAGAGAGCGAGAGTTTATATTGGAAAAAAGAAAAAAAAAACAACGGAAAAGAAAAGGGCAAGGAGAAGCAATGCGCGAGCTCGCTCGCAGCACACAGCCCGAGTGAAACGTTTAAACTTTTTATGAGTTGCTGCGTCGCCACTCGAGCGAAGAAATTTCAATTTTGCCACCGCTTCGTCGTCCCTAGATCTTTTTTCATCCACATTCCTCCCCCGCGCTCGTTTTTATTCTTACTTACCACCGCCCCCTAGCTCGAGTATTTTACACTCACCCACTCATCAAATATATAAGTGTATATCTAATGCGGGAAAATAAAATTCTACAAAGTGTAGTGGAATATTGAGGGACAGTGAGTTCAGCATTCCATGGAATTATCTGCGCATGGTTAATTTCGACAGATGTTATTTAGTCAATTGACTTTGTCTTCATTTTCCAGATGTACATCAATACTGGCGCATTTCAATCATTTTTATTTATATTCTCTTGATCTGGTATTTTTTTTCTTCCTTCATCCTTCCAATTCTCAACAATATTGGAAATTTTCTATAAATGTGTTTCTATGAAAGAAGCCTCAATGAATATTTATATTACCTCTTTTCTAACTGAATCCCTCATCCCTTACAATTTGCTACCTATTTTTTTCTTCATCCTCAACTTGAGTCAATCAGTATGGACTGAAAGTAAAAAAATATTTTTTTAAAAATGAATTTTCATAAGTGAATAAAAAAAATTATGATCACGTCGTAAATATAAAACTCATAGTCCATGCATCAGACTTTATATATATATATATATATATATATATATATATATATGCATCTCAACGGTCTTTTTTTTTTATTTCTATACCGAAGAGAAGGAAAAAAAAAAAATATAGCAAAGTCAGCATTGCGCGGAGCATTTTATAATATGTTGACGCTTTGGCGGCGAAAAATAGTGCGAGAAACACGACCGAATGTGCGATCGGGTGAGGAGGTAGAATTCAGAAAGTGGAATATAAAAAAAAAAAAAAAAAGAAAAACTGGCAGACAACAGGCGATGGGTGATGTGGTGGAATGAGGATTATGGTGAAACCCAAGAAGAAAGAGTGGTAGGATACACGGCGAAAAAAAAAGACTGCAGGATGAAATGAAAGTAGATGGTTGGTATAGTGGAGAACGTGGCACACAAACATTTGAGTACCAACACTTGGAAGAAAAAAAAAGTTTACCGTATCAACAAAAGACGTTTGTTATTGGACACCATTTGAATTGTGTGTGTGTGTGCCCGTATTGTCTTATTGGCCGAACGTCGAACCACCCCCTCTGTACCTCACATATGTATATGTATATATTTAAATATATGTATTTACATGTATAAATATATTGAAGAAAATGAGCCGCCCATACGGTATAGTTTATAATTGCGCAACACTAACCTTACAGATATCCCATATATTCGTGTGCCCTATCGAATTGCACGAAAATAAATGTATGTAATGACAAAGAAAAATAATATCATATCGATAAATGTCACCGAGCCATCCCTATATATAAACTGTCTGTATGATGAATTATTTATTCATCCTTTAATGCACGAGTAAATTATCGATAGCTGCACATTACATTGTGAAATCTATTTCTTACCACACATCGATATTGATACGTTCGTATATTTTACTACGAAAATTTCATATATACATGGTTATATTAAAAAATGATACATTTTAGACGTATAGGGAGTAGTTCCCACCCCGTCATCGACGTCGCCTTCTCTTGGTTCGTTCAAGTCCGAGTTCTCTCACTTCCTTCCACCCCACCGTTCTCTTCAAACCCTTATATATATATATACACATGGATATAATGTTTATATATGCTTGTGTATATATCTATACACATGAGTGGCGCTTGAAGCCGCCCCACGCGGTCGTCTCCGCGCCGCCTATCGCATCCCCCACCACAAAACACCCGCCCCTATATCGCTAACTCTGTTGCTCTCGTCACATGATAACCCCCTGCAAGCACCAGCGACTGAGGAATGAATACAGCTTCAAAGTACCATGCATATGTATATATATATATAAAAACTTATATTCGGTCACAGGATTGCAAAAGATGGTAGGGTACATTACGTTCATTACCATTTGTCCCTCAATACCACCCACCAATATCATAAATGTACGTTTGATTATTCAATAATTTAATCAGTCGACGAAACAACAATATGAAATAGTTATCATAATTGTTGAATAATGATGAACAATAAATAAATGAATAAATGATGGAAACAAAATATTGGAAGCAACCAAAAGAGATTCCACACTGTTGTTAGCGTAACAGCCAACCCAGCCGTTGTGTCTGGTCCATAGCATTCTGCATCCACTAGCATCACCGGTCTTTCACAGGCAACACGACCCAGTTATGTTTCGCGCATCGTCCCAGCGTGTTTAGAGGCGTACAGTTTGAGATCCACCACCGTCGCCACCTCTACTACTACCACCATCATCATCGCCCTCCCAACCCTCTCTTATATCCCTCACTGTTCTCCTTCTTTGCCACTAGCCTCGCCTAGCTGTGCGCGCAAGGCCATTCGAGAAGCCACCCTCTCTCCCCCACATTGTGACTACTACTACTGCCGCTACTACCCCCTCATCACTCTGCTTTATCTCCCTCTTGCTCTCCTCATTTTCGCGCTCTTACAACCTCCCTCTCTTCTTCCATCGTTTCCTCCCTTTATCCTCACAATCCCCCCGTGCGCCTCGCGGCATCTCAACAACAAGTACTCGCTACCCGGTAGCATCCGACACAACACAGCAAGTCGCCCTACCACCTCGGCCCCGTGGCCTCCGGCGGCGCAGTGCCGCGCGCCTTTTGCTAAAACGTTGAGCTGTTACTGCTAGCCAGAGTTTCCCGACGTACCAAACATCGTTGTCGACATACAATCATTTACCCCGCAAGCTTCGCTACAGCCATACAACGCGTTCGGTAATATTAACCACTTTTTTTGTTATCTCCATTAATAAACAACTTACAACGATAATATCATTCAACCAAATTGAAGTGTATATAAATTTATTGTTGTCCCCTATTGAGATATATTTGCGGTAGGTCTATATCAATCATCAGATATTTCATTATTCTCCAACTGACTCTTTCATGCACACACACACACACACGCATCTATATATATATATACATACGTACATATAGATATAATCATGTATAAGAGTCACATGGACATGGTTAGGGTAGTCACGTGTGGTGGTGTAACCCATCATTGTGAAGGTTAAGAATGTGTGTTCGTGTATGTGTGCGAGGGTGGGCTACCAAGGTTTCTCTCTCTCTCTCTCTCTCTCTCTCTCTCTCTCTCCCTCTCACACTCTCCAAACTTACTCCACCTCCCTCTCCCTCTCACACATCTTTGGGCTCTCTTATGGCGTCCCCTCTACATCACCGCCACAACTCTCTTCCCATAGTCATTCGCTCATTACATAAAAGTTCTCCTACTTTTTTTTGTGTTGGTGATCGCTCGATGATCCGTTCGTTGCATTGAATGTTCAGTGCATAAACAACCCAAGTTTACAGTGTCATTTATTTATTGACTTAACAATCATTCATTCAATTGATATTTGCGTTCACTCGCATAAATTATTGTGGAGTTGTTCGTCAACATGAGTGAATTAGGCGACATTTCTGACCTGAAATAAATGGATTTATATTGTTTATTTTTTTACGAGATGAGATGGGATTTTGATACACTTTAGTTGTTACATGGGATTATTGGTGTGTTGGAAGGAAAATGAATAATCGACTGTGTGATATATTTATTAATAAGGCAGTAAGTTCGTCATTGACATATTATGAATGTAAATAATTTTTAGACTAGACTATCAATTTTTTTTCGTTTCATTCAGTTTCTTGTTTAACAGCGAGTGAAAATTGCATGACGTGTATTACCGCACGAGAGACTAACAAATTGTCTAAAAGGGAGTGAGTGAAGGCGGTCGCATTGTACTTTGGATGCAATCAAGCTTGTATAGCTTTTTCACTCTTCGAATAAATCCAAATGTCCGCGTTGGGGTTGAAACTTTTTTAACTGAACTGAAAACTTTTATCAACAGTGAGTGCAACAATGAAGTAAATCGTGCAACGACACAATAAAATTAACATAAAAAATATGCTAACAAAGTATACACAATACTAGTGTATTTTTGGTGAATTAAATCAAACAAAAATATTGAAATTGACTACAAAAATCATTATGTGACTCCAATTGCAGCGGATGTTTCTGTTACTATTTTTTACATTATCGAGTGCATTGTCAATGGTGAATTTTTTTTTCTTATTTTTTGATTTTGGGTTTTTTTTTAATTTTTCATCGGTGTATATAAAATAAAACTGTTGTTATAATGAGTGGACACGGTTACGTGGTATCGAATGAGGCGCGTAGCACGCACTGATGAAAAGCACTGCGTGAATAGGGTGAGATAGCCCACACCACAGCTTGTACAGACTCGTGTGTCGTCACTGATGTGTACTGGGCGCCGACGCTTCATATCGGCCGACGGTGGGGTTCAAGGTGTGGGTGAAAGCGCGATACTGCTGTTGGTAGTGTTTGAAGTGAAACAGAATGTACAAATAGGGCGAGAAGCGCGACTAAATGAGACAGACGGTTGTGAATGCGTGAACGGGTAAGCCTTTCGCCTTCCTCATCGGTCGCGTGGCTGTTGTCCGCCCCATATACACAAAAGTTAATACCTCACAATTTTCATGAAAAATTTACGTATAACTGAGAGGAAAAGCTGCTGAAATATATCATCAGTCGATAATAATAGCAAGGCAGAAATTGTTTTACCCATAAACGATAGATTTTTCCAGAGGGATGAAATGTCCGGGGGAAGAGTTATGATGTATTTCTCGTAAGTAACAAAAGTACCACTGTATATATGTACCGGAGTGTGTCTACAGAGAAAAAAGAAATCGGGAGACTGAGAGAAGAAGTGTTGGAGGGGAAAGTGTTGGATGATACCGGGAGGGAGGATAGAGGCGGGTTGATAACGTTCCCGAGGGGTTGACACAGTATAGTGAGGGAACGGGAGAGTGGGAGGAAGGGCGAGAAACGACGATATTCCAGGGATTAGTCTTTCTCGCAGTCCCTGGCGTCACAAACTGCCGTGACAAATCGCCCGATACTTTATGAGACGAGTCCTCCTCTTCTTCAACAGCACACACATATACACACACTGTACCTCTCACTCGCATATATCACACCGATATATTACGTCGTTGAGACGGAGACATCCGGCTTAATATCGATACACGATCGCTCTCTATAACTCTGGACGTCAAGTTCAAGGAATGAGAAAAAACAAAAAAACAAAAATAGATAAATAAATGAATAAATGAACAAGATGAATGATTTTGAAAAAAAACTACTGTTGTATTGAATATCTGACTCAGCCTTTCTCTTTCGAATAAGTTGCACGAGAGCGAGAGCGCGAGCAAAAATGGGTACAGCAGAAGTGAGAGAGGGGGGATGAGCTCACCGACAGGCGGTAGTTCATATATAGGTAGGGGCAGTAACACTGAGCCAAGTCTTTAAAAGGGTCGTAGAGTGTAGGTGGAGAGAACTGACTGGGGGGATAGGTGAATGAGTATGTGAGTACATATTTGTTTAGCTAGAAGCACTCGTGCACTCACTCCAACTGTGGCGTTTCCATTCCCTCGCCATCTCTCTGATACCGTTCATTCCGTTGTTCATCCCCCGCACGCGGCGAACGTTTCCCGTTTTTCATTTATCAATATATAGCAAGTCGAATGAATGAATAAACGAATGGATATGTGGATAAGTGAACGAATATCATGGACGCATTTAATATTCGAAAAAGCAATGCAAACTTATGGAAATTTATTTCCTTATACAAATTTATTGATGCTCGTGGTAGTGAAAAGGAAAAAAATCAAGAAGGAATTTTGAGTATAATGGCATTGGGTTTAGAGTTCAATTTTTCATCAATTTTATACCCTTCATTCTGCTGAAATAATTGGGACGATTTCAATGACAATATTCACCCACATATTTGACGATAGTTCTTTCACTTTCGCGTCCAAGTGGCTCGTGATATTTCCTCAATTTTATCGATGAGACATTTCTTAGTTTGACCAATAGATTCCGGAGTGAAAATTGTTGCGTATATACTATAAGAGTTGGAGTGTAGCTAAATTGTGTGCAGCATGAACGAGGTGAAAAAGAGCGAATCGAATGAAGATGAAGAGGGTGAATGGCAAAAAGGACGTAGATGGGCGAGAGAAAACGTTGTGTCGTATATATACATCGATACGGTCGAGTGTTTGCAGCGATATTTGGTCCATTTCCATTTGCCGCACGTGGCGCGTTTACGGTTCACACCTCTTACTCACCCCTCGGCCTCTCATTCCTCTCACGCCAACCAATTCCCCACTCACTCTCGCCCTTTTGCATGACTGCCTAATGGACACGCAAGGTGTTGGTCGTCACTATGCAAAAGAGTCTGTTCGACTCTTTTGGAGTAAGGGTGTGATACCCCTCACGAGTTAGCACCTCTTTATCATTTACGGACTCGGTCGTTATCCTTATATTCAACGGATAAATTCATAGTTTATTTTTTCCACATATTCGCCGTTAATTATGTTTACATATGAATTTCTCCATCGCTGCAAAATTTCCATTGGAAATTAATCACACTGTCAAAATATTTCGCAAGATGGATAAAGATGATGTAAAACGACGTCGTGAAGTAGTCGATATTAAATCACAGTGTATATATATATAAAGTAATATATAGCAATTTTTTCGGAATGAATTTCGATGGTTCTGACCATTCAAGACACTTTCACTACTCACGTTACCCTCTCCCCACATACATCTCACCTCACCGAGAAAAACGAGAGAAACGAGAGACGTAGAGCAGAAGAATGCAAGGCCAGTCTGAAACGTGAATTATTTCGCACTCTCCACGCGTCCACCGAAGGGTGACCACCCCCGCTCGCCCGCCACTTCTTTCTCTCTCTGTGACTTCGTCTCCAACGCCATATCCCCTTCGTGCACCACCGGCAGTCGCGCCTCTCGGCCACCCTGCCTTTATGGCTTAAACAAAACTTTCGTATATTACAAGTCTGTGAAATATGAATACGATGGGGGGAGAAGAGGGGCGCCAAGGGACAGCGAGGGAACAGGGGAATGAAAAGAAGAGCGGACGATGAAGAGGGAGTAGTATAGAAGGGACGAAAGGAATAAGGGGGAATGGATCCGGTCAGTTGCTTGCCATTACGAGCCACCGGACTGCCGTTGGCAAACCCAATTTGTTATCGACTTATAGACCAAATTACTTACTATTACCGCAGATTTATTTCGTACATTAGCTCGCGACTACGCCCACTCGTTACGTCTCCATTAATTTACGTTTTTGGATTGACGCTATTTCTCGATGTATAATTGCGAGATTAACATTCACATTCTCTTTTACCATATGACACTAATGATGAAAAACGCGATTAAATAATATACAAACATTCAAACGACACTATATTATTTGATATATTAATCGTTTATATGAATAAGTGTATTTATTTCGATTTCTTTTCATTTTTTTTACTCCTGACTACGAGAATTCAATTGTTGGAAAATAGCCAAGAAGATTCGCCCAATGTAGGATAAAATGTGCCACGTGTTACGGTATCAATCCCTCTGCCACCTATGTCCGTGTAAAAAAAAAAGATGGCAGTGGATGTGCACGTTCCGATATTCATGCGCGCATTTATCCGAGGCACGTCGAACCTCTGCTAACGGATGCTTAGCAATCTAATAAAGATAAAAAATAACGTCGACTGCCACCTACTGCCACCGCTTCAAAGTCACCCTCGTGTGTCTCTACTCCTAACCCGTGTCTGAGCCCACCCACACTCTCACATTTGAGTTATATTGAAAAATATATATCTACCCCAGCTGACCCTGTCCTTGCATATAAACTGCCCTTATGAATTGCTCGGACTCACCAACTTTCTCAATAAGTCACTCGTTTACTCGTGTTTCAGCGAGAGAAATAGAAGAAAGTAAGAATGAAAATGTAGATCTAAAAATGATGTATAAAAATGAAGAGAAGTGCACAGAGAAATAGTCTTCAATGGCGGAAAAGGAAAATGAAAGATCAATATTAACGACACGACACTACGTGCAAAATCACTCAATCGATTGTTGAGGGATCTTGGCTGAATTGATTAGTGCGACCTTGTGATGTAGGAGATAAAAAACGTGAAATTATTTGACTCATGTCACGACTCTGGATTTTTTTAATATACCTTATATATTTAACGGAGTCTCGCCCTACACCAATTTGTTATGCTAAGAATATTCGCAATGGAAGCATTTTTCAATCTACACGATCTTTTATATTTCATCATTGATTTCGTTAATTTCCCTATATACGTATGATCCAAACAATTAATTTTCCAATTACACGTCAATATTATTGAAACATTCGAAATTCTTTCTTTATTGTAGATCAGACATTCTCTCCCCTAAATGGAAACGAAAGAAAAGAATTAAGAGGGAATAAATAATCGATAATTTCATCATCCCCTTTCGTATATGAAAATATATATCAATATTCAATTAAACGCCCAAGAAATATACATTCATCATATCACACTGGAATCCTTCGCCAACCCCATCACAATTCGGCCAGTATCACAATAACATCGTATATGAAACGATGAATTGCCGAAAATAATAACCATACTCTTTTTTTGTGGTTTTATACATCAATTGAAATCCGCAGAATTTATTTAATCCTCGGAAATAATTCGCAGTTGTTTATAGCCTCGTATAAGAGAATGTTATATTGAAAAGGAAAAATCATGTGGGGTGTGGTGGTAGCGTTATACACAGTGGCTGTACACACAAGTGAACGATTGTTAGTTTCATCTTCTTTTCTATACCTCCTCACTGTTAAAATCCAAATACATGCGGAATAACGCTGTAACGCCCCGCTCGGTGGAATTCGAAATTTGTTTCTTTATCGGCCATAATTTTCCGGAATCTACACACGAATAGGTTAGAACTGCCGGTCTACCCCGACACATCCATACATATAGAGGGAGATGAGAAGGAAAGGGGCAAACATGCACGATCGTACTGGGGCTTGTATACATATCGATGTACCAGATCCGCTTCACTTTTCCAAGACTCTAAAATTTTATTTTCCACCCCGTTCATTCCCTTATAAATATTTTTTTTTCTTCCTATGTTTGTAAAAAACTTTAGGTTATTTTCCGATTTACGGTGAATATAGAGATGTATATCGAGTTTCATTTACTATTTTTGTTCACTGTCATTGTATGATGAAAGATGAAAAAAAGTTTTATTCTCATTTTGATTCGTTTTTGTGTTTTTGTGTTTTTTTTTTTTTTTTTTTCGGCTACTCTTTTTCAAGGCGAAAGAAAGTAGGTCGTTGGAAAACAAACTTAATGAGTGTTTACAGGGTGCAGCCATCATATAAAACACGAAATAGAGCGTCCGGGTATACAACATTTGCGTTCACATGGATAACATGAAGAGGGTGGAAGAGGAGAATGAAAAGTGAAGTCGAGTCATAATTTATTTGCTTTCTTATACACCTAACACGCTTGTAAGCAAACATAAAATTAATTGGCGATATCATATTGCATATATTTTATGTTTCCAAGTATTGATTACTGATACTGTTATTCCAACTCGAACGTTTATTTTCCGAAACGCGAATAAAAACGAATAAAAATACATTAAATCGGAAAACTGTGTATTGGTCGGGAAAGTTGGAGACGGAAGTTGACACAGCAAGTCACGTCGGAGATAGTGAGTGGCAAGGGTCGCGCAATGAATGATAAGACGTTAAAATGCATTGCGACCCCCGTCGCAATAGCGCGGGGGTGAAAGAGGGAGGGTGTCATATGAAATAAGAGTCATACACCGCGGGCGCATTATGTGAAAAATATGGTAATAATATTGCTGGGGCCAAGCAAAACAGCACCCTGCATGTGAAATATGCGAGATCGCTTCGCACCCAACCACCCCTATCTCGCCTTCATTCCCTCCAGTGTGTTCTATTTTATTATTTCTTCTTTATTCTTCCGTTTCGTAAAACATAGCCGAGAAATTTTTACGTTGAAATATGTCAAATTAAAAATAGAAAACGCGTAAAAATGCAAAATTTTTTTTATCGATTCTTTTGCACGTTATTGGAAAAGGGGATGAGTGAAAAATAAAGTGGCAGCAGTCTTGATTTAGATCGGTTCCCCGGTGAAAGGGTGCTCAGTAGAGGGTAAAACAAGAGAGGGCTCTAAATCGCGGGGAAAATTGTCCGAAACGCGATCGACTTTGTTACAATTTTTTTATCTCATATGTGTCCAAAAATAAGATTACAAATATATCCACATCGGGGTGAAAAAAGCGAGTTGAAAATCAATCGACACTTACATAGATACATACATACATACGATACAATATTTTGAAAAATTAATCAAAATCAAGTGCTTTTTCGAATTTACTTGTAAACTAGCCTACTTTATCTTGACACCCCAGGACGATTCCCCAGTCTACCACCCTTCTATGCAATTTATATTTCGCATCTAATTTTCGTTTCATCGCATTTCTTTATCCCTTACCCTTTCGTTTTGCTCCCTATCGTTCTTTTTCTCGTTTTATGAACACACTTGACTAAAATCCATCGCTCTTGAGGTATCACCCTTAAAACACGATGAAAAATATTGGATAATTTTACGCGTAAGAAAATCCAACGTTGAAACTTAATTGTATCATCAAGAAAGCACGGTCGGCAGAGTCGTCAAGGAAAGAGGGTTGTTGGGTCTTAAGTAATACCATACAATTTTTAACCGCAATCTCATCCAGTATTCCTTCCCGACAGTGGTGCAGGCCACGGACCAAGGAATAAGAATGAGAAACACCAAGAGAAAAAGAAAGAAATTGTCGCGCGTGCCCGCACCAACTTCCGCAACTTTCACGTTTTATTCCCTTCTGATTTCTGACAAACCCTTTCGCTCGGTTATTATTGCCATTAATCATCGTGAATTTGCCGTGAAGAATTGCGCAGGACTTTTTTTTTATCCCCTCATCTCACCGCCCATCACTCCTATTTTCTCTCTATCATTCACTTGGCGAAAATTGTTTGAATAAACGGGAATTCTCAAAAAAAAATACTGCTAATATACCCTATACGTCAGTATATACAATTTTTCGTGAGGGCAACGATCATATGATGAATGAAAATATTAATAGAGAGAGAGAGAGAGAGAGAGCGGCCGAGATCAAGAGCAGGTTGAGACACGGAAGAATGAAAAGTGTTGGAGTTGAGAGGGTTGGGAAAAGTGCCAACACACGGTATCAACATTGACAGACTTTCTTCCACTGTAAAAAACCCTCACTCCCGTGCGTTCGTGCAAACAAACCAAAATGGACTGCGAATAAACATGTATATATATATGTATATATATATATATATATATATAGATAGACATATTCATATATGTATATGTGAGCTCACTCAGTTGGCCAATGCCCGTATGCTTGGTCATGATCTAACGGACTCGTGCACGGGTATTTTTTTGTAGGGGTCGCACAAGAACGCGCGCCTTCCACTCTGAGGGGCAGCCACGAGAGCCTGGGCGCAAAGGAGAGTGAGAAATGGAAAAGTGAGAGGGTGCGAGCGCGTGGTTGAAATACACGTGAGGGATTTAGGGACCGTTAATGGAGACCGACTGAGCGTGATACCGCGTGCGAAAGGAATTCACAACATTTTTAACACCCAAACCCTTCACAAAAATTCAAATTCTTGAGCAAAAAAAAAAAACAAAACAAGAAAAAATATCGAATTGTTGGAGTTTGTAATAAGTATGGTTTTCATATTTTTTTCCTATATCCGCTCATCTAAATTATTTTACTTGTATATATTTGTTAATTTAATTGACATGGCTACATCTTGTTTAATATCGAGATTGTGAAGGGGGAGTTATATCTTGCATAATTGAAACAACCACTAATTGATACTGAATAATTAATCCAAAAGGCAAAAAGTAAAATATAGCATCACAACGTCGTGAGATTACACAAACTTTTCTCGAGATAATAAATGACTTGGCATATACCTTATATTTCCGCTAAAGTATAACCATACTGGTTTAGCATATATATGTATATGTATTCCTCTCGTTTCATCATCTTGATGTTCACTTCTCTCTGACAATTTAAAATTTTTATTAACATCGCGGTAATACATTGTGCAAATGAAACGAAATGACTAAAGAAAAATAGAATGAAGAAATAAATAAATGAAAGAAAAAAAGAGTAAAGAGTCACTCGTTCCCATACGCGTCGGCATGAACTCAAACGTTCAAAGATACAACAGAAACATACATACACACACACACACACACATATGTATACATAGAAGACGCTCTCGTCGTTCCCCAATATAAACATCAAACATTGCAAGCGATGATAACTGAAAAGAAAGAAAAAGAACAAGTGAGAGAATGAAAAAAGACGTAAAAAAAAAAAACATCCCCGACAAAACGTTTTTATATCTCTTCCACTTCTCTCCCGTGTCCACTTCCGAAGGTCCAGTCGTGCAAACTGATGCAGTGAGGGCTGAGTAAGATCTCATCGATGCCTCAACACACGTAAATTATTAAACTGCAGATGTGAGCAAAAAGAAGATAGAGTGCAACGAAAAAGAGGTGAAGGGGAGAATAGGAAATGCGAAAAGTATGATGTTCGAGAGATAATGAGTCAAAGGGTCGTTGTTAACCACAGAGTGTGCGTAATTTTTTCATTGTTTAATTTTCATTAAGGGGCACAACGTTCAAGCAAACAAAATCACGAAGAACGTATATACATAAATACATTTATAATAATTGTGAGGAAAAAACGTCTATGTTGATCACAAGCACTCAAGAACACTTTTACCGTAATCGAAAATTTTTCTGACATTCCACCATTGCAAATTGGAAATAAAGTAGGTGAGGGAGTGTAAGCAAACCCGCACCATGCCAAAATTACACTCGCTCCTGTATTGCTACCCTGTCTCTACATTCAATGTTCACCCCGTTGTCTGTTATTCGCTCACTTCATAGCAGCGACAGTCCCACCTCTGTGCGTTAATGTTTATATACATGTACACACATGCCTTATTCCATGAGGCATTATATGCCCTCTACATATTCACACTGAATAATTTTACTGTCGATCATGAGAAAAAATAAATAAATAAATAAATAAATAAATACATGAATAAAAATAAATGAAAACAACTGGAGAAATTGATCAGTTGAATAAAATGTTTTGCAACGACACACAAGTAAATAAGTTGACGTTCATCGGCAGGCCACCATTGCAGAATAAGGAGGTCTGCAGTGAATAAAAAAAAAATTAGCATTGGAAGACGGACAAAAAATTGAGAGTCCTTCATGCGAGATACAACGATGAGTTGGAGTTTTTGAGAGGCTGATGAACCAATCACCAGGCCATTTATAATGTATACAACGTTCGCTCTGTCGGTCTGTCTCTCTTCCTGCTGTACCCTCCCTCTCATCTCTCCTCTCACCACTCACTTGCCTTCATCCATACAGTTAACGATCAAGAGAAGTGCAGACACTCCCCTTTCGTTTCATTTGTGTCCTAAACTATTTTCTCTCATCCCGTTTGCCTTCACTCAAACCCTAATGGCCATCCCGGACACTCTTTTTAATTTCCATCGTCAGCCGTCTCTGCTATCGGACTCGAATCGCTAATTCACTTAAATATTGCAACTCTTTTTACAATCAACGGCATTTCCCATATCTTTTTTGCCATGCATATCATTGCAATGCTGTACATAAGTGATAGCGGCACTGTCACCGTTTACCCGCAATAGACATTATGTATATATCAGGCTATTTATATGGATTTTTTCCTTTCGTTTGTCATCACACCATTCAGAACAATTTCATCTTTGTGTATTTTTCTCACAAATAATTATTAAATATTGAACGACAAATTTTGCTTTTATAAATATCTATATTGGCATAAATACATGTCCTTTTGTGAAGGAAACAACGTTTTGATTATGCGAGCGCATGACTGGATATAATACGATTTAATATTAAAATATTATGACAAACGTCAACAGCCGGCGTCGACGCTGACGAGAAACAGAGATGCTGATTGGCCTACCACGGACTCGTGTGAATACCAAACGAGACGCGAGACACCTTCGCTTCCCCCTGTCTCCTTTCTCTCTCTCTCTCTCTCTCTCACTGCCTCATCCCCATTGTGTAACATCGCCTTTTTATCCACTATACCACACATACACGCGCATACCCACGTACCAAAAACTTCCCCAAATATCCATACACCACTTGTGAATTTATTGGCGCATATAAAAATTAATCTTACCATACTGTTATGTTTGGATACTAAAAAATAACAAAAAAAAATAAATCAAACGCAGGGTAAATGTTATAAATGAATGTATAGAGTATATTATGCAACCAATGAAATATGAAATAGAAGTGAAAAAAGATGAAACAGTGTCAGTCATAGTTTGAGGTTTTTGGCAAGATGGTGGTTTGAAATAAATCCAAACAGTAAACAGGGGATGAGTGCACTGAGCTATACTGGGAGGGTTGAAGAGGGCGGAGAGGGTGAGAATTCTAATATATAAAAGATATGAACGTTTCGCTGTTGCCATGTAGGGGGTTGAGATATTTGATGGAGTCAGGATTCAAATAAGCGGTGAAAAGGGGACCTACTGCTCTAAGAGTGAGAGCTTTCCATTTTTTTTTTTTTTCTATACTCCTCCTTTTTTCTTCATCACTAAGAAGGGCTGCTGAGAAATCTGAACAGCCAACAACACACAGCCCACATCGTACACACCGCGATCTTTATATATTTAACCTTTTCCTCAAGGAGAGCCTTAGTAGTCACTCTTATATCTAAAAAAGCTCAATGAGACTCTTTATGGAGTTGATGAATCTTCAGCGCGCTCAGTTTTCTCTCTGAATCTATTTGTACTACTATCTTTATTATCATTGGTCATTTTTTTTTTCCTCCTTTATCTTTGTCATGATATTTTCCAGAGACTCGCCAAATATTCACTAAGCATACTCATTTGTTAAATTTTATTCTGTCTTAATATAATAAATTAATTAAAAGAAAGCGGTTCTTGCACCACATTACCATGACTTTAATTTGATATGTATATATAATATGAATATGCTACTGCAGGGTGTTTGAGCGGACTATGTGCATTGTCGAAAATCTCGTGTACTTGAGCATTTGAATTTCCACTCTTCTCCATTTTTCATTTCATAAAGTGAGAATAGGAGTTGGAAGACTTCGGGCCAAGAAATCGTAGAGTGAAAGGAGTGTGGGTCGAGAGTTGCTGGTTGACGCTCCTGACTAAACACTGATAACAGTCTACCCAGGGAATTTCTTTGCATGTTATAAACATACGTAATCGTACACAAATAAGATTAGCATACGACTCGGGAGAATTGGGCGTTGGCTTTTGAATTCCGCCCGCAACAAAGAATGAGAAACATATACGTACGTATACATTTGTTCTTTCTACACATTCATTCATACATTCAATTTCGCTGTGACTATACACAGGAGATGTTAGTAGAATACAGACACGTTTGATATTCTTACCCTGAAAAAATGCGTTTCTATTATATCCACATAAGATGGAGGGGGTGATATTGAGCGCGAGAGGAGAGAGATAGTTTGGTGAGGAGATTGAAAACGTTGTGAATTCAACGACGAAAATTTTGCCAAGGAAAATTTACTTGTTTCACCCACTCTCGCTTGCAATGGAGAAATAGAATTCTGTATTCGCATCCTTCCGCCACAATTTCTCCATCTATACCAATCTCTATATCAACATCCGTTTCGTTTCGTTTGGTTCAACAGAAATATATCCTCCTTCATGATGAGTCTCCATTTGCTTGTACCTACAAAACCTACTTGCGGGATTGTCGAACGAACGAACGAACTTAATAAAACAAATTGCGTCTCACTCTCCTTCTCCATCGCCCCCCTTCAATGAGCAAATAGAAAGCACGAATACGGGAATGGGAGTTGAAACTCTCTCGTGAGTCAAACGATAATGCACGTGATTCAAGTTTGGCCGTGCGTTCATTCTAATTCTCATCTCTTTATCCAAACTTTGTCTACAGAAATGCTATTCGATCAAATAAATATTGCGCTAAATAATACTTATTTATTTCATCGCATTTTATTCGTTGTCATGATTAGTTACTCATTTATTTTCGCAATTATTTCAGGCAAATACACTTTACGCGGCTCTAAAGCAACAGCAGACTCATGATTTATTGTGGGAACGTGAACGTGGGTTAAAGAAAGCAAGGAATAACGATCAAAGTGTTGGTACAGAAGTTGGGACTGACCAACACGATCATTTGATCAATACCGATTATCGTAGCAATGGAAAACACAGTCCAATTGGACAGCACGCAGTGACAGTAGCATCCATGACCCAGCAAAAGCAACCGATAATCGCACAACAATCACAACAACCGTGTTCCGTCACGCCTGGTACACAAACAAGCCCACATCAAAGTCCACAAGCACCTCAGCGTGCATCACCACCAAATCCCAATCAGGGATTACTGTCTGGTGGTCCACCTAGTGGTCCACCGTCACAAAATTCCACTCAGATGATGCTCAGCCCGGCCAGTGGCCTCCACCATCAAATGCAACAATTATTGCAGCAACACGTTCTAACGCCAACGCAGCTGCAATCGTTTGTGCAACAGCACACACTATATTTGCAACAAACGCAACAGCAGCAGCAGCAACAACAGCATCAGCACCAGCAGCATCATCAGGTCAATTTCAAATTTGGAAACAGAATTTAATTTTATATTCCCACGTTGCAGAGTGGTTGATTTTTGTTATTTACTTTTTTGATTTTAGGAGTCGTCTTCTGAACATGCATCAAATCAGGAGCGTTTTGGTTATTTTTCATCAATAAAAAATGTGAGTAAATAATTGGATAATATTTTTGTATGACTTTTCCCATTACTTGATTTTTCCTTCACGTTCTCCTTTTATTATTTGATAATTGACCCAATGATCGTGGTTATAAAGGATATAATTATGAAAACTCCACCAAACTTTCCTTCGAACAGTTGGACGCGAGGTCCGTGAGAATATTGGCTGGGAATGAATTACTCATGGTGACAAGTTTGGAAAAAAAAAGAAAAAAAGGCAAATTGAAAGGAAGTTTGAGGAGGGTGAATGAGAAAATAAAAAAATTCATATCGAAGGACCATCGTATTGAATTCTCCCGGGGACGAAAGATTATCATACATTTCTTCAAGACCAAATCACTGAGATTAATCACTTAATATATGAATTCATGTTTGATCTTTTATCAATTATGACAATCATATATTTTGAGCAGAAAAAATTCCATAATTTTAGTGTTTGGTTCAATTCTTATATCTGATATTTTTGTCCTTTTTTTTCTGAGAGGAGCGACGATCTGTCTGAACAAACACTTGCTTCACCTGGCCCCTCTGTATCGTTATCACAACAATACTCCCTTCGTGCACATTGCTTATACCACTCAGACTACCTCTCGACTTGTTGGATTCAACATTTCATTTGTTTATTATTTTACCACAAATAAATAATGAAAGCCGCCGCCATTTCATCCTATTTTATCCTATTTCTTCCTGCGATATTTTCTCTTTTACCATTCCCCTTATATTCCGTTGGAGACAGATATACAGGTGAATGTACACGAATGATATTTGATTGAATGATTGGTGTTTGTATAGTATTTGGACGAAGTAATAAAGGTATGTGTGCATTGGTGTATAGCAAAATGTCAGAGAGAAGGTGGATAGCGATGGCCGAAAAGGTCTTCTGCATATATTTTCGCTTGGACCATCCAATATTTATTTAACCGTCTCGTCACGAGCGACCAACAACTGACCGAGTATTTAGATAACCAAAACCCATCAAAGCTCACATACCAATTTTATTGTCTATACTTATGATTCCATCTAAAACTCTTGGATCGAATTTTTATTTGAACAATTAAATCTATTGACAGTGCAATGATACTATTATAATTATTTTTTGTTTGACTTTGTAATTCTACAAATTCCTACTGCGGTTATCATTTACAACGGTCATTATCCCATTACCGTCCTTTTCATTTATGCTGATATGATAAACGGCGTTTTTGGGTTACAGAATTTGCAAATATCCCTAGTTAAACTACTATGGATAGCAGGAGGGGGGAGTAACGTAAGCGTAAAAACTGGGGTTGGTATTTTGGCGTTTCGTCGAGCTAAGGGAAAAAGAGATAGGATAACAGTACGAATGAGGGTGGAAGAAAGAGATGTAGAGACGGAATAAGGGAGAGCGAGAGAGAGCGGGAGAAAGAATGCGCGAAAGAGAGAAAGAAGGGAATGGGCCAGGCAATTAAGCGACGCCGTCAGCCGTTGTGTCTCGTTGTTTGTCTTCGAGGTATCCCATAAAATGCTATCCCCCATTCCCCACTTGGTCTGCCCTATCCAGCCATTTCCTTCTCGCTGGCCGCCCTCGTGATTTATTCATCACCGTCGGCTGAAGACGCAGGCGTTATTCTTTGCATCTGCTTTTCTGCCACGACCTCGTCGTCCAAGTGACGAATTTCTTTCTTTCTTTCCTCCTTTCAATTTTGTTTTCGCTCTTCCCGTTTTATTGTTCTCAACTCACTCCTCTCACCACGCAACTGTCTCTTTTATTGTTTTGCGATATTTTTTTCTTCCCGTCCGTCGTATTTTGCGTTCTTGCATTCTTCAATTTTTCATCTCATTATTCATTATTTAGCATCAACATCAATTGGCGGAACTAGGTAGGAAGCAGTTAGAACAAAATATGCAACAATTGCAGGAGCAACTACAGTTGAATGTGATTCAACAAACGCATCTTCTACAAACGCCAGACAAAAAGAAAACCTCTGTGCCATTGCAACAGTTGAGCGTTCAACAACACCAAATTATCCAACAGCTACAGATGACGCAAAGACAGTATCTATTTCAACAGGGATTGAGTCTTCAGGGTCACAATCATTCTACTAGCAATTTGTCCATTGATACAATGCCAACGTGGAAATCAGAGCCAACAGATGGTACTGACAGTCATCAAAATTCCAGTGGTCCAAAGTCCGGAGCGAGTTTGAATGGTAATGAATCTTTTTTTTTTTTATATTTTCCTCATTCAAAACTATGAAATCGATGCATGCAAGTATTTTTGCCTTTGCCATTACTCTGTTCAGGTCTGATCAATTCAATTGTTTCGAGTCGACGATTAGATGCCAATGGAACTGGTGTAGATGAAAAACCATTCGATGTTTCCTGTAATGAAAAATCTCATCCCCTATATGGCCACGGGGTGTGCAAATGGCCGAGCTGTGAAGTTATCTGCGAAGACTATCAAGCATTCCTAAAGTCAGTATTAAATTTTGCGCGTCTGGTATTATTTATCAATCTTAAACCCTGAAAGGATTTTTGGTATTGTCAAAGGCATGAAATGGAAAAAAAAAACAAAAAACAAACAAAATGCAAAAGCGAAAAAAATATAATGGGAGAAAAAAAAAATCGAGCGACTCAGCGCATCTCATTGACATGGCGTTTCTTCTTCGTCTCCTTATTCGTCTCTCAATTCCCCTGGTAATCACGGCAAGCTGAAGCGAAGTCCCCAAACAAGTCGTTGGAAAAAAATAGAAGGTCGCTAATTACCTTTGTCTCATTAATATTCACGACATTCGACCGCATCGTTATACCCACCCTCTCTTCCTTCTTCTTGCTCTCTCGCTCTTTCTCTCCATCACTCTCTTCCCGTCTAATCCTATCGGTCGTCGGAGCTTCTCGCGCCTTAACAAACCCCTCCACAAAAGTTCCTCTCTCTATACATTCTCCCCATTTCGTTATACCAGTACTAACGTCGACGGCGCTCTAAATTCCGAAATAAAAAAATCGACATCAAAGGAATCCAAAGTGTCTAATTCGGTTTCTCGTATTTCACCTTCGCGATTGCGTCAAGATTGTAGAATATCCGTTGATATCGTGACTGAACTCACCAATAAAACATTCGATTTGTACTTTATTCGCTATGTTCAATTGTATATACTCACTTCTATAGGCATATGAATACGGAACACACATTAGATGATCGATCAACGGCGCAGGCACGTGTTCAAATGCAAGTTGTGTCACAATTGGAAATTCAATTGCAAAAGGAACGTGATAGAGCGGCGGCAATGATGCATCATCTGCATGTAGCAAAGCAAATGGCGTCACCTGAACCACCAAAATCATCCGAGTCGTCGGTAAGTCTCGCGGAAAAATAAATAATAAATTAGAAAATAGTTAAATAAACCACAAAAAAAAAAAAAGAGAGAGAGAAAAGTGGCGAGGCTGGCGCAAACAAACGTTAGTTTTGGATTTAACGCAGTGTCGACTTGGAGGCGTTAATTTATACACAAAGTTGTAATTAATAATTCATCGTCCAAAGGGCGCTTGCACATTCATTCTCAACCTCATCCTTCCACCTCCTACTTTCTCCTTCCACGGCGATTTATATCGCCTTAATTAAAACCCCTAACAAGTTACGCCGTCGGGGAATACCAATATCGCATTAGTGTTCTCGACGCTCTTCAGATCCGTCTTGAAATAATTATGCGGAATCCGAATGTCGAACACTGCTGATTGCCAATTTTATAGCATGAAAAGCAATACCTCAAAACTGCTCTCTCTCTCCCTCACTCCCTCTTCAATAAATTTCGCAGAAAAAAAAAATTTTTAATTAATTATCTATTCATCACCTATTATAGACAGGCTCAAGTTTGACGAAGTTGAGTTTATCGTCGGGTTTGATGAGTCAGCCTCCGCCAAATTTTGGCGTATCACAGGTATCACCTGTTTCAATGTCGGCATTAGTGTCGGCAGTTAGATCACCGGCCGGTGGACAATTACCCCCGTCGGCCGGGGGTGCGCCAATGCCACCATTGTCAAGTTTATCAAGTATACCGGGTCTACCACCAATGCCAAATATGCCTGGGAGTCTATCGAATTTACCTGGTGCCATGGCAAGCATGGCGGGACCTATTCGGAGACGAATTAGTGATAAGTCCGCACTGTCGTTAGCTGGAGGTGAGACAATATTCTTACAATTTGGTGTATGCATATGTATATATATGCGTATGTATGTATGTATGTATGCCAATACGTATACATATTTAAAGGAGAAGAATGCAAATTTCATATAATTTTCAATTCAACACTATGAACTCTAACCAAGATTATTATTCATTTTTTTATTCTTTTCCAATAACTATTGACGATAATTCAACGCGCTGGCAAGAGTCCGGGATTTAACATATATGAATACAAAAATCGAATTCAATTAGATTGAAGAAAATAAAACAAAAAATGATTGAATATTCTCAGGCCTGTATGAGGAGGGGACTGCGAGACGCAGAGTATCCATCGATAGATCTGGCATAGATATTAATGAAGGTAACAATCAAACAAGTGAACGTGGTATCTATCAACAGAAATATCATACTTCTATGTGACGCATTGTTGAAAAAAAAATTCTTATGTATGATATTTCTTTTGATTTAAATTTAAAAACCGAAAAAGGATGAAAAGATGAAATAAATATAAAGGTCCCGTAGCTATTGGTTCTTTGCGATCCTCATTCAGGTCTCTCCTAAATTAGCCGCACTTTACAAAATTATCACGTCATTAATATAATATGATGGGGGAAAACCTTGTTGGCGTGTCGAAAGACAAACCATTCGATGAACAATACAGATAACAAAAAAAAAAAAAAAAAAAAAAAATCATAAGAAGCAAGCAAAATCAGAAACAGATAAAGATAATTTCACAAAGTTGAGTCATTATATCTATCGCGTTTCTCATCACTTTTACCGATGCCTCTGTTGTTTTCTACATTTCTTGTGCTGCTCACTCTCCGCACCGTGTAGGGCTGCCCTACATGCTGGAGCGGGCCGGTCTTGACGTCCAACAAGGTATTGTTATCAATCTTTCATCCATATACTCCAATCTGTTCTTATTTTTTTTCTTTCTGTTTCACTTATAACATTATCCCATCATGCCAAATTTCATCCTAGAGAAACGGGTATATATAGAGATATTTTTATCATATTCCAATACGTCATTTCAATCATCCCTTTTTATTTCACATTCGAAAATACTTATAAGAAATATATTTGTTGCTGCTAATGCGATTTTTCATCATTGTGGAACAATGCAGTCCAAATGTTAACACAATTCTATGTTATTATAGAGATTCAACGGAATCGGGAGTTCTACAAAAATGCCGATGTGAGACCACCATTCACATATGCCTCGTTAATACGACAGGTCGGTTAACGAATCTGTAGAGAAATATGTCAAATAACAAGACTCATACCACTGACATATTATTCAAGTTCAATTATTCATCAAACAATCCAATTGTGTTTATTTTCTGTTCATGTCATTTATGAATTGTTTGTTATTGCAGTCCATAATTGAATCACCGGAGAAGCAGCTGACTTTGAATGAGATATACAATTGGTTCCAAAATACATTTTGCTACTTCAGACGAAACGCCGCAACGTGGAAGGTATATCTTAGTGTTGAATTTTTTCGTTAAATTTCATCTCTTCAATTTCAAATTTCTGATTTTGATAAGAATTTTCAGTACTGGTCGTTTATGAGATATGACCCATGGAAGAGTGGTTAACAAATATATATATATATATATATATATGTATATCTGTTTATCACTCATTACCTTAATTCGTTTCCAATGAAGAAACACAATCATCAATATTCTATGACGCAATTGAAGAGAAAAAAAAAATAAACTGCGCGCCATGCTTTTGCAATGATTGAAACCAGTACCTAAACAAATATCCCAAATGATATTATGAAGGAGATATATGGTAAATTAAATCGTGCGCGATCTATTGGCAGCGATGAAAGCCAACAGCGAGATGTGACAACAATCTACAACGTTAAAATACAGAAATAAAAAATTAATAAAAAAATTTTAGAGTCATTGGGGAAGTATGAGAAGGTGAATGTGCACTATTAGAACAATCTTTTGAGGGACGAATTAGTGCATTTATTCGGATTTGGATAACTTCTTATATTCGTATATATATATATATATATATTGGTGTGTGTATATGCATATACATCGATTTTATTTGTATCAACAGGCTGAAGCGTAATAGAGGAGCCGTTGGGGGGACGGGCGAGATGAATTAGTTTGGCGCATCGCGGTAAAATTAATTAGAAATTAATTGGCAAAATAATGGAGCGCGTTAGAGTGAGTGATTTGTAACAGAGTGAATGTGAGTAATTGACGTTTGCCACAAAGCTTCGCCTCGCATGGTTCTGTGTTTACAAAAAAAGTACAAGAAGTAAAAAAAATTCGGATGATGAAGAAGTAACGGGAAAAAAATTATTATAGATCAACACAATTTGACGATTTGAATATTTTCGAGATATCTACAGGTTTCCACTGCTACTGATGTTGGAGGTGATGACAAAGCGTGACATACGACCATTGCTGAGAGAGTCCACCTCTACACCCTACCCCCGATCGAGTATCCGTCGATTCTGACTTGTTTCAGCCCTGCGGCATGAATAATTGTTGTCGTTCTCCTTTAGACTTTAGATATCTAGTTCTGCATTTAACAGATTACAAGGAATGCAACAAACTCATGTCTCCTTTGAATTGATTATCCTTTATTTTTTATGTTTACCATTAATGTCATAATTCGATTTTTCTTTATCACTTTTTTAATTTTAATCATGTTGAAATGTTGACTTTTCTCGCGAACAATTGTGTATTTATTTATGCCTCTGCTGATTTATTCCATTTATTTAATTATTGTTTCCCATAATACTGTAACTGTTGTGTAATTTAGACGATAGATATTTCATCGCCATTTGCATAATTTTTTTTCTATTCAACGAGACGCAGACTGCATTATAATTTTTTTTTCCTTTTTTCTTTCAAACCATTATTTTTCATTCATCTGTTCTCACAACTTTGTCTTCATAGTTCACTACCATTTCGCCCATCATCCACTAACAACAACAGCCATCGCGAGTCGTGATTGAGTTGGCTTCGTTCGTTTTTTGCGTTGCTTATTTAGTCTGTGTATTATTTTGTATAGAACGCAGTGCGACACAACCTGTCTCTCCACAAATGTTTCATGCGAGTCGAAAACGTGAAGGGGGCCGTGTGGACGGTGGACGAGGTGGAGTTTTACAAGAGACGTCCTCAACGCGCTTGCAGCACGACTGGGTACGTTACCCCCCCGTCACGCGCGTATTTTTCTCTCTTTGTCACATTTTTTACATATACAATATATTTGTATTTATATATTATTTATATATATATATATATATATATATATATATATATATATACATATATGTATGTATATTTCTAGAATTTTAATCTTTGAATATTCTCTTCATTCTCTTCATAAACGTAAAAAAAAAAAAATAAGGAAAAGAATTTTTATCCACATCATCAATCAAGCACCACATTTTCTCCATGTTTTTTATTACTTTTATCCACCAATTTTTTTCTTATTTTTCAATATGTCTTGCTCTCACATATTACTTCATCTTCGTCGTAATTTAGACACTACTTCTGCTAGTATTTTATCGATAAATATTTTTTTATTAAATATCTATTCATTAAATTTTTACATCTCTACATGTATTTACGCTTTTTTTCATATATATATCTGTTTATTCCGTAGAAAATTTTTAAATATTACAAATTAGATAGATGTTCTTGAATTTTTTCGCATTTTCTCATATTTTCATCTTCGCCTATCTTCTCAACGTTTCATAAATATTTTCCTGTATATATCTATTCATACGTATTTTTGGATACTTTTCTCAATATTCTCTTTCTTCATATTCTCATAGATATCTACTTACGCCGTATTTCTTTCTCTGATTGCATATATTGTACATTGCCTGTCTGCCATGAATATTACAAAAAGAAAGGAAAAAAAAACATATGTACGCAGTTATATAAAATTATTTATAATTTCGTATGACATGTGAATATATGCTTTATTTTTTATTAAATTTCATGCTTGTTTCTTAAATTGTTCTTTCCCCTCTTTTTCTATTTATATTTCTCTTTCTTCTCTATATTTTAACCTTTTTCATCCGACATATTTGTATGTGTATTTCGCCTTCTCTATTATACTACATGTGTAGATTTTCTTAGCCATACATATTTATAATTATAATTGAGTATATACCGCCATACGTCGTATACGTATATATTTTTAATTCATCTTTCAACTTGAGTGTGTAGCTTGTGTTTGTGTCTGTCTGCTCGCCGGCTCGACGACTGTCTTGAGAATTATTTACAACATAATAGATAACTTTTCAAAGAAAAAAACAATCAACAAAAAAAAAACACCATGGTTACTTGGCAAATAAGGAGGAGATTTGAACGGAATTCACAAGACACTAGTCGATGACCCAGTCTTGCGTGTGTATGAACTAAAAAATAAACTACAACTACCAGAAAAGCTGTTCGGCAGCGACGATCCCAGGCGATTTAATCTTATCTTTAGCGTGTGAATGAGGCTCAAAATAAGTTGATAAGCGAGCGAGTGTGGGACACAGTGTTGTAGACAAGGTGCAAAAAAAAAAATTTTCCATTACAAAAATGAATCAAGTATGTTGGCTTAACAAGCATGATGGGCTTTGCAGCGACTAACCCCGTGAGGAGAGACTATATAATGGCCGTAAGATATGGCAAAGCGAAAAGTCGTCAAGGGACCTTTTTTCTATCAAAGATCTGCTTTTTTAGGTGAACTGGATCGGCTATATATTGTCGCACCTTCTACTTAGTTTGTTGCTATCAAAGTATGTCTCAAAAAAAAATATATATCTATTTATATACAAACAGAATTCGATACAAATCGAATTAAAGTGTGTGTCGCCCGTGTGAGATGAAATGGAGGCCGAACGGGAGCCCACAACCACTCTACGTTTCCCCATATGGCCTCACATACATTTTTTTCTAATCTCAACGTATAGTTATAGAACTGCGTTTTTTTTTTTTGAATTTATCATTGTACTTCCTTTCCCTCTCACTCTCTAAATCTCTCCTACTGTCTCTACTTATCACGCTCTTTCTCGTTCATTCTCACTTTTGTTCTATTTCTCGTTGTGTGCCCGTGTCAACTGGCCGATAAAAAGTTGAAACGAGAAAAAAAAAATGAAAAAGGAACGAACGAAAGAAAACAGAAAAAAGAAAATCCCGTAAACAAAAGATGAAAGAACTGATGAGGCAGCAATGAAACATCGTGAAGAAACGAAAAAAACAGATATTAATCAAAACTGATTTTTGGGAATATGCAGATAAATCAAATAAAAAGATATAAATGTCGAGTGCAAATGGGGAACAATATTTATTTGTTTGGAAAAAAAATATAAAATCGACTGAACGGCAATGCCAAAAAGGAGCAATGAAGATAACGAGGAAAATAAAGAAAAAAAAACAGCTCATGGCAAAAGATGAAGAGTTGTTTTATTGTTTTGTTTTAAAATGAAGCGACAAGAAAAATTTGTTCTCTTTTTTACTCTCTTTTTCTCTATTTCTTGGTGGTCTTGTCTGTGTATACAGAACGCCATCCGCACCAATCTATCATTGCACAAGTGTTTTGTGCGCTATGAGGACGACTTTGGGTCATTCTGGATGGTGGACGACGCCGAGTTCGTAAAGCGACGGCATCTGTCCCGCGGCCGTCCCAGGAAATATGACCCAACCCCATCACCCACTCCACCCCACCTCTCCGCACAGTAAGCACTACCACTTTTTAGAATTCTGCTGGCTGGCTGGCGCGACATCGTTCCGCAAAATCGTGACAATGATCAAAATTATTATTCTCATTTTTTTTCCAATTCGGCGATACTAAACAATTATGAATTGACAATTATTCATTCATTATCATGGTAAGCGGTAACGAATCGCCGAGTCGTTGTTCTCTTCCTATTTTGTATCGGACATGCGGCGAGACTGCTGCCCGCTTTCATTCTATCTTTACTTCCTTTTTTCATTTTCATTTTATTTCATGATTTTTCCAAAATTCAATCAAAATTATCATTAAACGACATCAACCATTCGATTCTGCATATTTCAGAATAAAATGTCGTCCTTGTTGCTCACCTGCTGGCAAAATTCATTGATCAATAAATTTATATGAACATACTCCCGGATTAGACAATAATATTAATTTCAATATTTCTCAGATTTCAAACGCGTAAAATGAATTGCTATCCTTCTTTCCGTTTAAACCAGGAGAAAAAAAAAGAGAATAATACCAAAAAAATTTCACGGGCCCTTCCAGCATCAAGCAGTCACAAGGACGAAAAATAAATAAATTAAACAATCAAACAATTATCTCGTGAAGATACCTGAAACAGTTTTTAATGTTCAATTGAAATCAGGTAACAGCAGACAGCAGCTCTCCGCAGTTCGCAACCTGATTCAGAGAAACGCAAATTTTCAATGAAACAAATAAAAAAAAATAATAATAATTTGAAAGAAAAAACAAAAATATATATTTAGAATCACGCATCATGCCTGACCGCCTCGTAGATCCTCTCTGAACCTCAATATCAATAAAAATATGAAATAAAAACAAGAAAAAAATATCATATTTGTAGACAGTATGACGATGTTGAAGAGATAATACTTTTGTTCCTGCTTGCATCGGCGTCGCGCAAATATACATCATATTGAGAGAGTCCCCTTAGTTGGCCGAATTAATTTGGAGCTTTTATATATATATAAATATCAACGCGTTAGGCTTATTTAGCTGTCCGTAAATATCACCGTATTATAATTAATCCCACCCTGATTTGAGAGCGCTTAACGTCCACCAGGAAAAAATATATCCCGCACGTTCTTGTTCCATCATAAAGTATCCTCATAATATAAAGAGGAAATTTCTAATCATTGTATTTCTGTTTTTTTCGATTGCGCTTTGCTTTATGTGGCGCTTACAATTAGTGCTTACTCGATGGTGCACTCGGTGATGTGAGAGAACGAGTGTTTTTCCATTCATCTCATATAAAAAACGAAAAGATATAATATATAAAAGAGAACCAACAATTAAGTCCACGGGATGAGTGCATAAATGAATGAATGAGCGCATCGAGTCCACTTGCGCATGAGTAAAATGAAATAAACAAAAATTGTGTAATGTGTGTGTTGATGAAATCACAGTCTTGGATGAATCGTCGCTTGGGTCGGAATATCTTCTACGTTATCAAGTAACGTTCAGGTATCGAGGAAAACTCACAGTACACTTACTTTTCTCTAGACCTTCTATTTGTCACTTTTTCAATAACATTTTTCTCCTTGTTTCATAATATGACAATTGTTTACATTTTTCCATCGTTATGTCTTTTATTCTACATCTATTTGTTCCA
The DNA here is from genome assembly GCA_958496275.1 of Zele albiditarsus. NCBI lineage: Eukaryota > Metazoa > Arthropoda > Insecta > Hymenoptera > Braconidae > Zele > Zele albiditarsus. The sequence continues at coordinate 11,578,187 of OY292413.1, read as the reverse complement.
TTATAACCTATTTTTATTCTATATATACGCTTTTTATGAACGCTTAAAATGTTCTCATTATAGTTAGCCCCAGGATGAAGTTATTTTCACTCTCGGCATGATTTTTTTCTGCATGCCCAAAGACGACAATAATGAACTTTAAAAAATTTCATAAGGCATTTTATCAACGTATACTGATAATTATGCTTTACATTATTTGTTACGGTATTTCAATTGTACAGATTGTATTGGAACATCAGGAAAGAAATTGTTTCAAATATACTGCCAGGTAAGTCAGAGTAATCCTTGGGCTGCACATGAGAACAAAATCATACTGAATCAACAAAAATCCATAAATTGGTGCAATAAATTCAATAAATTGAATTCAAAATGATGGCGTTTATTTAGAGATTTTTTTTCCCATATACTTTTCACTCAAATGCGTCCACTGCAAATAAATGGATGGTTAATTGGCGAATATCGGTGAGCATTCAATTAATTTTTCATCAAACTCTCGATGTTTTTTCAAACTCTCTTATATTTGATATAAATATTTGTAGTTAAAATTTTTACACTCTCATTCACTTTTTTATCTCTATCTCATAACTCTTTATAACTTTTATCTCTATTTTGATAATCTCTCTTAACTATTTTCCATTTTTATCTTTTTCTCTATCATTTATTCTCTTCCTCTCTCGCTTCTTTCTTACATAATATATATACATATATATATATATATATATGTGTGTGTGCCTGACTGTGTGTGCGTTAGGGCGTGTGCGTGTATAACTTTAATATAAAATATAGTCACATATGAAATAGTTTCACATCATTTTTTAACTACTTTCTTCCTTCCTTTTTTTATCTATGACAATTTTTACTCTTACCTCTTAATATCAATGTCAATGTTACCATATGTGTAAAGAAACGACAAAAATTTATTTTCAGTCAACTGTCAGTCGTTTTATCATGTAATGTCTCATGATTAATTTTCTCTCTGTCACTATCAGGGGCGTCCCATCGAAGAGTCCAACGCTAACGCACAGCCCAACAATGTATGGTGATGCACTGAATGCCAATCTCCAGGTAAATATATAAACCTCCCTAACCTCTACGTCTAAAGAAGAGGTTTCAATGACCCATTACAAAATAACTATTTACTTTCTATCAGAATATGCATAGCCAGTTGGGATGATTATTCTCTTCAATTACAATAATCACTTCAATAACTCGTTCGTAATAAATATCATATAAACGTCAGTCACAAATTAATAATCTAATGCAATTTGAGTATTTTCAGGCTGCGTTGGGTGAGTCGAACATGGGATTCCTAACTAACTCAATGTGTACATCGACCGCGACGAGTCCAGGCAAGGAACACGTTATGCCGCACAATGATTTAATGTAAGAATTAGACCACACAATATCGGTCTTTACTCTCTAATCTATTATATTGTATTGAATGGAATATTTTTTCAGGTCACCGCTGGATGAACCAGGAATGCATATAAAACAAGAGGGTCAAAGTCCTGAGGGTGGAAAATTATCTAGATTAATAAAACGAGAATTGTTAGAAGCACCAACGGATCATGATCATGAGGATGATACCGTTGATGATAGAGAATATCCTGAAAGTCATGGGCAGGACTCAGGACAGGATGAGGATATTGCGGAAGATCTTTCAATGGCGCCCGATATTGGTACATCGGACGATCAAATTGAGGCGTAGTACGATACAGTCTAGGAGAAACAAAATGTCTTTTACTCAATAACAAATTCAACTGGAAATCCATTCTGGTCGCTCTTGGAATTTTAACTCCTTGAACTCTACTTTTTAGAGATTTAGCTGATATCTAATTCATATAGATGGAAGTCAATGAAACAATAACGAGACAAGTCACATACCATATCTGAATCGCGATGTCAAATAGTGATTGATATAGACTTTCGAAAAAATGAAAAAATAGAAGAAAAAAAAATGAAATAATTGTATTCACGACGATTGAACTGAATGGAAATATTTTCTTGTTTGAAGGTTTTTTTTTCCATTATGAATCATGCGATGAAGCGTGAGAATGAATGTTCAATCCATGAAGCGATCCATATCTCTCTATTCAAGCAATTAAACATTAAAGAAAAAAAAGTATGAGAAACCGACAACGATTTCTAATTGTTTTTGTGCATTATGAGCTCTTTTGGTTCTGTGTATTATATAGTTGATATGATTATTATAAATGATAGGTAAGGGACAAGTATACATATTGAATACATGTAGTAATTATCTCAAGACTTTTTCTTCTTGGTTCTTAGGAGACGCGCGAACGATCGCTTGAAAGTGATAACAGTCTCAATAAAACACCGGTGGAAATTGACTAATTTGAAATTGATTCGATATTGTTTAATATTGAATCCAATGCAACCAAATGAAAATACGATAGTAATGTGACAACGTTCGTATCCGAGTACTTGCAAACTTCGAAAAAAAATTTTAAGTATAACACGTTGTAGATAGAGCAGGAGACAATTATGATATAGCGGAAAGAAAAAAAATATGAAATTAGTTCGGTGGACAGTTGGGTCGTATTTCTACGAGTTAAAATGGAAATGGTTCAAAAATTCGGGCTATTATCAGTTTATCAATTGGTCCCGTCCGTCGTGATTTCGTGAATCGGAACAAGGAGAGATTTTATTTTCTTGATTTCCACACGGTTATTTGAAACCGACTGAATTCGCGTTTGTGCGAGGATATGTGATGTATGGAATGTAGAATTTAATGAATTTAAGCAACAAAAGAAAAACGATATTGGATTAAGAATTAATTCAATTGAACGTCGTGCACGCAGGTCCAAAGACATTGTCCTTCATTTCCAATCGCTTTTATAAAAAGTATCGTGATGAAGGACATATTTGTTTTTAATTAATTAACGCGAAGCGAAATAATAGTAATTATATTGGATGGAGGCATGACGAATTAAATCAAAGCTCACCCATTTTTGGTTCGGTAGCATGTGTATAGCCTAGCGTTAATTATGAATTATAAGTAGTTTCATATTCATTCGTACCGGAATTTAATCGACGTAGAAATTTATAAAATGGCGGATTGATATAGTTATTGAGGTTGAGAGCGTGATAATGCAAAAGTGAGTGAAATAATGAGTGTATGCGATTATTGCAATTAATTGAAAGTGTGATTCATAGATGAAAACAAACGAGAGAAAAACAAAGTGAATAAAATAAAATGATACAATAAGATAAATATGGAAAATTTGAATCATTTAAATCGGGCTTAATTGAAAAAAATAAATATTGTGAAAAAATGAAACGATGAAAGAAGAAGTAGAGTGAGAGAGTGCGCTATATACTATAGTTAAATACGAGAGTTGAAAAAATTCAAATTCGGATGGCAATGAATTTAACTGAAATAAAATTTAAAGAAGAATATTCTATATCGACATACATATTACATGTATACGTAAAATACAGGATATGATGCTTAGATGTCGATTCCCAAAGCCCTTCCTACTTCATTTCTACATGGAAACTGACAAAAAAATTGTTCATAAAAGCATGTAATGCATTGTCAGAAGTTTTGTCAATCGAACTAATATTCATTTGCATCAATTATCCTTACAATTCCCTTTTGCGAGTGTATGAAGAATTGTTTCCAAGTTGACAACAACCTCGTCACGATTATACAAGTCATCACCTCGTTCAGTCGATATTTTTAGGGTTCACACAATATCTCTACAACTCATGTTAAATAAATTTACGACACATTATTTTGGCGCTCTAATCAATTCGCCCCCCCCCCCCCCCCCCCGCGACTACCCCAGAATATTTATCGCCAATGTATCGCTAAGAACGGAAATGTGAAAATCAATATATATTAATAATGGCGAATGAACATTTTTTATTCGGCAATTAAATGAATTTCTTCCTGTGTAGAAAAACGTGATGACTTTCTATAGTTGGTACTGACTCGCACTCTTCCCCATTTCCCCATTTTTTTTTTATTATCTGTTTAATAGACACAATAATGTTCTTTATATATGATAATAAGTTATTTTTGAGTTAAGTTTGACTATGATTCAGTGTGTGTTGCAAAAGTTAATTGATGAATTGAATAGACAACTTCTATGAGAGACAAATGGTACGAAAGGGAAGCAAAGTATTCCGTGAGATTCAGTGCCAGCTTGGGCACTCACCCCGTTTCCCATGTATCGTACTACCCGGATAAATGTTAAGTCTATATATTGTGTATAATTAAGAAAGGACTTCAATTTACCAGATAGAAAAAAGACTCTCCTGTACATAGTTTAACCACAAGTAATAATAAGGATAATTGTCATAAGAATTATTGATGAATTGGTGATGACAGAAAAAAAAAATAAACCAGAGGCATTAGGAATTACTGGATACAACAATTTATCAACAATATTCTGCGATATATGTTGCTTGCGTTCTATCATGCATTTATTTCCCAATAATCAAACTTTCTTTGACGTGACCATTGAACAATTCGTGGCAAAAAAAAACCCAAACAAAGCAAAAATGATGAAAACGAAGTCCTCAATTGTGATTATGAAATTAAGTGCATTTTTATTTTGAACTGTGATTACAGCGTGAAGAGCAAAAAAAACGATCACTAACGAAATTGGCTCATGAAATTTCCAAAATTCCTTGCGCTTGATGAATGAAAAATTAATAAAAAAAACTTTTTTCAATTCCTTTTCTTTCTGATTTTTTTTTTTTTCCATTTTACATGAAATGAAATGAAGAAAAAACCATATCAGCTTCTAACATAAAGTGTGTCCGATTAGAGAGTAAATAGTTCCAAAGTGATGCATCAAAACTCTTTTCAATCGAAACTATATATATATATACTATGTTGAGATTTCATTGAATTTGTTTGATCAATCAACACAAGTGTGTTAAATATCATAATAATAATTGAGTTGGTCGAAAACATGATTCAGTACGTTTGAATTGATGGAAATATTTATTTTCCGGCACGGCGCATGACTGATATAAAGAAAGATCGCGGTGCATTTCTCCCCTCTGTCACTTTTTCACTCCTTGCCTCGCTTTCTCTCCCACTCCTGCCAACACACTCCCTTCTTCGTATTCTCCCTCTTTGTTTCTGGGTTAAAACTCCCTTCCATCATCACGTTTTATCGATTGACGAAAATTTGTAGAAAACAATTATGTGAGTACAGTGTAATGCAACCAGTCAAATATCCTAAAAACACAATTTTGCATTGAATTATTCACAGATGATTTATATTTTTATTTTCACAATGAAAAACAATGAAAGAAAAATGATAAAAAAAAAAAGAAAATATATAAGTAAATGACGCAAAAGATTCTTTTGAAAATATTGAGATTGAAGTGACAATAAGATGTAATAGTTTTATAGCTATGTGTGGTCACTGTCACTATATTATGTGTGGGTCGATTCGCATTGCGCCAGTATTAAATATTGCCTGCTAACAGAAGGAAGAAACAAGATAAAGAATATTATTGATTCCAAGGACCGCAAATAAGCGAAATTTACAGGCAAGATGTATAAAATGAAAAAAAAAGCGATTCCATGAATTAAATAAAAATAAGATAAAGAGTAATAACGGTTTTCTTTTTCTCTTTCTCCAAGATTAATTTTTAGTATATTGTAAAGTAAAATACAATGGACTCTTCATTGCCCGAATTATGTTACGATGCATTATATGATAAGTTGCCTTGTAAAAATGTACCGATTTTACTAAGAAATTAAATGAGTTACTAAAAGGGGTTGAATACTTTGTGAATAAGTCGGACATAAAAAAAACCTGAATACTATTCAACGGATGATGGATAAAAAGTTATAAATAAAATGCAATGCCCCACACCTCAAACCCGCTGCATCTGCGTGTGATGAAAAAATTAAATCGATGTGTGGAGACTACATTAAAATGATCGATTTTCCGACAGAGAACTTGGAACCGTCAACCGCAATCTGGATCTTTGTCTATCTACTTTCTTGCCGCATCGATCATCCCATTTTCAGTCCGCCCCGACCCTTCGCGGGTAGCGCACTAGTTTTGTAAAACTCTGCGCTCCAACTCTATTGCAAGATGGACAATTAACACAAAATTACAGTAAACAAATGTTAAATATAATATCCCCAATTGTTTGATGAATGATAAATGATTACGTGTACTCGGAAAATGCGATGGATAACGTGTTGCAACAATCGTTGTTGAATGTGAGTGAAAATAAATTTTAATATTTAATAACGAACAATTGAATGTTTGTTATGGTATTTTAGAATGGATGTGAGTGCATTAGTGCCAGCTGGTCTTCAACGTGAATTGGAAATAAATGCGGTGCAAGCTAATTACAATAAATTATCCGAAAATTTACGTAAAATAACGCCAATTGCAATACAATGCGCAATATTCTGTGGTGGATCAAGATGCAAATACGAAAATCCGAAAGCTTGGCCGCCTGTTCACATGGCTATTGAAAATATTTTTTCCCATTGGTAATAATTGAAAAAGAAAGCATGGGGAACCAAAATAAAATTTCATCTGTATAAATGTTGCGAATTTGAAAAATTTACTTTGCGTATATATATGACATTGATTATGAAATTGTTTGTCTGCGACAGGGTAACGGATAACGTTTTGGCGATGGCACGTCCCAGCACGGCACAACTGCTGAAGAATAATATCGTTGCACAATTTCAAGGATGGAGTATAAAAACGATAATAAATTTGCAAACACCCGGAGAACACGGGAGTTGCGGGGGTCCCCTCGAAGCCAGTGGATTTACATATGATCCAGCTGAATTCATGAAAAACGGAAGTAAGTTGGAAAACGAAATGAAGAAAAAACACCATATAATACAAGTTGGATAATGATGAAATGTTTATCCATCTACGGATTATAATGTTGGATCCCGATTGAAGTTAGATAAAGCCAAGGTGAATGTTTGCCCTTGGTTGAATGAAGCCCTCAATCTTACTGGATCGAACAAAGTTCATGGTAACATGCAATGCAGTGCTGTAAAAACTCATATATCTATATGTACACTGAAAATAAGCTGCGGATATATATTATCGACTTTGCATTTCTCCGAAGCGGTTCCCACATTTATTCATCTGATAGTCCGTAACGTTTCTTTCACCTCAGTCCTTGGATATTCCAATGTTTCAGTTTATTACTACAATTTTGCCTGGAAGGATTATGATGATGCAACAATGGGCAAACTATTGGATATGGTGAAAGTTGTAGCATTTGCTGTACAAGAGGGACGAGTGGCAATCCACTGTCATGCCGGTAATCAAAATCCCATCCGTATACAGTTAAAATAGGAGATGTTATTGATAGCAGTTGAAGGAAAAGAAACAGTGAGGTTCGGAACAGTTTTATCATGTCAATAACTATTGTTGATGAACGTCGGATTACAATCCTCCGGCATTTTTAATGGTAATGAAAGACAGCTCAATAACGTGCCAAGAATTTTTCGTGTTCTATAAAAGATGGCGTAATAGATTTATTAATTTGCGTGAATAACACGTCATTGATTGATATAAAAATAGATAGAACTTGTCACTTACGTGCGACATATTCCCATTAAACATTGACACGATTATATCTCGTGCGATATACTTTGTTTTTAAACTTAATATAGCTTGTCACAGTATTTCTAACATTTATTTTTTTTCCAATCTACAAGTAGACCGTGGTTATGCGACCACACTATCGCGCTTCAATCTTCTCAATAATTCACGATCGTGCGATAAGCATATAATTGCATTTTTCAACTATATACGGCGCGCCATGAAAGACATGACAATTGTTGACGTTACATTAACTTGACAAATCACAGTTTCATCTACACTTTCCGTTTTTATCTAATTATTGTTATAATTCATTTTCATCATTCGCATTTACTGGATGGTATAGTTGTATATTTGTGTACATCATTGATAATGTAAGACTCTATACGTATTAGATTGATTAGTTAGGGTCGATCAATATTTATACTTATAAAACAGTGTAAGAAAAGAAATTTCCCACGTGTGGTATAAATAAGTAGTGTACGATATATTGTTCTTTTTTGCATCTCATCAAATACAGGCCTTGGACGTACAGGCGTTCTCATCGCGTGCTATCTCATCTATAGTTTGCGAGTTCGAGCCAGCGATTCAATGCGATTTGTCCGTAAGAAACGTCCCGGCGCAATACAAACTCGCGGCCAGATAAAATGTATACAAGATTTTGAACACTATATTCTTCCACAAATGATTGTATTCCCACACAACGGTAATGGCTCTGGTAAAAAACGTTGTAGTCTCCAAACATACTTGAAGAAGCAATGGAATATTCTCCACGGCTATGATCAACGCACATTCAAATATATTCCCAAAATAGTCTTCGTATTATGCGAGAGGATACTTCAATTGTGCAATTGCCAAGAGGACAATTCTCCGGCTGAAATTGATTTTAATATCGGTGATACACCTTTTGCCAATAAATTTATTTCATACGCATTAGTCCGAATACAAGATGGTGATACGAAAACCATATGCCGCTCCTTTTCATGGGCTGAATGCCTGTCACAAGTTTCATATGATTATTCCAGTGAGTGAACATTGATGGTGGTGAGAAAAAAAAAATGTTCTATTATCAGCAGGTATTTAACGTGCATAACATTCTTTTCACAGATGTGTCGAAAACTGGTGATGATAGTGTGTCCTCCCGAGATACTTCCGAAGACATAAGGAGAATGGAAGATGTTTTTTGTGCATCACCAGACTCACCCTCATGCTCTACCAATTATCCTAGTGAGCTATTTATCAATGTCCATCAATATTTAATGTTAATATTGATATTCAATATTTTATAGCATTTGATGAACATTTATTGGATGAAGTATTGGGTGATGGTATACATGAGCAAGATATATATGATAACGATTGTTACAAGGAACTTCAGTCGCAAATAGCACTTAAAGCTGCAGCTCGGAAAAATAAATTAAATTTTGTTAGCGTTGATGACGTTGTGAGAGCTTTACTTTGTGATCATTCTCAATGGTCAGAAGAAGAAGAAAGAATTTTCTTAAACTATCAAACGGATTTGAATAACAGAAATTCCGCATGGCAACGATTAGTATTGGAGACAAATATTCGAATATTGGGTGGACTGTTATACGATTGGTTGGAAACATTGCGAAACCCTGTCCTTGATACAGAGACATTGAGTCAAATCGTGATACGCGGTTCGAGGCCAAAGCAATGCCTCCAAAAGTTCGACGATTGTAATCGATATATGCTCGAGTATTTGCTGCGCTTCGTATTACGTTTACGACCCATGACTATGGACAGGCAAAATTCAATTATCAAAAGATTAATGGCATCACTGACACATCAGACAGTTCGAATAAAGGAAATTCTCATGCCGGCAGGTATGTTTAGCGTCAATTAATTATGGAATTTGATTGCGCGATATAATCAATCATTGATTCCATATATGTATCATTGTTGGTTTGATTATAGAAAAAAATTTTCAAAAATTGCGTGGTGGGACGGCTGGAAAATTAATGGAATTTATTGTTGGATTTTTGAATTTGATCGAAGAAATTAATACTCAAGTATTGAATCAACACGTATGGTCGTCATTTTCAAGGTGGTCGGTGACCAGCAGTCGATTGAACAGTATCAAAGACGGCGACAATGGAATGCACATAAATTGTTAATAAAATAATATCACGATGATCTATATTTGCTTCATTTTTAATGAGAAATTAAAGATTATTTACTAGATTGTGCGCATTGGTTATTAGAAAATGCGTTGATTACAGCGCAACACCAGAGTTTGCGGTTGACAAATTGGAAAAAAAATAGATATTTTCCATGTCGTTCCCCGCATTGGTGTGTTCCAACGTAATTATTGTAGTATGAACTAATGTGAATAGAACCATTTTACTCACTAGTGATGAATCTGTCGTAATATCAATTGGCAAGTTGAATTTTGTCACCAACTTCGTTGCTTCCATATGCATCAATGTATTCTCGGCATTCTCAATCCCTCATGTAATGGAATCACTTAAATTTGAATCAATGTATTGAATGATTACAAAGTACGATGAAGAATTCGATGTAGGCGACGCCACAAGTCCATAAAAATAGTTTCAATATGGCGGAAGACTTGTATCCGCAAAACATATCTGTGTGTTGAATCGTATTTATAATAGGATATGCTACGAGACGATTATTTTTTCCATTGCTGCAGACTTCCAAGAGTTTGTATCACTCATGGCACATAAAAAAAATTTATTAACTGAGAAGATGATGCGAAAGTATTGAAGAAACTGAATCGATAGGAGTTTCACCGAGTCTCACTTCGGGTAAACGCATTGAGTTTCAATTTGTAAATGGCGATGACGGGCAATCACAGATGGCGCAAATTTTCAACGCGATGTCAAAATGGCGCACGAACAGTTTTATGACCTCCGGTAGATTAGACATAGAGACATCTGAACGGTTTGTACCAGTTTGTACGTATTTGTCACTTCACAAAAAGTGTATATCTCATTTTGATTGAGTCATGGGTTGTCAGTTTTAGATCAATTTTATCGTGTCAATTCAACTGCTATTTCCATTGTTGTATCGCTTTTATAATTATCGACGAATATAAAAAGAAGTAATTCATACAAGTTTTGAGTGTGAGGAAAATGTCAGGCTTCGACGAGAACCCATTCGGCGAGCCAACTGTCAATGATCCATTTTCGGTGAATTTCCAATCATTATATTTCCCATTGTGCAATAACATTGTCAATTATAACCTCACGTATATTATGATATTTCATATTGACAGTTTGTCAATTCACATGGCTATATATCTCATCCATGAATCATCAGCATTCGATATCACTTCATAGCAAAATTCACCATCGTACGTTCACCTCACTGTGCTATGTGGTTATTTATTTTCCATTTTTTACCTTCAAACAAAACAATTTCTATTATTTTTTCTCTGTCTGTGTTTTTTCTGCCACGTTTCGCATTACAATCCACATATACTGGAATCACATTCGTTGAATAGTATTTGTTGATAAATTAATGCTTGCGATGGTATCCTAGTTCGAGACGTGGTATTTAACGTTATTTCCAAAAAACCTGATGAATATCAAAACATTATAAAATATGTTAGCATATGTTCTTGCACATGATTGGCAGTATGAAAACATGCTGAATGCAGTTCAAATAATTCCTATTAGTTCTACAATTCACATTTCCTGCAAAAGTTATCCCACATTCTGTGACTACTTTATCCGTATCAAATTCATCATCCAATTTATTACCTGTGAATACGAAATGAAAAGAAAATAGGAATAATCGTGATAGTTCATGAGATAATAAACAAAAATATATATTATGAATTTAAAGTTAAATAGATAAAATTATTTAACGCAAAGTTTGATAAAAATTAATAATTGCCAGGATCCAGCGGTGAAACGTGCAGCAACATCAACACCAGCTGCCCGAGGTATTGAAGATTATAATCCGTTTGCTGATCCAGCCACGCAGGGAAATGCACAAGTCCGTGGCGCCGCAAATCCACCAATCTATGGTGGTGTTGGATCAACACAACAACCAGCAACACTTCAGCCCACTAACCAGGAAGTACCACCACCAGCATATGCACGAAGTCCACAACAGACAATTTCACCTACACTTGGAACGACTTTGTCGCCGAGTGCTGAGGTAATGTTAACAACGACACACAATCATTATTTGTTCATTTCACACTTCTGAGACATTATACATATATTGCCCGTATTAATCTCGATCTGGAACCTTATAGCAACGAGCAGAAGAAGAATGGAAAGCCAGGAGAGAAGAAGAAATGAGAAGTTCATCTTACTATCGTGAGTTGAAATTATTACTATTAAATTGTTTCGAGCAATAAAATGGAGGTCTATTCATCTATCTTGATATAAATGCCTTTGATGATCCAGCAGGACGAAATAATTGGCCGCCATTGCCCGAAAAATGCTGTTTTCAACCGTGCTTTTATCAGGATATCGATGTTGATATTCACACAGACTTTCAGAAAATTGTTAGACAATTATATTATCTCTGGATGTGTGAGTGTTATTGCATTTCATATAAATTCATCAGCTCAATCCATTAATCCAATAGCAATATATTATCTTTTGTTTCATTTGTTGCAGTTCATGGATTTGTACTATTGTTGAATGTAGTGGGAGGATTTGTTCTGATGTTCACCTATCAAGAGTTCAAAACATTTGGGCTTGGTATCCTATATCTTATACTCTTTACCCCATTCTCATTTGTTTGCTGGTTCAGACCAGCTTACAAAGCATTCAGGAGTGACAGTTCGATTAATTTTATGGCCTTTTTCTTCGTATTCTTCTTCCAATTGGTGGTGACTAGTATCCAAGCTATTGGAATACCTGGCTCTGGAACTTGGTAATTAACTATCAATTGCTCCATTATTATACGATGAACATGTTTGGTAATGATTACTCATATTGGTTTCAGCGGTTTAATAACGGCAATTACGACGTTTAATGGTACTGCTAAAGGCACTTTTGTTGGAATCCTGCTGTTATTGATCGCATTATGCTATGGAATTGCTGTTGCTGGCGATCTTTTATTGTTGACCAAGGTTAATATTTTACCTTCATCTCTCGTTTAAATCTACTTTCATTGATTTTCTTTCACTATTTTCGTCCCAAATTGATATAGATTCATCGAATTTATCGAACATCCAATGCTAGTATGTCAAAGGCGCAACAGGAATTTGCGACGACATTCTTGAGGAATGAACACGTCCAAACTGCAGCGGGCAACGTTGCTGCAAGCGCTGTTCGTGCACAAATGGCGAATTCAACACAGCCGCGTTATTGAACATCACATTATTTTAAACAAGTTTAATTGTTCGAGCTATTGAAAAGAATAAAAAAGTAATAAAAGACATTCACTGTCATCTTGTGTCTATAGAAGTGTTTAGGCAATTGATAAAAAACATATTTTCCCATCTTAGTTCTATGACAATGCAATTTTTGTTTCCAATGAAAAGGATTTCACGCGTGAATTATTCATTTTGTAACCATTTATGCTTATTCTGAAAATAATCGCAAGCATTGATTTATTCTTAAAGATGTCTACAATATATGTCCACAAAATATATTTAACGTTTCTGATAATCATCTTCTTTTGTTAATGCTCTATTCATTACGAAACCAAATTTATAATTATTTTTATTGTTAGTTTATTGATTTCGCCAATGTTGTGAGTGATGAATATTAATGAGTAATTGGTAACAAATGATAATTCCAGATTCCTTATCACTTACATGGATCTTTTCATATTTATTTTGTCTTTTTCTTGAACAGAATAGGGAATATCCCCATTCCAGAATAAATCCCGATAACGGTTTCGTTTCACTGAGATCTAACGAACGTAGTTCTACCAACTAAACTATTGATTGGTTTGAAATTATATACGAGTTAACAAATTAATTTTGACTGTGTGAGATGAAACAACCTACAAGACTATTCAGTTAAATCAATGGTATTACTTCATCGAGTGTAGTCAAAATACTTTAGCTGGATACAAAAATATGTTACTGGTGAGAACAAACTCTGAACATTCCATGATGTAATAGGCGAAAATGTAGACATGAGTGAAGTTTCACTATATTATATGTATAAGTATATAGCTTATGAACAAAGGTGTGTTAATTTAATTCCAGTGATCCAATTAATTCACGAATAAATTTAATGATACAAAGAATGAGATTTATCGCTCCATATTCGATAAATTGAATAAAATAAAATATTCAAATACTGATAATACAGTTATTTTTAAATATCTTCAACCACAGGATTATTCATTCCATTAATTTGATGCTTTTGATATTGTTATGTCTTCGAAACGTGTCGCTATCAAACGTAGATTTAGTGTTAATTGTAATCGTGTTGAATATATAAAAAATGAAGTCCGATGGAAAGATAAATCTAAATAAAGAAATAGACGAATATCTACGATGTGATGTGAATTTGACTGCAATGAGCTTTATTGACAAAATGATCATTATTTTCTATTTCGCCATCCAAACTCATTCAATTCAAGGAACTTTAGTATCGCCATTTCTAAAACAAAAATATAATTATAATTACAATGCTAGTTGGATAAGAAAAAAACAAAAACTTCACCTTCTCGTTCATAAGCGTTTTGAGGATCATCTGGGAATGGACATCCAACGTCATTTTCGGTCAGGGCAGTCCCAACAAGTTTAGCTGCTACTATCGCATCCATGACATCTACCTGAGTTTTGTACATTAATCTTGCATGTCCTTCGGCCAATCTATAATATAACTTATCGTAAAAATATTCTGAACGTGCCAAAATTGTTAATGAATACGTCATCAACCTTATGAGACTATCCAAAAGTCGTACTGTTGTTCTCTCCTCTCGTCGATTAGGATTTTTTCGATGATACAAGAACACGCCACCCAAAATTTCTTCCGCTTCCTTCGATAATGTCGGCTTCAATGAATGGACGTGTGCGAAATATTCACGAAGGCTCTCGGTTTTCCATATCCCATCCGATTTCAAGAGGTCCATTGGCTTTTTCTCACGCCTGAAATAATTCACTATTTAAAGATTAAATTCCCATAGTTTTCGTTTTTTCTTCAATATTTGAGTACATTTTTGTCTGTTCCGGATCATCTTCACAAGCGGCTTCTAATACATAATTAGAAGTCATTTCGTCCCACTCGTTTTTTCTATTATCTCTGAGAAGAAGAATTAAATCGAATCGTGATAAAAGTGGATTTCCAAGACGTGTCTTCATTTCTTCACCGGGAATAAATTTTCCACCAACTGGATTCGTTGCTGCCACAACTGAACATCGTGAATTCAATGAACTCACTAAACCAGCCTTAGCTATTGAAATTGTTTGTTGTTCCATTGCTTCGTGGAGTGAAGCACGGTCGTTTGAATTCATTGTGGTGAACTCATCGACGCAACAAACACCACCGTCAGCTAATACCAATGCACCAGCTTCCAAATGCCATCCATCGGTGTCCTTAAATTCATTCGAAATCAGAATATAATTGATTCCGGGCAGCATCGATTTTGAATATTCACTTTTACTGCGGCTGCGGTTAATCCAGCTGCGGTAGTACCAATTCCTGTGGTTAACACAGAACGTGGTGCTAATTTTGCTATTGTCCGAAGTATTTGGGATTTGCCAGTTCCCGGATCACCAATCATCAATAAATGAGGTTCGCCCCTAACCCTCACGCCTAAAAATGAATTGAAGAATGTTATTCAACCTATTGGCCCGAGAATAAGGAAAGGTATAATGAACATTATTCTCCTAATATCGTAAATATTATCAATTTTACCTGTTTCATTGACACTCGCCACGCCACCAGAAAGCACAACTGCTAGAGCAAGTTTTACAGTATACATTCCGAAGAGCTAATTGGTCCGTTCATAAATTTGAAATGAAAAACTAACGTTATTGAAAATTATTTATATGCTTCGCTTCTGTAAATCTTATAGATTACCCGTGGACAAATCGATGACAGAATTCGATCTCTGCCAGCGAGAGGATTGTCAGTATACTGTCTCCAATAGTTTTCAAATATTTGTTTAATCTCTATTTCAGAATAATTTGAATCAAGAACTTTTCTCAAAACTGATACGCTGTTGGCTATCATAATACTGGATGCTTCTGCTCTACCACTCTCTGCCATCGAGCACCATCGTCTTATCACAACACCACTGAAACCGAAAATTTTACATGGGCTGAATTTATAATATGTAATGTTGCTTCCATTTCACATAGTGTGATATTACCTCACTTCAACATCATCGCCCGGTGAACATTTGTCGATTAGATCATCTAGTAATATGACTTGCATACCCACGGAATAGACACTACTCGTTTCTGTCTTAAATCTCTCTTGAATTTTGACTTCTTGATAATCATGCTGGCTGTTCGCACTATCTTTGTGGTCTGAAATTGGTAACAGGCTAACTGTTTTGGCCTGACATGATTCACAAGATTTTACTTCACGAAATATTTGTCTTTCCCAATCCCACTATGAAAAATTAATCATCAAAATTAATTATAGTTATTCACATTTTAATTAATACTTATATTTGCTATTGGAACTCACATAAACTACAGTGATATGTTGGCATTTTTTGCAGGAATATTTCTTCACCGTTTGTAAACATGTTGGTTGCGATATTCTAACAGTAATTCCGGTAATTGCAACTAATTCACCAACTTGACCTTGAGTTATTGTCACTGGTACAGCTGTAATTCTTGTATGAACCTTTTTTTTTACTGTTTGTCTTTCGTCATCGCCCCTGAGTGATTCTTGGGCTTTTACAACAGACTCATCACATAACCTTAAATATTTTCGTGGATGTAAAAGTATTTTATTGGCTTTCTCTGGATCAGCCTCGTATAGCAATACAAAACTGCAAAAATCAATTCATATATCTGATTACGATCGTCAAAAAAATTGGAAATTAACGGAATATATTGTTGATATAGACTTGACATAAATGGAGTAATGCAATGAATCATCAGGAGAATCGAGTATTGTCCGTAAATCTCCACTGTGATATGTCAAGAAATAATCCGTCAACATTATTGCACAGCACTGTATCATTTGTTCTATTTCAATTTAGTTTTTCAACGATATAAACACTATCAGCACGTGTTTTCTTTTCAAATAAATGCAGGACATATACATAAGTCCATCAGCGCCAATCAGCACAGTGGTTCTGTATTCACAAGAATGGCCGCCGATATTTACCACGATAAAGTGGTTCGAATGATATTTGGAGTATATAATATGAATAGTTGTGAATAGTGGTTCATGTAAAGTAACTGTATGGGCGATTCCCAATCATCTCTCTCGGATATTCGTCAATAAATAAATGCTTGATATTGTTGACAATTTGGCTTGATACTGAATTACCATATCAGATGATGTAGAAGATTCGTGCTGAACGTTGAGGTGCCGGTACCTAGATTGACATACATAGGAGAAGCCACTCTCTTCAACGAGTAATAATTTCTTTATAAATACGCCGGTAAGCCGATTTATTAATAATTAATATCGAGGAATAATTTCAGAGTACATGTAAACCAACATTCATAGTTGACAGATGCTTTTCATCCATTCCAATAGTATTCTCATTAAATTTTCTTCCGGCTAGAACTCATTTCTGTTTAGGTCCATTGTAGAATGCGGCAATTGATCCAACATTTTCCAGTCACTTCTCAGACGTTTTGTTTATTATAGCGATCATTAAGAGAATCGAAATATCGTCAGTTTATTTAATTTAGGGTCGATTGAGGCAAAATTGAGGTGAAGCGTACTTCAGATTTTGAGGTTTTGTGGACACATAGTAATGGGCGGATGGGTGTGAAACGCATTATGAGAGAGGATTACAAGCTGTATGGTTCTTAGCATCATAAGACTGCTGCATGAAATGTAATTTGCAACACAATATGTCCCACTAGCCCATTATTCGCTTTATTGCATTCTTTTACGACAGCTCGGTACAAAATTCGTTACGGTGTTGAGCAATGTCTATTTTCACAGGTTCCTCAAATTGTGGCGATGTGTATTTACAGTGTTACACCATCACGGTGAAGAGTTTTCACATTTAATCAAGTTAATTGGCATCATTATCGATTTGTCGGACAATTTTAAAGAGTTCCATGTAGTGGGTTAAGTACGGGACAGGTTAAACCACAGTGGCATCCCATTAATCAATTATCCTCTCTTTTCCTCTTTCTCTCACGCTCAATCTGCCGCACTCTCACCATTCTCTCCAACCATTTGTTTCTCGTTGTTATTTATTCTTCTTTTTCTTTTACATTTCTCCCCACTTGTCTTCTTCCATTGCTCGTTGAATCTTTCTACTTTTTACTTGGCCAATTTAGTTTGACAGTACATACAAAACTTTGCGGTAAAATTTGACCGGATAGTTACCCTGAAATCCTGTTCTCACCTCTAATATGCACTGAGAATTTTTTATTCATTTCTCTATTGTGAAATTTACTTGTACAATACAATTAATGATACATTCATCGAATACATGTGCTTTCCATAATGATAATTTAATTGATGTTCAATCTGCATATTGATATATATTATTGAAACGTGACAACGTTGACAAAGAGATTTAATCTGTATATATACATGCATATGTAATGTTTGTGATTGAAATTCTCATATGTGAAATTAGTCGCAAATTACAGTAATTCCATTGAATTTAGCATGTACTGAAATATCATCTTCATTCCCGATCTGGAACTCAACCGTGCATACCCGCGTAATCGTGAGATACCTATATGAGATAGACAACATTCTGGTTCGTGCAAGTCTCCTAGGATTGGTATGATGCCTCCAGGAAATACTACGATCGTTGCGTTATATCAAATATGCCCAGATCTATTCAAAATATCCCATATCATTCTTGGCATCCGCTAAAAATTTGTTTTGTAGACGTATGAATTCATGTGTGAAACGAATTAATACTGTATTAAGAAATAAAAAAAAAAGAACGCGTTTGAGTGGTGAATTGACCCAATTATACAACCGGCACTTGAGTATTCCCGTTTGCATATTAATATCGTTTGATTCTTCATTTGCGAAAAAATTGACACCCATAATATTATTTTATATTGATTTAATTATGAAGAGGATCAAGAATTGCGGTAAATGAATAAAAATGTATTCGGCATTGAATTGATTTGTTTAATTTCATGGATCAATTTGTAGAATGTCGAGGAACAAATGGCAAGAATTTAATTTGTATTTCGTGCTGCGTGATGTCGGCAAATGAGCGTGTATGCACGTTGCTGCCTCTATTTTTTTTGTCCAATATATTTTATTAAACATATATATATATATATATGTGTAGTTGCGTCATATATGCGAATATAAATTTGTTGGAATTTTAAATAACTTGTCAACTACAGATGCGCGCGTTAGAGAACTCATGCGGTGGTACATATATACATTCACATACATATACATACTCAGTGGGTGTTGCAGTAGAGGAGGAGGGGAGAAAATATGGAGAAGGTATAGGTCGGAAGGTTTTTTGTCGTGTGGCAAATTCGAATAGTTGTTATCGGAATATGTATCCGGTAACAGGTGTCATTGATGGGAAATACCCAGCAGCCAAGGCATAAATCTATATATCGCTCACAATATTTATTCTATTTCATGTTGTTTTTAAAATACGTTGACTACTAAATTTTTGTCAGCGATGAACCGTGTAACGACCTGTGCGTATTCAAAAAGATATCGTGCCATCGATTATCTTCTGCTTCTCTCATTTTTTTCATGTTCCAATGTATCGGACCAGAGCAAGAATTAATAACCAGTCTTGTTGTCGCAAATAAAATAAATAAAATACGGTAATAAATATAAATTAAAATTGGTGGTTGTAAAGGTTGCATGGGATCAGCTTTAAACGCTGTGTAATATTTCAAAATTTCAATTATGATTATCAATTATTTTTCTTTCTCTCATATTCGAGTGATTCTGAACGAGGGGCAAACCGGCATGCATGTTTCTCCAATAAGGTTGATATACACAGGGTACATACACGAATCCCAAACATTCGTATATATAGAGCAATATATAGATAAAATGCTCGTGGCAAGCACCCAAGTTCCTCTCATATATAAAGTTTGCGATATATAGAAATGAAGAGGGTTTCCGAGATGTATAGGTATTATAACCACACGCGCTCCATCGTGTCCAGCGGGCAAAATTCCTTGTCGTCGTGGCCTACACAACTTAATAATACACCGTCGTGCGCTATCATTAATCATTGAAATATAATCCGATATCACCATTGAACCTTGAAAGAAAAAAGTTCAAATATTTATCAGTTTATTGTGGGAACTGTGTTTAGCAGTAAATACATGAAAGTAAGATGGGGCGAAATATTACAGAATGTGTCCGAGTGATGCGTGTCTCGCACGGGAGTCGCGTATGGTTAGTCGTTGTGCCGTTCCTCTCCTCTCTTTCTTTTTCGCCAACACTCCTCCATTCATGTAATAGGGAGATAATCCATGAGGAGGATGATCGCTTGTAAATGAGCTCGAAGAGTTCTTTCCCCCTCTGGCAAACGATTGTGACCGAATGGAAACGAATGGTACATCCTATCATTATCCAATGATCCATATATCTTTCACTGACAAAGACAGAGAGGAGTAGTGGCGATATGTATTTTATTTGTGCTTCGCTGCGAGGCGGATTCGCGATAATGAATTGCGTTCATGATGTCTCGCTGCTGCGCCTCTCGATATCCAAACTGTGAGTAATGATTACATTTTTCATAGAGACATGAAGAGAATAGGGTGAAAGGACAATATTAACAATTAGATAGAGAGAGAATAAAGTCATCAGATTATGTGACTCTATGCGTCACTGCTATTTCCATATTTCTGTCACATTTTTTTTTCGTGTTTGTTTCCTTCATGGATATCTCGCTAATCCAACGACGGAGTTATCGATGCATTAAAAAATTTACATAGAAAATGGAGAGCGATTGGAATGCAGATGGAAAACCATCTGGAGGGAATAGGTCGAAAAAAAAATAATGATAACGATGATTATTATGAGGTGAATGAGGAAGAAGGAGGGGATGAATTTTTTCCTTCTGGTGATTTCTTCAACTTTTTTTATCCTCCCCTTATTGCGTTCGGCTCTCACTATCAGTAGAAATTCCACTGTCCTCAAGACTCAAGAGTCACGTTCTCCTCGAACTCAACTGACGTTTTGGAGCATGGGGGGTAGTACAGGAAAAGATAATTTATGGATTTGCAACTCCACCCCTTTTCTCACTCTTGTCTTCCTCCTGTTTTTTTGTTGTTGTTTTTTTTTTTTTTCAATATAGTCCCTCATCATCCATTTATTTTTCTCTATTTTTTTGTCGCATTTCCTCTTCTTCTTGTTCTTGTTCTCCAATTTCTCTTCATAGTTCGTGGCCCATTCTAAACGCTTCGTTTGGCCCGCGCAATATCGAAAATATTAAAGAGGACAAAGTAATATCTCAAGTCGTCGCACGTAGAATAATCGAGAGATATTGAAGTCCATGCCATAGATATATATAAGGTATTTTACTGAAAATTCACACTCTGTTTTGTCCAAGTGGGCCGAATTCTTTCCCCAATTTCTCATTATTACTATGTGGAAGCGAGAATATATGAATTTTTTTTTGGTTCCGCTATTCAGTCGCTTGGATTTGGTTGTTTCAGAATAATTTCGAAATGTTGATAGAAATGGCCATCCATGGTATAAAACATTTATGTTATAATATTCCAAGATGATATCGTAAAACGGTAATTCTAATACACCTGTCTAGCACTCGCATTGACAAAAAAAATATATGCATGATTATGTTTATGAATCTATTTATGTATTATAATCTGCTCAACCAACAGTTTTATCTCCCTTCGAGATTTGATAATATAAAATGTGCATAAAAATTGCACTAGCAGACGCAAATATAACTTGTATATCTGTATGTGTCAATGCGACGTTGAAATTCTTACAATTCATCTTTACGACAATCAAACAGTCCAAGTTTTCCATGATTTTTATTTCGTTGCTATTTTTTTATTTCCCACAGTTTCATTTCTCATTCACTGTCTCATTTTTCTGGAAAATTGCATTGGAACATATACATATAGGTATATATTATATATTGATGTCGGTCCGGTGCATGGGGTTATTGCGCTCTGGGTTGGCCAACATTGCCGAGTTGTCGACCCATAAAACCTACCACTACTATTTCCACACATATCTTTATTGCCACATCTTGAGAGCAGCGTGTCATGATGCGCGTGTCTTCATATTCTTTATTATTTCAGTTGCCCATTTACTCTGTCACAAAACGATGAAAACTCCCTCAATGTACGATAATTTCTCATCGAATCTTCATATATAGTATTATTTCGAAAGAAATAGAGAAGAGAAGGAACAAAATATTGGAGCAGTGGGCGGATTCGTACATAAAGAAAATTATGAGTTTAATTTTGATTTATCAACCGGGTTGGGTCCATTTCCACATGAGTAATCAAATAAATTCTCCAAAAAATCGTTTTTAATCATAAACTTTTTTTTTTCCATTATATGCAACTTGAATATTTTTCTCTTATTTCTCGTTATGGCGTGATAACTGAGCCGTGCAAGTTCCTCTTTAAATTAATCCCACAATGTCTGCTCTAGCGCTTCTCTTTATTCCCCAAGTTTTCATCATTCTCACCGCGAGACGGGGGATGCAGGCGAACTGCCGGACGTAACGTGAAACCTCTTGGATATTGTGCGGATATTGTGTTACTGTATTTCATTATCACGCGCACCAGACAACAGCGTAGCCGGATGCTCTTCACTCGACAGCGTTATAACAAACGCGAGTCTTCTGATGTGATGAAGCCCTTCAGATCTTGTGTCACCAACAAATTCATGTACACTTGCGTGGTACTTCCGTTCAATCCATTCAAAGATATCTTGTTACAGAATGACTGACAATCATCCCTTATTCGCTATGCGCTGTTACATGATATTCAAGTGATACACACAGTCAGGTTTCATATTTTTTCTTTTTTTTCACAACAATTCAGCAATCTTGCTGTTAGACAGGAGTATGCAAGTTTGTTATTGTTGAGTCAAATCTTGTTGAACCTCAACTGAAATTAGTATATATATGACAATAGTTACAAGTATCATCAGATAATTATTATTTCAATCAAAGTCCTTCACAGTTAATGGGTTTCGGATTCATGATCATAATGGAAATAATATCCGACCGATGGAATGCAATGTGTCCCCGATTCCGAGACGAAACAAAACTTACCAGTGACCGCCAAACCTTGAATATACGATATTTTTCAATTCGGCTTTCACATTATTTAACGTATATTCATTAGCAATAAATTGTAACTTATTATAACTGCAGCCCAAATTTCCTGTTTGCTTTCATCCAATTGGAGAGAGTCGTGAGTAAAACTGGGAACCTCTTTTATGCTTGAAAATAAATTCTAACATGCTTTTGTGATGTTATTTGTGATCATTATTGATTTTATTTTCATGCAGCTCATTTATCCTCATTGTACAATGATAATATCATACAAATAATGCGTCAATGGCGATAGAGAAGGATCAGGCATGATAGTGTTAGTATATAGCATATATCATTACTAGACATGTTTGACACTGGATAGTACACAGATACATGATCAAACAGCCCCGACGAGTCGAGATTCTACTTCGATAATTCGTACAAACGAACTTCTTGCTAATTTTGGGAGACACTGTGGCGCACTGTATGACAGTTTGCGGTAGGCACCGAGTAGTACAAGCCATGTTATAAAGAGGATACGATTGTGACATGTATGTATGTGCGCCAGAAATAGCGTGCAAGCGGAAGAGAATAGAAAGCCCGAACGTTCCGCCTGGCCATTTCGTCGACAATTATAGTGACAAGACGAATTTGTAAATTGGCGAAGCTCTCAACAGATAATTCCCGGGTCATTCTCATAGTGCATACTTAGTAGAGAGTATTTCTAATTCGAAATAAATAAATTATTATGTCCCCGAAATTGTCAGTTTTTTCGTAATGTTATGAGAGTGGAGGAATAAATTTCATAGAATTCTTGCAGCGACAGACGAAGGTACACCACAAATGGCCAAAAGGTGAATCGATTATTATCTGGTTGAGTATGGTATAGTGCGGATTGAAATACCTATATAGATATAGTATAGGTATATACAATAGAATGAGAGAAAGACGACTGGGGTTACTTGTCGCGTCCCTCTCTCACCACGTCCCGTTCAAGTATAATTTCTATTGAAACTGCAATTCCATTCGATTCCTTACGCTCTGGTGATTGTGGGCATTTACGTTAATTCATGAATCCCGGTAATTAGTTTGAATTTGCAGCCAATGAACGTGTATTTCCGTTTATACATACATATGTATACTTTTTTTTTAAATCCTTTCATTTTGCATCGATTGGCACAGTAGATATATATATATATATATATATAAATATATACGGCCGAAATGTTCCAATAGCTCAAGCGATAATTCCAACTCAATCGCTGGAAGTATCCCGGATTGCCCTACATAAACGCCATACCACTTTTCCATTATATTAATTGATATTTCAATATAACTTTGTAAAGTCTTCATACAAACGAACAAAACTTTATGAGTATATAGCTTCATTATACGTGTATATATATATATATGAATATTGTCAATAGAGGAAAAAAAATCAATGCAAATTTGTCGATATCGCGAATTCATTCAGTCTGAATATGTAATCGTGTTCTTGAATTTCACTTCTCATTGAATTATCAAAGTATGTACCAAACTACAGGTGGATAATTGTATCCATTCTGTTGGATCAACAAATTCCATGATAATTATGAAAAATATATAATTACAGGAATGCAACTGATTTGTGTATTTATAGGCCTGACATGTGGGGAATCGCATCGCAGCGCATAATATGACTCTACACCCACACTTTCCCCGCCAATTATACTTCCCCCCCAATTATTTCGCGAATACAAGCAGCTTAATTATAGGCACGCGTTAACCGGGTGGCGCCAACTATCTATATGCATATATAAATATATATATAAACATACTGGACGCGCGCATGTTCGCAAATCTCGTGCTGTGCACAACAGCCACGAAAACGTTATATTCGCGGGTGAACGCAGTCAATGTTACATTACGGCGAAACGTTGTGACACGTGTTATATCACATCCTAATTATATTCCCATTCGGATGACACGTATATGTATAATAATACAACAATATTACCGTTAAGGAAGATATATGCCGTTGATATCGACACTGTAAATCGTGTTTCTTCACATTTTATTCCCGTATCATTTTGCTGTAGTATATACGTGAAAGAATTGTATCGCGATGTTTAAAAAACGCCTATATGTATTCACTGTATGCAAGCGATGTTGAACGAATAATTTGAAGGGGACATATAAAAAAATCAAAATCATTTTCATGTTTTTTTTTTTTCACAAATTTATAATAGAAAAAAAAAATTAGTTATTTATATACAATCCGTGAACGCTATGGCAATATTTTTTTATTCTCAATACCGAGCAAATAACCAAAATGAGAATTTACCACGACAAGCTTTCGTCTTCTTTCCCACTCGCATAGTTATATATGTATACACACCCATGTCTCCCTTCAACGGATATCTCTTGGCTTCATTTCTATTCATCTCGAAAAATAAAGGCGGTACCCGATCGCAAGTTCCGATAGCCATGAATATCTTATCTGCATAATATCTTGCTCGTGAGCTCCTCTGCTATACTTCGTTGTCGTTGTCCCACCAGGAAAGTGCACACACCAAGGGTGAACACAAAACTACTCGTCCAAGCATCCGCACATGCTTCTCTCCATACTCACTACTCCTGTTTTCCATTCCCTCTTTATCTTTCTCCTTCTCTCTCTCTCTCTCTCTCTCCTCCTCCTCCTCTCTACCCCACTTTCTCTTCATTTCCCCGTTTTTCTCTTCCTGCCCACGAATATATACACACGTAGTGGTATATAGAAAAAGAGCTCTCTCTCTCTCTCTCTCTTCATCTTGCTTTTTCACTATGTCGTGTGTATGGGCGCGAGTAAAAGAGGTATATACGCCTGGGAGATTTGTCGCGACGCCTCTTGCGTATACTTTCTCGTGAATTTACTCTCGGGAAAATGTATTGCATTCTCACAAATGTCGTCGTTCACATACATTATATTTTTTCACCCGCTTTTACTGTTAAAAATAGAATAAAATTGGAAAAAAAGGGGGAAAAAAAACACCAATAAATAAATGCATTGAATTTTTTTTTATCTGTATAAGAAAAACATTAGTACCATCATTCTCAACGGAATTTTTCATTAACTGTATATTCGGAGGGAGAATGGTAGAAGTTTGTCACGCATGTATGTATGATGGGGTCAGGTGTGTGCTTCCCCCTTGGCGCCATGTGGAGAGAGAAAAAAAATAAAAATGACGACGATGACGTCGAGGGACCGGGTGGGAGACCGGGTGGGAGCGTGTGGTCGTTGGAGAGAACACAAATTATGACGCCTGTGGGCACAAATCTCTGCAACATGTGCGCCGCTGCTCATACTTTCTCTTTTTCTTTCGATCTTTCTCTTTCTGTTTCACCCCACTATATGCCAACCCATCGTTGAACAACGTGACGCCTTTGACCGGATCACACCGCGTGCAACACGCACACAAATGCTTATATACGTACGCGTATGTGCATGTGCACGTTTCCCTTCCTCCTCGCCTTGTTCGAATGCCACGGTAGAACTTGCTCTCACACTTCTTCGTGGTTCAGTTTATTGTCGTTGAGAGGTTCATGTCTTTCTCTCACTCACCCATTCTTCTTCTTTCTCCCTCTCGCGTGTTTTTTACTTTTTCTCGTTCTCGCGCGCGCGACACGCGTAAGTTGAGGTTTCGAATTCAGTTCGGGTTGCACGTTAGTATCGCCATCACGTGCTTCACAAAGGTACGCGACTTCATAAATCCTCATAATTAATTCTCGAGTAAATAATAACAATTGTTGTGCATTTGTGAAACATACTCATCGAAAAGATGAACGACAACCTATAGTTTCAGTAATCCTGTGAAACATATATTGGATGTATGGAGGTATATGAATTTTTAAATTATGAAGTGAGCCGAAACGGAATTGTTACCATCACCAATTTTTTGAAAATTCCATTGATGGGCGGTTTTTTCAAATTTTCAATTGAATGAAAGAATCTTTTGTCTAAAGACAAATAGTGAACTGTATGCGCCACTATAGCAGAGGTTGCGAACGTTAAAATTAGGATTTAAATGGCATTAAAGGGTAAAAAAGCAAGGATATATATACTCTAGCGCTGAACACGAAAAACCAATTGCACAAATGCTCAAGTGTTGCAAAAAAAAGAACTGTATATGCAGAGTGAAAAAGAGGGGAAAGAGGGATAGGTCGATGAAAGTGGTTGTAGAGCGAGTGTAGAGTAAAATGTGCCAAATAGTTAATGGAAAAATAACCGAATGTTAAATAAAGAATAACAATAATTATAATAATAATAATAATAAGGAAAGGCATGGAAACACAAGAAAAAAATCATAATATTTTCTATCGATTATACAATTGTATACGACATTGCGGATAGAATAAAAAAAAACGTATCCGACAACCATAGAGACATATATAAACTTTTTTGTCCAATGGTCGAATTTATTTGCGAGCATCACGTTACCAATACAATGAATTTTATTCCTTTGTTTTGTTTATGATTGCGTGTGATAGACAGACATAATGGATACCGTAGCGTACGTCGAAAATGTGTCGGGCATGTCACTCACACGTTCATATGTCCCGTGCCACATTCATTAATTTTACACATTTTTTTTTCTCTGCAAAAGTTCGTTATATAGTGACAGATACAAATGGAAATAGTCGTCGATTGGTAGGAGAAAAAAAAAACAATTTTACGACAATTTTGTATCGGTTAATATTAAAATTCAATGAATTGTTTGATCATGATTATTTGTATTTAATTTATTTGTTGGGGCAATAATTGGGATTAAAATATACGTTGAGTTGTGTATCACAAATTGTTGAATCAACCTCGCAGGTAACTTTACACGAGTGTGGCCTCTAAAATAATGAACACATTTGCCGGAACACACGCGTGTACACATTATCCGGTTCGTTTGGTTGCCGTACACACTGGTGTATATATAGTGTACAGAGATATAAACGCACGAGTGGAGGAGCGAGAGAGAATGGGCATTTCCGGAGAGGGGTTTGTTTCGCAAACGACACTTCCGAACAAACTGTGTGACTATATCCCATACCCCCATTCTCTCTATACCTACTTCTGTATCACACACGAAAATCCACTAGTTTGTGCTGCGAGTACCTCGTTCACATTTAAAATTTATACAATCATGCAACAGTATAATCTTTACTGAGAATCTCATTTAAAATTTCGCGCAGTTCGTATATTCCAATGCAACGTCAGTTTCAAAGTATTTGTATACACATTCATATTTACAGGCTCTAAATCAAATTCCATTTGATTTCATCTGCATCATTCTGGATTGATATTATTTATAACTAAAAGAGTGAGCAAGTGAATAAAAAAATTATTCAAGATTGGAATGTTTACTGTACTAGTTCGTTTAGTAATTTCAAATTTATAGTGCCTCAAATTAAATTAAATGAATATATGGAGTGTGATGAGGCGGTTAAAATACTTTGGATGAGTTTCAGTTGTTTGTCCCACCGTTAATATACAACACATTTGAGCTCGTCCACCGCGAACCCCACTGCATCACTACTTCTTGCTCCTTCAAATTTTCTCTTTCATGTCGAGAAAAACGCTAATTAACTTCGGTAATTATGTATAACATGAGAACATGAGGGCTCCTAACTCGCGATGCTTTAGTTACAGAGGCCATGAGGATTTCTCCGCAACAAAATGCATTTGCGTTGTGAAATGTAAAAAGAGAATTTGGGGTGGAGCATTTATCATTCATATATTTTACAACTTTTCCGTATGTTTGATTCCGACCTCGCGAATTGTGTTTGAAAATCGATCAAAATAGCCACTGAATTTTCAGTACAATATCTCTCCCTCTCGCTCTCTCTTTTTTTTTTTCAACAATTTTTTCTAGTATTTTCGAATGTTTATAATCCGACAAAATAATGAAGTTTAATTTTAACCACAAATGTTTATTTTTGATATATCATATGCCTCATATATATATATATATATATATGAAAATGAGGTAAATTGGAAAACTTATTTAATTCTACCAAATAACATTGTATGACTTGAAATATATTTGCATTCTTGCATTTATAACGATAAATCCCAATATATACCACAATGGTATTCATGTTTAGGGGAATTGAAGGATTCCTGGTTTGGTCCAACATGGGCTGGAAGTTGAAACACCGACATTTTTCATGAAAGATTGGATCCTGTACAAAACCAATGTATACGAAACCTCGTGTGGGACCAACATTGAACGTTGGACGCCTATGAATATTTCTCCGCGGGTATACGTCGGAAAGCTCGTGCGATTCTGCGAAATTTGATACCTATATATATATCAGAAACTACATTATGGCGGTTAACACAAAATTAAAAATGAAAAAAATGACAACAGAATAAGAAATACACAACTTTGAGGAATTAAATTTACTCACGCTATTGAATGATCTATAATTCATAACGGTGGAATAGCCATAAGAGCCATGTCTAGTATCAGATTAAAATCAGGTAAAAATAGAACTCTATCACAAAATAAAAAGACATTTTTTTTTTTCATCTCAGGTAATTGAAATTCCATCAGTGGAAGGAAGAAAAAATGAAAAGTAGCAAATTCTTTCAAGCTTTAATTTAAAATCAGCAACACTCTTCCGCACCGTTCCTCGAAGACATACAGCAATTAACGTGATTTTTCAATCTTTACATTGACGTAACGCGTGTTAACTTGTCCACATCTATTTTTCTTTTATAATTCAAACTTTTACACGTGGAACATTTATTATACTGATGGTAAAGAGAAGCTGGTGAGAATGGGTGAAAGGGGGAGATATATAGAGAGTGTGGTGAGTTCATTTGTCAGCCAGTGCTAGTGAACCCTAGAGGCGATTTTTCAGTTTCTCACCCCCACATCAAAAATAGCAGGATCATACCTCGGCGCAAGTATAGCATGTTATCACCATGGGATTATCATCACTTGTTTCCAAGTGATTGATTACCTCGACTTCTCAACGTTATTTTATTATTATTATTATTATTTTTAATACTCGCTCTTCACGTATTATATCGTTCCTCATGTTTTTTCATTCATGCCTGTTTTTTCTATTTAGTTTCATCCCAGTGTCAACGTCAGTTGTGTCGAGAAGACGACCGAGATCATGCAGTAATATTGCTTCGGGCATCATAAAAGTGAAATGATCTAAAGTTTAAAACGGAAATATGAACAGAACTTCATTTTTTTCATCAAATTCTTGTTCTTTGATGAAAATAGTGTGATGGCAAAAGAGTGGATATGAAATCCAATTGAAAATATAATATTGTGTGCGCAATAAAATGATTCTCATGAACATAAATTGATGAGTCGATTGAATATTGGATGTGCGCCAAATAAGTGATTGTCTTACGTAATATACACATTACGAGTGTCCGTATATATGTGGGCATGTGTGTGAACGTGTGACGAGTGACATTCTCGGGTAGTGAGTAACAACAACACTGTGAAATAAATAGATAGCGGAAGGAAGTGTTTATTAAAATCACGGGCTTCTAATCCGGGTGTAACGCTCGACGGTTTGTACGTGCCGGAGAACGAAAACTATGCGGTACGATGAGGGGTCCAAGAATCGGTGGCCTACCGAGCAGAAGAGAATTGGACCAACGCCAACATTGCCTCCGAATGTCAATCGTCCTTCTCTTATTCTTTCTCATCCCAAGGTCTTCAATGTCTGGTGCGTATTTTTTATTTCACAACTTTCCTCTCTTATTTCTATCAAATACCTTGTCTTTTCATTTTTAACACCAAATGTTGTTCCAGTTTAATATGTCACATGGTTAAATTAATATTCTCAACACTAATTTGAAAGTTTGTCAATGGACAGATTAAAGGATTACTACAAGATATATAGACGCGGGAAAGTGGATATTAATGACAATACTCGTGTTCGTTCTATCCAGCGCGAAATTAAACTCATACTCTGAGACTTTACTTGTTCTATAACTCCACTCTCTATACATCCCATTCTCGACTATTTCGGGAATGGTAGACATATTATATATGTGTATGCATACATGCCTGTGTATGTGTTACACAGTCCCAGCAATACCGTCACGACAGCGTACGCGGAGGATTCGCCCGGTGTGTGCACGACGAGTGAACACGAAATTCCGCGCGTAATTGCCGACATCACGTGTTCACATTTTTTTTATCGTGATTCTTGTAATCTCGAGACCTTCTATTTTCATCCACTTCTGAATTTGTTTTTCAACGAAGGAAGGATTAAATTAAAAATATATCTATAGGAGTGTTTTCATATTTCGTGGGAAAGTTGGAAAAACTAATTTGCTGAGAATGTGGAAAAAAAATAACAGCAAAAATATAAAATGTGCAGTTATGTATGCATTGGAGATCGATATCCGTATCGCTTTTTCCCTATATACAATATATATATTACACGCTTGGAATACAAATTTCAATGAACAGTGGAGCATATCTTCAGGATTTTTTGTTTTTTTTTTCCTGCTTGATTTGCTATTGTAGTCAGAAAATTATAAATTTATATTTCATTGGAATTGTTTTTTGTTGGTTGGTGGTAATGAGCTAGTGTTTGTGGATGGTGGGTACGGAATTCAGGGTGCGGATGAGATTCGAAGAAAATTTGCGCTGTAGAGTGTGTGAAGAAAAGGGAATTGGAGATATATGAGTGAATGTCCCGGCGCTAGCACTTACTCATGCTTAGGACAATTTAGCTTAATTAATTAACTGGCGTTGTGACGGGGCGTTAATTCACATTCATGGAATGATTCACTGCGCATTATACTCAATATACATATATATGCATATTGTATATGTATATATGTATATTAGCGCCGATTTATAGCAGAGAACCCTCTTCTTCGTCATTTTTTCTTCATCTTTATCTTCTCCTTCGTCTTCCTCTTCTTTAGCGTTTTTTTCTTTTTTTTTCCATCCTATTAAGGTAAGATTCTCAACCATTTCTCATCAGTCGTTGTATGAAGAAAATTCATAATATGTCAAGAGAAAATGCCGAAAAGTAAGCGATTCTTAAGGTTTGTAAACCAGGCTCAATAGTACGCTTATCTCGAGTCACAAACACTATAACCGTTACACGTAAACAGAAGTCCATTGAACGAAACTCATCTGTAATACCCTTCGTCTCCTCATTTTACCAAAAAGAAAACTTTTGAACGCGTTTCCATATGTATATATAATGTATAGGTAAGAGTAAAAATGCCAGCAAATACATATATATGTAGAGAAAAAAAAAAAGTGGAACGGCGACGAAACTACTTGAGACGGTTGATATCTAGTGCACGTAGTGGTATATACACGTTAACGACTCCTCGAATCGCGTCTGATCCTGCTTTTCTCTCATCCCTCCCCCCATACTATCGCGCATCGCAACTTAAGCTCTCGTTATACTTTGCTAGTGTGTATACGTGATTTTGTTTAAAACGAAAAATATATAACGTATACACAAAAAAAAAATCATGAAAAATGTGTGATATAATAAATATTAATTCGGAAGTTTTGAGTGGCAAGAGACTTAGATCCACGGCGAAAGTAGATTAAGAATATTCGTTTAAGGGGGTTGGCGGTGGATGGAAAGTGTGCGCCTAGTCGATTGGAACCGAACGCCAGAGTTCGTTGGAAAAGATATGAGAGTTGAAGGCAAAAAGGAAGACGGGGGGAAAAAAAATAAAGTCGTTGGAAAGATCGCATCCGGGAGAATTTAATATGGAAGATGACGTAATATGGTTGGGGGAGAAAATAAGGAGGAAGGGTAGTCAGTTGGTAGGCATCACAAGGATGAGCTGAGGTCTTCGGTCAGGTAATTTTAATATCCGAAAACCTAGCACAACCGAGTTTGCACGCGGGGCAATGGGATCCACAGGCATATCTATACATATAAAAACTTCTACTCGGTGAAAGGAACATTTTTTTCGTTTCAATAAAGTGCGAAAAATTTTTTTTCACACATTGAAATCGCAGATGAGTCGATTAATCATTTGAAGCATACATTCTCCTTTTCTACTTGATGGCTCGACAACTGCGGTACGATGGGTCTATGTGTGTTTCCGCGATTTGAGGTATATTAACCTCAACTGATTTTTGTATTTGGAATATACAATTTGGATTGAGTAACCCTAACCACTTGTGAAGGGTATGAGCAGAACAATCATCGAGGGTATTTTGCATGAGATCTACGCACCTCCTTCTCATTAGAATTGCCATGCCGTGTGGTGAGCTGAAAGGAAAAAAAAATAGATCCGTGTCATCATCATGTAAAAATATTGATGTAGATGATTTTTAGCATACACTCCTGAAAAATTAAATCATGTTGGTGGGTTTCACATGGACAGTTATGTTGAGCAGACCCCAATATGCATGTATAATAAGAGTCATAGAGAAAAATTTTTATTACTAAAATATGATGTGAAGACGCGGAGAAAATAAGGAATAATGGTGCGTAAAAAAAATAAAGGGATATTATAGACGGTTGATGGCTCACGCGTATGTACGTAGATTATACAGGCCCGTATCCTCTCGTTGATTTAAAGTCTACTATGTGTGTTATTCCGGGCGCTGTGAACAAACGAATGTTTTCCTGTTCATGCTATAGCTGAAATTCCCGATGTAATCTCTATACTCTCTTTCTTTCCCTGTCTCTGCGCATCTATCTCCGTGTTTTCTTTCGTTATTTCATTTTTTTTTCTCCACATTCATCCTACTCACATCGTTTGTTTTTATTTTCTGTACATCGTGTTTTATTCTTTACATTTTCATTTATTTACTTTTATTTCAGTTGAAGTTTCCGGTACTGTAAAAAAGAATCACAATTTCATCGGGTCAATGCAAAAACTTTCTCCAAATCTCTTGTAAATGTATTAATTTTTTATTTACGTTTGAAGTTATCGTGACGATATGGCGATTCATTTAGTATAAATGTGAGATGAATGCCTCCGTCGGGAATTGAGCTCGTTTCCAGTAATACATTTATATCAAATAACCGATAAAAAAATAAAAAGGTCTCTTTTCTTGGTTCATTGATACATCTTGAATGCGCAGATATTTTTCTTCTCCACATCATTTGTATAATAATGTTGTGGAAAAACTCCCATTTTTCTCCATTATTGCTGTGAGTGGGCCTCTCCTCATTTCAATCCCGTATCATGAAAAAGTAAATCCATCACAAATTTTCCATTATTTCTGCATGATAATTCAACGTACACTATCATAGTGAGAGAATTTTTGGGCACTGCCATCGATGGGCTTTCGTAAATGCAACGGACAAAAAAGAAAACGTAGACGAACAAAGTCTCTTAAATCGTTAAGGTGCTTTAGATTCTGTGCATTTTTCGAATTTCCGTTTCTCCTTCGTCTTTTTTTTTCCGCTCTCCGTTATTTTTAATGTATATTCTCATGTTTGCATACGAATATGTTCACAATGATATTGTTGTTTTTGTACTAAAAAAATAGTTTGAAACAATTATGTTGATTGTAAGTGTAACATTTCCGGGAGAGGAATGTGAGGCATCAAGTAACATACATGCCCGAAAGAAAAAAAAAAAAAAGAAAACGTGGGTGGAGCAGGTGGAGAGTGAAAAGAGAACTACGACGATGGAGCGTGTCGAGGAATTCCTTTGCCCATGCGTATTCTCCCCTCCCTCTCATTCTTGGCTGCTGTACAGACTTCTTATGGCTTTTATTTTCTCGCATTTTTCTTTCTTTGAAAGTTAGAAGATATTTTATCTTATATTTATTGGCAAAGCAAATCAGTTTTATTTTTTACTTCCTTTCATCCTTTCGTATTTCTATGCGCTATTTTGTCATCTGCCTACCACTGCATCGTTTCTTACAATCAAATCGAGATCAGAATAGTTAGTGTCACAACCACTTTGTCGTTTCATACATTTATTATCTAATGCAATATTTGCGAAGCTATAACTTGGACACGGAATATTGTTGATATTGCACAATGAAAATTTATTTTTCCAACTCATTTATATGTTTGATGATTGTGAAATTTAGTGATTTGAATTATACATTTGTCTGAATCATAAACCAGCGACACCACGCGTGATAATTCGTATATCGACGTAATGTCGCGCACCCTCGATATAAACTTGGGTATACGACAGCCCCTGCGGCAGCACAAATCTGTCCAGAAACTTGTCTAACGCTATATAATATACAAACTGTGTCATAGTTCAACCGCACTTTATGACCGCTAGCGGTTAAAATATATAGGTACAATTCGCTCACGCGCACCCGCACAATTCTCTCGTCCGGGTGCTCGACTGTAAACTTTTGTCCCCCATATTCATTGTTTTGAAGTAGGAAGCACCGCGCACAGAGATACAGTGAGAGGGGGTGAATGGAAAGGGCAAGAATGGAATGGCCGTCAGCGATATAGTCATGTAAATACAATAAAAAAAATAATAACAAAATATTACAACATGTATCATAATTTATTGTTTATTATTTATCATTTATTATTCCTCATTTAATATTCATTATTCATTATTTATTATTTATCATTGTTCCGGTGAGTAACGAATTTTACAAAAGCTTTTACTCACTGATTGGGCCATATAGAAGAGATAAAAACAAAATAAATCGCGAAATAACAAAAAAACAAAAAAAATAGATAGATTTACGAGATTAGAAAAGTATAGTCACTGGTCGAGTTTAAATGAAACTATACCAACGCTAGTACGCCTCGTTACTCGTTAACTGGAGTGGAATATATTTTCCACCCTACAATACTTTGATACATGTATATAAAGTCACATAGAGACGTACAATATAGATATACATTATACATATACAGTGGAGAATAAAAGTGTGTGGGAACTTTTTAACCTCAACTACGTGTTGTGAGTTTCCACCAGGTAAATACTGTTATGTAAATCCGAAAAAAATTCTATATACACGGATTATATACATGTATAATATGTTGCCATGTCAGCTCGTTGTCGCTGTCAGAATGTTCTCTGATGGATATGAAAAAAAAATTTTATTCCTAAAATAAATAACTGAATATCATACCAGAGCTTTGATATTGTGTAATAAATATAGGGATAGTTTTTTTTTTTTTTTTTTTTTTTTCATGTCCCTCATCAATGGATGGAAAATAAAATATGAAAAGTATTTGATTTTTTGACTTTGCGGGCGTTGACGATTGGTATGACAATTTTTCCATCGCGGAATCAAGATTGTGAATGAGAATAGGTGAGAGAAAAGAGTGAATGTGAGTGCAATAAAGAATTTGATATGAAGGGTAGAGAAATATAATATAGAACTGGCGAGAATTGCGATGAATGCTCATTTTATATATATATATATTCTCTCGCGTTATCTACACAGACTGTACGGTATTATGACGGAGTGTGTTTTATTCTTCACTTACGTTTTTGGTGAGTGGCAGAAAATGTTGGTGTGCGGGATTGTATTTGCTATACAAGCGTTCCAACTCTATAACTCTCGTTGTCTTCAGGTACTATAAATTGTATATACAATTTCATTTGATTCCCATTTATATGATTGTCATTTTCCTTTTTTTTTGCATCTACTTTTTTTTTCTTTCGCTAACAATTTTGTTTGGGTTTTTTTTTTAGTTCCTTTAGAAGACCGAGTGTTATCGCAAGAACAACCACAACATATCGATGGATTTCAGGAGCATGGAGATCTTCCAGTATTCGAGCAAACGGCAAGCAATGTCACGGCATTTGTTGGACAGACTATTTACTTGCCATGTCGAGTCAAGAATTTGGGTGATAAAGTGGTAAGTAGTTGACCGTAGGTGAACAAAAAATAAAGAAGAAATAAGATAGATCGGATGAGTACTGTAGCTGATAAATGATAAAAGTATGATTTATTGTCGTCATATGTGAAATAGTGAGAATTATTTTTCTCGCGAGGGATCACAATTTTATTGGCCGTATGCGTCACCAAACGTTTTGAGAGCGACTCGGTACAATTGTGAATCATTCATGTCTGCAACCGGAATCCACACGTGTTCACTGTTTCGCTCGTTGGTTGGAATTCAATTTTTTCTCCCCTCGTTTTCGTCTTGTCTATGGTGTGTGTGTGTGTGTGTGTGTGTGTGTGTGTGTCCGTCCACCTCTATCAAATTACTTTTTATGATTTTTGTTTGTTCTATTTTTTGTGTTTTATTTGGGATGACATTGTTGAGCGCTTGGCGCTGCGGGACGTTAAACAAAGCTCGAAATGGCTCCAATCAACTGGTTCAGAGGCTTCAACCATCGAAAGAGTAAGCGTCGAGTGGATGTGCTGATTAAAAGCCAATCCGAAGCGTTGGGGTGTCAGGAAATATATCAATATATAACTTCACACTTGACAAGAAACGCATTGAAATAAAAACAAATCTAATCTCAAACTTTTGAGTGTTATGTATAGTTGGGGTTACCACGGAGACTTGACAAGGTGAATGTTTTTCAACAATACTTGTCAATAACAGTGAATATAGTTATTGATATAATTATCAGTCAACATTGCCGATCCAATAATACATATTGCTATTCCAACTGTCAACCATGAACAATGTTTTACATTGTTGCAAAGTTCACACCGTCTTCTCCAATGTAGTAAAAAGACCATAACCAATATTGAATAATATTTTCTGATATGTCATAATAAGTTGAAAAACGATATAAGGAATGTGAGTTGGCTTACATCCACATCGTTCGATCATCCGTGACACTCTTGTCGACACTCGCATCTCGTCTTTCCACTTTTGTGCCCCAGAAATTGACTCGTAACTCGTCGGGTACCGCGGGCACACGTCACATCGTGAGCGTGGGCGCATGGGAATAGAATACGACGATGCCTTTTGCCCCCGTTCACTGCCCACCCTTTAACTTGATGGATCGCTTCCAAAAGACCGTAAAGTGTATGTGCACGATCGGTAGAAGGCAGTGGAACAAGAGATCGATGCCCACGAAGAAATCGATCGAGACACCGAGTATTCCCTCCCCATCTGTTCGCTTCTCGATATTTTTTTGTATTTTTCTTCCTCTTTTTCCATTACTTTCTTGCTCTTCTCGGTTTGCCTCCGAACACGTGCAGCGACCGCCGTGCGAATCACCGTGCATTATTCATGAGAATAGTTATACACGCGCCCGAAGGTTGCCCCGAGAGGTAAATATGATTAATTTGCGTTCGGTTGTGGGCGCTGAAATTCGGATCAGTTTTCTTCACTCGTGACCAACCTTCTTCACTACTCCACTGGATTTCATCACATTTTTACAATATACTATCCACTCACTTCTCAATTCTTTTATTTACTTTTTTACATTTTTAACAAATTTAACATTTTGAAAAATTATTGTTGAGAAGATAGACAGCAATGAAGTTTATCTTCAGTGGATATTAATCCAGCTACGTTTCATTATAGTTGTATTTTTTCAAACTGTCGGGATGTCGGCAAAACTATCGAACGTGGCCACATCAATGGTGAATAATTTTGGTGCGATAAATCCCCCATAACCTGAATAACCGCTCCAATGTAATCCGACACCACCAAGGGGAAATGCTGGTCGGACTTTAACCTCCTGTGAATCGAAAAACGGGACTGTTGATTGTCCCGCGTCTTTTTTCAAATCTGACATTGTAAATTTTACAAAACGATTCGTCTCGGGGTCAGGATTATTAAACAGTGACTTGACAGGATTATCAGTATTTGCGACTTTCACTTCCGTCCTGAAATTGATATTTGATACATCTCTATTATTAAACCCTACATTGATTACATACTTTTTTCTACTATACCTAGGGCGATTATAATTGGGTGAATCGTTCGGATTGTTGTTGATGTCTATGCGATTCATCTGCCATTTATTTTTTCGCCGGTCCATTAGGAGTTTTCCTGTATTCCAGTTAAATGCACAAGTCGTGATTGATAATGTAAATGGTCGAATTGTTATGGACGGAGTGACATTTTTGAAACTGTTGAATGAAACACCTCACAACATAAAAAGAGACGCAATTAATTAAGCAGCAGTTACCTCATTATTTAGTGAGTATTCACGCGAATGTTGGTCAAAACAACTTTAATGAAGTATCAATTAGGAATGATGAAATTAAGAATAATTTACCGATAACAACATGGTTGGGAGGTGCCATCAGATCATCAAGATATAGTATCGCATTATCCGCTTGTAAACTTTTGTATTCTCGCGATTTCCCACGTGATCTTCCACTGGCATTGAAAGTCCGGTTTGTTTGATTGATATGCGGCAAAGGTACCCAACTCTCGCTCCCTCTCCTGATACCGCCAAATGGCCGCAACCTACCTTGTTTAATTTGAATGTGTACAACATTATTTTTCGCCACAAGCCTGACGCCTGTGACTACCCTGCAAAAATAAATAGAATATAATCATTGAAGGAGAATATAAAATAATATTTTGCATATTGGGACTGATCAAACCGACAAGTTTCAAATTCACTCAACATGTTATCCTGAATGTCCGAAATCTGCTGGACAAGACTGATAGTTCGAATTACTCCGTTTGAATCGGCTTTATTTCGTAAACACATACAAGCACAATACATGCAACGATCGTGAATCATAGCCGCATGACCAGTCATCAGTGAACCAATCAACATTACTGATGCATGGTTTATCGCCGGGAATTCTTCCATTTTGCCCGTACATTTTCCATCATTTCCCCATTGCGATCCCGAAGCGGCTTTGTACCACTCATAACGCCTTGAGCTTCCTTCTGGCTATGGATAGTATAAAAACAACCGATGAAAAAAAAAAATAATGTCACTGAATATACCAGTTTTGTTTCCCATACTTACTGACATGCAAACTGATAAATATGTATTTCCTATGGGTTCACAATTTTTCAATCTACCACGGCACACATTGGCACCATTGTTTGATACCTTGTGACACTTGTTCTTGCATTTAACGTCACCCATATCTCTAGTATTTACAATAACACCTTGCACGAGTCGTTCTAACTCGAAGTATGTCTCGCCTAATCACAAAATTTAAAACATTGCACTTGAAAAAATGAATAAATACTAAATTTCGGATGTAAATGTTTCCATTGATACTTGCCACGTGTTTGATTGCTTGATTGACACTGTCGAATTTCGCGATTCACGCCACTTATTTCATTTCGCCATAATTTATCATAATTTTTCAGCCTATTCATATAATTCTTGATTCTGATTTCCAACATCTTCTCATATTTATTTCCATTAAGTTTCGTAAGAACACTGTAAGCGAAGCTGGTCATAATACATCCTCTCACTTCCGCCGTAATCAATTTTGCAAAAATGTAGAACAGATGTTGTTGCAGTGATGTAGTTGAACCACACCGGTGCAGGTGGTGAGGCTATAAAAAAAATACCGAGTAGAAGTAAATTTATGAAAATGGGAAAATAATTTTAATTCTGATGAATTTATTTACGTACATTTGCAGTCAATTGTTTAAATATATCTATTGGCGATTCAACGAATGTTGATGTTTGATTGACAGTGATTAATTCATGTGCCAAAACAAGTGTATTCTGTAGATCGTTTATATTATGCGATACCAGTTTATCAAGGTAGTTGATGAATGTATCATCGAAATGATCAGTGGAATTTGCGTAAATGTTGTAGAATGAATATAATTCATTCACTCTAGTGATGTAACGGCGAAGTTCAGCCATGGCATTATTGTACACCACTGCTTTAGGTATATCTGACAGTAAATTCTGTGAAATAGTATCGAGCTGTCGTTCAAAATGTCCTGTGAGTCGATCTAATTTTTTTGACTGTTCTTCGATACCGTTCAATATTTTCGCGGATTTTACATCACCATTATATACATGTAAAGCACTTCTTAGAC
The DNA here is from genome assembly GCA_958496275.1 of Zele albiditarsus. NCBI lineage: Eukaryota > Metazoa > Arthropoda > Insecta > Hymenoptera > Braconidae > Zele > Zele albiditarsus. The sequence continues at coordinate 11,537,421 of OY292413.1, read as the reverse complement.
CCTTAAGAACATCACCTCCAATTTTGATGGCTGCTGAGAATGCAATCGGTCTGACTTGATGATTGCAAATAACTAAAATTAGTATGAGATATTGAAAAATGCGGTGCATATTCTTTAACGCGACTCGATATCATTTGGACAAAACTGATATGCGTCACTCCGGCCACACGAAATTGATCAACGTTATATACTGTATCTACATACATGTATGTACACCAAGGGATTGAATGTAGTCAGAAGGGGAATAGGAATGATTTTAAAGTGGGAAGATAAAGATACGAAACAATGACATCATTTATGTTTAATATGTTAATTGGCTCGTCATAATTGTTAATCTTCAATTTTGTATGATGAATCGTGGAATAAAATTGAAAAAACAATAATGACACAAATTATTAAACGATATGAAATAAATTCCATTATATTGTTATTTATAAAAACATTTATTGTGACAGTTCACATCTTCATTATCGTTTATACATATATTTACAAAGTTTGAAATCATTCATGAAAATTGGTATTTGTATAAAAATGAATTTGAATAATTGGTTTAATATTTGCATAAACATATTGACACAAAATCATTCATTAAAATTTCTCGACGATCAAAATTGTTACGTCTGTGACAGTCGAATTGAATTTGAGCAAATATAAAATAAATTTGCTCTAAATCGGCATCCACTAAAAAATTCGGATCACTGATTTTTTATGAAAATACGTGAATTATCGAGTGGCTGTATTTAATTGTTCACATGGGTAATTCATATTTATTTGATAATAATGAATTACAATGAGGTGTGGCAAATATAATGATATTGCGATGAGGTGAATATCGATTAAATTTCCGCTCCTTGAATTATTTTATTTTCGAATCGAGGGACTGAGAGGGTGAAATCCCGGCTGCTCCAATTCCATAATATCGCGTCACGTTTCAACGATGAAAAACCAAGCACGTTCCATTCACATGGAAGAGAAGAAGGATCTTCTCCTTCGCTCTCTGTGTTTGTATATGTCTGTGTTTGTACATGGACACAACTCGATAGCGTAGTAGAAAAGACCTCACTGGTCAGGCATTGAGCCGAGTACTACTTTTTCTTTTTATTGGTTCAGTAAACGTTTCAAAGAAACTAGAAGGGACGCCATGGATTTATCGCGTGGAAGGGGACCGTGTGTAATAACCGATACCGGATGTTTCGTGGATGGAAAATCGGAAAATAAAATTTACGAACAAGTTTGTGACACGAATGCATTCGTGAATATATGAAAAGAAAAAATTGAACGACTCTATTTTATATTCGGCGGAAGTTCATTTTTTCTCGTAGTGAAAATAAAAATTGACAAACAGTGGTTCTTTTAATGTTTTAAACGTGAATTTCTATAATGCCGTTCTTCTAGAAAAAAATATCCATAAATTGCTGATTATTCTATCGACATCCAATAAGAGTGTTGTTTCGAAAATGTTCGCGTGCGATATAATGTAAATTAATGGCGTATATGGCAAAAGATTAAAAAAAGATGAAAGGAAAAATATAAATGCAGTAGAGTGTAACTTCTTCTCTTTTCCTTCCTATCGTAAACTTAAAAATCTCATCCTCTCAAGTTTCGAAGCTCAAACGATCAACGTAATACTCTTAACAACAATCTTTTTGAACTTTTTACCTTGTATCGCATGGAAAAAAAAACAAATTTACTGAAAAAACTTGTATGAATACATGCTCGTAAACATGATAAATCATATCACTATATAACTATGCCCTATCACTTCACAAAAATACATGAATAAACTGGGTTGGACCTGTTTGCTTTGTGCATTGGTATTTCCAATTGGATATTTCATACAAAGCATTACACACATTTTCATTATTTGACTACAACTGTAGCATTTTTACTCTTGCACAGTTCAAAAACAAATAGTGTGCATTTGTTTTATATTTGGATTAATTTATTGACTATCATTTACTGCTATTCAATATCAGATAGGGAGGAAAAAAATATAATATACCAGAACCGTAGCAAAAAAGTATAGATGACAAGAGGAATAGAGTGAAAGCGGGTGCAGGGGAGGAGTGAGTAACGCGAAAATACATGGTGGAGGTTTCTGTTTTAACCAAACTCTGGAGCGTTCACGATCGGTTTTTACCTCCCCTGCTTTTTTCCTTTATCCCACACTCTTTTCGTTGGATATAAAACGTGAAAATGTAGAGAAGCGGAAAGCGGCGTCCGCGGAAAGAGAGCGAGTCGTACGTTTTCGAGGTAGATACCGTTTTAATTACAACCGCCGTCCATAAGTCAATCCGACCGGACGAACGGACTGGACAACATTTTTCCAGCATTACGATTTGATGTATCTCCCCTTCTTTGAATTCATTTGTGCTTCTTTATTTGTATTTTTCTACTTCATATTCTTGTCACATTGCCAGCCCTGGACATTCCCACCATGTCCATAACCCACACAGATATATATTTATATGACTACACCATAACCCATTAGCTTGGCAATTGGGAAAATTTTCAAAAGCGAACTCGAAACACATAGAATTGAACGGGTATCGAAAGACTTGTTTCCTTCATTGTAAATATGAAAATATTCAATAGCATATCGGCCTAGACCAATACTTGATCGTTGGGTTTAAGCGCAAAAAGCAATGGCAGAATGAGCAAAGCAAGCAAGAGGGAGGTTACAAACGATGACGCAGTATTATTTTATTATTTATCGTTTTGAATTTTTGCGCTCACCAGTATTCATGCTCTTCCTTTCTCAGTCTTCTATGTCATGACATTTTTCCAATTCCAAAGGATTAAACTACCGGTTATGTCCGCACTGAATTAAAACGCTAATAACGCGCACTGACGATATTTATTGGATGGCTTTCAGTAGGATGAAATACCAAGAGTGTGAGAGAAAGTGTGAATAAAAAAAGTGGCTTTCAGGTTATCCGATCCACCTCGCTATTGTTTCCACAGCGTGGTACTCACTTTTATGAGGGAGATTTTTGGGCTTAGTCAAGCGAATAACTTTCAAAAGCTTGTTCCCTTCCTTTTTTTACTCTTCGTTCTTTTATTGGATTCCTTTGACTTTTTGTTTTTTTTTTCCTTTCAATACCTACCGTGATTTCTGTTATATTATCGAACATCATCCACAAATGATTTCAAATATTTCGTCGCGGCCTTTCTCAATATCTATTATATCGCAACTGAAATGATAGGAATAAATACATACGAGCGAATGTAAAAAAAAGTAATGAAGACACAAAAAAAAAAGACAATATTCTCTCTATATTTTGTATCGTTGCATAATTTACCAACGTGTCTTCAAGTTTTAAAACTCGGGATACTTTGCATAAATGACAACTTCGTAAATGTACCGGGACGCCATTATACAGAGGAAGGATGAGTGGAGGGGAAATGAATTCAGTTTTTTTTTCAGTGGACTGATCGAATATGCGGTGAGAGCGTTGGCCAAGACCGAAGCGTATGCTAGAAGTAGATGAGGAAGAGAGAGTAAGGTTATACTGTGGGGTTCGAACGATTCACCTCATAATCTTTGTTAAAAGCATCGTCACCCTCTTATGGAATTTTCTCACTGACTACAAAGTATATAGGACTACACCTTACTCTTCTGCCATCAATTCATAAGGATTTTACCTCCCGAAAAGACCGTTCCGATAAATTGGTATATCTTCGTTTTGGGGATAAAAGAGACGAAATTCTGATGAAATTTGATGTACGCGAAGGTTCCAAAATTTTCGTATTTTTGTGGACATGAAGGGATAGGTGAGGGATGGGTGAGGTGGGGGGATGTCGTTATTACCACAGGAAATTAAAGAGAAAATAAAAAAGAGTATTGAATCGGGATTCGATCCCAGACTTCACAGTTTCGCGTACTATTCAGTCAGCATTATGATAAATTTGTTGAATCTTCTTAGTTACGTGCTAACAACGTCTTTTCACAAAAATGGGAATCTATTGAGGAAGGCGAAATAATAACAATTTTGCAATCACCATGGAATTTTATAATTGCTCGTTTACAGACGTTTCATGATTCGTCTACTTTTTATCGATAAAAATAATTGGTTGAATTAGGACTATCATGGGCATGCTCTTCCTTGTTCTCTGTGGAAAAGCCGAAGAACTTTCAGAGGAGATATAGCCGATTAGTCCGATGGCATTCTTCAAGAAGGAAAAATTGCGCAGTGTAACATGTTGGAGGGTGGGAGTGGAAGTGGGTGAATTGGGTAAAATGAAACTTGGATTTTATCACGAGTGGATTACAAAATGATTATTCGACTTGTGAATGCAAGGTAAATCCATGAAATAACGACCGCAAGTTAAGTCGTCGAAACGGTGAGAGAGGTCAAATGGTGTGAGGATTGCAAGAGGTTGGTAACGGATCAAGAGTGCATTCTTCCGCACTCTCTATCCCCTTCATTTTTTTCCTCTACTTTCATTTGTCCTCATTTTTTCGAGGAAACTTCCACCGTTGCCAGTACTTTTCGGTTACGGTTTCGATAGTGGTATTTTTTTTATGATACATCATCTATTTTTCCCGTCAAATCCTGATCCGTGATGTAATAATCGTTAAAAACAATCTTCAAATTCAACTTTTCTCCTTAGATGGGAGGCAGCAATCGGTAACTTCATCGCATCAGTTAAACTCTCAACTGCATAACTCAACTGGAAAAAATAGTAGAAAAAAAAAAAATGTTGGAGTATCATAAAAATTGTACCGATAAAAAAAGCGGGTAAACTAAATTTGATTTATCATTCTGGGTGCACACCTGCACCGACTTATTCCCATAAAACGTCGTGCAACGAAAGAGGGTAGTAAACGAGGCAGCGACCCAGACGTGAAAACATTCGATCGTTGCTTGCTTACGACGTACCAGGAGCTTGGAAATCTTTTAAACTACGGTTCCTTTCTCACACTCTCCTTCTTCCTCTGCCACTTCTGTTATTCCTTTTTCCTTCGGCATCCAGCCAGAGAAAGCGCAGTCGTTCGTTGCTTCTCTTCGAAACTATGAAACTTGCCATCCTCGTTTGGTGAAGTGAGTGAAGGAGACAGCAACAGAGAGAAAGAAGAACTGGTGACTTGGAGAGTGTACACTAGGATTTGAAAATTTCTTTTGGCATTTTACATTTTCTCGTTCTTTATCCACATCCATTTACCCTCTTCACTTCCTTTTCATTCATTTTATGATATTATTACCCTCGCGCTCCAAAACTTCTCGATTACTTTTATTAGAATGCAACTCGGGGAATTAACGTAGTGGAGTAGAAGAGCAAGAAAACGCGAATGGAGTAGAAAGTGGATGGAGTGAGAGAGGGGGGAGCGAGAGGCGAAGGAAAGAAATAGAGCAAATGAATTAAGAAAATGATGAAGAAAACATAAAAGATAGAATACTCCACTGGCTTATTTGCGAGACGACGAACTTTGGTTATAGTTTGAAACTGCGCATTTCAATCCATTCCGTATCCACCGAAACTCTCTGGTGCTCTCATTACTTGTCCCATCACAATCGCCACGTGATGTCCGGCAAGTATTAATTTTATTTATACAACTTCAATACCATCCAAATGAGAGCATGAAAAGAGTTTTATTAAATTTTCTATTATTAAACTCATCAGGAAAAATATTTGAAATATGTTTTCAATCAAACAATGATATTGATTGAAATTTTCCCAAAAAAGTCGAGAAACCCGTTGCGAAAAAATGCGGTGGCGTCAGTGCAACACTTGTTCAGCGATGCCAAATTACTTGGCTTCAAGTATCTTCCACCACTTTTGTAAATATATATACCAATTTTCTTCTCTTCATTCATATATTTTTTTTTCCCCAATAAATACTCCTATTCCCCGCTGGAATATATCTATTCGAGCGCATTGAACAGCGAGTTGAGGTTTACTATAAACTACCAGTCGATAAAATCAAACAAAAATACTTCATCGATTGCAACCGCAGTCCCTTAATTAAGAGGTTTTCCCATCCGAATGACGGACACGGACGATCGAGCAGGCAATTCGAGCGAACCGAATCCCTCGCTTGTCCCGTCACACTTGAGTGGACTCGTCGATCTGCAGAGTTATATACTAGTAGAATTTCTCTCTCTCTCTCTCTCTCTCTCTCTCCTGCTTGCTCTTCATGAACACACACATACACACACACACACGCGCCCTCGTAAACTCATGTATCAGCATTGCCAACATATATACACACGAGTATACATGAAATATATATATATATATATATTAGATACGAAAAGATGAATGAATTAATACGGGAGAAGAGGGTGGTATCCGTAATGAATTGTCTCATATCGAGCAGATATACTAATCCAACGCATGACTTCGACGTAATTTTTGTTCGATGACGGTTCTGGTTTTAGCGTCCGTGGCAATTGTTCACGAGCAGTCCTGTCCACCGACGAAAGGAACAGGGACAAAGTTGTCTTGTATTGCGATCGAAGTAGTAGTGAATGTATGCTATACATGGACGGTTGATAGTAATACGTTGCTTGTGCGCCATTTGAGCCAATGGATTGTACGTGCACGATGGAAGAGTTGAGGAATGGTGGGAAGGTAAACGCGATAGAAGGTTGGACGTCTGGTATTGGTGGCACACTGTGGCATGAGAGTGGATAGCGTATATAGCGATGGCAGATCTATATTGGAAAAAGGGAAGAAATGAACGGGATTAATGAACCGCAAGTCGATTGAGTTTAAAATAAATGCCCGCGTTCGCAATATTGTATCCATATAGCAATTTCATTTTATAAAATGTTCAGTTATTTATTCGGTGGACATGTCTCTCCTCGTTTTCGAGTAAAACCATGCCAGGACGTATGGAATAAAACAACAATAACAACTAGTTTTTTTTTTCTTCTAATTGACTTGTATACGATTATGCTAATTTTATTCCACACCTTGTAACATTCAATCTTCTGTCCCTAATTAAAAAAAGAATGATTTATATTTTTTGTAACTTATTCCTCTGTAATATGTGCAAATGCACCCGAGGAGAAAAATTAATTCTCGACACATGAACTGGCTAATCGAATATTTACTGAGTCCCTAGAGATGATATAGTGCATGATGACGTGGAGATATAGGGAAAAGCACAGTATATGCCAACATGAAAACACAAACGTTTCCAATGATGCTGTTGCTATCACGTGAATATACAACCCATAAACCAAGTATATATATATATATCTGATGGGGATAAAACTTTTTTTGCGCCGCACAGAAAATGTTTTCTCCGCAACATACTGGCAAAAGTCGAAAATGCCGCTACTAAAGAAACGTATACTGTAACGAGCAAAGTATATATATATATATATATATATAAATGCCATGTGTTGGCGTTGAAATGTTCGAAAAGAGGTAGTATATTTTGTGAAACGAGGGTGAAAGGAAGGAGAAAGAAGGAGGGAGTGGCAATAATATAAAGTCACGTTGATTCTTGGTGAGTTTTAACTCGTATAGAGAAATTTGGCGATATGGGTGGTAGTGAGAGCAAATGCGGGAGTGAAAGAGAGACTCTAGCTGAAGGAGGAAGTAATAAAAAAGCAAGGGGAAAAAAAATATGGGGAGAAGAATAAGAGACGAGAAAAAGGTAAAAGTAAACGCATGTCGATGGCATTGAAGTAACAGCCCAGCTATTTTACGTTCCTTTCTTTCATTGAAAATTGTTTTTTTTTCTCATTACTCGCACTCTTTCTTCACCCCATAAGATAAGTCTCATCGTCGCAGCAAAGCTCCTGCATCCGGGGCCCTATACCATATTTACTGGCTCGTCGGGCCTTATTCCAACCATTTCGATGCCATAAAAATTTCAAAATTCATCGGAATCAAAGGACACAAATTTATCTATTTTTTCTCTTCAAATGAACGTTGGAGGTTAGCCGGTCACAATTTCCACGCTTGAGAGTCATTTCATGCAGTTCCCGCACCCTTCGTCTTGTGCATATATGCATGTAGTTATGGTAATTTTCCATTCTGTTCGTCGTCCATTCACCAGACAGTAGCCAATATGAGTGAGAGAAATAGTGGGTGTGAGAGTGAGAGAGATCCAAAATGGCGAGTCAAATCGTGCACATTGGCGTACTCTCTCAATTCTCTTCGTGGGACTGTCCTATCCATTGCGACTTTGTTCCCTCGGGCAGTTTATTAAGTCGGCCGTGAAGCAATGCGCGTGGATGAGGATGAATCGAAAAAGGGGAATAGTGGTGGTACATGACCGGAAGTTCGAGAAAGTGAAGTTAGTTGGTATATATAGAGAATGGGAAAGGGGGCGAACGACGCCTTGGCTATTGGAAAAGTATATCTGCTTCCAGTGTGCTAGAGATGTGAGAAAAGGGGGTTGGCAGGTGAGAGAAAAAAATATCAAGGGTATAAATTAACATTGCGCGATGCGAATGAAAATGAGGGTGATTGAAAAGGGTGATATGTATGTATGTATGACAGTATATGAAAAGAGGAGAAACTGAGAGAGGGATAATGAAGTGAAAAATAATAATGATAATAATGAGCGGAAACAGAAGGCAAATAATGGGATAGAAAGAGCGAGATGTTCATACTGCAATTGAGATGCGTTCATTTACAGTCGTGTGTAGTTATACGAACAATTTGTTCTAAATTTTTTGCGCTACTTCGCTTTCTCGATTAATTGAACTCTTATACTTGCAAGTATATGAGCAGTTTTTTCTGCCCCGAAATACCACGGTCATTATTTGTCAAATTTGTCAATTTTATTTGTTTTCACCTGTACAGTTATTGACATCGAATTCAATTCACTATATATATTCTCCAAACACGTGTTCTAGACGCGCCAAATGAGAAAATTAAATTCGAAGCTCACGCATATACACATCACATAAACACGTCCTCTTTTTCCAAGCTTCGTTTGTGCATGTCACTCCGACTTCCAAACAAGATGAACGTTTCAGGCACAATTGTCATTGGACAAAAGAGAATGAAAAAAAAAAAAATAAAATAAATAAACTAAAGAACGCTCTTAATTGAAATAAAAAAATATATACCCTCTTTCATATACTTTTCCTCGGCACTCTGCTGCCAATTAGGAAGATAAATAGTAATAATGAAACGTAAGAACTCGACACAGTGCAATCGGTATCACTGTCCTGGGTGAACCGAATAAGAGAGTGTAGAGGGGGAGGAAACATTGATGCACGTGGAAGAGAGGTGTAGTAGTGACTTGGAGTAAAACTTGGAAATGACAAGGAAATGCCCAGAGAAAAGGGAAATGGGAACGGAGTGCCTCTCAAGTGGCCTCATCAGTATGCAAAATGTACGAGTCACAGGGTGCACGCGTGGTCTCTTGTGTCCTCCATTTTGCTGAGACTCTATACCTACTACTACCGTCTTTCTTCTTGCTCTTGTGTTCCCTCCTTTTCTCTCGTCGTCTACCACACTTAGCCACACCGCCGTTGCTATGCTTTGCGCCTCTTTGCGCGAGCCAAGCATCACAGATGCGACACCGTCTCCTCCTCTCCCTCTCAATTTTCTCTGCCTTCCTGTTCTTATGATACAATTATCTTCACTCTATAGACCATTTCGCTTCCATCACCCATGACTTCTTCAACTTCACTGGCTCCTTAATTTCTCTTGAATTGCATTTACCCTTTGATATTTTTATGCAAACATTATGCACCCTCACGAAATTAAAGTTTGAATAATTCCACATTGGCTCGCACAAACGTTTTGAGAAGTTAGGGCTTCGCGACTTATTCAATGTACAGTGCACATACGCGCCACACAAAATTTCTATACGCTTGGTCCAACAAGGAAAACAACGAGATAGTTTTCATTTCTATGTACTGTATATATATTAAGGTAATATAATATACGGAGGAGAACGACAAAACGACTGTGGAGCAGTTGCATTTTTACCGCGTACAGTCGCAGCAGATGAAACCGGTTATATACGCTGGCACTATTGCCATCTTTTGTCTTTCCTCAACACACACGATTCCACTCACTCTATACACACTCCTTGTTTTGGAATTCGTTTTACTCTCTCTCTCTCTCGTCTCGCTTTCCTTCTAAACCCATTCTCCATCCCTCAGTTCACCTACCCACAACTGTTTTTCCATTCTCCGGTTGCTTCCTCCTTTTTCGCAACCTCAAAGCCAAGTTAGTTCTATTTCGGCCACATCCAAACCTTCACTGCACTGGCGTACAACCAAATCCCATACCGAGACGTGCTGCACTCCACACGTATATATATCCTATACACCAACTGCATCCCCACACGAGTAGGAACAACACCATGTTAGGCAGATGTGGGTGAGGAACAAAGATGAAAAACAAAAAAAAAAAACAAAAAATGAAAGTACAAACATTTTTGTATAGAAGCGTTTGTAATATACCGGACGTTTGGTCCAAATGTCCTTTGTCTGCCCTTGATTCATGCTACTCCACTCTCTTCATCCATGTGTCGTTTCATTTTTGTTTCGGCTTGTTCATTTTTGTCCACTTTATCTTTTACGAGGTAAACGCGAGCGCGCGCCCCCTCTATTTCGTCTGCTATGCACCCAGCCCAGCATGCCACATTATTGTTTTATAAATCATGAACAACCGTTCTCTATATATATTTTGAAATCCTCGGGAGCAACGCGGAAGACAAATATATAGAGAGAGATTCTTATCCCAAGTGGAATTTCAAATGGTATACGCTCAATTCTGTATACATAACCGGACGCTTTACTTTTGCTTTACTTCAGATCCTGTTACGTTTGTTCGTTCTATATACGCCAATACATATGTGTATATTTTATGCATGAGCCGCATTTATTTGCGATTCAAAATTGCCAATTTGATATTTGAGAAATTACAGAAAATCCATTTTCCTTCCAGTCACCATTCTCTTGTTCGTTTTTTTTTTTTTTTTTCCATGATGCAGCTCTTAGATAGAACGCAGACTCTCTTCATATCCTTTCAAATATTCACAAACAGTGTAATCACGTTGCACATTACCGTCCAAATATCTCATCCAATCAGTGGAGATGTTAATGATATAGCGACTGCTGAATTCAATTTCTCCCATCAAAATTTCATACATAACACGTTATAAATATAAAGGGGAAAATATTTGATTCTCTTGCAATAGGAATAATCTATGAATATCATATATTTCATAAAGCTCTAAATGACAATACTCTTTGAATATTTCTTTTCAAGAGTACCTTCGTGATTTCTATTGATACGTTGGGAATAAAATGAGCCTTCAAGTATATATACCGGAGAAAATGATTGCATGGCCGATAGCCGGATATCTAATATCCGCGAGCCTTCGTCTACGGGCCGAATATCCGAAAAATACGAGAATCAGATAAGCCACAGACCTGTTTGCCAACACACGTTTGTTGCATTTCCCTTTTTCTCCCGAACTATCTATTTTTCTCACTATTTCACTTCTTTCTACTCTCATTTGCGCTTCGCTCCCCTTTCTCGCACGTTTCATATATACCTCTCGTTGCCCCCTCACAAAATCCTTCGTTTACTGTCGAATATTATTTGCCGTTATTTTTCATACACGCATACACAAACACATACACATGTTCACCCCATTTCCATTCTCGCAATCTCCAAATTGAACTCTCCATCCCACTCTTCACATAAATATATATATATATATATATGTGATATTTATTCATACGATTTTCAACCACTGTCAACTAAACATTATATACTATTGAGAATTTCTCTTAACATTTTTTTGGTTCACTTATAAATTATTAGAAGAATGTTGAGGAAAAAAAAAATGTGTGCTGTGTAATATTATCAATTGCATAACTGGTTATTCCATTTCAGGTTTCGTGGATGCGCAGCAGAGACCTTCATATTCTAACCACAAGTGACATAACATTCAGTTCCGATATTCGATTCAGTCCTGAACACATGTCTGGCAGTGACGCATGGACATTAAGATTGGAGAATGTCCGTAAATCGGATACGGGCACGTACGAGTGTCAAGTTAACACAGAACCGAAGATAATGTACACAGTGCAATTATTTGTACGAGGTAATTTATAATAATTGGATAAAATCATATAGTATCGATATTAACACGTTATTCATGAACGATTCATTGTCATTTTTGTATCAACAACATCAAACTAAAATTATAACACTATATCTCCAACATCATTCTCTTTCTCTCTCTCTCTCTCTCTCTCTCTCTCCCTCTCTAACGAGCCTCAATCTATTTTTTGACCTCTCTTTCTCTATGGCTATTATACCGCATATCACCCCTTAAATGCGTCTTCTTTCCACGCCATCAATTCTATCCACCATCCCTTGAAGAATGATCGATCGATGTAATTCCTCATCTTCAAACTCATATTTCGCTCTCTCATCTCTGCATTTCAGATTCTGACAAGCCAGAGGGCTACGACACGCCGCATTCCCAGCAAACCCGAATAAGTAAGTCAACGATCACATTTATATCGTCGACTTTATTTATTTCTTTTACTCTCTGCCCATTTTGAATAAAATAATATAATTACTATCATATAGTTTATCAGACGAAATTCAATATCTTACGCAAGAAAATCAATGTATACATTGTATATGGAGGCATAAAATATATATAGTATAGCCAATAATTTCTCGCACTTGGAACTTCCCAAGTTCTTTATTCGGGTCATTCGAATCCCTATACAATCGATCACGTCCGTACGTGTCTGTGTGTAAGGAGATCGAGTCAATATATAAATATATACGATGAATGTAAGAAGTAGAAGGAGTGCGAGATGTATGGCTGTCCTTGACACTTAGTGCTCCTTATCCATTTTCTCCTCCTGAATACTTTCCTTTCTCTCTGTCTCTTCATCACGCTTTATTCATTTTTTAACCAATGTCGCATAACCCTATTTTTCTGAATTAATCCTGATGTTTTCACTCGTCACTCATTGTTGAATTTTCGTCTAATATAACGAGGGTGAAATCACTGCTGTCATTTCTCATTACGACAAATTTATATCCTCACATTAAACATAGTCATAAGTATACAAAAAATATCAGTTTCTTCTCCTTATCTGCTCGTCATTCATATGTCTCTGAATTACATTTCATTGGTCAATAAAGAAATGTAATTGTCCTGCTAAATAGTCCTATTGTTCTTTCACATCAATTATTATATATGTATATGGAATCTTATGTGTTTCATTTTACCTTTTGATTAAAAATTCAAAGTTAATTTCAACTGTAAAAAGTGCCAACGCGTCTGTTCTGCCACTCTACAGTCCAGTTCCCTTGACACTAGTAATAATGCATATAGTAATAATAGCATAACGTAATATTACGCCGAGGTGGACGCAGTTCCCTCTGGATTAATTTTAGTCCAATAGGATTACCTTTAATCCTAGGTAGTGCTCTGCCACTTCTAGCCGAGGTGCAGACACCAGAGAATTATTTTCCAGAAATGTATAGAGGACCAAAAAGATAGACAATGAGGTAGGGCGAGAGGGGACAAGAGCGAGAGAGGGCGGAAAGGACAAGATTTGAGATGAAATATAAGTAGTCAATGAAACTTTAATTCTAATGATGGAAATTATCCTTATTTAATAATTCAGTCCACTTGTTAAATACATGATATTGTTAGTCGATATTATCTGTACTGTATTCGCCTTGTTGATATTCGCGATGGTTTATCGTTCAATGATTAACCGCAATCCCTCCAACCATAATTACGACTTGATGGAATTGGTCGGAATGCTGAAGGGAGCAGCGGGACAATGAGAGAAAGAGAAAGCTATGAAGGGAAGAGGGAGTGTGTGTGAGAGTGTGAGAGAGAGAGAGAGAGGGGGGGAGAGAGAGTGAGAATGGAGAAAACTTCAGTGGCATAGTTTGTCGCACGGTCAATGAATATTCCAATATTTATTCCGGCCTTTATTAATCCATAAAATATTTCTTCTCTATTCTTTGCGTAATTTTTTTTCACAATTTTCCAATAGTATACTCAGTTGAGAAGATATTCGTTTTCAACCGTTGTGTTTATCACCATAAAGTATGTTCATTTTTTCAAACCCTCTTATTTTTATCTTGTGTGCATTCTAGGTTACGAAAGTACAGCTCCAGTTGCTGCCATAATGGGTCCGCGTGAGCAACGGGTGTCATCGGGATCGACAATCACCCTAAGGTGCATCATTACGTCGCCATATCAACCACGACCCATCAGAGGAGCACAATGGCTTCGGGACAATAAACTCTTGACATTCCAGGTAAATGAAGTGCCATTCTTCATAAAAAATAATGTTGGCTCTCAACGGCCAACTTTTTTTCGGGCTATATTTCATTTTATATTGTTATTTGCACAATTGATCATTCACTGTACTATTGAATTTTCCCAGCCGGGTCGCGGCGGCATAATCATCGAGACAGAGAGAATCACAGGACGTACCGTCTCTGAAGCGACTTTAGCTTCTGTTACAATGGAGGACGCTGGCAAATATAGTTGTCGACCAACCGAAGGCAAAGCCGACAGTGTTCTTTTAATCGTTCAACAAGGTAATCATCATCCCAATAAATTTTCGATTCATTTTCATCGATTTTCCCGTCCACTGTTCAATTATTCAACTTCATTCATGAGAGTTATGGATATACACAGGAGGATATGGAAAAAAAAGAAAATGATCCGGTTTCGAATCATAGCGTTGATCGTTAGATACCAATGATAGCGAAGGGTATTCAAAAATATTTATATAAAATCACGTTTCGATCAATAGAGTAGTCTGTCGAAGGCAATCGGAATTTAATAATCATTTTTCTGGCTAGTACTACAAATTTCACGGCATTTACTCTAAAATAAATATTCGATAGTTATTACATAGATCGATAACATATTGGAAGAAATGAGCTTTTTTGAATTCTCTAGACATGTCTAGAGATGTCCATGCTCATTATTGATACATACTTGCATAAAATTTCAAGAAATATCTATGAACATTCCAAGATGATATGAAACGTGGACGCTATTTGTTCAACTGATCCCCTTGAAAGGGCTCGTATGGCTACGGGTTATACGAAGTTATAGGCAGGAGAGACAGAGAATGAGGGAGGGCGCGCGTGAGTGGGGCGATAGAACGAAAGGGGAGGGGGGGAGTACGAGAATGCGAATGTGAGTGTATAGGGCTGTAAGCACGCTTGCATGCAAGATTCGCAGGGTGCTCTCTATTATCGTGAATTTTCCTTCGGAAGTTATTGCACTGTGGCTCCTGGGGACGACATCGCATTTTTCTACGACACTCCCATTCACCCTCTTTTGCCTCTTCTCGCCTTTATTCCAAGTTACGCTCCCTTACTCTCGTATGTGCCGCTGCCTTCAGTTCTCGTCGCCGTTTCCACTTTCAGCGTTATACCAATGTATACGCAAATACATGAGAATTCACGACAATAAATCACAACTTTGGTTGTACTCATTTCGCAGTTTCGCGGATCGTGAATTCATGTAGTTTTTTACAGTGACTGACATATTCGTGGTTGTAATGTATTGGCCACATAGCTTAATAATAATATCAAAATAAAATCAATCAACTGTGAACATATATATAAGACAATTCAATGTAATTCGAACTGAATCGATTCACCAGCTTCCATTTGGCAATCATTTCATTTTTATACTTGAATAATCACATTTTTCGATGTAGATGTACTCTATGATGCATCTCAAAATAAAAATACGAAATTTTCGACCAAAAGTGATTTTGCAAAATCATTGTACTATTATCGAGATGAGTACACACTCGGGATGGTGTCAACGACATGTTGGAGCCATTCTAAATGACAAAAACACTCTTTCACACCCCTCACCCCTATTGCCATCCCTCTCTCTATCTCGAGAGCTTTTTGCTAAACACTGCGGGTTTGGTATGCTGCGCCGGAGCTAATTCTTATGCGATCGTAAATAACCTCGTGCATATATCAAAACTTACAACCTCACCCTTTTGCTCTCCTACCTATATCTCAGCCTCTTCCTGTCCTCCCTCTCTCTCTTTCATCTCTCCCTCCCCACTGTATACCACTCTTCCCCCTCTTTCTCCTCCTTCTATTCAAAGAATGCTACTATGAAATTCAGAGTTTCTCCTTTTGTCATCTCTATATTCATCTCCAACCTCCAAACGTCAGATTAAAGATACAATTTCACGATAATATTAATTAAGAAACTTAATTACCCTCTCTCATCCTCCATATCTCTTGGGGGGGGAATTCAATTTTCCTAATTGCCCCATTGGCGTGACATTTAAAAGAGGAAAAGAGTGAAGAAAAAAAAAGATAATTTATTTTTTCTTCTCTTCATGCTATCACACACTTTGTCTTATTCCTTGTTATCTTCATGCTGTGTACCTAACCCCGTTTTCACCACTGGCATATTTTTGAACCCTCCTTATTCTCCCTTTCTTCTTGCCATCGCGTATTCTCCTTCGCAACCCCGCCAATTTGCTGGGCAGGAGGCCATTATACTCGAACGCGTTGGCAAGACCTCCGAAAAGTTTTATCCACTGCGGACGCGATATTTATTCCGCGGCTAGACACATTCGTGATTGTACCGACTATATGTACATATATATGTACACATGCAACGATTTCGGAGCAAATGAAATCCATCTTCTCTCATTCGATTATTCGCACGCGAGTCATAATTTACCCGTACCGTTCTTCTTTTACTTATGAGCACCTGTGTTGATCTTTTTTTTTAATTTCGATATATAATAAACAAAAGAGTATTATTTATCCTGGTACAGTTCTTTAGCTGCGTTTTCAAAACCAACCTGTCTCTCTTTCTATCATTTTATTGCGACCCTGCTCTCGTTCATTCTCGTTCACCCGCCTCTCCTCGTTCACTTGCACAGTTACACAATTGCGCTTCTCTTTATTTCCTCCTTTCAACCATTGTCCCGCTGGGTTGTATAGACTTTCGATCGCTTCTCTCCCGACAAATTCTATCACGATTCTCACACCCTTAAAGAATATATATAGATATACAATACTTGACTGCGGAACTTTAACCTCTTTTCAAACCGCACCGCACCGTCCCCGCTCCCCATCGCCTCTTACTCTTTCACCATTCTTCACGTTTTCTTCGTGACTCCGCTGGGACGAGAAAGACTTGGGCATTAGTGTAATTGCAACGTTCGCCAGTCGATTCTTGAATTTATTGAAGAAGAAGCTATTCTTCCATTTCGAATCGAGCAGAAATACATCTATAAATATATGTGCACAAATACTTTTAAGTGATTCGATTTAGTTCGAAATTTATTAATTGGATATTAACGAAATTCATTCACTTTATTTGCTCCAGGTGAACGAACAGAAGCTATGCAACGTGACGCGGGTTATGTTACATCACGATGTGCAGAACCAAATAATCGAAGCAGTCCATTCATATTTTTCATCGGATTGCTAATGTTGATTGAAATATTTTTTAAGTTTCAAGTAGAAAGCACAAGTACACCATCTATTTTCAGTATTTTTCTTATACATATTTTTCAATGGGGAAGTCAGAGAAATTAAAAACGAATAAAACAATTAGATGGGATTAGTGTGGTTGTGACTGAAACGCACACGGGTATATGTAGTGTTAAAAGGAAGAGAAATGGAAATTTTATGAATGTCATATAGCTAAGGATTTACGGGGTGATGAAAAATATAATTTCATTACAATATAAACTATGCGAGCACATGCGTTAACCTACGGGGAATTATGATTAATCACTTTAGTTAGCTAGATACTGCAGTTTCTCATTCATATTTTCTTCTGGTGAAGTATTGTTTATTTATTATTTTTTTCCTTACTTTCGATTCCTTGTAATGAGTAAAATTATAGTTTTATGATTGGTTTATTTCCTGACTCTCTGCATCGTCATGAAAAGACTTGAGAGAAGTAATTTAAGGTTTCATATAACTTCTTGACGTAAAGGATATCTGACTCTAATTCCTTTTTTTTTTCCATATATTTTTTCATTATTCCAATCCTGTTTTGTTCCCAATCATTTCGCAAATCCAACTTGATCCAATTTTACACAATAATACTGACGCTGAATATACAGTGATTACATCCAGTTTTTTTTTTTTTTTCATCATTACTTCTGTCATAACTACTACAACAGTTTTATTGAACATTGCTGTGACACTGCCTGTAATCGTGATACAGTGACCA
The DNA here is from genome assembly GCA_958496275.1 of Zele albiditarsus. NCBI lineage: Eukaryota > Metazoa > Arthropoda > Insecta > Hymenoptera > Braconidae > Zele > Zele albiditarsus. The sequence goes on along the minus strand of OY292413.1, from coordinate 11,519,243 downwards.
ATAAAGGAAATAGCAATAATTGAGTATCGCAGAAAGGTTCACGCGTCTGGAATTGACGGCACGGAACCAGAACTCTTTATATTGTTGTCATTTCTATTGACCATTAAGAAAAGGGAAAGAACATATATAAACAGTCATTACATATGTGTATACGTATATTTTCTATAGAACCGTAACTATGGTAGAAATTAAAATGAAACAAATATGAAATATGTCGAATGCAAAAGAACACTGTGAAGTATAAATATTTTAATATATCATCGGAATCATTCCTGTAAAAAATTTTTCCCCTTTGTTCTCCAGTATTATTTTGAATTAAACGAATAATTTGGTTGAAACTACACATATTACTGATCCATCACAATGACTCTTGACCTCACAATTCAATTTGCATTTTCGTTAATAACATCAACACGTTTACGGGTGAATACACGAGGAATTCCGACGAAATTTTATCAGCTGCATAAATGCATTTTCCAATCATTCATTCACTGTGAATTGTTTCACATGGATTCATTCCGTACATATTTGCATATATGTATATCACTCGACGCATGTCTTGGGTTCCATTGGCAAGAAGAAATATTCCTCCCTACATTTTTTTTTTCCGTCTCGCATCTCGCGAATATACACATAGTAGGCAACCTGGCTTTCCCCGCCTTCCATTACAAGAGACAAGATATACATAATACTATTCATAAGGATAGTAAGGGGTGAGTGAGGTACAGAAGCGGCTGCTTGACCTAATCCTGTACGCAAACTCGGAACTACGTCCGCATATAGATATGTGCATATATGTGTTTTGCACTCGTCTCTCACACACGATCCCGCACAATTTCTTCTCTACTTTTTCCCTTGTCCACCCGTCTCTTGTAAAATATTCATAGCCATCATCTACGAATGGAAAGCAAGTATGAAAATATAACAGGGGAGTGTGTGGAGAATTTAAAGACCACTTGAGCAATTTTCGTTAAAAAAAAATTCATTCAAACCATGTTTGAGATATTTTTATTTGAAACATCCTGAGGTTGGGCATATATCGATATTGACTGCAGTAGGTGGAATGACAACAGTTAGGTGCTGAATATGCGGTATCATTTTGAAAAAATCTAAGCATGGGCGGTTGTGTGGTACTCGTGAATCAACATGCTTCATGATTGTACAGTCGAGCTGTATGCGCATGAGGATAGCACACATATTTGTATTTTAGTGGGGTTGGTGGTGTGCGTCGAGCATGCATGGTGAAAATTGGAAAACTGCATTGTTCCATGAACAAATACCCCACCACCCCCTTTACCTAGCTCGCCCTCTAATTTATATACCCTTTCCCCGTCGCCTTCTCGCATTCTCTCTCGTGCAACACAATGCAGTTCTATAAATTTCTGTCAACTCCTCTCTGAATCGAAGGTTAGTTTATCCGCAATAGAGGGGATTGAGACCGACACTATGTTTTACAGCATGTCTCGACAATGTTGAAAAAAATACATGAAACTTTTCAAATCACCATTGAAACAAGTTCCGATGGCGTTACTGACTATGAGAAATAAAAAACAACTAATTGTTGGATGTCCGTCCAATTGGCACTTTTGGTCAAACACCAAGGGCTGTCCCATTCCTACGTAATGTAAATAAATGATTAACAATGTGTAAAAAAAAATTATCAGAAAAAAATAGTTGGTTCGATAATAAAGTGGTGGCCCAATTTAATTTTGCAATAAAAAAATAGCGCAACCCGTGAACTCGAATAGCTCCCAGCTATTGAAAAACAATTGAACCAGTAAAATATCGGCAAACATGACTTCGATAGACGGCAGATATAGTATCAGCTAATGAATTGATGCGGGAAGTGGGAATGAGTGCACGAGTTTGGATAAAGAGGAGGTGCGGAGGAAGAGAGGTGGCAGTAAAAATATATTTGGGTGAACGTGCATGATTATTCATTTTTGCTTCCGGTTATTCTTGCTAAAACATTTTTCATGCAATTTCGCGTTCACTCGTGTATACTCGTAAATAGCGTGAACATTTTTTCTCCTCATTCAACATTAATTATTCGCATTTTTTAGTTATATTCCTTTTTTAATATTGTCTGCACACAATTCCGGATATACAGGTGGTGAATAGAAAAAGTGACGCATACATATGTTTTCTATAATCGTTTAATATGATGAATAGCACAAAAATGTACATTCAATTCTTTCAATTATTTTTAATCATATGATATTGAAACAAATAAAGATACAAAACATCCTTACATTGATATAGGGAAAACATTTCCTATATATTTCGATTATTTACTCGATTAAACAAAAATTAAATTTCTATTCTTCGAAAGAGAAAAGAAAGGGGAATTCCGAACATCAAAGTAACTAGGGGGAAACCGTACGAAACATCTTGGTCTCGACACGATGGAAATCATGCCCACCCCCCCTATCCTGCGCTGCCCCCTCACTGCCGACTTTTCTCAGACGAAGAAGCGACTTCATAATTACATACCATGCCGTGGTGAGCAATTAAATTAATTCTTTTTGCACCCCCGTGTGGCTGGACTTTTTCAACCCACTATTCGTTCCTCGTTGCATTTCCTTGTAGTCTCATCCTCCGCTTTTCTTCCAGCGGATTTTATTTAATTTTCGCTAGAAGATTCGTTGGGAAAGCAGAGTATTATCATATATCGTTGAGGAAGGGAGATTTTGCATTGAAAAATAAATTGACAATTATTCATTCGTTATTTCCTTCCTTTTTTCCTTTAGTTTTAGTTTTTCGTTTTCATATTTTTTTTTTTTATAATCATTACATTTATTTAAACAGTAGTGTCACGTCAAGAGATAATTTTTATTTTACATTACCGTGACCATATTCTTGTTCTTTGACAATCATCCTCGAATAATTAATTGTTACATCATTCATGCTAGTCATATTTTGTTTTTATCCATTCCATCAACATGATACACAATATTATCGAATATGAACGGTATTATTTACAATGCAGCGCTAATAAATTGTTTTTTTATTCATTTAATTTTTCTATAAAATGTGAGACGATAAAATTCTCGTTATGACGTTGATCCATCGCACAAAGTTATTTTTACAATGTTTCACGAGATTTCTGTCTCGTTTTCATACTCGCGCTCCCTATTATTTTCGATGCGTTTTTTCGTTCTCGACGTAAAGCTCCTGCATTAGAGTTGTGATCGATCAATAGCTATTACGTCAACTGCAAGTCGTTATAGCCGGTGAGGGGGGAAAAAAATAGGAATATAACGGGAAAGGAGAAGAGTATTATCATGTTGTCCAATTAATAAATCTTTAGTCTGATGTAATTCAATATACCGTTGATACTTTTGTCAACGAGAATAAAATTTTGGACCGAATTTCTGTGACAACTGATGCCCCTACATCGTCTTCGTATTTTCCTTCTTTATTTTGAACATCCCACGCGCTGATCAGTTATATCAACCAAAGCATATGAATATACGGACTTTCTACAGTACACGAAACGGTGGACTCATCGATTGTATGAAAGCAATTTTTAATGAGAAAATTCCCGTTGTAAAAGAGAAGAAAAAAGGCCATGTGAACTTCACGCCCTGTATCTTTCCATTATTTATTAAGTATATACCAATGCATTATCCATACATATATGTGTATATATATTTTTCCATATTTCCATTATGATTCACATCGCCGTATAAACTATATGGAATAAAATGACGCTAATGCAATTATTTGTAACTTTTCATATTAACCGTGTTATTCCGTTTCTTCATTATTATTAGCTATAATTTTGGATTTCTTCATCGTGCTATGTTTTCGTAGGATAGGAAGCGTTTGTGAAACGTCAAGAATTCAACAGTCTTTTCAAATATTCAGCTCGTCCAGGTGAATTTTTTGTTTTTATTTATAAAAAATCTATACATCCTAAGAGTAAAGTCTGCGAATATTTTTATATTGATTGAATTTTCAATTAATCTTTAGGATATCGCACTTCAATTCATGCGCTTAGTTTAGATTTTTCATTTCGTTTTATTCCGGTTTTATTTTATGATCTATCGATTATTATTCCATTATCTGTTTATCGAATATTCTTTAATCGTTTGATTCCTTCTTTTCCCATTTCAGAACAATAAACGTAAGTAGAAATAATAATGTGATTTTTTTTTCTCACGACTAATACAACAACCATCAGGTGTTTTTCATTGAACAGCTCATTTTTATTGTTCACGTTAATACAACTTTGGTACGTTTGTTCTGTCCATTGCATATTCAATAACAACACCTCCCCAATATACAACGAGCAAACGATTAATTAAATATTTATATGTTTATAAATGCATATCATATATCTGTGAAGCCTAATTAACTTTTTTCCGTCTTTCATATATATTAATTTTAATCTGAACTCATTCTTTTTCTTTTAATGTTCCGTTTTTGATTGTTCGTATTTAATTATTACTATTCATATATATTGTTTTCTTTTCCATTTCATGCAACTTTATCTTCCGTTTTTATATTCGCTGATTGAATTGTAAAAATAAATATTCCCCTTAATTTCTCGCGATGATGGATAAAGTATAATTATAATAATGATAGCAATTGATAATAACACCGAAGTAGAAAAAAAATATAACATGACTACAACTCCACACCCCATGAATACTTAACCATTTATTTTTATTATCTCACAGCTACTTTTATTTTGCTATTATTTCCATTTCCATACTGTTTTCATACACATACATATTCCCACGCACATACGTATATTTAGCAACTGGAATTTTTACATTCATTTACGTTTTTTTTTTTTTTTCATTCTCGCACAATTTTCCTATCTGAACGTATGAACAATTCGAATCGATTGACATGCAGCTTTGCAATTCATGCAATAACTTGCTCGTTAGTTTCGTCGAGCACCATATCCAATTGTGTTATCATCAAATTGTTATCGTCTCGTAAATCAATCATGAAATTCAATTTTTTTCAATTAACTGCTCCGCAAATATTTTTATTCTTTCCCTCCACGTACATACATCATCTTCACTGAACATTACAATTCAATTTAATTAATTTTTCATTCTACTGATAAACTTACCCCTTCACATAGGAATAGATTTCCATGGCCAACCATTAGTGTGCACTTCATTTTCCTTGGAATATTACATTAATAGCCACATATTATTATTTACTCATTACTTTTTTTTGCGTCCTTTATGAATGTTATCTTGAATCGCTGATTTGTATAAACATCACCCGTGAAAATATAACGAGTACACACATCATACTCTTTTTAACACTCACATAAAATAATATCTATGCAAAATAACCGATTATAAATTCAATTGAATTGATAAGAGTGTTGATGATAATTAATTTAATATTTCATCCGATGATTTAGTCGGCTACATTTACGACAAGTCTCATTTTCCTCATCATCTCAACTCGTCCCAATTATTCCTTTTTTAGGCCTACTAAATTTCCGAAATATTCGTTCAGCTCAGCAAATTTGCCACAAGTAGTGTAAGTGTTGCAAGAAGAATTGTTGGAGCAACACCGCAGCTTCCACCATGTTGCATTGCAGCTGGATGTTCACCTGGAATTGAAAAAAAAAAAAAAACAAAAACAAAAAAACAATATTTTTGATTAATACACATTCGGAAACAAAAATAATCCATATCATTGTTGAGTAATCCAAAAACGTAAATTTGAAAAAGAAAAATTCTTTTCTATCCTAAATTATGTTTCGAGATATAACAAATGTCATATGTTTAGTATTCTCGAGTTTGAACAACGAACACACGAGGCTCCACAAATATGAACGACTTTGAGTATTAGTAAATGCTCTGTGCGTCAACAAACTCCACCTAATTGTTATTCTGAACATATCAACCGAAAGTATTAATTATCAAACAGTAAATACATGAATTTTCAAAAGTAAAAACACACATAGCAAACATCTATCGATTAATATCACTCTGATATTGCACTTGTATTTTCATGATGCATTTATCCCTAGACTATATCTATTATTTGATTTATGAATAACTGAGAATCATATATTCTGCTGGTGAGAATTCCAATACTGAAATGGAAAGCCACCGAGTTAAATTGTGTCTTGCTCGCAAGTCGATCGTATAAACTGAAGCAGCTATCTATTTTTGTCGAGCATGTGTCCATTTTATACGTGACACTAAATAGAAAAGAGCAGAAGAATAAATATTTACACACTATAAAACACTCTCTATAACTATCATGAATATGGATAATCAACTGACGATTGTGTGGATTGGAAGAAATTGTGGAAATTTGTAACGTCAGTAAGTGCAATTGAGTGTCAACATATATATATATACAGTATGAGTCGATATATATATACGTATATGAATGGGAAATTGACTGAGCTGTACACGAGTCTAGCTATAGAACAAATTTGCTTGCAATGCGATTTTGAAATCGTGAACACTATCGAATAATGTAAATTATAATGCAACAATGGTCAGATAGCAGTTTTCAGTGAGAGAAAGTGCAAAAGGTAATCGGGACTGGTATATACATATGTATACATATTATATGTACGGGAAAATGTAGTAAGGTATTGTTAGCATAGGAGTAAGAGAGATAAATGTGGTAAATGAGTATTGTGTGTGTGTGTGTGTGTGTGTGTGTGTGTGTGCGTGTGGGAGAGAGAGCGACGAGAAATGGAAATTAATGCGACGCAGTTCGTCTGCATAATTAATTTAGTTCCTGTGGATATGTCGCCACATTGGCCATTGACATTATTTGAAACATAGCTGATTACACTATAAAATTGACCGCAAATTTCAATTATTTTGCAATAAACTCCCTTCCATGTATATCGAAAATGCTATATAAATATGTACATACATGGTGGCGAGGTGGGAGTGGAGTGGAATGGACGTATAGCGCGGTCTAGTGGCTTTCCGGGATGGCCACGGCACGTACGATCTGCCGCATTAACGCTATTATGAATTGCATATCGTTCTCATTCGATTCCCATTTTATTCTCTCTATGTCCCATAATAATTTTCAATAAATAACGCTAACTCATGGTGGAAGTTTTTTTTTATTGAATTTTAACAAATAATACAGGAATGAACATTTTTTCTAGGTGATGAAAGATAATTTTGATGAATCAAATAAACAAATCTTTTGGCTTTTCATTTTGTTTAATTTCGATTCAATTCGCATATTGTAGTGTGAATGAGAAGTGATATAATATGCATTATACAGAATTGATTTCTGGGCAATGGAAAATTCCAAGCTTAATTTGGACTGTGCGAATTGATTGTTTGATTGTCAATTAAATTCCATTACCATATCACTGCCATAAGTTGAACAGCTGTGATCATAAAAAGTGTCATGTCAATTTCACTTCTACTTTTGGGTCAATATTTGGATTGGAATAAGTTGGAATAATATGTGTCATCGAATTTAAGCTCGAAATGGGATAATATAGAGCAAAGAAATCTCTCACCATTCAGTACGTGGACCATTACGCTTGCGGGATTGGCATTGCTGGGAATGCAGGTATAATTTCCGCTGTCGCTCGATCTTGCCTGCGTCACCAGTAGCTTACTCGTCGTGCCGCTTTCTGTCTTCTCCGTTTCCAGGGAAACGCCGCCCCTGTGATGAACGCTGAATTATCAAACATACTTTCGTATCCTCTCCGTTCATCATTTATTCATTACAATCGCATTATTTGAATTGAAAAAATAAAATTGATTCAATGTTCATTTTTGTTTGTTTATATCACGTTGACGTACCTGGGACTATCAAAATCCACAATAGCACTGCCATGATGCCACGTGACACTGCTTGGGGGTGTACTTTGAACATTGACCGTGCATGTGAGACTTATTGTGCTGCCTTTTTTCACGTAAACATCCTCAGGACCATGTATTTTAGCTTGTGCCGCTGTAACATCAACAAAATTCGACCAAATTATTTAGAAATTAACTTTTGAGTTGACACCATTGAAATGTTGATATGGAACGGATATAAAAAACAATGGGATTTCGATGAGTGATCAGTGATCAACTGATTATAGTCCAAAAATAGATACAGCATATATTTATAGTCGGAAAAAACTTTCGTATCAACTCTTCATCGAACGTAAAGAAAATGAGAAAAGACAGAGAAATATATGTTGAAATGTAAAATAAAATGATGATCGTCCACACGGATATTTCCCCAGGTGTTCAGAGACAGCATATAAAATTTATGTTTTGCAACCGATTGACTACAATGTCTCTTTCCAAGCGATCAATATCCTTTTATTTATTTTTGTATTTTTTTTTTTCTCTCGAAAGTGCGCGAGTTCCTACCCGGAAGTTATCGATCTTCTGGATGACCGCAGAAAACGATTTATCTGGGAGTACGACGACCTGATTCACGTCGTTGAATCGTATCGCACATTCAGCGACTTCACATCGTTTTCGTCAATACAGTTACTTAAGCTTCACTTGTATAACCAGCCGTATCGGAAATAAATGTATCAACAAAAATACCGACATATAAATGCGAAAAAGAAAATAATAATAATAATGATAATAATAATAATAACGATAAACTGCACCAATTCGAAATTATCGCTTAACATTCAGAGTATTGATATAATTGTATTTTTAATAAATTCAACTACAAAAAAATTGAATAATAACTGATCGTTTATTTTATTTGTTACTCAATGAACTTCGTCATTGATAAATTCTAACCTGAATTGAATCTCCGTCGAATCGCGTTCGGCTTGGCGTCAAGGACAGGGTCAGTCGCTGTCAGCGAAGAAGGCAGAAGAGAAAAATATGTAAAGGTATTCGAATTAGAAAGTCGATATGAAAATGAGGGGATGTTCCTCACGCAGATAAAAAAGTGGAACACAAAAATTCGCAAATATTTATTCATATCAGCAAGAAAAAATTCGAAGAACAAATATCGAAAATATATACGAACAAGCGTTGAACAAGGAAAATTACTTGTCTTATGTACATATGTATATATATACTCGGCAATGCAAATTACTTGCCAACTCTCGTATCTGTACATCGACCCGTGCTACATTTCACAGGCAAATATTGATAGTGTCTGCTCTCTTCACTTTATTGGATCACTAGATTGTGCAATGAAAGGGATGTGATGGAATGAGACAGACGGGAAAAAGAGATGCACAGATTGAGCATACGGTGAGGCAAGAGTGAAGAAAAGGAACGAAAGATGGAATTATTTCCATCTAAAACATAGAATAGATGTAAGAGGAATAGGAAAAGTGAAAACAATGGTTTAGCAGTTACATTAATAGGTGAATTTAAGATTACACTCCAGTACATACACATGTAAATGTGACAACACCAAATTTTCCAAACAACTCTATCACAAGCGCGTGATTTAATTCAAACACTATTCCATCTTAACATAATTCAATTTGTCTGAATGAATGGCAGTATCAATCAATAGAAAAACAAAAGCTGAATGATAAAATAAAAATAGATCCTCAAATAAATTAGAAGTTCAAACCAAACGTTTTTCACTTGATGATCGAGGATTATTTTGATGACTAGTGAATTATTCTCGTATTTGTTTATATTCATGTTTATATTCACCTTCGACTCTCAGCGTAAATGCCATTTTCATTTTTGGTTCAGTGTTTACTTGACACTCATATAAACCAGCGTCTCTAGACTGTACGAAATTGATTATCAGACGCCACTCGTCACTTCCCTCGGGATGCTTTACAGAGAAACGCGCGTCACCTGTATATGTAATTGTTGCTGATGTCAGTATGTGCATGTCTCTCATTCTCATCCAAGATATCTGCAACAAAAGAGATAAATATATTCATTATAGCGACAACTCTCATTATTATATTCTTGAATTGTGGACTTTTAAAAATATGTGATTGGAGTATTGAATGAAGTTCAAAAACAGAATTAAGCTTTTTTGTGTACGATAACTCCAATCGAATCATCTCAATTACAATTGTAGGAAAAAAAAAAAAAACCTCCAAGCTATCACTCCTGGTGGTGCCTTTAAAATCAATGTATCATATACATTACATATTGTACAAAAAACGAAGATTTAATAGTGAAAGGCAATAAGAATGTATGGCGGCACGTATTTCTGCAGTGAAAACGAGGCGAAAAAAATTATTGGAGAGTATTGGGCATTTATAGAAGCCGTTAACGTTCGTCGTTGAGCCACCCCTTAGCAATTATAGACGAACGTGCTTGCGACGCCAAGTCTCTACGATGCTATAGTAGTGTCCCCTTCCACCCTTCCGTCATGACTGGTAGAACCTTCGATTGCAGTTGTGAAAGCATCGTTAAACATATGTTCGAGGTAAATGATGGAAATAGTCTCGGTGTGCTCGTTAATTACCTCTATATGGTGAAAAAGGTTTTGAGAGTCACGTCGTTTCTCAGCCGCAGTTTTTATCCTGGTTTTTTTATTCTCATATTTTGTCCGTCTCCCTTCTTTTCTCTGAATGTACTCGACACTGAGACTCGTGCAACCAAGTGTGTTCAAGGAGCAGTCGACAGACAGACGGTAAATGCCTTGGTGAATTTATTTTCCTATTGCAGAAATGTTTTGCTGCATCGCTTTACAGTGAAAACTAATTGTTCCGAAAATTCTGAGACACGGTCTCATTAATTAGTGCGAAAAATAAACAAATATTCAATTCATCTATTTTTATTTCAATATAATAATTCCAATACTCGTATTTTATATAAAAAAAATTTATAAAAAAGGTTTATAATGAAATTTGACGGATCCAAGAATATTCATATTTATATTTGAACATTTGTGTTTGACGTCGCGAAAGGTGAACTATTAAAATGTAAATTTGAAATACGCTTTCCATGTCTTTTAACATCCAGCCCTTCCGGAATGGTGCAATGTGGGAGTGCTATGACCACAATTCCCTCATATATATATCTCACTCTCTTCTCCGTCGCCCATTCTCTCTGTAACTCACCCGGGAAAAAGAGAAGGTTATCATATCATCGTGCTTTTCATATTATCCACTCTCTCGTAACCTCAGGGCATACCCCCTAGGGGGGAAAATTAAATATCTCCTGTACCTTTCCTTTTTCCTTTTTTTTTCCTCTTTTCATTCTATCCTGTCTTCCTTTAAATCTCACCCTCTTCAAACACCCTCGGGAGCCTTGGATTTCTTCGTATATAACTCTTGTGAAATCTCACTTGGCCAAATTCCCCTGTCGCCTTTTCTCTTTCTCCTGCACACTTTCCCATCCATTCTATATATCTATCTTCGGTCTTCATTTCTTACTCCGCCCTATTTACTCTTTTTTCATTCTGAAGATTGAGCTGGACACGCGTCCTTCATTTAATGCATCACGACAAACGTCCGTGGTATTACACATTTGCGTGACAGTTTATTTTACTGTCAAATTTTTTGACGCAATAGGGCTCATGTAGATGCGTTTAAATGGACGACTATGTAAAATGCATGAGCAAAAACATAAATACATATGTCATGCGGAAAATGTAGTTTTAGTTGAATACATTATTTTCATCGCTGTTCATTCAAACTGGTAAACGACGACGATGATGATAACTGAGAACGAGAGGAGAAAATGTCAGTGATAAATCTAGAGTAGTAAGATTTGCCATTTTCTGCTTAGGTCATCTTGAAAGAGCGCGTTGAAATGTTGCTTTCCATCTCAACCATTATGCACCTATATTCGCTTGGCATGAGTTTCCATTTTCCGTTAATTCAACCTAGGAAATGAGAACGTTGCGCTGCCATACACAACTATGCATGTATATATAAAGGCGAATAAAGAGCAAATTTTGTACATACGGCGAAGAGAGACGTTGAAATCGAGGAAAGGATACTTTGCAATTTAAGCGAAGAAATATAAGCACCAATGGGCAAATTCAAAGAGAGAGTTGAACGAATTTTCACGAAAGTGAAACGAGACTTGTTGAGAGAATATTTTTCAATTCTTGGGACAACTTCTTTCTTTCTCCCTGTAGTTTTCACCAGGATTGCTCTGTTTGACGCCCCGTCGACGCGCATTTCTCCGGTAATCCAAAATGGAATCGTTCTCGTCATCGCTTTTTCTCATCATTTTATTTCTTTCTTCTTTTCTTTTCCTTGAGTTCGTGGCGAAGATTGTCGTCGATTTATATTAATGGCTTTGAAAAAGCCATTTTCGCGCCCCAATGTGCCGCGTCTCGTCTACTATTATACCATTCATTTTATCACCATATATATACTTGAATGTGTGTGAATAAAAACAAATACATGTAGAATAATTGCTAGAGAATTCCTTCCTGTATTGCAACGTCAACGTTGGTTGTGGTCTAACGTGATTTGGTCTACCTTGCACGTACCACTTATTGGCTGAATGCCGAGTACACGCAATCGCTAGATTTATGGAGCCGTCCTCAATAGTATACATACACACACTCTGGACCACAACACAGAGTTGAGAGACGGTATATATAGTTAAGAGAAGAAAAGGAAATTGGAATGAGAATGAGAACGGCGATTTGCCATGGGGAATATCAAAGAGGAAACAATGCAACGATAGCTGTGGGGGTAGAAAAATTGCAAAATACTTGAGAGAATTGTGAGGGAATTGGTGAGGAGAGGTATAAGTGGAGTATGGAACGTTGGTTAAAAAGTAGGGGATGAAACGTGGTGGAAACTTATTTATCGGTGGCTTTCGACGTAACTTGATTTACAGCATACCCAGGGAATAAATAAACTTCTTGTATATATATATATACATGTATATATGTACACAACAGGATGAGCTTTAATGAGGCCACGAAACTGTGGAAAAAGTATAAAGTTAAACATTAGGATGTGTCTCAGGATTAGCTATCGAATATGAGAATTTCAAAGTATAGAAATTAGTCGAATAAAACTAAGTAATGATCGCACTGATTGTGAGAACTTGAGCTTCATAAAAAATACTTATTACTGTATACCGAGTATAACACCGTGAAGACTGTGTACATAAAGTCTATTCTATGGCATTGAGCTACTGTAGTAAATGTAATATTGATATGAGAGGAAATTCTGAACTCATTTATTCTTTAATTTTTGGGTCCCAAATAGAGGGATTCTTGATGTCAAGCGGTTTTCTTCCAGATTTTTATGTCTGTATTTATGTGTATGTGTACGTGTGTATGTATGTGTGTGTGTGTGTGCGCAAAGGAACGAGAGAATGAAATATGGCGAATGATCCAGTGCAGGGCCATTCCCAACAGCGGAATATCTTTGGTAGTTCGAAGGAAACGAAAAAAAACAAAAGGTCGTTAACGTGGAGGCTCATTAACGTTCTACTATCCCCTGGACACCCCTTCACTCTGTTTTCCTTCTACTGTGGCAATAATTTTATGGACGCGAAAATTCAAAGTCATTGAAGAATGCGCAAGACGAGGCAAATTCTAATTACCAACTCTTCGTTTCATCATGATCTAATGATCAATATTAATGCAAACAACAAACTTCATTCAATCCATAATACACATATCATTTATAAAGTTCGCCACGCACAATAAGATTCAGCATCGGCAAATACATGTATATATTCGACAAGTACTATATATATATATGTATATGAGAATACGTGGTCGAACTGCTGGTTGGAAGCTAGTGCTTAAGCCGCAGGGTATTTATTCACTGCGAGGTGGATTAACTATTGTATACGCTCGCACTTCCCGTTGCCGTCCCACATTTCTATGATAATTCGGCCAAGAATACATTAGATATATGTACATATCCGTATATATGAATATCTGCACATGTGCAGCAAGAAACAGGACTGGAGTTAAGTTTATAGTTACGTAACGTACACGTGTACAGTCGTGGTAAAATAGCTGCTTAACATGGTGTAAATATACTTAACGTATACTTGGAGAGAGCCAACTCCAACAGTAAAAATGGATCAAATATGAGAGCAGATGTGAGGAGTGAATTGAATCATAGAATTTTGTCGTTCCTCATCTCCAGTGAAATATATAGAAGTAATAGCTCTTTGAACTAACTCCTTTGATGCACCACCCCCACTATAAAAACTTGACTCCATCTACTGCTGTACTCATAGATCACGTATATACACAACTTTCTTTATAATGTATAATAACTGAGTGTATGCATCTCTCCACTTTTTCATTCGCGACAAATAAAATGTTGACGACTTCGTTGCTTTCAATTATGCCGCCACGTATCAAAGTTGGGCGTCAATCGATTTAAGAGCTATCTACATGGAGTCGTGAAGTTGAAAGGTCTGATAGGAGCAAAGTGAACGGAAGAAGAGAATGGAGGGGAGGAGAGATGGTATATGTATGTATACTCTCTTTTGCTTGCGAATTTACCACCCCTCGTGATAGTTAGAATGCCAAGAAAAAGGATAAAGACAGCTCTCAGGACATATTGTGTTGGGGATGAAGAGATACGATGAAAATGTGAAATATAAGAGACATACTGGAGATATGTGCGCATGCGTGTAATGATACTTGAGGATTAAAATAAATCCTAATCTAGCAAAGGTCGTAAAGTCAAGAAGAAAGAGGAAGAGAAGCGTAGCTAGCGCTCTACCACCACCACAACTGCCTCCATATAACCACTATTTCTATACCCTTGGAGCATTGTCTGGAGCAGCGATGAGAGACCGCGCAGTTTTACTGAGCGAATCTCAAGGGAATAGAGACAACGTTGAAAAACCTTCTGCTGCATTTCGTTGAAATCATCGTTTTCATCCCCTTTTCCCTCTTTTATGCTCTCACCACTCGGCTATTCTCATTCTTAACCAACAACTTGGGAAAAGTGACCAAGACATTCTCGTTTATTCACATTTCCCTCAGTGATCCCGCGGGTGTTGACAAAAAAATTTGAGTATTATTCTGCTAAGAAGAAAAAATGCACTATATTATATTTAAATCTGTCTAATTTTTACTTTGACGATGGACAAGGAAATATTGCGCTCGGAATTATTTCGTGCCTGAATTCGACTAATTGCCTATACGGACATTCTCATTTTCTCGTTGACGAGATTATGCAACTCTTATAAGATAAAGACAACGAGACGATTATTATCAATAATTCGCATACTCGATCAAGCATTATATAACGAAGAGTGAAAAAATTGTGTCTGCACAGCGGCAGAATGTGGGCATAGTAGTGAGCGGAACTTTGCAACGTTAAAGGAAAACATATTCTACCTGACATAGATGGTTATGCTGCATGTAGATAAACTGTAGAGCAACAGTGAGGGTGAGGTAGTAGCGGGGTTAGTAATCGTTGAGGACTGGGTAAACAAAGTGTTCCCTCGTCCGTATAGGTGGCTATGACCTCCATAGGTATAGGACAAGGAACGGAAACAGAGACGTTGCGGAAAACAGTGGTAGAGAGGAATTGTATGTGTATGTTGTGTATACCTTCTAACCAGTGATGTTGAGTTAGGTTAGTGTAGACTGTAGAGTATACGTTGAACAAAGTGAGACAGAGAGATGGAGAGGTCGAGTGCCGTATGATATGATACTTGACAAACGACTTCTATGGCCGAGTGAGTGCCTAGGAAAGTGCACCTTTCCGTCTGTCTCTATTTCTCGGCAGTTGTTGTTTACCCCTTGTGCCGACTTTTTAGTGCAAAAATAAATTACCTCCATACAGAAATCACTTCAATTTCATGTATCACATGTTATACACTGGAATAATTAATTTATTTTCCCCTCTTTAGATTCTTCAATTACTGTGAAAAACTATATGTTATTTTCTCTCTCATGTTTATTCTAGGGAAAATTAATACTGAATGATGCATTCGCGGGAAATGTCGTTTGTTATCTCTACATCTATGAAATTATGTAACATACAATAGTTTGAACCATTTCAATATTTTACTCATAACTATGTGATGAAATATGAAATTTGACGCAAAACCCGCATAATAATATGTTTATATAGATCGCGTAAATTGAATATTTCAGAAGGGATTTTATTTCGTATGGTAATTTACCGCGAACACTCATTATATGTATTAGCATGGGCATTAATTAACCACCGATATTGACAATCTGCAACGTGATATAATTAATTGTGTAGTCGCATAGGGGGGTTGTTATATGCTCATCGACCTATCACTAATGTGACGGGCGCACCACTTATTGTCAACCCACGTAGCTTCTGATATACCGAAAATTATTTTATTAATTTAAACATACCGTTCTATGATAAAAAAAAATCGATTAATTTTCACTATTAGGCTAAAAAAATACGTACGAGAAAAAGAAAATAGAGATAGCGAAGTATAGAAAAATATACAATCACAGTCGGTCTCATTCTCATGTTGCATGCAATATCACGACGTGTTTTGTTCACTATTCAACAACCAGGCTGTATATTATAACAAACAATGTCAATAGCTGATTGGGATTTGATGAATTCATTATATGTTGTCCAACTTGAACTCGGTCTTCAAATGTGCCCCGCTCCTTTCACTCCGTAACTGTTGTTGCATTAAAAGCGGCCCACTTTGAACTCACAATCGCTCACCTTACATGTATAATCTCATCCGTTTTATATATAGCTATACCATCCCATTACCATCCGCACGACAATTACACTTCCAACGCTGCATTGAAAATAATCACAATTGAGCAATTGTTATGCACGACGATTCGTTGCTGTCGTTGCAGGAGCCGCGTAAATACCGCGATAGAAATTTTACGCCACGATGAGCCCCATTAGTACTTTCATTTGACTTGAAAACCCCATTCCTACTAAACACACCCCCTTCACCTATTACTCCATATTGTCGTGACAACCGGTCCACCCTATCAACCCCCTCGCGCCTGTAAATCCCCAAGCAACATAAATAATTTTCGTGACCGTGTCGACACACACTTCCTTCCTCGGACTTGCACGCTCTAACACAGTCTCTTTTTCACGCCTCAATATTCCCCAAATTACCCTTCTTCTCGTTATCCAACTAAAGTACAAATTTTTATATGGGATTTGTATCGGCAGAGGAACGTAGCATACCTAGCTTTCGACAAACTTCCAGAAGTATTGATAATAATATCATTATATGATTGTAATATTTCGATCATCCGTCGTAGGTCCCCCCACACAATTTTTCATCCTTTTCGTTGTAAATGGTAACATTATAATAGGTGAGTTAGAAGAAAATGTCTCCATAAAAATAAAGGAATATAATGCTCCAATGACAACACCAAGACCAGCGAGGGTCAAATATAGAAAAATAGCACAATATATATTCATTGCGTGGTAGATTGGTTTTTTTCCATTTTTCACATTCTTTCAATGACAATGATCGATGACAAAGGTGGCATTTTTATTTTTATTCCACTGCCAGTGAACAAATGAATGTGGCATTCGGAGTTTTAACCGGCGACGGAAGTACGAGTGAAACAGTGTGGGTTTACAAAGGTGAATAATTCATATATATGAGTGAAATGGAAACGGAAGGATGATAGAAGACGGGAATATGAGTGAAAAAAATCAGTGGGCGTCATCAACGGAGATTGTGCTCTCACTGCAATCGTTATCGTCGTGCGTCATAGTAGAAATGATGTTTCAGTCAGACGACGCAGACTTTGTATCACTCATCGCCGTTAATGACTATCATCCATGCATACATATATACTTGAAGCGTCAACAAGCAGGAGGGGATAGAGGACAAGGGCGATGGCGAGGTATGATGATGTATAGAAGGTGTGCAAGAGCAGGGTGGAAATAAATCCCAACCCTATATCTTTCCCGAGGCGCGTTCGGTATACCGCGAACGCTATGACGAATGCATGTCTACCCATGTCGCATTGCCGTAAATGTACAAGAAGTGGAATAGGCGACAAGAGACATGGGGATACGATGTCTGGTATTCAGGGTTGAAAACGGAAAGAGGAGAGTGTGCTAGGGGATGTTGGAGCTTCCCTCTTTTCCTCCGGAGAACGTTCCGGTTATCCATTGTCTCGAATTGAACGAAGAGACGGAACTGATTCGACGCCCGACAATTGTTCACCAACCCCCAGACATTTCTCCATTTTCCCGCCCTTTTTTTCTCGCCACCTTCTCCGCTACATTATTTTATTTTTATTTTTTCAACTCTGCTGCAGTGATGATTGAAATATAAATTTCAGTGTTGATAAAATATTTTTATGATGAAGAATAGATTTTGAGAAATACGTGAGAAAAATTTCATACCTCCCATACTTTTGAACTTATTGGATAAATTCCGCAACGTATGCACTTCAAAAAACCAAAGAAATGAAAAATGCCAAAAATGCATTTACACAATTATTTATTTGACAATAAATTTCAATGTGATTATTAATATTCATCATAATATTACATGCTTGATCTATATAGAATAGGAAGTGTTCTATGACGAAATGGTTTTGAAGATTAAATTGGGCCGATAGGAGTTTGGTGTATATATGCCATAAGAGTGCTTTTACTAAGATCCTTGTGAGTTTATATCACGAGAGAATGGACAATAGCGGCGGGTAGCGAGATAGGATAAGGGGTGGAAAGTGATATGGGTTGATTAAATGGGCTAAAGTGTAGATGTAATGTGGGTATGATTGCACGTGTAATTGAAATGGGAGTATCTCACCCCTGTCATCGTCGTTGAGCCTTCCATAAGCCCTCACGCGCATATTGGCGTCAATGAAGGGAGATGAAAATTATTGAGCATACGGTATCATTGTTGGTTAGTTAATACCGTTCTCAGCGAACCCATATATGTAAAATAACGTTGATAACATTGTCTAATTAAATGTAGCCTAATTCAACATGCTCAAAATTTAACGTTAATCACCATAAACCCCCTCGGTTTATAAATGTCTGGTGCTCGTGATTGAATTCAAAATGACGTATATATTTAGAGAAAAGAATGCGATATTAATATATCTATGTGTGTACAAGTTTTATCTTTTTGATGAATATATCTGCGGGAGATTACTCTTATTTTATTTTTTTGTTCGACAATGACGGAAACGGTGATTTATCATCGTTCAAAAAGTCCTGGCAGCTCCATCTGCCCAAATAGCTTTTTTCCTCCTTTCTCCCAATCCTTTTTTTTTTTTTTCCGTTTTTTTTACCTTTTTTTCGTCTTTATGCCAAAGAACAAAAGAAGCACATCTGGCGCACGATTCAATAATGAGAATGGAGATTGTGAGGTGGCTTTAGGCGTCTTAATTCGTTAGAATGTAAAGAGAGTGTCGTATACACATCGACCAATGGCAGAAAGGCGCGACAAACAGACTCAGAAACGGGGGTATGTGAGGTGGAAATGATGATGAGGGAGTTGGAATGATGAACAAGATAGTGCGAAGAGCAAGAGTCAGAGGAAAAGGAGACGAATAGGAGGATGAAGGAAAAAAGAGAATCATAACCGATTGTCCCTTTGTCTGTTTCTATTGTTCCAGCTCGCAACTCACACTCCCATTTACATCTCGCATTTTTTCGCTCATTCTCTTGCTGTTGTTTAGGGATGAGATTGGGTCGCCATACATATAACAGAAGAATACTCACATGCGACCTCTATGCATAGCGGGAAAAGGTCATGTCGGAATAAAAAAAAAATAAAAAAATTACGTGGCTCAGTTTAAGAACGAAAATAAGAATGAAAATGTGAGAACCATGAATATTTAGAGATGAAGGGGATAATTTCAGGAGCATGAATGATTGTATGTACAAATGAATTTATTGAAATGAGTCGAATCGTAGGTCAAAAAAGTTCACAGATGAGTTACAGACAAAACAAATAAATGAATAAATAAATGAAGAAATGAAATAACAGCCGAAAGTTACTAAATGCGTACGGTTTCTTTCTATGTTAAGATTTCACCATTTTTCGAAGTAAAAAACGCCACAAGAGACTTAAAGTTCAGGTATAGAGGAGCAGTGACTAGCGACTCGAAGGCGACGTTTGCCAGTAAAAATTAACATAGAATTGGGCTAGAGAATAAAGAAAGACAAAATATGAGGAAAGGGCGAAGTAGTGAAGAAAGATTGGGCGACCTGCCAATTGTGCATAGACGAAAATTCGGCGACATAATAATAATGCAGAGTTTTGTCATTTCTAAAACTCCAAAAGTAAATTCACAGCGATATTCTTTAAACGATCTGTCCAACAGCTTGAAGTAACTGGGAAAATACGCCGAATATTATTGAACTGTATACATGTTAATATACGATATTAAGTATATGCATTGTTTCCCCAACACAATTTCCCGATAGGAAATAACTGAGCTTTTCTGTGGCTTCAAAACAAATGAAACAACTTCCATCAAAGTTCGAGTAGACTTGAAGAGTAATCTATGTGGGCATTGAAGTTTAAGAACCAGTTAACTTGAAATCTAACCGATGGCCATAAAGGGAGAAGAAACGACTTAAGCTTGGCAATATAATATAACAATATTTCACTGTGTCTGACTTTGTTCGACTGTAATCACTGGTGTATTAAGCCGTCAATCTGCAGTGCGGCACAGGACTATAGTACTGACAGTTTCGCACATGCATATATCTATCTATACAGAAATGCCATATTCTGGATAGTCATCTAAAGGTATATAAAAATTGTTATTGAAGTATTTTTTGGATATGCAAATTCCTATCGCTTCACATATGAAGAATTGCTATATTTAGTTGCAATATATTTTTTATATGATTCTTTCATGGAATTTATATTTATTTTTCCTTTTTTTTTTTCCAGTTCTCATCCTAACTTTATAATCTCGACCCGTCATAAGGCTATACATATATGTATGTATCATATGTATAGACACATATATATGGAAACTAGAGACTCAAGAGTCTCGCAGCGCAGTTATACGACCGGGAGCGTCTTTGGCATTGCAAGTACGCCATAACGTATTAATGCCGCCAGTGGAACAATGGTGGCGGAAAAGTTTCTCTCGTCTCGGCCACAAACTAACCCTGCAGGCACACGGTGCTTGTGTCTTATGGTTACTCTCTCGGGGCTGTTGTTGCGCTATCACCACTGCTTTATACGCTGGCAATAATACTACCGCCATTTGCCAGCGCGAAAATTTGCCATTGTATTCTTGAACGCCAATCATCCATACAATACCGATATTTTTTTTTCCATTTCCTTTTCAACCATTTTCTTCTTCTATTAATATAAATGACTGGTGAATATTTATATCTATTCCAATATGTTCTGCGTGACAGAAACAACATACGAGTGCGGAGAAGGTAAATCATTCATAAAAAGTGAAGGTGGAGCGCTATTGGACTTGCGTAAGCTGCTTAAAACTTAGAGCTTTTCGCTCACGCTCACGCCAAAGCTTTCAATCGATCTTTCCTGATCTTTCAGTCATTTTTTTCTGTTTGTGTATCGCTAAATTTTTATTCCCCTATGTTCTGCACTCTATGGAAAATGCTACCGTCATTTTTCCCTGCCAATTCTATAAAATGAAGAGATTTTACACGAGAATATGTTTTCCTGGTGGAATCTCCGATCGCATTTACTATTTTTAATTCTACTGTATCTTTATCATTGTTGTTTCGCCATTTTTAAAGATATATACTATCTGCTACTGACACGTGTCTAGAATTGTTCCGGTATATAACCGGATGCTCCAGACATTCTACGGTATGTGAAGAGTGCATTGCAACTGCATATATATAACAATTGGAACGACTTCAATGCTTCAATAGACGACAAGCATAGTGTACAGTCATGAAATTCCAATGGTAAAATATTCACACGAGTGACAAACGATTTTTAGGTTGAATAGCAACGTCGTGTGCATGTGCGTCATTGTACTAGGGATAGTGCACATAGTGGTTGGCATGGTGCTGTGGATGCGGATAGTCAACATATGTATAAAGAACAAAAGATTGAACATTGTGTAGACGTATCAATAAATGACGTTATATTTTATATTTTCTGAAATGATTCGAACAAATGTTTCATGTGTTATTTCACAAACCACTATGTCATTCACTGCATCATGTGCTTCCAAATGGTCGATTATTTATTTATGAATCATACGAAAATGAGATGTAAAAAAATAGTCTGCACATACTTTTTCATCTATACTAAATCGCTCTTCATCCCTCGTACATCAACTACATGATTGAAAATATTTTCACTGTAATTTGGACAGAAGAATTGTATCATTCATTCATTGTTGTGTAAACGCGCCGAATATTTATTTCACGCATTCCTACATTGGACGTCTGACGTGTAGAGTGAGGATTAGAAATGACAATGGTGGAATATAAAATATGTAAATGAAAATACACGAGTAGAGCAAGCACCCGAGAGCATTTTCACTACGGCATTGGCGGCGGATTCAACGGCATGAGTTCGAGAACGATAGGCAGGTGTGTTTAGCACAGAGGAATTACACATCTAACTGTCTAGCATTGCTATTCAGAAATTTGTGTCAATTATAACCAACGTATGGGAGATGGGGATGATGCAACATAGCAGGTGGCCAGGGCGGGAGCATGAAGGAAGTGGGACTGAAATGAGAAATGGAAATGTTCGAGAAGGAGGCTTGAGTCGCGCCAAAATCGATGCAACTTTGCTGAAACCCTTGGTACTGGGGGTTGCGTTGAAGGAGTTGCAGAAGAAGCAAAGTATGGTGGAGAGGAAGGGGAATCTCAATTGAATTATGTGTTGCCGGTTGGAGTATTCCAAACGGATTTCCTGTTAACTCACAATGTGCCCGATTATACGTGGCCCTCTTCATTATTATCCACTTTTTAACTTCTTTACCCGCTAGTTGTGAGTGCGTGAAAAAATTCTGGTACAAAGGAAATCCCAATTATTCGAGGACGCCCAAAAATCTCATTATCTATTAATTACCATAAATGGAATGTTTTATTGAACGAACAAGGCATTCGCATACGCATCTTGATGTCCATCATGAACATCAAATTCACGAATGCACACACCTGCTATTCCACCACAACAATGTTAATTTGGATTCTGAAATTAGTACGCAGGCAACTGACTCCAATGTTATTAAATAAAAGCAGCGAGAATACATTTATAAAAAAAAAAAAACGCAAGTAACGATTGTATGTCTCCCAAGTGGTGGGTAGAAGCTGGATATATCTCAAGTTGAAGTCAGTGTGTGAATCCGGTGTGATCCAACGGGCGTGGCAATCTGTGAACTGGTAAAATTGAAGCCAACCAAAGCCTCTGTCGGTGAGAAGGATAGACTTCGTCAAGATATAGATGGCGGAGGATGAAAGAGGGTGAAAGTAGCCAGTAGAAGATGAGGTGGTATATTGGGTGGTTGAAGAAAGTCTGTGGTCCGACGGGAAGAAGCTTAGTATGCCTGTAACCGGGCACTGTCTAGAATTGCTTCGCTGCGGAGGGTCCCTGCCCACAGTCCTCCTGAGGTGTCTCGGCATGGACGTATAATCGACCGGAGCAACTACTTACGGCTGGTGTTGGCTTTGCCTGAGACAACTTGACACGTTTGCCGTCACATACTGTGAACGAGTAAGGAAAAGACTTCAGAGATAGAGTGAAAGAGAAAATCCCGCTCAGGGTTTTCTACTATCCCCAGTTGTATTGTCGCCGTTGTCGTTGGAACGTAGCCATAGTTATATGCCCCACTTGTTCGGTAACACACAAGAAAAAGCAATGCAAGAGATCGCCCATGGGTATGTATTCAGTGTTCTTCCCCTTCATTCATTCATTCATTCATGCATTCGTGTTTGCCTAGCATCAAACACAATTGTCAATTATGTTTCAATGTGCTCAACTCCAACTATAATTCATCTAGGGACTCAATATTTCCTGGACGATTTTAAATGATGCATAAGGTGAGTGTTGCGTCATGTATTGGAGATATATCATGTACGAGTTGAGGTAATTTTGTCACTAGACAAAAGATGAATAATAAAACTTAACTCATAGTGTACCATTGTCCAAGCGAAGGCTTGTGCAGAAAACCAATTCCCGAAAATGTTTCATCTACGATAATCTTCTCAGGCGCTTTAAGTTTTATATACATATGTGTTTTATTATTTTTTTCAACTGTATATAGATATATATGTGTATATTGGTTAAAAGATGGATACAGTGGTTAGTGAAAAAAGGAGAGGCGAAATGAATGACAGAAAGTGGAAGAAGTGATGGGGCGCACATGGTGGAGAAGAAAGGAGGTACGGTGACCCGAAATAGGGTCATGAGATTTAACGAGCTAACGCGGCATCGGGGAGACGACTACACGTTTGTACTGAGGATTAGATTAAATTACTCGATCCGAAGATATTTGCATTAGAAAACGAGTCCTTCCAAAGCGATGGGTTTAAGAAGAAGTAAAGCGATTGGATGTGATGTTGGGTGGGGGCAAAACGACAAATTAGAATTAAAAATAAAGAATCAAACAAAATTATAGGATTGGTTAGATGGTTGGAAGTAAATGCACTAGCCCAAGTGGAGATAAACGAAGGAATCTTCGATCGCACTATGTTTGTCCATAGGATTTAATTAGAGAAGCTGGACGAGTTGGGAATAGAACGAAAAAGGATGAGGATGATTCTCTCAGAGGATATCGTTCAATGTGTACGCGACTCGTGAACTGATCGGTCAATCAATTTCAATTCTTATTCGAGCTAAAATCCTCGACGACGCGACATCGACGACGTCGAGAGCTTGCAATTCTATTCGCGAGTATTTATTATCCTGACTTGACGTACCGTGAAAATGCGACGGAACTTTTCTTAGAAGAATAAATTATAATGCGAGTACGAATAGAAAGAAAGAGGTGGCGCAAGAAAAAAAAAACGGAAAGGGGGAAAATGAGATTCGAAGAATAAAGAAAATAGGGATGAGGGATTATATACATAAGTGGGAAGAGTGCACAAGTAAGACACAAGTGACGTCCTCGAGACTGTCAGATGAAGCATAATATAGATATGATGGACGACACCGTAAAGAACTTTTGAAATTATTCACGAAGTGAGGGAGAACAGTGTGCCCTAATTTTTCAATAGCACTCCAACACATTCGTCCCACCAGGTCACCGCCTAATTTGTACCATCTAGCAGACTCATCTAGGACGATTCGATGATAGAGTCGTACTACGCAATTATCTTGCGCAATTCATCTAATTTTAATCCAAATATGAAGAATAAATTTGATTCCATATAAACATTTGTCGATATATTCAGACCATCACCACAAGTATGAGGAATAATCGTATTCATTCGATCCTCTAACATTATAAGTCTCGAGCTATCGTTTACATAATAATCATTCAATGTTGAGAGTTAGTTGATGGGGAGAATTTTGTTGAACAACACAAAAGTAAAATGAATTGAGACATTATCATGATTTAAGAGTGGACAATTGATACTTTAGCAAGCACATCACGTTCACGTCGCAACGATTTGCCAAAGTTGTCCAACAAAGAGTTTTGTCTTAGAGCTATTTTATTTATATAAATATATTTGTATGTATGTATGTATGTATATATAACGGCGGCGATGCTCAAAGCTCTCAATATAAATCGCCATCGGACTCTAATTCTCAGCGCAGTTTATATGTTATTGCATTTATCACGGGTACGTGCTCAGAGTTATGAGTTGGTCTAACGTCTTGTTTTTCAGGAGGATTTCCAACAGTTGCGGACACACACATGGCGCACGTGAGACGCCACCGGGTTTACGTGAGAAATATATATCATATATATGTATATATCACCTACAGAAGCATTGAAGCGGAGACGTAAAATGCTGCAATTCAATATGATTCATTTTATACAACTGTTTGCGTATTACTATTCTTAAAATTCCATTCCTAAAACCATATGCATGTATCCCTATATATTCTTTATGTTGTTCTTTTCCATTAACGTTAGACTATTTATATTACAACGCAGTTACTTCTCCCTGACGGGGCCTGGAATGAGGCAATGAAATCTGATCAATATTGTTTTTTTTTTTGATTGCTATTGAGTGTTTGTCGATGTGTTACGCAAATAGTATTCTCCATTGATTGTGACATTGTGCAATTTTGTTAGATTGTTTGCTATTAATAGCAGCGTGAGAGTAGTAAAATTATATAATTCCAGAGAAGGCGTTTCACGCCAAGCTCGTCAAAAAATATATTGCAAGGGCACACGCTATGGGCAATTGCAAAACACTCGGGAAGCATAAAGATGAAAGAATTTTTTTTATAGCACAACGCTCAAATAACCATCGTAAAGTTTTTCTATCTCACTTTATACTTGTCATATAGATTTATGAAAATTTCTCACGTGAAACATTAAAATTTGAGCATGGATCAGGAAAAATTGTGCATTCCCAATGATGTGTGGAATATTTATGAACAATTAAACAACTTCTAATGGAATACATTGCAAAAATTTCGATAGCAATCTAGAAAATTTGTATGCGGGTGTCAGCGCCAAATTTAATCAAATCAACTGTGAAACATCCTCATTCGCATAAACATAATCGTTATACCATCTATATGCTATTCATATTTGAATTACGCTAACACCCTGAAATGCCACACGTATATTCGAACATACATGCAGCAGATCATATCTAATGCCATAACTTTAAGCTTTATACATATATGGATGACAAATACAAACTCGCATGCCCTATTAACAGGTGCACGTCCAATTGCGAGAGCACACCACTATCTACATATATGAGCGCATGAAACTGTAGAATTTCGTGTTTACGAACGCGCACGTATAATGTCTGTATATATATCCGGTGTTTCTACTTGCAGGTTCATCCACGCTTCCACCAGCGGGCGTGCCAAGCGATAGAATATCAGTCACATCACTCCGATGGATATACATACGCTTGCCACATATATCGTAAAGCTGCCACCCGCGGCTGACACGTTCGCAACGCATATTTGAATGCATAAACCGAAATATCACGAGAGACTCATGACTCTCGTGACTGCAACACCGATTGATACATCGTCATAACGTGAAAAAAAAAAAAAAAAAAAAGAAATGGAGAAAATTACCATAGATATATACGAAGTTACCATTTTTTTTTAAATTAAACAAACCGAATTATCGCATCGTCACGGAAATGCTGCCATGGCTTTCATGTTGGAATGCAGTGAATTCCATGCCACTAATAGGAAGACAATTTAAATTCTATTCGAAGCATATTTGTACTATTTCATTGCATTATTTACTGCAGCGCTCATTTGCATTCTGTATGTTGCGATGATTGTATGGAATTTATATATACTCGCAGTTCTATATTATAGAATATCAGCTTTATCAGTAATTTTGTCGCTGCAATTATAACAATGCGATTCCTCATTGTTGAATTTTTATTTTATATTCTATAAAATTTACCTATGAAACAAAAAATTTACCTATATTTTTCAGTCAATTTCCCATTTCTTTTCTGATGCATATGGTAAACGCATATTTTTTTCATCCCTCTTCTCCGTTTTTCATATCACATCCATTCAACTTTGACCATCCGTGAAGAAAGCAAAACGCTTGGCTCATATTTATTACGATCCTTTCACAAGTATTCTTTTCTTCCTACATCCTTTCCTTCTCCTATATCCATTATGGTCCCTTTGACCATCTTCACGTCTATTGAGCTTTCGCTCACTATACACCTGCCATTTTCTACTTCATACTTTTGTCTTTTATTTCCACTATGAGTGTAATCATATTCCAAAATAATTGACAGATTAGTCATTATAGATTACACATTTAAAATTGATTACAGTAATATAGTTAACATACGCATATTCATTGTAATACCTAAATAATTTAAATAATAGAATTTTCCATGGAAAGTGGCCGTAGGCGTTAGTCAAAGTGATATGTGTGCATGTAATTTGCCGATTCAACAGTGTGGTATAACAATATTGTTAGTCAACCTCACAGAAACCTGATTTAGGTGGGAAACACGACTCATTTCCGCCGCTACATTCTCTATCTTTGCTCTACGCAATTCCACTTCGAGTTTCATCTCAATGAACTGATGTTTGTCGTGAAATGCATTGAGCTCACAGGAATGTTTGGAGTTGCGCTCAAAAAGAGCACAATGTTTACAACATAGAACGCATGAAGCGGGATGTCTATGAGGAAAAATACCAGGGATATTCCTGTCTTCGTACGTAAAAGTCTAATGTTGTGATATGACAATTCAACTATTGTAAAACGTAAATTTTTTAAGCGTATACAGCTTTCTATTGTAGACGTGCATATATTTTTGTAAAGAGTTTTTGCACGGATACAAAGTACATCACCGCCTGAAAATGGTCGCATAGTGGAAAGTTAAATTGGAAAAAAGCGCGCAATCCACTCAGACTGTGGAGGTGTTACATATTCGGTGAGCGAACGAAGGAGAGCCAGATATAGGGTGGCTACAGTCATGGCTTTCCTCACTTAGTATGGAATCGTGCAGTTGACAGTGGAAATAAGTCATTCTCCTTTGCGGCTTTCTTTACTTTTTGTACTACCTGATAACTAGAAATTCGATTGCACAGAATGTTTCCCATAGAAGTTTGAATTATATCAGAAGAAACTCTTGGAAAATGTAATTTTTTCTAGGGCAACGACAAATTTATTACAACAGAATTATTGAGAATTTTTATATTGAAATTATTCTCAGCATGGGAGTTGAATTTATTAATAATACGTCGTTCAGTTTATCGAAAGGATGCCGCAATTTTTCACGCTGGTACGAAAAAGAAAAAAAAAATAGGAAGAAAAAGATCGAAACAAAAGCGAAATGAAGTTTCATAGCTAAGTTCCAATCAAATATTCATCGCGCGAAACGGTATTGAGAAATACGCTAATTAACAGTCCACGACTCCACCATAGTTTCATTTTACTCTTCTTCTTCTATTTCATTTCATCGTTCTTTCTTCCTTTTTCTTCCATCTCTTTTGATTCTATTCCCCGACATTCTACTTTTTTGCACAGAAACGAATATATCTACTTCTCGTCCAGTGATACTATTCCGTTTTTTTTTTTCTTATTCTCTTCTCGCTGGATTCATAGAGACTGATTGGTATTAATTAAATTTCACTGAATAAATTAACGTCGAGATAAAATTATGTTACTCATTAAATTCATGGAAATTTCAATGGTATTAAATTTCATTTAATCACATTAAGCAATATTTATTTCATGAAAAATCATTTACTGGTGCAACCTAATGTAAATATATATTGCGATAGCAGATATTAAACGAATATTCGATAAGATTTTTTCAGTGTATTCTCATTGTTATATTTCCATGTCCGTTTAGATTTTGACAACTTTAATTAATCCTTGGACCAGTCAGAATAGGTAAATGTATACTGAAACCGTTTTAGTCGCACACTCACTGTAAAGTCAGATAAAGAAACTTCTTGTTCGTACACCATGAAAGAAAACATCGACATCGGATAAAACTTTTTGAGCATACATGAGCGACCCATCCACTGAGTTCGATGAAAAAA
Source organism: Zele albiditarsus (assembly GCA_958496275.1). NCBI lineage: Eukaryota > Metazoa > Arthropoda > Insecta > Hymenoptera > Braconidae > Zele > Zele albiditarsus. The sequence goes on along the minus strand of OY292413.1, from coordinate 11,489,787 downwards.
AATAATTAAAAATATAATTATATGTCTGACGCTTCATGACTCACTTGCGTATAATTTCAGCCTCGTCGTTTTCCCATCCCTCATTAGCATGTGTAATATCGTGTCACAAGTAGTAGAATATCTGTGGCGTGAATGTTCATCAGTATTCCCTCTACCTGGAATCTCATTAACAATAGAGAACCATCCTCAGTCAGTCGTATGAACTTTCATGGAGCATATTCGCACACCTAGTTCTGATCAATGCCTGAACGTTGCCAAACATTCTCAACAGAGAAATGACATAAATAGGAATCGGAATGAAAACTTGGGACATTATTGCCATCGGTGCCAGCCAAGCGCCATTATAATCATCGACACCAAATAATATGAAGGAAACCGGGCCAAAACGAAGCACTAAAAATTCCAGATGTCATATCGATTGTAAATTATATTTTTTTTCTATAGTATAAAGATTGTCCTTTATAGAACAACAGTATCTGGTTCAGTTGGAATGTTTGTCTTACACATACATACATCGTCTGATCAAGAATGACTATTTCCGCGGCTAAAATTACAAATGATATACATTTAAATGGATTTTGCGAATGGAAAAATGGTGCGTGAGAGATAGGTGAAAATATATTAAAAATTTATATCTGCTGGGTGTGAGATAATGCAACGAACGAAGTGGAGTTGAGTGCGCATAATACACGTTGGCGCATTAGCGAAAGCTTATTGCAACCTCAACTTTGAATCCATAGTGATTCCCCATAAACCTTCACGTTGTGCTTGTATACGATTAACTCGTTGGCGGCCGTTGTCGCTTGAGAGAAAGAAAAGAAATATAAAGGTAGAGGAACCTATAATAATGCAGCAGTGATTGAAGACTAGTGCGGGACGTTACACTGCCCCCGGTGGATGAATATAGAGGAAAAAAAATGCATTATTTCAATAACCCAAGCGATTCTTCCAAGCCAGCGGTCGACGACGACGACGACGACGACGACGACGACGACGACGACGACGACAGGGAACAACATCCCCTGGCGTACGTCCAGAAAGGGTGGTAGAAGAGATGCCGAAATCCCTTCTTCCCAATAATCGGATGTGTTCCCGCAGTGTTCCTGGCACAATGCAGTTATCCACTTCAGTGAATTTATCCTTCCTTTGCGCGCTAGAGCCACCCCTTGTTCATTTTACCCAATACCCCAATACCCGCCCCCAATTCCATCGTGCACTCACACTCCTTACTTTTACTTTAAGGTGCTCTAGCTCCTTTCTTCCCCAACAATAAACTCTCTTTCGTTCGGCACTCCAATTCACAATGCACATCCCCTTAGAGCATGTACAGAATATAGACATTGCCATATGAGATGTACATGCATATATTTCTCCAAACGGGGTTGTGATTCGATATTTGAGGTAGGTCTATCGCCAAACAAAAGATGGAGAATAAGTTTTCATTACATGATCTTAATTACGTTCATACTTCCAATCCGTGATACCGTTGAATTAGCGTTAGGATGATCGCAAACATATTGTAGATTTCAAACTTCATTAGCATGTAATTGATTATGAATGGTATGTCTTTTTTTTTCGCAAAATCCAATGTGACTTGAATTATTTTTCCCCCGCACTCATCGGGTAGCATTCGACCCCTGCCAGTGGAAATTTCATTTTATCGGTCGATAAAATCCCACTCCTACTCGCACTATCTCCCATATAATACAGCGTGAATATTGAAAGGGTTTGTACTGTGTATTGGGTGGGTTCCAGCGATGAACTAGTCGTTTCCGATAGATTTATCCCCATAATGGTCTTTCATACGAGCATTGATCGTGGGTCCGATAATTGTCCTCTGTTCCTATATCCCTACTATTGCGTAAGTATGGATAGAATATTTCACCTAGTAAATGGAAAAATTCACTTTATTCAATTTTGTTATCTACCTCGTTGTACTATCGGCACGGTATTCCTTTTATGCACTATGAAACTTCTTTTCCCTTTCCCCACCTATTCAATTGACAATATGTAATTTTTACGAGACTTTCAGTAATAAGACGAAATTGCGCTAGAAATGAAGCGACGGCACTAGAGCGACTGCATCACCCTTGATTGGTGTCATATATTGTGGAAATACGCACTTTATTTACACGCTGTATATCAAGATGAAGTGGAATTACCAAGAAATGAAGACAATACAATAGTAGATATCAGAAAGGATGGCAGCGACAAATTTGCCCAACCAAAAAAAAATAAAAAGTGAATAAATAAGAACGACAGGTGGACAGGGGTGGCATGCAAGTATAAGCTACAGTGAGTGACAGACAATCAGACATGGACAAGTGGAAAGAGATCATAGCGAATAATGCGACGAAATGGCGGGGGGAGTATACAGCTCAGGCATCTAATGGCGAAAATTCCCGAGGGAGATTGCTTCAATTCTACACATGAGAGAGTATCAAGTTGAAGACAGTCCCAAGAACAGTAAAGTGTCCCGACTTCCTCTTCAGAGATTTACTCCCGAGAATACATATACCTATATATCTATCATAGAAACATAGAAGCAGCAAGAAGTGAGGGCGAGAAAAGGAGTGTATGATGGAAAGGCAGCCTGTGCTGAAGTAAACTCGATGCGTAAGTATCTTGAAGAAGAGCTCCACCGAGAATAAGATAGCTCTGATGAGATTCCAAGAAATTCACGCGTCCAGACATCTGCCCAATACATTCTGGACAAAACGGTAAATAATGAATTGTGCCTTGCTCTACTGTTCGTAGTCATCTCCCCAACTCATTTTCTATATCGATTTCTACAAGTCACCATTGTAGCCACCAGTTTCTCCAAGTACTCACGTCCGCTCACCCTTCGTGGAATCCCCATTTTCTCAACCACCAGCAACATGACCTTTCGATTGCCATCGCGCCAAAGGGCTGAGTGAATTTTTTTTTTGCCGCTTTATTTCCATTTCCCTCTTTCTTTTATTTTCCCCTCGATCACTTTCATGGCTTTTATTGTCGAAGTTGGCGTCTTCCTCACTTTCTTCTTTTTTTAGATGCCTCATCACTTACTATTTCCGATCATGATAGAATATGAGGGCGAATGATAATGGAATCGAACTCTCAATGAACTTGAAATGACCCTGACATGGTCATTGTGATAGAGATCGAAATACCGGAAATGAGATTGAGAAAAATAACTGCAGAGAAATTGTCATTCTTTATTGCCAACAGTCTATTTGCTTTTTCAGCTCTTATCAGTATATATGGGTGAAGACAAAAAGAACAATGAGAAAGTACGAAAAAAATAGCAATCGCGAACAAAGCGGAACTTCCTGGAGATAACAGCCTGATCTATTCTTTGTCGAATCCGTACAATATAGCAATTGGTTCTTCTGTAAAATTGAGAGAACAAGAATGATCACGAGCATGGCTGACTGTACGAGTTACTGCTATCCAACGACCCGACCCTATCCCTGCATGAAGATCTCAGTCCAGGATTGGTCCAATTAACGAAGCGTACGTGCTGACCCGTGGCCCTCTACAATGCGGTGATTGGTCAACTGGACTATTCCCCTTTACACCTTATTCTTCTTATTCTGCTTCTTCTTTTACAACACGATATGCCTCGGTTACTTTCTCCTACTCGCTCACTCATTGCTTCTCAACATCAGGCCAACTCCAACCAAAAGCTAAGAGAACAAACTGCGTTGCAAAGCGCTGGATTAACACGAAACCTACGAATCTGCTGAATTGTGAAGTTTGTAGTTGATGCTGTACAGTACGAATGTGGGCCACAAGCGATTGTTTTTATCGATTTCGTGTAATTACACCACGGTTTTTGCACACTAATGAAAGAAGCTGATCATTTTTGTTTAACTATTTTGTTCAAATATCTGGTATTTTTCTTTGTTTAATTGAATTTTTTCAAACATAAACTATTTTCAAACATGTACTATTCGGCAATTATGGTAACTAGAATACATGGAATACACGCGAAAGTTCTGTCAATATGGAAGTTTTGTCTATACCATGAAAGTTCTACAATTAGTGGTAATGCAAATATGAAATTGGAGAGGATTCCAGCTCTACTGGTGATGCTTTCATGGAGACAATGGTGGGTTAAACCGTATATTCTAATCTGTTATAATCATATCATAGATCCTTGCTGAACTACCACAACGATTCTCGTTTCGGTGTATCAAGCGATTCATCTAGAAAACTATTGTAAGTAATAAAGGAAAACAACGACGATTGACAAATAAACAATGGCACTATTTTTTAGGATGGTTTATTCAGTTGAAGTGTTGCAGTGAGTTTCAAGTTTTGCTTTTACCACATCTTCGTTTAGATCACATTGTTTCTGTATTAATCACAATAGAACTGAGATAATAAATTCAATTGGACTCAAAGCGACTGTTCGAAACTTATCGCGCAGTTGCTCTCCAAGGATAGTGGTGCTTCAATTCAATGTTTTTTCCTCCATTTTCCCACAGTTTCTGATGTGATGGCGACTAAATGAAAACAAAGCTTACCTCACCTATCTCAATTTCTATCAATTGGCGCCTACATCTCTTCGTTCCTTCTTTATTTTTCGTGAACTCTCTCTCCAACAATTGCCCCATTTCTTTTTACCTTAGTCATGGTCTCAAGTAAATTAATAAATTACACTCTGTGGAGAAATAAGTAGAACGTTGAGAAACAGGTGAGAAACCGGGTGTGGCGTAACGCAGGCTACGATAAATCTCAATAAACTCAAGTACTACTTTATTGCATAATCTCAATCTTTTTTCTATGCGATCATCATAGAACTCGAAATAAAATTCCAATCTCGAAAGCTCAACGATGAAAATTCACAATATGATTTATGTTTAAATGCATAGTAGTTTCGAGTGAATTTATGGGTTGAAATAAACATGGAGATGAATACAAATGTACCTCAGAGCACCAGAACCGCTGTTAACAGCAACGGAAACTCAATCCATGAAGTTCAGATGGGACAATGATTCTTCTCTGTATATATATTCAAGCATGATAATGAAAGTCGGCCGGATGGAGAGTAATATGTGTTCCTGGACAGGAGAGACGATAGTGGGACTATTCAGTTTTCTATAAATCGCTTTTATTTTCGGAATTCCGTTGTTTATCGCGCAATGGAATCCATAAATTCTTCGATCGTCCAGAAATTCATTGGGCTTTGATATGAATGACTGCGCCATGGTTGCCACAAAACGAGTCACACTCTCCCATTCTCGGGCATCCCACTCGCTTCTTCGACTCGTGTCTTGCACTACCTGAATGTTACCTTCCGCCACGATATATATTTTCGTCTTGATCGTAAGCATGAAATTTCACTTCTCGTTAATCACAATGCAATTCTCCCGGTGGATGCATTACGGATAATACCGTGACTTCGCCCATAATCGTGCGCTACTCGCGGTGTCTATACCCTCATGCCCGGTGAAAGATAGATACCACCCGGACGAAGAGCTCATTCTCGAGGATTATCCACTAACCTATTATTCGCCATATCGATTAATCTTCTACCTTTCTAACGTTTCTTGACCAATTTTCAACTTTAATGCGCAATTCGATGGTGGAACGTTCTACGTTAAACAAAAATGTGTGAAAGTAAACTCAAGTGTGTTTAACATTATATACGTGTATAGTGTACTTCGAAGAAAAGAAGATAGTAGTGAATATCATAGTGTATATACACTTGAAAATGGTGTTGAGCCCCTGAAGCCGGCTATCGTGAGCAATCCGAGACGGACATTTCGCGCTGCAAAATGGCCTGCAAGAAGGGAACTTGAATACACTCGGCGATAGGATGGAAAACGAAGCAGTGGAGTGTAAGGGGTGGTGGTGCGGTAAAACCGAGCGCCGATTAAATGCAAATCTCGGAAGGGCGCTTATCGCCATCGCGGCACGACTGGCACGCGGCGTATTCCACGGAGGAACGGTGAAAGAGTAGTACAAAACCCCTAGTCGTTCTTCTTGTTGCCGCCTTGTATATTTATTTTTTTTCCTTATTCTTTTTCTTTTTCATTTTGTTTTATTTGTTATAACGCCCCTACGCTCTCGTGGCAATACAATTAGCAAGTCGAGGGACCTGAATCGTTTTCCTGTTAATTAAACATTTGCATGCGATTGCTCCTTCCGATATATACTGTATAACTACATATTTTTCACCTACTTTGTGCTTACAATTAAAAAAGCACAGAAAGGATAAAAGAGTTTACATCATCTATTTAAATTTACATATATGTTCGGACTATAACTTACCGTACGATTTCCTGGATGTTTCACATGACAACTGAGCATGGCTCTCTCCCCAACGATAGCTGTCACATTTTTTTGAGTTATATCGTCGAAGTAGGGTTTGTCCCATGGCCTGGTAGGTTTACTGCTACCCGCAACTACACTTGCCAAACTGGAGCCACCTGAAACATTTTTCAAAACAACGAAATGATTAAAAATACTCTGTTTGATTATTGTATTTATCGTTTCCCAACATTGCATCTCATATTGCCATTCATGTTCAACTTGTTGAGATTATATATCAGATACCTCAATAGAGCGACAGCTCTAATCGAAGGGTGGTTTCGAACCACAAACTCTGCAATACAATTAAACAATGTTTCTTTCTCCCGTTCTCTCGCATATACTCTTCCCAATGAGTCTTCTTGAGATATATTCACCTTCTCGACCCTCAAATACAAAGTTCTAGTGTTTGTTATTCACAGTTTTTCGCATATACATATTGACATGTTCAGCAGTGAATAACCTCGTCATTCTCCGTGTTTACTGGCAGATAGGAAATATGGAATTTCCGAAGCGTGATTGCGAGCGAAATTCCAATCGTGCGAGAGAAGTGAGAGCAAACGTCCCGACCCATTGACTCCAATTATCGTTGAAAATGATATCGTATACGAACGAAATTCATTAGGCAAGTACCAACCACCCACCCAGAACTTCGGAATTCCTCTGGCGCCAGAGGTTGTATAAACGTTTACAAGTATATGAATTTATGTATACATTTTGTACATATACAATGTATAAATATATACAGATATATGTAGAAAAGGCTGGGTATATTCAGATGCGAGTATATGTATTCACGTTAGTACCACGAGGGAATTACGATTTATCGCACTTCGCTAGTAGAGAGGCAACAAAATGGAACTAGAACGGTGTCGCTGTTCGATTCGGTATTCCACTGGTGAAAATTTACGGCACAACCCAGTGAATAATTATCCTACCGATTATACGATTGACGTCAATAGGGCGAGCAATTTTTCTTCTCTGACACTAACAATTTTTTTCATGGTTTTTTTTTTTTACATTCAATTCAACTTGCTCATATAATCGTGATGGAATCGATGTGCAAAATGGAAATGAGCAAAAGGATGACTGTTTTTTTTTTATTTTGTTCCTCTATACAGTGTGCACCCAAATATCCATTCGTATTTTCGAATATATTGCTTCGTGTCTGAGTAATATTTACCTAGATTGAGAGCAAAAAGTGCCAAAATGAAAAGAATAAATGATTAAATGGAGAAACGAGTATGATTGCGGAGGAAAAAGGTAGAATTGTTATTGGTCAATGAGAATAATCAGTAGGAAAACAGTGATTGCATGATACGAACAATTGTATATACACACAAAAAGAAAATGACAAGAGGGAACAGATTATAAAAAAAAAACCAAATTATCCCGATATAATTTTAATCGGGACCAAATAAGCCCGATAGAATCGCAAAATCCATATCATTATTGATATCAATTGAAACATTAAAATGAAATTAATAAATTACATTCTAGCTAAATTGGGCACTTGGTGGAGCGCATTTTAATTGGTGCAAAAATATCAAAATTACTTTGACATCATATTTAATCATCGCCCGCTTTGATTTTTATTGGGGGGAACGAAGATAATCACCATTCCCAACCATTCAATGAAGAGCTTTGAATAGTTCTGGGTCTGATTAATTTTTCAGAACTAAACTTCAAATAATGATAATGTAAAATTAGAGGCAGCGTTTTTTTTTTTGTTCATATGAATAATATGTGAGATCGCACTGGCATACATTTTTTTTCAACGGCATTACAGATACATATACTTGGATAGTACAGGGGATCAGCAACTCTGAATGAGATGGTACGCAGTCACACACCTAAATGAACTCTACTAGTGTGCAGCTTGCTCGCATGGAAATTGTCGATAGCATAAATTTCAACGTTGACGCAATGGGATTATCGAGAATATCCTCAAAACGAGCGCCATGACACCACACGATGGGAAGTAGCCTCGGGCGTCGATGCGCCAGCAGCTTTCACCTCCAAACTACCCCCCACACCCATCATCACCGTTCATCTAATATTCTACAGGCCAAATTTGCCAGAGCGTTCATCGTAAAATTATACATGAAATACCGTCGGTTAATTTATTAATAATGCAAAAATGTATATTGTTTTTCATTATTTCAGTATGCAATTATAATCGGAGAACAGCTAATAACGATGAACTTCCATCTGTGTCAAAATCCCTGTATAGATGCGTACACTAGCACAATTGATATGTCTATAACAATTGTAATAAATTTCATCTCGATATGTGTTGCCCAAGGGCCATTTAGATAATCACTCAATCAACGTTACTCTATCACACGTATTGCTAATTAACTAATTATTCAATTCTATGACAAGATAGACGTTAATGAGAGTCATGGATTGTTCCATGATTTCGATATTGCAATTCGAGAAAATATGATATAATATAATACGTAGCGAGTTCCCATGTAGATAAACTCGGTGAACCAATTTAGATATACACATCTAAGGCTAATCAACTCATCCACCAATGGTTAGTTACCATTCACGTGAAACGCACCGATTCTGTTGGTAGGAAATAAATCTAATGCTTCCGACAGTTGACGACTACAAATTTCTCGGGGTGGTGAAGCAAATGGGCAACATGCTGAAGTGATCATGAAATGGCGAAAGTGAGACAGACAATGATGATGAAAAAAAATGTTAATAATCTCAGAAATGGTTTTGTTCCTATCATATATTTTTCATTTCCACTTTTCCACCGACAATACGTTTTAATATTTCCGAACTTCTTCTTTCCTTCACAGTTCTGTGGATTCCGTCTCCATTTCGGAGTCATCCCCCGTAAGCTTCCCACCACGTCGGAAAGAATTTACATTAGCCGGAGAAAATAAGGGAAAACAAAAACAAAATTGAATCAAATGAAAACAGGAGATCAAGAATATTTTTTTTCTTTCTTTTCCATGGAATATAACAAACTCAAGTGGTAATAGTTCGGAGACGCTCCCGGTAGATGGCGCTCAGCAAATCGCTCAACGTTCAATATGGCGGGAGCGGCGAAACTTGAAGAAAATTGCCACTCAGAAAGTTACTCAAGTGACGTTGGATTACAAAACTTATTGTGTGACAGAGAAAACGCGTCATCGACTTGATACGATCCTTCGACAAATTCTTAGAAGCGACGAAATGAGAGATAGTTCATATATATATATAGATACAGTATATATATGTACATACACATGAAAGTGAGTATGAAGGCTTCTGAAGAAGAATTGTGTGTTACAAGTTCGTGGAAGGTTACCCGCGAGAATTGAGGCATGGTGCTGGGTGAAGAATTGAACAAGAACAAATATGAATGTGTGTGTGTGTGTGTGTGTGTGTTGATACGTGAAAGATGAGAAATAGAGAAAAGTTCTGGTGGGGCTATTCCTTTCGATGAATGATGAAGGCCCAAAGAGAGTCCTGAGCTCATTTATTATTTATCGGCCATTAAAGTTCTACATGGTCGAAATACCAATTCTCTTTATGTTCCCAAAAAATTTATCATACATATAAGTAGTGTTTTTTTCCTACAACATATCTAACAAGTGCTCCCATAGGCATGAGAACTCATGAATCTATTGTTTGGATTGTACGGTGCACTTGGAGGTAAATGTGTCGATCACAATACACCAATGTACGATACATTTATATATATGTTCATTCATGTGACTCTGCATTAATTTGATTATGCTAATGAATGCGAATGTGCATCGTTATGTCAATACGATTCATGCGGACACACGCGCCTCGGGGTGGCCATTGTCTTTCATGTTGCCGAACTACTATGCCCATATTAACAGACATATATAAATGAATAAACTCTCACTGGATATACGTATAGGAGCATTAATAAACAGATTTGTTCATTGATTACTGCAGATTAATTGAAACAATTCAACTAAATATGTAGATATTGTCTACAAAATGGCGTGAATGATCACAATAATTCACATGTATACTAAAGCATATGGTGTCGAACTCAATTTTTTTCGGCGTCATTTTTATCAGAAAGTTTGTTAATAAGTTAGCTAACCACACTCGTGAAGCTAATGTCACTCGTGAAGCTTTAGCAAGTCCTTGCGAAAAAAACAAATAAAAAAACGAAATAATGGTGTTCTATGCCCGAGGATCTTACACAGTTCACGTAGAAGGTACAAAAAAAAAAAAATATAGAATGGAATAAAAATAAAAACCACGTGCAAGTATATGGAGGCGCGAAGTCCCGTTAAAGCTCTCGTAGAAGAAAGCTCGGCAACTTTAGCGTGGGCGAAAAGTTTGCGTTCGAACTATTGGGAAAAGCCTCGACCTACCCTCTGCCCTCAGTCCTCTATTCTTCCCCTATTCACCCTCACCCCTCATATAGTATGTGAGCCCGGGTTTTCTGATATTATTATTGCTATATATATGGAAGATGGTAGTGGTCGTAATACTATATAATCCTTGATCTTTTTTTTTTTCTATTTTTTTTTTTCGCCTTAATATTCCAGTTTAACTTTTCATTCGTTGGCTCCATAAAAGCAGCAAGTTTATATATTCAAGTTGCCACGTGAATATGTGGGTAGCAAGAGGGAATTTAATTTCTTCCGACTTTTCTACTCACCGTTCGCATTCTCAACCTCCCAATTTCACATTTCAACTGGAAATTTGCTAAATTTTGCTTTCCACCATTTTCCCCACTCGTTCATATTTTTTATTCAATTTTTTTTATCAATTGTCTCGTTCGATTTGAAGCGTAAATAATTTTTCAATCGAAATGAGTTGAGAGTAGTTGGTGGATAAATCTAGAATGAAAGTTACGGCACGCGGTGAAACCGAATATAATTTATGGCTTAAAATAGTACACAATGTGCAGTATACTTGAGTACCGCAGTATCATGCAATGAAATTTGCCGCGGGAAGGCACATACATTGGCCAATCGTCTATGGAAACCAGAAAATCGCCACTGACAAATAAAATCATCATGCTGAATTACGAATGAGAGAGACAGCAATGAGAGAGAGGATGCATTTATGTCTATCAATCGTGGCAAATTACCTTTGGCCGCAATTCCTCTCGTATAAGCCATGTCCGCGCGGTTTCGTTGTTGCAACATCGCTGGTGTGCTCAACTGCATCGTAAAGTAGATAAATTCATGGCAACAGTTTCGGACCACCCCGCCATAACCTACTTTACGAGTCACGTAAATGTTATACAGTAGATGTAGACGTGAATTTCAAGAAAAATGATAATGACAAAAAGAAAAGTGGGAAGAGAAGAGTGAATGGAATGTAACATGAAAAACATTTTAAACAATATTGATATACGTATGTATCGACGATTTTTTATATTGGTACATGTGTGATAGATCGTATTGAGTGGCGCCACGATATTAAGGAAAGAGGTTAGTCAGACGTATCATTGTACAATAGATAGCCACGTAGTTTCGAAAGTTCAATAGCCCTTCCGGCACACTTCTCAGCATTTTTCCAGCTATAACAACTTCCAATCCTGCATCCGTCCATACAACTAGGATCGCCTAGTTACACATCAATACCAGGGGGAATTTTCTAAATCCCCTCAAGCACTTGATGAACTCTCACAACTTTCTCAGTATATGGATTGGTCGGTGAAAAAAAATTTTTAATTGAATCGTACTCATTAAACTACAGCTCATACCTTTCAATTTGTGTTAGATAGAATTCCTTCATATTAAATTTGTAAATACATTTTTTTTTTTCCTGGTACATCAGTTCTTATTGTCATGTAGCGTTCGGGCATCACCATTCTCTTCGCTCTGTAGTCCTCCAACTCAATAAATATGGGGATTCGCAGTGAAGTAGTTTAATACCCCCTATAATCGTGGGTACACGGCACCCGTAGTGCAAATACAGGATTCACTTGTGAGTTATTGAACGGTCTCAAATGACCCGAAAGCATATCCGCGTCCAATAAACTATTTAATCGGGATAAGAACGATAGAGAGTCAGAGAAATAACAGAGCAGAGGGGGACCGAGTCAGTTGGGAAGGGGTTGCTTACTAGCATCCTTGATCCAATTTACATAAGATCTATTTGACTGCGCACAACTTGACTCTTACTTGCTTGCAAACCCTTTCTTTGAAATAATTTCAAACTTACTGAGCCCTCTCGCGTTTTTATGAACCCGTTAACACTTTCGGCATTGTCGCCTCGTTACCTCATAATCAATTCCCAATTAGATTATGTCAAAACATCACGACAGATAACTCGACCGGGAAGAGAAAAAAAAACGATCTGCGTAAATGGTTAAGGTGAACTCATCAATTTGTCTGAGTCCGACGCGAACATTTCTCATTGGAATTGCACGCGGGCGGCAAGAGGTTACGGAAGAAAGATTCATCTATATGAGTGATGAAAGCTCGTCAAATTGCTAGCGAGGGTGGGCTGTGTATACCATGTGGGTAAAATAGATCTTATTGCACCTCCTTCGTCTTTTTCCCGCTTCTTGACCTCATCTAATCATGCCCATCCTATGTCTACTTGGCATTTGCTTCCTCTCCAGACTCTTGATTGGACGCATAATTTTCTTCTATCATCTCACTCGCACATTTCCATCATCCCTCTATCGTAATTCGTTATTCACCTATTTTTCTTCTTTCACCCAGCTCGTTTTGCCTTCTCATAAACCGTGAAATGAAACATCTCCAGGGAACGAAGAAGCGAAAAAGGCGTGCACTTCAATATATACATATATATTATATAGCAGAAGGAATTTCTGATAGTATGTATGGAGAATCGGGGAGAGCTTGCGAGCTTTCGCGTTCTTTTCACTCTTTTTACTTTTTTTTTCGCTATTGAGTCGATTCATGACCGACCATTATTTTCAAACGAGGGACAATTTCGTGTGGTTATCTGTGGATCATAGCATTCACCTATATATAAATGCACCATCCGTTCTCTCCTTGTGTGATATTTTTTCCTCGGTTTTCACTTCTACAGCTTGGAAGTATACTGGTGGTAACGATCTATACAGCAACAGTTTATGTTATCTCTCTGCAATAAATTGTTGACACACGATCATCTGGCGAGTTTGAAAATATAAACAAGAATATTTCGAGAAGACAGTGAAATAATGTGTCAGTGGACAAAATGAAAATTTATTGATAAGAAGACATTTTGAAATAGTGAAAACAAATGATTTGTCATTCTCACTTTGTTACATCTAACAAGTTTTCTGGTTATTGTTTCCCGAGATTTTTCTACTGTTGTTGAATGAGATTTGAACAGCTGTGGAACGAAAGCGAATGAAGTGTGCAGGAAAAAAAGTAGTAGGTTGCGAAAATTGTTTTAAGGGAATTTTTGATGCATGTGGATTGGGAATAGAAGAACAAAGTGTAGTATGGTAATGTAGCAGAAGTGTGCCATTAAACAAAACGACATCTTTGTTCAAATTCCCGACGTATAAATTCCGTGTGCCATCGCTTCATTTGACTTCCTTACCTCCACGACACATTCTACATCAAGCGTACGCTCCATCGTCCTCTATCATCATTTCATATTGATGCTGGAAGCTAAAAAGATAATCCTAAACTAACGTGAGGAATAATTTACAGGTCCATTGTCGATATTTTTTTTTAACATGAATAAAATGAAATTATTTTCAATGAAGTCTATGGGTTAATGTATGATTGTGGAAAGTGGTGTGTTGCACTGTGAAAAAATCGTGACATATTTAGTAACGCCTTATACATGAATGTAGCACACTGTAAAAAAGAATCGAATAAATGCGAACGTTTCCAATATTTTTTTATTTTATTTGCATTATTCCACCCTCTTCCGTTTTTACTGCTCCTTTACCGAGAGGTTTGCTCATAGTGTCACCGACTGCATTGAACAGAGTGAAAGACGGATGGCATAAATATTCCCTTAACATTTACGATAGTGTATCCATTTTAAATAGCAATCGCTATCGATACTGTTGCTCGAACCCGATTTTTATCACCATTCTGATGTAATTACGAATGACATCAGTATTGAGGTTTCGTGTAAATACGAATAGAGATGTTTAAGATAATTGATCCGTATAGTGAAGGTAGAATATAAGCTGTGCATAATATAGCGAGCCAGTATTACTATTACTGAGATGAATAAATTTGATCAGCGAGCAATTAGACTGAGGTTCATTAAGCCAAAATGCGACTGCTTCGCGTGGAACGAAGGAACCTCATGGACCATTTTCTTCACCTTCTCTTGCACATCGTCCTAGTTTATCATTTATTTTAATTCACGAGGAATGTCTGCAACATTCATATTCCATTAATTCAAATATTTATTCACTCATTTTCATTTCACATTATAACGTAAAAATTCACCATTGACGAGGTTAGTACAGGATTTTGGTTTCTGTTTTCGAAACGAGAAAGATGAAGTACATACATGTGCGCAATATCAATAAATTACTCCGCGATACGTGGTTCAATAACGATCAAATGATTTCTGTATTTCCAACGGACATAAATAAACTATGATGAAATATTTTTGAATTCAATTGTGAACAAGTATTTTCCCCAGCGGACTTCTAATATGACACGTATGTGATTTGGATGTTACCAAAATAGGAACGTGCATAGACTCGCGTAATTTCATCTCATCAAAGTTGAGGTAACCATGCAAAACTCCTCTCCACCTATCTATTTCCTTCCCTCTCTGCCCCACTCCGACACTCCTCCAAGCATTGGTTCGGAATTCATCGGTGGAACCTCATTAAACTCCAGTTGAGAATCGGACCAATGTGCATCCGGACGAGCTCATGACGCCATCCGGATATCATTGGTTGTGGCAAGGAGTTAGTAGCGAGAATGCTGGAGGATATAGAGGAGACCCGCATGCAATTCCAATCCGAATAAGCAACTCCGGCCTTCGCACTTGAGATATACGTGACGATAGACATACAGCAGGGACTATATTCAGTACATCATTCCCAATCTTATTGTCAAGGTATTGAAGTGAATGGTAATGCCATACATATAATTTGCAGCATCAATTGTTGATGACTTAATAACACGGAAAAGTGAGCATATGGCAGGGTCAGAAGATTGTTTACAAGTAAAATTGATATTCATAAGACGATAAGAGAAATGTAATTATTTATTGCTGTTCAAACTCGAATTACTGAATATTTACAGCCTTCGTCCACTTCCACATATTCATATCATTATAAACATTTGAGCAAAACTATATTGTCCACCCTTTTGAGCTTTTTGCAATGTTACGACTTGTAACTAAAGCTTTTGTTTCCGGTGGTTGGCTTCTCAGAAAATCTCGGTCAACGCGCAAGTTCCACGACACCGGACAGATTAAAACGCTGAAGCTTAAGATTAAGCTTCTTGGTAGAAGGGGAGTGAGAGAATGTGCGGCTGGAAAGTAGAGTGAGAGGAGGCACGAGATTAGAAAGGGAATTGCACGAAGCGACAGTAAAGGACGCGCCGGGAATGAAATGGGAATTTAATCCTTGCGTGTGTCGCGCTTTATAATTATCTGACAAACTTTGCGATACCAAATATATCAAATAACAGTTCAGCTCATTGCATATTCCGTGCATTAGTCCCACTTCGGAAAAAAATAAAAAACATTAGAAGCATCATGCGATGGAAAAAAAATATTATGAAGGGAGAAAAACATGAAGTTTTAATGAAGATCGCAAAACTTGTTGAGAGAGAATAGTTGAGTTCAAACATTCTTATAAACCAATCAGGTTATCGTGATAAAGATATTCAAATGTAATTTAGTGTAGCACAAATAATAAATTGATATAAAAATATTTTCCAGATTTTTATTTTCCGGAGTCCCAAAATCAATTGCCATATATCTGTTCAATAAGGTACGAGGCTCTAATTCCCTCATACATTTCATATACACTGTATCTCCGTTTCTTAAGCAACCATGTTCGATACTGTATGTAATTATAATTATGCCCGTACACCAAATACACGAATAGTCTCCAATATATGTGACAATATTGCTTTTTGCAATCGAAAGTTTTCCATACATGGGATACACGCCGTCACAAAACTTTATATGCTAACGTTTTTATTACAAAACTCGTATCTGATTTTTTATGTGTCCATTTGGAATGGCTGAGAGTATCAAATGAGAATGATAAATGACGGGAAAACGGAAATCCATACACATAGATATATACGAAGATATTTTTTTCCGAAATATGGAAAGGGCAAAATTGAAAGTAACAACGAAACGAAAACATTGATAGTATCATAAAAGAACGGGCAACCTCACATGAAAAGCACGGTAGTTGTCGTTCTCGGTTTTCAACATTATTTGGCCGTCGCACAATTGTTTTACGGTAAATGAAAGCTACGGAAACTCCACGACGGCACGGAAGTAGTGTTGTAGAGGGCGAAACGGAACGCGAGAAAACACGGGGGATGGTTTAGTTACATCGCTTATTTCATTGTTACTCTCACGCTCAATGGCGATTCGACCAACACCCTCATCTACAACCCCTTGCCCGCGTCTTTACTTACTGCCTCAACGCCTCATTGTAGCTCGAGCTGTGTCTGCTCTTGGTTTACTTCACTACTAACTCTATCGAAACTTTTCATGCCATTTGTGGATATAATTTTTTCCTATTGTTTTTTATATAGAAATATGTACATAGAATTGAACAATGTTTCGTTTAAATATTGGCTCCTTTGAATTCTCATGCGATAATAGGATTTAAGGCATAAATATAAATATGGAAATTGCGCAATAGAATGCTTTTATATGACGATGAAAAAATAGGTTTGAAAGGCACGATATGCAATGCAGAGAAACGAATTGAATCATACACAATAGCCATGAATTTCAATGCACAATTAGAGAGATGAATCCCTCAATAGCATAATATTCAGTCTCCTCTTCTGATGCTCTATTTCTGTATGGTTTTTTTTCTCTCCTGGTCTCATCTCTGGTACTTTTCTCTCTTTCACCCTGCAGGCATCGTTTTTTCAAAGATATAAATGGAGTTCGAACACATACTTCCGTAGATATTTATTTTGTGCCATATGAACATTCCTCCACCAGTAGTCTCCCTTCATTCTCATTTCACAGGAAGCTGAAATTTTATACGTACCCCCCCCCACCCCCAATTATTTTCTGAAAACATCAAATAATTAAGAATTTCTCCCGCAACTCAACTGAATAGAGGTTTATAACTAATTTGTGAGAGTATATACATCCTTCCCGCAGGATGCGAAAATAATGATATTTTAATTGCGTTCCAGTAATTCTTCATCAGTAAAATAGCTTGTATTTATATCAGATATAAATTGGGTATGAGCAATTGTATATGGTATAAACAAAAGGATGAAATTTTGAAGCAATCGACAAATATATTTGCATTCGAAAGCATTGAAGAATGAGGAGAATCTTAAATCGATTAATGGCAAAAGAACTTGTGAGTGCATTCTCGAAAGTGTTCACGCCGGACAGTAGCGTTTATACGGATAAATAAAAAAAGAGATCGGGTTGCATTATTGCGATATTTATTTTCTACATTTATGTAACGCGAGTATGAGATAAAAATTGATACAATAGAGCAATAACAACGCATCAAGTGATGATGAGTAAATATGTAAACGTGGTGATTATTATAAGAAATTTCAGATAAAAATTGTTTGGCGAAAATTGCTTGATAAGAGAACGGTGTTCAGCGGCGATGGCGGTGGCGGTGACGGTGGCAAATAATGCTGAATGAAAATAAGCTGTGGAAGCGAGTAATTAGTTCGTGCCACTAGCCACAAGCGACGGATTGGGAACGCAAGCATATACGTATGGGTATTTGTGTTGCGGACGGTTTAATGAGGTGAAGGGGTTGGTGAGCCAAATTTTAAGGGTTAAAGGGAGTACAGTGGCACGTCCAATGTCACATCTAGTGGTTGACCATCCGGAGTAAATTTTTTTTTTCATATCGTCATATTTATCTTCATTTCTCATTTTTTATATCAATTATTTTTTTCTTGCGATTTATATTGTGATTATATCATCGGGAAAGTAATGGATCGATGAAATTTATGAACGTAGTCGTAACTAATTGTTTTTAAGACGATGAAAAAATAATAATGACTATTCGAGCCTTGAAAATAATTGCGACAGATAATGATTATCTTATTAATTTTATTATTGGAGTGAAGTAAATGGTGAACCGTCATTCTAAGATTATGAAACTTAACACGTTTGATCATCTGTCTCTCCTCCCATAATGACAGCAAATCAACACGGCGCTCGATTTTTCCACAATGAATTACATATAACATTGCGAATATATGACCAAATTAAATAAGACACACATGAATTCAGAAGGATAAATTTAGAAAAAGAAATATTGTACATATCAAAATATGATTTCGTAAAAGAGAGTATTTTTATAGAAAATAACAACGATTGGCATTTCAATTTTCGCGAACAGTGAAAACGCACATATCCGAATCTAAATAATTATCTATATCGTTATTGCACCGATAAGATATGTAGTTGAATACGCACCTATCAATTGATTACATAATTTATCTCCTTATCATTATGTCAATATCTAGAAAGATCAAGTTTTTACTGCAATACCGTAAAGTGAAAATATGCACAATCGTAATAAATCTCGGAGTGTAGAGTGGTGAAGGCTCATACGGATACAACTATATGAAACACGTGTAATTAATTACATGACGGTGCGAAAAGGTAGCATATATTTCATCCAAGGACACAAATCTTACATGTACATAGACGTTAACAAATCCTGATGTCATGAATATGGATAATCGTAGAGTTGGTAGTAGAAGAAAAAATTCGAACTTATCAATTGTACGACAAAAAGATGCGGGTGGGACAATAGATATAGAATTAAAGATAGCGGAAGTAGATATGAAAGAGAATATGAAGCAATAGGAGCAATGATACGAGATCGCGCATAATAGTTATACTAACATTTACGATCAATTTCGCGACAACTATGCACACTTCACAATGGTTTCCGTTATGATAAACGACGCACCACACCATTATCGAGCACGATTACGAGCGTATATGACGCGTGCATGTAGGAATTGAACCTTCTGGTGGTACTTTGTCGACTATAAATAAATATCACGTTAGCAAATGCAGAGCCTCCAATGTGACTCGGTGACTTCAACTGTTACAACTATTGCTAGTCTATACTTTTGAATTAATCATCAATATAATCAACCAGAAAATAATCTCTGGAAATAATAATTAGTTTTATTCTAAAGCCTATTTTTTTTGTTTGTTAGAGATAAAAAAAGTGGATATTCATATAATATACAATCAGTGACGTAGAATTAATTGAAGAATTGCACGATGGCAACGTCAACGTGGTTGGACGAAAAGTTTATGGAACGTGTGATGAGACGTTCGGAAAATGATTATTCTATTCGTGTGACGAAATTATCAATAAGGCCAGCAACAAATAAGGGTGATAATTATACGAGTGATATGATCCGAGTCGGTGTTGATTTTAGTCGTCATGTGAGTGGCCAAATAATTGCGGAGAAACGATCAATTATTGTTAAGGTTGCGCTAGTAAACGATGGTTTGCATAAAGATTTGGTAAGTAATGTATATTTTTATCATCTGACCGTACAAAACAAATTAAATCGCTTTTGATATTTATATTTTCGAGAATACCTCGGCACATATTCGATGTTTGAATACATATATTTTTATCTTTTTACGAAGATCGAGCAAGCTGGAGTCTTTGATTTAGAAATAATGATGATGACGACAATATTGAAAGAAATGAATTCATTTTTGAAAGATACAAAACTCAGTGGCAATTGTCTCTTCACACAACCAAAAGATCCTCCATTATTAGTTATTGAAGATCTAGCACCATTGGGCTTTCGTATGGCCAATCGTCAAGCTGGACTTGATCTCCCACATTCTTTACTTGCTCTAAAAGCTCTTGCCAAATTTCATGCGACGTCTGTAGCAGTTTGCGAAAGCGTAAGTTTTAGTAAATTTTTTTCCCGCATCAAAGCTATAAAAATAGATATGCTCTCAATGAATAAACATTGACAAATTAACTGAACAATATTATTCATTAATACCATTCTCCTCCAGACACCAAAGTACAAAGACATGTGCCACAGGGGAATTTTCAATCCTGACGGCCCCCCAGGGGTAACGAAATTTTTCTCAACAGGAATGAAAAGTTTGGCAAAAGCAATTGAATCATGGCCAGGACTTGGTGAAATTTATTCAGGAAAATTGAGAAAAATATCTGACGTTATATGTGGCAGAGTAGCGGATTGCCAGAAACGTGATGATAATGTATTCAATGTTATTAATCATGGCGACTTTTGGGTAAATAACATGCTCTTCAAATATGATAATGATGGCAAAGTCATCGATCACATCTTTGTAAGTATATTTACAATTTCAATTCATTACCAGTCAAAACAATGAATAGTCTAACTCGAATTTCATTCAAATGTCATGGCCATATATTTATCTACCTATCAGATTATATCCATCGTCACTATTCATTTATTCACTTCATATAGAAAAGGAGGGAAAGCAACTTAAGTGGTATGAGGGTGATCTTGTCATTGGTGTCGCGAACTCAGAGTGGCATGGCAAAGAGTAATACACAGTGGATAATGTAATGAATGATAAAACTAATGCAATGTCATTGTTTCAGGTCGATTTTCAATTGTGCTTTTATGGATCGCCAGCTATTGATCTAAATTATTTTCTCAATACTAGTACGACTGAAGCAGTGTTGTGTAATAACAAAGATGAAATTATTGCAGAATATTTGGAAGAATTAACAGCAACAATGCGTAAACTCGGATGCAAAATGCATCCACCAAGTATGGCGGAATTGAAAGAAGCGATGCAAAAGTTGGAAATATATGGTTTCATATCGGCCTGCACGGTATTACCATTAGTTCTAGTTGACAAAAGTCAGGCACAAGATCTCGAAGAACTCTTGACACAGGATGAATCAACATTCAATAGTAAAGCTTATGAAAATGAGACATATCGGGTGGTAATGTCGAGAAGGCTACCCCGGTGGAATGATATGGGATTACTCGACTTATAATTTTAGTGTAGTTGTAAATTAGCACACCATCCCGAGAAGGACTTAATATGAATCAATCTCAAAATAGATGACAAAGTAGATATTATAGTCATATTAAAAGAACCATAAAACAAACATCAGATGATTTAAAATGTAACTAATTAAACGAATGTAAGTCACATGATTTACAGACATAATTATTCGATGTGATTTGGAGTGTATCCATTTGCCGAGGAAATGTCCAATAAAATATTATAATTGAGAGTGAATATTCTATGATTTCCCGAATCAAAGGTTAGTATGCGTCGCCGATTGAAAAAACCCACGTTTGAAACATCAATGAAACTATGGAATGTCATCTACGTAGAGTGCTTGACGTGTGTTTGATCCAAATGGAATGCTAAATACGACCGCAGAACGTTAAACAAAAACCATTTCCCCCATTCCCATTCATACCCCATATGTATATAATATATACATATATGTTCGTATGTATGTATACATGTGTGTATCAACGTATTTATGTACGTATGCATGGTGTACCACCTATAAATAATGTTCCTAAATATTCAACCTCAAATACCGCACCTCTATCTAGAAAAATAGAAAAACACTACACTTATTTATTCAATCTATGAGTTTCAACTATCGTAATATGAATGTAGCCCTCAGTCTTCAAGTACTGTTTGTCAATGCGAGATTCAATGATCAACAGATCGAAGTTCTAATACAACACTCGAGGAAATCAATTGGTTTACCTCACTATCTAACTTGGCTAACTCAAGCACGCAATTGTCAGAGAGTGTCCCCAAATTCAGCTGGTTGATACGCACTATGAAATGGAACGCATGATTAACTCTGAACGCTAATTAATTTCTCGATGCTAAACCGAGGACAACGGATTCGGCTTTCAATTTGACCCGGACGTGTGTTTGTTTGTACATTTGACAGAGCTTCATCCTCACCCAAAGATCTAGCTATTCATGGTGATGTGATAACAGTGCCATGGAATGGGAGGCGGCGTCAGATCGAGAGGCGGTACAACATCACAAGGAAGGTGGATGATGATACAACGTGGGTGGTTGTAGGAGACAAACGACCGGATTAATCACACCAATTGCTATCTCGAATAGCCGAAATGATGCGCTATTAATTTAATCTGGTACATCAGTTTATCGACGGTCATGCTTGATATAAACGTAGGTTTTTAACTATCACATGCATTATGTTATTGATGTGAATACTTAAAAAAAATTTGTTAGGTTCAAACGCATGTTAAATGATCAAAGGAGTATATAACATCTTTACCTACGAAATGTGCCTAAATAATATACGAAGAAAAAGAAAAATTCATCACTTATTTTTCTCGATGCAAAATATATTTGTGTCTCTACAATACAATATTTGTGTATATTGTCAAGAGTTATGTATATGAATACATATTCATATACGTATGATTCTTCACAATCGTCATTGAAATAATTGCATTTAGTGTAAGTTTAATACTCCAACAGTAATTCAGAACTTTTGTTACAACACATATACGTACAGGTATACGAAAAGGATAAAGTCACAAGAAGCGGTAATTGCTTTATGATGATGAGAAAGTAAATTTACTTCTGCTCTATTTGCATTATAGGTCCGTCTTTTTCACTTTGTCTCCATCTCACCTAGTTGGATACAAATGATATGACTTTACTCTCCTGTTTGTCAAATGTTTTATTTTCCTTTCTTGTGTGGCTTGTGACTTCGTGTGTAATCTCAGCTCCTCTTATCTTATCAGCTATATTCTACAGCTTTCGCGGATATTAGACAATATAATAAACGCATTCTTCCATGATATTCTATTAAATTGCTAATGCGCTATCTTTGTAATGATGCAAAAGATGTTGACATGAGCTGCGCGAACTTATGAGTTTTTATTTTGCACACACCCTTTTCTTAATATTTTATCCTAATATATTGTCGAGAGAAATAATTTTTGTTGCCGTATAAGTTATATGATAACAGACAGTTTTTGAACTACAGGATATGAGAAACTTGGGGTCTCTTTACTCCACAGAAAAGTGATATCATATGCGTATGATCGTATCACTATATTATTTATCTGAGAATTATTGAAAGTTGAAATTATTGTGCGAAGATTTTTGCGATACGTGATGATACGATATAAAAATTGATCCCCACATCTAATGTTACATCAGTTCTCATAAAAACAATTGTACATATAGAGTAGCTTCTGTCCCGAAAGTTCTCAAAATCAATTGGAATGGTGGTGGATGAAATTCCTCAATGTATTGGAATTTCTTTTTGATGATGAAATCAATTATATATCATCTAATTGGCTTTTCATATTTTTTTTCGATAACCACGTCCACTTTTTCCGTATGTAACTCAATAAAAAACAGTCAAAGGATCTATAGAGTGACTTCTCCCAATTGATTGAAGTCCGTGAAGCCTGACAATCCAATTATTTCAGCGCGCGAAGCACTACAAAGGTCGAGAGATATTAAAAAATGAGTGCAACAATTTATAACTCCAGAAAAAAAAATAATGAAAAAGATGAAAAATTTAATTCACTCGCTGGAATGGAATTTGGCGTGTTATTTGTGCGCAATATTTCTTGACATGAATTTGAGTTATTGCACGAAATTGAGGGGGGGCTCGAAGACATCTATGAAGATGAAGAGTGGTAGAGTGCGAGGGGATGTCCTGTCGCCTACAAGTATATATAGAAGAGCAACTAAAGGCGTTTGGGGAAACAGCTGAACACAGAAGCTCCGACAGGTCTGATAAACACCTTCATAGGTCTTCCTCCGAGGGTTTTGGGACCATAGTACATACATACATTTATATGTGGTGGTTGCCGCGCAATCACCCACTGGCATTCATAAACTACTCAGACGCTGTCGCGAACTTTACTTCAGCTCTGCGGGCGATGTTCTGATAGCGAATAATAGGAAACTATACAGTACAAGTATAATGGGTGAGAATAATGCGCTTCACGCATCGTCAAGTATGGAACATCACATTCAACGAATTGTATATTCATATTTGTCCCCGATGATGGCCTCATTTTCCATGAAATTAATGTAAATATATAATTATAAATCATGTACATATACACATATACAAACATGTCTCTCCATAATTCTATATCGACATACATAATATTAAATTTGACATGAATTCTCCATGTATCTGTTGTTGAAAAGTAAATGTTGCATAAAAATTGGCTTTCATTGTCAACTGCTTCACATTTTGGATTTATTCCAGATGTTTCCATTTCCCATCAACATCTACACACAATCAACATGTTGTGTGGTTAATAATTAGTTCCATTAATAGATTAATGGAAATGGGAATGAGAGCATAGCCTCCCTGACATCAGAGGATAAATTCGCATTCTTTATGAATAGCTTCAACGTGATGCGATAAACTTATGTCTCCATTTTATTTCCTCATAAATCCATGAACTGACGAAAGAACCATTAATAGTAATCGGTCATCAGTATGTCATAATGACGCATCAATAAATAAATATCATGCGCTAAATGTATTATGATATTATTGTTGAGTTGAATTCAATGGCGAGTGGATGGATGTATAAATTGAAATATTTTTGTTCAACTTGGAATCAAAAAAGGAATAAAATATCGCAAAAAACGTGAACACAATGATAGAGTTCACTTTCATTGTAGAATAAAAATTCTATAAACTCTTCATCCAATAAATAAAATCAATAGTGATATTGGAGTTGGCCCAATTGAGTGGTTTTAAAAAATCCTGCATTTCTGAATATCTATAAAAGCCGGAGGGATTTTTCGCGCCCCCTCTCTCTTTTTTCCTCTCACCATTTCATCCCCGATTTTGTGACGCGGCACGCGCAAAATATCTATCAATACTTGGTCGTTGCAAAATGCTTGTGCTGTCACGTGTGCAACGTTGCATCGATTTCCACCACGAGCGACAAGAGACATAGAGAGAGGGAGAGGGAGGGAGTGGGAAGAAGAGTACGGGCCAATGAGAGGAAGAAGCAGAAAGGAGTTACACTGACCTTATATCACATATATGCATATTATAAAATTTGTATGGAGAAGGATGAAATACGAGGAGAGAGAATGTTACGCAAATCATTCCCAATAGTGGCGAAAGCTCGACGGAATTGGGGCTAAGTTCTCGACTGTTGGTTCGGTTAGTTTGTATATATTTGACGCATACTTAGGAGCTGGTTCACGTTCGAAATGTGGTGAGTTTGTGAAGTGGGACAGACACTCGCGGTTTTGCGTCTACAACTCAATTGCTTCGCGATTCACCTAATCCAATACATATTCGCTTCCAGTACAACGTGGCTAACACCGCCATAGTAATCAATATCCGAAATGTATGATAATCGCAGTTGTGGTGGAAGTATGAAAAATGACAATATAAAATTCCCGACTGTCATTTTTTCGAATAAAGTCTACAACCATTTGGCTGTTACTAAACATTGGATATCCACGAGTCATCACATGTAAGATCAAATATCATGTTCGTCGACACCATAATGTTTTAATTTAATGGAGGAATGGACACAGTTTTAAATGTACATACCCATATAACAGTGATACTATAATTCATCTTATTCTATCGTGTTGAATTCAAATTTTATTCATCGGTTGTGCGTTCGTTATTTTTTGTGTTTTAATCAATTCTGAAATTCCCTTGTGGCTTCGTTAGATTAATTGTCTCACATGTCTACCCTCGGTGCAGAAATAAACAAAAACCGCAGAATACACAATGCGTGATACGGATTGCAACAGCGAGACAACATGTATATATATATATATATATATATAACATGAGAAATGCTTGCGAATCCAATTATACATTGGATTTTCATTGGACAATGCTAAAATTGTTGTGGATATGTACGTAAAATAATGTAACCATTTACACGCATACGATGGACATATTGGGGACTAGGATAGGGGAGAAAGGTAATTCGCATATGGTTACGCACATGTGAGTGAACACAAAAAAACAAAAGAAATTGTATGGTAAAGCAGAAACAGAAATTCTAATTGACTGACATAAAGTTCAGTTGGGTTTTATGTATATTCCATCATCCCTCTCGTGTATTTCCCCAAGATAAATTAAACATTTATTAACGTAATATTGCTCGTAACATGTGAATCCCTGTCTGATTTTAAATATCATCTCAAATGTGAATAGCACTCTGTAAATGTTTATTTAAGAGTATATGTGTGTATACACTCGAGCGTCATAACTCACGTTCAACAGTTACGGTCGGTTCAATCCGCAATTGGATACAGTCCAAGGGTGGCTGGGTGGCAAAGGAATGAAGAAAACTTATACTTTCTCGGTTTTCCGGTTTTTCATCCTCTCACGTTTCCCCTTCGACTCTCTTGCACTATATCTAGTACAGAAATTAATTTGAAAGCCACAGCTTCTTCCAGACCGTATCTGCATAACGTCATGATGTCAGATGCTTCGCTCTTTCAAATTCTTCATGTGCATATCTAGTAAGAATATACTCATGCATACTTTTTCGAAATTCTTTTTTTTTTTTTTTCGTAGCACTTGCTGTCCATCAGTTTTCATATTTATACTATAAATCATCTCGATACACACAATCATAAAATGTTATGTAAACCTCTCGTTTCTTTACTCTCTTTGATACAGATTTAAACTGCTATTTAAATGTCATGGTTTATGCATACCGAATATTGTATAATACAGTGAAGGAAACCATTGCAACAAGTTATATCGGGAAGAATAGTTTTGTGTATGTATTATATTGATCGCTTTATACCAATAATATTCTCAGTAGACAGTATATACTATTATTGCCTCGAGTGTTGGTCATGTTTTTTTCCATTTTCCCCGGCTTTCTCTCATTATTATTCTTTGAAACTATTCTCAGTGCATTGGATCCATCCGCATGTCTGGGTGGTGCGGTGTGGCTCCACGAACTCTTATTATTCATTGAGTCTGACATTCAGTGGCTCGAAGCTTCTCCAAAATACATGCGCTATTGTTTTATGTATAACCCATGTTTAAATTGTGCCTCTCAATTTACGTCGTATTTATTCATTATTCAGTAATTATGGATCATTAATTATTATCAAATTTTCATCTCAATAGAAGAAGAATATTCCTTTGTTAGGAAATGAGCGCTGGGAAGCGGTACAAAACAATATTGTGAGGTGCCACGATAATCCAGGGGTGTGTTCCTAATCTAAAAGAAAATTTCGATCGTGACTTGGTCACACCACGACCACACCACTATGCTGATTGCATCGCATAGTAATCTTACTTTTTATGCATGGCTCCGTGCGATTGCAAATGTTGGACTACGAGCTGAGGATGAGACGAAGAGGGTGGCGCAAAGGGGATGTGAGGGGCGTTGTGTTAACGCTCATGCGCCAAGTGCTTCTCAGCATTGATAACAGGGTCAAACACACGCTTATAATATAGTGCATGGGGTTGGAAACGTGCGACAATGGCCACAGAATTTGGTGACAATGTTTCTTACATTCGTTTATGCAATATGAAAAACACCGAGCATCATGATATATATATATATATATATATGTATTTCCCTTTACATTTATACCGGGCTGCAAATTCGTGTGGTGATAAAAGAAAGATTTCACTCAGGCAAAAATTCATGGACCATTATTAATTGTCTGCAGAAAATCCTGCTGGACTTCTAAGTAATCCATAGTGATTTGGCGTATTTTTTCCTATTTTTATCCTCACGTTTTCATCACCATCGTCCTCCTGACGATCAACTGTGAGACAAAATGTGGGCGGACAATGCTGAAAGCGTACGAGGGAAGAACGAGAGAGACAGTTGAACATAGTTATCGTGGAAAATGAGAAAAGTTTCGAAAAATTATAACGAGTAAAAAAGTATGTGTACGCTATATGCGAAAAAAAAAAATTTGCCATTACTTCTTTTATTTTGGCTTCCATTGAACAATTTTCATTCAGTGGTCGGTTATAATGTGGTCATTATTTCGCTCATTATCCTCGTTATAATTTAATTTTCCTCAACACAAATATAGTACCATCAAATATTTACTGCAATATTTTCTTTTCACTGCTTCATTATAATAACACCTCCTACAATATTCCGTATTCTGAATGAATTTTGCAACCTCATTTCACGAGATACTGAACATCCATCGCTTTGCGTCGAAGAAACATGTGCCCCAAACTCATTTACCCTTCACATAATTGATCCACTCCTGGGGAGCAATAAGAAATATTCGATAATTAGTTATCGTTTCCAATGACAAGTCGACGTTAAAAATTATTAGACGACATTTATTAAACTGCCGAAAATGAAACAGTCAAACAGCCTGAATGAAAGTGAGAAAGGGCTGAAAGTGGAGTCCGGGTGAGAGGTACAAAGGGACGGAAAAAAAAAGTGTATTCCTAGGGGAACGATATTGCAAACTGTAAATGAGACTCGGGCTCTATCATCGATCGTTGTAGAGTTGAGAAATTAAAAAAAATGAACGAGAAAAAAAAAAAAAAGAGAAAGTCACTTAATGACACTCGAGGGCAATTTTCGATTTCAATCTCGAATGTCAATCCTCATATTTGCATAATAAAAAATATCCAGTGTTGAATAGTTTTTGTGTAGACTCATCGCCGATGGTGAATATTATAGTAATAATTCAGTCTGTAATCCTCATTGAAAACTTACCGGCTTATTGGGGAAATCCACTTAATTTGATTTTTGATGCCGGCATAGTAATGCACCGTAGGCAAGAATTACATATTCTATTTTAGATATTTTTGGAGTGATCCGTTCTTGATGAAAAATCAAGTATTCAATGTTGTTTCTAATCGTTATAAGTGGATTACTACAATATTTTCAGAACTTTTATTTTTGTGAATTAATGAAAGTTGAATAGCGACATCGATTTTCTGATAATGTATCATAAAATATAACTTCATATATCATTTATAATAATTGAAACAAGGCCAGAAAAATAAAACAATTCATTCTTTAAGCACAAGTGAATTTCTTGCGCGCCTGACCATCTTTCATAGAGTTCTGATTAAATCGTAAAGCTGTAGGTATATGTATGTAGAAAACTATGTCATTCCAATTTTCTCAACGTTGAAACACAAAAGTTTCCACACGTACTCTTGTACACTGAGAGAAAAATTTAATCCACACAAGTGAATTCGGCATTGATTCAATAGAATCTGTCATTCAATAGTGCCATCGAAATATTTAATTGTTGGAATATTATATAGTTTTGAAAAAATTTATTCAAGTGAACAATATATATTTTAGTTCTACCATAATATGGTGTTCTTCATATCTTTCTCTCGTTTGCCATAATATGAGTTTTCTTTGAAAGAATAGTAGAACTTATTGATGAGAAAACCTTGAGTGTCAAGTCAAATATAAAATGAATTATGCAGAATGAAGATTTATTTGGACCAATAGTTTTTAGAATCTATGCTATCATATATGTACTTGAATCACTTCTCGACCTATGTATACAGGATGCATGGAGTGTTACTGCGATACATTTTATATTTGACAGAAGCTCATAATTAATCGAATCAACTGTTTTTTTTATTGAGTCAAATAAAAATTCTGTTAGTTAAAAAGTCGGTACAGTTAGTAAGATAACACGGGAAGTTAAATAAATCGTAAATGTGTGCCCCTGAAACGAATATGCAATTGTACAATGCGAATATGTATTTGTTTCAATAGTATTTATAGTCGAAGAAGTCGTGTGCGCCATTGAATCACTCTCTAGCTTGCATGAATGTGAAGAATATGATCTTGCTACTATTCCTTTTACATTTGGAAAAAGTTAACAACTAATCGAATAGTACATTTATTTAATTGAGTCAAATAAAAATTCTGTTAGTTAAAAAGTCGGTACAGTTAGTAAGATAACACGGGAAGTTAAATAAATCGTAAATGTGTGCCCTTGAAACCGATAGACGATTGGTGCAATTGCAATTATAGTCGAAAAGATCGTGTCTGCAATTGAATCACTTTCTGATTCACATGAATGCAAAGAACATGCTGTTGCTACTATTATTTTTACATTTGGGAAAAGTTCACAATTGATCGGATAGTTTACTTTTTTTATTGAAAAAGAATAAAACCTACGATCAATTGAACTGAACATTTATCTACTTTGAATCGATATTTAGTTCGGAGAAATTATTCGCTAACTTGTTTCTTCTTAAAATATGATTGAATAGATTTTAATATTATAATGTATTAAAGATATATATTGTTCCTGGAAAAACATATTTATTCGCAACAAAGTTTTTTTCTGTCATACAAAAATCATGTGTATTCCAGAAAACTTCGATTTGAATTGAATCAAAAAAATATACTGTTACTCCAGTTATACATTCAACTATGTGGAATGGATATGCGGTCCACACAAATTGATTTTTGCGTGAGATACAATAATCTTTTGTTGATTCAACGAATGTCTTGTTGTTTAGATTATTTGTAGGGTTATTTCAACTAAATATTCGTTCGTTCGAAACGATGATACAGTTTTTATGGCAAAAGATTAATTCACCATAAACAAATATTCGGTTGTTGTAGTACTATACTCAATCATTATCACCGTGTACATATTGTTCTTACAATGAGTTATTCAATCATATATTCAATTCATCCATACACATATTTGGTACTGTACTATCCCGATTTTTTTCCAGCGGTCCTATTTTTGTTCTCGTCCAATTTGGTTAGCTGGGGGGTGGTGTTCGTGGACTGTAGGCGCATCTGCTACCCACACCATCCGGTACACCGGCACGACGGCAAGTGTAGTAGTCCTTCTCCCAAGTGGTAGAGAATCGGGATCGCACTGTACCTACAAGAATCTATTTATTTGTTAGCAATTGTTTGAAGGATGTTACCATATTTTATTTTGTTTCAATACTTACTTTCGTTGCGAAATTTTGTGTTCCACCCGGAGAAATATTCGAAGAAAATTTGGTGCTCTGGCCGGGATTCGAACTCGGGACTTTCTGCCGACAACTCGATTGCTCTGACCACTGAGCTATACACTAGCCTGCTTCCCACGTTTGTTCGGTTCCTTCTTATATTTTGTGATTTCATATTTATTCATGAAAAAACGAATATTTCATTGTTACAACGACACATTCATTCATTCAAGCCTTTGCCAAAAAAAAAAAAATGCCAGAACTTTTTTTTTCATTGAGAAAAAGAACACTTCTTTCAATGAATCAACCTAACTGCTGAATAAAATTGAGCAATAAACGAATCGAACGAGCCGAGTCGAATTAAACCCCGAGCGTGGCTACAAGTTGAATATAAGAAACCTATCCAGATATTTCAACGATTCCATGGCAAAGGTCGTAGGGCGCTCGATTAGTGTACCCGAGGGATCGGGATCGATCCTCGGTACTTTTGTTTAAAATATATGCGAATAAATACGCACTATATTGATAGAGTCGTTTTAATTCATAGGAACACTTCTTTTTTCCTTTTCCATCGATTCCAAGGAAAACTTACTTCCGATGTTTTCAGTTCATTAACACAAGAACATTCGTTATTGAGTCAATGGAAAAACGATTGGAAACTGATTGCAATCTCATCAGTTATACAGGGGTATAATATATAGAAACGTATATTTGTGATAAATAGTTTTCCATTTGGTATCAGTAAAAACCTGTATAGACAATCATACTTCTATTGTGTGGAACAAATGCATTTGTCATTTTTCAAGTCATATACACGACTTCTTTTTCTAAATGTTTTTTTTTTAATTCAATATTCAGTTGATTCAATCGTATATAGAATTAAACTGCCTACATACAACAATAAAAAATAACTTTCGTTCAACTGCTTCATTTCTGTGCCAAAATCACATAATTACTCTGAACAACTCCGCCAATCAATTTGATCAGGAATTTGAATTTTTTCAATAAAGTATTTATACTTTTATAGCGATAAAAAATGAGCTCGAACAGTCAATAATCAAAGTTTTCAAATGAACGAAATAACTGATTGATCCGATGAAAATATTTTACTTGAGTCTAACAAAAATCGCGATGCAATCTGGCTGCAGCAATGTATTTAGTTCAACCATGTATAATAAGAATTTCTAATAGAATATTAACTTCCACGAGTAAGAAGATTCAAGACTAAATTATTTGTTTTTAATTCCATATTTTGTCAATGTAATCGTATATATAATTGAACTGCATACATACAACAATAAAAAATCATTTTCGTTCAACTGCTTCGCTTACTTGCCGAAATCACATAATTACTCTGAACAACTCCGCCAGTCAATTTGATCAAGAATTTGAAGTTTTTCAATAAAGTGTTTATACTTTTATAGCAATAGAAAATGAGCTCGAACAGTCAATAATCAAAGTTTTCAAATGAACGAAATAATTGATTGATCCGATGAAAACATTTTACTTGAGTCTAACAAAAGTCGCGATGCAATCTGACTCCACCAATATATTTAGTTCAACCATGTATAATTAGAATTTCCAATAGAATATTAACTTCAATCGAGTAATAAGATTCAAGACTAAATAATTTGGTTTGAATACCATATTTTGTTAATGTAATCGTATATATAATTGAACTGCATACATACAACAATAAAAAATCATTTTCGTTCGACTGCTTCGCTTACTTGCCGAAATCACATAATTACTCTGAACAACTCCGCCAGTCAATTTGATCAAGAATTTGAAGTTTTTCAATAAAGTGTTTATACTTTTATAGCAATGGAAAATGAGCTCGAACAGTCAATAATCAAAGTTTTCAAATGAACGAAATAATTGATTGATCCGATGAAAACATTTTACTTGAGTCTAACAAAAGTCGCGATGCAATCTGACTGCACCAATGTATTTAGTTCAACCATGTATAATTAGAATTTCTAATAGAATATTAACTTCAATCGAGTAATAAGATTCAAGACTAAATAATTTGTTTTGAATACCATATTTTGTTAATGTAATCGTATATATAATTGAACTGCATACATACCACAATAAAAAATCATTTTCGTTCAACTGCTTCGTTTACTTGCCGAAATCACATAATTACTCTGAACAACTCCGCCAATCAATTTGATCCAGAATTTGAATTTCTTCGATCAAAAGTTTATACTTTTATAACAATAAGAAATGGGCTTAAACAATCAATAGCTGAAGTTATCAAATTAACGAAATGAATGATTAATCCGATAAAAGCATTACTTGGGACTAACAAAAGTCGCAATGAAATCTTACCGCAGCAATTCAGTTAATTCAATCATCTAGATGTAGTCTTTCTAATAAAATATTAATTCATATTGAGTACGTAGATTCAAGACGGAATTTTTTTTTTGAGAATAAAATATTGTATGGGCTCAATAGCATATATTCTTCAGTCAATGAAATATATAGTTCAATTGAATAAAAAAACCAAAATTATTATGCTTTTGAAAACAATGACAGTATTGTTGAGCTACGCATATATTTACTTCAGCTGAAAATATTACAGTTGAATTAATGGAATATATTCCAATAACATCAATTTTATTGAATCAACATTTTTTTTTTCTCAGTGTACATACACCAGAGCGTCGCACGCATCATCAACTTGAAAGAGAAGAAAATTACATACAAAAAGCAAAGATAGGAAAATGGAAAACAAGGGATGGGTGATTGTTTCCATCGTTTCATTGTCATTTCTTGTACTCACTCACAGTCCGTATCACATCCCCAGCCCCTACATCACCACCATTACGTCAAGTATGTACAATTATATCCCGGTAGGATTCTCATCACGACTATATATCTCCGCCATCATGCGCTTCAAATGTCCCATCAGTGATCTTGCGTGATCATCCACGTCAGTTGCTGAATCATCATATGCTTTAAACTAATCTCTAGTATATTCATGATGAAAAAAAGTTGAATCCTCTAAATTTCATAGACACATCTGATACCATGTGTTTACTTGAATTTCCCATTATTCCATATGCGTGTTCGATTCAATGCACTTGCGAAGATTTCGTATTTATGATGACTAATGGCAAGCTGTATATATAGTCGACACAAAACGGCTCGTATATAGGCTAACATATGATTGAGCACAATGAGAGGAATGTAGGATAAAATGCGGTGGCATTCACTATTTCATTCTTTCAATCCATATGTTATGGATAAATGAAAACATTGGATATATAATATTATATGTTTACATATATTTTCATCAGAACAAGAACAGAGGTGGAGTTATCTTACTTTTGTCAACGTTTTCCTCCATCTAAAATTAGTTACCCAATCTGTTTTATAATCATTATATAGTTGTCTTGGGGGGGGGGGGGGGGGGGGGGGGGGGGGGGGTATTGAAATTTTCCACTCACCAGCGCTCTTCACTGTTGGCGAAGCTGACGGTTCAGCGCGTAGTATTTGCGTACCACCAAGTACCACCAATACTATTCGCAGTCGTATCGTCATGATGTATGACTTCTCGATCCGTCGCAGACCGCTCTATTAATGATCAATTTCCACAGTGCTCCATGTGTGTCATCCACAATCTGTTTGGAAAATAGGTAAGATTATTAAACACTGATACACAAATACATTGGAAAAATATCTAGTCGAAATGGAACATAAATACAAATGAGAACTGGTCTGCTGAAATCAATAGCTGTGCTTTGAATTACGGGACAAATGGAAACCACACATACACACATTCGTACGTTTGACTAACGAAAAACCAGGTCACCGATGGAGGTTCCTTCGTAACACTTCTCAATAACTTTACTGCCTCTGGTAGACGCGTTACCACCCCATGCAATGTCTCACAATATAAGCTACTATGAACAACCCCTTTTATCAGGAAAATACAGAAAGTGGTAATGATAAAAATCAAATCAACAATGTAGATATGACAAGGCGAAAAAATATTCAAGTAAAACTCTTTGATAATAAAAAATAAAAAGTGTATTCTGGATTAATTTTGAATACGAAAGTTATTGCTTGTCACCGCCCTCTTCCCTCTGCTCTTATATCTCTTCAAACATGAAACCAACCCCCCATACAATATAAAGTAGGATCGACTTCAAACGGACTTGGTGAATGGTGGGCGTTGGTTTATATTGCAAAACGCTCTTAAAACCAGACAAGGTTGGAACATTATCTTGCATCTTCCATTCTACGAATCTGCTTGTGGTCCTCCCTAAAAGAGGATACACCACCATTCCACTATTCTACCCCGCATTCTCGCAGGCATGTTGAGAGAATGAGACAAGGCTTTTTGGATAGCATGAACCCAGCCATTGGGTGGACGTAGGCAACGGTCTATCTTGCGAGCACCAAAAGCCTTCCCTCATACTTTCACCCACAAACTCGTCGTCGTCGTTTCTCAACCCAACCCCCTTCGGCCAAGAACCATCCCTATTCTTGAGCAGGTTCTCTCGTGTGCGATGCGACCCTCATCCACACAGATCCTTTACTCAAGTGCCGAGGCAACATTCGCCCCGGACCACATCGTTCGCGATAAGCCCCCGAAGAGATGAAGCTTCCGTACCATTCCTTTTTTTTTTTTGTTTCTTTGCAAGAAAGAAAATTTCTTTTCCCTTCATTTTCTTTTTGGTGCTTCTTTTTTTTCCTCTGGTATTCATCACCCCTCACTCTATTCCATTGGGCCGAATCTATTTTCAGTTCCCCAATGTCTCATTTGGGTTTCTCTGTTCAGTCGGTTCCGAATCGATGACGCAGTATTAATTTGAAATAAATTGTCGCACACCTAAATGTGACAAAATTGACCGTTTCCTTCGACCTTTTTCTTATCTGGATACGTTACTGTGCATTTTTTTGTTCCGCCACAAGAAATAATACCGAAAGAATGTATTGACCAAAATCGGATATTGAGAAAAAAAAACAAAACAATATTACGCTAGTAAATTTTTTCCATTGCTGGATATATTCTTTTGTAAATCTTTGTGAGCCAACATTTTAATGATACAACCTATTCCTTCGTCCTCTTTACGGAGGAACAACTTTATTCTCTGGAAAACGTTCAATTGCCCAGCTTGTTTACTTCAAACCGGGTGGGGAAACAGTCAAAGACAGAGAGGAGAGAATAGCGGGCAAAGGAGAGAAAAAAGGACACAAGGAAGTAGGTAAGGACTTCTATCAAGCTATCTTGTACATCACACTCGGCAAATAAAAGTCTCCGTCTCTCCTATCTTTCTCACTCATCCTACTCTTCACCCTCCAACGAACAAGATTCCCAATTGGAAAACCTCCCGACGAGTAAACCGGCGTCTCCAAAGATCTAATTGCGTAGCTCGTTGTTACAGATGACAAAGGATTATTTCCCTCCATCAACATTGTAATATATATATTTTTCCTTTTTTCCTTTTTTCCTCAACTCCCGCATTTCTTACTCACTACAAATAATTCTCCATTAATTACACTGTAATATTAAACTGGCTGTCCAATACAGACATACAGACTCCTCTATAGTTGCGTATTCCAATTACGCTGGATATTCCCACTATGTGCACATTAATGTATCTTAGGAGCATCCGATGCTCCGTCTGATAGTCGATCATTAATTATCAATAAACATGTCCAATATTCAAAATTCAAATCCTCAGATCATTTAAGACAGGAAAATAATTTTCCTGTCTTCACCATCACTGAATTCAAATATATGGAAACTGACATTGCAGTCAAATTTTTCGTGACTATACAGAAGTGAACGTCGAAAAAAAAACGTAATTTATGTAAAGCTGGGCAGAAGAGAGGTACACAATATATATATATAAAAAATAATATGTAAACGTAATAGAGAATGTAATGGATAATTGATGGGTCAAATTATTGCCTGCAGCTAATCATACCCAATCATACGATTTCGATGTCAATTTTGAAATATATACATTCATGCATACAGATATGTTGATGCAACAGCCATTAATTGGCGGGAGACCTCTTCACTAACGCCTGGAATATTGAGAAATGCTCTCAGTCTCTCTCTTCAACCCTCACACGTCTTTGCACGTAAGCGACCATTGTCCATATAGTCATGAGCGAATGACGGCTTTTGCTTGAGGCTCTGCCAGATCGTACGTCACTAATGGGCCATGGGACCTCGACTGCAGATGTCTAGTAGAAATGACAAATGCAGCGATTGGCTGTCGAGCCAGGTCTATGAGATTGCACGATATCATCTGAAGGCACGTTTACGTATATATATATGTGCGCGTTTGCCTATAATATGGTACCACCCTCTTTCCCCTTTCCCTTCTCTTTCTATTAGGCACATCTGTCCCCACAATATATATCCAATCTCGAATCTTTAAAGTGTTTAACCCATCGGATATATGATTTGTCGGTGATTTCCAATTAATTTTTTTAGCGATGAACCGCCATACCTATCACGAATTCCTTTTTGATCGACCTGGAAAATCTTTGCGTATGACTTTTTATTTTCACATCTATTGTATATTAGTGAAAATGACACGAAGGAAGAAAAATTATTGCAATCCATGTCACACAATTTTGATTTAACCGCGTCACTGTCAGTTCGCATCTTGATAAATGTTGTTGACTGTTATTCAACGCTAGCCGAAATTTCGGCGTACTCCGTCTCAACTTCCCCCAAGATCATTTCTGAATACTATACTTTGAATTCAATAAAACAAGTTCAACGATGAGTTATGAACGAAAATGAGAAAGAAAAAAAAATAATTCCATTTATTAAATCGTGAATCGAGTGGCTGATTTAGTGGAGCGTGAATTAAACTCGCGTTGCTCGTTATGACAGGACTTGCTCGTTACATCAAAACTTGCTGGTTGTATGAACTCCTCATTAGTATCAGCATTATCGATATACCCACGAGAGCATGAAAGAACTCTTCCACAGCCTCAATGTTTGCATAACTCTCTTTATGCCCCGGCTGGGTAAAACAATTTATTGTGAATAAATGAAAGAAAAATAAAGAGTAATTATGCAAATAGAAGATCCAGAAAATAGAATCTGAATCGGAATAAAGTTTATTTATACACGAGATTCTTTTTTATTTTTCTTTTCTTCTTACTTTTTTTCTGTTTGCTCTTCAGGGAATATAGATATCTCAACGGTATAATTGTCGAAGAGCGGTGTAGATAGGCGAAGGGACAAAAGGTCAGAATAACTGATGCCCGTGAGGATCTTTCCCACGTTTTTTTTTCCCCTTTTTTCCTTTTTTACCAAATATTTCTTCTTTGTCTTATCCGATTATTCTCACACTTTCCTACAGAACTTTTTTTACTTACGTATCATCCAAAACTTCTCTCACATCATTATTCAACGAGATGTACGTTTTTTTTTCTTCGTTATATATTTAAATGTGTTTTTGATATACATCGTGGTATCACGTAAAAATTTATACATAAATATGTTTCTGGAGGGGGCGAAAATGGTACGATGATATATCCCGCAAGCGTCTATTATATACACTTGAGTAGTTTCATCTTCCTTTTCACTCGTGCGGTTGACCAAAAGTAATCCATACGATCGCCAACGAGGGATGACCGCAGATTTTCTCGGATAAAAGACTAGACGATTATTTTATCGCCGTTATGAGACTTTATATGATGACCTAAAGTGAAGAAAGAGACGAAAGAGGGTGAAGATAATGCCGAACGCAAACTCATACTATATCTAATGATATTTATCGACTATTTATCGAATCATCTGATAGATTTATCCATTTTTTCTCCCACTTTGCATTTTTACTATGTCACTTGAATTATCGTTCGTCTATAACTATTCATATACATTCATGTGCGAATCCGCTAATACATGCACTTCTCGCGGAAAAAAAAAAATCGGAGATATATATGATAACTTGATGCGTGATGGAGGTTGTGCAGATTTAGCGAGGGTGCTGCAACAGGAAAGGAGTGTGGGAGACACCATGAATAAAAAAAGCAAGTGACGGAGGTTACGCTACGCGCGCGCATAATATAATGACGAGCGTGTTCCGCGCTGAATACTATGTAATTCATTTTTTATGTCGAGTGGAATGGCAAAACGCTATGCTTGTTAGCTATGGTATATTCAACATAACAGGCATAATAGATAACTTGGCAAAAAGAGTACCCTATGTATTGAAAAAAAAAAAAAAATGCATTGAAGTAATTGAAAAATTATAACGACTAGACACTTTTTTATTTACAAAAAAGTTGTGAACCCTCACCTTTACCCTAAAAGATAAATTAACTTTTTTAATGTATGTATATCAAACATCCGATGAAGTTCCAAGCGGATGACACGCTCATGAAATACTACGAGACATATAAAGTACGAAGGGAAGAGAAAGGGTGTAAGAAAGAGCAAACGCGAGTAGAGTTAAAAAGAGAACGAGTATTTCCTTGGAGGCATTAAAATTCCTTCGTCGGCATCAAGTCACCAACTTGATTAATCTTCGTGTTTCCGCCGTCACAGAAAAGCCCCGAGACCTGACTATACACCCCTATATAATAAATGTATATGTACATACATATATGTACCTATATATGCAAGGTGAAATTTTTGCACGAATTTTTAATTCATCAATTGAATTATTTTCACATTGTATTGTTGTAAGGGTAGAGAATACGTGGAATCGAGAAACGATGAGCAACTTCATCCTATTATAAAATAACTGTCACCCATAACCACCCCAAGTCAATTTCGTTCCATCGATGAAGGGGCGGATATTCATGTCAAGATGGGATGATACTTGGTGATATTCTCAAACTCAGACCAACTGAAATCGACATGAATAAAAACGCCGAAAGACAATTGAAACGAGGGTTTTGTATTCATATACGTACATGTAGGGGTGAGAATATATATACAGACAACGAATGACGAAAGAGTGACAATGAGGATATAAAAAATACCTACATATATTGGTGTGTATAAACGAAAATAAAACGAGTATATGAACAAACAATGGAGTACCGTTTAATAGAAATTCAACACCCGATTTATTTTTCCATCCCCTATTTTCATCCCTCAAAATTGCTACATACACAGTGAAAGTACATCGCTTCATCCTTTTTACTACTACAAAATATGAATTTTCAAAAGTATCAATTGCAAGTGATAAATTTTCATTTATTGCATTAAAAGGAATAACATGAAGATTTATGTTAATTATGAGTTTCGATCTTTTATATTTTTCTAGATCAGTAAAATTCGGTAGTAATAAACATATATATGTGTGCATTGGTGTATATGTGACTTGCACCGGATAATTGGCAATTTCATGGTGAAATGAGGGATGAGGAGAGTGAAGAAGGGAGAGAGGAAGATGAGGAGAAAGCGCGAGGGAGTGAAAACATAAAACTTTATATTGGGTATTGTTATATGAAATTGGTGCTGTCCCAATTATGCTACGAGGCACTCACTCTCGTGGATGAAACGATTTGCCAGCACTCTCTTTTCCTCCCTCTTAAACTCCGCCTGACACTCACCCCCCACACTTTTATTAACACTCGATATTTTTTCGCGCGTAGTTTCAGCTCATTCTACACTGAATTTTTCCCCGATATTTCTTTTATACGTTATATATTTGGTGTTATTTTCCCTTCTCTTCCTATTACGTTCAATATAATTCACACAATTCAAAATTCATGATGTTCGAGGGATTCGTGTTGTCGCTTGCGCGTATCCATTAATGATGTCGAAGCAACAATGACATTTGGAAGTAGCATTGCGGATGATCAACGACAATAACTTGCACTTTTTATTCCTCCCCGCGATAATTCATTGTCAAGTCATTTGGTAAAACCTCTGTTTGTTTTATTATTATTTTCTTTTCAATTTGCACAATAAAATTCACTACGCGAGATAAATAAACTAATTTTTTTTCCACTCCGCATTTAATGAATCAAAATATTTATATTAATTGAGTGCACATCCATTTGATGAATTATTCTCATTCAAATCCCTTCCATACTATCAAACGCGCGTACGCACACACACACACTCACACACACACATACACACACACCATTGAGTCACGAGTCCTTTAAACATTTACGTTTTTTTCAATACTCATTCACCGGTTTAAAATTTCCGCACTCCTAACTCTTATAGAATGCCACACAAAATTATTCTGTTTTCTTTATTAGTTTTATTCGAAAATCGAAATATTGAAACTATCAAAAAAAAAAATGAAAATACATTCTCTAACACATTGAATCGTTGAGAAAAAAAAAAAATGTATTTCAAGTGGAAAAAAAAAAATTCCTTCTGATCCCTACATTCAATTAATAAATAAAAGAATACTTTTCTCTTATCATTTCAATATTGGTACAATCTCTATTGATAGTAGTAACTAGCCCTTGTCAGCGCACGACACGCTGAAACTACCACCAAGAATGCTGAGGTCGTACTGACGGTGCGTCACCACTGGCGCTGCAATCGCTACGTCGAGCTATAGAAGCATCCCTTTTCCACCCCGCCAACAACACTCTCTCGCCACTCTCCCCCAAAGCCACAACTTCAATCCCCTTTACCCACCTAAAACTCAACCCCTTGATGATGGTATCTCTTTCAATATAACTACATATATATGGTCAATGTCCGCGCCAGAATACATTCTTAGACGATTGAGAGCCCAACACCAAACTCCCATCAGCAATGACCGAATAGGGATGGAATAGAATTTTGTGGTAATTTTACATTTATTTTAATTTTTCTTTCGAGATTAATTTTTTCACTATCTACATGTCCAACAATTTGGAATCTCTGACGTTGCTGCTGTAGTAGAATACAGAGAAATATAGGATACAACAATTTCCTTTTTATTCAGAATCACTAACCGTTGAAGAATTCTCGTGGAGACAATGGAAATCGATCGATGACAATTTTCATCGACAAATCTGAAGGACAAGAGCGAGTAATGTGTACATACAAGTGTTGGAAATAAAAGATGGGGGGTGAAACAGGGGGTTGTCGTTCTACGCATGGACAAACTGTTCTTCCACACTAATATCGATTGTCTTGTACACGCGATACAGAAGTTCAAGTATGTGTCTCTTCGTTATTACACATCGAACAGTGATTATTTATACAAAGTAATGAGCCCTTAGGAGCTTTCATCACTTGAGAAAGATTCCAACTCTTTATCATCTTACAAACGCTTCGTATATACACACACACACACACATTCCCTCACAATTTTCCACACTCTCCCAAAATCTCTCTCTTATTTTTTCGCTCCTTCATGCCTTATCTTACTTCCGTACAGTGCGAGGATGAATGTAATCTCAAAATCGTACGGATAACCCTGAGGAATATATATATATGTATTTACACCAATCCGTACGATATTTAATCGCAAGCAATATCTTAGATTTTCGTGTTTGCAATGCAAGCATTGAGAGAAAATAAATATTTTCAAAAAATTTAGTGATACATCAAGTGAGCTCTAACGTTATAAGACATTTCAGGATGAATGAGAAAACTTTGGATCTTTATGTTCAAACTTTTGACCTCGTTCATTCGTCAAAATAATATGTACATCCATTACATTATTGCTGGACATTTGAACGGATTGAATAAAAATTGCAGAGCACATTCGCTTTTATCAAATTCTCTCATATCAATGTATAAAGAGTATACAAATGCATAAAAGTATGTGAACGAATCTAATACTGAATCGTTGCACGTCAACTTTTCCGTGACTCTATATGAACGCGCGGGGAGAAGGTGAACGAGTGAGATAGAGGATGAGATCGCAAAGATAGAAAGAGAGAGTTAACATCGAATTAAACTTTGAAGATACAACTTTATAACGTTTTATTGGGTGATCCCAAAGATGCAGAGGGTATATAGACAGTAGTTAACTTGAAGTGAATGCTCAGCGGTATCATAGTCGAAAGTGATGGGCACAATGCTGTATATATATGAATGTGATGGAATATATATATATATGTGTGTGTTATGTAACTATATGAGGGCGAGAGCTAATGCCAGTTAGGACGCTAAGCTACATTCTCAATAACAATACGAACATAACCTGATGGTGGGCGCGCGCGCGTCCAGATTCGCTACATTATCGTTTCTTCTACTTAATCCCCCATTATACACTCCATCGCTTCTACGACCCTCCACCTATCATCCTCAATCGTCCCACACCCCACATGCCATTTACAATTGTTTTAATATTGTTCCACGCACAAACACGTGCCACTAGCGAAAATAAACTTTATTCTTTTTTATTTGTATAATGGCTGCTTTAATTTTTTATCGGTGAAGATATATTTTTGTTGTACGAATAGATGAAATTGGCTGCAGAAATCGTCGCGTGAAAAAATTTATGGTAAAAGAATATAGATATATAGCGATCGTTGGGGTGTTTGTTGTTAGTGGAAGCATGTTTGTTTTTTATTTATTGTCCTTTTTTTTTTTTTTGAGACCCTGAAACAATGAAAGACCAACTATATATTCCTGTACATATATATACATGTGCCCGACGAGATATAACGTTCAACCTGCCAGAGACGTCAACGTGGCTCTCTGGTACTACACAGCAATTCCTATCTGTACACCCGCCATCCCCCACAGCCCTCTCTCAACTTATACATACTCTGGTGAATTGCGACGCGTGGACATCCGGGTGCGCGTATTTCCTCTCGCTACATTCTCTCCAACCGTATATAAATGTATAGGTGAAAAGTAGGAGAGAAAAAGCTTGAAATGGAAGAGAACATAGTATAGGACCAATTTCCAATATCTGATATCGCGTTTTAATTAACTTAGTTTCACGGAGCCAACCTGCCAATTTTTCTCACGCTTCTGTATATATACCTATTCTCACGTACTATATCTATGAGCATACATGTAGGAGTGGCTGTCTCGTTCATTTGGAGAAACGAGGGCGAAAGACGATAGGATGAGTGAATTGAAAAAAAAAAAAAAAAAAATTCATTCACTTTTCTCCGATCCTTTTCATGATCGCTTACGTCGCATCGCACCACCATCTCTCATTGCACTTTGCCGGAAACGCTTTTTCAAATACCAAATTTCACACCCAAGAGGCTTATATAAATGCAATGAAAAAAAAAAAACAAAAAACACAAATACCGGAAAAAAGTGGTGAATTAGTTCTAAAATCATTGATCTTGTGGTAAACGTCCAAAATTTTGTATAATTATATCTGGAAATGTAGCATGAATGATTAGACAATTGTCCAACATTAAATCGTAAAACATTATTTCCGACTTGCAATTTTGCAATCGAAATACCCGTACAATAGTTGAGTGGATTGCGCACGCGAGATCGTCATAAATCAACACCGAGTAAGTT
Source organism: Zele albiditarsus (assembly GCA_958496275.1). Taxonomy (NCBI): domain Eukaryota; kingdom Metazoa; phylum Arthropoda; class Insecta; order Hymenoptera; family Braconidae; genus Zele; species Zele albiditarsus. The sequence continues at coordinate 11,445,034 of OY292413.1, read as the reverse complement.
AAAAGCTAAAAACGTGAATGTATATATTGACATTGCACAGGAGCAGAACATTTGTAGTAACGTTGCCAGCTGGGTATAGGTTGGGTAGTAGCGAACGTTATGTAGACGAAAGGATGGTCATATATAGAGCCTCTCGAATTGAACATTGATTCATACATATATGAAAGGTACATATAGATATATCGACAAAGTATAAACACATATAAAAGAATCGACAAATGTCACCGATTACCACATTCAATTGAAGAGCACTCGAGAAAATTACGTGACATGCGAAACCCCATCATGTACGTCTCTAAACACTTTCTTTTGGACATACTCTATCCGAGAACGACGGCGAAGAGTTTCGATATACCGTGCTGAAGATGTAATCTCACAGGGAGGATGATAGTATCAAAGAATGTTGAGACACAAAGACACATAGACGGTTCATCTTGGAATGATTTCAACACATATTTCAACAACGGACTTCGTGGCAAATCACTCATAATTGCTGTCATAGCTGGTGGTCAAAGGTACCATAATCGATAAAACTATACATTAACAGTGAAATTTCGTACAGACTGTTGATGTCGATAGCTTATATATCTGTATAAATATACTTTCTCACTTTGTCGCCTCGAATTAACGCCTCCGGGACATAGTCCGATTATTCCCGGAATTGTTTCGTTCAATTTAGCGTCTATTGTTCACAGAATAAGACAATCGGGTGGATTAAGGTGGTCACACAGTGGTATCAAGGTATTTTGCGCAGACTATCCTGAATACTAAATTTTCACCGAATATTCTTCAGTATTGATTTTTGGAAATACTACAGTGTATGGAGAAAACACCGCTATGCATAAATTGAAAATTGAAAAAAAGAACAGATTGTCAATTGATAACAATAATCAAATTTGCTACATTCTTTTCCTATACCTAGTAGAATTCATATTTCACTACCAATGCATATGGGGCGTCAGTGAACGAACCCAAGGACTTAACACACTCCACACATGTAGATAGATATTTCTGTAATCAATGACATTCGGTCGTAACCTCAGACTAGTCCAGACACAAGACAATTATGTTCCGGAGGAGAAGGCGCAACAACCTTCCACTCGCTTCATAGCAAACCTCGGCCTTCTCACTATGTCCATCACTTCGACTTTCTCACGCCCCTTACGTTCCAACTCATTCTCTCTCTCTCTCTGCTCTATCTATGTCACTCTCCTTCTAGTCTTTTCTAAGTATCCGCTATAGAAAACTGTCGCGCGGGATTTCCGACGTCTAACTAGGTAAAATAATTGGACCAGTCCAACCGGCAGTGGCATTGAAAGACCACAACTTTTCATCTCCGTCATTCTTCATCCTATTTTTTTTCGCTCTTGCGAAAACCCTCTCTCGCTCGATCTCATCCCCTTTCTACTTCATTGCCACTCTGGCCTGCATCGTTCTCTTCCACCCAATTTAACGGTTTCTTTCTTCATATTTGAAAAAAAAAAAAAAAATTATCTTTGTTTCTATTCCATTTTTATGTATTTTTTTTTTTTTTTTCTGATCACGCTCCCACGTTCATTTCACTCGACTTCGCCGCGCAACCAACAATTTCAACGTCAATTATTATTTCAAAAAACTTTTCTCTAAATTTATTTCGTTATACCCCTTCATCCCCGTTTCCCAACTCCACCTCGAAACCTTATTCCCTTTTCCACCCATCACATGCCAAAAAGCAGAAAGTTCACGATGGTGCACAAGTTACCGGGAGAGGGAAAAAAAATTCTTTCTCTCTTTTAACACGCTTTCTTTCTGTCTCACTCACTGCCACAATTGTATCACAACCCCGTTACACGCCAAATATCTCTTCTCCACCTTCATGAATAACTATCGTTTTTTATTTTTATTTCCTAGATATGTGTAGAAAACATGATACAAAAATTCTAGATCTGTTTTCCTTTCAAACCCTCAAAGCTTCACACACACACACACACACACACATATATATATATATATCCATCGCTCGTATAACTTTCGAGCAGACCATTACTCAACGCTTATTATTATTTCAGATTATTTGAAGGAAAGATAAAAATGAAGGAATATATAAATAAGGGAGTTTATTGAATATAGAGGGGGGAAATGAGTGAATTCCCCCAATAAAAATTTATTTACGAACGAAATTCATCAAAACCAATCCCAACCAAATATATTATTTATCCAAAATATAAAGACTCGCCCAGGATATTATTGAAGAGCGTTGTCAGTGGATGTGAGTTCCGAGGATGAGGATGTCGTTCCTTACATAACTCATGGCATCATATTCTCCTCTCACTCTCTCTTTCTCTCTGCCATTTTCTCCTGCCCCCTCCTCCACTCAAAACCATCTCACCCTTCACGTCTTTGGAATGCTCACGAAATCCGTCGCTTGCACCACCGCCTTGCCAACCGCCCGAGTCAGCCATTCCCACTGGTGCCGGATGCTGTAGATGGTGATATTCTCCTCTCTCCTCACCACCCACAATATACTCTCCCATCTGCCCCTTCGCCCCCCCCCCCCCCCCCTCCTCTCCCTTTGCCATCATCCCACCCTCAAATCCACTACCGGTTTTCAGACGGATATATGTATAGTACCCCAGTTCCACACCACACGCTATCTATACACATTTCAATAACAATAACAAGCCAGCCGCTTCACAACGTAGTTGTGCCATTTCATCCCTCGCACTGTCTCACTCTTACTCATTCTCTATAAATGGCTATATGACTGCCAACTATTAAATTTTGTTCGTTTTCCAAATGCTTGTATGCAGTGTACAAGCGTAAAGACAGCGTAAGAGCGAAGTGATTAGATGGGTAGATGTTAGGAAAATTGGATATGGGGCTGGTAAACCTGAAATTCAAAACATTTCGCAAGCACTGCAACACATGGCATATTCCAACACAAGTATGTGTTTATATATGAATTGGGTGAGTATGAAAATGAACAAAATGAAATTGCGATATAATTATCTCTGGATATGTGAAAAAAATATCACTAAGAAGAAACTGATTTGTAATGAAAAATAGCTATAAAAAACATAATCGAAACGCAACTGTGACCCGGTAATCAATCTAGCCCCATAATGTGTTTAAAGGGTGATATAAGAGCATTCCGAATATAATTATACTGTGAAATTATCACAAATTATTGGACAAAGAAGTATGAGCGTGGGGGAAAAGAAGAAAAATGGATGAGAATTCCAATTAATATTTCAAACAGAGGCGCCTTTCGCCATATAACCTCACTTGTATGCTTCATTATTTTTTCCCCGCCATAGTTATATCCTCGTATATTTTGGTTTACGTGTATAAAAATACACATGTATGTATATGATGTGTGCGACCAATTTCCACAACCACGAGTTCACTGAGTCGTCGTTATTCACGTAGCGTTTTGCCTCCGTTGAAGTTGAAATTAAATTCACTTTCAATGTCTTTATATATATATATATATATATAATATATAAGTTTGTGTGTATATGTGAATGTTCCAATTAATTTTCCTCATCGTGCATTGCGAAATTATTCTCCATATATTGCACATTTTTTTTCTAATTACTAAACCAAAAAGTTTGAGCACCTGTCGCATTCAAAATAAAATTTTGCAGATATACATGAGAAAAAAAGACATTAAAAATAAATGAATAAATAGAAAAGAATATCGTATCGAATTTATAGATTTTTTGTTCGTCCTCCAATTTTCAAATGGGGTCAGCTATGTCAACGTGAATGAGTGAATTTGTTTTTTTGGACGAATCGTATTTAAAGCTGTTCATACTTTTAATTTCAAACAGCATATGGCGAATTCTATTATTATCATTATTATTATCATTGACTTGTTTTTTTTTTGTAAGATTTTACTTTATATTTGCTTTTCATCGGAACGTGCGGACGAGTGGAGCGGACAAGGGACGAAAAAATACGCAAAAATCCCGCAGGTTGATGATAGCGCGTAAAAAAAGAATGGTACATGTACATATATCTATTCGAAACGATCAATTTTCACCCGTCAGACTCCATTCACCGATCACTCTCGTGCCACTTCGTTTGAGCGAACAATCGGTTGGTCTCTAACCATCCACCACTGTACAAACCTCGTCATCATATATATGTCTCATCTATAATTCTAATTTGTGCAATAGTAAATATGGAAGAGCCATAGAATGTTTGGAAATTGGATATATTTTCATGTATTTATGTCGAAAATAAGAATATTTTCGATATATTTCATCGAGTGATAAATATTTATTCCTGGCTCATGTGCGACTTCAAACGTCATAGACATCAGGCAAAAAAATCATGAAACAGTATATACAGTTTTATATTGCCAATTACACGCTTTATTACTCTAATACAATTGAAAATGTTGAAACATTTCAGCGATAAGAATGATTAATTGTGGAATCTACATTGTATATAATACCCACCGTCAGTCAATCAATATTGAATTCGAAATGAATAAACACGACGCTTTTATCAATAATTAATATTGTATGGTAATTATTATTTTAGAGTAAGTACACAAACTGCCAATCAAATGCTCGTTAATTACCCGGTGCCATATTAAATTTCTTGTGAGCTATACATCAATTGCCATAGCATCTCTCGTTCCATAGCATTTCTATGCTATGAATGGGCGCATATTTCGAATTCAAATCGTATTTTGATCAATTTCCCATCGCGTATTTATTTGCATATCAAAGTCATTAATGTCCAAATAACTCGTCACTTGTGATATGACATGATAATTTAATGGAGTATTTCATATAGATGAACATTAGCCACGTTATATCATACGATTTCCTATAAGTCAAATATTATATTTAAGTATTCAATATGCAAAAATAAGTATTTGAAAATTCAGTGGAGAAGATGATATTATAGATTTTATTTTCATCTCAAATTCCTATTAAATCATATGAATATATAAATATATATATAGGGATATGCCTACAAAAGAATGAGGCGAGGAGAAAAATATCCTTGGAACTCAATGTGAGAAAAGCAACCAAGTGCATAAGAAAAATAACAAGCACAAAACAGTCTCCACTGTTGGAGCATCACTTCCTATACCAACAACTTCTCTTTATCCGCTTCCTTTATACCCGGATATAGCCAAGCAATGTTGAACCAACCCAAACTTACCTCCAAGTTTATATTCTCGATAATTTCACATATTTATTGCCACCCCAACGAGTCTCAACCATTATTTGAAAATATCCCGCAATGCAAGATGCATCATCTTCACAGAGGAAATAAATGGAAAAACGAAAACGATATGAAACAAATAGAAAATATTAAAAAAAAAAAGAAAAAAGGATGCTTGAAATAATATCAGACACTTCATTCTATAACGCAGCAATACATCTTGAGCACATGGACGAAGCCATTTAAACACTTGAAACCCTCACCATATGGCAACACACAGGAGTGTCGGAAATGATGCGATAGTTGGGTTAAAGGGGAGTTGGCGCGTTTGGAATAGATGCACTACGATGTAATCGAATTTTCGGGTCAAAGGGGCATATACGCCGATGCTATTACCTTACACACATTGAACCTCCTCACCGTTGAGGGAAGGGTGAACTGATACAGGAATTGCCCAAGGCACACGATTGCTCTGCTTCTTCCCCAGCGAAACAAGCCCGATCCCCTTTGCATCCCCTATTTCACTATGTACACACATAAATATACATATAAACACACGAACACACACACACACACGTGTTTTGCTGTTCAAATTAAATTCAGCCAAACGCCATTGATTTAAAGTGCAGTGTTACAATGAGTAATTAATTTATTCCACTCAATATCATTTAGTTCAATTTATCGAATTAAAATGAAAGCGAAGATAGGACCTTCAATAGCATAAACGGATGAAATGTTTCCACCTTTTTTTGTTCTCGGCGTGGAAGTTACGTAGATTGATATGACAATTAAATGATGAAATGGTCTGTGATAATGAGTAAATGTGTGTTAAGTCGTTACAACCACCATTAAATTTTTTTTTCAGGGTCATCATCGCGAACTATCACAACGAATAATTGGTCCAAATAAAAGTTCACCGTGTGTATCGTGTAATTTATTTGAACAAATTTCATCTGTAATATTGAATTGGTACTTTTTTTTTTCTTTCTGTTTTGTAGGATCAGTTCGTGAATATTCATGTACATATTTATAGTATCTCGTTAAATGATATGGGTGTATTTATTTTTTTTTATATTCTGACAGCGATAAACGTGCTTCATCCTCACGTAAAATAACCAATAAACTGTATATGGGTATACAGACATGACTCAATACACTCGTACTTATCTTTAGTTATCAAAATATCAACTCGATCACGTTATGTCGCAAATTCTTATTGATTTATACATAACGGAAAAGAAAAAGGATGTTATAAAATAAACATATATGGAAGTAAATAAAAATGCAATTGAGAATTGAGTGAATTGGTGTAGCAAAAAGAAATCAGCAACGAGACGTCTTCATGATACTATATTGCACTTATTCGACTGCAAATCCAATGTCCTATTTGTGCCAATGTTGACGATAGTAATGATGCAAACTCACACTGCAGTTTGTATTTCGCCAAAAATTTCGCGTCGTTTGCATTTTTGTTTATGTGACAACTGAATCTTTGTCAAAAATATCGATCCAAACTGAAGCAACAGCTCTAATTACATACAATGAAACAAAAAATATGTACTCCATTGAACAGGAGCATAAATACGAGAGAAAAAATGTGTTACGATAATTTATTTTATTGACATTCCAAAATGAGGACACGCGACACTTCACCCTCGTTACTCTACGTATCCTGCGTCATACATTCTCGAGTTTTAGCTAAATTCCCGTCACCCACCTCCACCAAAACTTCGCTTGATTCACCCGCCGTTAGGGGTTGGCTATTAGTTTGACGTAATGACGTCATTAACTAGTACGAGATCACATGATCGCGGGCAAGAGGGAGGCAGTGTGGTGGTATACGGTCCAAGTGTGAGTGATATTAGAGGTGTTGGTAACATATTAATATTTCCCGGCCGAGTGAAGCCCCTCATCCGACACTTTAACCTGTTATAGCATTCAGATGAGGCCTATATGAGTTTAGATTGTACATTGTTAAATGATGGTAGACATATTAATATCATGTCACCACTATAAAAAATATCACGAGCGAAAACCTGAATAAATAATTAGTTTCTTATATATATATATATAGTCGTTTCTCATTTTTATTCTATATAAATTCTGTATTTATTTTTATCCTGCTGCTCGCACTTTTTTCCACTGTGAACAACGTCACATACAATATGGCGTTTCGTGATATATAGTGGAGAAAATCGAGTGACCATCAATGCGGATGATACGCTTTGTGACGGGGTGGATTTTAAAGCTGAAGCAGCGCGCAGAATCCAGTCCAGATCTCTGGGACTCACAAATGTGTGTGAAAATGTATATAAATCCACGCAGTGAATGAGAAAGAGAGGGAAAATTCGGAAGAGGAATAGAGAGAGAGAGAGAGAGAGAGAGAGAGAGAGAGAGAGGTAGAGAGGGTGAGATAGAGAGATGGAGCGCCAGTGAGGTGACCATTGGAAGTTCATAACCTCCAACAGGACACATGGAACGAGGATGAGAGGTTTTACTGGATCGCGGTGGGAGTTGGATGATGGTGGGTGGGGAATGAATGGCACAGGATTTATTTTCTGGATCGCTGGAGATCGTCATTCGAACGGACGGACGCCACTAGAATCCCTTAACGGCAGCCTGGCCATTCCCAATGGCAAAGAGTCGACGTCAGTTTCGCGCGCACTCATTCACTCGCTTACTCACTTTTCCTCTTTCACTTCTGTATAGACATCAACTCTGTACATACATACATACATGTATATTGATTTTCTCTCGAGTATACACTGCCAGTGCATTCATTCTATATCCAATACTGAATGTCTTTTCATACTCGCTGGGAAACATCAATAGTCTTTCATAAATGCATGTACATATAAGAACTCGAAACTCGTACCTTTGCATTTCACATTTTTTATTTATCTTTTCCTCAAACTCAAGTTCACGTTTGTATCGTCACTGCACTCTACTGTTGGCCATTTCATCTTGCTCTACAGGTGGCTAGTTTAAACCTACGTTTCTCTCTCCCACTTTCAACTCTCCCTTGATTTACGGTTAACCTCACCTTTCCCTCAAAGTTTAAAGTTCGAACCGCAATAGATAAACAGAGAGTCCATTGCAGGTGTGATGCATCAGAGTTTCCAGCAGTGATTGCTGGCTCGACATTGATGTTCTGTATTAAATTCTGTGAAGTTTCGTATTACAACGGCTTGTATATGTGTTGTCGATATACATGGGATATACAAGTTTTCATTATTCACAAAGCATAAATAGCACCATTCAGGATGTGAACAAACGTTCAATCAACAGTATAAACCAAAATTCTGTTCCCCATGAGTGACATACATACACTGTTGTATATCCGACACATTTTCCGAACTGTATATGTGCAACAGACGATATTGCTCGTTTGTGAATTCACACGATTTTATTCTTCACTACGTGTTTGTTTATCACAATCAAACTCGAATAATATGATGGTGGAATATGGTTGAGTATATATGTAGACCAAATAACAACGCAATATAATATGCGATATTGACGTTATGAAATTGGAATTTCAGTGCACGACGCCGAGTTATATTTTTCAACATCATTGTACAATATAAATTGAGCAACTACCTACATAAATGTTGAGGATTTATATCATTATCATCATCAGTAGTGGTAAATTGCGTAATGTATAATTGCGAGGAAAAAAAATAAACACGATAAAATAACGGCTATCCAATCACATCCACATAACATGAACTATCGAATCAAATTGAATCTCGCCATCCCATCAATGCCTGGAATGAACTCGATACAGTTCATTGCGATGACGAGAGCACTCGCGTAACGCCACCACGTTCCACCATGTACAAAGTATGTTCAAACAACAATCACGCAATACAACAAGACTATTCATCAGGTCATCCCGGACTCACGAAACGAAAAGATGTTATTGTATCAATGATGTGAGTATTCGCTTAGTGATCGCGAGAGAGGAAGAGTAATATAGTTAGCGAGTGAGGGGGGAAGGGAGAGTGGAAAATTGAATTTCGGTATATTTTATCATCATTATACATACAGTCATTTAGAACTAAACTATTATTACAAAAAGTAAATGAACAATCTTTGAATTGGTGATCACTATATTTGGCGATATTAAAAAGAGAAGATGACTATGAAAGCAACCGATGATGTTTCACAACCGAATGAGTCGCCAGGCATTAATGTACTGCAAAAAGTTTCAGTATAAAATGTGTAAAATTCTTATTGCATACCGTATAAAGATTGACTCGAGACAGATTTGATAGCAATGAGTTGAAAATCTAGTCCAAGGAACTACAACGCACGTTGAAGCGCCCACTTACCCCCCTTTAATCCATTTTCCACTTCAAACATCGTGCTTGAAAAAGGAGAATAGAAGAGAGTAGTGGAGACGTTGAAGGAAGACGATGGGTTTGGGTTATGTACATATATATACAATATAGTACAGTATATAAGGGATGGTTTGCTTGCGTCGAGTGGCTCTTCTCGTAACAAGGTGAACCAACCCCTGGAGGGTACAAACCGATCGTCGTCTCACCGTGGAATTTCTCACATCAACCCCTTCAACACCTTGGGACACACGCCAAACGCCTTTCGAAATTCTATTTGAAGCGTGTGCTCGCGTCACAAGTCGTACTAACACATACCGACACGATCGCATCGTGCCTATACTTCACCTTTTTTACCTTTCATCCAAAGCTACTACCCCTTCGAGTCTGCCCCGGTGCTTTTATCTAGGATTGTTCCCACGTATATATAAGATTTAAGGTGAAATACGGAACTGGCTCGACACGCGACATTATACCAGTGTATTTTCGCATGTATGTATGCATGCATGTATGTATGTATAAGACCTTCCTTCCTTCCTTCCTTCCGTGTGTGCCTACATTCAACCCTCTTCTCACCTATTCTTACTGTCATTATATTCACGTCACGAAGTCGTGTCGTCTACATTACCAACCATACAGTCATTAATCGTCTCTGTTGGGGCGGAAGTGGAAAAGGTTTTCCATGGAATATTCGAATGAATTGGTAGTATGCTCAGTGGTGGAAATGGCAAAAAAAAAAAAAGAAAAATGGTGAAACCCCTGATGTGTCGTGAAGGAATTGGTTGAACTCTAGTTTCTGTTGTTCTGTTTCTTATTATTATTTTTATTTTTTCCAAGTATCGGAGTGGAATTTTGGAAAATGGAGTTTGTTTAAGTAGACTCAAATTTTTGCCACTTGTGAATATAATTTTCCCACAATTCTTACAAAAAAAAAAAAAACGAGTTTCAAAATCTTTATTGATTTATCTAACCCTAAACATTCCAGAGATAAAAATTTAAGAAACAAGATTAATTTTTCAGATCGTCACGCAGGATTTTCCCCTGATGACAATATGTATATGCTGATTCGCATCATGCATACTCTCGAGATATGACCCGAAAATTATTGAAGAAATTTGCAAACTCGACGGGTTCCGTTTTTATTATTTATTTATTTATTTTTTTTTTTTCGTTGATTTTTTTCGAGAATGGGAATCACACCAAAGACATTTTTTTCCCAGTTCATACGAAATCAGGAAAGAAAATGAACGAGGGAGAGCAGGTGCGCTCAATTTTTTTGTTCTGCAAGGCGAAGGTTGAAAAGGATGAAGAAGGGTAAAGAGAGGGGACTGAATTTTCCTCCAGTTATATCAAAGTTAGCTATCCAGCGGAAGAAAGTTATCTTGACGAGATTGAGAGAAAAGAGTCGTACTTGAAATAAAAAAGCAAAGAAACACATGAAATATTATAAAAGGAGTCAAACCAACACATTGAATACTTTTTTCAGTCCACCACGAGATTTCTATACTTTCCATCATCTCTCACAATACAAAGTCCCAATTTTATTCTATCATTCAATTTCTTTTAATGTCCTTTTATCGATAATCCTGATATGACAGTCCATTGATTTCTAAGCGACACATATCTCTTTCACTTCCCCTCCTGCTTCCATTCCCTATTTTATCGCCCCCTCTCCTTTGCTCACTCGCTCTTTTATTCTCCTTCCCCTCGCTAAAACTGATGGCATTATCATAATCGTCATTTTTATTATCGTAAAAATATCCAGTCCAATCTCCCGCCAAAAACTCCAATCCCTGAAATCGCATTTAACCATCACCATCGTCCCTCTATACCGTTAATATTTCTCTTCGCTCTAGAATGGTGTGGCAGATATTATCGAATCGGAACACGTGATGGCAATACTCGATGAGCAACTCGTCCAATCGATTCGTTAGCCGTAAACGAGAGCAATAGAGATAAAGAAACAAAAAAAAAAAAGGGTCGCATTTCAAACCCATCACATTCGTCGCGCCAATTTTCTTTTTTCGTTCTATTTTTTTTTTTTTTTTTTCACCCCCATATGAATATCAAACGCGTGTTCTTCATTGATGGATTTTTCCACCGACTCATTCAATGCTTTATTCCCACTCATTCTTCTCTCTGCTTCATTTCCATTTTATTTTTTTTTTTTTCATCCGATAAAAATCGAATATTAATTTTTGTATCAGTTTTTTATTTATTGTTCATTCAATTTCTGTCAAATCCCCATCAATAGTGAATTATTACGTGGTGGGAATTGAGCACTATCAATGTGTCGATGCTATTGTCACGCCTGGAATCCAACTCCCGTGAACACATATACACGACAACATCCGCACACACATGACACTTTATCCATAGTATCACATATATAGTATTCTCTTCTCCAGTACCGTATGGTAACTATGGGCACCCCTGGACCGCAATCTGCATTCCGTTACCTAATTGTCGTAACACAGAAATGGGATTTATATATATGTATATCATATATATCTAGCTATATATATATATATATATATATATATAGGTAGATATATGTGTTTGCGGGTCACTGCACATAGGGGTGGGATAAGTGGCGACCGGAAGGGTCTCGATGCCCTGCCCCTGATAACTCGAACACAGAGCAACAGAGAGAGACTGTAGAACTTGCCAATGTTCTATATCGATAATATATACTGCGGTGGAAATTAGCGTCGCTTCAATTGTTTCACGACAAAAATAATTCCCATGCAGTCAAACACAGCACTATCGTATAAAACGAGAAGTTCATTCCCTAATAAGGAAGTTAAATTACGATGGTTATATACACTGAACAATGTAGACTATTGAGGGTTATTATTATATGTGGATATCGTTATTGAATATCACAAATGGTTATGACAAGTGAAGAGATTATCATTAACATTACCAAATCACCAGGACGTCTTTGTGAGAGGCTAAACTTTTTTCATAAATATTACAACGGTGTAATCCGTATAGAATGCCGTACGCCGTTGCAATTGCAATCATACTGCAGAAGGGAGGATGATCAGGGTGCGCGCCAAGTACAGTAGAAGATGTATAAAATGGTGTAAAGTGGATTACACGACCGTTTGACTTCAATCACACGATTCATCAAGGAGATTGTCATCACTTTCTGATTGTACACATGTTTATATATGTATGTATGGTATCCCCATTGCCTCCTACGTTACAAAGGCACCGCAAACATCGTTGGAAGGCGAGGCAACAGTAGTATCCTCTGGATAGTGGCCGGTGAATCATTGGACCAGCAGCATTTCATGAAATGCATTGCGACATGGAAACACTTCCCCGTGCCCCTGCTCGTCACCATCGGCCAACAAACCTCCGTCCACCCCGCTGCGTCACGGTTTAGTCAGCCCCCAAATGCCCAAATCCGCGTTAATGCCCTAATGGACGGTGCGGTTAATTGATATGTGTTACTACAATTGCACAAATAGCACAATGAATAATAGTCATATTACATCATAAATAGATTGCTAAAATGCATCAATAATAAAAATATATTATTCAGATACATTCGAAATTTTCAATTTCAATTTCAATTCCGCCAGTTCAAGGTAAAATAAATAAAGTCCAATGGATTTTTTATTATTTTCGCGCCTTTTTATTTTCATTTTTTATGTCTCCTTTCTATTCTTTCTATCTCGCCTTCACTCCCGTCATTGCCATTTACCGCCATATTATATAGTATAGAACGAGGCACTTTCACACGATCGCAAATAGCAGTGAGAGAAAGAAAAAAAAAAAATAGAGAAAGAGTGCCATAAACGTTTTCTTCACCGTACGCCAGTGACAGAAGCGTACAGAATGGCAGCGATGGGCGCTAGTGTCGCGCACAAAATTTATACCGTATAACTAAACGAGCTTGCAGTGAGCACGTTAAAATTGAGGCTTGTCGGTGATTCACTCGCTGTTGGGGCCGAGAAAAAATACGAGAGAGAACATTCGGAAAAATCTTTAGTCTTTTTGGCAAAATGGTAATAAAAAATATATATATAAAAAAAAAAAGAGGAAAATAAAATGGAGAAAAAAAAAAAAATTGGTGAGAAAAGGGGAGTGAAAGATATAGGGAATGTGAGCGTCGTCTAAGTCGATTTCACGATGTTGAGGGAAAGAAGATGGAAAATGTCCCGAGGACATCAATATTTTTGTCAAGGAAAAAAACAAGCCTGTGGATGAGAATTTTAGTTTAACGGTCGATTTTACCATATATGTATATAAAGGTATGGATGTATATATGAATACCTTGGACATTTGGCAATTCTAAGAGAATGACATTCAAATTTAGAGTCCTTTATATCTGCTCATCTTCACTATTATACTCTTTCTTTTTTTTTCTATTCTTATTATTATATCAATGTAAAAATGTATTATTGAAGGTAAATGTAGAAAGAATCTGATTAAAGGTAGAATTGAATAATTGCCCGCTCACAAGGAGTCTCTACGATAATAAGAGATATATGGTAAAAACCAACACATAATTTTGTGTGCCTTAAATAAGTCAATTCTATGAGTATGAAATCATGTAAATATATTTATTTATTTGATGGGTATATGAAAACGAATATTTATCACGGGATGTGCCATTATTCTTGACCGACGCAAATTGGCCCTTCATCATCATGTCAAAACGTGGATGAAACGAAACTGAAGAATACTTTTCGAGTTTTATATTTTTGTTTACGTAGTATGACGAAAATTGATCTAGAAGTTTACTCGAAGTTAGCTCGCGTGTTTGGAGTTATTATCTAGTAACTCTGGTGTGTACATAACAACTATTATGTATGTGTGTATGTTAACCCAAACTTTGGAGTAAATTAAGATGGTTCTTGTAGAATTTGTACAATCGAATATCGTCGTGACCGCATCGCGTGACTAGACTACTAAATTTAAAAACAAATTTTTCCATTCTCTCACAATAATTTCACCAAAATATCAATTTCATATTCACCTATAAACATACATATTACATCAGACATTCACAAAAGACTCGATAAAACAAAACTATTTCCCGTACCCATCGTGTCTATTCTTTTTTTTATTCCTTTAAGACTTTTTTGGCTCTCTAACTTTGTTCTCTGGATATCGTGTGTTCGTACATACACACGAATATATATATATATATATACATGCATGGAAAAGAGAAAGGTTGTGAGGATGCAGGAGGATATAGAGGACGAGCCCAAGAGGATCGACGTGAAAAGTTTTCCAGCTTTGCTTCTATTCGCTCGGCAGCCTGGAAACGTTGACTCCCTTTATGGCGTCTTTAAAACTCAGCGATACGATTTTACTTGGTTGCTTGCTGCCTTCGTCATTTTTATACTCATATATATATATATATAATTTTTTTTCTCCCATTCACTCACATACTTCCTCTCACTCTTATTTTCTTCGCATTCTCTCCGTTCTCTCAACTCCTCTAACGCGATTCACATTATTTTTTTTTTATACTCCACGTTCCAACAGCCGTATGCGAATGGAAGAGCAAAGTTTTGCAATGACTTTTGTCAATTTCATGCGTCTCACCATCTCATTCTCATTTTTACTCTCTCTCACTCCCTCTCAACCCTCACAACGTTCACAACGCTCGCTTGAACGCACTAGAGTTCGGCATCACAGAACGACGTCATCTTGACTGGTCACACGTGTGCGCTTTATTTTGCACAATCGATTTTGTACCTCAGTTCTTCACTATTGCATTGTATACATAAATATTATATATATATACATATTATGGTTGTGAATTATATTTTGCTCGTCACATGTCAAAAACGTCGTTATAGCACTCTATATAACTCGCAACATCGCATTTTCTTCTCTACTCACCCTCAATTTCATTGCTTCACTTTGGACGCACCCGCACGTCACTAACAAAAAACTTCACGAATAACTTTACATATATATATATATATATATATATACATAGATATATGGCTTTCTGTGTTAAAAAATGTCGGAAGTCAACGGAGAGATGTTTGTAAAATTGTAATGTAAATATAATCCAGCAAAACGGGTTTGCTCTAATGAACAGCACCAAGTACACACCTGCGGTGGTTTTGCCAGTTAAAAACAACATTGTGTTAGCCGCATAACTTTAATGTGGAAAAAAAATGGAAATTATTATTGTTTTAGCCACGGTAAGTCAATGATATACGTACAATAACAATATTCATCGCAATAAAATTGAACAGAATTAATGTGTCCATCTAGTATTACTTATCTACCACATTATCACGACTATGAATATTTTCATATGTAATCAAGGTATTGATTAGAAAGATATGTATGAGTGCATGTTCGAGAGTGCGAAAGAATGTATAACCCAAATCGTGAATAACAGAAAAACGATGATGAAGAAGAATGAGAAGGCCAAGTGTGAGAACAAGAAAGGAAAACGAACGTTCTCAATCTTCCGTTCTCGCTCTCGCTTCCGCGTTTGAAGCTTGGAGCAGCGTAGATAACACTTCTTATCCCATGGGACTTCGCTAGCGACCCCAATCTCAAGTCAGATATTGTTCCGAGCTTCGGAAAGCTCAAAAGAACTCGTGAAGACATTCCCCCAGATCTACGATTCGATGTTTTATTCCAACCTCGTATATGTCTGGTGTCATTCCTATATATAGCTCACGGTTTTTTTTTTTTTCTTCTTTTTTTCATCCCGCGCTCAATCGCACACAATAACGTCGGGATAGAAAAAAAAATTTCTATCTCTTATTTATAAGAATATATATAAATGTATGTGTATATTGGAAAATTTATTTTGTGATAAGAAAGCAGGATTTATAAGGTGAAGCTTCTTTTCCAAAATAGAAGTAACGCATATCCTGGACAGGAAGAGTTATCATTATGGTTACGAAAAATATAAGTGACAAGTTTGTGTACAACTTGGAGGATCACTTATATGCAAGATACACCGACGAGCTTCTCCCCCTTTTACTCGCTTCGGCGCTCGCTTTTCCTATCACAACAAATTGCCTCGCGGCAATGCCAGCGTGAAACCCGAAGTTACTACTCAACTCGATGCGCAACCTGCCAACAGACTTATTAACTTGAAACATAAATCAAAAAAAAAAAAACAAGAATTTTTCTCATCGCTGTTTTTTACCATTAAAAAAAAATCGTACAATTTTATTTGAACAAAGCGTTATAATACTAAGAGTCAATACTTGACAACGAGGGAAAAGTAATAAATGGTTGAATAAATACTGTGGACTTTGGTAACAAACAAAGTGTCGATTTTCGTGTCACCCTTCGCCCACTCTAATTATATTCCTTGCGGTATTTTTTCTCCATTATGTACGTATATATATATATATATATATATATATATGGATGAGATTGTGACCATAAAAACGTATGTAGGGAGGTTTTAGTTCACTCAACCATACATATACAAATCTCAATGTTAATTCAATTGACAGTGCTCGTAAAATAAACCATCCAATATAACAATAAAATCAATTTTCCTAAAAGCCTCCGACACATTATTTTCAACTGGAACCTGTATATCTTTCATCGGAAACATGTATAATTACAATTTAATTATTCAAATTTCCGTATATACACAATATATATACACATATATATATATATATATGAACTTTCAAATTGTTTTGAAAGTATGGCTACGAAATTCATTCACCGGCAGCTGTTTATTTCGGCCGATAATTTTCCAATGGACGCTCGATGATAAGCTACCACCCAAGTAATCAACTAACGTTCTGGTTAGCAACTGTGGCTCTATCCGCGTATATACATATACATTGTCGTCCGATACCGGAATCCCAACTGTAATCCTGGGGCATAGTGGAAGCGCAACCGACCCACACGTGACTATGGGTGCAGAGAGCACAGCCGTCGGCCATATTGAAACGGAAACACATACAAAGCGACGAGATAGGGGGAGGGCGGGGATGAGAGAGAGGTAGATTGGAGAGAGCTGAGAGCGGAGAGAGAACAACGTTGACAGCAGAGATTAGAGAATTACTGCGAGCCAATAACCGTTAAAGAGAACGACCGACAGTGTGCCGATGGTACTGATGACGATGTCGACGAAGGTGAGAGGTAACAGAGAGTTCTATCACCACAAACCCAACCCAATATCCAACCACCGCTGGCAACATATATAAATGACTATGTGGCTTCAAACGGCCCCCTAATATTAAACATCATCATTGAAACGGCCCGCGACCAATGACGTCGGCGCACACAAGCTACCATTGAGTTAGCTCGTACATCATAATTTAAAAGCACATGCCACTATGAGCAAACTGCCCGGCCAAAACGGATTAAAATCATGTGAAGATTTGTATTGTGAGGGGTATAGGCAATTACTCTGAGGATTTTTCATTTCTATTTTTTTATTTCTCTCCAAGCTTGACTGATAGTTATGGATTAAAGAGACGCTCCGATAAGTACGATGGATTTATAAAAATGCCTGAAGTAAGATGATACAAAGAGTGACAAATGTGCAGTGTCACATAAACTTTCTTCAGCCCACCACAGTAATTTTTTTTTGTAATACCAATAACTTTAAAACACTAATTGGCAACAGGATTTTTCGAAACGATCTCAGCTAATATCTCGCGTTTATATGTCAATGTAAATGTTAAAATACCATTATCGATTCGAAAATAATCGGAGCAAGTACAGGTCACAAAAGCTGAGAGTGTTTAGTCTCGATCGAAGAACCGGATTACCGCGTTATCTCATGATAGGATGACAGTTTTCAGGGGTGGTGGTGGCGAAGGGATAAACGACAATGGTGTATAAAGAGGAAAGGAGAAAGAGGGTGAATGAGAGAGCAATGACGATGAGGTGGGTGTGAATAAGAAGAGGCTGGCACTAAAGGCAAGCGACTCGAGGGTACTCTAAAGTCTCAAGCACTTTGCCTTCAAGATGGCGTGACGTAGCTTCCGGTTGCGAATGCAGTTATGCCTAGAGGATGAGCGAGAGGATAAAACCAGGAAACAGGCAAGGAGAATGAAGATGAGGCGAGAGAAGTGTAGTGATTATGTAGTAAAAAAAAATATGAAAAAGTGTCTAGACATATACCAAAATAACTATTATTATGCATTGTTAAAAAAATGTAGAAATCTCATCGATTTATGCAGGCGATTATTGGTCGCTCTACACAATTCTTTAACGAGTTGAACTTCCATTCTATCTCACCTATATTGACCTTTTTATTTTTTCCTTCTCTTTTTCTTTTTCTTTTCATGTCTTCCACTCATCCGCACCTCTTTTCAGCCAACCACCCTTAATAACGTTTGAAAATATAGACCACCAACATCCCACAGGACTACGAACTTTCCAATAATGCGAAAGTAGTTAATAATTTTCGTTTGGACAGTATCATTATATAGATAACTTGCGGCAGTTCAATATGACTAGGCAGACTTTTTAGTTTTAGCACGTAGTAATAAATGCATTAATAGCTGGCGAGTGTGTTGCACCCGCACAAGTTTTTAATTGAATCTATATTTATATAGAATATCATGTTATACATGTATACATAAATATATGATATTACCGTTGACACGAAAATTGTTGGAAACAATTTAATATGCCGCTCAATAAACGAAATTCAATAATAGATGTTCGAAATTCCAAAGTGCTGTTTTACTTCCTATTATTATAGCTTTTTATATCATAATAAAATTTTTTCGTCCCATTGAGATTAAATTTCAATAGTTATATCGAAATATAAATAAAATGATAATATTTATGTTTTTTATCTATTTGAAATGTATGAAAAAAGGTCCATCTTCCCATCAGCTCATCTTCTGCCTCGTCCATTACGTAGCAAAAAAAAATCCATTTCATTCCCCTCATCTATACATCAGGCTTATCGGCAACCATGAATACTCCTTAACGTCAAGGATTTTTATCGCGGCAAATTCACACAACACATCTCAAACCAATGTCGATAACGATTCTCGTATATTATTTTTATGTCCATTTCTATAAATTTTATTCCATCGTTTTTTTTCTTTATATTTTTTGTTACTCCAAAGAAAAATTGAAGTGAAAGGACGTCTAACAATAGGGTGACGTGAGAGTTTGAATATGGTGGAAGAGAGACATGAAGTAGAAACGAAATATATATTTTTCTTTTGGGAAGGTTGGCACCAGAGTAAAGTGTATCAGAGATGTGACCAGTTGCGACGTCGAAACACTAACATACGTACATTTATATATGTGTATTCCATACAAATGCAAACCAAACCGAGCATATACACATAGACATGGGAATTGGAAGAGAGAAAAGGTTCATAGAAATCCTACATGTCGATCTGGAATAAAGCAGGATTGTAAGTGGAGTGTTCAGGCACGTAGGGAATAAAAGCAAGAGACGAGAAACGAAGAGTAAGAGGAAAAATCGAGTGAGTATACTGGAGGGACAGTATCGAAGTGTATTGAAAAGTGGTGTTGGGAATAAAGAGGGAAAAAGAGACAAAGTAAAGAGAAAGAGAAAAAGGAAAATGTGTACATGTGCGCGGTCAGATGTGTAGCAGCACAAGTGCACGTATATATAGAGTCTATACTTGAAATTGAACGCCAAGAGAGAGCATTGAATTCTATATCAAACCATCCCACTTATCTAACCACGAAGCCTTGTGATTGAAAAATTGCTGAACGGCATCCGTTCTTCTTAGGTTATACGGTGCAATCAATTGGCAATATATATATTGATTTTCAACCAATACTTCAATTTCGCAAATCACCATTTCCAATAATTGAACATAAACAAAAATGATAACTAAAAAAAATATCTGTATTGAAGATGTAAAGTATATTTTCATTTAGTCACAGTTAATGGAAAATATTAGCTTTTTCTGCATGGTAAAATGAATTTTGATGAAATGAATATGAATTCGTATTTATGAAGAATGAAAACCATCCAGCACTGGCGAACATAAAAACGCCAACAGAAACACTGACTGATTCATATTAATCAGATATAAACTTTCGTCTCTCCATGTAATTTCATCCAAATCAAATGATTTTCTTCCTGTTTCCATTCCTCATACTATATTCCAATTGTGTGGATTGGTACGAATTGATAATTCTATCGAGCGCTTCGACAGAGTGGCTGGAACTGCGGCCTAGGTGAGTGGTCCCTATAGAGACACACCATGGGACTTCAAGTGTAATAGGACGGTGGTAAATGGCAACGGTTCACCCGGGAATATCGTCGTGGTCGTATACGCATCAGAGAGCACAGATAGAGAGGGAGACGGAGTTTAAGCGCGAGAGAGGGAGGGAATAGAGGATGCTCTCTAGCATCAACAGACGCAACTGAAACCCTCTGATATGTTAACGACGTTACAAACCACTGCGCACATGGTGAAGCTACCGAGAACCTTTGCATATATTGACCATATATACCAATACTCTGTAAGATATTTCGTTTGCAAATGAGTCACAAACCCAAAAGCTTGGAGAATATCTGATGATCAAAAGCTTCAACTATAATAATTCAATTTCATCAACAAACAATATGTATTTCGCTTGCAAAACAACAAAACAGCTGTACACACATCAAGAAACTATAATTTCCCTTCATAAGTTGTGAGTTCTATATTATTCAATAAACACTCGAACTATTCTCATGGATGGCGTGTGTGACAGCAATACTATCATGAATCACGTGATAGCGACAAACAACAACCTAGTGTCCTGTCACTCGGGATAGTGGGTAACGCAACTTCCCCAGCATCACGTGTACACTACATCTGTATATACGATACACTGGCACCCCGTCAGTATCGTCTCTGCAAACAGTCACACCATCCCTCGCTCTCAACAGCAGCAGCAACAGCGGTAGTAGTAGTGGGTGGTCGTCGTGGGGATGGTGGTTGTAGTCGTAGTAGCAGTAGCAGTAGTAGTAGTAGTAGTGGTAGTAGTCGAACTAGTAATGACAGTAGTAGTAGTGGTAGTAGTAGCTGCAGTGGTAGTGGTGGTCGTAGTAGTAGTTACCGAGCTGTGGGCTCGTTTGTGTTGCAAAGCCACGGAAACAAGGGATGAAAGGAGGAGTGTTCAATGCTGGGTATTGTTAATCAATGTAAATATTTGGCTTATCCCTCCTGCAATGAACCGCGCCGTGTCCCGATGTCTCGGAGGCATAGCTCTATACTTTCTTCTTCCACTTCCCTCTCCAATCCACTTCATCATAATTGTCATCAGTCTGCTACGAATATTCAACAGGGATTTATCAAAAAATAGAGAGGTGTACAATTAATTGATAACATCTGTTTGGATATATATCGTCAGAATAATGACCATACTGTTTAGATATTATTGAGCAGTAAATTGCAAACAACTGGAAGGGTCGGAAATCAGCAATAGACAGAGGGATGGGTGATCGCGGTGACATTGCGACACGCTAAAGGCGGATCCAGCTCATTTAACCATTGCGTTGTGCCAGATAACAGGATACCAACCTCTATCACCAGCAAAACTGTATACGTAAGGGAATACTGCGTACATATTGTCGTGGAATTGAAGAAACGAATTGCTGTATAAGATGGACGATGTGGAAAAATATCTGGGTAATAATTAATTTGACTTCACTCATCTTAGTGGAAAAAGTCTGATTGTGATTATGTGTAAACATATATGATTGTAGATAAAAATACACAATTATTCTTTGGGATTATAAAAATCTATTTCAACTCCCGTAATATAAGAGAGGGTTTATTAATGAACGGTACTGGCCTAATACTGCATGACCAATTGATCCACAATCATGTCGACAATACAATCATCGTGAAATGGTATTGGAAAATTGAACAAAAACTGTATCCTTATTTTTATTCCTATATCGCAATATAACCCCAGAGTATTTCCAATGAAATGGAGAATGCCCCGAGGCTGATAGTCCACCGTTTTGAATCGAATATCGACTGTCCACATGAACGCCAATGGTACAGCACTGGGTGCCATAGGTATTTACTCGGAAACATATATATGTTTATATATATGTATAGGTGATACCGACGCGGACATTTGAATAATCCTGTAACGGGATCGCGAGCAAGAGTTTTTGCCTCCCTTCTTTTTCTTCCTTCTACATTTATTTCTACCTCGTTTCTTTTCCTCTTTGTCTTTCGCTTGCTCTCGTTTTCTCTGCAGCACCTTAGCAAGATCACTTCTTATCGCAGCCAAAGCACAACGAGCACCAACCCCCTTTTCGCTTACTCTCCTACTTGCGTTCTCTCGCCACACTATTGCGGATGATGTCGATTTAAAATTCTAATGCCCCAAGTCAACTTTGTTCTTTGCCACATAGATTGCCGCACAGTGGCATTTGAAAATGGGTTAGTGCACCACTGCCTCTTTTCTACACTGCCAGCATCCAATTCAACGAGAGAATGATAGTGAAACGAATAGAAGACTGCGGGAGGAAAAGGAATTGGCATTACCACACTAGGAGCTTTTCTTTTGCACATCTCTTCATTCTTCTTTATTGATAGTCGTATTCTCATCGCGCATTTTCTCTGAAATTTCATTTTTTTTCCTCTACATTATTTCGGTATTTTTCTTTTCTCTGTTTTACATCAAGAACTCTATATAAGAGTGAAGAATAACGATATTTTTTCTTATTTTTATCTACTGATTTTCATTTCACTTCTATTTACTGAGGTATCTAAAGTAACAACGTAGTTGATACATTGATCGTGCAGAATGATGGGAAATATTTTTAGAATGCTCAAGTTTTCATTGAATATTAATTTCAACAAACTTCCGTGTATTTATTACTTTCGTTGCAAATATTATTAATTAATTAACTATAAGTTTATGAAACTTATCTTGAGTCGATCTTACCCATTAAAAACGTTGATTCGACCGAAACACTTCAGCTATATACATAAGGAAACATTACAGAATTTTAATGAGAGCAATTGTACTATTCTGTAATACAACAAAATATGAAAGTTAATCTATAAACGAAAAGACAGGCTTTTCGCATTCAATCGCCAATTATTCTCAAGGGTCTTCATAATTTTATAACAATCATAACAGTAACAATGGAATTGTTCGATGAATGAAGAAGAGGAAGAAACTTGACGACATGAAAAGAACGGGAGTGTAAGTGAGAGATAGAGAGAAAAAAAAATAAATGACAGTGGAAAATATCGAATGTTCATATCGCAAGAAAATATATCGCCGATATTGGATGCACTTTACTGACTGCAACAAGCTTCAATGAATTCATCAATGTTTATCGTTGAGCGATGGAAAAAAAGCATAAATAATAGCAATAACAATATTTGCGTTCTCTGTATGTTTTCATATTTAGAAAAGCAGTAACCCCGTCTTCCACACCAGAGGATATACTGCAACATAAACCAACACACATACACACTGACTTCCCACTAATAAAGATGAGAAATAATGGAAAAAATAATAAACATAAGAAAAAAAAATGAAAGTAAAAATATAAAGGCGATGCATATACCGAAGGAGAAGAGAAGTTTTCTTTCCCAGGCCCTTTTACTTCAACACAGAATATTTCCTAGTATGAGAACGCGTTTTGAATATTTTTGTTTAAATTGCAAGAGAAAGAGAGAGCGAGAGTGCATTATTCAAATAAAAATAAAATAAAACGTCACGATAAAGAGAAAACGAAAAACATATAAAAATGATAATAATAAAGCCTTGAATAGAATGCCAAGAATATATTTAAACATACAACATTCTATACGCCACTGAGTATGATTGCAAAGTATTATTATTTTTATTCTTATTTTCCTTTTCCAAATTGGCGAAACCTATATACCTGCCTTATATTGTAGCCCATTGTCTTTCAAACCGCTCTCATTCTCACGACAAACTAGCTCAAGAAGCGAAGGGTGAGCGAGAAGTATAAGAGATAAAGACAAAATAAAGCGAAAAAATAATAATAAATGAAAAAAAAAAACAAAAAACAACGAAAAGGAAAAAATAGGAACTATAAAAATGGAATAGGTTGGCGGACTTAGGGAAAGAGGACGTAGCTTTAGCTGAAGAGAAAAAAGAGAAAGGGATATAGTAAGGGGTTAGCAAGGTAAAGAAGGATGCTCGTATAGCCCACTGTGAGTGGGAGCACGCGCAAGAAGAGACCAAGAGCGCAAGTGAATGTAATTGGCTTGAGCCGGCGCTATCTTGCCAGTCAAGCAGTTTCTCAGCTCAGTCGCTATCAGCGCGAATATAAATTCAACTCGTTTTATTTTTACCCGCCTCATCTCTCTTTCTCTACTCGGTGTTAGACTCCCCGACCATTTTATCAGCCGCACCAACCCCCTTCCTACCCCTTTCGCCATCGTTTCTCTACTCCGGTGGGAATTAATGACGTTAATTTGTTTTAAGCACTCCCCACTCACGAAATGTACGCCCTCGAGAAAGTTTCGTCCGCCTCGGGGCTATCGATGCCTCTTACTTCCCTCCTGGCTGACCGTTTCTCTTATTTTGCGTCACTCTTGCTCTCTTTCTTACTTGCCCTCCCGTTCACTTTCCCATACCCACTACACCTTTTGCTTCCTTCTATACACATATATCCATAACCATTTGCTGTGATTCAGAAGTCTCAGTCTGATTGTGCCAAATGTATAATTTACAAGTTTCATTTGGCTTCGAACATTTTTACCCTTACACAAAGAGAACAGCGAGCTCAAACTATATGCAAATAATACCTGCAAAAAATTATATCTGAATCGTATTTTTTACCCGACCGGTTGTATTATTTTCTAAATAATTGTAATTTCTCATAAACTCCAGACCACCAATCCATCCAAGTATCATTTGTCTATTGTGAAAATATATTCTACTATTTATTCAAATCCGAAAATTGTCAGACCGACAATCATTTCCAAATTTTCTGTATATATATTTCATTGTCTTATTAATTGATATTCACTCTGAAATTTGAATGCAAAAATAGTATCCATTAAAATTTATTTATGCCGCAAAATGAATAGCGCAAAAAAAAATTGAAATATAAAATATAAATTCACGGTTTCACAGGTTTGTAAGAAAAAAAAAAAGAAAAAACATTTAAAGTTTACATACATGGATGAATTATTTCTGTTGAATTTCCTTCCTCGTTGATCTTACTGCATGAATAAACTTTAATTAATAACATTATGACTCTAAAGCACCAGGTAGATATACAACTATAGATTTTTGTATGTGCGAAAAAAGCCTCGAGATTTTTCATGTATATATAATTTATTGCACAATCTTTGCCGTGATTTGTGGCAGAGCAGAAATACGGGTATAAAAGAGTAAGGAGGCGTACAAGTATATAAAAGTATGAGGGGGTGGCCGGGAGAGAGGGAGAGAGGAACAGAAAAAGGGAAGGTAGGAAAAAAAAAAAATGAAGACTATATCTATGTACATCCCAACGCGACGACGACAACGACGACGACAACGACCGGCTTTCATGACTACCTGATGCACATACACCCCGTATATATGGCGATAGATGCGCTCACCACATCTTTTTGTATATTTTATATATTAAGGTCTCCACTCACTCATTCTCTTCTTCACAGCAATATTGTCATTCTTACTCTCAAAGTAACCGGGTTGCCATCTAACCATGAACTATATACCAAATGGTGAATAGAAATGTGGAGAATGGAAAAAAAAATAGACAACAACGTCACAATCAGCAAAAGCAAAGGGAAGAATGAACACAAAAAAAAAAGTAATGACAGACAGAAAAAGGAGCGCGGGAATTCTCTCATGAGCAAAAAAAGAGTTTTTTTTTTTTGTGAAAAAAGTCAAAGCATGTGAAGAACTTGTTACGTTCACGAGATGTATGAATTTATGTGTGACTTAATTTTAATCGACATCACACTTTGGAGATTGTTCAATTTGGACCGGTGCCAATGGTGACATTAGTTTTTGGCCTCACTCTGATTATCAAAGAATATAATTGCCACGCGACTTCCATTCGTTCAACAAACTCCAATGACTAAAAATATTTTTCATTTCATTTTCTCGTCATCCGCGAGGTAAAAAAAGAAGAACCTAGCAGTAATATTTATACATGTCTTTTATCATTCCAACGTTTTTATTATTAATATTCTGCACATTGACACATGTAGAGCAAAAAATTGATAAATAAATAAAATACCAGGTAAATAAAAACGAAAAATGAATGAATTAATTAAAAGTGGAAAAAAAATCTACTCACTGCCATTATTCAATGGCCGCGAGCGCTGTTATCATTTTGCTATAAATGAATTTTTCATCACAACGACGCCAAATTTTCATTCTTTACACACTAAACGTCATGTAGTTCCGCCTGTACACACATAAGTATTACATTTTTATTACATTCAAGCTTTAAAAATACAACGCACTTTTGTCATATTAACGCCACACACCCGCTTCAAGGTTTTACTCGTGAATATTTGATTCTCCATTACAATGACACATAATATAAATATATATTTACACCTGAAATTCATGAAACAGTGATGTATCCAGGATTGCTCCAATGATATTAAAAGAAGAAACATTATTCGATGAAAATCATTGATGATATAAATGAACTTTGAGAATGAATGAATGAAAAACATTGGATGGAAAAAAATTATTGAGAACTCTCGAGCACAGTATCGACCGAGTTAATAAAATCGTCTGTAGGTTTCTTTTCTATTTATTTTCGTTCTTCCCCTTAACGTATTCCAAACTGAGAATAATCTGAATCGACGCCGATCCCCTCGATTTTTGCTCACATAAGTCTCCTATCAATGGCGGTCGTACCCTTGACGAAGAAAAAAAAACCTAATATAAAATAGAGACTTAGTGGAAAAAAGATGAAGTAACGTAGTTTGCTACAATTTCGTAGGCTTATCCGTTGTCGCTTCGTCTCCAATGCTCGAGTCCTGAATAACCTTATATTCTATTTTGTGATACTACGACATTATCCCCATGCCCCACAATGAACTCTTGTTTTTCTTCTCGGAGTCGTAATCGAAATCAAAAATGGCTTTGACTCCTTTGCAAAACACGTAAATATGCAGAATTATGGTTGCAAAGGTTTGTGTACGAGACATATATGAATATATATATTCCGAGAGGATGGCATGGTATAGAGTGGGATTGAAAGTGACTGGCCAGCATATCGAAAATCAGGAGAATAAGAAATAATAATATTGGGTTATATGTAGGATGTACGTGAGAATCTGCCGATTCTTCGGTGAAAATAAAAAAATAAAATGAGGAATAATAATAAAAACGTTTACATTGGTATTCAATGGTCGCCATTGAACTGTGTGGACTTTAAGCGGGGAAAACGGGTGAAATTGGGATAGAGGGTGTATAGACCGGGTAATAGTATAGATGGGGTGGATTTCAAGCCCCTCTGAACAGTTTGAAATAGAAGGAAAAAAAAAAAAAAAATTGCGCACGGGTGAACTCATCAAAACGGAATCCCGTATTCGTGGTTAATGGTGGAGTACACACACACACACACACACACACACACACACACACACACGTAACGAGAAATCCCTCAAAAAAATAATGATATATTGTATCTTGCTTCATTCATTCCTCGCCACGCTTTTTCCCCCGTTTTGATCGTTTCTTCGTACATTTTTCTCCATCGCTTGCGAGAATTAAAAAAATATAATTGAAGAACCTCTAACCAGACGCAAAATATAATAAATATTGACAATGCCGGTAAGACATGAAATATCCTTTCATCATTTTCCTCCCAATTTTGATGATAATTCCAATTTTGCGTATGAAAGAGCGGAATATTGTGCTTTCATGGATGCGTTGACGGTGGAATATATCGCGGCCTTTTTCGCCTCTTATCGCGACAATGCGAAATTGCGCTTTCTCTCTGATACGATCATGTGGTTCGAGTGGAGAATTTTGCTCCAGGAATTCCAATTAGTAGCGGCATACGTCTATGGAAAAGATATAAGGGCGAGAGCGAGAATAAACGCCGGAGCTAAAGACCGATAGAGATAGATGTATGGATAGATAGATAGATGGAGATGATGAGCGTTTGAAGAGCCATCGGGTGGAGAGGAATGAGAGGTGGAAGAGGGTGGCTATATCTGACTTCAGAAAATCGATTTTCACAGGACTTCCAGCACCCTCTCTCAGTAGTTTGTTCCTCAATCTCTCCCTCTCCCTTTTCTCTGTTCAGTCTCCTCTTACCCTCGCTCTTTGGATCCTACATCTGGACTACCTCACATAATCGGTCAAACCCCATAAATTATTCAATTATTATGGCAAGGAATCAATGTATTTCCCACAAAAATGTAGTTGTGTTAACATTGATCTCGCAGAGTCCACCGCAGGCATCAATTTGAATCTCAAACTTTTCTCACCCTGAGAAATTTTCTTGAACCGGACATTGATTTATTGTCCACAGAGTAAAATTGTATAATCTCAGATGTCGTCCTGCCAGAATTTAAATTGTCCGATCAACTTTGCAAGCGCATGAGTTCGCAATGAGTTTGCGTTTATTTGGGAATCAACTTGAAAATTGATTAAGCTCAATGTAGAGCCCTTCTCCAGTTGAAATTTTACACAGAAATCTGGTGGCACGTTCTAATCGCATATTTTCAGACAACTCTAGAAGAACATTCTTCCACTGTTCAATTGTCTATTTAGAACTTCTCCCTACTCACTATCCCTTCAATTATATACAACCCACTTTTTCTGTACCTTCATTTCGTATTCCTTTTGTCAAATTACGCCATTTTCTACCGACACGGCGGTAAGTCTTATGACTTCGTTACGTATTCATGAATGAAACGCACCGGGAATAGTGTACGGTAGTGGTAGTATGGTATAGAACACGCATAATAATGCCGATGTCATCACGTAGTCGCGGTATAAAATGTCACACTTGTCACGTGGAACTCGATCTCGTATCAACTTGTGTATGCATACATATATACATGATGATGTGAGTGCATAATATAACTGTAGATCCCATTCGGAGGTTCGTTAGCCCCGATATGTCCTTAGCCGTCCCTCTTTTTCTCCAGACATTATTATATATGTGTATAAACTGCAACGGAGGATTCGAATAAAAACTAGTTTTTATTCAGAAACCCTTGATATTTAATTTGAACAAACATTTAGTATTTATTATACTCCAAGTGATAAATCCGTTTTAAACCAAAATTACGGGATTTGATTTGGACCATTTCGTTTCTTTGTGTATAGATATACAAAAATACTTTCATATATATATTAAATAAATTTTCATCATTGCTTCAGTTAAATTAATTTTTGATTTAATAGTCGCAAGTACACACAAGGGAGTGGAAGATAAATTTTATCGTATATGTAATTTAATGTCGCGAATGTGAGGCACTCCGTAAATACCTTAATATTTACGCAACGTTGGCGCTACCGTTTCTATTTTATATATGTATATATATTATCATATTTATAGTGAGAGAGAAACGGAGGTGGCGTGGAACACAAGGGAGAAGTGAAAAGAGAGAATTTCATGCATATGGCGCGTGTATGCGCAAAAGGAGGCGGTTGGCGGCTCCCCTGGGCCATGATAACGACGCGATATTAACTGAATTAGCGAGGATATAAAGCCCACTTGCGGTTTAATCCCGACCACTTCGTGGAAGGAATGGAGTAGTATATTTGTTGCGTCTATTTTCAGTTGCAACAACCCCCCATACACTCACATACACATAAATTCTTATATGTGTTTATTGCTGCATATATATTTCATTCCTTTCTTAACGTCATTAATGAGAGTTTGCATTTAAACAATTATACGAATTAAATTTGGTGAATGTTCACATTAAGTAACATGAAAAATATAGGTACCGTGAGGATCTTAATGGCTTTTATTCAACTCAATTTAATGCTGTAAGATGGATTGCGGCGTTGGAGATTGGTGGGTGCTTATGAGACACTCTTGTTCCACAAAAGTGTCTCAAAAGTATACTACCTTCATTTTGTTTCACTTCACTGGATGTTAAGGCTCTCGCATTTTTCTATACTCCATTTCCAAATGGCTTCATGAAAAAAATATTTGAAGAATATTTCATTTGCATACGCGAATGTTAGAAACTCGTTTCTAGTTTGATTTCCCACGTGCGAATAATTTTTACATACAGCCTTAGTTCGTTTACGAAAATATTACTCATCATTTTTGAACGTATCATTGTCATGTGGGAATTTATTGCAGATATGTGTGTATATATATATATATATATATGTTTATTCGTATTGCAGGTAGATAAGCCTGTGGCTTCCTGATAAATCGGTGAAAACGATTTGATTAACTTCTCGACAATACGTCACTAGAATGTCTGGCCAGAGAGGATCGATGACTCGCGGTCAGTTGGTTTACACGTGTCTTTACATATGTACGCGTGCTCTCTCACGTCCACTCACATCTATATTTTCCTCTCCACATACACAGATACACGGACACACAAACATTCATACTCACCACTCCTACCTAAATATCGATATGTACGTTATTTTTTTTTTTTGTAGCTCCAAGCGATTGCCGATCCGGTTTCATTTTTTCACATTTTTCAAAACGTAATGCAAGAAAAAAAATAACGCGTATGTATATGCATATCGTATACATATTCCTCCAATATGTGAATATAGGAATGAAAGTGATGTTCGATATTTAATTCGCACAGAATATTTGTAGCTGAAAAATTGCTGAAAAAATGGTGAGAAAAAAAAAACGTCTTTTTGTTTTTCATTCTAATTAAAAATAAATCGTGAACTGCATCGTCCGTGTGAAAACAGATAGAATTAACATCAAATCAATGACAAAGGCAATATACATGACTCTTTCGGACTTCAAATTTTTATAAGGGACAATATTAATTTTCTGATCAAAATACATTTCTATTTCTATTTTTCCAGTATTTTATCATCACTCATCCCTCGCGGCACTCTAAGAGCTTTGCGAGGAGCAAATGCGCTTGTGGATCGGGTTGACCGCGCATGCCGCGTGTATTCTCGACATTTGTCATCCGAGATTCCTTTGTTCCGGCGCGAAACAAACGCCAGGCTGCGTCGTACTATATATACATATCCACCCTTGCCATCCCCGACCTGTTATATGCTCTAACTCCGGCTGGCTTGCATTTGTATAACCCCCTTGGGTACCTGGCCATTTCATACACTCAACACCAACTACTGTACACCTCCAGGCAGTGTTTCCATACTACCATTTTTTTAATCCCCTTTTCAATTTGTCACAACCCCACTCAATCTCCCATTCACTTTCATTTTCAACAATCAAAGTATTCAACTCAAACTGTTTCAATTTAAATACTTAAGTAATGTAGTGGGCAATTGAATAATTAATATTGAAAAATACATTTCAACTAATGTGATAGAGGAGAATGGAAATAATAAAGATAAACAACAGCAATGAAAGAAAAATTTCACCTCATTATGTCGTATCATTATATTGTAATCAGAAACACCTAAGGTATATTGATATTTTAATAGGTAAAGTATCCAGCGCGAACCCGAGTATCCGGTGAAATATTAAAATACCAATTTTTATTTAACAACATTATACACACAATGTCATACTGACAATACACCCCTCAATACATATTCAACTCTATTGATTTTTAACTGGGCCGTTATTAACATTCTCCGGCAACTAATATTCTCAATACATTTTGTTTTTGTTTATATTGTCTCATAAATTCACTTTGAGAACAAGGCTTTGGCTATTCATGTGTAACTTGATATTCATCCAAGAGGATCAACTACCTATAGTCCGCTTCTAAGATGTTATACGTGAAATTCAATAAGCCATATTTCCATCCACCCTCACGATCCACTTCTAGTCACATATAGTTCATGACATGATGTGGCACAAGCACCAAGTTTGTTTAAGTTCCACAGGGTCAACCACGATAACCTTTGGTGTAAGCCAAAACCCCCTTCTATATGGACCCCTTAGCCGAACAAACCTGATAAGTATTCTCCGATTCACTCCCTCCCCTACTCTTTCTCTCTCTCTCTCTCTCTCTCTCTCCCTACCGCCATTACGTTCTCGTCTTTCCATCTCTCTAAATTATTCAGAGATAATGTCGCCTCCAAATGCCGGCGTTATAATTTTCATTACAAATTTAACGACTAGTCCCCATGAAAAATCGTTGTATGTTCGGGACATATATACACGGTGTCAATCTACCAATTGACTCCAAAGTATATGCATTTTTATATACTGAACATTACATTTGATGGCCAGTTTTACGCAAGGCAATGTAAAAGTTCTAACAACATTTATCTCCATGCAAATATCCGTTACTTTATTGGACGTTTATAAGCGGTCGGCAATCTAATTTCGATGCGGGCAATAAAAGATGCTATTTCTCAAAATGATTTATTCCATTGCCACAATGAATTTTCTCGTTTCTTCTTCTTTTGATATTTTCTGCCACTCCCCCGGCAAGGGAATATAAAAACCACCAGACCATAAGCACGCGCAGCCTTTACTATTTCCATGGTGTGAGGAAAAGAAGGCAGGATTGACTATGTATGTATGTATGGGCAGAGGGGGTTATGAGAGAGTGGGATTTTTTTTTTTTTTCCCCGTGAGGCTATTTAGTGCATCTGCCTCCAGGGGAGCATCCGGCAAAAGGTGCTTGCTGCCACTTGATGGTATACGTACAAGGGTGTAAGCCAAACGAGAAAAATTCACTACGTGACCGTTTTGCTTTCATCCCGTATCGAAATCATGTCCCTCACAGGATTGGTTATCTCTGAGTAAGAAAACACTTCTTTCTTTATTTTTATTTTCATTTTTCCTCTATTTTTTCCATTAAGATTTTTCGATTTCGCGATAAGTCAATTGGGAATCGTCGGATGTATGTGGATGTGTGTGTGAATATGTGTTGGATTCGTTTGATTCCGAGGAGAAATTCTCAAAGTGGCCAGAGAAATTTCGTATTGTCGGATGGGAAATGGATTCGTTAAAATTCCATTATAGAATTAGATTTGGTGGTTGTTAGCGAGAGTAACAGAGAATAAAATGAAAGCTCCGGGGAGAGGTTAAAGAGTGCGGCGATTTCCCACGTGCTTGGGATACTTTACTATTTTAAAATGAAAACCGAATTAAAAGGGTTTTCCTCACAAATTTCTTCCCTCTCACTTTATCATTTCATTCTCCTACTTTCTCTTTTTGCCCTCGAGTTACTTTTACCTCTTTGCTACTTCTCGCTTGCTTATTCGCTCTCCCTTGTTTGTCAAGAGTCCAACAGCGCATGAACCCTAGCCACTTTCAGTTATGCCAGTTTCCAGGGGTGAGTATTTGATGGCCTCGAGGTGACTCGCAGTGGAGTAAAACCACGCAACGAGGGATGGTTTGAATCCGCACCAGTGTTGTTGGAGGTAGAAGTGTGCAGAAAGTTATGGAGACGAGAAAAAAAATTACAACGGAAATTTTCATTTCCGCTTGATGTAAATTTATATTGTGGAAATAAAAATATAAAATATAAAACACTGAACTTTCATCGTCAATTTTTCATTGAGTAATTAATTACAATTTCATTTTCGTGAGGCATTACAATACTGTCAACAATATTTTTACCGCACAACAAGTTATTTATAATAATGCAAGATAATATAAGTTTCGAAGTTTCATACAAAATTGTAAAAAAAAAAAAAAAAAATTCAATAATGATGAAATTGAATACGTATGTAAGACAGTTCAATTATACATCTGAAGAAACGAAGCGGAATGTAGAACAAAGATGGTAAACAAGGAGCCTTGAAGAAGATGAAAAAAAAAAATGAAAGTTGGAATAAAAAGAAAGGAAAACAAAAAATTGAAACAAAAGGTGCATCCATCCAGCATTATTTTCCAGGAGGGTTGGTGTAAGCCCGTACTGCACAACCACTTCTCTATTTCCACAGCTACTCTGCACCGCCTTTCATTTTCTACTTTTGCACCCTCTTCATTCCCTTTTACCACTCGCAAACTTCACTCTACTCTCGTTTACAACGGCATCAGAAGGCCTAAGTTTGATTTTTTTGGGGACGTGAATTGAGGCCGACAGTCTCGAAGACAACCCTTGCGATTAAAACAAAAGATGGCGGAAGAGAAAGACTAACTCAGACATGCACACACATACACATTTATATACATATTTTTCTCTCTCGTATTATTTCTTCTCTCTCATAGTTCTTGATTAAAAGAAATGATGAGGAGTGTAAATATAAAAGGCATTGTTGACCCTCTCAATTGACAGAATGCTTTTGTCATTCTATGCCCTCTTTTCTTTCATCCCCGCACGTATATATACATACTTCTTCTAATTAATTTAAGTTAATTCTGTACTAGGAATAAAATTGTAGATAATTGTCTTTGATGTCATCTCCCACGGAAAAGTCGTAGTCGTAATATATAAGAAATGATATAGAAAAAAATGTCATGACAAATATACACTTGTTTATGGCATATGAAAAATACGAATGGTATTTATATAACTTTCGCTATTCGGGACTTTATCGTATTTGGCTTTGGCAGACAATTTATATACCAGACAGATTTTCGTTTGGTGAATGAACATGACCTAACCAAAGCCACTATTTCAATTTCCCCATTGCTGATTTTAGTTTTCTGTGTAATGGGATTTTTAATTGTTTATTGCAATGACTTGGCGAGGATAATAGAACAAAAAACGAAATGAGGCGCAGAAGTCTTTTTGCAATGAATTATCTTTGTAATAGGGATTGCAGGGAGGAATTTATATATGTTTGGCTCTTTGAAAATGGCATTTATCTCATCAAACGTGATGGTGGGAATTGACAGACCATTAATTTTTCGAGCTGTCGTCGCACTTTCTTGCCACTGTCATTCCCATTTCATTCGTTTCCCAATTGCTCCTCTCTCAAAAACACCCTCTGTTCAGCGTATCAATCAAGCTCGTAGCACAAACTTTTTTGTTTTGTCTTGACCATTAAGCAAACACAGTACTTGTTGAAGAGACACAAAAAAAGTTATCATCATTTAATTTTGAACGATATGGAGAATGAAATTTCTTCATGACGTGTATCTCTGAGAAATGAAGTTTATTCATTGAAATAAATTTACGGCTTGTGATTTTTGATGCGATTTTCATGTAAATTTATGTGGTCGCGGTAGAATATGATGAAATTTTTCATAAAAAAAATTGATCTATATCCTACACACCAACCCCCAGCTCAGCGGTAAAATCAAGTATAAAATCACGAATTGTGAATCAAGAAAATATAACTGGAACTAACTTTTTTTTTGGTCGCATGCTGACTGCCACCTGCGATCGATGTACGGTCGGCGACGGATGAAAATGTTGGGGAGAAAAAGAGAAAATAATCAGAAATGGCGATGAAAAAAAATGAAGAAAAATAATGAAAAATTGTATAATGTATAAAATGATGGGGTGAAAGGATTCGTACAATTTATGCGATCATAGATGTAATCATCATGGAATATTCAGAACTATGCGTAAGTTAACGGTAACTTTATAATTACTGAGTAAATTTTCCCCTACGACAGTTGCCCCCATCGTGTCTCTTTTCGTCGCTCTTTTTCCTGGATGATTTTGTTCTTTTTCATTTTTTCGCCAGCTAAAAACTCTACTTCGTCTACTTCTCTCTCTTTTTACCTCTTTACTTTTCGCAAGCTCTCAACCCCTCACCCTTTTAACAGGTAAAGCTGAATTTATTGAAAATTAAGGCCGATTTTATCGCGTGGAAAGTTTCCAATTTTCCACGCTTTGAGAAAAAGCAGAGGATGCAATTTGTGGACGTCCCTTTTTTATACCCCCTTTTCAACCTTTTCACTACCTTTTTCACATTTCATATGATCCATCATCAATAGTCCATTTGCTATATTTATTATAATGTTTCTATTTTCACGGTATACGTAATGGCGCTTCCAATAACAGGAGAAAAAAGGAGCTGTGAAAGAAAGAAATTCTTTTAAAATTAATAAACCAACATCGGGATATCCCAATTACGATTAATGCCACAGCGGGAGTAATAACAGATAGACAATCAAATTCAACGGGTTATGTTTTCTTAGTGGTAAAAATACAGTGGTGGAATTCAATTCCAATAAAATCTATTCATTATATAATCCATTGAGTTTCACGGTCCTATTTATCTGCCACCTTCATTGCTTCTACAACTTATGAGAATCATTGTAATTGCACTTCGACACTATATTTATAACGGTGAAAATACACTGAGATTCATGTGAAAACTTCTGTAATATACGCTCCTACGATTACCAGAATCATAAAGAAATTCAAGAAGAGCTTTTGAAATAGCCCTTGAAAAAGGAACGCTTCCACGATGGCAAATTGTTAAAGCGACATATAAATCTAGAATGATATGAATGCACTTAATCTCTTGACATTTTATTCTCTCTACTCATAACCCCTCTAACCCTTTGGAGCCAAGCACTCCACTGCTTGCAGGTCACAGAGACGCCCGGACGAGCAAAATACGTAGTTTCCTAACCCGATTCAAACTCCTGATAACTAACGTAACAAAATTACCTGATAACTGTCGAGCATCTGGGTACAGTGGTATGCTAAAGACGATGTGATACACGCCGAGAACGTGCAACCACCCCTCATATATACTCAATATATATTCAGTAAGCAAAATTGCAACTAGTCGTTATACAACCACTATTTTCATCGCCTTGCAATTGAACGGATTTCAAATCTACTTGCGAACATAGTGCGCCAAATTCCATTGATCAAGACAAATATTTTTCTTTCTCATATCACGAAAAAAAAACTATATATTTTTTCATACAACTCCATCGAAGGTAAAATAATAAAAATGGTTAGCAAAAAAAAAAGCAAAAAAGAAGGGTGAACAGTAGTGTTTTTTCAGCATTCGTAAATCTCATTTGATACACTCTCTCAGCTCCTGTCAAATTGCCGGATAGAATTTTTCACCCCTTCTGAAATCTTCACGTAGAAGCAAAAAAAAAAAAAAAAGAAAAAAAAATATCAAAAGGGGGGTACAACGTGCTATGCTTTCCACCCCAATTCCGTTGGCGGTCGCCAACCGCTTCGTTCTCTCCAACCCCTTCATCCTGTTTTTCATCTCTTTTTATTCATATTCTCCCTCTCTCTCTCTCTCTCTCACTCCCTCCTGTTCCCTCACAGTTTCCCTGTTCCACTCCAACTATGTTTTTTTCTCACTCTCTCTTTCGTACACTTTTTCTGTGGCACACGAATTTTTATGACCCGAGTTTTACGACTCACGAGTAAAGCTGACCTCCAGTGTGAAACTCCCTCCTCTCTTCTTACATCCTCACCCAAAACATCGCCTTATACAGCGCGCGCAGCCCATCCGCCTTTGGTCCTTTTTCATTTCTGTGTGCTTGCTCAAGGGGTTATTATACATCCTCACGACAATAAATGTCCGATAAAACTGGAGCGAACATTTTCTCGTTGTTGCCGACGGTAAGACTAGAGTTGGTTGGTGGTTATCTGGAGAAGTATAGAATAGTGAAGTAATATTGGAAAAGGGGTTGGCATATACCATCCACTTGATTTCTCGCAGAGGACTTGGAAATTTGTTTGTGAATCTATCTCTTGACTGTACGCAATTCCTTTGCGCAAGAGGGATGAAGAGAATTGAAGAGGTTAAAGACATAAAGGGGAAAACTATTTCAGAGTGCTTTCGCGAATCGACGCGAGCGCGATAATCGTATCCCAACTCTTTTTCTTCTCTTTCCCCTCATACCTTTCTTTCATTTTTCTCTTCACTCCACCCCTGAGCATCGGAAGATTTAAAGGATTTTGAGCTTCATTTTATCGGTCACAGACTTTACGCCTCGACCGCAAGGTAAAACGTCCATTTGCCAACAAAGTCTGTGGAATTTTTTTTCAACCTACTGCCATCCGTTTCCCAGCTCTCCCGGCAGGAGAAAAAAAAACACCCTTATAAAGGATCGCAATTATCCCTGAGGGAGAACAATCGACTATCGCGTTTTGCCACCAGTTAATTAACTCCCAACTCCATCAGACAAAATGGTAATCATCTCCCTTTCACATCCCTCTTCCCACGCCGCCCTCTTGCCACGCGCAAGCTCTTATGACTGTTTGATTTTTATCTGTAGTCTTACATGGTTCAAGCGAAAAAATTAAGTGTGTAGATTAGATGTTGTCGGTAAAAAGATCCATTCAAGTGTTTCACTCTGATGTCGCACAGTTGGCAGCACCGATCTACAATACCTTCAAATGTATCTATCCACTGAAAAATGGAAATAAACAAGTTTTCTAGTCTCGATAGTGGCATCAGCCATAACAATACAGTTGTAACATGATACCGATTTGACAGAATGCTTCAAGTCATATTACTGAATATCAGTCACAATCATCTGTTCAGATAGTTAGAGGAACTTACCAATACAGTTCGAATGAATATCCAATACGATATATACTTTCAATCCACTAATTATTCAGGACACTGTGAAGACCGCACTTTTTTCAATAATAAACATAACACAATGAGTGAACATGGAAAGGAATACAAGTTTTATGAAACATGACAAATATGAAGTGCGCATATGTCGACAAGTCTCAATGTGAAGTTGCATAACTACCAAAGTTTCGAATGATGGCTTCAATCGTAAATTGCCATTGCGCATGATTTTATGGAAGCTACCAGCCACCGGAAAATGGGCGCGTACACAATTAGCCAATTTAATGTGATTCCACAGACCGGACTCACCACTTCCTAAACCGTCCTCTTGCAACTTCCCCCATCACTCCTCACCCTATCCTCTTATGAACAAGCACCCCTACGTGACGACGAGCCGTCGACAATTCTATGAATAGTTGCTTGCTCCAACAATTATTTCCCTAAACTCGATTCCAACGAGACGTAACCGTAATTACCGAGACAGCCATGGCTTATTTCACGGGTTATAGAATGGGGAATTCAACGTTCCACCCTTAACCGCACGCCAATGTTACTGGATATCTATAATGATATTCTGCATCAGTCAAACGTGATTCCTTAGAACAGTGATCACGCGATGATTGAGTCTCAAATTTGTCTCCCCATCATTTGGTCGTCCAATAGTGCGCATCTCCCCTACATGCAAGTATATATATATATATATATATTTTTAGAAATAAGAAAAAAATGTATGTTTTTTTCTTAATAATCGAGAAGTGATCTCGATTCATCAATATATATATCTGTGTGTGTATGTGTGATTCAGAATGTTGTCAATATCACATTTATCTAGATTACAGAATATATTTCTTGTCGTAAGAGTATCGCTTCCCTTCAGTACGCTATCGCTTCCAATAGCGCGACGTGTTTTATCCCCACCGCGTTGGTGAACCGACAGTTGCAGAGTGAGGGAAAATAAGAGACTTGTGGAGAGGTTGAACAGAAAGCTAATTGTTCAGCGTCTGCTAACGTTTTTCCCGTCACCTGTCACTCGCGATCGAATAGTCGACTTGAACTCATCTCCACTTTGAATTCCGCTTTTCACTTACGTAGAGAACTTGAAGGAATAGAAAATAAATAGATGAATGTATTGATACAAATATTGTGAAAGATTGCCGATAGAAAAAATCTTCATGGACAGGTTTGTTATACATTACAATACAACTGCTTCCTTTTTCAAGAGGCAACAAATTAGAATTGTGCTGTTCTGTTTTTACTTCTCATGAGAGATTGATCCCTACAGAGTTAACATCGCTACCAATTTATACATTGTATTGTTGGTTATGGGATGTGTTACGTCAACAGAAAATTCTACATTCAAGAGTCCCGAAGAACAAGAGTGGGTAGTAAGAGTGGTGGGTGGGAGACAAGTAGCATCCCTTATCGCTCTTCGATCTGGTTATAAGAATCTTGGTCCGGTAAGTCCATCGTTGAAAGATGTAAAAAACTTCTTCATTCAATGTTTTATTTAATCACTGTCAATTGTTCATTATTCGTTCTCAATTCTCCATTTATATTCATCCATTTATATTAATGTTGGTCGGAAACAGGGAATATAATTTTATTAACATTAGTGGCTTCATTAGTGAGTTACCAAAAGTCAAGGAACAAGGTAGACGGAGAAAGCATCGGATGGGAGAAAGAATGGGGGCTGAAGTAATGAAGAGAGAAAGGAAGTTAAATGCAATTAAAACTTGAACTATTTAATAACTCAGTTTGTTACAAATTCCAGATGTCAAACTTCTTGCATTTAGTCTCACATATTAATATAAATTCGAGTATTAAAAATATTTGAATATTATTGTTCTGAAGAATTCACACAACAATAATGAATCATAAATCGTTTTTTTTTATCATGTACAAATTTTTTGTTTAAAATTCAAAATCGAACAAATCCAATTTGCAACACAAGCTTTTATTATCGCCAGTTGAATTATTATTCGATTCACGTCATCGGACACATATAGAGTATAGCGTACCGAGGGTGGCACAGAGGATTGCGGGACCACGCGGGAAGGACGGCTATAATCCGATAAGAGCGAATATATTTTCAAGTGTTCAACAAACACACCGGAAATAAGCTCGCATATGCCACACGATAAGTATCACTACATAAAATATATGCCCCGGTTACTTTTTATTCCAACTAAAAAAGTAGAAATAATAAATGGGCACACAAATTTTTATGTTACAATTAAAAATAATCTAATAATATTTTTTCCAACTAAACAACAAAGCAAAAACACTCGCAAGCAACTTAAGACCATCCTACTTCCTCTCCGGAACATCCTGTATATATTCTACGCATATATATATACACATGTGTTCCTATATTTGTTAACCGCACCACGCTCTTCGCTTGCTTTACCGCCATCCACCAGCTCTAACCCGGACGAACTTAATTATATGAAATAATTACGCGTCAGGTGAAATATACGAAGGTGGGCGACGACATGCATTGCGCACGGTGGATTGCGGTGTGCCACAGTCTAGCGGCACAAATATATACAACGAATAGAAATAGTATACAACAAGGTGGACGACGGAGGGGAGGCAATTGTGATAGTGGTACAAGTAGAGAAAAGATAAAATGGAGACAAGACGAGTTGTCAGGAAAAATTAGAGAGAACAAAAGGAAGATGGGGAGTTAGTTAAAGCCCCAGGGCTTTGCCATGCCAGTATGGAGAATGGTCACAGCTGTTTCAATTCCCGTCTCTTTCTTTCACATCCCCCGCTTTCTCTCGCCTTCGTTTCTTTGTCTGTGGCCATATTCCTCCATGCGATTGTGACAAGAACCATGAGATTTGCCATGTATAGGCAACGGTGCTAGCACCAGAAGCGTCGCCCATTCTCACTAAGTCTCATGGCTGCGACTAACATAATTATAACTGGAGAACATTCACGTTACACAAATATTTACCTAATGCCAGTGACTTTACCTCAATATTTATGAAAATATAATTTTATCCAACATTCTCAATCATTTGACAATATCTATACCGTATTAGACTCGAATTTAGTATTGAATTGTCACATAATTCATTTTCCAATACCAACATAGATTTGAATATAATGAAAAATAATTTGACACATGGCCTGAGGCAATTCAAATTACATCCCCTTGGGAATGAATGAGAGGATAAAAGTAATTAGCGACGTGATTGAGACATTGAGCAATGAATGAGAACAAAAAAAAAAACCGATGGAACGAGTGAGTAAGATCAAATAAATGTTAGAACGATGTAGATGTTGGAGCTTTTCATTGGGTATATAGAGACTGACGACGCCCGCGGGGGCTTACAGTCATGAGATTACGTTAGAGACAGTTGGGAATCCGATCAAAACAAATGGATCGCGAAAATACCCTTCTACCAATTCTTTCCCCTCCGCTGCGCCTCATTCTTCTTATTATTCACGTGTGTCCCATGCTCACTCATCGACTCCATCCTTATAATTTACTATTTGATTAACTATATTTGCATCATGTAATATGACAAAAAAAAATTAATTCATATTATTGACGCACTTTGCAATCCAATGAAACAAATTGTGAAGAAAAAAAAAAAAACATGAAATATTTACTTGACTTTTTCACGCTCATAAATTTTAAATTAATGCGAACCGAAGTAAAGGGGAACAGTAGGGCAATCAACCGTAAAATTGGATTTCTTTCCCAAATTTTTATGTCTACGATAGAAGTGAAAGGACTATAAATGTGCATCAAAATTTTTTTAACGTTCTTTGAAGAATATATAAGCGTTGAAGAATTAAGGAAGTACATACATGCATACATACATACATCTGCGGGCAAAGTACATTCAGATATATATCCATGTTATATAAGTGTACATATATGTATGTATATATATACATATATAATATGTGTATTTATATATGTTTATATATCTATATCATTGTATATATGTATATTTATTATATTCTAAGTATTAGGAGCTAGAGAAAGCCAGGAGGTAGTATCAGAAATGGAACTATACATGTTGGAGTTGGTACTATATAAATACACAAAAAAGCAGGGGAAATGTTATACATAGAAAGAAAGGGAGCGCACGAGCCACCAGGTGACAATTGTGGTGTACACAAACATCCATTACATGAGGGGCAGCGCTCTAATTTGTAATACTCAATGTATCGATAGAGGGACGAATAAATGATGAAATAAGAAAATAGATGAAAATTCGTGATGAAAAAATTCAACACGCAGTCATTCATAATATGTTATGAACATATCGATGAGTGTATATGGGGGTATGTAACTGTTTGAATGACATGGGGGAGAATGTATCGAGCGAGCGTGAGGTGAGTGAGGTTGAGGGTGAAAGCGGGAGAATTGGGGGATGGTTTCAAGGGATATCAGCAAGAGCTACTGCAACCAACTGAATGCCCATGTTGTCCTGATACAAGCGTCCCCCTCTTGGGAATCGTGAACTATTTGGCGTCGTGATGCCCTTCATCATTGAACTGTAATATATACACACAACACTTTATGTCGATTAAAGGTCCGCTGTGAGATAGAAAATGGGAGCGAGGTTGAAATGATGTTCGTGATATGAATGAATAAAATTATTGAAGAACGCAATAGTAATGATAATGAATGGATGTAGAAAAAATAATCATGGGATATTGATTGTCAGTTGAAATTCGAATGAACTTCATTTCATCCAAATTTAATTTCAGCCCCTAATTCATCGACTTTTTCCTTTCCTGAAGGTAATGGGATTTGAAGATACGTACCTGTGGCATGTGGATGAACAACAAATATGGAAGAGGAACAGCAAAAAATTCATCAAAGATCTCAATTCAAATCCAAAGGTAAATTATACAAA
Organism: Zele albiditarsus; assembly: GCA_958496275.1. Lineage (NCBI taxonomy): Eukaryota > Metazoa > Arthropoda > Insecta > Hymenoptera > Braconidae > Zele > Zele albiditarsus. The sequence goes on along the minus strand of OY292413.1, from coordinate 11,401,185 downwards.
TCGTTGTAAATTGAACTAATTTAAATATTTTTACGTTGAACAAATTGCAATTAATTTTGATTGTTTTATTGATGATTCGAGATTGTTTGGGCGGATCAGCAGAAGAGTTTTCAACGTCACAAACGTGATTTTATTGATGATGTTGAGTCGGAAAAAATGTTAATTCGTGATAAACGATTGATGGGCATACATAATGATGCGAACGAAATTGAGAGTGATTCAAATGCACAAACGTTGTTCAACGATGAGTTGTGGAATGAAGAATGGTACTTGGTAAATACATTTTTCGTACAATCAATATTTCCGATGCAACATATATCAATAGAAATATAGATAAAAAAAAAATTTTATCAACGACATCTCTCTAACTGTGGACGAATTTTCAGCAAGACACCAGAACCAACAGGAACCTACCAAAGCTGGATCTAAATGTCCTTCCTCTTTATCATCTAGGGGTAACTGGACGTGGTGTAAGAATAGCGGTGCTCGATGACGGACTGGAATATACCCACGAAGATTTGAAAAATAACTATGTATACCTATGAAAATTCCCAACAGTCGAAAATGCAGGTCCTGAAGCTAAATTTTTTTTAACTTCATTCACTGCCATTAAATTTTTTTCAGGATCCAATTATCAGCTATGACGTCAATAGCGGTAATGACGATCCAATTCCACGCTACGAGATGACAGGTGGATATAAATAGATAAATAGACAAATACTTCGCTGTAGATAATTGATAATGATTCATTAATTTGTAATCTTACTTGTAGAACTTTCTGCTATTCTCACATAATGATGTACTCCCCTCAATTACTAATTTGTCACACGAATTTTTCTGGTCTTTTCTGTAAGGGATGAATGGTCATGGTACTAGATGTGCCGGCGAAATAGCAATGGAAGCAAACAACCGTAAATGTGGCGTTGGAATAGCATTTGAATCGTCGATTGGTGGAATTAAATTACTGGATGGAATAGTAAATGATCGTATTGAGGGTGAAGCATTGAGCTACCGGCAAGATCTCATTGACATTTACACGGCATCCTGGGGTCCCGCAGACGATGGGAAAAGTCTCGAAGCGCCTGGTAGACTCGCCGCAGAAGCACTCCGGCGCGGTATAGTTGAGGTAGGAAATATTCAATTGTTTATTGCGAATTATATTTTTAATTCCGAAAAACAATTGAATGTATCATTATTTTGAGGCCGGCAGTGAAAAATATGAAATTGAAATGCCAAAAGTGTCGAGACACTGTGTGTGTGCTCGGAAACATGCTAGAGTTTCAAACTTAGATTGAGTATCTGAAGTTCGAAGTTGTGACAAACACACATGTTCACCAGAGCTGATGACAAAAAAAACAAAAGAAAAATAACATTGCAAATAATTTGAAGAAGGCCTCGGAACATTCCAACTTTTTGGTAATTTATTCATGTAAATTACAATTTTAATTTCTTTTAAACTACGTTCTACACACTTCATTCCCAATTCATTGTCTAATCCAATGCAAAGTTAGCTGTAATATGTACTTTCTCAACTGACTCATTAGAAGCTAAAGTTTCTTCTCTATAGGGCTTACTTGAAAGATCATATAGAGCGAGAGGAAGCCGTATAATTACTAGGTGAATTTGTGCAGAGTGATAATGCAATAAATGTTGTTAGGGCCGTGGTGGAAGAGGAAACATTTACGTATGGGCATCAGGAAATGGCGGAACTAAGGAGGATGATTGTGGATGCGATGGTTATGTCAGTAGTATCTATACCATTGCCGTTGGGTCAGCCAGTCAAACGGGGAAGTTTCCATGGTATGGCGAGAGATGTCCAGCAACACTTGCAACTACATATAGTAGTGGCGCATATTATGATCAGATGATTGTACGTAATCATGAATATCTATATTCTGTCCGCTACACATTTCAATCATTTATTTATTTTATTATGTTATTTGTCATGTTTTTCTTTTTTTTCCGAAGTCATTATCATTATTTCTTTTCAATTTCAGGCAACAACAGATCTAAATAATGAATGCACCACTCGTCACACCGGTACGTCGGCGTCAGCGCCACTCGCCGCGGGGATACTCGCTCTAGCGCTACAAGTAAAGTAAGCTCTATAGTTATATATTGCGCATTCATTTATTCATGTCGTTTTTGTTTCATTTGTTTTTATTTTTCCCCGTTCTACTATATAATAAATGTGTTTTAATAGACAAAAAAAAAAGCAAATTTGCCTTTTTCAGTTTATTACAAGTAGCATATTATACTTTGATGGAAACAAATACTTCAATTAAAATGCTTACAATTACTGAAATATATATAAACAATGTTTCTATACATATATGTTTGTTTTTTATATTTTTTCATTTGTTTTTTCGTTCCCTTTTTTTTCACAAGTAAAGAGCTTACTTGGAGGGATGCTCAGCACCTCGTCGTGACGACCTCAGATTATAATCCACTCGGGTAAGCCCCACTTCATCCCTTTTAATGCACCTTTCTTTTCCTGTTTCCTCACTTAATTAACGTTTAATTACAATTTACTATTTAAACTCAGTCATTAGAAACGTCAAAATTCTCACGGTATAATTTGTCTTCTCGCACAAAAAAAAATTCAATTAATTCCATTGCAAAAAAATAAATCACAATAATAGTATTAAAAAGTTGAATTTAATATTTAGAGATAATCCTGGATGGCGAAAAAATTCTGCAGGATTTTGGTTCAATCCGCGATTCGGTTTCGGTTTGATGAACGCCAACGCTTTGGTCAGCGCCGCCTATAATTGGAGCCGAGTCCCAGATAAAATAGAGTACCGAGTTAAAGCTGAACTTGGGTGAGTAAGAGTAATTCTGGATTTGACTCCATAAACGCTTTAAAAGTGAAATGACTGAATAAACAAAATGTATGGATTGGTTTGCCCATATTCGTGTATTTTCAATCGATTTTTTTTCCAACGTGTGTAACAATTCAGACCACAAACACTCGTCTATGGTGAACCAACGACTTTGACATTCAACGTCATGGGCAGCCCAGATAGTAATATCACTGTAGAATATCTTGAGCACGTACAAGTTGAAATAACCATCAAGTACACGAATCGTGGAGCATTGCAGATGTATTTGACTTCACCGAGTGGTAAAATACTGTGTTTCCATTTTAATCGTCAGGCTCGTTCCCTCCATGCTCCCGGGCACCGAATCCCGGAATAAAATCTATAAATTTTCAACTTCTATACGTACGATAAAGAGAAAAATAAAAAATATATTTCCAGGCACCAAAGTTAAAATATTGAACCCGAGAAAATTTGATGAATCTGTAGAAGGATTCAAGAACTGGAAATTCATGACAGTGGCAACTTGGGGTGAGGATCCAAGAGGCACATGGGCACTGGATATAACGGATGTGGTGAGCCGTGAATTTTGTGTTTGATAAAGTGGTAGAGGTCGGCTCACAATTTCTCATTCTTATCTTATTGACCTTTCTTTATTATACCCACGAGTTGAGATTGATGTGAATTGTTCGTTGAACAATGATTTTTATCTTTTAGCTTGGACCAAAAACGAACAATGGTACTATAGACGACATTACATTGATCATTCATGGCACAAAATATCCGCCGAATTATCGTTTGAATGTCGAAAGCGTTGATAATAATGATTACAATCGTGCCAGAAAAATGGTGAATAAAAAAAGAAATTATGTCACTGCTTGTGACGCGGTTGAAGGTGTATCTGATTGCAACGGACACATGATTGATCACAAATTGAACTGCGTAAATTTCAGAATGTTGGAAAGGATGAGTGGAAATCGACGAACAAGGAGATCAATTTCACTGGACAGCTTCCCGGACTCCAGAGACCCGTACATCTTGATTGGCTACGAAGACTTTTATTCGGTTAAATTAATTCGATCGATTCCGCTCTAGAGACTTCCCGATTCTTGAACCACTTCCGTGAAATGAACTCTCGAAAACTGTACTACAAAATAAACACTTCAATATACGATATAAATACCCTTTGTAAATGGAGTAAAATTACTATTTTTTTTGTCAATAAATCTTCGAAAGACAATTAATAAATACAGAAGGAGAACTAATGAATAATTATTTTCTCCCCTAAAAAATTCCGGAATGTAATTTGTTCATGAAAAAATACGTGAAAATGATAATGATAGATAATGATAGATAAGGATAGAGACGTGAAGGGTTGCAGTGTCATTAGGTTTAGTGTGTGTTTGTGCCACGTGGCTGCGCCGGCGTCAAGGATTTGGACAGCGATGGGGGTGAAATTCGCGGGAGAAAGAGCGGGGGTTGAGTTTCTCGGTCAGTAGCATATCGCTTCTCGTGCCGTCCATACGAACAATCCTACCAACACTTCCGGCCGTGCAAAAAACCTTTTTTTTTTCAAGTTCCTTTCGATATTTTCGAGCATACATATATTAATTTATTCATTGGGCTGACAATTGAACATTTGAGTAAGTACTTGAAGTGAAATAACAATTCAATTATTCATTTATCATTATTCAGAAAGAAATGATAAACTAAACTAAAAAATAAGTCGGATGCGGTGAGGAAATAATATAGACAACGTTGTTATTACCGAAAATTTCATACTCTATAATTTTCTGAAGTGGATTAACGTGTCCCACACTCCCCATTCCCTTTTTCTTCACCAATACATGTATGATATACAATCTTAACTGCGCTAATTGATCACTAGTGCAATTGAAGGGCGCGCGCAACTGCACAGAAAGTAACTTTGTTCGATATTTGAATAAAGTTCATTCACCTTTTGTATTTCGTCCGAAATAAACCGTATATTATATCAGGATTTTTCAAATTCATTTTAATGAATTACTCATCAATTGAAACAACAAAAGGCTGGTATATGTCGTTAAACAGATCGAATACCACTCAGGCCTCCTGAAATTCCCGTAAAACAAGTGCTTACCTCCACTCTTTTATATATACATGTAATTTTTCCATTCTCCTTCCGGACCATTCAGTTAAGTTACAATCCACCACTACACAATTTTTCCATTGGAAAATTCCAATTTCAACGAACGCTCCTTTCTACTTTTTTTACACACATTTCATGAACGAGTCGTAGAAACTGGAAACAATATTGATCATCATTAAAAATTGATAAATATGATGCAGCAGAAATAGGAATAAATCGTTCACTGCTCATATAAATGGCGAAGTATATTTCAATTACCTGGAAGACTTAAATATCGAGATATATTCTACCTCGAGGGTATTGGGTCGGGTCAACTTGGGCACCTGCGCCCTCCGGAAATATCCTTTCGGTAGAAAAAATCATGCGACACCGGATTGGTGAACGTAAATTTTGCTGGTATATATGGATTAGTACTACTTGACTTGCTTATACGCCATTCACTCTCTTTCACCATGCGTGCCTCATCCGTATCGCTTGTTTTTTCTCATTTTGATATTCCACAATTTATTGCGAGAAAGAAAAAACTGTATTTATTTAGCTGCCATCGATTTATATCTTATTTCTCCTTTTTGTGTCGCTCAACTCAGCCCACCCATCTGCCCTTCAATTTCTTCTTTCACCTTCACCATTCAGCAGTTTTTCCCACGATAAACGTCATTGAAGAAAAAATTCGCCACACCATTTTCACAATATACTACATATGTATTTTTTCCCCTTCTCCTTCAGTTAAATGTTACGAAACAGTCAAAGACAATGGGTGATCTGACACAATCGAGCGCAACAACAATGAGAATTCCACCGCCAATAAATTTACATTTACATAGTGTTAATATGGAAACAAATCAGAAATCGTCTCGTAGTAAGTATTATTTTCACCAAGATTCCATTTATTTCTGTATTATTGTCTGTCAACTTTTTTTTATTAACACATTACCCACACAACGTTTCCGAGTACGTACAGCATTGCAATATACATATAAACGAAGGGAAAAATAAAATATGACACAAGAAAATTTATGACAGTGAAAAAAACAATGAATACCAAAAAAATTTTATTCATCTTCATAAATATTTCAGTACTGAAAAACGACTTACTCTTGCACGAGGCAGTTATCAAGAATGAGCCCGAAACAGTGAAGAAAGTACTTGCTGAAACTGTCGACGTAAATTCACGAAACAACGTGAGTTCGTATTTAAATTTGCAAGAGATTATGGAAATTTGATCTACCTATACACATCTCGGGCTTTTCATTTCACTTATGAGTTTCAAGAAGAAACTTGGGTGTCTGTATGTATGAATCCGTATACATGTATACCCATTGAAAATATTAGTTTACCGCGCGTAAAGGGGTGAGGATTCGACCATTTACACATACGTCAAGTTATTTCAGAGTATCTGGGGGTGTAGCGCTGACACATTGCACATTCATCGCCAGGTTCTGCACAAGATACTTTTATATCCATCTTAAACATGAATTTTCATAGACGTCTTTGTTTTCGGTCGCATACAATTCAGTACGGTCGTGCACCCATACATTGGGCGGCATCCAGAGGAAACACCGAGATTATAGAAATGCTTATCGATGCAAATTGTGATATTGAAGCCAAAGATAAAGTATCATAAAAATTCAATATAATCAATCAAACATATTATTTTCAATGTAGTCCTATCGATGAATTCAATCACAATTTATTCCTCATATTTAGTTCGGAATGTGTCCTTTGCTCATGGCTGCTTGGTATGGACACTTGGACGCTGTGAAGATACTCATTAATGCCGGTAGTGAAATATCAGAAATTAGCAAGGTACGAATAATATGAAAAATAGACAAAAGTAACATTGTTTTGCACACCAACGGTATTTTTATTATCCAGTTCTATCGCAATATACATTCCCCAAACTTTGACAATGATACGTGGTAAATATACCATCTATTTCTTCACAAAAATGATTGACTATAAAAAATTCATCATACGACGTTACAACAATTTTATGATACTCTCGGCAGCTCCATGAAGACGATGATATTCCTATAAAAATTCTCTTGAGCGCTTCCTTTGGCGCTGGCAAATATCGATTTTGCAGTAGACCTGAATGCAATGCATCCAGAAATACACACTGCAACATTTGTTACATACCAGCGTGAACATATAATACAAAATATGTTCAAGTGCACTTGTATATACTCTATTGTAGTTCTCGTTCTAGTCAGCAGTATAATCCGTCGTTTTTTATGCTCAAATCCTTCTTGCACTACTGACATGCATTTTAGTTCTTCTCAAGTGCACGTACAATCAGCAATAAATTCACGGACAAATTGCGATACCATGTTTAAATTTTATGCTAAATTATTATATATAATGGCGGATAATTTGAATTTATGATGAGCAGAAAAATTACACGCTGTTAATGTGCGCGGCGCGAGGCAGTAACGCGGTCGTAGAGTACCTTGCTACGACTGTAAAGTCACTGAATAGCGAAGCGATAGACAATGATGGCGCAACTGCTCTACATCATGCGGCCATTTCTGGACATCCTGATGTTATAACTGCATTGTCAAACATCCCGGAAATTAAATTGGACGCCATAGACAAAGTTAGTCCAATATTCAAGCGGTAATAGTTTGAATTGGAAATTCAATTAAAAAACCGATACAAAAATTCTATTTCATTTCCTATCACGACGAATATTACTTACCTATATTTATCAATTCTGATCAGAATATTCCATTTATTCCATTATTTATTATTCAATATATTTGTTTTTCTCGACAGTCAGGGCAGACACCATTACACTGCGCTTGTTTCGAGGGTCATGCCGATGCTGTTCAAATTCTCATTAACTTAGGAGCCAATATCAATGGTCGTGGAATGTATGGAAATACTCCTTTGCATGTCGCGACATGTATGAAATATACGGGAATAGCACGGACACTTCTGAAAGCTGGTGCAGACACTCAAATTGTTAATGACTCGGGGCTCAGTGCACTTCATATTGCTGCCAGTCAAGGATGCAGAGGTATACTTGAGTCAATACTTGAATTCAATAACAATATCATCAACAACCAGTGCCATGTAAGTGTACAAAAAAATTTGTCAATGAAACTTTGTATTTTTTTTATACTGTCGAAAGAATTGATAGATGAAAACAAAAAAGGTGTTGTTCCAGGCAGGAAATACACCATTACATTCGGCATGTCAAAACAATGAGGTGGAGACGACAGAGATATTGATAAAACAGGGCGCTCGTCTGAATTGTTTGAATGCTGTAAGTTCGATAAATAAAATGAAGTGTGGTGCATAATGAACGCCATTAACAGTGGAACGAATAACAATTTCAGCAACTTCAAATGCCAATACATATTGCAACAGAAATGGGTCACACAGACATTTGCAAACTTTTATTGGCATCCGGCGCAAATATTGAACACCGTGAAAAAGTAATAATTTACACAATACAACTTTTATATTGCTACAAATTTTTCCCTCCATTCATTCTTCACTCAGTCCAGCGACTCTCCAGAACTTGTCGGGCTCTCTCTCTATCTGTCTCCCTTGCGTTCAAAAGCAGATGGCAATTATGGAGAGGCGAGTTACGAAGAAAAGACTGTATGTAATTCTTGTTCATTTTTTTAGGAAGGGCCAACACCACTGTATAATGCAACCAGAGGAAGTTTTACAGCGATAATTGATATGATTATAAAAACAGCACGATTGGAATATCCAGCAGTAAGGAAATTGGAATCAAATTTTGTATTAACATTAATTGTGGTATTGTTAATTTGAATTTGGCTAGGAAGTTGAAAATGTTGAGAAGGAAGAAGAATTGTCACCAGTAGAAAAATGGTCAGCAGAATCTCATCGTAGTACGAATTCGATTGGATGTCGCGGCACGATTTGCAACAATGTACAGACGATCCTGAAACGATTGGCGCACAAACAATTGGATAAGAACGACTGGAAGAAACTTGCTCATCACTGGGGATTTACTCATGAACAAATTCAGGCAATTGAGCAACAGCACACTGGTAAAGAAATTGAATGCATGTATACTTATATATGATACCAGTTCATTTAGAAAGTTTCATCACTGGATGACAAACCGAGAGTCATAATCAATACCTGAAATGAAGTTCCCGAAAAAAATTTGTATTAGAATAAAATCGCGTTGAATAAATTAACACCGCCATTTATACTTCAAGGGCTTATCAACGTTAAATCGTGGACGGTGTCATCATGATAATTTTGTAAATTATTTTTATACCTCGCAGACATTTGATTCAATATGTTTGTAGGCCGGTCCAGTCACAAGGAACACGGCTACCGATTATTGATGATATGGATTTCGAATTTGTCGACAAATGTGACCATCATTGAGGAGTTGCACGATGCCTTATGTGCAATCGATAAAAGAAATGTCGCGGGTAATTACTGAAAATTGTGTTTGATAAAAATAATTAATAATTAAATGAGAATAAACGGACAACTCGCGTTGCACCATATTATATTTTTTCGAACTTTCCAGACGCTGTCCGCAATCAAGCGCAACGCGACGCAGTCAATGATCACGATCACAAATCCCGGCAACAACGTTGTGACAAATGCACCATTTCATAAATCCTCTCGTTAACTGATATTTTTCGTCTCATCCTTTCTGTGAAAATGATCCAAGATATATTGTCAAATTCTTACCATACTTTTGTTGAAGTAAAGCTACCATAATACTGAAAGTACATATCTCTTCAAACGATTGATGTGATAATAAAATATAATATATAATATATTAAGGACTGTGAAAATGTGAAAACAAAGAAAAATGGTTTTATATGGGACATCTCAAATTAAGAAATGAAATATCAAAATTTTTCTTTATATTAAAATGTGAAGATTTATTAATTCGCATATTATTTTTTTTTTTTCTTTTTTTTTCTTTACCTACACTATAAAATAATGCGATGATTCGCCTCAATTTCTTTCACTCAATTATTTCATATAACATAAGGAAACATATATTGTAACTTGTGATTAATCCATGATATTTAGAAAAAAAATTAATTACCTTAACATGTCATTCAATATTTGTTCATTTTCATTATTGAAGCGTACTATTATCAATACTCAATACACTTAAAGAGAAACAAAAAGCGAGCCACAATTACCGCAATACTATTGTCCAGAATGAGTAGGAAAAAAACTACAAATATTATCCTCACTCGGAACATCACACACAATTTGTGACAATTATTTTTGAGTTTATTTTGTTCATCTTGTATTTTCTCTTTTTTCACTGGAAGATCAGACGGTTGAAAAAAGTAAAATAAACAAAAACTAATCCAAGACGGTTTACTTAGCTTCAGGTGAGATACATCCTTACCTTGTTCTGTCCCAATATCAACTCACTAAAAAATACCAAATGAATATTCACGTAGGCAAGAACGCGAATTATCTTCATAAAAATTAAAATTAAAAAAAAAACGAAGAAAAAATCGCTTCAGATTCGATAAACTCATGCAAGAAAATTTTTTTTGAAGATCCGATCTCCTTGATAATTGCCCCATCAGTATGAATATCCGTTAATTTCGTTTCTTTCTGTTTTATTATTCTTATTTCTTTTTTGTTCATGCCTTTCCATCATTGTAGAGGTAGATGAAATGCTGTTAAGAAGTCCATTAACGTCCATAGGGATGATACTTGCTCATGTTACCCGATGACGCAGTATAACCACCCCGTTGGGGTCCACCGGCACTGAAGTTATCGCCAGGCGCTGCAGGAACACTAGCGAGATTTGAGGATCCGTAACGCGGGCCTGTTAGCATTTGACAAAACAACCTTGATACTAAACTACGGTAGGAAATTTTGTGGAAAAGTAACAGAATCGGATGAAAATAACCAAGGAATTATTTGATATTTGGATGGATGAGCTAATAAAACGAGGGGGAATAATATAGGCATTGAATCCAGAGGTGATTAAAAATTGTGTCTCTGTGCAATTAGAAAAAAAAAAAAAAAAAAATACCAATAAATAATGTAAGAAAAATGATGAAAGATCCTATAATTTAATATACTTCAAACTTGGCTATCAGCCATTTCACTTTCCTTAATTATCATTAAACTTATTCGTTATAATAATCTCTCGCATGTGTATGAGGAAAACAGCAAAGGAATTCAGATCAACCTCTATAATCTATCTTTTTCTGAATGAAATTCTAAAGTAATTCGTTTGGGGGAGAAGAACTAAAAAATTCAAGAATATTTTCCCCCTTCTTCTCCAACCCCTTTGTCTGAAACTAAAGTATTTGTTCATGTACTTCCAACAGTTCATTATTCATTCACTTCCACATACTGTCTTTTTTTTTATCAATCCACCTATCAAAGCTCTGTTGTGAGCCATGGATTCTTTTTTTTGTTTTCTTTTATTGATTTTTCTGTATCCTGCCCTTCCTATATCCAAAGTATCCTCTGTTTTCAACGCCTAACGTCTGTATGGATGATAATTTGTGTGTTGGGACAGGGAAAATCGCTGGGGACCTGGGGCCGCGTCTCCATTTGGTACGAACGTCATGGTGCCGGGTTCACTTTTGAATTTTGGGAGCTGATTGGGCTCTGCGGGAAGAAAAACAAAAAGAAAAAAACAGGGCTAGAGATACTTAATTAAACACTATAGGTTAATGGAAATTTTTAAATTCAAATGATGATTGCTACTTGAATCTTATCGGCTAAATCTCGTATGTTAATAAAATCATTGTATTTTAAGCAAATGACGAAGTTCAGATATTACTATTTTAATATTGTCATTAAGACCGTGAAACACTGCACTTTTCAATTTTTTATCAGTCATATCATAATTGCAACGCAAGTATAGTTCCTTGAAACCGGTGACTATCTCAACGGTACAATTGTTTGTGGAAAAAAGAGATAAATTTTCCACTGCATTTGAAGATTGACAAAATTTGGAGGAATTTGATTTCCGAAATTTTTTACCAAGAGAATGAAAAAAAAACAAAAATGCGAGATATGTACGTAGTAATTGTGGAAAAATACAAGGGGCAAAACGAAAACAGAAGGTTAAGTACAATATCGCGTACTATCACGTTCGTGAACGCAATTTAATTTTATTTCGTTCCATGCTCAATTTATTTTCCTTATATTTTTATCTATTTTTTGGCATATTTTTTCAGATCAACGCGTCCCATTGTTAATGCACGACAAACACTCACTCAATTGCTCATCAATCCACTTCTCCGAAGACTATACATTTTCCGATAAACTGATTTTTCAATATTTACTTTTTTTTTGCTCTTCGTTCTAATCGTATGCAATATAGAAACAGAGCAATTGTCCACCCGTAGGAAACACTAAAAATCATGTGCAGTGTTTCAAGGCTTAATTACAGAAAAATATATCAAACTAAGAAAATCTTAAAACAGATAAATGAGAGAGAGTAAAAATACATTAGACACAGAAAGAACTAGAAGTAATAATAATAGGGGTGAAGGGAAGGTACTTCACGCGATTGATAAATGGAGAGTTAATTGTTGTTTTTTTTTCTTTTCATTTCACCATAATAATAATTTTTTAATATCTTTCTCGTGTGTATTCCCAATACTATTCAATAATTTTCGTAAGCTATATCAATACGCAGTTTCACGCATGATCCATTTTGTCATCATTTGTCTTCCTACTAATTAATAGTATTCATATTAACTTATCACCTTTTACATAGTTTTGCAGTGCATTTTTAATATATCATTATATATCATTATCATTGTTAATAATATGATTATCGGTAATATTTAATCTTCAGTATCAATTAATCAATTAATCCACTAAAAACACCGTTAAGTATATGAATACATCCATATATATAGACACATACATACCCAATACATGCATAATTTATGTGTATACATATATTTATTTATTCATTTCTTCTATTGGCATTATCGATAGACGTATAATAATTATAATAGTAAGTATAGATGTAGTTATAGCAATAGTGGTAAGAGTAGTAATAGTGATAGCAGTTATCAATAGTTGTAATAGTAATTGTTTTCATTCTAGAGTCATCGGAACGGGAGAGAGGGATGCCATTCTATAATAATTTTGTGGTATTTTTACCCTCTTCATAAATAAAATACCGTTAGCTAGTCAATTCACAATATCAAGGAGAAATAAAAGTGCAACAATTAAAACAAACTCCTTTGGGCACTGTGGATGTATCATATTCTTATCTTTCTCTCTGTCTCGCTATCTCATACCCCACGCTCAATCTCTCATTCATAATATGTGATTTCTATGTACAAATTAATTCAATCTAATTCGAGTATTTTCCACTTTTATCATTGCATGTTCTTTTTTCCTATCTGAAGAACAATCGTCTGGACTCGAAAGTTTATATCCCTCCCACCCACCCTGCTGCCTTCAATCATTATTTTCATCTTCCCACGATAATAGTTCAATTTGGAGTTCTAATATATTGAATTGATGGATTGGGAATGGAATATGGTCGGTTCAATAGCCAAAATCACGGCTTTGGAAATATTGCCACCTATTATTATGTTTCCTGTTTCCTGTGCTTTTTGTCTCTGTTTTCGCGATCGTTTCGAAGTTTTTAAACTGACAGATTACTTCATGATTTCATTATGAGTTATATTATGTTTTGGTCTGTAGTTCCCATAATAATCCATATGCACTGTTAATGATAATAACATAGTCATTACGCTCTGTTCTATCCTTATTTAAACTTTGCAAACTCTCATTGGCATTTATATTCATTTCTTTTTTATCCCTTCATTATATTTGCTCATCATTGCTATACGTTAAAGACTGAGGTTTTATCCAATTCTTTTATTCTCGATACTGGTACAAAAATTCTTCAAACGCTTAATCACTGACTCAAAGAGTTCCTTCCAATCGCGTATTATCCGTCATCCACTTTTTTCCTTTCTCCCACATACTCTAAATCTATACATTACATGTTCTTATTGTTGCGTCCTTCAATTGTTTTATTCTTCCTCTCTGACTCTTGCCTTACGAACAAACTAATTATACAACAACTAATCGACATCTTAGATGAATCTCTTTCCATGAGGTTATAAAATTTACTGATTAATTATGATTCTCAAGAGAACACAATTATTGGCATTTGTCGGCTTTGTTTTTATAGTTCATTCAAAAAATATTATTTTCCTCACGCTAAGGTCCTTAATACTTTAATGTCAACTCGCTAACTTCAATGATTTTCATAATAATTGATTATATTTTTCATATTTTCATTCTATTTTTCTCCACTTGCTAATGAATTGGATAATAATTGATACTTCAATCAACGACAATGAACGTGATATCATTTGTTCAATCCTACGTTCGCCTGTTCGTTGGCTTTTTTGTGCGCCTTACACGCGTTCTTCACTGATTGATTCGTTCCATCAATTTCCGTAATAAGAAAACAACTGTATATTTTCTGTTGCTCACTGGTTATTTGAAAACATGACGAGGGACTTTTCATTTTGTTTATTTTTTTTCTCTCCGTTATCACCTGTGTTTTATAGATACTCTTCTGCAGATAGCACGTTAAAATTTATAATACATTTGTACAAAACTTATGTGTCCTAATCAATAATTTGTCGATTTAGATCTACAGCGTAGTTTGCGGTGTTATTCACGTTCCCCAGAATTGCTCGCACATTCACACACATTTTTCATGCCATTTTTAATATTGGAAGAAAACTGGAAAAAATTAGCAATTCCACGTATTTTTGGGATACTGTAATTGATTTCAAGGGAGAACCACATGGATATTTGAAGAACGTAATGGTGTGATAAAAAATAATATCAACCTATGAAACATTTACAAAAACTCAAAACATAATAATAATAGCCTTCTCTGTCACAAGTATCAATTCAAAATTGCGTCGCTCAGCAAATTAGAACGGATCAAAACGGTGGCCGCTCCCGTATTCATCATCTTAGGCAGGGATAACAATCATCTATTTTGCAATAGAGCAGACCGATTATTTAATTTCCAAATTGATTATTATACTTTGTTTTTATTATTTCATTCACATCGCCTCACTCCAAAGACCCATCTAAAATTGATTAAATAGTAAAAAAACGAACGCCGCGTTAATCGATATTCCGCCTCAATTATTTTTTGCTCTCATCAATAATACGAACATTGCGATTGGCGAATTAAAAATAGATCAGAAAAATAGAACAGACTGATTCGATATATTATTTACGTTCATCCATCGATAATTAATAGCTGGAGTAGTAACTTGACACTTTGAATTTTTCATTCCTTCATTAATGTCTTCATTCTCCTCTGTTATCATTCGATAGTCAAGTTTTTTCTGTTTTGGAGAGAAAAAAAGAGAATGTTGCAGCAATATTTCCAATGATACCGTAGCCACTGAAGGAAAGGCAGATGACGCTGTATTTCGGGTATATTTTAGGTACTTCTCTCATTCATTCTACTGTTCAAACGCACCTCATTCTTCACGACCCGAGTGTGTTTCAAGTTTTTTCCCCTATTGGTAAAAATTACCTTGAAGATTCTGAATTTAATTTGGGTGGGCTACAAAAAATGAATAAATGCACAATGCCTTGCATCATTTTCGTGTGTTCATGGGTGTGTGTCTGTTTGGTGTATGTTCATGTGAAAAAATTAATGCAAACTCTTAACCTTATTAAAAACAAAGGCATCTGTCAATTATATACTTTTACAATTATGTAATTCAATCATCAAACACACGGTTTATATTATAGTCATATTTACCCAAGGATTAATATACCTTGAATGCGGGCAACCTATTTCAATTATTCTTCATCGTTCAAATAACGGAGCTCAGACAATAGAGCTAACTTCAAACATTCAAAAGACTGTTCAGTACATACTTTGTCTTTTTAATCATCTTTATTAACATTCGTAACAATAAGTTAATAAAGTTCTCCTTCATCTTCGAACTTTTTTTATTTTCCTTTCTCTAAATGTCCCATCACTCTCCTGATAAATCTAAAACATAATGTCTATTATTCTTATTCCGACACTATAACTTTTTCCGATTAAGGCTTGGGTTTTAACTTTATTTTATTTAACGTTATTTATCGTCTCCTTATGTTCCATTAATTCCTTTCGTTTGGTTCACTTTATGTTGGTGGCTTTTTTCTGATTTTTCTGCAATTTAATCAATTTCACCTTAATTCTGGACCAACGTCTATGAGCCTTAAATTTAAAATGCCTTTACATGTCTTTATTTTGTTTTTATTTTTTGCGTTTCATTTACTACAATTAACTATGATTTAATTGGAAACATTTATTATAAAGGTCCCGTCTGGCTTAATTGAAGAATTGATATTAATAATACGGTGATTGCCGAGAACGATTGTTGATCATTCGCCCTTCCTTCACTTCAAATTTGAACTACATACTGAATAATTGTATGGGATTTCTTCATGTTTTTTTTTTTTTTTTTTTAATATCTGAACATTAGGGTAGTAGGTAAAATTCAAGTAATGCCACAGCTAGCAATCAAATGAAATGGGAATTCGGTTGTAATACCTCGAAAACGCGCTTAGGTACAGAGTGAGCATAATCGTAAAGTCGTAAATATTAAATCCTTATTTTTTTGATAATCGTGTAAACTGTTATATGCAATCTTTCATTTACTGTCAATGTCTTATACACATATACACGTTATTCTTCTCCTTTCCACATTCATATCACTTTTCGTCACTTTTGCTCCTAACAATTAATTAAATGTATACTTTATTTCAATACGTTGGCGTTATAAATTCTAATAAAAGTGTGTAGATTATCATCCTTCTGGCATTTGATTCGATTACAGCTATAATAAGCTTAAACACAAAAATTGTAACTTTCGTTGAGTTTAAGTTGGCGAATAATTCGTCACAATATATAGAGGTATTCAGAATGCTTATGAATTATCAACAAAATAAGATCTTTATCATCATCTTCACATCTACAACACGCTTCCCGCAACTTAGAATATTACCCACCCGTTTTTTGTTTTTTTTATTCAATAATCTAATAGTATTCTACATTTAATAATAAATTTAAATTGATTTTCATTTGTTTAATTCAAGTTTTGTTCTACAAGTAGAATAACTTTCATAAGTCCTACCAAAGAACAGTCGTGTGGCAATTACCAGTCAGAATTGATTCGTTCAATGCAAATTCAATTTCACTATAAATTGGACATTTAACGCATATATTTGAAGGCCATGTCCTTAATTATTAAAAACGTAATCAATCATTACACTGAGCTGCGACAAAACTTAGTGTAACGTAAGGCAATTAAACAGAAGATATTATCAATTGTTCTCGACATTAATTCATCCCCGTCTATTTTAGTAATATCATTCGTTAAAATATTCCATGATTCAACAACTCGTCACTCGTTCTCGCCCAAAGCACCGCATTCATAAGCGCTTTTATATTCTTTTGTTTTTATTTGTTTTTTTTTTCTTTCAATTTTTTACACGACTATACGATGAAAAAGCAAAGGGCACTTCAGGGTAAATATGACGATAACATTTTACGCACGATAGAACCGCGCCAAATATTTTAACTACCATTAAATTTGCGGAATAATAGCATATGTATTTACTAAAACAATTGAGTCATTAATAGATATCATTAATTAATTCTTATTTCCACTTTTCAGTTCATTGGAATTTGTATTTGTTATGTCAATTTTTTTTTCATTGTTTATTCAACGAGTGTAAGGTTACTGCAGACTAGTCACGGAATAACCCTCAATCTACAGGTATTATACTTCATTCGAATCGTTGAATTTTAGTGACTGTTACCAGCGATTGATAAGACGATAGTTTTTACGATTTATTACTTCTAACTATAAGTATTGATCAATATTGTATCTAGGATATTTTTGTTTGTTTGTTTCATCAATAGAATCTGTATTAAATGTAGTAGTAATGTTTAAAGAATTGGTTTTCCATTCGTTCCTTTTTCCTTTGTTATGTTATTTTGTTCACATCTATACCCCACGTGATTCTGCATTTGTCGCATACATGAATTATTTTATATTAGTGACAATAGCTATTGTATATATAATATATACACATTATATACGTCCGTTCATCCTGTTATAAACATATCTTTTATCATAAGTCTTTAATCGCAATCCACCAACTTTGACATAAAAAGTCATCGCTATTTTTTTCGGTTCAGCCTAATCCGGAAAATATTTTATTTTCATGTTTGTTATGTAATATAAAGATGCATGTCGATGGTGTATATGTATATTATTAATCCGAATCACCCAGACCTAGATTCCGCCATCTTCATCTACTATTGGAAAGCCAATAGTTCCAAGCGATTTTTCCGAAACGAATGGTTCATTAAAAACAATCTATTGTTTGCTTTTAAACTATCATCGTTTCTCGTTCGCACGCCAATGCTCACTTTCCCTCACTCTCTCGTTTTTCCAGGCTCCCTCATCCCTATTCTCTGTTATCGCAATTCTAAAAGTGTTCACACATGATCATAAAAATGTGTATAACCATTATGGGGAATGATAAAAATAGCATGTACTATGACCAACAAAATCCGTTTGTTATATTCATTCTTCGTGAGTGTCTGCGTATATTATCATTACTCTCCCATTGTTATCATCAATAATATGTATATAAGGTCATCAGCTCGATGAGTGTAACTCTTCTTTTCATTATTGTAATAATAATTGTTATTATTAATATTCCATTATTTTAATTATTATTATTATTCATCGTTAACCTTCTTAGTTTGTAATTCTTTATCATGATCATCAATTAACTGATTAATTACTCTATTACTTTTTCGTTTAACCCATGTCCTTCTTTCCTCTCTTTTTATCCCTTTATGTTTTTTCGTCGTTTTTTGATATAATTAACAACTTACTCGATACATTATCTTGTTGGTTTTTATTATTTTTCCATTTTTTTTTGTTTTTTTTTCTCTTTTGTTAATTTTTTTTTATATTAGAGATAATGCGATTTGGCGCCAGCACGTGTGCAACGTCGAATAGTGGGTGAAAAAAAAAGTTCGTCAATCATCCGAAAAGTGGTTTTCATTTTATTCAACATGATTGTAAGAAGAGAGATAAACAAAATTAATTCAATGTTTCGCATCACACAGCAAACAGAAATTCTTAATAATTAGTTGGGCGATTTTCCCCACTGTCGCGCGTGGCAATCGTGTCTGTTTGGCATTTTCATGGTACTTGGGCAACAGATTTTAAAATAGTTGGGAAACGAGCGAGCGTAAAGGTCTTAATATTACTTTTTTTCTCAAATGGTTCAAACTATCTCTGACTTATTTTACCGACTCTTTATTTTTAAACTTGACATGCTCTAATTTTTAATTCTATACTACGTTTTGTAAAGCTCATTGGGCGGGGCACGATCTTACCAATACAAAGCTAAACGTTACAAGTTATACAAGATCATTTCATTACAGTAATTAATTTCACTTTTTGTTTTTTTTTTATTTTATCATTATTAATTTTAATCATTATCGACGTGACGTTTTTTTTTAAATTACATTACCACTTACTAATGCATGACAGCGACACTACATACTTAATCTTGGTTATCTCCTTTTCTTTATCCTCAATGACCCTCACTTTGCATTGTTTTGAATTCGAAATTTAATCTATCTTCCCTTCCCCAGTATTTCCTTTTTTTTTTTCGTTTTTTCTCGTAAGCGGGTTGGCGTGACGATACTTTCATTCATTTTGATTCCTCCCACATTAAATCCCGGATAATTTCCTCATCATTTTCCAATGTGTTCATCACTAGACACTTATTTTATTATTCAAATGATGTGCGTATCACGAAAAAGGCTTGTAATTCTGATTTTGTGTGAAGAATTATGTTTGTATTAGTGTTAGTGTTAAATACTTCCCTCGCATTCATTCTTTTTCTGTTTCGCTGCATAGTACCATTAATAATTATTCACTCAAGTATTATTCACTCATCAAAGTTTCTATATGCGTAAACGTAATTTAGAATTTTTCTGTTTTGTTTGTTATTTTATTTGATAATAACAAGAGGCTCATTGTGAATTTTTTGTCTTTAATAATTGAGGATATTAAGGCGCAAATGTGAGGATGGAGAGAAACGTCAATTTTTTTGATGTAAATATCGGACGTTATTTTCGTTCATGAATTGTCTATGAATAATGTCAAACAACAGTAACAATAAAAATAAGATACTAATAATTGACAATGATTGCAAAGCTATAGAGCCAAGAATAGAATATGAATTTGAAAAAATAATGGAATTGACAATTTGTTCATCATGATAGAAATAAAAAGGATGTATAACATTTAAGAAAAACACGTAGCATTTAGTTAATATAACCAGTCTTCAGTGAGTGTACGAACGCACGCTGGCGACGTCTTCCGAATCTAATATATTATTACTTCTTTTTTTTAGTCGTTACTTTACTTAAACGTGAAGATTTTTATTGTTATTTTTATTTTTCAATACCAATTTCTAATTTTTTACGTATGTATTTTATGAATGTATCAACTAATTAAGTTATTCAATGAGAAGAATGTATAAGAATACGAGCAACAAACTAACTTAAGTTTTCATTGTGTGTGTTTTTTTTTTATTTTCAATTTCAACACAGAACTGAATTTCCATTATTCATCATTATTCATTTGTCTCAAATGCCATGACACAACGTATAATTAATATTTTCATTTTAACACGAAATTAATTTGCAAAGTGCATTATGATTAGTCAACGAGATGTAAAATTATCATAACATCTATAGACGAATGAAGAAGACAAAAAATAGTGTTGGGAAAGTATACTACGATAAAGGAGTGGTGAGAGGAAAATAAAGCTCGCCATATCTAATCGGGTTCGAAATCTGAAGAATGCACTCGTTCACTCATAGTGAACGTTTTTGAATAATAAATTAGCAACAATAGTTGGAAGCGTTGGTTGGGCTGCCGCAAATGTCACATCACGAATCTTTAGAATTTAAAAACAAACGAAAATGAATTCCAAAAAATAAAAAATTCCTCTAGCTGCTGTCTCTAGTGAATGATGCATGCCAGGTGTTTTTCTCTCTCGTTTACCTTGATTACGTTAAAAATATCAATAATATCTCATTAAAATACAATTAGTCGTTTTTTTTTGCGTTACAATTAGGCAGAATCCACTCAATTTTTAATTATCTCTATAAACACGTATCAACTTTCCATATCCCTAAATTTCTGCAGGATTTTCTTGTTATCACCACAATAATAAAATTCAATAATCAATTCATGTAATTATTTCATTGTATCGAAAAGATAATGAAAGGTTGTTATTTACAAATTGAAGAAATGATACTGATATATTTAATTATTAGAATTTATATCTTTTCATGCTACAATAAAAATTTTCGTTCCATTCTTTATTGTATTTCAGCCCCCTGAGACTTGTTGATACAATCAACTAATTTGACAGAGCGTAATTACCACTATCGTATTTACGTTAAATGTAGTTTGGTTTTTTTTATTTTCACATTCAAAATGGTGATATCGTTATGGACAAAAAATTCAAATCTATAATTCATTCATTTTGCGTTTCATTAGTTCTTTATTTACGAATATGTAATGATAAGGATAATAATAATGATATTTAAATACTCGTAGTAGTGTTTAGTTGATTTCTTTTAACCACTATAGTAACTTTTTCCATTGATTCAAAACGTCAATCTCCGCTGCTTGCTTTTTCTTGTTTGTTCGTGTTCCTTACTATGTAACATCACACATTAAGATCAGATGGACAGACTTAGATAACGAATAATAGAGAAAAACAAACACGTTTTTTATTTTATTATTTCTTATGATAGCATTTTCATAATGATGGATGTTATTTATTATTTTTCATTGAATGTCACGCCATTTTATATTGTTATTGCGTTACCTTTCCCTTATTTACGTTCTTATTCAACTTAAGCTCTTATTTAATTGAAAATTAATCAACAACGCGTCAAATCGCTTATCTATTTTTTTAAGTGCTTTAATGCGTGTAAACATCATCTGTTCATATGTAAATATTAATTGTATAATTGTTAAATGTGTTATTTTTTTCATCAGCAATGTCTCTTCCTTACGTTTTACCGCCTATCGCCTGTTACCGATAACACCCGACATTTATTCATCAATTTTTTCTGTATTTATCTTGTAGTGTGGACTTAAATGTTTTCCTCTTCCTCAGCACACGAAAGGGTAATTTGATTGAGCTCCCTTTCTGAATTACTTCATTGTTCGTTATGATCATAATTCCTCGTCTTGATTCCAGAATTAGATCATTACTTTTGTCCTATTTTCTTTCCCCAGAATACTTTTCTAACGAGTCGCGTCACTTTTCATTTAGTTAAATTACCATGTTGGACGTATCGTTAAAATTAATTTTCTCGCATTTGAACCGAAGATAACTAAAAAGGAAAAGAATTACTGACGTTTGATGGAGTTTCAATTCACGCGACCCGCTTGGCAATGTTAAATGTGTTTTTTTTAAATTTTACTTTGCGTTATCCATGTTTTAATATGAGCCGGCGCTTCGGAAATACCTTTATTCACAGGTTCTATGGTAAACCCTACAGAGTAAATATAATTAATCCATATATTTAATCAGGTAGACTTTTCAGACCGATACCCTCACCCAATTGTTAGCGCGTTTCATTACGTGGCAACACACCAAAACACATTCGAGACATCTTTTTCGTATTCATTCATATATGTTTTTATATGGAAAGTAGTTTTCCTTCTTTGGATTATCGATTATCTCAAAGAAGGAAGAAAAATGGCCCCCACCGAGCTATCATTTAATTTCTACAGTGATGAACTCAGTCTCGCCAGTTAAAAATTCTTATTACGCCTCAAATACAGCGTTCATATTACACAGTCGTCTGTTGATTATCGTTAAAAAAATGAAGATATCGAGAGAAGTTAACTAGTTAACTAGTGTTTAAATTTAATTTGCCTTTCATTCAATTATTGCTAATGTTCCCATCATTGATGTGGAGTCGATGAAAGGATTGATGAAAAAAAAAATAATAATAAAAAATATAATTTGTACCCAATCAATATAGACTGAATTTTGTTAAAGATGTAGACCACTCAAATAATTGATCAGGGATTGAAGTTCCTATAGTACAATTTTCGGCAGGAAGAATGGATTTTATACAATCGCGTTTGTATGGATTTACACTTGCTATTTTTGCTTTGCCTAAACTTACACATCTATTGACAAAATTAATGAATGATAGAATAAATACAAATATAATTCGTGTCAGGATTGTGAGAAAAAAAATTAAATTAGGCAAATAGAGGATACAACGGAAATAAGAGGAAAAAAAGTGTAAATATAAAATAACGATGTTCTTTTTAGTGCAGAAATTGGTTTCACTGATATACTCGACTCCCAATTCGAATCAATTGTAAAGTCATGCCTAACAAATTTCTGTTAATTATTTCGTTACATTCTACAATCAATTATAGACTATGATTGGCACGGTGAATTAAAAATAGTGTACGTGTAAATGCAATCACAATGGTCGTAACTAGAGATAAACACAGTGATATACCGACATCTGCACTAATAGCAACCAATTTCTTTCGTATAACGTTCGAGAAAAAAGAAGAACCGAAAATAATTATGTCAAGTGACAAAATTTACATTAACCATGTACATAAATGTCAAATTATCAATAATCTTCTGACATCCAAATATATAACAAGACAATGATTCTATTATAAACGTTAAACACTAACACTAATTTTATTTAAATCGATAATATAAAATCAGCCAGTGAACGTTTTCATTTAATTATTATCTATATCAAGTTTAACTCCAATAATCAGTTTTATTTTGTTATCCTTCTTTTTTTTTTCCTTTTATATTTTAATTCTCACTTATTCGATTATAAATTTACTATGATTAATTAGTTACAGTAATAGATAGGTGGATGGAGGGCGGGCATGAAAAAATAAAAAATAAAAGATGTCTCGTATGGAATGTTTGGTCGCTAGAACGCATTTTTTCAATCATTCTTTAAATTTATTGTTGATTTTATTTACTCTATTAGAACTGATTGTATTTAATTTATTAACTTTAAAAGGAAAGTTAAACAACAACAAACTTTTTTGGTACTGTATGTTTTGCCAGGGAAAAAAAAATTAAATGAGTCTTCGATGATCTGTCGAACACTCCCCGTACAATTGCCTGCTTGATTTTTTTCTTTTTATTGTTCTATCATAATCCTTAAGTTTGTTTTGTCTATCATTAATTAAAATGTTCCTTTACGCTCGCTTGCTCTTTCGCTCAATCGTTCTCTCTCTCTCGGTAATTCCTTTTTTTTTTCTGTTTCTCAATGTTTCGCCTATACCTAACCACGCTTGTTGAACTCTTATTACCATACATTCCCAACGTTCCCAACGCCACTTAAATAGATTAATTACAACTTGGACATGTCTACAATAATACGGCGATGAATTCAAATTTATGTCTTCTCAATTTTTCATCAATTTTTTTTTTGTTTTTCTATTTTTTCTCTCACGGCAATCAATGTGGTATTTGTCTGTTAAAAATTATACAAACCCAAACGAAAAATTGTTGGTTTATCAATTAGAATATTGATTGAAATGCGCAACAATCGATGCCGATTTTACCACATCAATATGAAATCATAGACTGAAGTCGATTATGGTTTCGTTTTAATTTCAATTTGAGGAATGGAAAATAAATGAATTGTAGACAAGACCCATAGATGCAAATAATTACCATGCCAACTGAGCGCATTACCTCTCTACACCGCGAATGAATTAAAATGGTCATGAGGCGGGCCACTCTTTGTAATCAAAGCCTTGTTGACCGGGTTTAGGAGCACTGGCACCATACCCACCTTGGTTGCCCTCGCCAGCTTGGTAAGAACGCTGAGGATAACTCGTGTCCGCGAAACTACCAGTATAGCCAGTATAACCGCTATAATCGGGTGTCTTGGCTGAGCTGCTGCTTGATCCTGGTGCACCTGACCCTGTTGTTGGTCTGGAGTACATATCACCTGAAACACCCACCATCGTCTGATTCCCAATACCCTAAACATCAACCTAGCAACTCCATTTTGATTTAAGAAATTTGACAAAAACGGAAAAAAAATAATAGTAACAAATAAGTAATTAAAAGTAGTCCGAAGGAATTTTGAATTGAAAAGAAATCTTTAAAAATTCTTGTACTTGAAAGTTTGTCGATTAAATTTATTTAGAAAATAATAAATAAGATGGACACAGGCATTTAATAAGCGATGGAAGAGGTATCGATTTTGTATGAAGAACTGTTGAATTAATGGATTAAATTCAATGGTTAATGTGGATGAGAGATAAGGCTATGAAACCAGGTATTACAGGATGAATTACAATATCAGGAATTGAGAATGAGGAGTGCACACTAGCCTACTTTACCATTCTAATATTACAAGAATTGAATCTGACCCGTAGAAGAAGAAAAAAAAAACAAAGTAAAATAGAGTATATGCAAGAGTAAAACAGTTATATATTGATAAAATATTTCAATGAATATCTGCGAATCAAATGCAAAACTACAACATGAAATTGGCTAGAGAACTTCTCTACTACATCCTGGATTGAATCGTGATGGGAGAATTATTTTTTTTTCAAGTTGCGTGTCATTGTGTTGCAGAACTTCACAATTTAAAAACAAACATATCATGGATGGCAAGCATGGTCAATTGATCGTCTAAAAGTATGTACATATGGATATATATATATATATATATATATATATATTAGTTTTATTTCATTTGGAATCATCAGGCTGTTTATGTCTCCGAAAGGAGTCATGCCAAAAAAAGAGAACTATATACTCGGTGAGGAGAAAAAATCCAAAGAAATGAAAGTGTTAAAGAAAAGTGTGAGCGGCATTTTCAAATGGAAACAACCAATATCAGAGAATTGTTCCATGTACAGAATGCATCTACTGAATATTTCATCGCAATGATGATGCACCAGGGTGGGATCATGTCGCGAATACACATGGGAAAAAAAACGAGGTAAACAATTAAGAAAAAAAATGAATAATGTCAAACATTCAAAAGTTTTGAAGCTTGAGAATTTGGAAACTACGAAAAAGTTGTTCGCGCTATAGTAGAATAAATTAGGATAAGTGAGTGTATTTAAATGTGTGTGTCTGTGTGTTTTTTCAACGGTAAAATAATGTGGTAAAACCGATTGCAGAAAGGAAAAATAAAAGACGTTTTTTTTTATTTGGTGTTTGACTTGAGCTTTTAGAGAAGACTCACCCTGCGGGCCAGAGGGGTTCGAGTTGGAGTTGGGCTGCGAGGAGTTGGGCTGAGGGGGCTGTGGTGGGGGCTGGGTACCAGGAGGTGGCCCATTTTGTGCCATATTCCATGAATTCCAGGAACCCCCGGGCCCGCCACCCGCAGCCCCGCCAGTACCCGCTGTGGGCCCATAACCCCCTGAAGTGGCCGCCGCCGGCCCACCTGCGATTAACCACACAAAACACGTGTCACCGACCACCGTCACACCTCAATTTTTGTACGAATTTCTTTTCTTTTCAACTATCACGGATTCTATAAAATTTCTCCACTACATTTTCTTTCGTTACGGTCTCTGACTTCAAGCTCAAATGTGCATATATGTATATACATACGTATATACATATACGTTAATATTCCATGTTAAAACGAAAATGATTGGCGGAAAAAAGTTGAGCAAGTCGATCGCACCGGCAGAGAGAGATCGTGAGACAATTTGAGGCACTCAAAGAAGAGACAGATTCAATTATCGTTACACCTTCATTGCTATTGTTTTTGGTTCAGATATAGACAAAAAATTCAATGAATAAGTGGACGGAAGCTTGTGTGATTCAATATGACGCCGTTCAATATCAAAATGTTTTTTTTTTCAGTATCCGAAATATGCTCTTCTTTTCATTGAGAAAGAAAAGTCAATTGTACCAATTGCATTTTCTTTTCACATTAAAAACCTCCTCCCGAAGCTTCTATATATAAATTTGGAATCTTTCAATCAATAATTGTTTATGCTCGTTTTAAACACATATATAAATATTAAAATTATCATTATTCTCATCACAAAAAGAATAAAAAATTTGAAAACCTCTCCAAGTAGGACTGAAGGTTAGGCGGGTGAGGTTTCGGGTGAGGACAGGAATGAAAAGTTATGTTAATATTTTTTTTATATCTATATTTTGGTTTTGAAGAAAATGAAGAAAAAAAAACAATGCGTTTCACATTGCGACGGAGGCAATCGAAAAGGAGGGAGTTGGAGAATATAATTTTACAAAAAAAAAAAATTTCTGTGAAAGTCTCTCCAGTCAAATAAAAGATTTTCCCTGTTCGCCCCCCTCCCCCCCATATTTTTCCTTCCTTCCTTTCTTTCCCTCTCTCGCTCTCCCTCTCTCTCTCTCTCGCTTGCTCTCTTCGTTCACCTCGTCGAAAATTTTTCTCGATCAGAAAACAAAACAAACTACTAGAATTGCTTGACGCAATTGAGAAAAATTTTGCTCCGGCAATGCAGTCGATGTATTTTTTTTTATATGCAATTAATTGTCGGTGGATCGACTGCCTCTGTCGCGAATGTTCAACTCCTTTATCGCGAATTTGTCTGACAAAATATTTACTTTTTTTTCTTTTCTGTTTTTCTATGTCCAAGAGAAAAAAAAACTGAACAATAATATCGAATAGGACATTAAAACTCACCGTAACTCCCGTATCCTTGAGTGGCTGCTGCCGGCTGCACATTGTAGCTGCTACCCCATTGATGTGGTGGCGGCGGTGGAATTTGTTGCTGTTGCGGCGGTCCAGGAGGTGCACCCCAACCTTGAGCATTATATTGAGTGCTATAACCAGCATAACCACCAGTTTGTGGACTTGTGCCCCATCCTTGATATTGTTGCATCATGTTTCCTGGTGGTCCCATTGGGCCGCCCATCATTGGTCCACCCATTTGACCATTTGGTCCACCCATTGGTCCCATGTTACCGGCCATGCCCATTGGCGGTCCACCCTGTTGCGGCGGACCCCATTGACCTTGATGACTGTCATTCATCTTGCTGGATGAGTCACGTGGCTCTGCGCGCTTTATCTCAACCTGAAACATAACACATTTATTTCCCATGGCGTTGAGATCCCATGCCAATATTATTGTTTGCCCATTTTCATTAGAAAGAAAGAAAAAATGAAATTAATCCTGGATATATTTTTTCTTAATTAAATTATTTAAATGAAGAAGTGATTCTAAGTTCTATCGATTCTGCCGCTTTTCGTATAATATAAATAAATATATATTTATACACATATGAGGACTTAGTGACGCGTGAGGTAAATTTACTTTATAATTATATTGTAATAACATACTTAATTATGCTTTAAAATTACTTTAATTATTGATAGATAAAAATATTTTTCTTCGATAGGATGTGAAGTGTGGAAGTTTGTTTATGTATGTATATATTGATATATGCTATACCTGTTTTCCATTCAAGTTGACAAAGTGCTCGGCAACACATCGGTCGACAGCGTCTTCATCCTCAAAGCTGAGAAAGCCAAATCCTGTTGTCCAAACGTGACATATTTGTGATATCAGACAAAAAATGCCGATCCATTGCGGTACATTTTTTTTCTCCAAGTATACAGTATTTTTATTTGTTTTTTTTTTTTTTTACATATTCCAATACGTCGCATACGTTACGTGAAAATTCACAAAGCACGTCTAATTTCCTCCCTTTTTTCTCTTTCTTTTCTTTTTTCCTTTACGTATTTTAATGATGTAGAAGTGAAATTTAATTACAATTAAAAACGGTTGGATCTCCCTTCAAGTACTATTGATTGCGTGAGTATGTATGCAATTTAGTTAATTAAATCTGATGAGTGAATTATCTCGGGGAAAAAAAATGTGACTAAATAAATGAATGGAATACAATAAACAATGGTAAAAAAATGATACGAACAATTGTCTTAAATATTAGCTTAGCCAACTTAAGCTATAAAGTATATAACTTACAGTAGCATAGTCTGACCGAGCCTTAATTAATCTCTTAAACAAATCACTTATCTAAACAATATATGAAGACATTTAATTGATGATTAATTATTGTTGTAAATTATTTGTAACGTAATGCAACGTATTTTTTGAATGCAAAGTACACTATATTAATTTAAATCTCTTATCATCAATTATATTTAAAAGATCTTAGTAAATATTAAAATAAATGTTATACTTTGGAATTTTGTTTTTTTTTGCATAAAGGAGACAAATCATGTAAATAAAATTAATAATTCAAATATATATTCTCACCTCTGGATTTCTTTTTTTCCTGGTCGTACATGATCACCACCTCCATGACCTTGCCAAAACGCGAGAAAAATTGTCGCAGATCAGTTTCAGTCACGTTGCTCGGCAATCCTCCAAGAAAAACTTTTGGGAAACCACCGCTCCGCTTCGGCTTTTGTAATGTACGTGGATTACATGGTTTTGGATCAATCTGAAATTATACGAAAATAATCAAGAATAATTGAAATCCACCAAATATCAATAATTTCTGTATTTTCTCATGAGTAAGTACATTTTTTCGATCAATTAAACAAAAATATATATGTACATAATTCTATATCTATTTATTCATTTATTTATTTATGGGGATATATTGCTTACGGTACGGCCGTCCAATTGATGTGGTCCATTTTGAAGAACCAAAGCGACATTGGCTGGATCGCTAAATGTGACGAATCCAAAGCCACGGCTGCGACCGGACTCGCTATTCTTCATTACCACACAGTCAATAACCTCACCATATCGGCTGAAGTAACGTTGTAAATTTTCTTGCGTTGTCTCCCAAGACAAACCACCAACAAATAATTTTCTACGGGAAAAATGTTTTAAAATAGCGAGATAATTATAAATTCAAAATGGAATTAATTATTAATAATTTATGGCTCAACATTAACTGACTACTCTTCACATATTTGTATATTTTTGATAATGTTGGAGAAGATCATTCATTTCTCAATGCAATACTTAGTACACGTCATCGGACGGTGCGTCATCCTAATATGCGAGAAGAAATGTGTTTAACACATTGTTAACTGATTGTAAACATAGTGTATTTTTTTCCATTTTCAACATCGAAAAATGAAGCGACGTACGATTGGAGCGTACGTCGCTTCATTGGAGCGTATCACTTCATTATATATCAACCAAATTGCTATTGGCTGTATTGATGACACTAGAAAAAACTCATCTATACTATGTATTGTCGAGATAGGCAAAAGATATTGCTGTTAGAGTTATATGCTCTTCCCTCAGTAGAATAGATAAATTGATATTGTCTTCTGACATAATTAACATGAGTTCAAGTGCAAAAATGAAAAAATGCTACCTCATGACTATAAATCGCCAAATATGTTCTCAAGATCGACCATGATATTCTCCATAATTACAATAAATATTCCCATTGATAATGCAATCACTAGAAAAATTCAATGAAGCTGAAAAATAGCCAAAATAATGAATGAATTCCAACCAATTAAATTTCTCACAATTTCACCGAATGAGAATCGCGCGTTATTCTCAAACTATATCATGGGGGGGAGGGAGCGTGCAAGAGAGTGAGAGAAAGAAAAAAACGATGGGAGAGTTGAGAGGGAAGCTCAAATTGAAAGCATCACATCTACCGGTACAATAGACGACTCTCACAATGTTTTAAAAATTTCATTGAGCAAAATGCTATGAATTCTCCACAAATGAAAATGATATAAACAAAAATATCGGGTAGAAAAGTGTCGATAACCTAAAATGCCGGCTAAATTATGCTGTGCACATATAAACGAAATAAAAATGTCGGCGGACGATAAAGTTGGAGGCAGCGGCAGCAGCATCGAGACGAGAACGCCATGCGTAGCCGGCATTGGAGCATTCCACAATGGAGAGAAAAAAAAAAAAAAGGCCTCGACACGCTTGGTAAAAAAAAAGTTTCCGTTCTCTAAAACGCCGTTAAAATTTCCTTACTACGAAATACATAATGAAATATCTGCAATAACAATTTGATTTCCATATAAATCATATGAAATTTGATAGAGATATAAATGCAAAAAAGTATTAATAAATTTGATGAAAAATATTTGAGAACAAAGTGATTGTGTAAAACGCACACGAACATGTCGCGAATTTGTTCGTTGGTTCCACGTTCTTCGCAAACTCCAACTAACAAAAATCCAATTTGACACTGAATAGACACATTGCACATATAAAATAGATAATCAAAATGCTCACCCCTTTTCGTCGTCGTCCATTTCGGCCTTCACTCTCATAATATTTCACTTAAAAACTACAAGAATGTTGTGACTTTTTCGGACGCGTGTGGGAATATGGCACGATGCTTTAGCGCGGACGAGGGTAATGGCTTCCCACAATGAAAACCTCGAACGAGCGACGTCGAGAGGCGGAATATGTAAACGTGACGAAGCGATGCGCGTCACTTCCGTTGGCGATAACCTCCTGCGCAAGTCAAATGAGCAACTGGCGCGCACTTGGATTCAGGGCCGTATATCAATTACTTGAGTAACTCGCCCAACTTCGCAGAACCTAGAAATTCATCAAGATGTTCCTACATCACATCTTTCATCTGTGCATGCTCCCAAATCATTAATTCCCCGTGATCAAGTACAATTCAATGCAATCTATTCACAAATACATTTAATAGCATATTATGTTTAATCGCTTGGTATCAACAAATTAATAGGTTATGTGGATATTGGTTCTTCATCGATACGGCAGTGGGCAATGATATTTTGTCGAAAAACATTTCACCAATGAAGAAACAAAAATAATTACATTTACCATTCATCATCATCATTAGTTATTGGATGGGAGTCCCCCCATGTGAAGGAATATGTTTGTTTATATATAATTAGTAGGAAATGAAATTGATGTAAAGTACGGTTACTCAATTGAATTTAGCAGTCGTTTTGGAGTTCAACGATCTGCCGTCACGGCGGCAATTCCCGCCATTTTGTTATACATCACGTGATATGATTTGAAATAAGGCGCTGAATATCCATTAATTGTATTCTTATACACACAGCTCGAAGTGGAAAAAAAAACAACCATGAATAGAAAGAAACCATACTCATCAGACCATCAAATCCATATCAAGGTTATCAATCATAGTTTCATTATCTAACTGTCAAATGACTATTTAATAACAATTTCACTGGTATATCTATCAGATGATTAAAATTAAAATTGGCGATATTAAATCATAATAAAGTTGGAACCATTCTCCAATGAAACGACATTCAACTAAATTAGTTGTATATATATATAAATAAACCGGTGTTTCGTCGAATCCAGGGGGGAAGTTTCTATATCCGGATCCGGTTTCTGGATCCCTTGCTGGTTTCAACAGTATGGGTACCCAACATTCAGTGATGCTCAACCTAATGCTCATAAGTTTATTTAATTATATCTCATTAAAATCACTTGTGTATCATAACTGCGAATTATCATTTCTTACATCAAGGAACGATTCTCGGTTCGTTTTCAAATAAGAGTTACGAAGTATAACTATAATTTTTCACCATACAACCACGACAGCGTGAATGATGAATTTGCATCAACTCATTGTAAAACCGTCCAAAAAGGAAGTTTGGAGCAGCAAAATGAATTGAGCAATTTTACACAATAATAATAAAATAGGACAACAGACGATTCGTCTATCAATTAAAGTAATTGACGACCAAATAAGTACTAAAGAATGAATGAAGCCGTAAAGCAATTCAGAATGTGGTTCGTAGGGATCTACCAGCCGTCTCCATCTGGGTCATTGATCGGGAGGGGAAAAAAATTCCAAACAGTAGACATAACGTTTATCTCGTAGAGTTTATAAAGGGGAATAAGGGAGAGTCTTTATAAATCTACCTGCAACCTTATATAACACCGAGTGTTCCCAGATATACTCCCAAACTCTTCATATTCCTCAGCTTACCAATTAATTTGAAAACAAAAATACATTTTATCTTGAAAGATTTTGAACTAACAATTTTTCTCACTAACTGATACGAGGAATGCTTTTCGGCGAAAAAGGAAAATATTTTTAGACACATGATATACTTTTTTTTTCTTCTCTATTCTGAAAGGGATTGGAATTCATTGAAAAAAAAGAGGCAGAGCCAGAGCAAGTGGGCCGCTTCGGAATTCCTGGAACAATATTCGAACAAGCGATGGAAATAATGGATGCATTGACTTTTTTTTTATCTTCTCAACTGTCGACCGTATTTTATAAAAACGGTCCAGCATACCATCATTCAGACCCCCGCTCGTACATACATGTGGTCGCAAAAAAATTGGCAAATACAATAATATCGTGGGTATCCCCTCTTTATTTATCCTGCCCATCTCTGAAGTCTAATGAAAATAGTCTACTAAAATCGCGTCACTAAAATAAAAAAAAAATCAAATCTCATTCAATTTCATTTCGCCAATATTTCCAGACATCCCGCGCCAGCCATAGACTGCAAATATTTAACGAGTCGCCGGCTCACACGCGAACCTCATTGCCATATACTTATTTCATTTCATTAAAATTTTTTTTTTTTCTTAATTTTTTCACAGAAATTTCATGATTCATTGACCACATGTTCCGAGTGAAGAACACACGTGCAGCGAATGACACGTCCCACAAACCCCACATATATGTGTCTCTGACACTCACACCCTTCCTCTCGTTTTCTTCATCATCGTTGTCTCTCGTCGTATACTGGTTAAATTGATAAATTGCTTTCCAACTAGCCTCAACGCAAATGGTCAAGCATACAGTTATATATATGTATGTATGCATTCTGACTATAATCGTGAGTTGCACAAATATAATTCATTCACATTTCTGCGGAAGTTCCTGCTTGCCAACGGTACACCGAACTAAGTAGGAATTA
This sequence comes from Zele albiditarsus, assembly GCA_958496275.1. NCBI lineage: Eukaryota > Metazoa > Arthropoda > Insecta > Hymenoptera > Braconidae > Zele > Zele albiditarsus. The sequence goes on along the minus strand of OY292413.1, from coordinate 11,367,221 downwards.
ATTCCTTCCTCCATCTCCATTATACATAAATGAAGCAGACGCATGGTGTTCTCACTTTCCAAGAAGCAGTGATATATTGAGACATTTTTCAACGTTTCTCACTATTTCATATTCATTTAAAAATTCGATTCTAAAGCTCATACATTGAACAAATGCCTTCCAAGAATCATTAGCGCACATTATAGCCGTTTCAGTATATCAATATACCCGCTTAAATATTGATAGCAGTTGTCAATTAGTCTAATATTTGGAAAGAGACGCCGTGTAATCTTGTCAGCGCTTAATGATAAATTTTCGCTCATATCATTTGGATCCGATTATTCATTTGGTTTTAAAGATGCATTCATGAATTCTGTAAACGCATTAAAGGATTTTCATTACAAGCCCATAGCACTCCCTTACTCGTAATAATTTTTTTTTTCATCATCACATTTGAAACACTTGTCGAAGAGTTGATTATTATTATTTGTTTTTTTTTCTCATTATCCAATTATCAGTGTCACACCTCTCATATCATTACGGACGGGCTGTAATGGATATTATCAGCGTATTGTTATTAGTCCTCGGCCTTGATCATCGACCATTGCGATAAACAAACAGTAAACCATGAAATTTCAGCCAAGGGTGAACGCTGGAATGGAAAACGAAGAGCCACAATAATGATTCATATTTCAACTGCCATATCATATATCTAAATATATTTGTTCAATAGTTGAGTAGAATGTGTTATATGTAATATACAGTGTTACGTCAGCGTGTGTAAAGAGTTGAGAGTGATGGGTGTTGGAGGTAATATATTCTACCATGCCGGGCCAGACTGATCGTGCCAACGAACGCTTTTATATGTTCAGTTGTGACTGTGCCATCCGACACGTAGCATCCACACGATTGCTTTACCAACCAGTTGATCCCACGCGGTTTGTTCTCTCTGTTAACGGAGGAAATCATTCGATAGAGCAAAACGTGCGCAACACAGAAACGAACAAGAAGAAGACGGATAAGGAGGAGAAGGAGAAAAAAACGTCGGAGGAAGAGAAGGAGAGAGGGAAACGAGGGAAAATAAGACAGGCACTCAAAGAGAAGGAGTCACACTGTCCCGTTCACCCTGGACCCATTCGACCATGAACCAGTGTCGTGTTAACTTCATCTTCTTCTCAGTGAAATCTTTATTTAATTCATACTGTCAGTTCACGTATTTTCTTATATAATTTTTTACGTCAACTAATAGTTGTATCGCCGTCAGTTTCAAATTGGAGCGAAAAATAAACAGGAGATCTATTTTTAATTTTTATCTATCCGGTAGCGAATAGAAAGAATGTCTAATCTTATCTAGGCGCATAATCGTAAATTAATTCAGCGATTGAAACAAAAACGCGCGTGGTAACGAACAGATCTATTAAAACGATGGAATAAGTCGAGGAAGTTTCCATACATGAGAACGGAAGCGTACGAGAAAATATACATATGCAAAGAATAAAAATGCAATTGAATTGTTATTATATTGTAAGGCGACTTTATGTATAATCATTTGCACTATTTGATTACACTGGATAAGTTGATATGATTCTCTATAGAGAATCAACCACAATATATGTGTATTGCGAGAATAAAAAAAGAACCGTAAGCGGTTAATCCACCGCGGAATAAAAGTGACGTTAACGGTGACCGGACTAGCGGTGTTAAATGTTAACTAGCAATTGCACCTCATTGACCGCTACAGACGCAAATATATATGAAAACACAAATGTGTTCTCACGTTGAATTACATCTCATGAATCGACTAATATTTCACCGTCATTAAACACCATTGAACAGATTCCCGTGTCCACTAGTGTTATCTGGATGCTAAATTGTTTCGGACATTCGACGAACTTCAAACAAAGATATTCATCCTCCAGAGGACAATCGCGCATTTGTATTCTCTGGATGAATAGCATTCATTCAGGATGGCACGGAGAATTATCAACAATTAGTGAGAGTAAAAACGAGTCAAAGATAAAATGACGGAAATCGTGAAAATGAAATCCGATTATCTGATTGGTGAGATAAGAGTTAGAATGAAGAATGATCAATGCCAAAATTATGACAAATTGACGTGATGACGTATTAATTAGTGATGCGTAGACATCGTGGATTGAGAAGTGCCATTATGGGCTTCATTTTTGGTTTTGTTTTTGGTTTCCTTATATTAAACTTTCGAATAATATTTAATTCCACATCAGATCAACGTACAGGACAGCGTACCAGCCCCTCATCATCCCCGAAACTCATATCGTTTGCTAATGTACAGAATGTTAATTTCAACATCTCACCAACCAATCTAGTATTTGTTGGTGTTATGACAGCAGAAAAGTATCTGGGAACAAGAGCAAAAGCCGTGTTTGAGACATGGGGTAAAGATGTGCCAGGACAAATAGCATTTTTTTCATCAGAATATTCGCGTGTGCCAAATAATTGTCAAAATTTACCACTGGTTGCTCTACCGACAGTTGATGATGGTTATCCGCCACAAAAAAAATCATTTCTCATGCTTCAATGGATGTGGAATAATTTCGGCGATAAATTCGAGTGGTTTGTTCGTGCTGACGATGATGTTTACGTCAGAACAGATCGTCTGGAGAAATTATTACGATCTGTGGACTCGAATAAGCCAATGTACATCGGTCAAGCGGGCCGCGGTAATTCAGAAGAATTTGGACTGTTGTCATTGGAATATGATGAGAACTTCTGTATGGGCGGACCTGGTGTCATATTGTCGCGTGAAACAATGAAACGAATCATTCCACATATAAAGGATTGCTTAAAAAATTTGTATACAACGCATGAGGATGTAGAGTTGGGTCGTTGTGTACGCAAACACGCCGGCATTCCATGCACATGGAGCTATGAGGTGATAATTAATTTTTATTTTCTATTTTTATTTCTCCTCCATGCTTTTGATTTATCCTCAATGAATAACGCGAGTTTACTCTCAGTCATCTGCCAACGTACTTTTTCAATCACGTCACTGTTGATCTATGAGGCCGGTCATTGGCATGACAATATCCACAGTATATGATTATCAAGGTGCCACAGGGTGGATGTGCTCGTGTGTACGTACTGTAATTTCAGTTTATATCCTAGTGTACTTAATTCCTTGAGTTTTAACGCCAACCGGTTTTCCATGCAGGCGTGCCCTCTTCATTTTTCTATTCTTTATCCTTCTGGGTCAGTTAGAGATGGAGCAGATGACAACTTTTCCTAGGATATGAGAATAGAAATCATATTTCTTTCAGAATATTTCCTGCAACGAAAACTCATGTGTATAAAAATTCTCCTTTCTTACTCATTATTAATTACATATTAGTCCCCGAAGTTGTATGTTTTTTTCTTCTTTTTCCCCTTGTGCAATTGTCGCATGTAACGTAAAGTGGGTGCACAGATAATCTGTCGACCCAATACGTGTTTACCATGCAATCATATCTACATATACTTAAATGTGCTTGAACAAATTGAAACGACAACGTGTGTATACTCTGTGTGTAGACGCAATGAAATAAATGCATTCAAATCGCTGGATTAACATTTCATACACATGCTGGATCAAGGTTTCGACGTAATAATTATAAAGAAAAAAAAAGATATGAAAATGAAATATAAATTAAAATGGATCATTCACCGCTGTGAAATCTGACATTGCAATTGAGGAAACAAAAAACATTAAAATATTTAAATGCAGACGTTAGTCGGTGAATCTTCGATCGAAAAAGTATAATACCTAGGTCCAATGAATTGTGCTCGCTTCATTTAAACATTGTCCAAATCTCTAATGAGAACTGACATCATTGTGAAACGTATTGAATCATTGTTGAATATAATGTGATGTCGCCTACGACCAACAAGCATTCTTTAGTTTTTACGTGAATGAAGTAGATCAACAAAATAATGATTTTCAGATGCAGTCCATCTTGTATCACAATAGTAGTGGAGTACAGGCATTCACGGGTAGCCTCAAGAAGAGGGAAGTCCATCGGGCCATTACTTTGCATCCGGTGAAGAGTCCACCACATATGTACAGGCTACACAATTACATGAGGGTAAGGAATAAAATTTGACTGTAACTGATGGATGTTTATGCATCCCATATTATATATCACCTTCCGTGTGATATTTAAAAAGAATATTTGTTCCAGGGTTTGAAAATTCAGGATTTACAACATGAAAGAATAAAAATACATCGAGATCTCTATGTGATGGCCGAACAACTTGGAATTAGCAGAAAGAAATTGATAAATCAGCCATTGTCCAAGGATATTCTACTATTTTCCACGCAATCTGAACTCCACGACTTCGTTGGCAACACGGAAGTACTCGGTGAGATTCTTCTATTTTAGCTTGGGGAAACTGAAATAGAAAAACAAAAAGAGAAAAGAACAAAATAGATTAATGAATGAACGACTCCAAAACGTTTACCTACGCATGCTTGATTGAATGATCTGTATTAATGGGACCATATTGGACAATTGGTCGGGTCAAATTGAGCGCGAGCGAAGACATATGAGTGAAAAAAACAGGAGAACCGAGGAGAGAAACAATCGTTGAAGCGACACGCTTCAGTCTGTCTGACTAATCAAAATTTTTCATTACCTCGTTCTCATGCAATACAGTCACGGTCAATTTACTCTATCGCAGAGACCGCTCAAGCATATTTCATAACCACCAAGCCTCTATGTGTATTTTCAACGCTCGTACTCCAGAGCTCTGAATGCTCTGCATCCTCCATTATGACACTTAAAAGTGAACTATGATGTAAACCCATGTCACGAAATGTGTTGGCATATTCCAGGTGTACCAGCTGGTCTGACAAACTTCAAGCCGCATACAGCGAAGGAGATTGTGCCGTGGGATTTCATATCGAGATCCGAATACAGTTTGGCTAATTCAAATCCACGACGACGTATCCATAGCGATGTTAAAGAAGGTCTAGAAGACATTACGAGAGAAGTAATGGCATCTATAAATGCGTGTTCACGTCAACGAGGACGTGTTGTTGAGGAACGACAAATGCTTTATGGTTACAGACGAGTGGACGCATATGGCGCTGATACAATTCTCGATCTCCTCCTGGTCTATCGAAAATATCGTGGCCGTAAAGTTACACTGCCTGTTAGGAGACATGTTTACATTCATCAGCACTTTACCGGTAAGTAACTTAATAAAAATCGAATGTCAATAACATAATATGATGTTAATAACTGATTTAATATATTGACAATAATAAAATCATGATTCGATTCGCAGGAATGGAAATTAGAGAAATAGTGAATGATGATGAAGTTGACAATCGTCGGCAATATTTAGAATCGGAAAAATCCTCAAAGAACATTTTTCAGTCCAATTTTTTTTTCAACAGCGCCAATGAATTTGATCCGATCGGCGACAAAATAATACGATTTATTTTACCATTATCTGGGCGATATCCTGTATTCAAAAGATTCTTAAAGAATTATGAAGAAGTTTGTTTATTTCCAGGTGATAAGACTGAACTTGTTGTTGTGTTGTATCCGCATAGGGCAGAAAATTCGATGGATATTACTGTAGAATTAATTGAAAAAACAAAACGAAAATATGCGAATGCAAATATTAAAGTTGTCTTTGGTGCCGGTAATTTTTCCAGAGCTAAAGCACTGGATTTGGGTGTTACAAATTCTAATGACAATGATTTAATATTTTTTATCGATGTTGACATCGCATTTACATCTGAAGCTCTCGAACGAGTGCGTTTGAACACAGTACTAAATAGAAAAATATACTTTCCAATTGTCTTCAGTCAATATGATCCAAAATTCGTCAACGACGATTCCAATACTCATGACACTTTTGCTATAAATGAATTGACGGGTTATTGGCGTCAATTCGGCTTTGGAATTGTGTCACTATATAAACGTGATTATTTAAAAGTCGGTGGATTTGATTTGTCTATTAATGGATGGGGCAAAGAAGACGTAGATTTTTTTGAAAAAACCGTCAAATCCGATTTAGAAATTTTCCGATCACCGGATAAACATTTGATACATGTTTATCACAAAGTCATTTGCGATGACAAATTATCACCGACACAAATGTCAATGTGCAAAAGCACAAGATATGAAACACTTGCTAGTGTTGAAACATTAGCAAAAATTATCAATGATAATCCAGAATACTTGAAATTCGCCCAAGCACGAAGAGATAAACATCGTGCTCCAGGCAAATGAAGGTAATAAAACGAATATATATGTATATTCTGATTTACCAGTCGTTGATATTGTGAACTGCCAACTGTGATCAGAAAAAAAAACACCACTTTTTTTTCTTCATCAATTACCAGAAAGAAATATTTTCCACATTTTGTATATACTGCGTTTTAATACATTCTCATAATTCTGAATACAGATAATTATCTCACTGTGACACTTGAAATATACCGAGAAATCAATTGCTTAGTAAATAAGACCCGGAATCTTATCAATTTGAAAGAGATCTGATTTATTCTTCATGACTCTCTAGTCAAGTCGGCCATCAATAAACAAGGAAAATGATATCCGGAAGACATTACAATCTTTGAGATCAACATAGTTTTTCACTTGTTCCGTCTAAAGACACGAAAAAAATCTGAAAAACTGATTGTATCGAAATATGATTTTTTTTTAAATGGATGAAAAACATGAATAAATAAAAAAACGTACCCACTGTGATGATAAGTGTCAATCGAATAATCTTTCTAGTCAGATATCAATATGAATACGTATGTCTCAATATATTCACTCCCACTCCTACTCGTCCGTCTTCCACTATTCTGCTATCTCATCTTGACAATTAGACTTTATGCTGAACTTATCAGATATGATTAGAATTAAAAGAAGATGATGAGCCCGTTATACATCCAAGCTCAAGGATAGAATGCCAACGTTGTCGACGGAACGACTGACTACATCAAGGCTAATTAGTTGCCACGGTATCACAGTTTAAACTCACCAACCGCACGCCACATTGCTATTCCTATCAATCTTCAGTAATTGACGCGAGAATGCACGCGCCAGTGTTCATAATTTGCATCATTGCAATTGTATTGATTTTGTGTGAAAAAAAAATCGACGCAAGAGTTCTATCAGTATGTACGGCTGCCAAGGAGTTGAAAAACGGAGGAATATCCAAAACTTTCATAAGTAATTGGGTATAATTTCATATTTATATTTTTTTCTTTCAATAATATAAGTTCAACAAATTCAATTGACATTGTAATAATGAATGAATTCATAAAATACGTAGGTGTGCTTGATGAAGAGTGAAAGTGGACTAGACACAGCATATGTGACGGGACCAGGTGCTTCGTCGAGCTTTTCTTACGGCGTTTTTCAGATTAACAGCAAAGATTGGTGCAAACGGGGAAGGAAAGGTGGGAAATGCGAAGCCAAATGTGAAGATTTTGCCAATGATGATATTACTGATGACATCGTGTGTGCACGAAAAATACAAGAGGCTGAAGGATTTAAACATTGGAAAGGATGGATGAATAAGTGCAAGAATAAACCATTACCTGATACCGGCTCATGCAAACAACGTCGTCGCGCCATTGAGGAAATTTTATTCCCCACAATATGATACGTGGCACTTCCGAAGATATCAATAGAGAATTCTTACTTACAATATAATACACTAATTATATGTTTAGCTTCCTATATCATTCAACGCAACTGACAATTATGTTTTTGTAAACATGTTCTTGTTATCAGTCATATACTTTGTCAATTGTGGTTCTTTGGCAATTATAGTATATCTATCATCTACAATACAATACATACGTGCAATCAAGAATAATCAAACTGGACTTTGTCCAACACTGACAATACTGAAAGTGAATGTTTGAAATTTGCCTGGTTAGAATTTATAAAAGCAATAGTCGTGCTATGACTCCACAATAGTTTAAATTTGAAGAAAAAAAAAAGGAAAACCACGGCACTGAACTCCGAAAAAATATTGCGAAATTTCATCCCATACGTATCTCATGCGTAATCGTCTGGCCGAAATCGTTGAGTTGATGTTCATCAAGGTTGCCATCTAAATTTATCGAATGTAAAAAAATTTGCATCAACAGCAGGTATACATAAATGCAGAACATGATTCAAACCATTCTCTTTTCAAGAAGACATAGGTATTGAATTCATTACATAACAATGAATGAAGTCTTTCTAAATATAAGCGAATGGTGTTGACATTCCAATACGTTTGTTGAAAATATTCCGCGTTGTTCATATTTGAAGAACATTAATAAATTAATACAAAGATCTACAAGCGGCAGCTGGCAAGCAGGCGTTGGATACGTATAATATCTGATCATTCTCGAAGACTGTGTATGTATATGATGTATATAACATTACGCCGATCATGAAGACGAGTGCGCATGCATGCGAACGACTCCTTTCACTAACGGAAGTGAAGTGCGACAAGTTGAAGTGAGAGAGACATGCTGAAAGAAATGAAAAAATGCGTGAGAGCGTACCGGGTCATCAGTCGGTGGATGATGAAAAAGAAACAGATAAATAAACTCATGTATGATGCACGTTTGTGCGCTTGCGATACCAACCAACTTTTTTTTTAGCTATATAACAAAATTCACGAGTGAATGGGACAAAAATTTGTTCATTGCGTAATTCTTTGAATTTCGAATTTAATTAATTACATCGCATACTCATGTATCAACGATGATGATGGAACATCGGCAGAACAATATTTTACCACATCCATATTGGGCATTTAATTGCAGTGTAAAACTGAACTGAATGAAAGTACAAATCAGCATAAATAAATGGAAGTTAAACAAATTATTTTGTCTCTTTCACTCCCACGTATTGGAAGTCTTAAATGTATATGCATCTAGACGGTGAAACTCGGTCGCTCGACCTCTGCAAAGGTCGATTCTCTTGCGAATCTGCGATGAAAGTAAATTCTCCGGACGATTTCATCAAACCATGCCATTTTTAGATATATCAATTGCAATTTTTTCTATTGTTATCTCCAACCATATTGCACATCATTCTCCCCATCGAATTTTTATGTGTCCATATACTACATAAAATGTTGCAAATAATATGAATCCACAATACATTGTATTAAAATTATTTGTTTGAGAAAGCATAATTATACTCATATCCTTCTATACTAGTACAATCTTTGAGCATTTACCTAAGTGAATTTTTAAAACCGGAAGCGTTTCTCCGGTTTCACATACCACCACAGTGTGATAATTATCCGCCATGGGAAGATGTGCTATAGTTTTTTTTTCTTCGACTCCCCACTACTTCGCCACCTACGCGCAACGCGTATGACTGTAATGCGTACGGCTCTTGCATCGCCGTTCTCGTAATATCGTCCTGTAATTGCGCATTACTTTTTGGTCTGGAAACTCTCCGTATAGTCCCACCACCACATTTCTGATCCGCAAATATTATCTTTCTGATATCACTGTAATCATGAAATCTATAATCTTACACGTAAACACAAAATACAATGCTTACGAAAAATGCAAAAAATGAAATAATATCCTAATGAAAGAGAATGAATATAAATGTTGAATTATTTTGAATATGACGTTCAGTTGATAAGAATATTATTCTGATGTTAATGAGCAGTGGCCGGCCATTATAACTCGCAGCAGATTGTCTGGACTTTCAAAATTTGTAAAAAAAGTCCGACGAGAAATAAAAAAATTCTCAAAGCAATTCACGAAGGCCAAAGGCTATAAAGCAGCTAATATAGTTTCACTGAGCTCAGTTATAACGGTTATAGGAGGATGATGCGATTAAAAACTCAAAAGGGAGAAGAGGAGAAGCAGAAATGAAGATCCAACAGCAGCCAAAGAAGAAAAGGATGAAGACCCCGATATCGCGGTCGAGCGAAAGTTCCAAAGCCCCTCGAGGCTTCGCTCTTCACTCTCCCAGTTTTTCCTTCCTCAGCACAAGAACTCACTGCATCCTCAATCAGAATCACTGTTGAATGCTGTTGCGGAAGTCGATACTTCTCATATAATCGCCCCCATTCAATAGAAAAAAAAATCTAAATTACGTATATTTGTGTTTGTTCATGCGATAAATCTACAAATGCAATTTTTGGCATGTATGAATATTGAAACCAACCATGTTACTCGTAATTAAAATATCTCACGAACATATTTTAGATCTGTATCATTTTTCATTGACCCACTGTAACCCCTAACAAATAAAAGAAATACACTATGTACATTTGAATACTCAGAAAATATTCGAGGAATATTATTCTAAACGTTACATCTTGCATTCAATAGAGGCAAGTGTAGGTATACACACATGCATACACACAGTGGAAAGCAACACGCGTTGTAAAGTGAACAAGAATTACGTGAAAGCCAAGTAGCCGATGATTTGAATCAACGATTGAACAACCCAGCGCAACTACTTTGGAAGTAGAAAAAGAAAAGAAAAAAAATAATGTAAAGTCATGCGGATGAGTGATAACTCAAAATGTATGTGGCAACATTACTTCCGCCATATATTACAATAATGAATACATATATGTAGCCTACTTGAAAGAAACAAGAATGAATATTCTATCGAAACTCTGACTAGGCGTTTTCTTCTTGCCATTCAAATTCAAATCAAATTTCATGATACATGTTTTCTTTCATTCTTTTTACGTCCTTCAACTTTGTAGTATATATAATTTCATTTTTATCGTTCAATTAATGTATCAGAGAGAAGATGAAGGAGAAGAAGGGAAGTGTTTTGCGAAGTAGGCCGGGAGTTCACGTGCGGATAATCGAATTCCATGACGAAGAAAGCGTTTTCCCTCTCGATCAGAACGGTCACCACCATCACTGGACACATCCAAGCAACATCTCTGTACATCTCTGATGCTCCCTCTACCATATCGCGCATACCAAACTTGATATACTGCATACTACACTTAGTTCGCATCTCATACAAAAAACATGTAGCAATTACGTAGCCAATATACACTCTCAAACGTACGGAAGCGCAAGCGATTGAGAAAGATGATCCGACTTGATTGAAATGATTTTCTTCCTAACGTAAATTGATTTTTTTCACCATTAATCTTATTCGACACATGAATATTTATTGCTGTAAATTATGTCGTGAGATATTGTCGATTGGTAATCTCGGAAAACCCGCGGATACACTGAGCAGTAGAGAAAAATTTATATGGAATTTCTGCAGACGCGTTAGGATGAGATTTCTAACGCACGCAAATTGAATTCGAAGGATATATCGCTAACACTTTCGCTTTGACAGTTTTATGTCATTGGTGCGGGGAAATCCTCCGAGGATGAAAATGAAAATCTATATAATTGGTAAACGTGGCTGAGTTGGTAACAGTAACATTGTCCTCCCATAGAATTCACAAATAGCCGTCGACCAAGGATGTGAATTACGATTATCCTTGAATCAATCTTCCAATTTATTTTGTGCCCTGTCTCATCCAATCATAATGAGATTTCGTCCACGAAAATCTTTATAAATAATTGTATGTCTATCTCCATCATCTCGTTCTACATCGGATGGCCAGACTTTTATCCTGGTTTACTTTGGTTTTTTCACCTGTTCCTTTGTTCAAACAGCAACAAAGACGCGTTAGCAATGCTCTAAAAATTCTTGATGACCATCCGGGGTTACGGCAAAAACTGGATGAAAAGAATTTACGCCAATTTTATTGGGACATCATGACCTAAAAAATTCCAGACGCAATGAACAGAAATGTCTCCTGTCAATCAAATATAAATACAAATACTGAATAAATTATAATTTTTCTTCCAACGTTTTATATTACCGATAAATTGTAACTGCCACAAACTCTCTGATACAATCATTAAATCGAGGCCGCCGTGAAAATTAATGATTTTACATAACCAAATTAGATAACAGTTAAAAATTATAGGTCGCTTCGCCAAAACATATGTGCTGACTTGTATAACTCATGTAAAAGTAAAAAGATGTAGGTGTAATGTGCGGGTGAGTCTAGGTCTAGGACACAAAGATTGGCAACTTGTTCGGGAGCAGACGCGAGAGATTTTATGTCGCAACTATGTCCCTTTCAAAATCCTTCAGAGTGATCGTCATCATCGTCGTCATCTACATATTCCATCAAATGAGACCCCAGATTCACTTGAAACTCCCATGAAGACGACAGGCGAAGCGCGTTATGCACAAGGTAAGCACAAACTGAGGGGAGACATGTCGTAAATTGTTGAAACTAAATAACAAAGAACGAAAATAACAGAAAAAGAAGCAATGAAATGGTCAGAGTTGCAGCTTCGAATTTACTCTCACTCGAGCTCTGCCCTCTCCCGTCTCTTCTTCACGAACTCTCCCTCTTTCTCCCTCTCTTGTCAACATGCACACATACGTAGCCTCTCAACATCGACCTCTTCTCCACCGGGGTATAAAGGACTCCGTTAGACCTTCCTCAGAGTCACACAGAGCCGAAACGGCATAGCAGTAAAATCGTCATGAATCCTCTTTTCGCGGTAAGCATTGATTCTGATTAATTCTAAACTAAATATATCTTGCCATCACAATAAATAATAAATTGCAAATTATTTATTTGGAATACTAAGTATCACAAATGAGTATAATAAACAAGTTTCTCACTTGATTAATTGATTTTATTTTTTTATTCTGCAGTGCGTGATGATTGGATTGGCAGGGCTTGCCCTCGCTGAACCGCCCGTATCATCTGGATACAATTATAATCGGCCCAGCGGCGGCGGTGGTGGCGGCGGTGGATATTCTGGCGGTGGTGGATATTCCGGAGGCGGTGGATATTCTGGAGGTGGTGGATATTCCGGTGGTGGCGGTGGCGGCGGCGGCGGAGGCTATCAACAAGTATCATCTGGTTATCAAACGAGTGAGGGAGCATCTGTCGATGGCGCACTTCTAGAACAAATTCGCCAAATTTTATTAAAAGAAGAAGCGCAATCGCAACAGAGCGGCGGATTCAGTGGTGGATCCGGTTATGCACCAAGTTCTAGTTATGGCGCACCAAGCTCGAGCTACGGAGCACCAAGCTCAAGCTACGGTGTACCGTCGTATCAGACGCGCGTCGTTGGTATTGATCTTGAAGGAATACGACAGGCCATCCAAGTTGCACAATTCAATCAAGTTAGCCAAGGATCAAGTGGAGGATATCCAAGTGGACCGTCTGGCAGCTATGGTGCACCGAGCAGGCCAAGTGGCAGCTACGGCGCGCCATTTTAATTACACAATGGAAATACAAAACAAAAGACATTTTTCTTGGCACCGATCGAATACTCAATATTCAGTCTTTTTTCTCTTTTGTGGCACTCGTACATGGACGCTGGGCGTTCACCAACATGGGGGTCACTCATGTGGATGTCTATTTTTTCAATTAAATAGGATAATGGTCCTTGAGATCTTTGCTCCAATGATGAAGATAAAGACCAATCGTAGCTAAAAAAAACGGGGCGAATCACTATGGAGCATTAGAAAGAAAAAATATGAATTTTGATAATATTCGGTGCCTGGAAAAACTGAAGAAAAGAAATAATGCGAATTGGATATTATTACACGGAAAAGTAAAAAAAAAATGATTATGTCGAAAATGGTATATTTTTATACGAAATTCTTAAATAATGTACTTCACTATCAGGTGAAAGATAAATTATGGAGGAGAGATTAAGCGTCAAGAGGTCGAAGCGAGTGGAAGCATGCATGATCTATTCATGAGGATCGTGAATGCGTTCGAAATCACACTTGAAACAAATACCAAACTGGAGATCAGAACATCCAGTAATTATGAAGAATAAAAAGGAGAAATAAATGGAGTAGGGAGAATAAAGGAGGAAGATAATCGTGATTTGTACGCGTGACATGATCGCGCCTTGTAAATACAATTATACACACGCTTAAACATGAGAAACAATTGTAGAGTTCACATTGTCAGATGCTGTGTGTCCTATGTTTCGCTTGCAATAACATCATATTCGGGATGACGCAAGACTCGAAGAACTACAGAGAATACTATCGATAAATGAGTTTTTAATGAGAACAGAGGACCACACAAATACGTTGATTTCATGACAAAATTCTTTGAGTCAAGCCATACTATGAGCAATGCAAACGGACGGACTTGAGGGCATTTAATTCGTTAACCGCAAGCATTCATCATATATTGTTAATATTCAACAATTGATACCTTCATTATCGTTGAATAATACATCGTGGACAAATGAGGGGAGCCCAAGAAAAGAAGCACGCGCATTAGGAAACCACACATTCTACCATCATGAACAATTGAATACTACATTCTTTTCTTTCTGTTTAATTTTATGATAATTTTTATATCATAACCACGCATTTTTTTATACTTGTATAAAGGCTTTTTTTTGTAGAAAACGAAAAAAAAAAATAAAAAAAATTTATCGCCACCGTTAAAAATATTTCGCTTGTTATTGTTATCATTATTTTTATTATTATTTTCATTATTGCCTTACTATTTTTTAATATTCAGTCACGTAATGACCATCTATAGCGCCTCCTCAGTATCACTCGTTTTATTGGCCCGGTATTCTTTCCTTAATTCCATTTTTATTATTTATTTCATTCTTTTTTCTCATGGAAGTGCCTTTCTCCTTTCACTCGACTTCGGCCAATGGCAAACCAGAGTTTCTTTATTAAACAGCGTCAGAGAGTGAGGGGGAACTAGGAATAGAGAGGGAGAGAGGCCCGGAGGGCAAAGTCGTCTGGTCTCTTCCTTGAAACTGGACATGACGTAAAATTTCATGCGACGGCAAGACGTGCAGTGCAGGTTTTATACTGACAAGGAAGGATCTCCATTGCGAAATCCGGTTAAGAGATTCGAAAGTAAATGATGGCGATGAATTTAATGTCGGGCAAACGGTGTTCGCACACAAGGTATCCACGATCCATATTCACCTTCTTCATCTTCTTCTACTTCTTTAGGAATTCCTCACCATTGCCGTCACCTTGTATAAAAACGCAAAACTAGAACAAGGAAAAAAGAAGAAACATTGATGGGCTCACTACGCAACAGTATCATTACGTGATTTATAAATTTCGTTTAGAAGCAGAATACCCACCTATCGTCCAAATCGATTGTGAGTTAAATTCACTTTACTCTAAAATGTTCATCACGATTGAATATTCTTTTTCTATTTCAATTTTTCGCACTATGTTTGTTTTATCATTGAAATTCCACAAGATATATAGTAACATTTTTAATGGACGAGACACCGGTTAGTTAATACAAGTCGTGTGTGCTAAATATTAATTTGTCCACTACGCTTCGTCTGGTGATTCCACGACCCCAATTTGGCAATAGTTCTTAGCAAGAGTATGTTGCATAAATTGCAGCCTGATTTTACAGAAGAAACATGGGAATGTAAAAGGAAAAGGTAATTAACAGAAAATGAGTGGACTTTTCGTGAAGTAAAATAACTAAATAACTAAGATGACGAACTTCAAATTCGAATCAAATGTCATTGAAAGAAAAGACATATAGAATTAAATAAATGTAATTATTATACCATCGTAGGTGTGACTGTCTTTATCTTTGTTTATTACCATTACTCGATTATGGATCAATAACAACATGGAGATATTAAATATATACATGTAATGTTTTTCATCCATACCAAGAATCAATTTATTCCAACGTACAAGGCGGTCCATCAGCGAAAGTACCATCGAGAGCGTGAGACTTTGGTGGTGTAATTTAGTAATATGCGCATATATAACACACTCTTGAGAATTCTCGACCGTTAAAATCGTGCGAAAATAATAGAAATAATAATGAATAATGCAAAACCACAGAGTGTTCCAGTTCAACAAAATGCAACACCTATTCAGCAATTACTCGGAGAAAAAAAAATGCGAAAAAGAAGTTAATCAAATTATTTTTTTCACCCAAATCTAATTACAATATTTTGAAATGCTTAACATTTGCATTAAGGGGAACAAATGATGGGAGAACCATCAACATGACTATCTTTCCAGTTATTTTATTACTTCCGGACTGAACATATAATCTATTTGAAAATTATCGTCAGTCCAACATGTAACAGCATATAACAGACTACGCAACATTCTGAAAGAGGATACGGGAATCTCGTCATCGATGAAAAATCAATGGTGAAAGTAAAATGAAACATAGGAAAAATGATATTCAATGCATTTTCAGCATCATCATAATAAAGAGGAAAATTGAATATCATCACCTCATTCTCATTTATTTTGCAAAACTAGAAAATTGGTTTCCTTCTTTTTTTTTTCTTATATTGATTGACTTATCTGTACGCCACACCAACGCAAGAATACACAGTTCATTCAAGAGCCATCAGAATAATTGTTTTGAACATACAAAAATTCTCACCATTTTATCCAAGAATCAGTTTCACGAGAATTGTTATTATATTTAGAAATATCAGTGGAACTGAAACAAAGGGGAATCAATAAAATAACTTTCCTATTAATCGTCCGGTAGAATGAAGAATTTTATATTAATGTTACTCACATCTTGCTACTGTTCTGATCGATCTCACGAGGTTTAACATCTGTGACTTAATGGTAGGAGCTTCGCCAAAGCCCTGAATATTTTGTTGAGCACCCCAGCCAACTGTTGATATAAAAAGAAAAATATTGGAAATGGTAAATAAAATGTCTTTCAATTGCAATTGTCATTGTACAATGGTCTAAACCACGTAAAGTTTCGGAGTGGCTCGTAATGAATGGAAGAGTCAAGTGTTTCATCGTAAATATCTCACTTGAACAATGAATACTAAAGATCACCGTGTCGCATTCCTTATTGTTCTCCTGAACAATGCATGGAAGGTGAATTATTGAACAAACATTCTCGACGTGTCATTCGAATTTGAGGTTAACCTCGCGAAAATATTTTCATTCAATGTATCAATAGCCAATTCAGTTATATCAAATATTTATACATATGAGTAATTACTTACTTTTGACTAGAAATCTCTCTTCATGCAATATACAAACAGCATTTAGACATAAAAGTGTGGCTTCAAACAGTGTCCACAGTGTGAACGCCATATTTGTCTTTTTCAAATCAGATCTCGGTCGGTAATATGATGAAGTATTCCTTGTACTTCATGCAAGCACTGTATTAACCTGTGATCCTGAAGTCCCTTTGTCAAGTTGAAGATTCGCTCTGTAAACTTATATTGTATCACATTGATAGTGAAGTGGTGAAGCAAGGTGGAACACAAATATTCAACCGTGGATAAGAAAACATGAAACAAATCATTGTGTATTTAGAATGAGAAAACAATTCATTATGATTTCTTTATATGGCCACCACGAATGCAGCTGGACCGTGCTCTTAGAGCTCTTAAACACTGAAAAATCCAACGAGTTCATACAAATAGATGAATTACTGCCCGTCGATATGGTGGATTCTGTTCTTTGTGTCACTGCCATCTTCGGTATTTATGCGAAAATTCAAATTTATTTGACAGTAGCGACATCTGACTGTGGAATATTAAATATTCGGAGTTGGAGCTGGTTGGAGCGATCGTGTCGGGGGAAAAAAAATTGCGATTGTGACAGAATTCAAAAATTTTAACGATTCGTAGTGTAGAATAGGATATAAACGCACTGTAATCCAGAATAATACAATACCATCTATTAGAGAATTAAATGGGCAGCTCCTGAAATACTACTTGAAGACATAAAATGTATACAAAGAAATCAGTTGAAGAAGTGTAAAATAATAAGTATTGTTTCTCCTTACAAATAGAGAGAGATAGAGAGCTCGCGGGGTAAACACATATAAAATCCGTTAATAATTTGCAAGACAATTAATGATAGATAACGGATAAAATTTCGGGAAAGAACATAATGCCAATGTACTAATGGCGACCAATCATCAAATCATCTGATTGTAAGTACTTACAAATAATCATTTTGTTTCATGTCTGTCCCAATTTACGAGTTTATTGTCCCCAACTGATATGCGAACTCTTGTGTCACGTCTTTGCCGCCCAAACCGTCTCGCGCACCCATATCTTTTATCTTATTCTTTTTTCTTTTTTTTTTTTTTCATATTATTTTGATTATTCATACAGTAATTTCTTTTGCGTGTTATTTCGCCAGGTGTAACTAAATAATATAATGATTATATCATCATTCCATTCCATAGATTATTCATCACATGTACATAACTCATTATTCATAACGATATAACTGTCTTGACAGATTCTTCAATATTTTATTATTTATCGGTTTACCCATAATGCGTTCAAAATTTCACCTCGACATAACCTTCAATTCAAACCGGCCGGTCTCACAAGCCCACCTTATCAGCCATAGCCAACCGAAAATATTATCAACTAAATATGTGATATGCAATTCAATTTTCATTTTTTCCTTCTCCCTATTATTTCAGAAAAATGCGCCATTGCCAAAACCACATACTGAATGCCAATAAATGTAGCCAGTTTCCATCAGTAACCTTCCTTCAAGAAATCATATCTTCATTAATGAAATAAGAAAAAATTCGTTCATTGATATATATATATAGAGATATATATTCAAGTGAATTGTGATTGCAATGATAAAGTCGAGAGTGCCCATATTGGTCTAATATACCTTACCTTAGAAATTAGAAAGAAAATCAAGGTACATTATGCATAATACTAAAAGCCCCAAGAAAAATAGCAACAATTATATATATTATTATTCATCAGTATTATTCAATACACAATAATGCAATGTTGAGTTGTTTCAAAAGTACTTTGTAATATTCGGTAACTAAGATCACATATCGTGAAAAGCGTGACTAGATATTTGCTTTTTTTTTTTTATTTAAATATTGACTATGTATCATACTATGCTACCGCCGCACATGATGGTGCAGATTGTGGGTGGCCAACGAACAAATGGACAATGTCCACAGGTACAGAACCAACCCAATCCTATTGCTGAAGCGAACAACAACAACAACAACAACAAAAACAGTAGAAATACACAACAGTATAGCCACACAGTCTCGCATTCTCCTAATAGCAATGGTCATAATAGACATCGATTGATGCAGGTGTTTATTCATTTGCTTTTGCTTTTCTTACAAATCAGTCGGGTCATATAGATTAAATGTCTTTGATTTTTCATGAAAATAATCGCAGAGGGCCACGTATCCGTTGGAATTATATCAAATAATGGGTGTCGAAATACCGCAAATTCGTCGTGGTGGATACAGTAGACAAAATGGTGGTGGTACTAATGGTATGAATTCATATGGAAATTGGCAACGACGGCACCACAATGCCTCTAATAATAACAACGGGAATGATTTCCTCACGATACCACCGCCACATCTGAATTTTCGGCCAAATAACAACACTGGATCAATTAAAAAACCAAATTGGAATAATAATAAATATGGTAAACGCAATAATAATGCGAACAAAGATCAATTGACATCAGCGCAAAATGAGCTTAATAATTACAATAGCGATAGTGGAATTAGTTCGCGTTCACCGACACCAAATAAACAAACATCCGACAATATTCGGGCTGAAAGTTCCGATGACCGTGACTCTGTAACGTCTTGTGCTGATCAGGAGATTAAGTATATATATCTGCAATTGGATTTGCATCTTCATTTTCAGAAAAACTTTACTTCATGTCTAATAAATTGTTTTATTTTTTGTATTTTTTGGAAAGGACTTTTGCAAAACTGCCACGGAATATTGTTCAAGACGTTACAGTGCCTCCACCCCAAGGTTTCGCCCCACATGCAATGCAGCAACAATATTTTTACAATCAACGATCATTGGATTCCCATCACAATTTGAGCCCAAATACGAGGGCAACGCAAGTTGACCAGAATCATCAAGGAAAAAAGCGATATGCCGGTGAGTTAGTGACGCGCTCATTTTCGTGGCGAAATGTAGGTACGTAAAAAAAACATAAATTTTGTTTCAAATAATTTAAAGGAAGAGCAACACCACCAATACAAAAAAATCAACGCGCTCGTAAATACGCGGGGATTGTGGTGCCAACATTTAATATCTATCCAAAAGCGTTTATAATTCCGGATCGATTTGACGCAAAATCTATTTTCATTCAACCATCCGAACCACCGGATGATCTGATCTGTCATTGTCAATGGGACAACTTGTCAAAAGATGTATGGAAAAAATTTATTTCTAATCAACAATCGGAGAATACATATAGGAAAAAAATAATGCTCTGGAAGTATTTATTAATTTATTTGAAGGTAAATTCGATTATCGAAATATAAATGCCGAATCTAAATAAAAAAACGCAGGGAAATGATGCAGAAGAAATGATCTATTTTATCTTTTTTATACATAATTGTAGTCAATATTTCCGAAATATGGATTGTATCTCGTCGGTTCGACCATGAATGGATTTGGATCAGACACTAGCGATGTTGATATATGTTTATTAGTGAGAAACACGGAATTTATACAAAGAACTGAGGCCTTGTGGCATTTGGATCAAGTTATGCTCGCGCTCCAGCATCGTGATGTATCAGACGTCATTGAAGAGATTGGATTGATACCTGCGAAAGTGCCAATACTAAAATTTCGCGATCGAATACAAAATCTCGACGTAGATTTGAATTGCAATAATTGTGTCGGTGTACGTAACACACATTTGCTCTTTTGCTATTCACAAATTGATTGGCGTGTGCGACCACTCGTATTAGTTATAAAGCTTTGGGCACAGACTCATGATATCAATGACGCAAAATTCATGACAATATCGAGCTATTCATTGGTACTTATGGTAATACATTTCCTTCAATGTGGCGTTAGTCCGCCTGTATTACCATGTCTTCATTCACTCTATGATCAAAAATTCCATCCACATACGGATATTCATTTGATTGACATTCATGAAGAATTAAATATGCCAAAAAAATCACCAGAAGAAATAAATCGACAACCACTTGGCGAACTGTTATACGACTTTTTGAAATATTACACCTATTTTGATTTCAAATCTTATGCAATATCTGTGAGAACTGCGAGAAAATTACCAATTGATGAATGTCGCTTTGGAAGATCATGGAAAAATGACCCACATCATTGGAATCATCTTGGCATTGAAGAACCATTTGATTTAACAAATACTGCACGGTCGGTTCATAATTATGATGAATTCCTCAGAATCCAATCTGTCTTCCATTGGTCATACGAAACTCTGCGTGATAAACGTAATTTAGCAAGCATATTCATCAAACATTTCCCGCGACCAAATACTCGTTGTACAAAACCATAATTGAGTCAATTCTTGACCTTGCATTGGTATAAATCTGAATGGCAAAACGATTTCGGAAGAGATCATACAAACCGTCAGTGAGTCTCGTGAATGAAGGGACTATATATTGTGCTGGGATGCTCCCATACGAGCTGAAATGTTGATGTGAAAAATATTCGAATAGAGGAGATAATGGGCTGATGTATAAATGGATGGATACTTGATGTTTTGTTCAAATGAAGCCTTGCATAAGTGCCAAAGTAATTAATCAGGGATCTTCAAATGTCATGATTGTTATATCGCTATTAGTTTTATTATTACGATTATTATTATTTTTGGCGGCACCGTTTTGGGCACAAGATGTTCCGTTTCATCTGAAAAAGCGACTTATACATGTGAGAGGGGTAATGTGTTTCGTGCTTTCATATGTTTGTTATGGGTATTTACTACAAGACTTAAGAATGGTAGAAAAAAACACAAAAACAGTAATTGAGAGTAACAATGCTCTTTGCAACAATCATTGAAAAACGGAGTATTGGATTGTGTAAGTGGGATACGAATGAGAGGAGGCTCAATAATTAGCGAAGATAGAAAAAAAGGTGGGGAAAGGGAACGGAAGTAAAAAATGGAGGCAAACAAAAAGCGTCACCGAAGATTTCTGCAACGCGGAAATCGTTGGGTTGCATACGTGTATATTTGCCTACCTCTCCTCTAATTTAATTGAACGAGTAACATGTAAAAACCAAAAAATAAGAAAAAAAAATCAAAAATATTAAAGAAAAAAAAAATTACCAAAATCTATTTAAAGTATGAAAAAAAAATATATATATTATATACGTACGGACCGTTGATAGTAATCTAGTTTTTGTAGTTTGAAAGTTTTTATGTCTTTTCTTTGAGAGCGATTTATGTAAGCTGAGTGTTATATTTTGTTAATTTTTATTGTTTTTTTTTTGGCTAAATTTCATTTGCAGGGGAGGTTAAGTAAATGAAGAAATTCATTCATAATTGATTCTGCATTAGACTCTTCCTTTTCCTTGAGAGGTACAGGACCTCTATGGCAAGCCAATCAACAAATTCATTAATGTAATTAGTTTGTCGATTCATCGACAAATTAACGGGAAAAAATTCAACAAGTGCCAAACTCAAATCATATCCACAAATGACAATGAGATATTAAATGTAAATTATTACCACATATAAATTAATCATAGACAACTTATCATATATTTTGTGATTTAATGTAACGAAAATAATCAGAATCAATTTATATATTTATATATTTATATGCGAAGTTGAACAACAGAATGCAACACTGCGTCACAAGGGTACATATTAACACGAAATTATTGTAAATCTTTTCTCATTGTTGAAGTAAATGCACTTTTTGTAAAAGAACCAAATGTGTTTGACGAATTTTCAACTGATGAATGTTTTCACTTTTTTTCACATCACATTTATTGGTTCCATAAGATTGTACAGTGACTTTTCTTTTCAAATTTATAATCTGCAATTAGCTGTGCGTAGTTGGTCAGAACAAAGAAAAAAAAAATAATGAACGAAAAAATAAATTAAAACTGTGTTGTTACTGGCAGCTACAGCTGTTCGGAGTTTTCTCAAATTGTGCATACACGTTGATGATATTGTTAATAATGGAGGATCAGGAGAGAGAGATAGATAACTTATTTTTTCAATGGTGGAAGATAACAAGATGCAACATTTATTGAAATCATTTACAATTGTTTAAACAAATAAAATAATGATTCCTATGTGTGGCTTCTGATAAAACGATAGGGGAAAAAAAATATGAGGAACTAAAAAAAAAACGTGAATGGCATCCGATTACATATTTTTTTATTTATACTCGCTTCTTATGAAACTTTTTCCCAAATAAATTTCACACAGAAAAAGAAAAAAAAATCTCCCTACGCCTCACTCATCACCCTTACTGCATAATCAAATATTAAAAATAACGAATTAACGAAATTGGAAATATTGAGAAAAAAAAAATTAGTGAGAAATGAATTTAACATGTTTACTCTGAAGTAACGATTATCTGGAAGGATGCCCAAGATGGTTGGTGCCTTTCTTTGTGTACGATGCCTCATCCTTTCATGTTTATCCTCTTCATTCATCATTCTTCTCCACATTCAAATCAGCACCAATCCAAAAGGCTCACATGTATTTTTGTGTCCCTTTTTTTGATAATCGCACGGTCCTCTTCGAGAATTGTTTCGCTCATTCCAACACGATCGTCATAGTCTGTCATCGCATGATTAGATTTCTTTTCCTGTTGATCCAATTGACAAGCTGAAATTCTTGCCACTCGGTTATTGATGTCATGAAATCATTCTTTTCCCTGAATGTCCTTTAATCATTTTTTTCTATTACCATTTTGATGTGTCATATAGTAATTCGCTCGCACGGCAAAAACGGCTCTTCATCATTATCTTCTCTCCCCCACATCTTCCATTTTTTTTTATCATAAATACTTTCACATTCCCCGATGTTTTTGTGTCACTTTTATAGCCATTTAACGTCTATGAACGATCAAATACATTTGGATTGCTCCTTCATTAGTGATTCATCAAGCCGTTATTTATATTTCATAGCCGTTTCTTATAATTTGCGCCCAGTTAGTGATGGTTTGTTCCATTTGATCGAAGAATTAAATTGTCGAAGCTCGCTCGTCTTAGTCGCTCCCGCGACGCTGCATGGCAAATGCATTGCTCAGCCGCAATAAATCGGCTCAGTATGGTTGTGAAAATTGTCCGCCAGGTTGTGACTGTCCACCTTGATAAAATCCACTTCGATCACCTTGATAGGTCGAATCTTGTGATAACAAACCGTCCATTTGTGATTGAAAATCGCCAACGGCAAATGAATCCTGTGACAATTCCGCTTGACTTAAACCCGGTTGTGACAAACTGAAACCCGGTTGTGACATACCCTGAGTGGTGCCTTGAGTCAATGGCAAACCCGGTTGACTGTACGGTTGCGTATTTTGTTCAGTTTGACTTAATTTACCCATTCGCGGCCCAACTTTATTCTTCAATGTTTGACCACGTCGAGCGCGCTGATTTTGTTGACGAGCTTGCAACGCCTGTTGATGTTGATTGTAAAAACGTGGCGGTACATGCGCCATATTCATGAACATCCCAACAGGTACTGGGACATTATTCATTGCTGCCTGTGCACGTTCCGGGCTTATGTAACTTATTGTGTCGTGTGTACGACTAAACATATCCAACGGTACATTACGTTGAAAATACGGATTGTGGGTTTGATTGCCGTTCATCTGATTGCCCGATCGATCGTAAACTGAGCCAGGTATTAAAGCCTCACGCGCGTCATACATCGATGTCGACATGAAATGTGAACCTGGATTTGCAGAATTGATTAATTTCTTTGGCTTTGCAAATTGTATCATTGATTCTTTCAAATTATTCAATGGTCCTTCAACAAGAACTTTTTGTTCTTTGTAAAACGACAATAAATGATTCCACAACGGTTGTTTGGACAGAACTTTCGGATTACCAACAATTATTATTCCATATTTAGCGCGTGTCAATGCGACATTCAAGCGACGTGGGTCATTTAAAAATCCAATGCCTTGATGTTCATTTGATCGTACACATGACATGATGATGATGTCCTTTTCACGACCCTGAAACGCGTCAACACTCGCCACTTCAATTTCTTGATATAGTTTTGAATGTAATGAACCCTGGTACTGCATATATTGTACCAGATATGCGCGTTGACCTTCGTATGGTGTTATAACGCCAATCTGTTCAGGTTTAACTCCGCAACGTAGAAATCTTGTTGTTATTTTTTCGACATTTGATGCTTCGGTACGATTTAAATATGACGTACCACTTCCGGCGATTTCTTCTTGGCCCTGTGTCACATAAAAGAACATTGGTTTGTCTGGTGCTGGCCATGGAAAATCAATTTTCAATAATTTTCTTTCATCAGCACAAACGCCATTCTGTAATGAACCCTCATAGAAGAAGTTTGAAGGAAAACGCGATAAATCTGGATGCATTCTATATTGTACTTCCAATCTGAACGGTCGAATACCCAAGACAACAAGACGTTCGAATAAAGATTGTGACAATCCAGCACGTGCAGCTTTTTTACACATTACAACAGGACCTAATTGGCAATGATCGCCTACCAGAATTAATTGTTTTGCGCCCAATACAACTGGCACCATGCACTCAGGTTCAGTTGCTTGCATACTCTCGTCAATTAATATTGAATGAAATTTCAAACGATGTAAACGGGGATCGCCCGCACCCACGCATGTACAACAAATAACATCCGCTGCCTCTAACAGTTCTTTCTCAGCAGCTTTTTTCAATAATCTATAACGTTTTTCATCTGCCGACGATAATTCTCCTGTTTCATCTTTCAATTGTTGCAATTTTTGTAATTCTGTATTTGTTTCCATATTTTTTATTTGATTATGGAGCGCGAGGAAACTCACGGGCGAATCGATTGCTTCACGCGATTTTGCACACAAACGTACAACTTTTAAATTTGATTTGTGGATTTTTTCCGTTAATTGATCCACTGCAGTATTTGACGGGGCACATACTAACACTGGGCCGCCATTTTGTTTTACCAATTGATAGACAATTGTTGCACTAGTAACAGTTTTCCCAGTGCCTGGTGGGCCTTGAATCAATGACAATGGTCGTTGCACTGCGTGTTTCACAGCATAGACTTGTGAACGATTGAGATCGGGTAAATTTGGCGCGCTAAAATGCTTCGGTAGATGACAACGGAACAATACTTCCTCTACCTCGTGACCCAACAGCCGATGATATATGTAAGCTGATACTGAACTATCATCAACGGCAAATTTTCTCAGAGCTAATTGCATACGATCGAAACTCGTACTTTTCCAGATGAAATCAACAACAAAATTGCTTATACACTCGGTGGGTGCGCCAGAATTATTTTTCAATTCAATCCCTACTTCTTCACCATAATTATCTGGTATTTTGATAACATGGCCAATACCCGACCATGGCTTGTGCAATTCACCGAGATAACGTAGTCTTAATTCATCACCATGCATCAATTTCATATCGCCATCAGTTTTTGCAAGCATAAAATACGCGATTGTTTTTTTATTCAAACCAACATCCCAACGTACTTCAATATTTTCTTGTGTTTGTGATTCTTTCAAACGTTTATCGTAATCCGCTTCGAGTTTCACCAAAGGACCAAATATATTTTGATACTGATAACCATCTTCGTAACGGAGTAAAACTTGTTGGGGCTCTTCATCAACACCTGGCTTTTCTAAATCTTGAAAAGTTGCGTCAACATTGTCACGCCACAATTCCTCGAGTTTGTTTATCTGTTGAGCGGAAATTTGGCGAGCGCGTAATTGCTCCTGTTCAGACGGAATTTTCACCAACCACGCGAGAAAACTGCGATCTTCAATAAGAGGCTTCCACTGTTCCTGATCCCTTTATTGATGTATTTAAAATAAAATGAAGACATTAAATAGATTTGGAATAGACGGATTACTAATCATTGTTTAATTATAGTTTTACCAATTCATATCTTTCAAGGAACTTTGTGCGGCGCACGGTTGTCTGCAAAGCAACACGACTACCGAATCAGCTTTGGCAGGGATAAATCCAAGTACGAAAACATTTCGCACTGCACATGAATAACATTCAAGAACAGTTTCGCCCAATGGTCCATCTCT
This sequence comes from Zele albiditarsus, assembly GCA_958496275.1. Classification (NCBI taxonomy): domain Eukaryota; kingdom Metazoa; phylum Arthropoda; class Insecta; order Hymenoptera; family Braconidae; genus Zele; species Zele albiditarsus. Next base: position 11,340,188 of record OY292413.1, on the reverse strand, counting down.
GATAAATTGGAACAAATAGGAACAATAAAATTAAATGACAACGTATGAACGAAAATTGGTCAATATTTGCGCTTACCTGTGCAGTGTAACCTCCTTGTGCTTTGCACGAACTAAATGATTGATAATGTGCGATCCAGATGTATTACCTCGTCCGTTGCAAAACCATTTTCTACAAACATTGCACATAACGACACACGATGCCTCATGTATTCCACAATATTTACACGCATGTTCAGGCAAATCACGATTATAATAAGCCTCCTCTTCCTCCTCTTCAAATTGCAATTCAGCAAGATTTTGTGCAGCGCCCGAAATTTTGAGCTCCAATGCTGAACTTCCATTTGTACCATTAATCTAAAAAAAAAAAAAAAAGGAAAAAGAAAGTATTTATATTCGTTCACGATCGCGATGACTTCGATAATTGAGTGAAAACAGGCGTAAATATTAGAACCACCGCTTTTATAATAGGAATAATTGCAATTATAACCAGAATAGAAATGCCAAGGTCACATTCTAAGATTTCAAAAGTAAAATATTTGCTTTGAATTAATATATATGATATCGATAAAAATTGAACCGATGAATGGATATGCACAGTAGATGTAGTATGCAATGTTATATGAATATAAAGTTGGACCATCTGAATAATTCTAGAATTATTATTCCATAGTGATAAATAGTGAGGTTATGTGTGAACCGCGTGGGCACAAACTGTGTGATTCACGTCGAGTACTTCCCATCCACATCAATTCGAATGAAATAAATTGTTTCAATAGTTTATAACATAATTTTTAAGTACGCATGATGATATACCTGGACAGGTTGACTCTGTTGACTCTGTGCAACATCGTGCTGTGAGGCTTGAGTTTGACTTGGCGATGGCAATGTGAAATCAGTGAAGTCAAATTCACTCCCTTGCGTATCTGCGCCAATTAAATCAGCCTCCTCCGTATCCAAAAATGTTAGGGTTTGGCTACTTGGCCCATATGCATCAACACTCATCCTGATTTATTTATTTTTCTTTCTACTTTCGAACGTTATTTATCTCAATGAATCGCATACATAGATCGAAACGTTAACAGAATCGTCGTCGTTGTCGTCGTCCGCCTCCTTGTACACCACCTTCTCAACGTTATGTTGTTTCACTCGCACACTTTTGGCAGACACTCATACGAATAACCTGAACGAAAACAATAATGCAAACTTGCCGTATGATCGTGCATTTATACCATCATTTGATTCATTATAAATTACTTTGAATCATCAATTGATAGTATTTTTCGTTGAGATGTAGAAATGGATGTGTCTGCTCAACACACACTTGAATGTTGAATGAAAAAAACAGGCCATGAATATCCTACGCCATACTTCTCATACTTCGTCTTACTCACTCACTCTTTGTCTGCCTGCCCTTATCTCTCTCCCTCTCTCATCCTACACATATACACGACATCACACTACACGGGTTTTTTTTTCTTGGATACGTGCGCTAGTCGTCTGTTACGTCATCAGCTGATTTCCAAAGTAAGCGAGAAAGGTTATGTAGTAATTTTTTTACAGAGTGTCTATTCTCACGTACCCCCGCACGGTAATTCGATGCACGGGAAACCCCAAAAATCGGCGAAATAAACGGAATTCCTGTGCACGGTATTATAAATATAATAAAAAAAATTAATCAAATTAGTTTTGACAATCAATAAAAATTAGAAATTTCAGGTTAGGATGGAATATATATACGTCTATCTACATGGTCGACAATATATGATCAATTGAAGCGCGAAATTTCAAACCCTCAACAGATTGGTTGATCTAAAATTATTTACAAAAATCAGCATTGACACATCCTTATATATTCAAAGCACCATGGAATTAAACATGAAGAAGCATAGGAAAGTTATATTTATTGTAGGCAAACCGAATTGACAACAAGTCGGAGTATATTGTAGTGGCTTGAAAATAACGGAAAAACTTTTTATTTTTTTCATCATGAACATTACAAAATTTCAAGGAATAGTAGTGGATTCAAAATGCAATGGATAAGGTATACCAAGCTTACACTGTAGTATAATAATATTGTCGGAATCTCACCAAAATTGATTTGGTAAAATTAATATTAAAAAAAATTATGGAGGATAATGAAAACCTGTCGAAACGAAATGTAAATAGAGTTGTTAAGTCAACAAATTGAATGGGTGAGACCTCACGGATGTCGAAGCGTTAAAATTAATAATAACACCGATCTACAAGATATTCAAATATCAAATCATACATATTATAAATAGGTATATGTATATATACATATAATAAAAAGATTATTTTAATTGGAGAAAAATAAAAGCAACTCTACCTACTGCATAGCACCGTTACACTCGTTACACTATTGAATTCAACAATATAAATATTTTTGTGCTCAAATTTCAGATGGTTTGATACGTAAAATAACAGGCACACTGCTACATGGTAAGATGGCCAATTCAGTTACGACCCCAGTTACAAGATTAGCTGGTGTAACATCATACGTTATATTTAATAAATTCAATGATTTTTTCATTCGCCAGTTGCCCAATGGATTTTTCTTTGTGCTGCCTTGGGAGTTTTGTATTAATTTATCAGCATCATCAATTTCATTATGAACAATTGAATCAGTTTGAACGCGTTCGCTACTCTTGTGCATCTCACATGAGACCAAAACGGGCACGTTGAAGGCTTTGGCCATCAATGCAATTTGAGCTGTACCAGCACGAGCCATTACTGCACCATTGGCAAGGATAGCATGCGCGCCGAGAAACACTTTATTGACCTGAAAAATTGATGAAGAATAAACAGTAAATATTGATCAAATGTACTGAACAAACATAATGATGGAAATCAACGAAATCAATTTACTTCAGGCATTATGAAGCTGAGCGCATTGATCAAAACATAGGAACATTCAATGCCGTGGTTGGCCAAACGTCGAAGAAATTCTTTGCCTTCAAGCCACGGTCTACCATCTACTACAACCACTCGAAATTTACGACCAGCATCATACGCATCACAAAGAATTTTTTGAATAAGTGATGAGCTGCAATAAAAAAAAATAAACGAAAAGGATTATTCTATTACATCTTTCATATGAGAGACAGGCGTCGATAAGGTACAAAAAAAAAACCCTTACAATCCATAGGTGAGAATTACATCGTCATGGGATATTTTTGTTCGAATTTTTATAGATATCATTTCAGCAGCAAGTGTAATTTGTTCTTGTACATAAATATCAATTGCTTTGCACAATATAGATTTCGCCTGTAAAATGTACAAGAAAATCAACGAAATGTTATTCGGAATTGAATTAATTTATTCTATTGTCAGCAATTTACCTCATCATCAGGAATCGTTGATGGCAATTGCGACATTTGCCACTTCAAATGTCTCAATGCATTATGCATTGAGACCGCCAATGGTCTACAGTGGTGCAAATACGATGACGATTCTTGTAAAGATGCTTCAAGGCCACGATTAAAATCTGCATGCGCGGGCCGCTCGAAGTCTTCGATAAGTTGTTTAACAGTTGACAATAGCGCAATGCATCTTGCATTACTGCCGACAATTATTTTGCTTGCATATTGTACACCCAATCGAATAATTGCCGGATGAATATTTGAATTTACTGCAGAAACATTGATGCATGATTGTTCACGTTCGTGATATAAATGTTTGAAAAGGCTAATTTCATGACTGCTTTCTTTTGTCACAACTTTTTTCATCAGTCTTTTCGACGACTCTTCTACTGTTGTTGGTAATGATTGGGACGTGGCTGTTTTTGTAGGTTGTGGCCGCTCGGATTTAATCTTTCCTATCTCTGATTGCTCTTGCTTAGCAGCACGCTGGGCTTCTTGCTTTAATCTCCTCTCGGCTCTCAATTCAGCCTTGCTTCTCCCCTCATTCTTATTTTTCGGATCGGGATGTTTCGTATCCGTATCAGACACCGATACTTTTGATAATTCCATTGTTAAAGGTATTATGCCGGAATTGATTTCATCTGATTTTGGTATCATTGTGTTCTCTACTATTGTTTCTGTTGGTAGCGCCATATCCGAACTTTGCTTAACATTATTGTTCTTACTTTTGGCTGCAGCTTTTGCTGCTTTCTTTGCTTCCCTCTCAGCTTTCACTTGTTCCCGATTTTTCGCGGAGTTATTCATCTTTGTTTCGAACTTGAGTGGATGATGAAGAAGTTCGTTAGGGTTTGGATCGTGTTGGTCCATGGTAGCATGAATCAGTACTACTGCATTGTTGCCGATGACATTTTCATCATTATTACACAATAATGTATCGACGGTCTCGGTTGTCCTATTTATTATTAGTTGAGTATTTAAATGATCGTTATCGATTTCGAATTTATCCGTAGATTCAAAATCGTGATTTTTGGTATTATGAATTGTTAAATTTTTTTCGTTCTCCAACAACTCCATGCGGGTTTTTTTCGCATCCGCATGTGAATCTTCACTCAGTGAACATGAATTCGTTGATTGAATCTCCGAATTTTCGGGTGACGTATGACTTTGACACGTGACTATTTTATTTTTCTTTTTCAATCGCCGAGCCTTCGATTTCGTTATGCCACCAATTCCATTGGTTTCATTGATATCTGCAGGATTCTCTTTTACATTACCTATTATGTTTATCACATTTAGTTCAACATTTGGATTTGTTTCTGCTGTTTTTCGTGCTATTATCAGGCGCTTCCGACGGAGATGACGTGCTCGTGAACGTGTAATCTTAGGTTTCACCTCTTCATTCGACTGAAAATAGAAACAAATGATTAAAATTACTGGAGATACATATTGAAAAAATCACCCATTTTCATGTTTATTTGTACAGAGAAAATTTAAATACCAATTAACACTCAAAGAAATCAACTGAAGAAAGCTGTAGCATAAGTTGATAATAAATGAATCAGCACATGCATAATATAAGTGAATAATACATTAATTCAATATAACCTTCAAAATGGCTTAAAATTACACAAAATATTTAGAAAAATAATAATTTGTAATGAAAATTTGTAACAAATAAATTATTGGATGGATTGATACTCCTAGATAAACACTGAGCCAATGGCAAAAATTATTTTTCAATGCGAGAAGACGTAAAAGATATTTATACAGAGTACAGGTTATAACAAGATGTAAAAAAAAAAAAAAGAAACAGGAATCTTTATCTTATTCAACACGTTGTCAATATCACTTTGAATACCTTCTCATCCATCTCCACTGTATCAAAGTTCAGATCAGTTGAGATGTCCCACTAGGAAAATCAATGGTAAAATTTATTTCATTTTTTATTTTACATTGTTGTGTAACAAGATTCTTAATATTTTTGCATTGTGTTGAGGTTATGTCCACGATGTGTTTCTAAGCAAAGTATTGATCTTGTGATGCGTAATTCTATGATAACAATACGAAGTGAATATATTTAATTTCGTTCAATCTTACCCTTCATTTATTATCACAATTCTATTCACCTTTACTTTTTATCTGCTCGATGAATAAAGGATAATTTCGGTTGATACAAATGTCACGGTACTCCGCATTGGAGCATATGTTGATTTTAGATTTTACTACTGAAGACAACTGCCACGACATCTATGTTCAACCCAATATGTAACCTTTTCCTTTGTAAATCGGGAAAAAAAAATTTAAGTATCGAGATTTTACCCATAGAGCGTAAACCCAATAAACTTCCTACAAAATTACCACCTCTTCAACACAAATAACATTAGAACCCATGAAATCATAATTTCTATTTGATCTAGGGGATTAAAAAAGATGGACCAGAAAAATTTAAGTTTTTTGTTGTTTTTATTTATACAATGAAACGCTTAAGGTTTTTTTTACTTCTTTTGCGCTGCAGCTGCTTCATCCTCACGTTGATACGATTGGAGGAGTTCTTGTTTCTTTGCTGCAATTCTGTCGGCGCGACGTTTACGCGACTCACGTACTTTAGTACGTCTGGCTTCAGCTTGATCTGAGAGCATCTCTGCTCTTGCCTTTTCAGCCTTCTTCTTATGGATGAATTCCATGAGGACTCTCTTGTTCTTGAACACGTTACCTTTCGCTTTCATGTACAACGAATGGTACAGATGCCTATCAATCTTTTTGGTCTCCCGATATTTTTTTAAGAGACGACGCAGTACTCTCATTCTTTGAACCCACAGATCCTAGACAAATACATAATAAAAATTCCATCAACAAATTGAACAAAACAATACATTTTTGTTAACTGAGTTTGTTACTTAATTCACACCGTCATTCATTTCTGATGTACCTTTTGTGGTGTACGGGCATTAGCAGTACCCTTTCTTTTTCCGAATCCACAATGACGACCTTTACGCCTTGCCTCCGTGTTTTTACGAACGCGAGCTCTGGAGTGTACCGCCACCGGCTTCTTGATGATCAACCCATCTTTGATCAACTTTCGGATGTTCTGACCTAAAATGATACGAATTCATATTATTTTTTGGAAAATCGAATTCTCAGTCTGTTGAACTGCTGTCCGGTAGAAATATCGAAGATTGTAGTGAAATACTCGTAGACCGCCTCTTCCCCAGTAACGAAACAAGCGTAGGTGGAAATCAATTATTCTGAAATCTACAAAAACCTGAATGATGGATAATTTTGACTTTTGTAAAACTACGAGATATGAGAAAACTAACGTCTCAAATAAATAACTGATGTCTAAATCAATAGCCCATGATATCGAACTTAAGTATGGAACGTTTCTAAGCTTCCGGATCCAGCTATAATTGGCCGCTCGATTTTATGAACTAGATTACTTGTCTGCATCATTAGCTCGAATCCCAAAAATTGAATGTTAATAGAATCAACGAATGGATAGCGAATCACGATACACCCAAACTGCGAGGAATAGGACTAATTGTCATTCCATAAATTTACAATGTAATCAATTCACTCGTATAGTTCAAGATGGAACCGTTTACTAACTCATATGACAATAATTCTGAAAGGCAAAATTTAGCGCTGGTCTCCACGCTTTCTTACCGTGAATTGTTCGCGATTTTTGAATAAATAAATTACATGCTAATTTTTTTCACCCGCCTCTCATCGTTCTCACATTTTCATAATATTCCACAGCTGTCGATGAAAACAAATTATACATAAACTTTTCATTGTTAGATATCATTTCTTCCGGCTATTGCTGTTGTGCTCGAATTATAGTAGAAAACTTACGGGAATTGGTGTTGGCGATCTCATTTATTTCATTAGGATCCAACCAGACCTTTTTTTTGCCGCATCGCATAACAGAGGCAGCCAGCCTCTTTTGTAATTTTAGAGAACTGCAATGCGAAAGTGAGGTTATCATTAATGTATACAACAAAAATCAATTTTGTATATGTTGATTATTATTTTCATTAATGGAAATTATATGTTAATATTTGTAAGACGTTGATTGTGAATTATTCATCAATAAAATGCGATTATCAATAGTTATAATTGAGACCATGTGGTTGGCCATCAACACGAGTCGTTTTGTTTGTCATAAGTCACGCACAAACATTTTTCACGTCCTAATAGCATTATTAAATTACAAAGAAATTGTTCACTGATCAATAATGAATTTTATATCCACAAGTTAATTATTTATTGTCAATAAATTGAATAATCGATGTGGAAAAATGCATACCTCATGATGGGCCGTGTGAGTCCACCGTGGTAAAGACATTAAGATGGTGGCGTCTACGCTACCCAATTTTTGGTGTGTCAAATTCAGCACTGTAATTAATAATTTCATTCAAATTCTCAGTAAAATTAATGTCATTTCATTTCATATTATCATTATTTTATTTAGATCTTGCGATGAAAGTTTTTCATTAAATATTTATTCTATTAAAATATTTATTAATATGAATTTGACCAATTCTCCGTTAAAAGATGGCAGCACCATTGTGCAATGGCCGACAAACTGCGCACGCATCATTTGAAAAATGCGCATCGGATGAATGAATTTTCGAAACTATCATCACTTTTTTCACTCGGAATTTCATCATAAACTTATCATATTTATTCTAGAATGGCCCGTCAAATTATTCTATAATATTATACATTTAAGAAGCTGCAGAAATTCAGAGAACTCGTGTATAACCAATGAATAACGTATTTTCAATTGTAAATTAATTACTGCAGGTGTTATAGGCCTATAAACCCTCGAGCTTTCGAATAATAGAGCAGATGTCTCTACTGTCAATGACACAATTATGGTACGTACATAGAGATAATGAATGATAAAAGACATATACCAACATACAGCTTGGTGGAGTAGAGTTTGACTCACAATTCGACATGTACAATGAGACGCAGTGAGAGTTCAGTCGTCAGCCGGTACACTTGCCATTACTCTGTGCGAGTATTTTTTTTATAACAATAACGTCAATTCGAAAGTTGCTTATTCTAAATACAAGAGAGAAGTGAAAGTGCAAATGATTGCATGTCTTTATGCATAGACTTTACTGATGACAAGTACAAAGTAAATAATTTTTCGGTATATCTATTCATCATTTTTACTTTGTCAACAGTGAGATATAAAAGAAAACAATGACGTTATCACAAACAAAACGAACAAATGTCAATAAAGATTTGCAATATGAACGTGAAAGGTGTACATTCAATCCAATTGAATTGACACACTTGCTAGATGGTAGTCCTGACAAAACTGCAATACGTCGTGAAAGAGGTATGATTGATATTTAATCTATGTATAATAGAAGAATAATTTTTTGAAATTTAGTATCGTTTGTATTCACTCAAATTCATCATAAATGTGTTGATAATGCAAATCTAGAGAATGCATTCATTTCGTCGAGATAATAATATGAATGAGAAGATTAACATTCCACCAGATATATATACATATATATATTGATCAAAGTCCAACGATGATAGACATTTCAAAATTAATGTATTTAATTGATTAGTATTCAAAGTGACCCTTGTTTCGAATTATTTAGATGGTAATGCGAGAAATAAATTGATATCGTTAATATCAATTCGCACATAGCGTGTTCTAAAATTAATAATTGATGAATCATGTATATTAAATACATAATTGTAATAATTGATCATTGTGTACGCAAAATTATTAGTATAATTTGCATCGGGGTACCAGCAGAGTTTTGTTCAATTCCTTTTACTTCAAATGGATTTCAATCGGATATAACAATATTTTATTTTAATTTCGCGCTACGATAGGATTTAATCTGCAGGGGAAATTGAAAATAACGGTGATGAAATCATCATTCAAGGACGTAATACGAAAAAAATATGAGTAAAAAAATTAATCAAGCAGTTGTATAATTGTGCGACATTCACTTTGCTTTTTATTTCTCATTCTGCATCATTATTATCAGCGTCAAACTGGTTTTGAAAAGTTCTTCATGTTCAAAGTCTAGCTGTACACACATCACCGATTTGATTTTATATCACACTCTGCACTTTCCTTATTTCAGAGGATTATTTTTTAAATGATCCAGAACTTTCTGATGACATACCAGCTGGATACAAAAGTCATAAAGAAGTTTATGAAGATGCAATCAGAAAAGGATGTATTTTACTACAAAAAATTCAACAGTTGCAAGAAATGGGCAAAGGCGAGGTCGATATGTATTCGTGAGTATTTATGAAATCAAAAATATATGCTAAATCATAATGTAATACCGAAAAATTTATCGAAATATAATGATTTATTATAAACTGCGTGTTATAGACAAGTATTAGGTGGAATGTTGGGCTCTGCATTGCTGAAAGATGGAAATCCACTGACATTACATTATGTCATGTTTGTACCAACGATCATGGGCCAAGGAACAATAGAACAACAAGGATATTGGATTAATCGCGCGTGGTCATGCGATATAATTGGTACCTACGCACAGACAGAGCTTGGCCATGGAACTTTTCTTAGAGGACTCGAAACAACAGCTACTTATGATCTAAATACAAAAGAATTCATACTCAATAGTCCAACAAGAACATCATACAAATGGTGGCCTGGTGGTTGTGAGTACGGAATGGATACTTAGCACATCCAATTGAATGGTCATAAATTGAAGCACAATATTATTTGAATCGTCCTGTTGTTTATTAATGACTACAATTCTTTTTTTCCAGTGGGTCACACGGCAAATTATGCGGTAGTAGTTGCACAATTGTATACTCAGGGTATTTGTCGCGGAATTCATCCCTTTATTGTGCAATTGAGGGATGAAGAAACCCATGAACCACTTCCAGGTGAAGCATCTTCTCCAATTTCAATGGAAATAATTAAAATATTTGATATGATAATATATGTGAAAATTCTTCTAGGAATAAAAATTGGCGAAATTGGAACGAAATTAGGAATGAATGGGTCGAATAATGGTTTCCTCGGGTTTGAAAATGTCAGGATACCGCTCAGAAATATGCTAATGAAAAACTCTCAAGTATTGGAAGATGGGACTTATATAAAGCCAGCAACAGATAAACTCGCTTATGGTACAATGATGTTTGTGCGTGCTCTATTGGTACAAGATTTAGCGAGATATCTATCGAAAGCGGTGACAATAGTTATCCGGTACAGTGCTGTTCGACGACAAAGCCAAATAAATCCAATGTAAGATTGAGAAAATAATAAAATTAGTATAACATGGAAACGACGAGATGAACCTTATTGCGAATTATTCATTTTCATCGTTCCACAGCAAACCGGAGGTTCAAATTTTGGATTTTGTTACACAACAATATAAGTTGTTTCCAAATTTAGCAGCCTGCTTTTCATTTATGCAATCTGCCAATTGGGTTTGGGAAATGTATAATAATGTATCAGCTGAATTGCATCAGGGAGAATTGGAAAGACTACCTGAGGTAATTTATATAGAAGATAAAACGTATTTCATATTTTTTCTTATGCACAATAATTTCCTTCCCTCCTTATTCTAATAATAGCTGCATGCTTTGACTTGTTGCTTGAAAGCCGTTGCGTCCTCGGACGCAGCAACTGGAATTGAACAACTCCGCCTTGCCTGTGGTGGTCATGGTTACATGGACGCAAGTAATTTGCCCGCAACGTACGGACTAGTGACGGCTATGTGCACATATGAAGGCGAAAATACAGTTTTGTTATTACAAACTGCACGTTTTCTCGTTAAGGCATGTAAGAAAGCAATCGACGGCAAACCTTTAACACCTACTGTCAAATATCTGTCAGTATTGAAAAATGGTGGGAAACAAAGGCCATGGAAAAATACATTGACGTGTATTGTTATTGCACATCAAGCAGTTGCCGCCGGTAAAATACGTTTGGCAACTGAAAATATTGATCGGCGAATTCGCATGGGTGAAAATCCTGAGGATGCATGGAACCAAACAAGTATCGAATTAGTACAAGCTGCTGAGGCACATTGTCGATCATTTTTAGTACTGCGATTTGTTGAATGGGTCAAAAGTTTGACCACCATTTCCAGAGAGTTGCACGAGGTACTGAAGCAATTGTGTGAATTGTATGCGGTTTATTGGGTACTTCAACGTGTTGGAGATTTTCTGAGATTTTCTTGTATGAAGTCAGAAGACGTTCCAATTATCCAGAAGCGCCTCGAAGATCTTTTAGCATTAATTCGACCAAATGCAGTTGGTTTGGTTGATGCATTTGATATTAGAGATGAAATTCTTGGCTCTGCGCTCGGAGCTTATGATGGAAATGTTTACGAGAGATTATTCGCTGAGGCAATAAAGAGTCCATTGAATCAAGAGAAAGTAAATGAATCATTTCATTTATATTTGAAGCCGCTACTCAAAAGCAATTTGTAACGTATTTTCGCATGGCACTTGGATTTCATTGCTGGATTTTATTCGTGCCAAATAGTTCGAATTTCATTCCTGTTTCCCTCTATATGATAATCTATAACAATGATATAACTGTTAAATGCTACATCATCTTTATAAACATTTAGTTTATAAAGATGTGTAAATTCTATGAAACGTTCAATTAATTGCTTGAGAGGAGGAGAAAATATGGAAGTGCCTTAGTTTTCGGAAATCCGTCATGGATCTTTATCAATGATTTTAGATAGAAGAATGACAAAAAGACTAGAGTAACGAGACTTTTTTTCTTCTCTTCTATCAAGATGACTTCTAGTGAATCATTGCTCAAATTCCTATCGAAAATATTGAATAAAGAGACTATTATAAAAGCTTTCTCATGGATTTTTGTAAATCACAATAATAAAAGTTGATATTTAATCAACAATGTCTATCGGTTAATTCAAATACCTTTATAAATAATGTTAAAAATTGTAAATATGTCTCCCAAGACATTTGTGTTTTATACAGTACAGTGTTTATTTACAGAATAGGAGCGACCACATACAATAAATTTTATTCATACTAATTATAGTGCAATAATTATTAATTTCTTTTTCCTGTTAATTAATAAGAATAACGTGTTATTTTTCCGTTTTTACTGTACGCTGCGCGTGGGCGAAAGCTGCAAATATCATTCTTCTTCTGTCATAAAGAAAATAAAAATATATAGAATAATAATTTACGTGTATATTGTATGTCTGTCATAAATTGGAGAGTGTAATTTAAATATTAATTCAATAGTCATGGCTCTGATAAATCTAGTATTGAGTTACACGAGTATCTGATGTAATGAAAAGAAAAAAAGAGACAATTCAACAAATCGTGAATGCAACATTCAGCCCGTGGAATTGTAGTTATAAGTACATATACATGTATGTTTTTATGTGACGTGCAATTGATATAAATATATACACATATATGTAGATACATTATTGTTACAGGGATCAAATTAGCATAATTCCGTACATATATAGATAAAAAAAAGAGAATTAATCATCGATAATTAACACTATTATGAGATATTATCAGTATTTAATTTCTTTGTGTTTCCTTTCTTCTTTTCTTTCAACTTCAAAATTATTCCATTCATTCATTTTGGTCATATCACCTGGTATTTATTTCAGACCACTCTGATTCAACTTCTTCGTTCTTTCCGCCATTGCTATAAGTATGTTAATGAATACACCCTCTTATAAAATATGATTTTATTATAATTATTAGTTGTTTTACTCTTTCTTTTTTTTTTGCTTAAAAAGTAGATAGTTGGGCTTTGTTATGTTTTTTTTTCTATCTCTTTCTCACCTTCATTATGCTTCGGTTCCAATTTTTTCTTGCGTATTCAATGAGCTGCATAAATCTTATTGGTTCTTCCATAAACTCTTTAAATAGTTTAGATCTCCAACTGAATCATGAATTCTTGCCCCTCTTTTTTTTTGGTTTAAATTTTGTTGTGAACATCAAGAATTCGTTTCCATAGTTGTCTTCTAAACGCGCGTCACTCATTAGTGGTCGCATTTCTTATTGAAATAAAAATCAAACGAATAATTCACGTGGACAAATCGATTACTATCTATGATCATCATATACACGATAAAATTTTTACGTATTGTATATAGATTCATATGATACGGAGATAATATACAATAACCAAAATTTTACGTAACGGAACAAATTATTGCTATCATTTTCATCATTCATGTGTTACGTGTGATTAAATTGTATCTATCTTTGTGCGTTATTGTACGAATTTTAATTATTGCCTCGCTTACATTCAACTGAATATGTATGTTTCTGTGGAAGTCCCAAATTAAATGTGCATGCGTTGTTGCAAACGAAATGAATGACCTCATCAATCGAAAATGAAATAAAATGGAAGCCAGATACTTTATGATTGATTTTTTTATTAACGACTTATTAATTTAGTCTTAAACGCCACAAACAAAACTCCGGGAGTTAGTTCCATTAATTAATTAATTTAATAAATAAATTCATTCGTCATGCAGAACAATTTTTCTCGATTTTCACCTCGCAACAATTCGAAAACACAATCATAATTGACAGAGAGTTATAACGATGAAGCAAAAACGCTAAATACATAACACATTTCGTTCGAATTACTTCGCAATGTAACAAAAACGAAGGAGAAAATATCAAATTCACACGAATCAAACAAGATGATATATAAATATTATGTAATTCCACGTGAAAAATTCGATTATTAGTCAAAAATGAATCTCCATCAAATCATGGCGTTCGACCAATTGTTGGAATTCTTTCTAGTCGAATTAGAAATGAACAATTATTCAAAAGTGTTTCCAATGACTTGAGGATGGCGTGTGTTTGCAGTTTCATTGAGAGCTGATACGTTTTTGTTTGCTTCATTTTCTTTCATAGGCGAACTCGTGGAATATTTTTTACGCAAAGTTTTTTTTTTTTCCTTACTGTAATATGGCAGTATCGGGGTTGATATTCATGTTTCCAAGTTTGTATTTTTTTCTCGTTCAGCGATCGCCATACATTATGAATTCATCGTATACGCATTTTCTGCACTGCTGCGTGTATATATGTGTGTGTTTACATTTCTTGTTACAATTTTTATTTTTGTATATATGTATATATGTATATATCTATATATCTATATATTTATATATATATATATATATAGATATATATATATATATTAAATTATTTTTTGTTCGTCTCTCGATAATCGACATATCGATACAATTGTAAGAAAAAGTGTCGAATTTACAAATAGCCGTAGAATTAACGATTAAATATTAAATTCCTACCAATACTTAGATACAAAGTTGAGAAAAGTAAAATGCCATTGGTGGACGCGTTTTCTCCATTTTCATACACATAATTAAACTTCTTTTCTAATTCTTTCTATTCCTTTGTTCATTTTCTACCTTATTTTTTGTTCTTTCGTTTGGCCGGATTGCAAAAAGTTCGAATGATCGAAAATTAAAATCACGAATTACTACACATGGACGATTAACAAACAATCATACATATATATGTTAAAAGGACGATGTTTTATATAGTGAGAGAAGGAGCAACCAAAAAAATTAAAAAATATTTTGTAGAAAAAAAAATAATAAAAAAAAAAAAAACGTATCTGTGGATGGGTACGATACGAAATAAATAATTAGTGTATTGGATTGAACAATAAATATATATATGGAAATATAAATTCTGGCTTGAATGTCTCGCGCTTCATCATTTCCGTTACAATTTCTTTGCTTTTTATTCCTCTTCATTTAATCGTTCTGTTCTCTAATTTCATATGGCAAACAAGAGTTTCAGTCTATTGGAGACTTGTGTGCGCTGATTGATTTTTGTCGTATTTCTTTCCTCAAAAGGGGGGAGGACTGAATTGAAATTTTCCCTTCCATCCTGTATGAAAAATGACCAATTTATCATCCTACGGTCAAACTTTTCTTACTCTATAGCAACAATAGTTGTCGGTTATTAAATCGCAAAAATTGTTGAAGTTGTTGATTTAGAAATAATTTTTGTTCTTTTCTGTTTCCTTGAATAAAAAACTATTATTTATTTCTAATTGGGCAGCGAGTGCGGGATATATTTCGTGGTACGTATCTCTGCTATTCACTTCCATTCCCCAATTATCGACTTTATCGGATGGAAAAAAACGGAACCGATTGATCAAAAGAAAGGAAGCAAACGCAAATATACGGTCACGGAATTATTTGAAGAAATGTGTTCGTATCAACGGGAGGATTCCTTATGTCCCCTGGTATTATAAATTCATCTTATTTATTGATCACTATTTCTCCCTCTCTGCCTCCTCTTCCTCTCCCTCGCAGTCGCTACGGAGAAATTAAAAGAAAAAGGGAGATGACAACTCACGATTAACTTCTCTCAGTCCTATTTTTTTTCTTTATACACATGCACACAATAGTTTGTTTTCTTCCTTTTTTTTTCCATGCGGACAATCATTTGCTCATGCGCTCATTACGTAAATGCATTTGGAATTTATTCTTTTTTCAATTCTTGTTTTTTGTAGGGACGATGATTACGACGATGTTCTGGACAACACACGCAGACACGTTCATACACGCACAATAAAGCGAACGAGATGTTATCATCACAAACATTGAGAGGAGAAAAAGTATGGGATCGATTGTTGTTAATGGTCAGTTGCTGTCCAAAGGAAATCGTTACGAAGGGCAGTAGGAAAACGATCATACTTAATCGAGTACGTATATTGCTTTCGCTATCGAAAAAAAAAGTTGGAAGTTTATGAACAGAGCGTGAAAAACAAAAGGAAAGCGGATCATTTTCCCTTCTCGTTTACCATCCAAGCGATCATTGAAGCGCTTTTCCATCTTCAACGAATGTCATAATGACTTTTTTTTAGCGACAGCCAGCAATGACGTTCAACAATTTAATTCCGTCTGCGAATATTATTGTTATTGTTATTTTTCGTTCCCAGCTCTGCCCTTTAATAATTTTGTTTTTGTGTTTATGTTACTATTTTTTTTCTCTTTATCTCAACATCAATCGTAGTCAATTAACGCAATTTTTATGCTTGGAGTTAAAATTTCTTCAAGCGTAAAATTCGCGATTGTGATGTGGCGCACCAGCTTTTGGATATGCCGCCGCCGCTGGCGATCTTCTGGGCTCGTCTAGTGCATATGAGCCCTCATCTTTTTTACGCATTCTGTAGACGATAAACATCACTACAAGAATTGCACACAAAAGACCAACAACGGCGCCACCAATAACGGCTGAAATAAAAAATATATAACGTCAACCACATATGAAATAAATATTTCATGACCCTTCTCATGATGAATCAATTAACAATTATAAATGATTGAAATACCGGCAAGTACGCCTGGTTGTGCGAAGAACGAGCTCGCACGGTCCTCGTGTTTTGGATTCATAATCAAAACTTCGCGAGTATCCTCAGGGTCTTCGTCGTCTTCAGGATCGTCGTCACCGCCGATGCTACCAATTACGTCGACGTCGTTGTCTTCTCTCTTTGGTGCAAGATCCTGAACCGCAAAGAAAAGCATACATATTTGAATGAATGAATTCAGAGCAGAATAATAAGTTTTTCTCAAAAGAATAAATACCTCAGGAATATTCTTGGCTTTGTGTGGATCTTCAATGTATGGTGGATTTGTTTCTGCTGGTTTTGGTGCAGGATCTATCCTATTGTTATTATAATCTGCAAAGGAGAAATAGGGATTTAAAAAACAATTACTAGTTAGAGAAGATATTGTGAATTTTTTTTTTTTCATTACATTTATAATTGTGAATAATTTCGAATAAGAGTTTCTGGAAATGGTTTCTGAGACCATCTGTAACCATCATTGATAATGATGACAATTTCACAAAAAATTCGATCTTTTTCGGGCCATTATTCCGGTGTTTCCAATTAAATTACATTATGAAAATGATGGGAAATAATTTGGTCGTTGATTTCCGCAATGGGAACTCGTGTCACTGCAGACGCTTATAATTATTAGCAACCGTGGCTGTGACGGTGTGCAATAGGCGTGCTATTTGTACGCTTCCGTAGCGTGAAATGGCACATATATATATATATATATATATAGTCAGATGTACCCATCCATGTAGATATTCTATAGATCCATTTAAATTATACGTATGTAGACGAAGGAGTAGAGGGGAGAAGCATCCATCAAGTTCGGGTGCTTCATCGACATTGAGCATTACCAATTCTATATGCTCACCTATATTATCCGGGTGTTACGAGAATGGAAACGAGAAATATAGCGCACCAAGCGGCAACGGAATGAATTTCCGATAAACTGCGCGAGGAATCAAGGGAATATTATGTATATATATATCGCGAACGCAAGGGCACATAAAACGCCCCGTGGTGACACGTGGAATTTATATTTCAATTTAGTGAGAAAAAATTTCCGGTATAAACGAAATATACCCACACACCAATACCATTGGAGTCGAAAAATATGTATATCTATAGATTTATATCATGCATAATGCAATAATATACAACAAAATTCGTTCATTGAGGTGCGTCTTTTTTATCATTGTCGAACATATTTCAATTTTTGTTGTACTCAATTATATTCATCATAAACAAAACGAATAACTTTTCAATAGCTTCGGTATCATAGTAAAATATATCAAACGTAATTTGAATTTTAATTTGAAATTTTTACCTGGATGACCGTCGTCACCGTCCTCGTCGTCAGGACCGAGTCCACTTCCTGATGCTTCGAGATCGTCTCTCACTTCAGCGCCACCCCGACCAGAGCCTTCCAAAGCGTCCTGATCCTCGAGATAAAATTCCTCGTTCGAAATAGGATTGTAATTTGTGTTACCTGTCGGTTGTTCCTTACCACTCTGCTCCTTCTATAATGAAAAACAAGAAAAAGATGGAGAAATTATGATAGTTACCAAAAAATTCCACCTTTTTATCTGATATTGAATTTACAATATGTAAAAATTTGATTTCGAGTTTATAAATCAAAGTTTTGAAGCACTCGGTTAATGGAATATACTGTGGAGCACATTGGTTATGTGTATGAGGTGGAAGAATGGAAATATATTTTCAACTTTTATTGCGAAGGGGGGAGAAATAAATGGATAGGGGATTACTGGTTGCCGGGGGTGGTCCCTTCGCCACGTCGCATTGTTTTCCGCATAGCATTTCGCCAAGTTGCAATATACATGTATATAACATATATATGACTATACAATATACGTTGGCATAAGCTTGACGAAGTGAGCTTGGCATTGTGCAACTTGCTATTACCTTGCGTGCCAATATTCCTCTTATGAGTTACCCAACAAATTGCCATTTTACCACTTGATCCTTTGGGTTGAATTAGATATTTGACCTTAGCTTTACCTATTCAATGTTTAAACTCGTAAATACTCACTTGCACTGCCATCATATGTGTTTATATAAAAGTCCCTGTTGTTGATCGAAATGACATTATAAAAAGAATTTTGACACAGTTGAACAGTTTAGTCCCAAGTTACGTTAACAATAATGACCAAAACTTCCGTCAGAATGAAGCGAAAATTTTGCGATTTTTTAATACCTAGGTTCATATAATTTAAACTGATTTTGTTGGATTGATCATCGCTCCCGACGGCCCGGGAGTATTTTCCTGGATATATCGAATTGACCTGCGTGCTGATTCGACGCATGGAAATAAATTAGGGCAAACTTTCCTTTTGCATTCTTGTATTTTCATCATCTACATTAGTAGTTCAATTATTCAAATGGTACACCGACTGCAGTGATAAAGAATAAATTGTGAAATGAAATTACAAGTAAAAAATGGGACAGTAAAAATATCCTTAGTATACTATAATGTGAATGGTTTTCATGTATGCATCTTTCTTCGGTACATGCGCGCACGACCATATCGATGTCCTGTTTTTCTAAATGGAAATTTTCCCCTTTTATCAAAAAATTGCCAAAATTGAAAATTAACACAATTCTCGGAACATAATGAAAAATGTAACACTGACATTTTTCAAATCAAAAGTCAGACATCGACAATTGGAAAATAATCAGTGTTTTCTTACCTCCAACAATATGCTACGAGTAAACAGACGTCTCCACCTCAACAATCCAATGTGACAAAATATATCTAACGTTCCGTCACGAATGCAAAAGAACACAAAAATTCTTTCACGTTTTCACGAGACAAAAGATCAATGTGTTTCGTAATATATAAAGTAAAATATAAAAATCTATTGACTACACAGGTGAAAATGTGAATATTCACTAGTAAGGTGCTCCGCGCTTTTAGGCCAGGGGGTTACTGTACAAGCCCAGTACAAACTTTTGCCGAGAGGCAGCAGCACTCACGCTCTATACAGCTTTCGAGAGCTTTTCTACCCTCCCGCCTATTTTCTCCACACAACACACGAAGCTCTGGGAGCGAAGTGCCAGCGATTTCGGATTTCCGGGTGTAGGCCTTTTTTCACGCGCTCTCTCAAACAATTTGGGACAAATCCAAAAAGTTGCAGCGTTGAGAAAAAAAAAACATCATTGCCGTACTCGTATCCGTTCTCGGTGACGTTACCAACTGCAGTTAATCAAAAGGGTTACAATAATAATGTGCCTGGAATGAACAACAGGGATGATGAAGTTTGTGACAACCAAAAATTCGGAATTGAATGTGTATGAAATTCAGATGATACAGGCAATGCAACAACATGGAATAAAAAATTGAGAATAATGTTTGGAATTCAATTCGAGTTAATAGGAAAAAGTACTTACACGATGCAACGTAATATTGATACATGAATTTTGCAACCCATGCATATATGTATATCTAGAGCTGTACACTATACCCATATATAATCTAGAATATTTGAATAGGGCACATTCAGTAGCATATATTGAATGGAAAATCACAATTCTCTTCACATGGATATATATTTTCGATATTCGTATAATGGCGTCACGGCTTTATGACAGAGCTCAAAGCCCACAAATATTAGATATAATATTAGTTATAACTTTTAATCTGACGCAACCACTTCAACTTCGAAAATATTTTCATATTCTTCCTCAACTTGAATTCATTTCATCGCAATTTTTTTTACCGATCTCGTCTTCATAATTTTTATTACTATTGTATCCTTACAATTCATTGCAACTCATGTCGCGATATAATGATAGATTTAAGAAATGCTTGAGAAAAGAGAATGAATTACACACAATGATATACCAATGTACCATGATATAAATCAAATTTTTATCTGATGTTAAGTCTGACTCGAAATAGTAACAACAATTGGATTATGGATAAATGATGAGTCTAAAGCAAAGCACACGGTGAAATGTTGAATTTAGGTACAGTTCGTTGCCTACTCAAAGGTACATGACAATGCTATTGTTCCTTTTCTCTCCAATGGCCAACTCGCGTGAACGAGCGTCACTTGTCGACCGTACAATTCTTCCCCAGAGTTTCTCTCTTCTACTTTATATATACATCGCTCTCACTTGCAATTCCTCACTCGCTTTCTCCCTCGTCCGATGACTTCACGTACAATTGTTAGAGACCAAGGACGTTTCCTGACAGTTGGCTGACAAGTTTCCTTCGGGAGACAAAAGGTCACCCCGAATTGATGAGGTGAGAACAATGTCGAGGAACGTGAGATGCGGTGATCGAAGATAGACATATAAAAATGTGTCGTTTGAAATAATTAAAATGAACCCTTTCTTGATATTAATCTATTGCAAATTGGTTGAAAAAAGATAGGAGAACAGTTGGCTACAACTATGGAATCTGAATATTTGTTTTATACCATTTTTCTCTTTATATATATATATTTTTTTTTTTCCTTTTTTTGTCGATAAGCATCATGAATTTGGTCGAGTACTTGTCATTGTCATTCTCTTTTCAACCCTTTTGGCGCACCCTAAGGGTTTTATAAGGGTGGCGACAACAGTAGTGGAGACAGGAGTGAAGTTGTAGTACAATACTTGGCCTTAATAAGTCTTCGATCGAGCTGTGTCCATTGTTTGAAGCCGAAAAAATAAAAAGAAAAGAATAAAAAATGATAAATGAATTCATTTTTGTTTTTTTTCCGTACTTTTCACAATTATTCGGGACCATCTCTTTATCCATTGATAAAATTCTTCCATAAATTTTATAATTCAATATGAAACACGTGTTTCCCTTCATTCAAGTGCACAATATTCAGATGATACTTTTATGTATGATTGTGTCTGTACAATTACTATGTGTATCAATCGAGAAAGTTGCTTTATTCTATTTCTTTCATATTATGATATTGATTGTGAGTTTCGTCACAATATGAAATGGTCCGCCACTGATATGTGAACATATTTATTTTAGAAGTGAAAATTTCTCTGTTTTTTTTTTTTTTCTCAAAAAATTGTTGGATATTGAGCAGACAATTGTCTTTCTTGTGTAATCTACATTTTTTTGTATTGATTAGAATTTGTTAGATATTGAGGTAAGAGACTATCGACCTCACAGTTTGTTGATCAGAATACGTTGACATGAGAATAGCGAAGGGGGTGCGAGATATGCGGGTCAACCCCCAGAGGGTGTAAATAAATAGGGGGGGGGGCGTAGGAGGTAGAGTGAGAACGATGAGGAGAAAGCGGAGATATTAGATGCATCTCACGAATTCACAGAATTTAGAATGGATTCCAATTGCATCAAATAATTATTTCCTTTTACATTAATTTGTACTTAGATTAAATTCTTGGAAGAATTCCAAGTAGCTCGGAAAGTTTCCAGATTATATTTGTTGTGGCGTCTTTCTAGATATATTTTTTTATACATTCATGGAAAAAATAACTCTGAAAATATCGCCTGTTCAAATCTTTATCTGCTCAATGTTTCGAGTCCCAGTTAGGAGTTGTGAATTAAATCACGACGATTTAGAATTGCCCAAAATATTATGTGAATGTCAAAGGACGTCTGAACTTTCACTTTATTTTCCAGATCAATACATGTAGATATTCGATGCTATTTGTTGCCAAACCTTTTTTTCTATAACCAGAATGTTTTTCTTGTGTGTCTAACATTCGTCATTATGCGAGCGACAGGGCAACAAAATTCACCAAAATATTTATGCTTGTATTGCACACTCGAATGCTTTTCCTGTAGACGAGAATATTTTCGTACAGTTTGGTTGGCAAGAGCTGCACTGATATGGGGAAAGGACGGAGAGAGCGAGAAATATATATAAGTCAGAATTACGAATGGTTGGAGCGATTTCATTATTTTTCATTGCAATTTACTGAGTGGGACGAGCAAAATGCACACAGCATATCTTATATATTGGAACATTCCAATTGGGAGTTTAATATCCAATATTAATCGGGACTCGAGAGAGCAATAAAAAAAAATAAGAAACGAATGAATGACGAGAAGAAATGCACAAAACGAAACAAAAAAATAAAGGAATATATATCGGGAAAGTAAATAAAACTTCATTCCTATGGCTCCTCCGGGAAAATAGATTTTTTCTCCACTACTAGCGGAAAAATACAGAACTCATTAATTTATTACATTATAAAATGCTCCCAGAAATTCTTATAACTCCGAGACTGATGAGAAGAAGCAAATAAATATATAGATGATTGCGTGATGAAGTGCTCCTGGAATTCTCACAGTTTCGTGATTATTGAAATAAATTAATGAACAAGTGTGTAATAAACAAAAGTGTATTTATTTATTTTTTTATTTGAAGTTAATAAATTGTTTAGGGAGTAGCGAGCGGATAAAGAGAGTAGACTCTCACCCCTTGCAGCCTGCAGAAAGCGGGGGCTGTGAATCAATACAAGGGCCACCGCCCCGCGCTCGCTTTCAGCCCCTTTTCTATATGTGTATATACATATAACAACCTCTTCCACTTTGTGTCTCTTGTTCTCTTTCCATACATACATGTATATATGTATGTACGCCATGTCTCGTCGTCTTTTGGAAGCTTTACTGGCAAGATGATAGCGGCCATTCTCTCTGACAACGTCGGGCGTCGATCAACGCGAAAAGGGAAGGCGCGGAGACGACTAAAGTCGTTGTCTCTCACCCAGCTTTGGTTTAGCACCAAAGAGACAAAGTACTGAAGCCACACAGCATGTCTTGAAGTGCAATTGTTCAGAAATTATCTAAGAATATAGATATGCAATGTAAAAGCTGAAAATGCTTCCTGTATATTATCAAATGTTGGTTTTTTTTACTTTTATCGACAAAATTTTTTCTTTTCTCAGTACAAAAAGAGATATTGTTCGCTGATTTGACATGAGCATTGAATTCATTCGCTTGTCGTGTATCCTTTTAACATTGCGTGAACACTTGAAGGCCACCCTATTTATTCGCCACGCATTTTTTTCTTCAACCCAGTTCAACCGACAGTTTATCGATCTGAATATTTACATGTGTATTATTAACGTTTGGGTAGATACGGCGCAAAAATTCGTTGATGAAGGCGTTTCTCGTTTTTCGGGTTTTTCATGTCATGTGGCACTGTGTTCAACTGAATTATAATGACAATTTTGTTTCTACAAAATGAATATCCACGCTATGTGAATATGTATAAAGCAGAATGATGATCGTCAAATGCTCGTTATTTATTTATTTTTTTTTTCAAAAAACATGTCAATTTTGTTTTGCGATACAGAGAATTTTTTTTTTTTCATTCCACCAGATATTGTAGGGCACAATAATTATTTGCTGAATTCAGCTTCATAGAAAAAAAATATATCTATTCGTAAAAATGGAGAATAAAACAGACAGTGAATAGAAAAATTATCTGTGGAAAATAATGTGAGGGGTTTTTCACGAACCGTCAACAAAAATTTCGAGTTAACATCCGAATGATATATCGACCCATTTCATACCTATGAATAGAAATTCTGTTCAAAGTCCGGTCCGATAAACTTGGACTTCATTCGGAATATAAGGTACTCACTCAATATTAAAATTATAAAAACCTCAATTGAAAAGCCACGGAAATGTGGAATGGAAAATAATAATAATACAGGAACGAGAGGAATTTTTTCCTATTTTTAAATATTTTTTACTACATTCTTTTCATTTGTGCAAAAAAAAAAAAAAAATTCCGATTTTCCTCTGGTACCTAGATAGAGAGAAAACGTGCCCTCACATTTCAGTTTATATATTCACTTGAATTCTGGATTCTGGGGCAACGACAACGAACGACATGAGGGACTATACACGTTTCTTTTTCCCTTCTTTCTTCTCCCTTCCGGCGTTTGTCAGTGGCAAAACGTTCGGGTGACAGCTGTCCACTGTCGATCCACGTCCCTATATTCACTTCATCTCATTCTCCGTTCACTCTCCTCTCTATTCACTGCAGCTATTTTTATGTGCCCAAAAATCATAAAAAAAAATGTCAATTGTCATAATCGATGAAGAACATTTCGTATGTCTCAATTTTATAATTGAATTTGGTTCCTCATAATAGATATTATCATAAAAGTGGATGAAAAGTGTATTGAGAACCACTGAACTGTTGCAAGTGGGTCACAGAGATCCGATTAAATTCCTCACGTGTCACAATGCCCTGGGCCATTATCGTTGAATCCTAGAAATGGTTACGCCCTTAATGAGGAGATTATGCGGTAGCGGAAAAGTCGTCCGAGAAGGGTGAAACGTGGGTGGCAGTGAGGTTGAGAATTCATTCCATCTTGGACCACATTTATCTCTAGTATATGTAATCAACACTCTCTAGAATTTATTTTGTTCTGCCTCGTCGTCCGTCTCTCATAAATTTCATTTTGTTCTTTTGCGACAAACGAGTGACTGAATTTATCGACAGGACTTGTGTATTCTCCTGTGGGACACATTTGATTAATTCAAGATAGAGAACATGCAAAGTATAGAGAGGGTGGTGTGCGCGAGACTGGAATTGCAATTTAATTTCCCCTTTGTGTGAATTCTCTTGAGAAATTTTCCCATATACAATTTATTGACATAATATATCAATGAAATTTTAGAACACATTAATGAGAGAATGAGAAAATATATCAGTTAAATTTTATTTCAACAATTTCACACTTCTCATAAATAAATTTTCCTCTATTGATCTAATTCAAAAGTCGAACCGCTCTTAATAGCTGAGTAAAACGAGAAACATTCTAATGGAAATGAAACAAAAGGAAAAGAAAATAATTGAAGAAAGTGATGGGGAGCTGTCGTTCGGCTGCAATTATATTTCCTACTCGAGCATTTACTGCTACTACAGCAGCAGTCGTTGATTCATTTTTATTTTGCCGATGAAAGTTTGCTCGAAGATGAGTCACAATGAATTAGAACAAGGCCAAAAAAAAAAAAAAAAATGCACGCAATCCAAACTTCCACAGTAATCGTGGAGGAATAAAAAAGAAATAACGCGCTAATCCAGCTGACGACACACATACCCAAACTAGTTGTATCATAAAATGAAATATTGCAAGTGACTCACTAAAAATAAAAATGTTTTCTGCTTATCCAATCAAGCAATTGCCATCATACCTGAGGAGTAAAACTCAATTCAATAATGTCTCCTGATGCCCCAAACTTTTATTTCAACTACGATTTTTTTGTTTACTTCTGGTGTTGAAAATAAAAATAGTTAAGAATTGATTGCTCTCAAGCCGACATTTTTCCAATTGATGAATGAGATATTCCATTGAAAAGTTTGACAGAATCAATTATTGATATCGCACCACTCACAATGTTTTCCAACATTTTCCCCTATATATACATATATGTGAACCGTTTTTTGTTTACCATCCAGTGCACCTCATCTTTATTCTTCGTCAGTAGCTGCGAACTGAGAGTGAATTGACAACGATAGATAGAGGAATGAAAATCGACGAAAATAAAGATGAATTGCATATATACTTTATACATGTCCCTTTATCTTTTGAAGTCAATTCGCGGAGATAATAAATAAACAATGAAATGTTAACTGATAACACATATTTTGCGTCATCGCGATAACAATAAGGCGTCAATTACGTAATGAAATTGTGAAAAATAAATTGAAATAAAATAAGGGGGTATTAAAAAAAAAAAAAAAAAAGCCCTGTAACGGAGAGTAGTTAAACGGGATAAGGTCTTCAAATATTTGTATCAACATAAGGGATGGAGAACTCTTCCTCACATTCATATCACCACACCCCCTGCATTTTTTTTTTTTTCTATCCAATCGATCTGTTTACGTTCGCCGACATCCGGCCATTATTACGGACAATATTAACTCGATATTGTGACAGATCTTCTGACATACCGCTGTGCATCCCCTTCTTCATCAGATATACTCATGATATTCGCACGCAATTCCGCAACGGAGGAAAAAAAAATGATGTGAAAAATTGGAGAATTGAGAAGAAAAAAGGATGGACAGTGCAATATATATATATATATATGTATGTATACATCTAATTGAAATTGAGAGGGATGCACAAGATTGCAACGAATTTCTTATTGTTCCAGCGCGTCTGTCACGTTCATACTTCGCCACATATTTTTCATTTTTTTCCCGCTGCTTTTTCGTCATCATTATCAGCCTTATTATTATTTTTACACTGCTTTTTTTCTATTCAATCACGCCTCTGGGTCAGATAATATCGATTGACAGAGAGAATGGAGTGTGGATACATCCACGCACAAGCTGCTGCGACCGAACACTCTACAATAAAGTCCGAAGACTATAGCGGTTATATTGCTGCTGATAAAAATAGATATCCGACAAGGGATAAAAAAGAAACACACCACTCAACCCCTGACACTGTATTCTTTGACGTGTATATACAACTACCTTTGCACATATGACACACAAACATATAACGCATGGCTGTGTTTATCGATTCTGATATTTTTTATATGCAATATTCGACAGAACAAAAACGGTGCTAAAAAATTGGCCATCTCGGCAGAAGGTCGTGAAATGGCGCATACGTATCTATTTTCAGTATGAATGTATTATACTTTTTCGTTTACCAACCGGAAATATTAATGATAATATGTCGAATGTGAAAACAGTGCACGACTAAGCATCAACTCTAGAATGGCACACCTATTTTTTTCCACCTCAAACAACATACCAGGCTCAATTGATCTTGTGTAAATTTGATTTAGGGACAGCTATAGTATCTGAACGTTCTTATTCATTGGAGATAATCAGTTGCATTTTTCATTACAGACGCGCCCTTTAAGCATCAAGTACTAAATAATTGTCAAACGATTCTATTCAAGGACACATGAATATTGAATATTAAACATTTGAAAATGTATAATGGATATTTCACACGCCCATTCAATTTACGTTGCAGACTACACATTGAATGCGAAAATTTGGCATACACTTGAGCTGGATGACTTTGAAATAATGAAAATGGCAAGGGCATATTTATATTATCGAAGTTTATAGAGTAGAAAGCGTTGGCGAGCGGAAAAACTCAATCAAGTGTCCGCAAAGACTTGTGAATAATGTAAACCGTGACTTCGAATACGGCACGATACACTGCGCGTGACGAGAATGAATGAGGATTGAGCGAGAGCGCGCGAACAAGAGTAGACAATATGTATATATTATACACAAGGTAAAAGGAGATGGATGACGTGAAAAGCCGTCTCATTGCGAAAGCCCAAGGACGTCATTCTTTTTAATTCTGTCTTTTTTCTGTTTTGTTTTTGACGTAGCTAACGGAAACGGAAGTGACGTAGGATAAATACATTCATCAACAATTTAATTCCATATATACTTAACTATTGATTCAGCAATAGTGAATTTGGCGAATAAGTAGAATACAATGGGGTTTATTTTCAACATAAAATTCGTGAGGGGTCGTTGAGAATATGTTGAAATTCGTGTAACAAATGTGATTGTCCAATTGATGAATTAATTGGAGATAATTGATTAGAGTCGGCAATGAATTTTTTTCATGAGTATGTGAGTATGCCTTTGTGTTTGTTTGAGAAAAGAGTCATTGAACTCCAGAGGTCATTGCGATCTTTGTCCACAGAAAACGACAGTTCAGACAACGATTGAAAAAAAAAAAACAAAAAACACGTAAAATTGTCAAACAACCACGGTGCACTTAATTGTTATTACTATTCAATTCATTGTCATTCTAGTTTGATTCCATTCATTTTTTCGCAAACGACAGAGCGACGTACCGCGAGCAAATAAAAAAAAAAACGATGAAAGCAAATAGAAAGGGAAATAGAGAGTAAAATGAAGAAGGAGAGGAAAACGAATTGAAGATGCGGCAAACATAATTGAATGACGGAAAAATAAATGATGAAAATTCTCACGGGAGAGTTGTCGAGTCGCCGGTAATTCTACAGGGACAACTGGGCTTTTTCTTTACTATATACCATCCCCTTGCACTCCATCTTCTCCTTCTGCCAAATCCTGAGAGAGTTCACTTGGCTGAGCCGGCTTAGTTATGCTTAACCTAACACACTGCCAACCTATATAGAAAGCAACCCTTGATCGACAGAAATTCTATGAGTTTCCCTGGGTACACTTCCATCAAGGGCAGTGTCAAAATATCGAGAGAGTCATTGGGATTGTTGACGAGACGAGATTAACAACGTATAATATCTTTATAAAACTTGAATGAATTTAGATGTAACAAAAACAAACAAAAAATTATTCCCCATAGGTTTCTCAATTTTGTTTTCTTCTCCTTCATTGATGCAGCCATAGATCGGACGGAATATCTCACCTGGAACATAAAGATAAGAGAAAATCAAATTAAAACCGAATTAGACATTGCAACTAAAAAGTGTGGTGGAAGTTGCAATTGCTATTGACTACATTCAAAGTAAATCATTGATCCATCTATTTTGAATTAAGAATGCAATATTTTTCATTCAATCAATCGAGTTCATGATGAATGATTTTATTTAAAATGATTGAGGATATTTGGCGAAATAGTTGATGGATGATGAATCAAATATATGACTGTCAAATGAACGAGCATCAGACTCCCACATTGAATAGTTGTGCAAGCAGGTAATGTCCGGTCCAATGAACATGGACAACTATAATATAGAGAGCTGAAACGAGAGGAAAGGGGAATGAAATCGATATGTGTTGGTGGTGCTCTCTGTTGATGGATAAATGGCCAATCACTGCAAGAACCTAACAGTGAATATGTTTCTATTCCCAGGGAAATATTTCAATTCTGCCACTTGTGGGTAAAGAGTATTTTGACAAAAAATCAGCGCAATAAAAAAGAATGAACTTGAAAATGGATGATAATAATATGAAATAAAAATTAAATGATAAAAATGATGCAAGTAGTTTCTCTTATCTTATTTTCATACAGTTGAATTACTTGTGACTCGAATACGTATTAGGCTATCAAACAGAGGTTATACAAGTCATTAAAAGAGGGATTCTCATTGCCTCGATTCAATTTCGTGTGTAAGTGTAAACGTGTGTGTGGCATTTGTTATCGCCTGGTGTTATACGCAGTTGAGGAAGCAATTGGGGGCGAGATAAATTAATCACGAGTGCGGTAGCATTCTAAAGCATTTGGAGGAATTTGCCGCTGACGATTTGAGGGAGGAATCGCGTATATGTATATGCACACATATATTTAACACGTCAGGGAAGAAAGATTAAAAGTTGAAACAAAATCGACTTTAAACAGTGTAATAAGTTTGAAATTTTAAGGAGGTAACGACGTCAAAAGAATATATATAGTTGAAATATGAAACTAAGAAAATATATTCGGATGATCCAAAACGAGGGAGCAGTCGGTTAATTTGGAAAAAAATGTGCTGATGAAATTGTCGGATATCCATAAATGCAGAAAAAGATGTAATAAAATAGAGTGTGGAACTATTTTTCTCATAATGCATGCTGAAGTATTTTTCTTTTGTTCGTTGCAGGTACGTTGGCAAACCAATGAGGAATCCGATATGAGGGGTAGACCCTATATCTTCTGTTGGGAGTAGATAGAAAAAAAAAATGTAGGCGGAGAAAGGTGATAGAAAAGATGAGGGAAACGAAGAAGAAGAAAAAGAAGAAGAAGGGGAGAGCGAAGAAAAGGAAAAGCATCCTCTTTCCGTTCTCTCTCAAGACACATCCACTGAGTATATATATATAAAAGAGAGGACAAAATAGTCTCGGGCAACTTTTGCCAAGGACCTGCTTGCTGCTGCTGCCGTTATATCGTCAACGAATGGTCGTGGACCCTCTATGAAAATGCAGGAGTCAACTGTGAGGACAATGGCCTTCGATAGAGTACGCGGCGAGTAGAGCTAATTAAATACGACGAGTTTCCTCTTTCTTTCTCTGTCGCTGTCACTTTTTATTTTTATTCTCTTTCCATTTTTCTCTGTGACTATACGAGGTCTCGAGAAGCAATTGGCCAAGCAACGCTCCCATTGTATCTTTAATTAGTTGTTTTGAATGCGAGAGTAAACACAATTTAGTTTCCTGAAGCCGAGAATTCATAATAAGACAATATATTCATTTATACATGAACTAATAATTTCTTATCATAGTAATGTCAATTGCAATTTCCTATATTTTGTTTTAATGTTTCTTCGTCGTAGTATTACTATATTATCTCTTATTGCAAAAACTCATATTCCATATTGATGTAATATGTTTCGAAAAATGAAGAGTTGGTATTTCTGCACTTGAGGGTCGTGTTCGAAGAGATAGAGAGACATATCTACAAAGAAGGAAAAAAAATGAATAATATAAGACTGATATTCTCTACGGTGTTGGAACTTGAGACCTTTTACTTAGACTTTGCGAGTACAAAATGCCTTAGGGTTTCTACTCTTTACGTGACGTGTCCACTACGGTAAGTTGACTCACAGACAGCCATCTTGATAATACGCTGGCGCGAACAGACGCGACGAGAGGTAAGCTTTCCAGCAGATAAGGATATATATAGATATGTATGCGCCATAGATTTTTGCGGACTCGAGGGATTTCCGCTGCTTTTTCCTATGATATGAAACGTCTGGTGCCATGTTCGCATTTTTTCAAAAGCCATACTCTTTTCTTATTCCAGTGGGAAATGAAAAAAAAAAAAAATAAAAATATCGTCGTTTATTACATACATGACTAAAATAAATTTATATATTTATAATTTTGTGTACATAAAATGGAGATATTTGTATTCGCCTTGGATAAGCAAAAGTAATTGATGTGAGAATATTTTTATTACACAACTGAATGGAGATGATGGAAAATTTTGAATTTATCTTGAATATAAATGTTTATATATTAAAGTTGGAGCTAAGCGGTCAAGTTGCTCGAGCAGAGTGGATGTCAATGATATGAAGCTTTATACATTATACATGAAAATTCTCAGAGCTGTCGAGCGAGAAACATGAAGAATATTTTCCACTCCAAACTCTTCATTATCATCGTCATCATCATAAATTTCTGCATGTTTATATTTATACTCATGATATTATTCATGTTTGCGAGTTTATGTCATTCACGAGTTCTTCCTTTTTCTTTCCTCATTATCCAAGTAGTCGCAATGAACGAGTAAGATTCATGCGTAATTTGCAATCATTTTGAATTTCGTATACGCATTTATCTTATGATTTATGTACGCATTTCAAAATTGACAAGAGGGCGATAAACAAATTAACGAGAGCGCTACTACTGTATACCAAGCGATGACGTCGATGAACCACATGAGAGAGAAGGAATAAATAATCATCCCATCTCATTTGCTTCAATGAATGTATCCGTTCACTAGTGTTATTTAACAAGTTCTGATTTCTTTTATTTTTCACAGTAACAACAACAAAAACAACAGAAACGATATTAATTAATTGATAATTCGTCGAAATGATTTTCAATAGCTGCAAAAATATCTATTTATAAAGAGATAAAAGAAAAAATCAATGACAAATCATAGAAATTGTTAGTATAATACGAATCATTTTGTAAGACCTCTGAATGACATCTGCACTTCCGCCTTGCCACGCTCCAACCTTTGTCATATATTCGAGTGACCTTGGAATCAGATAAATCTCATCGTCGCGGGCACACAATTCTAAGTGCCCAATCACGGTAATAACTCTACTGTCCTGACGTCATATATAGCAGAGGGGCTTAATTCTACAGCAATTCTCCCCAATTGTCCATCAAAGTTGTCGCCGAGTGTTACAAATTGCAGTTGCACATCCTCAAATGCTACTTGCTTTATATGATTATATACAGATGTATATATGCGTTATGTCAATACGCCAAACTATACTCTCGTTTATTGAGTAATTCAGAACAAAAGTAAAAATATTGGAACTTTAATATTTCGATGAATAGGAGTTTATGTTGAAATACACTGAAACTATAACTTGACAATTAATTTCCCGTGTATTTCTGATATTTCAAATATTTATCTTGCTCATGAAATTAAATCTGAGGTTTAACTTCGGACACATATACATACGCATTCCTAAGACTATATTCCGACGCAAATCGATTGAGCAGCGGTTATAAATATGTCGGTAGAAAAATAAATACATCTATCAAACTTTTCCAGTAGAGTGTGCCTGAATAAAATACTGAAATCCAGGTCATCGGTGATAGTGTCAATGTCCAAACAATATATGCAAAGTCGTTTTTCTATTGGAAAAAAAAAAGTTATAAGTTAAAAGTAACTATTTGAATGTCATGAATTGAAATCATTGTTAATCTGAATATTTGGAGTGAAAAATTGATAAATAATTGATTGGAAGTTTAATACCTCTTTCCAATCCATCAAGAACTACATCTTAGTCTGCTTTCTGTTCTTTTTTACGTATTCTATACAAAATGTTTCATCATCAGCCGCCATATTTTGTCTCTGTCCGTACATATAAAACTAAATGCTATTCCATGAATATAGTAGTTCCCCACTGATGCATCCCACACATACATTCAATTTTATAACCCATAAGCCATTTGTGTGAGGTTCTAATTGGCAACTGCATCCAGTCACAGAGAAAATAAGTGTGCGTGTAGAAAATTGTCCGGGTGGGCCGCCATTATCGTCATTGGACACACTTGGACAATATACTTTTATTGCAAGAATACGTATTAAACAATTTACTTAATTGAAAAATCGACAAATAGATAGGAGCCGGGAGATAAAATAGGAATGTGATAAAATTTTTTGAAAATCGTCCAATTTTTCATGTCATCAACCTGCTGTTCATCCTGAAGTAAACAAAATTGGAGTGATACCAAAAATTGAAGTGCAACCTAATGGGGAAAGCGAGAGGTGCAAAATGGGAAGGTCAATTAAATCTCTGCCAGATAGATGCTGAAGCTACTGTTCATTTCCACTCAGCTCATTCTCTTATATGAATTTACACTCCTACTATTTACTGTTGTCCACCTCCATATTCACACACAACTCTACTATATCCCAACTCTCTAAAATCCCACGCGCACCTTTCAGTTCATATCTGAGGTGGGTCACCTGCCTGCTTGATAATGGTATTCGATGCAACCCACACCCGGACTTCTGCCCACGTCAAACCACACCTAAGACATCTCTTCACTATTCACCATACGATAACCGACATGTGAGGATTGGAAAAAAAACCCGAGTAAATATACCTATGTTTAGAGAAGATTTGACAAATACTAGTTGAGGAAATATTTGTGATTTATTCAATATAAACAAACCATTTTGTAAGCTAAAACTATCAGAGTTACAACACATGTGTTGACTTAGTGTGTATAGTTATTTTATGGAAATTATGGGACTCAATGAGAAGTAAAAATGGCTTTTACCACGTTGAAGAAAATGTTCTTTGCTAGTTGATTGCTTTGCCACAGAGTGCAGCCGATGGATACATAACCAGCATCTATCTCTCTTTCCCTCTCTCCCTCGCTCCCCCTCAGCTTCTGCCTTTTTTTTTGTGTTGACTCTCCAGTTACACTACCATCGTCGGGCCAGGACCGGTTTATAAAGGTGTGTGTGTATGTGGAACTGACTGGCCCGGCAAATCGGCGCCACACACAACTTCAATGTTGAGAATCAAGAGAACCAGATTAACAGATTCTTTGGTCGAGATTGCCACAAGAGAGTAGAACCCTCATAGAATCTTTAATTATATTTTTAATTCATCTTATGATAAAAAAAAAAAAAAGAGAAATTTTGACCATGCATTTCCACCGCACATCGCTTTTCCATTGACATTATTTATTGTGAAACACTTTCAGAAAATATATAATAGCATAGAAAAATTATACACCACTTGGAAAATAGAATGTATTTTGGATTTTCAATATAATATGAAGGTGACTCATAGAAGAATGAATTAAAAGAGGTGATAGCACAGGATGACATCATGCTCCGAAGGTTCATACAACTGAATTAGAACTCTATTGTCTGATATAATGCATTGATTATTAGGATCTAGAAATTGGAATTGAGTCAATAAAGAGATTTCACTCCTACCTCAACACACACGCTCTCTTTCACCTCATTTCTACAAGCCTTTATTCTCAATGCTCCACCACAGTCGATGTATTCTATTCACGTTCGCCCGCGGATACAAAACGTTCTAAAGAAGGAAGAGATATGGGTTGGGGACTACTGCAGTCTCTGTACTGTTGGAAACCTGAGGGAGATGGAAAAGGCAACCGAACAAGGGTGACTAGAACTGATGTGAGGGGTGTGTAGCAGTGTAAAAAAAGCATCTCTACCCTCGTAACGCGGAAACCGTGCGTCCATAGCAAGCAAAACTACAATTGCTGCTGCTGCTGCTGCTGCTGCACGAACGAGCTGAACGATTTTTTCCTCCTTCTCATGAAATAAAGAAAGGCTTACTCCTGCCATTGAACCGCCCTCTGGTAAAGATAGTTGAACGATTTATGAGATGAGATAAAATTCACTGCCTGTTATTTATATTTCACCATCTATTTCCATTTTGTTTCGATGAAATTTCCTATATACATTTGTCCGAAATTAGGGAGAAAATGCAGCGGCATATCTTCATCTTTGTTTGTCCGTTTTTCTTTTCGAATCAATCGATCCAAAGATCATTCTCTCGTCGTCCTCGACAATTTTTTAGATGATTATTTCTCTCAGTCAGGTCCTCTTTTTACACGCACAAATTCTGCTTCATAGAACTATATTCAACGACTCTTTCATAATACATTCTATTTTTGCCATCCGAATGTTTTGAAATTTTGGAATTCTCGAGAAAAATAAAGATTAGTGAAGCAATACGGAGGAGGGTAGTTAGCCATAGCTATTTCCATAGCAATTTCTATTCTATTTCCGTTGACGTGGCGATGGAGTTCAATTATAGACTGCAATATTGAGGGAGTCACGTTTTGCCAATAACTGCAGCATCCACAAGGACAGAAACAATATATCTATAACGATATACCAATCACATCCGCCATCTTTAAATATATATTGATCGCATTTCACTTCATTTCATCTTTTTTTCCACCCTCACAAGAGGACGCTGTGCCGGTCAATTATAGGAGAAATTTCGACGATAGAGAATGCCCATATTTTTTATCTTTCATTATTCTCATGACAAAAATATAGAAAAACCTTCAAATTAAAAAAAAAAAAAAACGTCAGCCGCGGATGTTATTTCTAACGGATTTAATAACATCACTATTTTCCTCATGGTGTGTGCAGACACCGAGCAAAGTTCCTCTCGTGTATGGCCATCTCAGGAGAGAACTACCATGTATTCGATGAACGAGACCGTTGTTTATGTTAACTTCTTATACGTTTTCATTCAACACATTCATTCTCACTTCATGCATGATCTCGTCTCAACTCATTAACATTTCACTCGCATCCACATACAAACATGCATATATGTACGCACACATATATATGACACTCAACAGAACTATGTACTGACGGCATTTCTCTAGTGAAAAAGAAAACCTTCCGCTATTATTGCCGCAACATTGAATCTGTATCTACAACTAAAATAAAAATTATTTGAATCTCATAAATTTGGTTTAACACAAGGCGGTTTCTGTAGTGAGTACACAAATAGCTGCAATCACCATATAGTAATTCAATCGAGGTGTCAGAAACGGATTCCAAGAGGCTTCCGGTCTGGCCGTTCATCAGCCATTGACGGCCTCAGGCATAACACTCTATCCCGCGGTTCGCCTACACGATCGAACCGTTACCAGACATTTCACTCGGTATTCAAATGAATTCCATTTATATTCTACTAAATCATAGCATCATGAAGTAAAATTGAATATGATATACTGTTCGAATATATATGGATTGGAATATCAATTATATAAATATTCTTTATATAATAAATAGCTAAATTATTACTGCAATATTTTGTTGAATTAATTGATTCGAGTACGAGTAAAAGCACACCATAGTTTATATCAGATATAGCCATATACAACTGGAGGAGTAATTTGAATGTTTCTGTCGCGACTACAATATCACAGTGCATGTATAGCTTGTAAAACAATTCGGATGCGTTCGATAACAATCGATCAACTGCGGGTTACGTCACCGTCTTACCTCACACACTAGGACTTGTCGGTATGTAGGACACGTCCACATATTATAATGAGAGATTGGCATCGTACTTATGCTAAGAGGGTATTTGTTTTGTTTTGTTTTTTTTTTTCGGGTGAGGATAATCGGTTTTCCAGAAATATTTGAGTTTTTCATGATTTTTATAAACGTCTTGTCCCAAAGAAAATTTGATGAAAAATCGGGAGCGCCATCTCATTTTTGAATCTAAACAATTCTAGCATAAGGTGCAATGTATATTTTTTCCTGCGGTACTGAATTATCACTGTGGGAATTATCGATTCCAAGTAGTATATTTACTGGGAATGAAATTGAGTCAACAAAAATATTATGACCTTTGATGTGGAAAAAGAAAAAAACATGAGGAAAAGAATTGTTTGTAAAGATAAAAAATAAATATAATTCCTCAACATGAGGAAATTTTCGTAGCGACGCAAATACTGATTAAGTCTGTACGTGTATTATCGGATATTTTTCTATTCTTCATAAGAACACATGTGCTGATACCGCTGACTGAGAATGCAGAATATGAATTGAAACTTTCGTCCACACATCAATATAAACTAAACAAAGATAAACTTAAAATAAAAGTATTGCACGAGGCCATGCGACTCCTTGACCTTCCATTCCCATTAACACTTTATCGAGTTTCGTTTGAATTTATGAGATAACTCCTGCGAAATCCCTAGCTCCATTATTATGTGTGAATATGTATGTATGTGTGGCCCACACAAATTTTGCTATAGGTCCAAGCAGACTTTCACAACCCAAATTCTAATAGAAATGACTCTGATAAAGCCAGTAAGATAGGAAAAAGACAAAAATAATCATTATAATTATAAGCGTATACATAAACGCACTTTTACAATGTGGAAAAATGAATCATGATAGAATGAAAAGATTATAAATGATAAAAGTGGCGAAATTGTATGAATTTGATATTATCCCATTTTTTATACATTTATTAACGACTTCTATCAAGAACAGAATTTGTGTGAGGTTGAATGTCTCGTTCGGTGGTATAAGAGGATAAGTATAGAGACCCTTTGCCAACGACTGTGGATATTTGAGGGGAAGGATGGATAGAAGTGAGAGCAAGAAAA
This sequence comes from Zele albiditarsus, assembly GCA_958496275.1. NCBI lineage: Eukaryota > Metazoa > Arthropoda > Insecta > Hymenoptera > Braconidae > Zele > Zele albiditarsus. The sequence continues at coordinate 11,302,179 of OY292413.1, read as the reverse complement.
GTGCGAAAGGGAGAAAAGAGGATAGAGAGAAAGACCAAAAAGGGGAGATAGAAGCCCGTGTGTCTGGCTTCTCTTGCCCATCGATTTTACCAGATTTCAACGTTACATGAAAGCTTATATGTATATATTTATATATATGTATGATCGTTGATTATCTATCTATTCATGAATATTCGTCGCTTATATATGTAGAAGCACCACGACACCAATAATAATTGTTAAAATGTCAATTGCATTCAAATTTTACCTCTATGAAATTGATATTGATCATACTCTGTGCATAATTTGATTGAGTTTATTAAGCACTTATGTATATTGTCAATATCACTATTTTTAACTTTGTCATTCAACCATTCTTCTTTTTCTTTCTTATTCTACTTGAAAGAAATGATAATGAGCGACAAAGCAATATATCGGTTTATTGCATTACGAGAGTGAAGAGACAAAAAAATATTGAATTCAATTTTTAAAATTCGATTGACGATTTTTAATAGTGCTCATCATGCGAATGCAATAGATCCGACAATGCAACGTAACGCGAAGAGGTTTCTTGGTACTCATTATTATTATTCTTATCATTATTTCATTATTTTTTCCATAACAAACATCAGTGACGCATAGAGAAAATATATGCACATCTCGTATCATTATTGCATCCAACATAAACCACAAAACATGATTCTCTCTCTCTCTCTCTCTCAATCATATATATGGATAGACCAATATCAATATCACCAGTTTTACAATCACATCTAATATATTATATTCCATACATGATCGGGGGGCTGTACATGTTCTGACATTCCACGTTATTGTGTACTTCACTACAAGTGTATCAAAATATTGGAAAAAATTTTCTTGAATGGATTCTACGATATTGGATTTTACAGATTGCTTTTCTCTGTTCCTCCCTGTTTCTCTTTCTTTCGCGCTTACTATCTTCCTCACTCTGTCTTCCCGTCACTATCACTTACTACACCACCATGCATTTATTACTTGTCTGCTTGATTCTATCGTCCGATTGAACGTCACCCAAATTTGAATTCAATCCACACTTTATTATCACTTGAATTAAAACTATTTTTTAGTTCATACCGAGTGCTAAAATCGCTTTGAATCAAATTTATGAGATTTCATCCAAATAATTTCTTTTCTCAGTGTGAAGTTTGATGTTTCCTTGTCTGAATGTTTACATGAATTGTTTGTATGTATGTTCACATGAAATCATCATAATCCAATCGCCAACAGATTGAATCAACGCATTTGCGATTTATGGATTGGTAAATGTGCACTATGTATGTAATAAAAATATTTATTTCAACCTTTTTTTGCTTCCGGCACATTATGTATCGGGGTGTCCTTTTCATCAATTGGCATCGTGCCATGTGGCAACCTATGGCAATTTTAATGGGCTTTGGTTCAATCCCATAATACAATCTCCCTTCGTGCATGTTAAGGAGAGAAAAAGAAATTGAAGGGGGATCATCTTTCAAGCTTTTTTTTGCTTTTATATACTGAAGTGACGTCATTCTACAAATACGAATTCAAAAGACCTCAGAGAGATTTCTACAAACGCATACTGTAGTGAATTCTTATTAGCCCTTAGGTATATACATTCATCTCTTTTGCTTGAGATTTCGGAGGCACCTCTCTGTTTAACTATGAATATATGTATATTTGAGTGAATGTGTGTGTGTGTGTACTTGGTTCCATGAAGGAGGGATATACACGCACACACAGGACCTTCGACTATTTTTACGATTGAAGGGAACCCACACGACTTGCAGCATTGCATTCCATTGCTATGTCACATACCTTTTCTTTTCATCTTCAGAAATTAAGAATTAGGTAGTGTTATGAAATGTGTCACGATGCAGGAACCAAAGTCCCTCCACTCTAGTCTATTTTACTTTCTTCCTAGAATAAGCCATTATCATCTAATTGCACATGACTAATAAGAAATATCATGGAATTTGATTATACATTGGAAACATAAAAGATCAAAAATAGAAGAGTTGAGCACCCCACTCTTCGAGACCTTACCGAAGGCGGATAAATAAAAATGAAGAGAATGTCTTTGGAATTCCGGGATTTTACAGAAATTGTGGTAAACAGAACCAGTGAGATACGATGGTGAAACTGAGTAATAAACAACTATTGCAATCCGATTTGGAGACTGTAAGACATTGAGGAATTATCATGGAGTTTTACAGGGAATAAAAAGCATAACGGATTATTAGGTACTCATATTTCCAAATGATAGGGTAAAGCAAAAAAAAATTTATACTTCCTGAGTAATTCAAATGCGACAGGAAATGCGCTGTATACATATATTAATTCGATTATGCAGCCGGTGCTGTGATTGCAACAATGTGATTGAATTCGTTAATAATTGTTTTATTTGAATTCATCAAAATGGCGGGGGATTTTCTTTTTTTTTTCAGGACGAAAATGAGGGAGTGGAATTTTCTTTTTTCTTCACAACGTGAGACTATACAAGGCGTTGCGGATGGCCAGTCAGTTGATGGAGATCGTGTGCCTGTGCAATCTGGGTATATATACATATATGTATTTGTCCATCTCTTTCACTTTTAGTGGGGATTGCACTCACCTCATTCACAGCGGCAGCATCGCATCCAACGAAGATGACGACCGCGCACGCAACAATCCAGTATATCCTCGGCTGCATTGTGGTTTTAAAAAAAAAAAATTCCTCAGTGTCCAGCGGCACGAGGGCTCTGGCAAGAGCCCAACCCAAAGACACTATACTATTCAATAACTTTAAAAAATATTTATATTTATATTTGTTATTTTTTATTGTATAAAAAACCAACGTAAAACGTCGGATTATTAAACCACCAAAAAAACTCCGCCAAATGGAGCAACAACGCGAACACACCACACTGATCGATGAATCGGGAAACACTGGGGGCGTGACAATCGTCAGCTTTCCATTTCTCGCTTGCTCGCCGCCATCTTGTGAGCAGTAGTGACGCGGCTTGAGCGCACGAAGAACCTCAACATTCGAATTATTAGCACAGAAGAATTTAAGGAAGTATTCTGCCGTAAAATTTATAAAACCTCATGAACTTACGGAGAATATATCATCAATGAATTCATATTTATAACTATAATTTATTCTTACATCATAACTGTTATGGGTCTGATTCACTGATTTATATTGCATGCATTATTACTCCTGCTTCTTCTCTGCCTTCTCATTGAGATTTTCGAGAAATCGTAGAGTCTCATTAATATCACGATTATATTCCTCAATTTTCTGCTCCATGGTACGAACTTTATTCTGCAATATTTTAACTTCTTCCTCAGTTTTTTGCTTCAGTAATTTTAGCAGTTCTTTATCCTATTGACGGAAAAAATTAATATATTCTTCTCCAGATTCTGCAGAAATAAAATAATAGAATTTCTTTTGACCGCTCACCTGTCTGTAATAATATTCACTCTCATAAGCGACATCTTTCTGAACGAATTTATCAAAATTACCTTCAATATTCTTTTCACTCAAATATCTTAAGCTAACAGACAATATATATTCATTTATCATTTATAACCTTCAAACTGGAAGGAAAATATTAAACCGTCTTTTTTTACGTACCTATTTCTACGGACACAACTTGAAATGTATTTTTGGAGCATTATTTTACAAACTAAATCCATTGCTACTATTTGAATGAAAATGATGACTTAGAATTTCATGTACGAAATTTATTCACAAAATCTCACGATAATTTAGACATAATGATAAAAATTAAACAAAAGAGAGCACAAAATACATAAACGGACGTTCAAAGGAAAGTTTATTTCTCATATCTTTATGTAACATAGTTCTGTATACTTAAAAGAAAAATAAAAAATGAATTCATGTATATAATAATGAATGGACATACTATTTGAGGACTTAAATAATATATCAACTTCCATAAATCCATTCACATGATGTCAGCCTCTTTACTTCTCCATGTCACCAATTCTCGCTTTGTGACGATTAATAGCTTCCTCATGGCGCTTAATTTGCTCCTCATGGAAGGAAATCTCATCAGTTAACTCTTCACGAATTTTTTTCAGTTGCTCTTTTTGCTGCAATAAAATGAGAATGAAAAAATAAATCAATATTTTTCGAAAAATCTCAAAAAATGATAGCGAATTTCTATGTTAAGAAAGTACAGATAACATATTTGTAAATTTTGTTTGTATTTGTCATCGTCAGACGACATTCCCAATTTGAAACATTATTCTTATTCTTGATAGGAATTACTTCACACAATTTGCAAGGAAACGACTCTCCAATTTCGTGAATCAGAATGCTGAGCAATAATATAACTTACTGAGACGACTTTAAAGTCAACATAGGTCTTAAACACAGTGAATGAGCTGGCATCAGAATAACAATAAAATGTATTTAATAGTCATTGAATATCTTACTTGATTATAAAAATATTGATCTTCATGAGCGGCTTCCATTTTTCCAAAGGATCCTCCAGCACTGCGAATAGCACCTCCACCACCGCCACCCTGTCCGGCACCAGATCCTCGTTCTCCGCTCATTCGAACTTTACTATAACCCCAAAGCAAGGAAAAATCACAAAAATCGGAAATAAAACCTTAATGTTAAATTAGCAGACATATTTCATATGCGTTACATAATTATTCCCGAAATTCACACGTTTGTAGTGAATTCAGTAGTAAGTATATGACCTTCAATCACCTTAACAATTATCGACTATAATTGTTCGGCACGTGTGGTTCGTTCTTTTTTATTCGATCGCAATTCATTTATTGTGACATAAAGTCCTAACTCAATCTGATTGACAATCAATCAAGTGCGGATAAGCTCTGAATGATGCCGCTATTGCGTATGAATAAAAAACGCCATTCCATAATCTACTTTGAGGAAACCATGCACACGAACATTTTTGTGATAAATGAATGGACAAATGAGTTGATAATAAACTTTTTTTACCTCAAAGAAGCCATAGTCCGGCTGCCTATAATTGCTGCACGATTCATAATCAATTGATATAAATATTTAAATGTTTATGAACAATTGCTTGTGATGATAGTCACGACGGAATACAGCCCACGCGATTTTTATTAGCTGAATAGTCGATCGAGTTTCATATTAAATCCGTCGGATTATATGGCGCTTCTACAGATCGGCCATTTCTTTATTGAGCGCGAAATTTGAAGTAGTTTTATAGACAAAAAGTATAATCAGAATTGTACTGTATAACATTGGTGTAAAGTAGCATTTCTACAGCCATTGTTAAACACCCATGAAATGACTATTTTATGTGATAAGAGTACAAGTCTTATCTTGAATATAAAATTGAAAAATTGAGCAAACCTCCGATAATTATTTGCTTGTGCCTCCGCAAGTTGCAATTTAATCTCTGACATTTTGAATTCATTCAATGCTGTTTGTTGTTGTAATTCAGCCCTCGCTAATTCAGTATTCAGCAACTGCAATCTAATTTTATGCTCTTCATTTGATGCATCGTATGACCATGAAGCTTTATTATCCTCTTTCGTATATTCAATTTCCGCAAAAGAAATGATGTCTTCATTATTGTCTCCTTGATAATCTTGGATATCGATGTGTTTTTTCTTTGTATCATCCACAATTGGTCTCGTTGCGTTGTCACTGAGTATTATTACATTTTCATTTAAACAATTTTGAATAGGCGATGGTGGCCGTTCATCATCGATATTCTCTGGGTTCTCATTTTTCATATGAGCCAATGGGTCTTCTTCTTTCGCCTGACACGTATTTTTCTCCAATGGTACTGATGGAAGATGAGAATCCAAAACTTGTAATAGATGCACTGTCGTATCTAATTCTTTCTTTATTCTTGGAGTGCTACATTGAGATGGTTTAACTGACTGTAGAAGACGCTTCACTTCTATTGAAAGATTCGATGGGCGCCATCTGAATGCTACCTGAATTCCATGTTTATTCATCTGTAGATTCATAGATTTCAATAAGAGATAATGATCAATGATAGTTGTTCATGAAATTTCAATTATATAAATATCTACCATCGCAGCAAATGTAGACATTTCCATTTTCGCGTTAGATTTCATTCTAGACCAAGCTTCCTTCAATCTAATCACCTCCCTGGAGCTTATACATTTTTTCTTCATTTCATGATGAATATTTTGCCACGTGCGTTTCCTCAAATCTATCATATCAAGATATGGATCTTTGTTTTCGATTATATTGATATGATTCTTCAATTGATTGAAAAGTCCTACTTTCTCTTCTACCGACCAATTCTGGTTTCTTAGAATTTTCCTCTTCATGATTTATATCCTGAAAAAAAAAAACAGAGTAAGTTAATATCATGATATTGGGGTATTATTTATCAACACTCAATCTGATGATATGGGGTAATATAATTATATACGAATATTACTTCAATGGCTAACAATTGCCGAATTCAATCCATTAAAGATGGATGTTTATATTGATGACATGAGCCGATAGGTAATTCCGAATTATTGATTCATAGTTTCTCTATATCATTGAGCATATAATTCATCATATTATTATAATTCATGTATGTATAAGTTCACCATAGATTTTTCAAAGTTCAAGAGAAGTAAATGACGTTTTTTCAATCTATATAATTAGAATTGAACAGACATTACTAACTTAGTGAGACTGTCTTAATTTTAAGGTTAGTTTTAGCATCGACTGAGTAAACATATTGTTGGGACATCACAATTGCCACTGACTGCTATGTAGCAAAAAAACTATAGTGGCTGATTGATATATATGACATTGATAACAATGAGTTCCGGCAATTTTATATTCAGATATCCCGTAGATATGTTTACCGCTATTCGATTTGCTCTCAATGCATCTGATGTGAACTGAAATAGTTAATGATGAAATTGGAGAATTCTAGTCCAATGATGACTGAACAGAAAACGCAAAAACCTTTGTGAATATTATTCGAAATTTATAATGATGATGCATATTAACAACATACACATATAACAGTAGATGTTTGTTATTGCGGATAAGTTCATTGCAATTTACTATGTCTCTTCCCTCATAAAACCGCCTCTGTTCAGATAGCCAGGAGTAGGAAACCTGCCCCGCTATCCAGTCCCGTCCAGTCGCCCTAACGTAACCGAGTCGGTGGGAGTTGATGGTCTTCCTCTCTCTCTGCGTCTTCGTATAACTTTCGTCCGATATTTTTCTTCAGTGGCCTTATGGCTGATATATTTACAAAAAAATATTACATAGTTCATCACGAAACATCGAAACCCATCATCTAGATGTATGATCATATGCTGTCACTAAACAAAATTGTTCGAGGTGGGCATATTTTCTATTATTGTAATTCGGAAGACTTTACTGTTCTACTGGATTTCATTGATTGTAAATAATTTTCCAAAGTTCTTGGAGCGTTTGTACCTCTTGTGAAATATTTTAGTGGCATAATCCATGTAATCTGATCTATGTTCAACAACTTTTTCTTTTTAAAATAAGTACGGTATATGTAATCTGATAAGTGTGGAGAAGTGCCAGAAATCCATGTGTTGTTCTCATGCAGTAAAGGTGAGTTCCACGTCAAAATACAAGATAGAAGAAGAAAACGAAAAATTCTCTCAAAAATAGACCACAAAATGAGGATACTCCTCTATATATTCACACACTGAATGATTCAATACTGATAATAATTCTCAATTGCGTACATCATCTTGCAGATTTTTTCATTATCTCGTGGTCCCATTTTCTGTCGCAATCATTCAGAAGAAAAAAAAACAATGCAGCTTTATATAATCTCCATATGCCATTAACGATTATTTACATGCAACGCATAACAATATCGAGCTTTATAAATGCACCCACCTCTATCCACATACTTACGCACATATTCTCGTTTTTGTACCCTCCATTCGTTTGATATAATATTTCAGTATCTCCAGTTAATTCAACATGAAACCACAACCGAGGCAAAGTATTCATGAGACAGCAGTGTGTTCAGCTCGAAATCTCTGTTTAATATGGAGGAATATTTCTTACACCGTTGAGAAAAGGAAGGATGGTAGTTATTTAATGGATCTTGTTCGAGGTAGACGAGTGGAACTCATTCATTTGCTCCATGGCGTCAGTGGCATTGTCAAATCCGGAACAATTATGGCTATTTTAGGTCCAAGGTAAATGTTTAGTAGTTAAATATTCTGCAATCATCGATCGATACACATTTCAGTCGTTATCATACGTATGAATACTTTGTCAATTCAGTGGCGCTGGTAAAACAACATTATTAGCCACAATTAGTAAAAGAATTGAAGGAAAAACAACGGGCGAAGTATTGCTGAATGGTAAATCTGTCGATCGTGGTTTAATGTCGAGGATATCTGGATTTGTTCCACAAAAAGACCTCGCCGTTGAATCTCTCACAGTGCAAGAACATATGGAATTTATGGTATTGATTGTTTATAAGTATAAAGTCGAATGAAATTTCATAAAATTAACCTTAATCAAAATTTTCTAAGGCGCGAATGAAAATGGATCGACGATTTCGTAGTGCAGCAAGAAATTTGAGAATTGAAATATTATTCTCGGACTTGGGTTTAATTGACTCTAAAAACACAAAATTGTCTAAATTGTCTGTTGGCGAACGCAAAAGAGTTTCATTAGCTGTTCAATTATTAACTGAACCGAGCATTTTATTTTGCGATGAACCAACAACAGGATTGGATAGCTACTCTGCGACAATTGTTGTTAGAACATTGAAAGAATTGGCAACACGAGGTAGAGTTGTTGTGTGCTCTCTCCATCAACCAGCTTCAGGTTTACTTGATGTTTTTCACGAAGTTGTGCTGCTTGCATCGGGGAATGTGGCATTTCAAGGTTCTGTAGCAGATGCCACCTCATTCTTTGCCGAGTAATTGAATACTTCAACCAAATAAATGAACAAACAGAAAAATTGTTCCAGTTGAATGCAAAACGTCTCTGATTATCAATTTTTTTTTATTGATTATTATCAGTCTAGATCTTCACTGTCCTGCTCCATTCAATCATGCTGAGTTCTTTGTCTCTCAATTATCAATAAAACGGGAGAAGGAAGAAGAATGTACAAGAAAAATCAGCTCAATTTGCAGAGACTTTAAAGAATCAATATATGGCAAGAGACTATTATCAATGATAGACGAATCGATGGAAGAACAATTGAACGGCCGTGATCAAATAATTCTTCCAGTATTCGCGGAGGGAATTATACCAGTGAGGGATTTTAAAAAAATCCACTCTTTAACGCAATTGAATTGGTTGATATGGCGTAACTATCTGGATTACAAGCGAAATTTATCCACTACTTTTTTCCGCTTCTTCATGTATATGTTCATTGGGGTGCTACTAGCTTCACCGTACATTAACGTTACTGATAATATTGATCAACGTGGAATACAAAATTTACAAGGACTGATGTATTTAGTTGTTACTGAGACTGTGTTCACATTTAATTACGCAGTGTTTTATACATTTCCAAAGGAATTACCATTTTTACTCCGAGACATGGCTAGTGATCTTTACTATCCGGCACCGTATTATATGAGCAAACTTGCAATTTTGGTAAAAACAATTACTTTTTTCTCTATACCAATTCAATATTTAGTTTATTCGATGAAACGATCCGATTGTAGATTCCAGGAGCTATAGTTCAGCCATTTCTGTATGCGGCATTGATTTACAACATTGCAGGGCTCAGAGGAGGTCTCCCGGGTTTTTTATTATTCTCAATTCCAGTCATGCTTGGCGCGATATCCGCTACTGCTCTTGGATGTTCCATCTCCGCAGCATTCAAGTCCATTGATAACGCGTCATTGCTATCGGTACCTATTGATTTTCTGACGTTAATATTCAGTGGGATTTATCTTCATCTTGAGTAAGTAAAACACTCGAAACTTGAACAACATGATTTCATTTTGTTGTTGTTAAAATTATGAATTATTCAATTTCACAGAAATTTGCCACCCAGAATTGCTTGGTTGAAATATATTTCACAGTTCTACTACAGCACCGAAGCCATATCTTTAATGCAATGGAGTGAATACAATCACATAAGTATGTATTTTATTTTTTTTTCGCATTTCTATAATCGAACTTTTGAATGATTGACGCAATTACGGCATAAATTCACTTTCCATTTGTGATTGTATTGCAGATTGTTCAGAGGATCCGGAGGAACCATGCGTTTCTACCGGCCAAGAAGTGCTGGAAAGGTATGGCTTCGTACCGGGAAATTATTATATGGATTTAGTTGGACTAATTGTAATTTTTCTTGTTGGAAATTTCGCCGGTTTCCTGATTATTCGTTATCGAATTCGAGGAGAACCAGTTTTTTGAGTTTTCGCTTCATGAATGAATAATATTGTCAATCGTGTATGTGTTACTCTTTAGAAAATGATATGATCAATTTTTTCATTCCATTTGTACAAATTTAATACATATAAGTTGTTGGAAGCGAAGTTATTTTGTTTTTGTTCATTGTGGTGTTATCAAGTGATGTAATTCCAATTAAATTAAATTGGCAAACACATGAAAAAATGGAAGTCATGCTCAATATATGGTACACATATGCATGTGAGAGGTAGTGCTATCAAATATTCATTGGCATTTCAAATCGTTTACCATTGAGTCGAGATATGACACAAGATAATGAATGATGTAACCATTAGGAAATAGGGAAGGTGGAACAACAAATGACAATCGATTGGATAATAGTTTCATGGCATCACATTTCGCATTTTTATTTACAAAAAAGTGGAAGAAATTGATATATGAAAGTGTAAAAAGAGTCTTATTTAAACGGAATAACATAGTAAACGTGACATTTTGCGATGGAACCAAAAAAAAAATAATTTTGTCTCTATGTAGAATTTGAGTTTAATATTTATAACAGGAGATTAGATTTTGTCGTATATTTCTCATTATACTTATCACCTCTACGTGTAAATAGTTTATCTCAATCAATATTTATAATTATTTTACGTGTATACATATATTTAACTTTGTGTATAATTCATTAATTTTTTTATTCCTTTGTTTTCATTTTCATTTCGCGTATAAAAATTTCTCTATTACGACTAACAATTTAACGATTTTTTTCTTTCACTTGTTCATTACTGTTTTCCTTATCATTCTCGTTTATTAACTGTTTCATTCGAACATAAATTTAATTTTGGATATTCCATATATAAAGAATACGATGGAGGTATCGAAAAAATCGAAAAAAATATATATACAACAAAAATTATTCTGTATAATCTACGTATATACGTATAGCTGGTAATAACATGACTTTTAGAGGAAGAATGCAATTATTATGACAATGGCACGCACGAGGAACGCCCTAAAAGCGACTATAAAACTCGAATCAAATATCCTACTTTAATTTTCGTCTTCTTTTGTTTTCTTCGTTTCCATTAATTAATTGATTAATTCGTGGACACTAAAAACTACTTTGGCATTTGTTCGCATCAAAGTCTACAGAGTGTGATGAATTATTCATATATATATATTCGTATATTGAGGACAAAACATAGTCTCTAGGCAATGGAATGTATAATATCTGAGAGAGTCTTTAGATCTCTCCAAAAGAACAAATTATTACACGATTATTGAAATAATCAACGCAATATATGGAGTACCGTTATTTTCTAACGCCGCTGATCAAATATGCAACATCCTTCAACATGATCGTAATTATTTGTTTGTATTTCATTTTTTTTAGAATAAAAGCGCAACTCTACTGTTGTTTCTTTTTCGCTTAGAACAGTCTTCCGCGTTGATCCTTAATTGTTTTAGGCAACTTCAACGGTCGGTATTTTTAGATATTGCATTGAATAATGATAATTAATTGCACTTTGTCAGCAGGAACAAGATTTTTTTGAATTCGTTGGTGATTGGTTGAGCGCAAATCTCTCGCCATCGGTTTGGTCTTGCGCCCCATTTCCCTTCATTACTTGATCATTCTGAAGTATCTAAAAAATAAAAATGAGAAAAAACGTTATATAAACCAATCACAAAAATAATACTAACGTTATTTCTGTAATGACATAATTAGAAAACAAGAAGAAATCTCACTTTGTTAACGAGAAAACGTGCTGCCTCCTCAATATTGATATTTTCCTTTGCAGAAGTCTCGAACCAACCGGCAAAATTTTTCTCTTTGCAATAATCATCCATTTTACCTGGACTATTAACCAATCCCTCTTTCGATTGATCACATTTATTAGCAAGTAGCACACAAGGTATCGGTGAACCATCAGGTAATTGAACTTTTGAATCTAAATCCTGTTTCCATTTTACTACAGCGTCTAATGTTGCGCTTCTTGTCACATCGAAAACTATGAAAGCACCAACGGCTTCTTTGTAATAAACTCTTGTCATATTTCCAAACCGTTCTTGCCCTGAAAAAATAAATGCACAAACAAGGAAAGGAGAATGAGAATAATTTTTTATATTAATACATAGATAGTATCGACTTCGCAATTTCTTTCCAATTATCTACCTGCTATATCCCATAATTGAAGTCGAATTATTGTTTGTGGATCCCAATTTAGGACTTTCAATGCAAAGTCCACGCCAATTGTGGCGCGATAATGTTGCGAAAAAAATTGATGGACGTAACGTTTTATGATAGACGTTTTTCCCGCACCCAGCTCACCAATCACTAAAATTTTGTACAAGTGCTCTCTCTTCTCGCCCACGCCCGTACTTGGCGTGGTATTGTGCGTCGACTGGAATTAAAAAAAATAAACAAATTCACTATATATATATGTGAAGTCAAATGAAATTGCAGATCGAATTTCAATATCGTCGACAAAATACGCATATCACTAGACCGCTAAAAAAAAATTAATAAACATGAGTACACAAATGATTCATCCAATTGTGTATTATCTTATCTCTCAGAGAATCCATTGAACCGCAAAGAGACGCGTGGAAAACCGTGAGAAATCTTCACCACGAAAACCGAAACAGAGAGATATTCACGACATACTTTTAATTAGATCAAATAAGAGAAAAAAAAACCAACAAGTTTATTGTTATAGCAATTTTGAAGTGTAAATGAATAGAATTAATGTGAAATATGCACACCCGTAGCCACTCCCACGCTTTTGGAGAAATTTTCCATCTAGTAAATTCATATGATTTCAAACTTTGCCAAAATTTCAAATCCATTTCCATTTCCATGTTTGAAATAACAATTTCTTCAACTCCTAAATGAATAATTGAATTTATGAAGGTAAACTCCTCGTGAACTGTTATAATGCGTGACTACACTAATGAATTTAATTGGTAATTAAAATGTTGACACTTGATGCGTGCATCACACAATATGATAATAACTCGAACGCAACAGCGTGACAACATTTGTCACATATGAAAAAGAAGGGACATAACTCGGTTTCACTTTTTTCCCTCCACATATATTGAACAATGTCGCCAATGATTCAAGTGGGAATGAAATGAAAGAGGGAAGAAAGAAAATTACGAGACTCAAGACAACCGCAAAGATCTTTGGAAGAGAAAAAGATAAAAAAATCTGAAGAGGCAGACTAATGGAAACTTTTTGACGTGATGTTTCTTTAGTCACGGATGAGTGGCAAACTGACGTCAACCATATTTGCATGAGCTTGAGAAGTTGCATGGGAGACAAGGCACCCAACAAGGCCAAGAGTTATTTAACCAGAGGGAAGAAGTTTTTTTTTTTTTCATTAGAAAAAAAGGAACGGAGAAAAATATGGGGGGAGTGTGAAAAAAAATCGAGGGAGAATATAGGAAGCCACGACGAGTAATTCGAAACTCCAAGAGAGAACCACAAAGTGCAACAACTATCGATTCGCATCATAGAATTACGTGCGAACCAGTTGTTCCACCGCCCGCAACTAAATATAAATAGATTGTATAAATAAAATAAAAAGTAAGAGGAATTGCATTAAAAATTCCAACAATCCTCTTGAAATTTCCAGAACATAATATAAAATTAATTCGTGCCCAAACCTATCATTCAATGTTGCGAAATAAAATTTGGATATAACATAAATTTGTTTCTTTCAGTTGAATGTCAATGCGATTACAATTATAACACCAGATCAATACTGCTTGGAATTGATACCAAGATTCGGAATCTCACCCCGTTGTCAACGCTGAGCCGTCGTGGTACTTCTGAGGTTTCACCAATAACCGCCATCGTCTCACGTTTTGGAATTGTCTTTGATAATACGTTCTCTTGTTGCCCCAATGTATCACTATTCTCGTCAGTACTGTCTAAATAATCTAAACTCGTTCCTCGGTCGAATGTACTGTCAAATGTCGATGAGAATGCATCGAAATTCTTGACACTGATGGGCCGTGACGGTTTGGAATCGTTCAAATTATCCTCAATCTCTTTCCCATCTGTTGACTCATGAAATTTATCCAACGATTCAGTAGCTCCTTCTATAACTGTATCACGTGATATATCCCATGAATTTTCGTCTGCCTCTGAGCTTTTGAAATATTTTCGTTGAAATATTGCACGCTTCTCATCTAACAATGATAATTTACGTCGCACTTCAGTTGCCTGTGAGATGGACGGTGGATCCCGAATTAATGATGATTCGCTGTCAGACTTTATTGATAATTTTCCTTTTTTCAAGGTTGACGTATTCGTTTCAGGTTTTGAGTCCGGCCATTTTGACAATGCATATGGCAAAGTTGACACTGATCCAACGGTTCCTGATGATTCACCACGTTTCAATTCTACAACAATTATGTTCCAATGAAATTGTTAAAATGAACATATACTGCCGTTCTTTTTGTCTAACATTCGTACATGAGTTCTTACAATTCACTACAGCAGAACCTAAGAGTAATACCATTACTAAATTAAATTCTAAATTAAATAAGCGAAAATAAAAATCAATGAAAATATTTTCAACTATTCTTTTTTTCCCCTTTCGCTCAAGCTCGTTTCTATCATCGAGAGCAGGTAATTCTCACCCAGGCTGCCTCTGCTGTTACCAGTAAAGCTTGTCTTAATTGTAACTGATGGTGATTTACGTGGTCCAACTGTAACAGTGCTCAGTGTTTTCTCCAACTGCTTTTGCGCTGATTTCTGTCGTTGTCGTTGGTGTTCGTCTATTCGTCGCTCACCCATCGTAACAGCTCCCTTCTCTTTGTCATGCCCCCACGTTGATATTGGGTTACGCCTATCCAACGTTGGAGTCGCTGCAGGAGTTGTCACTCTTGTCTCCCTACTTTTCTGCCTGATCTCCACTGATTTTTCATTGAGTTGTGGTGGTTGATTGAATTTTTGTGTATTCCTAATTGGACTATCAATGCTAGTGGATTCTTGCGATGATTGACTGGGCGAACGACTTTCATCACCTTCAGGTGTACGACGTGTCTCCTGATCACTCGAACCAAAACGAAATTTATTCAAACTCAATTTACGAACCAATGAACTGCCCGATTTTTTCTTCTTCATCATCTTTGTAACTGGTGGCGATTTGGATCTCGCTATCGACGATTGCGATGTTGTTGGTGATGAAACTAGCCATTCACTGCGTTCGTTCTCATCCAATAACCGTATGCTCGACTTCTTGGTTGGTTCTAATGCCATCGGTGGCAAGTAGTTAGACACAGTAAGAGAAAGAGAGAGAAAAAAAGTATATCCAGGTCAGTTTTTTCATAGGCTTCTAACGATTTTCTTCTAATGACTCAAATGTTACTACCTCAGAAAATTTGTCCCTATCTATGAATTTCATCATCAGTGAATAAGTTGGATTGTAACAAAATTAGCAAAGTTAATCCGACCAATTTTACCTTTTCAATTAAATCATTTATCGAAAACGTTTGACTGTGGTGAAGGAGAAATTATGAACAAATATCAATTACTGGTTCAAGCTAGAAATAAATTTTTGAGGCAGTTGTGAAGCATTGAAAACATTGCAAAAAAACCTTTTGTAATTTCATCATCGATGAAATTTAGTTCGGGTGATGATTCTGACTCCAAACTCTTGACTTTCTTTTTGTTTTTAAATAAATTGCTGCTCTCTTTACGCAATGTGTTTTTTAATACATCAAACCGTCCTCTCTTCTTCTCCTCAATAACACCACCAGATATAACTGCAGCACTATCAGGTCTATCAGGATTTGCAACAATAGCAGGAGTACTCGTGATTGTATCCAAGCTGGATGTGGACTTACTGACTGCTACATTTTCACTTAATGTAATTGTATCGTCAAATTTCTTTTCATCATCAAATAAGGATGAACGCGGGATTACTGTATCGGGGGAACTTCCTTCAGTTTCGCTATCTTTATCCATTATTGAATTTTTGATCATTCAACAAAATAGAATCACCAAGGAAATTGATTCGAAAATAATTGATGTGCAAGGGAAAATAATTTTATCACTTTTAAGATAATTTCAAATTCACCAAGACACGAAAAATTCATTCATGTTATTGAGGGCACTGAAGTCCCACTTCCAAATACAACTTTCATATCATTCACATAAAAATAAGATCTAATAAAAATAAAGCAACGAAAACAATTGAAAATAAATAGAAATGGGACGCCGAATTGATTATTATTTATTATCAAGTGACGAAGTGAGGCAATGAGAGGCTCGCAAGCTCACTGCGCTCCTGCGGTAAACTAAATACTTATATAAAAGTATTTTTACTAGTCACAGTGTTGTATATCTATTCACTCCCACTACTTAATATTTGTTTTATACGTATATACGATTGTTTATGAAGAAGTAGGTGACATGAAAGAGAATGAGGAGTTGACTCTTGAAAGAAGGAGGTATATAGATGATGGGCCCCACCCGTGTTATACTTCGTTGGGCATGTCCTTCATACAATAAACGGGACGTCGCCATTTGTTCACCTCAACCTGACCCCCGCTTATATGTCGCAACTGATATGCGATCCCTCGTCAGGTAAATAGAGAAATTTTAGTGTTAGACACATTCACATGACATTGTAATAGCCATAAAGAAAAATGCTCTGTAATTATTATTGAATGCAGCAAAATTCATTTGCATATTATCACCTAGCGCCTGAACAATTTAATTGACGTAGTAAATAGTTATTTGACGAATGATAAGTTGATTGTTGAGAAATATATATATATGTATATATAGGCTATCGATAATGCTCATGTCCACTTCAAGGTCCCATTGGAAATTTTAATAATTCTTATCTATTTCGGCATACAGAATCAGAACAAGTTGGCCATCTTGTTGAGAAATTGTACATTGTCTCCTTTTTGAAAATTTAATTGTTTATATATATGATAGGGTGAAAAATAGATGAAAATACCGGAGGGAATATTAATACTCAGGGTATTCGAACAACAATTTCATTATGTTCGACAACGAATACAAATTAATCTTCAATCTCCCGATGAAGCTTATTATCATTCACTTTTATATTTCCGATGTCATAATCTTAATTGCATTGCACGTTCGACCGATTAATTGCAGATGCACCATTAATTAAATAGGAAATAGAATTTGTCGCTGCACAATGTTGGAATAGTATTCCTTTTTATCACATGTCAGCGTGATGGTTGATAAATTATTACAAACTCTTTCGCATTGATATCAATAAAGTTCTACATACTGTACGCGGAATGTTAAAGAATATATGGGAACAATTAACAAGAGATAGAATAATAATAATAATAATTCCATCAATATTGTCATAGAGCCGTAACCTTATGCAATCGATTGAACTTAATAATGAAGTTGTCGAATAATAATAATACACGAGATATCAGATGCACTTGGGACACTTGAAAAATTTATTGCTGCATGACCAAGTGTTAACAGAGCATAAATCCTGATCCGCTATTTTTCGTACAACTTCAATCAGTTCTACTCAATTAAATTCGACAAGTCATCTCGTTAAATAATGGATGCATTTCTTTATACAGAATTCGAAGAAAAACCAATTCAATCATCGCTACACCACCGCGGCTTCACTTCTTCATTTATTTACTATTAATTTCCAATTATTACTTCATCGAGGAAAACAAATAAATGCACTGATGCAATTCAAAATTTGTGAAACTATATAATAATGGTGTCGATGATAAGTACATTTGATTTGATTTATACCTTTTTCAATTTGTTTACATCATCCTGTTTAACCCGTTCACTAAAGTTTATGTTAAAATCCGTATACAGATTATTATTATTTAATAATTGTGGTGGTGGCTCCATTGGCGGTGGATTTGCTTCCTTTTTATGTCTCAATCGTCTTTCCGTTCTATCCTGTCTTGTCCTCAATACCAACATTACGTTTCTATCTAATGAGTCTAACATTTTTTCATTTCAATTATTATTATTCCAGCACTTTCACGCCTATTCAATTTTCAATAAATGTTTCTGACACTTCTTCGTGCAATCACTGTCGTAAATATTGTTGCATGGTCTTCAGTATAATGTGACTATCATGAGAGTCAATATTAATATGACAGGACACGAAAAAGGGAGTATGAGGGATACAGAATGAGAGAATGTGGTCCACAAGTTCAAAGTTCCACACTATTTATTGGTCCAATCGTCTCCCGCTTCGATCATCGACAATTTTCTTATCAGTAATATATGTTGGAAGAAAAAACAATGAAAAAAGTCAGGCGCCGTGCTGTACTATTTACTGGCGCCTGAAGAGGACATCGTTAATGCCACGTGGTTATCAGCTATTCATGTAACATTATCATTTCAAACTCCATACATTTTTACGAAATTATTTTGACTACAAAATGGATTAGAGATAAAAAATAGCGAGTGATAGATATTGTTATTCTTTTCAAGTTAATCAACTTTACACTGCGAATTTATCATTGGCCCATTTTATGTAGATGATTGATTATATACATGATTTAATTCTGAGTCCCGCAATATATTTGCTTTGTACTATACCTTTCCATATATTACTGGAAGATGTAATTAGATAAGTTGAAATATAGGTTGACATAAGGACAACATGAGGATTTTATTTCAATACGAAATCATATAACTGTAATACGAATGATATATATATTGATGATACATGGCGCGATGTCAATGGATTAAAATTGAAGAAATATAATGGTGTAACGAGATAAAATATTATTAATTGAATTAATTACATGTATAGAAAAATTCATATGGACGATCGATCGCAGAGACGACGCATTTTTGATAAGATTAGGTATTTAATTCGATCAATTGATGAAGCGAAATAATAATAAAAAACGAATAAATATTTTTAATACCCTCAGATGCATTCACTAATTGTCCGGGCGGTGATAAAGATAAAGAATTTTATGAGCATCGTCATATGATTTTACGCAACTGAAGATATATACACAATATTTATATTAACATTGTTAGATAAGATATATATTGTCGTGTGCCACAAGAATATTTTAATTTCGACTCTGAGAAAATAAACATCACGATACGATTAATTTATTGCCCTGTGTATTATTGATGAGAATATCATTAATAAAGATATTTTGAATGTTTATATGTTATCGTACCATTTGCATGACCATGTTAAACGAATTCTGAATCCTTGAACAATATTCTGGTTTGTGCTGTTGTCCTGAATGAACTAACATACACGATGTGAGTAGTAAAATTCCATTATCTTTTATTTCACGTTTCAACAGATGGCGGACGACCTGAATCAAATTGGACCCTATGTATTAAATACCAATGTACGCATCGACAAGACATATTTTAACTATATACTATAGATTATAAAGATGGATAAAATGCAATTGATAAATAAAAAAGTAATTGGATAACATTAGCTCTATTCTACGAGTTACGAATGGAAAAATTCTTTCGATTTATTTGCACGTGATGTAATAAGTACTCAAACAAATTCTTTCATCGTCGGATTATGCTGCGGATTGAAATAATCATCTTATTTTTATCGAAACGTCACGACATGTTGTTATATTGCGGGGACAACTGTATTGGTCAATGTATTTTCGACCAATATATTACATAATGAGCAAATGAATAAAAATAACCGAATTATAAAACCTAAGTAATATTCTACATATGCTTTTCAAATAGTTGAATAAATTGAACGTGATGATGCCGTCATGTAAAGATGTGCACTTTGGTAATTGAGCTGAGGGCTGCTATGAATAAACTTGATGATAATAATGATAAAGTAATAATATATGAACGAAGTACACATTGAATCTCACGTTAACGCAGCCGCACAACTTGATCCCACAGTCGCCTTTCTGAGGTAGAAATTTGATACACCAGTTTAGATAGTTGTTTTATTTGTTGCCAATAATAATATTATATAATATTCATCAAGACCACTGATATTAATAGTGAAAAAAAAAAGGAATCAAATGGAAGCTGGCAAATGAATTTCATTCTCCCCCTCTTTCACGCTAATATTTTTCTATCGTATTCCACGTGGGTTGAGACGCATTTCTTTCTAGTATCGGCAGCACATACTCTTATCACGTTTCTTCTTTCATCTCTATTTCTGTTTTTTTTTTCCTCCAAATTGATTAGATAAAAATGACTGTACTATCACTGCGAGACATCGATGTCACAGAATTGATGCGATTCCGATGGAAAATATCAATTCACCATCAATTGCGTATTTATATTTTAGTTCAACTTATTAAACATTTATTCATATTAACTGAGGTGAAAAGTACACAATCCGATGTACTCACAGTTAGAGAACATTTTTTTTTTTTTTTCAAGAAACATAGAAGGTAAAAAAAAGAAAAGACTAATACCGTCTAACGAACTCAGAATGAGTGACAATAGTTGTTTTTTCAGAATCTACATGATAAAACAAGTTCACAATGAAACCCACGTTAATTTCACAACAATATTTCATGTGCGAATTTTTAGATGATGAAGATAATAACCTCAAATGGAATGATACAATAAAATACGCCGATAAAAGTTTACATGCATGTTGAATGTTTGAAAACGATCCCGCCAATTCATTCACCGGCTCAATAGACTCTCAAGAGGAAAACATAAAAAAATCATAAAAAAAGAAATAGCACTTATAAAAATGCACCGAGTAAATAAACAAAAAAGTATCGAGAAAAAAAATTTGAATGAAATAACTTACCATTTGTTAGTACAGTGACAATATCAGGGTCCCTTCGATATTGCTTCTAATTTATGCTAACAATTACTTTACAACTAATTCAACTCCCATACGTTGAATAAATATATAATATACTGAAACACCGTGGCGAATATTCACGTTTCTCCTCACCACAGCTGAGACACATCTACACATATGTATGTATGCACAACCATCCCGACGTTAAGCTAGTCTCACAATGGACGATTAATTGACGGCCAATTGTATGCCCGTGAGTTCGTATCGCTAATTCAATGCACGACTTTAACCGCGCGTACTATGAAAAAAAACTGTGTACTGTGATTTCACCGAAAACTTTCGAACGCGTTGTGCTCTCGTAGGGTGAACAATAGTGAGAGGAAATGAGGTTGAAAGTAAAGGTGAAGAAGGGAGATAGGTGAAAGTGTGTGAGTGTAAAAGCAAACTTATCCACCAGCGATTTATGTTCAACTGAACTATATTATACTCCCAGCATTGCTCTAATTCTCAACGTACAGAATAATTTACACTTCTATATGATATTACTTCTACTTTCATTTCTCCAATCTGTGACATGTACATACATGGGTTCATTTAATTTATCTGCATAAACCAATATGATTATCACAGTTTCAACTGAAGACATACACGATTGTAGTTCCGGTAATCAAATCAATAATAACCTGCACCATTTTATGAACAAATCAATTGCATTCCATTATATTTATATCACTCTGCCCTATTTTCGATCAACTAATTTTGAAATTGGCGCGTGCGCGCTTTATTCTCAATAAAATCGCTTACTATAAAACGGTAATTGCGCTTTCTACCATATCGGTAAATTAGATTATGCTTCCACCACCCTTTCCCGTTCTCCTTCTCTCTCATACACAGTCTACAAACATTGACTCAATCCAGTTATGCGTCCAGAATGCCAGTTAGTGTGAAACAGTGTGAAAAAATGGCGGATGTCGACTTGAACATCGACAGCTTGATTCAGAGATTACTTGAAGGTATGTTAGGAAATAAATGACTCATCTATTATCGATGCGTCATTGTCATTATATTGTTATTCTCTAGTAATTTCTTATACATCAATTTCCAACAACAATCGTAACAACGTGGATTATTTCCTTCATTAAATTACACGTTTCAACACTATGTATTTATATATACATATATATATACATCGTCAAGCCGTAGATGAATGTGTATTTTTTTTTTCTTTTCTAATAATCCTCCTCAACAGCCACCCATCTTTCAATTATTATAAACAATATTTACGATTTATTTAATATCATTTCAGCACACTAATGTCAAGTGTGCTATTCTGTGATTCGTTTAGTCACAAAAATGGTCATAAAACATCTCTCTGTCTCCCTCCCTCTCTTTTTTTTTTCACTCTTTCTTTATCTATCTCATCATTGCATTGACATTTTGTCCTTAGTATTGAGGTGAAGCTGCCAACCTTGCTCTCAAAAAATGTAAAAATGCGTCTTTACCTTTAAAGGACAATGTGTAAATGTAATTCGCAGATCCTCACATCATTCCACATGTAGTAGTTACGAAAGAAGTAAAAAATAATGATAAAACGTTTGCAAAAAAAAAAAAAAAAAATTGTGAAAAGAAAAGTATTTCCTGTTTGTTCTTCTTTTCTCTCATGCTTCTTACGTGGAATAAACTTATGGGGTAAAGTATATCAAACGCAGAATAACCAAACTCAGAAGAAGGGCAGACTAGCCGATATATTTCTCTCAGAATTGTCGGGTATGCAACTAATAAACAATTAAAATACAAAACAAAAATAATTACAGTGATATAAAGCAAAAATTAGTAACGAACCCCGTAAATAGTATTTTATAACATCTTTCTGTTTTGACTTTTCTTCTCATTCTCTCTTCCACTGCACATGTGTATTTGTGTGTTCGGTGCTATATACTTCTCTTTCTTTAATTGCTTCGTGCTTTAAATATTTATGGATGTCGATATATAATTAATATTGTATTATAAGTATGTGTGTATATTCTTTTGCTATCTTGTTGTTTCCATGATGTAAAGCACTAATAATATCGCTTCAAATGTTGAAGAATAGAAAAAAATGAATAAGAGGTCTATTTGGCCAGATAGGTTCGTATTGAAAGATAATCAGTGACAATGACCCTCTATCTTCCAGCAGAAAATATATACATTGTCAGCATTGCTCTGTGACGATGCAGTTTTTCCAATATTCAATGTGGAAAGTATTAAACACTGCATGACTGATTTTTTCTTTTTTTTCCTGCTCTTCATATAGTCGTTATACTATAAATAACAAAAATCAATGAATATTGGGGCATTGTGGTACACTGGTGTGTGGTGTGTGTTATGCCAGTCATATACTTTCATTTTGATTTTCAAAATCTATGATTATATCAGTCAAAACGAACAATTTTCCTTGAACAAAAAAAAAATATATGTTTATATATATATATATGTATGTATATATATATATATAAAAGGAAAAATGCTCCGCGAATTTTCTATTCTTAGCAAAGGAATATCTCTTTATCTGACGCAGTGCGAGGATGTCGTCCAGGCAAATCAGTTATTATGACGGAGGCTGAGGTGCGTGGTCTATGCTTGAAGAGCCGGGAGATATTTTTACAACAACCTATTTTATTGGAGTTGGAAGCACCACTAAAAATATGCGGTGACATACATGGACAGTATACAGATCTTTTGCGGCTATTTGAATACGGTGGTTTCCCACCAGAATCAAATTATCTATTTCTCGGCGATTATGTTGATCGTGGGAAGCAATCGTTGGAAACAATTTGCTTATTGCTTGCATACAAAATAAAATATCCAGAAAATTTTTTTCTACTTCGTGGGAATCATGAATGTGCAAGTATAAACAGGATATATGGCTTCTATGATGAGTGTAAACGCAGATATAATATCAAATTGTGGAAGACATTTACTGATTGCTTCAATTGTCTGCCCATTGCCGCTATTATTGACGAAAAAATATTTTGCTGTCATGGTGGTCTCAGTCCCGATCTTCAGGTAAATCTCGCATTAATTATTTTGGTTGTAATTCTGAATTTTGAAGGTCGTAAGGTTTGCGAGATTACTACAACTTCTTTATTTTTTTTCCCGCAACAGGGAATGGAACAAATCAGAAGAATTATGCGACCTACCGATGTACCTGACACAGGATTACTCTGCGACCTCTTGTGGTCTGACCCTGATAAAGATGTTCAAGTATGTAAAAACATTCGTTGAATATGGTCAATTCTTTAACTATTTCGATTTAGCTATAACTGCATTCATTCTGCAAAAACATGTTTGACCTTTTTTTTGTATAGACTGACTGAACACGATAACATCTGTATTGTATTTTTTCTTTATGAGACTGTATTGTCTTAGAATTTATGTATGTGAAAATTATCCAAAGTTATTCGAAATTCTGTGATAATTTGTCCAATTAACTCTTGTACAATACTACAATTGTTTCCGATTGAATATTATATGAGCTAATTTCAATCTAGGGTTGGGGTGAAAATGACCGAGGAGTTTCCTTCACCTTCGGCCCTGATGTTGTTTCCAAATTCCTGAATCGTCACGATATGGATCTCATATGCCGTGCACATCAAGTTGTTGAGGATGGTTACGAATTTTTTGCTAAACGACAATTGGTCACGCTATTCTCCGCCCCAAATTACTGCGGTGAATTTGATAATGCTGGTGGCATGATGAGCGTTGATGAAAATCTCATGTGCAGCTTTCAGGTTCGTGTAAATTTCAGTGAGGAATAAATTTTTTGATAATTTGTCGAGGTTATAGATTGATTCTTATTAAGTTTCAATGATTCAATACCAACATTACATAGAATGAATTGACTTTTCATGCATTTATTCTCCAATAGATATTGAAACCGTCCGAAAAAAAAGCGAAATATCAATATGGCGGTATGCCTGGTACACAAACCGGTAGACCATCAACACCACAAAAGAATCCAACGAAGAAAAGCAAAAAATGATCGTCATACACGGCCGATGGTGCATAGCAATCAACACTCATGTCGTTTTAGGTAAAGTGGTAAACAAAGAGTCAAGATCAAATAACAAAGACACGAATCAACCAATTCAAGTGATAATTATTCTCTTCCGTTTTCTTTTCACTTCAGTACACAAATAAACATTCATGATTTATTCATTTCGGGACAAATTTTTTTTCACGCTACTTGTGTCTTGTATGTGTTTCAGTTCTGTGGAACACCACATTAACCAATTGAGATCATAATATAACAATTGAATGTGTTTACAAATTCTACACCTCTCCCACAGTTACATCATATACTGAAATAACAAGAATAGTGAAAAACAAAAGACGAATGTCATGGTAATTTGAAAATGATGTATCACATTTCCTTGAAATATTTAGTATTCTTTCTCCGATTTTTTTTTCTTCTCGTCACATAAACCATACATACAAGTTATTCTACTTACTAACGAGTACTTCCATCTGTGAAAAAAAATGTTTAGTCTTGATTTTGCATTTTATCGTACATGTACTTTATTTATTTGCTTGTTATACTATTACTATTACCTCTAATATTTACTATATATTGCTATTGCATACTTCTGCATACGATTGCTAATTAATGTAATTAATGTTAATGAATTATCAGCCCACAGGAATTCAGCTCAGACTCGTAGATTTATCTGATTGCGATTTCATTTCATTCTTTTCGGCAGGCGATATCTTGTTAAAAAACCACAATCAATTTTTGGCAATTGTTTCCGCTTTTATGTAGCTCTTATTGCAGCTCCAACTTCATAATGATTACGTTGTTACACTGTTGAAATCGACGCGTACTAATTTATTCTGGGACAATTATAGTATTGAGGCGCTATCTATATATGATAGGGTTGTGTGGGTTTCTTTATACTAGAGTTTGGTTTTTAATCATTTCTTCCACTTCCCGATTCTAAGACGTAGTGATTGATGTGAGTAAGTGAATTCAAAGTATTTTAGTGAATGAATGAATAAGTTTAAATGTGATAAATGCAAAAATGAATGCATGATGATGAGAAATAGAGAGAAAAACAGTATTTTTAAGGCAATGCCTCTGTATAGGTAATTATAAGTTTTATGAATAATTTACGTCCGATTGGAAAATAATTCGTAGAATGATGTGAAAAATTAAAGATTTCGAATAAAATTCAGAAGAAGAAAACAAAACTAATGTACAATATGTATACCAATCATAAAAGTATACGGATGAACTTTGAGAAAAATGAAATATAGAATTTTTTTCCATACTATACCATATTATAAATGAAAATAAGATTCGAGTATACTGTATGGGAATGAAATAAATTTTTCGTCCATAGAGTATGTATACATTTCAATATATTCATTTGTCATCGCCATTATGAAAAATAAAAATACGAAATAGAAACCATGCAACAAACTGAGAAGAAGTCAGGATAATTATCAATTAAAATACGTTGATATATACTGCACGAGCAAAAGATGTAAAGTTATATTAGATACAAGTGGGTGATTGTACAGAAAAAAAATGATACACATATATAATCTCTTTGGTTTTTTTTCCATGGTATTGTCAAATCTTATGGGTTTCAAATCATCCCAAGTTCAGATCATCCCTTATTTGAATTTGTAAAAATGATCGATCAAGAATTTAACATGAATTGTGCAAGATATTTTAAGTTGCTTGCAGGCAATGTTACTGCGTCAAAGAAGAGACATTTGAAGGGGACTAGAAATGAATCTATACCCAATATATATATTATATACACACCACACATATACATATATATATTTAGTTATATCGATATAATTATGAACATATAGATTGGTATTATTATTATCAAAGTTATTATTGTTTATGTGAAATCAAGTTATTTGATATAACTTGAAAATTTTCAGAGTAATAAATATCCCTATTGTTGTAAATTAATTATTCAATTATTATTGATATTTTTTCCTCTGTTAACTAGTGACAGGGAGAGGATTTGTTTTCGATCAAAAATACACAGAGATGTTGAGTCGTGCAAGTCATGTCAATTTATTCCAACGACACAGTGTACAGTAATTAAATAGAAACGAAAATGAATTTGAAATGAAAGAAAAATTAACTAAAATTTTATTTTTGATGATGTTTAGCATCCATCATATTTGAATAATTTTTCATATAGGGCAGGTATGCCATGGTCGGAGTTTGATGTTCATCATGTTGAGCACATTTCATTTATTTCTCCAAGCCGACTAATTGGTGATGAACAAATTGCGTTTCGTCGTGCGTTCGTTGTTATTTTATTTTACATTTTTTTCATCGTTTTCCAATTTATTTTGCTTTGCATCGCTTGTTCACTTTTCTTTTCAACGCGCATCCTACTTCCACGAGCAGGGGATGTGCGCGTCATTCATCTAATGGGCATAAGCTGCAAAATAAAGTACAGAACACATTAAATTGATAAATTAATACACAATAAATATTTTTAACAACAACAAAAGTAAAAAAAATGTTTTTAATGGAATGAATCAACACATCTCATTCATGATTCATTTTTCATTCCATGAAACTTTTTTTTTTTTGAACATATATGTTCGAACAATTAGATAGACAAGCAGCCGATTCTCATCGCGGCTTTGAGGACTTGATTTGGCCTATACTTAAGTAAATCTCATGCACTTATAAACAATATTACAGTTTCATATGTAACATTTCAAGATAAGACTATTTGTTGCTTTAATAAACAATTATAGAACATTGAAGCGTTAAGCGAAGCATCTACGCTTTACGAATTCTTCGTTTTCCATTGCACAAAACGAAAATCATTCGCGTGTGTCTGTATTTTTTCATTATATATACATAAGAGAGAAATTGGGCTTACTTGCAAATAAAATCAAAAAATGGAAATATTCCCTCAATCGTTTCTTCGTTACGTATCGTATTACCAATGAAACTAAGATAGTCATTATGGTTAATGTGAAAGTGACAGTAATGCTGGTGAGAACAAATAAATTCATGGTCAATTGAATAATTGAAGGGGTGAAATATCACTTGGGTAAATTGCACTCGATTTGTATCTTTTTTTTTGTTTTCGGTTTATACACTTCATCCTGGATATTTTCATGATTATTATTTTTTTTTTAATACACTATTATTGACATATAATGACAGGGGGGGGGGGGGGGGGGTCATTGGGGGGATGGATTTTCAAATAGGGGGCACTTGATTCAATATCAAGAAATTGCTCACTTTCTTTCTCAAACCATGGGCCCATGGGAATTGTACCATGGGCTGGTAAAATGAAATCTTGGAACGGGCTGCGAATAGTAATAGTATTTTTTTCCTGAAAAACATTATTTCCTGCGTCATTGCAATCTCGAAAATTATCACGATAAAAATAAATATCTAAAATATGAATATAAAATTTATTTTAGTTGTGTGTGGATATTTTGTGCGCTTGCAAATACAGAATTAAAACCATTCAACCTGCGTACATAAATATATGGAAAAACGAAAAGAATTCGGACGAACGATAAAGTAGCGATTCTTCAAATGAAGTTCCATGCTTTTTCAAAAGCGCGCTCTCAAATGGAAAATAGGAAGAAAAAATAACAATAAATAATATCAGACTTGTAAAAAATAACAGAAACGAATAAGAAAAACATCGAATATATGTATGCGTGCTCGTAATATTTCCGATACCGCGATTCAATATCCTGTCACATCCGCTCTCTCTCTCTCTCTCTCTCTCTCTCTCACTCTCGTAATTGCATTGGCGTGTTACTTAATTGACGCTAGAATTAGAGCGTCGATCTTGTCTGCAAAAAAAGTGAGAGATTATATATATCTAAATACAAAAATACCCAATGAAAATAATAGGTGTAGGTGAATATTTTTCCGAATTTTCACAGCACCCAATTAAATATAAATTGATTAATGGATATATGTATATGAAGTATTCCACTGGGAACACACGTGCTGCTGTTCTCAACTCATACGGAATTTATATCGCATTTTATATAATGAAAAACGCGTGAATGTATCCAAAGTTAATTTAGCCACAAATTTCATTTAACACTCGACAAATTCGCTCCTTGTTTTCGGTTATGCACTGAGACAAAGGATCAAGAAAAAGATTGAGCGAGCTGGAAGGAACTACGTGCCAATTTCCGGTAGAATGTTCCATATACATTTAACTGTCCTAATCAATAATTAAATAATTTTGTTCTTGAACCGCTTCGGGAAATTGTTCGAAATTGAAAACGTACCGAAGGGCCTGAGGGGATGTCTGCTCCACAGGTAATTACGCTTAACAGGGCTGAGGTAGCTGTCTCTCAGATAGAATGGGGTGCTCCATTGAGCGTAGTTGGGAATATATGGCGCGTAGCAAGGATACCACCACGGGTCTCTGGTGAAGGCGCTGACGGGCGCGGATGGATGGGGCTCCAGCAGATCAAACAGTGCCTTCCTTCCAAGAAGCGAGGGATACGATGTCAATCGATCATCCAGCAGCTTTCCTAAATTTGTCATGTAATGACCGACAATGTTAAATAAATAAATTAATATTTCCATCATGTATATGGATTTTGATTCTTTTTTTTTCTCTTTAAATCCCGTTATATCAGCAGAAGGTGCCGTTGAAGAGCGAAGAAGATTTGATTTTTGTTCTTTTTTCTTTTCTTTTGGTACCAACCGTGTATGTTAAACAGCGGTTTCGTGGACAGTGCGGGTGACCTATGGCGCGATAATAAGGGCGTCGGGGTTGGATACATTCTGTCGATGTCCGCCAGTCTATCCAAATGATCATTCCAGGCTTTGTCGGCGTCGAACGGTTTTGCTGGATGATTTGATCGATGTGTGTTTGCGTGTTGGGTTCATTCCAATCCAATGATATTCAGGACAATATAAAGAAGCGAACATATAAAAAAATAAATACACACATTAATACATACCCCGAAACATTCGCAGATTAATAGCTGTATATCTTGTTTTCACTTTTTCTATTTCATTGATAATCATTTTTTTTTCTTTTTACATTTTTTTCAACTGTATACTGACCTTACTGCGAAGATGTTTCAGTCGGAAAATCCGTCTCAATTAAAATATAATGCATACACGAGGGGGAGCAGATTGAATTCTTGTTGTATAAGAAAAAAAATGAAACATGCCATATCTTTCCGTTTTTCAATTTTAATAATTGTATTTTTCTATATCATATTTAACAATTCGATATTTAATTCTTTTTCTGACATTAACAGAAAAAAAAATAAATAAAAAAGGACACAAATGATTAAACCTCTCGCACGCACGCACTCTCGCAAGATTATTTTATAACACACACATAGTGGAAAGTCATCCGTATATAATTTGGCAATAAATATTTTTATGCCCCAAGTGGATTTCATTCCCGACATCCTAACATCCACGTCATCTCTGATTTCAACTTTTTATCGTCGCCAAGAAAAGGAACATACGACATCGGGAATATCGTATCGTCGATTTTTCAAACATTTCACTTTCAACAATGAACCGGACAAATTATTCTCACGATTTCCCCACTTTCTCATTATTTGTTGCTGTGTCAAGTTACTCAATTCTATGAGACGATGAAGGTGCATCCATTTATCATGAAAACCTGCTGCAAAAATAATTGACAAATAAAGCCATATTTGTCGTAGATAAATATCCAATTCAATTATGTTGGTTCTATTTTTTAAACTCCGATGAAAGTGAAGAGTTTTTTTAGATGTAAAATGGTTGTATATGAATGATTTATTTGGGCGCCCTTGCGCGCTTTTAGTTTTGAAATAACACGGGGGTGACGATCGTCAAGAAGAAGAATGCCAATGTGAAGACTAAACAAATCGACTTGGGATTAAAATTCCAACTAATTCCAATTCATCTACAGATTTAAATCACCAAACAACAGTGAAATGAAAAGTGAAAAAAATAAAATGAGTGCGTGAGTGCGTCGGCTCGTACGCTTAATTGATGATTATCAAACGACAAAATGTATATATGTACGTATATATTAAACACTATTGAAACGATATACAAATAGATAGGAACATGAAGTAAAAATCGAGTGGTATGTTTTTCATTCTCACGTTACATATTGACTGCTGATCGACTGGAGTAATTGAATATATTTTGTTACAAATAATTAGCAGCACTCGAAGTGACTACGAGTATTCGGTACAAGACGGACACAAGAAAGAAAAAATAAAAAAATGGGGAATACATACGAAATTATGAGAAATGAATCACTAAAATTTTTGTTTTTTTTTTTCGTTATTTCAATGTCTTAACACATTTTTTTGTTTTATTTGATCTAAATTTACTTTTATATGTGAGACACTTTGCAGGCATAAAAACATACTAGCAAGGCGTACAAGGCATCAGGCAGATGAAACCAATAATTAAATAATTAAATAGTGATATATGTATTATATATTTATGTATTGTATATATGAAAAACGAAGACAAAAAGAACATCCAACAAAAAAAAAAAGGGAAACGAGAATGGTAACATTAAATTAATTAAACGAAGAGTCTTTTTTTTACATGTGTGCATGGAAGAACGTGCTTATTTGATGATGGCAAAACCGCCGAAAGTCCTCTATCGAGAAAAGAAAAGCGGCAAAAAAAATCTCGTTTTTTTTTCTTTTTTAGAGAGAACTAATTCGCGATTCATTCAAATATCGCGTGCAGTCACTTGAATTTTTCTTGTTCTCTATTTTTATTCTTTTCTTTCTCTCTGATCGAGCTCCGGACGCGGCGAGTGCTTAGTACGTACCGGAGGTGAAGCGCTCAACGGGTTTGTATTGATGGGGATACAATTGCCTTGGTGAGTAACCATAAATTTCCCGATGGACTGGCAAATACCTGATGAAACGACAAATAAATAGAACAATACGTATTTAAATAAATATTATAGGTAAATGTTTTGTTATCACATTCATTGATTTTCCGATTGAATTATTAAATAAGTGTTTTACCTGTATCCAGGAACATTGATGCGATCAGAAGCGTGGGAGGGATTGTCAAAAATGGATTTTCCATACGGCCACGATGATGAATGGAGCTCCGGATAATCGCTGAATATGCTTCTTGGTCTGCGAGTATGCTCAGGAGCCCGCATATCATCAGTACCTGTGTAATACAGCCGCACGAAATCACACGTAAATTTAGTGAATATTCGAACACATGAAAATACGGTAAATGCTTTATCGTATTTAATCACTTATCATTCGAGAACTTACCCTTGAGGGCACGCACGTAGCTCTGCCAGAATTTGGCCTTTTTGGTGATTGGTTCATTGCGACCAATCATTGCGAGATTGCTCCTGAATCTAGCGTCCATTTTGTTGTTACCTCGTTAATAATTGCCTCAATATCACAATTATATTCGTATTTAGTTGCTATATATGTTTCCACACACACGCAACCGATATGATTCAAACTGTTTGTCTACTAATTCTACCGACCACTTGCACTCTTCGTTCGCTGAAACAAGAAGACAGGAAATTTTTCTATGTATGAAATTATTGTTTTCTAATATTGTTATTTTATATATAAAAACATATATCAAAAGTTCAATAATGTGAGCTTATTCAATTCCTCTGAAAAATTGACTATTCAACAATTTTTGCAAAGTTACATAGTACAAGAATTAATGTACACCTATATATGTAAAATTGCTCACGGGAGAGCTGATTGTGTTGGATATTTAGAGAAAAAAAAAATTACAAAATTAAATAACTCTGGACGAATGTAATTAGTTATATTCTCAATATATTCACGCGCTTTTTCTTATTTTTAATGTTAAATTATGATGATATTCCACGCGCCGGAATCCTGTCGGTAATATTAATTTTAATCCTCAATTATAATTTAATTTCAAGATGATGATTTATTACAATAATAATTCAACGATAATTGACGTTATTGTGACGCAAGAGTCCCGGATTTCGCGGTCGATATATTTAGTTTTGATGTGTGTGCAACACCCCGGGGCTATGCCACGGCCAATTTTAGAATTCCTCTGGCTCGCACACTTTAGAAAACAGGTGGACGATAATACAAAAAGAGATCTTGCACGCATACAATCATCACCATCTATATAACCCTATCTGTGTTTGTATCTCTGACTAAAACTCGAGTAAAGCGAGCGTGAAACAACTTCATGCAGTTGACTTTGACCGATTTTCATACACGACAAGCTCGTCTAACTCGTACATATACAGATACACACACGCGCGGTCCAACGCGTCTAACGGTTGTTGACAGTGACCCAATAATTCTTCACGAGACTATCCCTCGATCTTCGCATGTCAATTCGATTAATCTAATGACCACGAGTTTCTCTGTATTACTCTATATGATGATATACGCGAGTCATTCATCTTTCAACCATTTGCACAATGCAAATAATTGCAATGAATCATCATTGCTATTCAACTTATACTTAACCCTGAAATTCAATTCTAAAATGTTTTATCAATCGCAATTTTACTGATCTCAAACCTCACTGTTAAATCATTGCACAACGCAATGAAAATATTCAGGTAACCTTCTCATTTGATGAATAAATATTCAGAGTAATTATCTCTATTCAATGTTTATTGATATCAAAATGCTCTCCACAATTCGTTCGGGGGTATATACTATGAAGGCTTAAGAAGGATCATCCACCGAAAAATCAATCCTTGGTTACTGAATTCATTGACGGGTGTTGGAACAGACAGTCTTTCACTCATAACTCGTGACCAGCTCGCGAGCTGGTTCAAAAAAATTCCATTCATTCATAATTATTAGAGTGATTGGAGCCTCAATGTGGTGAGCAGTAGCCATTCATGTTTTTGGAATAGTTTGGTTAGTGCTTTGTTTTTTGTTTTGTTTTGTTTTTTTCTTTTTTCAGAATAAAAATGAGAAATAAGAGGGTGTTTTATAGGCACAAACGAAATTTGAGTATGAGATTGCGTACGAGGTGAAAAAAGGGGGGAATGGTGAAGTGCGAAAGCACGGACAGTCAGACCTTAGTGGGTTTGGCTTCTCAAACCAACCGGCTATTTTTATACTGGTGTATAAATATCAGATGTGTGTGATGGTTGCATAATCGCTGAAAACGCGTGCGTGCCAATTTATTAGGATAAACGATTGCCCCGATGGCACCCTAACTCGAAACGCACTCGAGAAAGCCAGAGAGTTATAATCTTTTGATTGCATTTTCGCTATGGATCTCCATCTCATGGTTATATATAATATACTTAGTGCTATTACAGCCATTCGATGAAGATAAAAATTATGTTCGGATGTTAACGTGCTTTTCGAATGGGGTTAATGTGTCGCGCCAGTCAGTTGGAGGTCGCAGCGTATATACATGCGCAGAATTTCTATTAAAATGTTTTGCAGCGGGTTTAAGATGAAATATAAAATATCGGCTCGTTTGTTATTTTATTTAATTTCAGGAACATTTCTCTGGGCAAGGACAGAGAGGAAATTTTAATCAATGGTTTATTATACTTCAAATAGCATTGTTATTTTTATTTTAAATAAGCAGTCATTAATTCCTGGAGGATAGAAAAATCCTTGTTCTAATGAGGAATTGTGCGAGAATATACGAATACATAAACATAAATACAAGTGTCACACAATGTTTAATCACAACAGGTTGTTGTTGTTTCGTGTAAAATTTTAGAGATGATGGCCGATGACGTTTAAACGTGGCGATGACAATATGTGTTGGATTAAAACAAAAACTTCAAAATGTAAAGAAAATGAAAATTTATTTTCTTTATACATCATTTAAAAAAACTTGAATCGCGCACATTGAATTTTTTATTCATCCAATAATTTAGAGGAATTCACCGAGCATTTAGGATTAATTCAAAACTTATTTTCAAAATTGTTTTTTATTAACCGCGCGTTTGATATCAGTTTTTTGATGATTGAAAAAAATGGAGTATGATGAAAATTGCATTAAGTAATAATTGCAAAGATGAAAAATATTCAACATATCGATCAAACTGATCAATTACCTATAGTTTCGGATGACCGTTCGGTTCGAGGGTTGGATCTTACACTGGGCGTTAGCCGCCAAAAATTCAGACTAGTATATTAGTCCCCCAGGGTGAAAGACAATGGCGCCATCATGCGATGTAACGGATCAACTAAAATCCGTCGACGACATTTATGGCAAATCGACCCCTTCTCTTTCTATTGGTCCCGTCTATAGCAAACAAAACCACGCGCGCGAATAACCAAACGCCGTCGGATTGCAGTCTCGTAGAGATTATATTAATCGAATAATGAATATTGAAGAATAAGAAATGGGGAATGAAAAAGAAACAAGCATAAACGATATATATATATATATTCCGATTCGACCGTCACTGATACCACCAACGCAAAAGACGTCATCACACCTTGCGCTAACGGATGTCATCTTTCTTTCGCAGTATGACAAGTATTTTTGTTTTCATATTTTTTCTTCATTTTCATCATTATTATATATCTACGTTTTAACACCAACGACCTCGAGACACCCACACACACACACACACACACACACACACACAAACACACACATATCGTCGTATAATCATCCCACACACGTTCAAGCTATTCCTGGATCTAAAACATTGAGTTTGATGGAATCAAAGAAGAGTAATAATATGGGGCATAGACAATATTCTTTTCTCACAAATTTATTTAACACAAAATTCTTTCACATCAGTTGTGTATAAGTATATAAATGAATGAATTTGGTATCAACTGATTTCGAAAGGAGCCAAAAATGTATACCATGTGCTTCAAGTCTATATTATTAATATTATACAATGTTGTGGAGTTGCATGTGTAACCAGGTGCTTTTTGATTGTCTTATTTGTCACTATTACGCGTGTGCAGTGTGACATTAAATTCCTCGTGTGCCAAATGCAATGACTATTGCCTCTATTTTTATATAATTTCGTCGACGTGTATTTACTCGGCCGGGGCGCGCGATACATCAGCAAACGTATTTATATTTTCAACTCGGCCACGGCCAAAACAAATATATACATATATAAACATTAAATATATCGGAATACATGATGCTGGTATATCGTATATATTGGAAGATAACTATACAATCAGATATATGAAAACAAAACACAGTCGAACAATCTTAGACGACATAATTTATTTACCAATTGTGTATACAGTATATGAGATGATTTTTCTTTTCTCACTGCGTGAGCACGAATGCAATGATGAGTGATTGCCCTTAGAATTTATGCATCATCATCGCACTGCTCATGACGATGATGATGACACATGTTTACCGTGTTCTTATTATTGGAAATGCGATAGAATTTCATGCCTGATATTATTTATATAAATATTTTCAGCATACAATTTTGAATTTCAAGTGGTAGGACAATTTTTTGTTCACTGGCCTTCAGACTAAAGTGTTAACATATCCAACACTTTTTCATTCCTTCAACTCATTTATATATACGTGCGCGCTTGGCCTACTTATATTCTCTTTCACATTGACATTAAATTGGACACAGAACTCTACACACCTCTCACCTTCACCCTTTTTTCTTCTCTATCACGTCAATCGACACATTATCATTTATTTTTCTTCATTTGATCTTGAATCAACTGTGACATATGAGCCGTCCTTAGTTTTTACGGCATTGATAAAATTCACAAGAAGCTTTAGCTTTGTCCCAACAAATAGCAAAACCTATATCAATATAGCACGTAAGACGATAGACTGAGGTATATATTTCTATGTACAGACAAGATATATAGATAGACTATCACACGTTGCAATCAATATAGAGAGACTATGGCAGTGTTTAGTCGTAATGTCCAGTAGAACGACGCTGATCCCCAATGGGTAAATTGAAAGTTATGAGCTTCTTCTCTCTCTCTCTACCTCTTTTTTCTTCTCTGTCTAAAAGAAGGGAGACACATTGTAATGCAGGAGGGTTGCAGATATTTTTCTTAAACGCGCAGGAGCAAAGGGGCCAAAAGGTGGTTGGTTCGCGGGTGGAAATGAGAACGACAACGTAGGTGGTGGCTGGTGGACGTAAGCGCACACCAACGCTATAGCATCTCGGGTGACTCCTCCTAGGGGTGATACAACCCCACTCATGCGATCGCGCGCCATTCTTCTTCGCTCCTAAGTATATGAGGGTGGCATACAGATATATATATATATATATATATATATATATATATGAATGAAGGTGTGAGAAGGGGAATTACTCTTGGTTTATTTATTTTATTTTTCTTTTGTTAAGTATCCTCTTTATCCAGGCTCTTTTCAATTTGAACTATCACTTACATATTATAGATGATATTGAATTTTTACCGCAATTTATTTTATATCATTGCAGACGTAGAAAAATATTTTTGAACATATTATATATTTGCATTAACAAAAGTATTTCTTTTAATGTTTATTTAGGATTGAAGTGTATTATAGTTAAGGCTCAAGTTTAGTTGCAAGTTGTATATATGAAGAATGAGGAAGATGAAGGTAAAAGTGACGAGTCAGAGACACCTGGTCGCGGGTTATACGTGCACGCGCGGCAATACGTAGCCCATAAACAAGAATTTGTCAGGCCTCTTACGAGACGGTGATTTTTTTGACTGCTGCTGCCAAGTTTAGCTGCGCCGCATCACCTTTTCATTTTTCCCTATTGCATTATATGCACACATGTATATAGTAGAGCTACCAGTATCCAATTCATAATATATATGAAAAGCCAGAGTCTGTCGGCCGATTTCCAAATTTCACGCCCATTTATCCATTGTATATTTATCGTATTATATACCCATAGGAACATCGTTTTGACCCTTATATAATACAAGTGGTGACTCGTGCGTTATATTCATACGTTCAAAAGCCAGAAATTCTTCTCAATTTATATTAATTTTCCATTTCGTAAAATTAATATTTATTTTTGCTATATTACCACATATTTTTTTTCTTATACCAAATTGATTATTATTAAGTGTATTAACAATAATATAAATCATAGGATTTACATTGTATACACGTGGGGGCAATTTATTTAATGTTAAGTCACTATTTAAGCGTGTTACAACGTCATTCGTATGTTAATAGGACCCTGTGGGACTGTCATATATAAATACCTATATCAAGGGATGTATTATAAGGAACGCCCGCCGCGAAATCTAATATCAAACGTGGGCAATGCGCCAACGTACCGTTGCGTATATACATACATGTTTTAACCTGTATATACATATATATATATATACCGTAGCTCAAGGGCTCAGCGCTCATACTGGGTGCGCCTCTCTCGCTTTTCTGGCCCTCGTATAAAGCTGAACGGATCACGGCCCCAGATCCTATGACAAGTATATTAAGGCGCGCGTTTATATCAATTAGGCGCGACGTTTAAGGGAAACGCTACTGAAACAAGGGGATGAGAGAGACAGAGATAGAGAGAGGGTGAACATCCACCCCTATATCGTTGAACAATTCGCCCCTTTACAGCAAAAATCTCCTGCATTGGGTCATGTATATATCAAAATCTTAACCACCAACTTTTAATGCACACCATACGTTTTTCACATTTTTTTTTTTTTTTCCAGAGTCACGTGTCCATCTTGCAATATTAAAGTCGACAATCGTTTCGGGTTTCTCAGTGGTTTTTGTACATTTATAATGTATGGGCGTTTTCTAGTCGAAATTTTTCATCACACTCGCATTTTTATTGTGATGGGAAGAACCAAAGAAAAAATTGACGATCCATCTTCTTGATATATTCAATGAGAGACACACATCGAACTGTATACAACACACAGTAGCTGATGCAGCGATATATATATATATATATATATTGTATGAAGAATGGGAACGAAAAACGGAAGCAAGGGACACGCCTATTTAGCGCCTCTTTAACGGTGTCCCCACAGCCGTCGTCCCGTTAAATGGATTTGAACGACAAACTTTCGCAACGGGAGATATATATATATATGTACACAAATGGTGACTTTTGATTGTGGAGGGCTCGTTTTTCTATTCATTCACTCCATGCTGAGGTAATATTTCCACACTTCCTTCTTCCTCTTGTATATAAAATATGTTATATCCGATATTTCATTTTTTCTTCAAATGAAAAAATCATCCATACAAAACGATAAATCACGTAACGTATCATTGATTTAAGACATATTGGTGCACTTTGGTAAATGAAAACGTATAAAACAGAAAAAAACATAATGCTCCTTTCTGCTTGATCGATCGTAAACTTTCCGCAATATTGAGTTAATGCGTATATAGAAGAAAAAAAAATTTACGATCTACTTAAATGGATTTAAGAAATTAAATATTTTTATATATGTACATCTATATCTATTTAGATATTTTATTGGAAATTAATGAAAATGAGTCGATATTAGTTTATATATTTTCCTATTTAATATCAGTTGAGAGTCGCATCGAACAATTGTGAATCGTTCTTTTCTTCTTCCTTCCTCAATTTCTTCATTGCTGTCAGAATAAAAAAAAAAAGATCCAGAAGGAATCTCTCTTTCTTTTCATATTCCTCTCATCCTCGCTCTTGTATATATATATAAATGGTATAGTATAATGCCACCGTGTGCGCGGCCATCAACAATGCCCAGAAAATTTTCCGCCTTTAGGGCCCATTTCCTTCGGATTCGTATATGTGAATGTGGACGCGCATCCCCTCCGAAAAACTTCTTTCAATCGAGGTGTATACCAGCAGCACAAACTAAACGCTTAACAATGTCACGAAAAGAAGTTTTTCCTATACCAGGGCCAATGGCATTTTTCGCGCTGGGATACATCACACAATACACTAAACATCCGGTCAATCCGGGTCGCGCCTCATCTATGTATCCATCGGAACAAATATTCTGGTACATATATAGTGGCATTTATTGTCAATGAGGTCTCTCACACCCCGTGTAATTGTGGCCATGTCCTGCTTCTATATTTAGTGACATATATGACTCCCTGGCTTTTTCACATCTTTGCACTAAGTCCTCGGTTGCCTTACATAGGTATATATACACATAGACATACCTATACACAGACTATTTTATTATTTTTTTTTCCCCCCCTCTAACTTTGTTTGAACTTGTCAAACTCTGTTTGTGGTCGGCATTTTCTTCACGCTATTTTTTTTTTTTTTTTCTTCAATTTTCATATTCATAAACAGAATTAGCAGGAAAAGAAAACCAGATAAATGCGCGAATGCCAGTAATTCTTCTCCTTTGACTAAATTTAAAAATATAAACAGGATTGGGTAATTCAAGAGAACTAAATTAATATATTCATTAATGAACGTTATTTATTTATTTTCTTTCTTTCTGAGGCGTAAATGGACGAGAAGAAGAGAGTAATATATTAGTTATGACAAACTATGAGCACAGGGATAGTATAGACTATTATCAAGCTTCCTGTAACACGAGCCAGCACTTATAGAACCCACTGACGTGGCTACTGTCTACACCCATTGCCACACGCGTAATATTTTAGTTTTCATCATCGAAGAGAGTGAATAAGATTTATTTTAATCTTTTATCAGCGACGTGTATATCATCGCTGTATATTCATTATATCTTTTTTTTCCTTTGTTTTTCAGAGTATAACAGTTCGAATGTTTCGATGAAGATATTGACGTCGAGGATAATATTGTGTTGGGAAGAGAAAGGAGTAGAGAGGGTGGACCAGGAGGCTATCGACCAGCAGTGCGAAGAGACCACGCCTCTGTTCCAGGTGCTCTGCACCGAAGGGGTTCGGATATAAATGTATACATTTACACACATTTGACCCCCGTTGGGAAGGTGCTCATGCACTCGTTTGAACTTCTTGATTCAATTTTTATTCTTATTTGTTTATATACAATCAACCTACAGCTGATTTTCAATGAATTTCAAACGTTTATATATATACGTATATTAAATTATTTCCATCCAATAGAGTCATTGATGTAATTATGTACTATATATAATAGGTTGCATGATATGATACTTGAAAATAGCATCTGATATAAACATAGAAATATATAGTATCACACAATCCAAGAATAATCTATTGCTCATATGCGAAAACATTTTCACTCAATATTGCTGCGCCATTTCCCAATATCTATTATAGGCTGGATTTTCATGTCTGGTGGCTCTCATCTCGCGTGTGTCAGATATATATATGGGTGGATATAAATGTATGTTCCATATGTTTATCCAAACATTTATACTGTCAATGGCATTTTGCATTGTGGTGAGAAGAACTAAACTCCCGCATTTAACGAGCTTAGCCACACCACATCGCACCCTGTCACATTGTTACCACATTTTCTCTTGCTTTCACTCTCCGTCTTTCCTGTTTCACCCTACATCAAATTTTTTCTCTCACTTGTGGCCATATGAAATTCTGCAGTGTACAAAAAAAAAAAAAGAGAGACAAAGAGTGAGGATGAATTTAAAGGTTCGTGGAAAATATTTGGGGGGAAATTGAGCGAAAAATCGAATATTCTCGCACCAACGCCTTTCACCATCTATATATCTGCCTCTCTCACTCCCCCGCACTCCCCCGCACTCGCTCGCACTCTCTCACAGTTTCATATTCACTTTACCCTGTTAGAACCATTCACCATCAACCAAAGCCACGATTAAATCCTGCGGATAATCCCTCGGGTTGGTTTTTTTTTTCTCTCTTTCGATACATATATATATACAATTGAAACTCAAACGAAATAACATGTAGCTCAATATTTTTTCGAACCATCAACATCGATGTAATTCCTCGTATAATCATCGACATTTATTATATATCAAAACAAAATATCGTCAATAGTGCTCGAACATTCAACCATATTCCGACGAATTCTTTTGAAAAAATATTTTAAATGGTAAAATATCGAGCCAAGAAAATATTTCCTCTCAAATAAGTTATTTATATACTCAAAGTGTATATATGAGCTGCATCATCACCCTTTTAACTTTGATATTCATGTGTGGAAGTTA
The DNA here is from genome assembly GCA_958496275.1 of Zele albiditarsus. Lineage (NCBI taxonomy): Eukaryota > Metazoa > Arthropoda > Insecta > Hymenoptera > Braconidae > Zele > Zele albiditarsus. The sequence continues at coordinate 11,259,972 of OY292413.1, read as the reverse complement.
TATGATAATATGTATATATATATATATATATAGAAATAATGGAGCTATCAACAGGAGCATCGGCTAATGGACATCGCGCGTGCTAGCGCCGTGCCCATTGTCACGGTTTACATGAGGGTGAGGGTGGGAAAATTATTGAGTGCGTTGAGTTTCACTCATCCTCATGCCATATATATATATACACATATATTTATAAACATACACATATTCCAAGGACGATAATATAGTAGCTGTGGCGTGGGTTATGGTTTGAAACGCCTGCCCCCGACGCCTAAATTAGGCCATTTCGTTTTAGACTTAATCGTTGTAACGTATGTATCATTAACCGATCGAAAACCAAACCTCATAATTCTTTGTTTACACCATCTCCCTTCCAAATATTTTACAAAAAGTAATTCAATTTCATATCCAATTGCTATACGATTTCTTGCATTCCAATGGTGTTCTCATTACAAATTTTCTCCTTTATATGTTTTGCTTCATTTTTTTTTTTCCACATCTCCACACTTCCTCATCTCTTTCTATGCTGTTTGTTGTATCACATTCATTATATGATCATAATTCTTGGATTCACTTTCTGCTGAGTCCTATATCAGAATATTTCAATCTGACTCTCGGGAATTATCAAAAAATCGTATGATTTAAAAGTATGGTTCAGAATGAAAGGGGGAAGATGATGAAAAAATAAAATAAATAAAATAAATTAGTTTTCCGTTTGGTATTTTATCGATTAAGCAATCTTAATACATCGCTGAGCCGCAACGTACCATAAAGCGGAGCGGAACCGGAAACGATCTATTCTTACCCGGGGAATATGGTCTCGGCGTTATATGGTGTGGTCGTCCGCTGGATATTTTCGCTTTGATTAATATCCATGATGTGTTGTTTTTTTTTCTTTCATCATCCAACTCTTTGGTCGATGGTTAGCAACCACAGACATTTTTTTTTCTTCTTCCAAATGAAACTATACTGAATCATTATTATTGTGTATGCGTATGCACTGAAATGAATACTGTCTTGCACGATAATAGATATTATGAAGAGAGTGCGTCATTGAACAGCAGAGAAGTAAAAATAAAAGACACACACTGCATGGTCGATATCAATTAGGATGCTTCTTCCGGTCGCGTGACTGTATCACACCCCTCTCTGATGTGTTCAATCGTTGCACGAAATATGTGTGTTATGTTTGGCACGCGCCCTCCACTCTCTGACGCCTAAAAACCATCGCTTCCGCTTACTTCAAATTTACTAGAATACAATAGAGTAGACCTTTCAATACATAGCCATATCTTGTATCAAAATCATTCAGGTAAATCATGAACACACACACAATGTGTAATTGGTATCCGCTGTCAATTAAAAGCGTTTGAATAACTGAGAAATGACAAACGTTCCGCTTCGCACGACCCCTAAAGTCAGATTAAATGATAGCAAATTATTGGGAGGGACTTATTATATAGCAATAATAGGATTTAATAGTATATGTTGTGTCGGCTTTGAGCGGAAGGAATTTCTTGAGAAAGTTTTCAACATTTATGTATAGAGCTATCTATTATAGAGATACTATGCAGAATTGTCGGCAAAGCGCACAAACACCTTTATATCATTCATTCATTTCTCTCTTTCTCTCTATGTGTATACCACCCGGTTTTTCCACCCTCTCAGTATAGATGCTTTTGCAACTTTAGTTACAGTTACGAATTTCCACCCTATGCGGAAACCAGCCAATAAAACACCCCCGGACGTAACTGCATTGTCCAACTTTTTTTTCTTTCCATTTCTATACTTTTTCCTCTCTTCATTCTCTTCTATAGTCACTTTTTTACGTATGTGCTCTTGCTCTTGTGTCTTGTCCGTTCACTCGGTCCATCGTTGGATTGCTACACCCCCTCGATTACATACGGAAATATTAGGGGACGTCCCGCCGCTCGACAAACTATCAATTTGTTTTCCTGTTATATTGATTTGGGTAAAGTTGTGCAATAGACAGTAATTTTTCATTCTTTTCGCTTCTTCTTTTCTTCCATAATGAATCCCTGGACTCTATATAGATATATGTCTCTAAAAAACACTTGTAAACTGTGTAATTTACAAATCAGACCAAAATTATTCTATATACAATATTTTTTTTCCACATATTTTGGTTATGGTAAATATTTATTATAGGGAAAAAAATATGTAGGCTCACCGTCCGACATCAAGATTAGTTGAGGTCATGTATAAATCACCGACGGTTGGACGATGCTCTATACAAGTTGAATGTTATCAGACGGTTTCCGGTCCGTCGCACAGACATTTCGCACGATGTGCTGCATTATATATATATATATATATACATGACCATCACGAATATTCCATATTACTTGCAATACCGACTCTTTCACTGCTTTTTATATATAATCTTACAAAGATATATACATTATTTTTTTTTTCCCTTCCTCTCTCAAACTATTATGGAGCGAAAAACGTATGCTGGCCGCTGTCCACTCCATTTACTTCGCTGCGTCATGTCCGCACATGATATCATTGCGTTGAACGAAACTATGTGAATGATAGGATAGGATTGACATCGAAAAATTATTTTATTTTTCTGTCATGACGAAAAATTACACGTCATATTTATATAATGTGACCTTTCTTATGATCGTTTCCGACTATCGCTGTCATTGGTATACCACGATAGCATATTTTGGAATCCATTATTTCGGTTTTCGTTTTAACTAGAGCAAGCAGAAAATAGCAGAAACTACTCTACTGTACTTCAATATTCAGCAATTTCACCAATTTCTTCCGACGATATACCTAAACGTATAGCGATGTGAACAAAAATATTGTATGATTTATTTTCCATCAACACAAGAATCACAATGGCCAAGAAAACCGTGGACCTCTATCTTCCATGGGAAATTCAAAGAATAGATTTCTACATAAAAATACCCCTTTAAAATAATTGGGAAATTTATTTTTCAATACTAAATACACATGTATGAATTGTATATGCGGATAAAAATGAATGATTGCAAATGTCACAATTGGATTACACTTGGCGTAGTCGTTGGTGCATGGAAGACGGCGCGGAAATCTAAACCGGTAACAAGATGGCCGCTCGGAACCGGAAACCGGATGCGTGTCACTCGAGCTACGGCCCGCTTCCGGCGCGTCTTGAAAGAGGAAACGACGTAGGTCGTGTGTGTGTGTGTATGTTTGTATGTGCCAAGAGAATATGAGCGAAGGGAATAGTTATAGGGAGCGAGTCGAGAAGAGAGAAAGTCAAAGAACCCGGGATAACAAAGTTGATTCGCACAATTTTGTTTGATGAAAAATAACCGGTAAAACATAAAACATTATATCATATTATTTTGAAAAAATAAAACACCATTTTATGTACACATGTATATCTTTATATACACACATAAATATATATATATATATATATATATATATATTCCACGCTTTCCTGCGGTTATATATTATATTTTACTATTATGATACACAATGTACATTATATACAACCTGCTACAATAATAAATACTTATTGTAAATAGAATGTTACAAACGATTGCATCGTGAATCCATGTTACATTGGTCTGTTTTTATGTTAGACTCAGCTGTGAAAAGTTAAACTTTTCTTACAATAGCTAACTGCTCAGCAAGACCACATAATTTCTTTTCCGGCACAAGCAACCGCCACATTATCTCTTCGCTTCGATATACTCTCCACTGAATTTTCACTTTTACTTATTTTTTATTCATCCGTTATTTATTCATCTATGTTATTTCTTTTTTCGATCACTTTTATCGATCTTTCTTTACTTCATATCTTTCCTACACGTGTAAATGGAAATACAATTGAAAAAAACATCGATCACACCACTATTAATGATATAACGAGGCGACTGTTATAATGCTAAATTTTCATCGCAATTTTATTTCACTATCAATGGTGCGATGAATCAAGTGAAGATTAGAAAAGGTGTATAGAAACTTCATTTTCATATAGAAAGATTTCATTTAGCAACGACTAGACTTTCGTATATCTCTCGCTTGCTGTATTCAATTCCTCAATAACTGGCAACTCAGTAAAAACACAGGAAGGATTTGAAGAGTTCAGTCAAAATAGTACATCACACATGGTAATTTTTAAACACGGAGCCCAGTTTTGAATCAAATCAAGTCCATAAAAAATGTTCAACTATTTTTTTCTCTAGATAAATCAATTGAATCAATTCAATAAATCTCACCACCAATATGGTTTTTGCATGTACGGAGATGTCATTGATACTTGTCCATTACCACCATTCGGGTAAGTTGATTCAATCAATTTTGATTGACAAGGTTTACCATCCCTAACTAAAACTGGCACCGCAACACGTCTCGGTGAACATCCACTGCCACCGGCTTCAACACGCTCATTTTGTGCACGTTTCGTTTTATATCGATGATTTTGAAACCATATCTTCACTTGTGTTGGCGTCAAACATATAACTGACGCTAAATGCTCACGTTCAGGTGCACTTAGATATCGCTGCTGTCTAAAACGTCGTTCCAATTCATATGTTTGTGCTTTTGAAAATAACACACGTCGTTTTCGTTGCTTTTTACCACAATTGCCACTACTACTGTCATTTAAATCATGTGATCTCGTTGATTTGTCGTCGCTACGATCCTCAGATTGTTGTTCTTCAATTTCTTCAAAGTCATCATCTTTACACGATTCATTGCCATTTTCATGCTGCGAAGGGAATGATAAGTCTGATATTGTCGGGCTCGTAGAGTCCGGTTGCTGTTGCTGCTGTTGATGTTGATGTACTGCAATGAAACAACAAATCCAAATATTCATGAAATCGTTACGAAGGAGAAGAAAAAACGGAAGAAATCGTGGGAACTAATCGACTAACAGTAAGATAATAATGGAATTGGATATCGTACGATTGAATACGCCCGGTATATTATATTTCTTATATTATTATATTAATTCTAGGCCCAATGTCGATATGTTCTACTGATATTCAAATATAATAATTCTATAAGTAAAAATTTCTTCATGACAGTAGTGCTGATCTCTACGACACATAAAGTCCGCATATAAACTATCTATGAACAGGCTATCGGCAATATAAAGGGTGTGTATGAGACCTTCATATGTTATATATATATATATGAGAAAGTGGTGACGCGCGGGGCAAAGGGCGTCACTGATGGCACATATATACAATATGCTTTTGTACCGTGGGGGAAAAAAAAAGAGAGGGTGCGAAAACGATATAAAGACCATTCCATTGCCCTGTACATACATAAATACATGTACATATTATTATGTATGTGAGCTTCTCGCGGCACCCCACGAGATCAACCATATCATTTTCATGGGAGATTAGTCCTCGACGTGTTTCGCCCTCTGTGATTTCAATTAGAGCGATACCACTGCGTCTTGATAAATCCTGCCAACATTTCGTCGACTAAATTTCATCCATGTATATTGGAGTGTTTTCTTCTATTGACGAAACCGACACTATACACATCAGGTTACATTGGTTTTCAATACCACGATTAACATCTCATTATCCATGAGTAAAAAAAAATATGCATCAGTATTAAAAGTATATATTCATGTATTCCATCAATGACAAATAATCAAAGAATATCTTCGGGAAGAAGGATCATATACGATTGTATTTTATTTTCCTTCCATCCTGTGCGTTTTACCTGCGGTCCGGAATAATCGAATGATCTTACATATGCAGGCAGCATCAAGATGTAAAAAAGTAATGGAAAAAAAAAAAAAATGGTTGCTATCCATCGCTCATGCGACCAAAGGTCCAGCCCTCACATTAGCCGCTTCAATAAAATATATACGTATGTAGAATGGAATAAGTGGTAGACTACAACTGCACAACACGAGTCTGTAACCGCGACAATGCGAATTTTGGGCGTGACAATTTTCGATTCATTCGAGGTGTATAAGGTTGGGGTGTTTTTCCCCCCCGCTTCAGCTGAACTCCACGTATATATATGTGGTTTCGCTGTGACGATGTAGCCGCTTGCATCTGTCCCCATCGAATGACATCTGTCACCCTGACATAGCCAACCAATCAAATATCAGGGATCCAAGGACCTTTTATAGGACTATTAGATCCTGCTTAGCCGAACGCGAACCAATTGTAGGGTGTTAAATAAATAAGGGTTGCGACAAAACGGGCAAGATACTTTATCGAGGGTCCAATGAGCCAGGAAACTGTTGATATTCGAGCAAAACTCCAACTCTCGATGTTCTCGGTTTATTCAGTTATTATGGTATATTTCTTTTTTATCGGGGCTATATATTGAAACGAAGGATTTCTCATGTTTACTAGATGAAACATAATATCTTACCAGTCATCTCTGCAAGAGATTGAGGCATTGTCACCGGTAATATTGGTCCCGTCGGCCAACCTAACAGTCCAGGCGGTGGTAATGTTGGTGGTGGTGGTGGCGGCGGTGGTGGCAATGAATTTCGTAAATTTCCATGTAGACCAGGTTGTAACATGGCAGTTGTATGTTCAAGGAGCTGTTGATAAGTTGATGGTACGTCGGAGGATGGTACAATTGTTGTTGAAGATCCTGTTGGCAAATTGTTTGAATTAAATATGATTTAGTTGTTTTTTTTTTTTTTTCTTCGCATGGTTTCGTGCTCACCGGCCCGTTTTTAATAGGATGCCTAGAAGTAAAAACGGATTCACGTATACGCATTTAGATATATATATACACTGACCATGAGTGTCATCTTGAGCCGACGGCTTTGCCTCGTTCAACTCCAATATGTCGTTAATATGGAATCCAGTACTGGTCCTAGATGCTACAGGCATTTTCATGCTCTCCAGCAGTCTGCAAAATAAACAACGAAATCATGGAGATTAATTAAAGTGGCTCTTAGGTCAGTTGGTGGCATATTTCTCAACAGAAAGAAAAAAAGAAGAAAGAAAAAGGAGAGAAGAAAAAGAAAAGGAATAAAAGGGTATTATGATAAGTATTTTCTCACAGTCGGGAAGGCAAACTAGCGCGACATGGCTTTTGGGGAAAACCCGATTAAAATTTGGTTGAGAGCTTGTGCCGTTCGTCTTTTCTAAACTAAAAGCCAAAAACCTGCGACGGAGTAATAACAACGCACGGTACGGTGCGGACCACCAACTGTGAAGTGTCATCCTTGCGTGAGAGTACAAGAATGAAGATTGGAGAATATATATATATATATACATAGGAAGTAAAGGGACCAAAATGGTGTGTATAACGTTTTTATGTGAAACCTGCAAATCCGCATCGCGACCAAACGGAAATCCGATAAAATGTTGGTAGTTTTCTGATGTTATACAAAAGAAGTTTTTAAGCCCAACAATATATTACCAGAACACGTAGGGGCTAAAGTTTTGAGACATAATATCTGATTATTGTTCTTTTTCATTCTAATACAATTATTATACAACGTACTTGATGTTTCTATACCCGGATATATTAAAAAAACTTGAACACAGACTTTTTGTTACAAATATATGTTAGATTAATTAATATTGGTAGTGTAGAAAATAAAAATAAAAATGTCTGGAAACCAGGCATCGAGATCACCAACTATCACGAGACATATAATTTAAAGCTATTGGTTATTTAATTTGACACGATGGCAATTATGAGTGGTAGGAGATTTTTACCTGGTGTTCAATGCAAGCTGACTGTACCAAACATGATTCAGTAGACTAGCTGGATAAGGCAGCAAAGACCAGGGAATAATTTTATTCTTGTCCCCCATTTTTATGATTGTTCCTCTCTTAATATTTATATTGTATCACCAAATCACTTCTCTCAAAACATAATTGTAATATTGAATATTGAATATTGAATTTTTCTCTATCAAATATTCTTGATAAATCAAACTAATATCACAAGTAGTTTCATACACACTCAATTTCACTGGGATAAATCCAATTTAATCTTTCTATTGTTGCCCGAATATCAATTCAAGTATGACGTATATATTCCTCACACTGTTGCACAAGTTAATTATTCACTCATCCGATGTCATAAAAAATTATGTACCGAAGTCGATTGTTATTTCAAACCAATTAGAAAAAAATAATGATATTTTTTTCTAAATAAGTGACTGAACACAGAACCGACGGCAAATCTTTTTTTCGCTATTTTCTTTCACGTCTCTGTCTCCTATCTTGCTTGCGTATTTTTTTGTCTTTATTTTTTTTTTTGCAACACCCGCGACGAGTTAAGGACTCGTCTTGTACTTTTTCGAGTGTCCTCGACGAGCACTTGACGGCTAGTGTGTCCCTACCTTCATCCCGCTCGCGTCACCTCGAGCACCCTCAAGAGTAGTTTTAGTAGGCGGGCACTGTTTTAGGGGCGGGTTTTTCCAACCCCACTCTGCAAGCCCATGGGCTATGTCATGAAGGCAAGTTGTGAGAAGAAGTCGGTTCTTGTTGCACACGCGACCGTATATGTCCAGGGTAAAGTTCCCTTGGCTGGTAATTTTACCGTATGTAGGGGTGGAGTTGGAGAAAGGGGCGTTGATGAAAACGACATAGGGTGGCAATTGCGACAACAAAACACGTAGGGGTAGTATACTATGCTTCCACCAATCCGGTGTTGCCATCGATCAAAGACCTTTTACCGGTTCTTCACGACACACTTTGATGTTGAGTGTTAATGCAAAAGAACATTAACACCACACGCACATGAAAATTTGTGCCACCTTATAATATTTTTTTCTCTTTCATCTTTCTTCATTTTTCCTGTGAGCTACTAAAACACGGAGGGTATTACTATTATCAAACGTCAATGCTTTTTACTATTAATTGAACAAAAATATATCAGATGTTTTATATTCGAAAAAAAAATCTGATCGAATGTAATTTTGTCCTTTTATCAGTTCTGTTAAGAATAAACTAAAATAAAAATGCACAGTATCATGTTTTGCCTGTATGAAGGAAGAATTTTTATTATGCTCGCAATGTTATTTTATGTCGGGGCTAAAAGTTGAATTCCTCCCTTTGTGATGAAACGCGGCATACATCAACACGAGTTCAATCGTTTCCCGCCTATTTTCAGCATCTCATCGAAGGTGAAAAAAAAAAGAAAAAAAAAAGTTTCTCTCCACGTTTCCGGTTTGTCCGGTATTCCCATTGTAAATACAATTGGCTTCCTATCTCTTTTTCTCTCTGCCATTGCCCCGTGGGCTAAAACTTCACCCCGCTTTTCCTATATCCTCCTTCAGTTAAAAGTCAAAAAGTGCGGAAGGGGGCGTATAAGGGTCTCCATTGTTGTTGACATCGTCGTTCTAGTGCTGCTCAAGTCGTATTCTCATCCCCAATCTTGACCTCTGGGTTTATATGTACATTGTACATGCATATATATATATATATGTGTGTATGTATATGTCCCATAGCTTCCCTTATATATTTATAAAAAGCCAAGAAAAATGGACATTTATGCTTCAAGCATCACTAGATCTTTCTTTCTTACTACTAATACTCGTGTTGAAACATTTCCAACAAATATGTATCAATAAAAATTTATTTCACCTATCGATTCCAGAAAATATAATCCAGATGCTTGCGACCTCATTTATTCTCTATATCGAATGGAATTTTTTTATAATTACAAGAACAAGGATAACGACTTTTTTGTGGATATATCATGTTGAAATAAACATTGACATATTTGAATAAACATCATTGATAAATAGATTAATAGAATTCCACATATATATAGAATAGTTTTATCAACAAAGTATATTATTCAAAACCACATTTCTACCTACATTATGGAAATAAAATTTTTGTACGTAGTAATCGGTACTTAAAACTCACCAGTTAAAATAAATTCTGGTCGATGCTTTCACCAAACATCCTGCTATAAGTACTAGAAACAAATGGGATATGATAGTGACAAGGAGAGGAGTTGACTGCACGCAAACTCACAATTGAGTATCCGTGCCAGTGCACTTGGGGTATCATAAGCGGAGAATGTATATATACAGAAAAGAAAATCAGTCGGGAACACGGAATCTAATCGGGTTAGAATCAGGTTTAAGATCTCAACACAGTTTCTAAAGTTTCTGATACTTCTCCATATTGGTTTTTTTTTTATCTGGGCGTCTCGACGCCCAGACGAATAAAGAATACAGCCAAATCGAAAGAAAAACGAGTGATATATAAGTGAGTCGAGAAGGTTTGAAAAGGGTGAAGGCTCCAAGGGTGGTACCAAGTGTATGTATACATATATACAGTTTTAGAGGAAACATGTTAGGGAGTGAAAGAGATGGATATAGATAAATAGATAGAGAGAAGCAATCGAGCAACATTTGTCCAGCTCCCACGACTGTTTGGCGATAGCTGTGCCAACTCGTTTTCAGCACGCAATCCAATTTGTCTACGTCTCATTGTTTTAAGACTCGCCATAGCGACATTTAAGTTGTATGTCCCTCTATATACGATCCTTTACGCTTAGTTATTTTTAAATAATAATTCATTTTTTAACTTTAATTGTTATTAGAGCAACTCTATAATCTAATTCGAAGTAATGTTTGTCGAATTCGCAATGTCCCACAAAGTGATTTTGATACAAAATTTTGCAAAATCGTTTTCATGAAGTCTAACTATAGCTATATACTGAGTAGATAAGATTATTGATCTACCGAGATGTTTGAGTATGACGGTGCACTTGAACAAGCATTTTTCAAAAAATATTTTTATGATCAAATATATAGGTATGTAGCAATATATATCACTTGGGTCCTTCAGGTGCAAGAGAATTTCTCAGTGTATAAGAAAAACGTGCTTACCATCAATGGACGTTTACCCATTTATGAGGAGTTATTCCGACGACTATTTGGCCATTAACATGACAATGAAGGTACCTGTCGGAATAGAATAGACCAAGCAGAACACCCCGAGATCAGAGCTTAGTAAAGTGGTGAGAGAGATGAACATATATAGAATGTTCAAAATAAGAAAGGCAAACGGAAAAAAAAAAAAGAAAAAAAAGAAAAAAAGAGGGACAATATGGCCATCATACCACCTGAATCCTCTATATACCCAACGCGCGCGATCGCTGCACAGGTCCAACCTTACATTTATTGCTGAAACGTGCCCATGCAAGAATCGTCCGAAAATTTCCACGAATATTGCAAACATAATGCTTCAAGTGGATTTCCTCCCTATTCGATTCACTTGCCTGATGTGCCTGTGGCAAGTAAATATCGGGTTTTATTGTACACTCTTACCTATTGTAGCATCTTCAACAAGTGTTTCGACTACTGCACTTTACTATTTCCTGTTCGGCAATTTTGTATGACAATCTTGATGAATCTCAGTATCAAGGCTATTCATTTTCTATAGATAATTTTTTTAACCATTCCATTGAATAATACTGAAGTGTTATACGTATATAAAGTTTTTCATCGCACGTGTTGTCTCTAATCGCTAATACTTTTTTTCTAGTTGTATTTATGTTCTATTTTTTTTTGCAGATATGATATCTGTTGGTAGCTTCAGATGGTAGATCATTTAATCGGGACAAAAAATTCTAAATATCACAATGATGGTCACACGACTGTTATGTGTGTGTATGGAAAGTCAGTGAGACTCGGAAAAATATCTAGAAATAATACTGCGAAAAAAAAAAAAAAAAAAAGGCCAAAGCAAAAGTCCGCGAGAAGACACGTCGAAAATGAGGAAGGAAGAAGATGCAGGACATATTATTGGTGAAGGAGAATGTCTGCTACAGTAGAACTGCTTCACTTTGGGGTTCATTCATGAAGTGAGGACAAAAGACCAAGCCGGGTGGGCTCCAATGGACATGGCCGTCAATGAACGTAGTAAGTTTCGTAGTATGACGTAGTAGAGGGCCCAATGGGACGTCTTCGAGGGCCTCTTTTTGCCTTTGGTGTGGCTCTCGCACACATACACTTTTTTCTTTCTTTTCATTGTATCATATTTTTTTTCTCCCTCACTTTTTTTCTCATCGTCATTCAGGGTCAAACGTGACCTAAACTCTCTCATGCAAGTTTAACGCTGAACGTCAATGCTTTTAAGAAGCGTTTAAAAAGATTCAAATATAAGCCAAATCTCCCTGAATAACTGAAAACGAAGTTCTTTATTCAATTGACAAAACATTTCTTGATCTTTACATGCAAGTCGGAAGTTGTATTTTGATATACAGAAATAGTTTTCGTTATAACAAATTTATTTGATCATTTTCATCTCTCTTAGAGATCTAGTAGATTTATTTTAGATTCTCATGAATTATTTGTCTTTGAAGTGAATGGGATTTTGTTAATAGGTGCACCTATACTATATCAAAAACGATTGAACGAAATTTAAACGTGGAAACTTGACAGGTGCGAAAAGGATGTTTGAGTCTCGTCCAGTAGTGTAACAAGGCGTACCATTCTCGCATCGTATACAATGTTACTGTACTAAATTCTATCTATCGCGTTTCACCCTTCACATTGTCCTGACACGCATATGTAACCAACATTTCCGGTAATACTAATATTATATACGTATATTTCAATGCTGCTATTTTGACGTCATTTTCGATTTTTTTTGTTTCATAAGGAATGAGGTAACTCACCGATAATCCTCTTCACTGGATATATAATCGGGTGGAATAAGATGCCAAGTGGTATCATAACAGTCATCATATCCTGCAGCCATTCTCTGATGGGGCTTTATTGTCGTTGACGATTGATGTTGATGATTATCACCAAGATATTGGTAATTGAATCCCTCAATCATTTAATGATTTTTTTATTTGCTTCAATAATAAATTTACAAACTAAACGTTCATTTACCTCTTCTACATTTGTATTATAAAAATTTTAGTTATACATATATATGTTCGCGCATCGATACTAATCGCGGGAATACTAAAACGCCCTGATTATATACATTGGGTTATATATTCTATCGAAAATGTATAGCTTCTAGATAGGAGCTCCGCGGCAACGTTATCTCACTTCGATAACACCCCATAGATTAGTTTCGACTACTGATCGTTGATTTCTAAGTTAAAATTATATATTGTGAGCAGCGTGATATTGCGCTCGGGATAATAATCAATTGTCTTATAATGATGAAAATATTTTCATTTTTAGCTTAGCCATTGAAATGTCTGCGGAGAATTTTCAAATAATTCGTTCTCGCAGTTTAATTTCAAATGGCATTATTGAAAGCCGATGTTGTACTGTCAATGAAATGAATTTCTTTTTCAACATCACAATGAAGAATTTTTTTGTAAATGAATAATCATAGATTAAATTGAATTACTTTCTAATGCTCGAATTGTCATTGACAATCGAAAGTGACCCTCGAAGTGAAGTGTCAGAGGCTTATGATTTGAAGAGTCATATAAGCGCTTCACTACTGCGAACTATATTTACGTTTCCCTATATTTCCTGATTGATAAAATCTCGCCTTGGAATTAAAGATAGCAGTGTACGATGTGTCTCAATTTTTTATCCTCAAAATATACTACTGCGAAGCAAAAAAATATTATGCAAATGAATTGTCATATGACGAAGAAATTTTTCATGAAAATACGCGATGATGGAGTAAATGTCCGGCTAAGATTGATGAGATATGAGAAAAAAAATATCAATACCCAGCAAAATCATGATGGCCCAGATTTTTTTTATTATTACTTGTTCCATTTAACAATATAAAATATTTTATGTCATATACATGTATACATATATTATACACTGAATGATAATACACATAGTGCTATTCAAATCGATACAATCATGTGCCGCGACGACGAACCTATATCGATCCTTATGCAACGAGATTATTTTGATATATGTGTGTGTCCACTGATGTGTCCAGTGTGTTACACAGTAACATGAACATGTGGCACTAATCTGGAATCTATTTGACATTATCATCACATTGATAACATCTTTTTTACTTTCGACTGTTTAATCACACATTGATATACACAATGACATCAATACATGGCACAGTTCGTGAAAAGGAAGAACGAAAATTTAACAGTTTGGCCGCATTATATTCTTGCTATAAATCCAAAATTAAATTCAAACTTGAATACTCGTGATGTTTGAATTTTGGATGATAATGTAGAAAACTGCCATGCCTGACTTGATCAACATCATCAACAATTGGTTGGTAAAATAAATTTCTGTTTCTCATTCGAATTACTGGTAGTAGGTTGAAATGAATTATTGACCATATCGAAGTGAATATTTTTCCCGCTATCGCTTTTTTTTCTCGCCACGTATATAATACACAACGATGATGATTCAAGGCAGAAGATATGCCAACCAGCAGCGACATAATATCAGAATATCAGATGTATTCGATTGTCAGACGACGTAGCACGCACTAAAATATTTAGTGGACTTGTATAACTTGTACTTTTTTTTTTTTATCAATATAATATCGTGTACAATTGTAAATGGCACCAATGGACGGCGCTGACTCGAGTTTATGTGACGGTATTGACAAATTGTCGTTTAATACGGACGTTAACACAACGTTAAAGCCAGATAATCGTAATGTACCTGAATGTTTTGAACCTCATTTATCAGGTTTTGACACTCGTGAACTCTACAAAATTGCATTAAATTTCTATAAAGGTAATTTCAATTGTATTTTATTATTGAAATATTAAGCATTGATTATTATATTGTTTTAGTCCAATGATATATTGGTGATAAATAGATGATTAAGGGGTTATCCTAAAGCAAGCCCTTTTTTACGGCGGTTTTGGGGATGTTTTCCACGAAATTGAATATTTACATATCATTGATACTTTGATATACAACCAACGTGCAATATCTCTTCTAATAAGCACATATATTATCCAAATAGCAAATAATTATTCGCATATATTTGTATTTAAAATGTTTCAACTTTATTTTTTACAGAAAAAGAAGGAAAAGCAGTACATTTATCGTATGAAGACAAATTAAAATTAGTTGCATTCACACAACAAGCAACTCATGGAAAATGTACACCAGAAAATTCGCCACAATTGGGTGTATTAGATGTTATTGGCAAAGACAGAAGATTAGCATGGCAAAATCTTGGGGATATAACAAAAGAACAGTCTATGGAAGGTTTTATAGTACTTTTAGATAAATTATGTCCGCTATTTAAAACTGTAGTTGAGGCACAGAAACGTAATATTGAGGAGCAGAAGCGCCAGAAAAAAAAACGCGAGGAGGAAAAAATTGAAGAGGAAAAACGTTTAAAGAAATTGGAGGAAGAACAGAAACGTGAAGAAGAGGAGAGGCAGAGGCGAGAATATCATAGGAGACAAATACAAGAAGCATTGAATCAACAAACTTATTATCAATTCAAAGCGTATGCTGAACAACAGTATCCGGGCAATCCTGAGGAACAGGGTGTTCTAATTAGACAGTTGCAGGAACAACATTATCACAGGTATATGCAGCAATTGCATCAAAATCGCATGATGATTGAGGGAAATACGGGCAAAGAGAAAAAAGAAATGGAGGATACATTATCAGGTGATGAGAAAGTGGCAGGGGAAAAGACGACAGAGGCAGATGATACTGCTGTTGAAGCTCTTGAAAAAATAAATGACAATGGTAATGATAATAATGAAAACGATGAAGATTCAGATGACATACCTGACTATCCACCAATCGATGCCCCAAAAATGTGGACACGACCTGGTGTTGGAGAATTCAAAGATACAATTAAACGTGAAGCGGGTGATGCCGTCATCAAAATTAGTCATGGTGAAACAGTAACAGTACGTGTACCAACACACGAAGATGGTTCATGTGTATTTTGGGAATTTGCTACTGATGGTTATGATATTGGTTTTGGCGTATATTTTGAATGGTCTAAACCAGATACGAATCAAGTATCAGTTCACATAAGTGAATCCGAGGACGAAGATGACGATGAAGATTATGAATCACGTGAAGATTTAGAGTGTGGTGCAATGGATGGTGAAATTAGGAATGATACAAAGCCAAGCACGGTACCAATCAGTGTCATTGTACCTGTAAGTTCAATTTATTATTATATATTATACAATATTTTTCAATACATTTTCAAATATTCATATTGCTTTGAATTAAATAATTAATCAGTTTCCTCTCTGTGGGATTGATGTTTTAAGGTATTCCGACGAGATTCGCAGGAAGAAGTTTATGCTGGTAGTCATAATTACCCTGGTCAAGGGGTTTATCTTCTCAAATTTGATAATTCCTATTCACTATGGCGGAGTAAAACTCTTTATTACCGAGTTTACTATACGCGACCAGGTCATAAAGATAATTCATCATAACCACAGAGGAAATGATAAAAAATGACTGATTATAAACCGTCTGTGGATGAGAGCTGATTGTTTTCAAATTCAACAGGCACATACAGATATATTTCAAACACAATTGTTCACAATATTAATATTGTCCTAGTCGAGAATTGTTCAGTGGTGATGAGGGGCGAAGTGAGTTCTGAATGAAACAAAAAAATATTGATATATATTGTACTGCGAGAGAAAGAGGTTATATTTATTATCTTTGTGTATCGAGATGTATAAGAATGAATTCATTTAGGCGTTATCGATACTTGCGAATTTCGATATTCGGAAATTCATGTTTAAAAATATATGTATACGTATACCATACATATACCTATGAAATAAAAGAAAAACGAATTCATATATTGTTTCAGTCTGGGTATACTGACATAGATAAACGATAGAATTTATTAACTTTCAATTGGTGTTGCAATACGAAATATTCTAGAGAAGAAGGAAGAACAAAGAAATGGGTACGAAAATATATAATGCACAATATTTTTCACACGCATAAAGTCGAGTCTAAAATCAAGAATATATGACAATTTTTTCGCCATGTTTTTTCATTCATTTTATTATTGTGTTTTACAAATTAGTTTGTGTTCCATTTGTATCATCGCTGCTACTTTTTTTTAGCCATAAGATAAATTACATTAAATATATTATGATCATTATTGTCATAATTAAGTGTCAAACAAAAAAAAAGGTCCTATGTTTAATGTGTCAAATTTCCGGATACCGAAAGAAGAAAAAAATCCGAGGAAAATCTGTGCCTCTTCACGATACTATGCCATTCGCTGTACTATTATGTTCAATTAAAAACCGATTATATCATTTCCGGGATTTGAATGATTGTGAAATCACTAATTTCATCATGTAACCCACTCAACCATGTCATTTATTTAATATATAATAATAAAATGCAGTGTACGTTCAATAATCACAAGAATTGTAAATGATAACCAATGAGTGTAATTATGGCTATTTTCCGTATTCCATGACATCCTCATCATTCAATAATGATAATCAATGCAGCATCAAAATTTCCAGGTTAAAATTCGTATTATTTTTCAGTTTTCAAAATTTAATTTTACTTTCCCTCGCTTTTCGTTCTTCCATATTTGTTTAATTACAAGAGCACTTTTTTCAAGACGGCACGAGTTCATGCGAAGAATATTACATTAAATATTATCTCGTATAGATAAATATGCAAGTACACATTTTTATCTGCTCTTACTTTATCATTTATCATATTTCTTAGTACACAGAAATTTTATTTCTAAAGTTTTTGGCTCACGCATTTTTCAATTAATTCAATACATTTGGATTGTCTGTCTATGTATATAATTGAAAAAAGTTCCATATATAATAATAATAATAATATCGATCAACTTCAAGAATTTTCCATGTTTATCAATAATTAATCGCTACTAATTTTTCGATTACACCGTTTTCCGGCACTCTCTATTCCCCAAACTAATTTAATTCATTTTTTCTTTCACTCCTCATTAATACTGACAATGTGTTGCTTCGTTGTATTTTTTTTGTATTTCTTTCTCATTCTCCTTTACGAAAAACCAAAAATACAATCTAACAACAGTGGATATATCTATCATTGTATAGCTTTCATTTATTTTGTGGCAGTTTGGAAAGACATCATTGTTTCAAGCGCAAAAAAATTAATTTTCAGTTTTACTTACAATCAAAAAAATTGTAATTAATATACACATATACATTTATGTGTAAATATTATTATTACACGTGCGAGTTTGTCCATATATGATAATTGCACAGCGACACTTCGAATCGTAATGACAAAATTAATTCTAGTAAATAATTCAGCATCAATTTATCACATATTGAACAGCTTCTATTTAGATTATTAATATTATTTGCAAAGGATTCGTTATTTCCACATACAATATATATATATATATATATTTGTATATCCTATGTATAGATGTATATATGAGCTTAAATTGACAATAGGAATACTTTTGTTTCGCGCATTACATTATCATTTTATTCCAAACAACTTGTATAATGTCTCTTATGTTGTATTATATTTTATAATATTTTTTCAAAATACACCTCACGTTCAAGCATTCAAAAGTACAACAAATATATTTATGCATTCATTTTTTCAGTTTACTTGGAGCACGCGTACATGCTATAATGTACAACGCTAACTTTCATATTATCGCTCATCACTATAATTATTACCATTAATAACATTAAAAGATTCTTTATTTGAGCTAGTGCATGAGACATAAATATAATTCACCTACGGTGAGTTAGCTTGGTGAATAAAAAAACGATAAAAAATGGAAGAAATGAACCGCAGTCAACGTCCAATGCTTATATTGTTTTTTTTTTTTTTTTTTTCATTTTGTAGGTAGTTGTTATAAAATTGATTAACTAGATTCCGAATTTGCTGTTAATAAATTATCCATAATATTCTGCTACATAGAGGCACCGCACGTCATATTTTTCTTTTCTCCAATGCTTATACATATTATATAATATCTGATTAGAAGGCATTTAACTTTTATCGCGAATGGTGTGAGTTGTCGAACGCTGAGAGCAATTGAAGACAAATATATATGCATCAAGATTGTTCAGGAGTATACATACTGTCAAACCTCGCAATCAGTATTTACACTTCTTTATTCTTTATCCTTTGATTAAGTAATATCGTGCCCGTGTTATAATGAAGTTTCCATATTTAAATTAATTCGTCGGCCATGACCAGATTCACTGCGTTCGTCTGTAAAACTTCTCCGAAACATTTTGTCGGGCTTGTTTAGCGATTTTGGTCGTCGTTCAGTTAGTGAACGAGTCAAGACACGCGGTGTCGTGTAATTTGTTGAACTACTCGACGCATCTGATGAACCCATAAATCGAAGATGTTCCGGTTCAACGCTCAACGTTCTGTGATGTCTTGAACGTTTATTACATTTATTTGTGATACTGTTCGACGTTGATTCGCAATCAGCGAGAACTGTTAATGATCTGCCAAGTCCTGTGAAAACAGAATGCTCTAATTGGCAATTTTCATTTCGATGATTGCGTTGCTGTCGACTAATAGCAAATGGATCATTCGGTCGACATACTTCATGTATTGGACTGGCAAAAATGAGTGTCCTGAAAAATACCATCAATAAATTAATTCAATAGAGCTCATTCATGTGATACAAACTGTTTATTCTAAAAAAATTTGTGTTTTTCGGTTAGTTTTGTTTTTTTCATTTTCAATAAATACCTATGTGGATTTTCTCGTCTGGTTCCAACAATAGGAAGCAACTGATTTTTTTTGGAAGGTATTTGCTTTAGGAAGACCAACGACTCAATTGAATCACCATCATCCTTATCCTCACTTTTGACAAAATTTTTCAACTCTTCCGTTGTTACTAATGTGTAACGTCTTTTATTCGGTTTAAGGATAGATTTGAGACATGAATACGTTTTGGACATTGGCATTTTTTTCTCCACAGAAACAATAACATCTGCTGTTGTCAAATCGCTCGAGTGGGCAGCAGCCGCAGCCGAACAATTGAATATTCTCTGGTTGTCACCATTCAATTCCAATTGCATTTTGCGTTTTGGAATAGCTCCACGAGTCGGTTCAACCCCACGTTGTTCCATTGGAATAATAACCGTTGGTGAAGGCGTAGAACTAGTATTGGCCGTAATAGTTTCATCATTCTCCAATATATTTTCTAAACTTTGTCCATTCAGTTTGAGAAATTGTAAGCTATTACTGCACATCAAATCACCAGAGTTTGTTTTCAAATTGGGTTCCGATACATCTCTGGTCATGATAGATCTTTCAAAATTTCCTCCACCATTTACATTTTCAATCCCACAAACGCCACATGAATGACTATCAATATCAAATTGTACTTCTACCAAATCATTAAAGCTATTACTCTCATTCATTTCATTACTACTTATGAATTTATGACACGGACAATAGCATTGTGTTGTTTGTAATGGTTCAACAATAGCAAATAAACTATCATTTGTTCTACTCCGACCGACTGAACATGCAATTTCATTAATTGGATTTGTATTCGCATTATTGGTCGAAGTTGAATTGGCGCATTCATACAATAAAGCTTCGGAATAACTTGGCACAAGCATTTCATTGTCACATTGACGGTTGGACGTTGTAATATTTGTTCCTGTTGCAATTAGTGGTGCTGTGGGCTCCATCAAGAGTGCTTCACTATAACTTGGCGCTAACATATACGAACCCGGCGCGCTCAATTGACTTGACGATGCATGAATATGTTCACCACTCGATGGTGTATCATAATTAACGCCAAATAGTTTCGTTACTTGATAATCCGCGTACTGTGTATTGCATTCAATTATTATTCGCAATGGCCAACTAAGTAAAAGTGCACTTAAACACCAATAAACATATGAATTGGTGAACCAAGGGCGACCAAATACCGAAACGAGTGTTGTACTGGTTGTAAAGTTGTATCCAAGATCAAGACCTTCTCTCATTTCCATATAATCGTCTCTCAATTCCTGTGGAAATATTTTTTAATGAAGAAAATTACAAACAAAAAAAAAACATGTTTGGACGGTGGCTATCAGCAAAAATTTAATAGCTACACATATAGCGGACGAGAACTCATTGTTGTACATTTTTAATTTTTATTACGTACCTGTTCCGCGAAGAATCTCGATCGTGCTTCCTCAAATTCCGTAGCTGATCTCATATTTGAGAAGGCGAAACCCTTACTGAGGCTTATTTTAGTAATCGGAATGTTTGGATCCATTGCGAGCTCTTTACTTATATCCCTCACTCCACAATAATCATAAAAATAAAAAGATGTCTCGGCGTGTGTGTTGACCCTTTCATAGTATACCTAGGACAGAATCGAAAGAAGAGGCGAAGATGATAAATGAGACAAGGCGAAAAAATTCATCCAATATAATATGTTAACTAGCCGTAAAGTTTATGGTATTTATTTTCATTTTTTTCTTGTTTTCAGTGCTACTGATTATATGTGAAATAATTACTTGTGTAGTAGTGTAATGGTCACCATTTCTGTAACGTATTATTTGACGTTTTCTTCGTACATAGTGATAAGACACTGCTTTCCACCAAATAGTCGGTTGCGCCAATCTTAATTGCGACAATTTTGATGAAACAGTGTCTTGCGGTTCACTATGATGTAAGTCAATTCTAATTGGTGAATGATAACATTCAACTAAATATACCAAGTACAGCATTCCCATAAATGCAACCTAAAATACACATACATAATTCAGCTATCATTTACACTATCCCAAAATTATATTCCAATTTCTATATTTTTTTAAATTCCAAAACTTACTGGGATGTAGATGTAGCCGTCGTCGCAAGGTGACACGTGCCTTGTACTTTTGAGCGGGTATTTCGAAAAATTGATGACAATCTTGATTGATTGGGGAAATAAAGTAATGGAAGAGTATTGAAGTAATGAAACAGCTTTTCAATTGATTAATAATTTTTTTTTCTAATTGGGATAAAAGTGTTTGCGAACAAACTTATTCATCGATTATTGCGTACCTTGGTAATATTAGCGCACCTGCACCACGTGACAGCAGCGAGACACCCATAAATCAACATTGACAACACTAAACATTTGCAATTTGCCTCTTTTTGTAGTGCGCCACACAAAGTTTGAGGTATAGGTCGTTGCTAAATTGAAATAAAATAAAATGACAAACTTAATGAAAATCTATCTATAAAACAGTCAGTCAACTTCTTTTTCAAATAAAAAAAAAACTATCAAAATTTTATATACTCACTTCTTCATTGTCCCGATTCATTTTGAATAACGTTTGAGTGTATTCCTATCGAATACTTTTATTTCAATTTTAATATCATCACAGTCGATTTAGTTAAACAAATCTAACCACGCTATATATATATATACATATAGCACGATGGGTAATTTCATTGTAGATATTAGTGTTACACCAAGAATCTCATACCGTACAAAGGAGGAGATGAAAAGCGTAATACAATAATAAGCCACCAGTGCATACCAGTAATAAAAAATACACTGAAGACAAGATTGAACAATACAAAAAATTGCGCGACCAATTTTTTTCCTAGCTATCATATGCTATTTTTCGTTTTATCTCTATTGCGAAATCATCAAATCATTGAAATCAACTTCATTACTCTAATCAAATACACACGCGTCTATTATATCTATTTTTATAATTTTTATAGCACATATTCTTCACTCACTGGCTCGGAAGACAATAACTTTCTCTTTGTCATCGATGAAATATATATTAACTTTTTTCCAACAATTTTAACACTATATTCTTTATATTTATCGCTGAAAAAGATGTGTGAATATTGGGATGAAACCACGATGTGTTATTGAAAAACGAAAGGAGGGTGGATCCGCCGTCATCCACCCTCAGTCAGCGTTTAGAGGGTAACTGCCAACTGGCGTGCGTCGTCTGTACGGCGCCCGACATATTACTACCCGTTTCACATTATTTTATCCTCATGACAGAGATCGCAAACAACCCCTGCGGAAAAAAGGAAAAAAAAAAAAGCAATTCTAACCCCTGTCAGAATAGCAAACAAACAACGTGTTCACGTACACATGAATTCAATAATCGACGTGAAAACATCCGCTACGTGCTGGTATTTCAATTTTACATGTATAAGTGAATGTCTGTGTTATAATAAATATATATATATATATATATATATTGAAGGGATGAAATTGTTGAGCGTACAAGCGCGGTAAATGTGTCTCCATCAAAGCGCACACACGACCCTTGTATCCATTTAAAATCAATGGACGTTAAAATATAACTAAACGATAACCTGGCTGCCTCTAGTAAATATATATGCATGTATATGTGTATAGGGCGCTGTAAAAAACACCATTGACTTGTTTAATATACGATATTGCTTTTTTATTCCGCGTTGGTAAATATTGCGGCGACAGAGGTGGCATTCAATGCACACTCAGGCAGTGCGTAATTAATTTTCTTCTCCAATATTATGATATGAATATTGTAAATAAATGAATAAAAAAGCCTGTACCTAATTATTTTCATATTATATAATATATTAATCACGGCCATTTAATGTGTGGAGAGAAAATTATTTTCTTTATCGAAATGTTATTTTTTTCGTGCGATATAACTCAAGGATCTTTTTTTAAGGTCACGAGCGTGTTTGGCTCATTGAAGAGACAATGAAGAAGATATCCTTTGGCGCCAGTATGACGCCCTGGCCTTTCTCTATCGATTGCAATATGAGAAGGAAAGATGCGACCCATATGTATATATAATAAGTATATATCATATATACTTTTCTCATCTTCACTTCGGTTACAATTTTGTGTATGACTATGTAAACATATATAAATGTATACACAAAACTTTCCCCTCGCGTCAATGTGTATGATTTATATTCCGTGTGAAGTCACGCTCCTATTCAATCTGAAACTGCAACGACTATCCATCTCAACCGAAAGGATAGGAAAATTCGTTTTTATTGGCTCATATGTGGTATTTTCTTATCCGGCTTTTTCACAGCGATAGTGTTCTTTGTCTGATCATTCGTAACTACTTGACCCATCTCCATCACCATATCGGTGGGATGTATTGTAATACATCTATGATAACAGTATGACATAGGATGATGGCAGGTATGATGGTAAAACTGCGACAGCAAGAGTACAATTTCACGTGCCTGGAAAGCAGCCAAATCCGCATAAAAATCTATATAGTAATTCTCTACTCAATATGTATATGTTGTTCCTGTTAAAAAATACAAATATATTGTATCGATTCACTTTCATGAAACTTTGTCTAATTTTTTATAACTAACTTTTCTGTCATCCATTAAAAGGTATAATTAGATCGAAATATAGATAATTGATGTATCCGAAGGCCTACCTCATTAACTATAGTATTTTTGTTTATACAGGATACTTAATGGTATTACCTTAGATAGAATTTTCTGGGAACTGCAAATATTAATTACAAAAGAGATGCGTATTATTTATAAATAAATAGAAAGTTCGGCGGGTTTATTATTTATTATTGTTATAATTCGATAATGAAAATGGCAATATTTACTGTCGATAAAGAAGATTTCAATAATATATATATATATATATATTTAAAATTTTTATTCGTCAAAATTTATCAGAGATGGCGGCAGTTTGCGGGCTATTATTGTATATCCTCCAGAGTTAGGTTAGTTTATGTTGGCTCTACAAAGCTGGTAGTTGAGACTATCGGACCTGGTGGCATTTAATGCCACGATAGCATTTTTAATCATATTATTATTGTAATAAAGGCGTACAGAGTAACAACGCGTGTATGTTGCGGATTGGTTATGAAGAAATATCTATCCACCAACTATATTACATGCGAGAATGTGTGGATGACAAATTTACCCGGCAATTTTTATACTTGAGTTAGTGTATAGTCACACGTCGACGTCCTCGTAGACTCATGGTAAATTTCAATGCATATACTCATATATATGTATGTATGTATTAATACAACAACGAAATAATGGCAGTGTAATGAGATTCAATGACGTGACATTATATTACATGGACAATAGTTTAATAAAATCAAAATCAATTATGTATATCTCCATATCGTTCTTATACAATTTTTCCTTTTCGCTTTCTATCGAGTGACGCGTTTTTATAATATATTATCAATTTCACAGATAAGTTATTCGAAAATGCAATGTTAACAAAACAATAACATAATTCATTATGGCTTTGTGGAATGGGAGGCCCGGTTGGCTGGGTAAATTGGGTCTGTTATTATTAATAGCTTGGCTCATTGTATTAATTGTATCCGTATTTCATGTAATGAAAAATAATTCATCCTCATTGGACAATAGTTTGCCAAATGAAAGAGATAATGCACGTAAATTGTCAGATATTATGAAGCAGTTTGAAATATTGAGGAAACAGAATGATGCACTCACCAATATTTTAACTCGTGATAGTTCAAAGATTTTGAGTAACGGTGATCGAGAAAATATTGTGATTGACGCTATGAAAAGTCAACCATCATTGGAATATGAGGAATTGCGAAGGAAAGTGAAGAATAATATACAGGAAATGTGGTATTATTTCAATGCTGAATTAAATAAAGTGAAAAAATATGCTGATGATTTCCCCTTGGATAAACGAGAGAAGGACATTGATGATGCTATCAAAAACACGTGGGAACATAAAAAATCATTGATGAATGATTTGGATAAATTGACGGCAGCGGATGGACACGAAGATTGGCGAGAGAGGGAATCAAATGAGTTGTCTGATTTAGTACAACGACGCTTCTATCATCTACAGAATCCAAGTGACTGTAATAAAGCACAGAAATTGACTTGTAGTTTGAATAAAGGCTGTGGATTCGGTTGCCAAGTAAGAGTTAAATTATATGCATTTGTGCTCAAATATCTCTTATTAATTCTGTATCGAAATATATTAATGATAAAAATGTTCACTTCCCAGATCCATCATTTAACTTATTGTTTTCTCGTTGCTTACGGCACTGAACGAACATTAATATTGAAATCAAAAGGTTGGCGTTATCATAAAAACGGCTGGGAATCAGTTTTTAAACCGTTGAGTGACACATGTCAATCAGCTGGCGGTTCATCGCACAGCAATTGGCCTGGTGATACAACAAAGCAAGTCGTTTCACTGCCATTTGTTGATAATGTTTATCCAAAACCAATTTATCAACCGCCGAGTGTACCAGCAGATCTAGCACCAAGAATTCAAAAGCTTCATGGCCATCCAATCGTTTGGTGGGTTGGTCAAGTATTAAAATTTTTAATGCGACCACAGGAGAATATAAAAAATGTTATTGATTATTCGCGTGAAAAGCTTGGATTCGAAAAGCCTATCGTTGGAATTCACGTTAGACGAACTGATAAAGTTGGTACTGAAGCAGCATTTCACGATATTGATGAGTATATGGTGAAAGTTGATCAGTATTTCAATCAATTGGAAGTTGAACCCGCGGTTAAACGTGTATTTATTGCTAGTGATGATCCAAAAGTAATATTAGCAGCCAGAAAACGTTACACAAGATACGAAATAATTGGCGATCCGTCAGTGGCGGAAACTGCATCAGTTTCAAAACGTTATTCTGATTCTTCATTGCATGGAATTATTGTTGATATAAATCTATTATCAATGTCTGATCATTTGGTCTGCACATTTAGTTCACAAGTTTGTCGTGTAGCTTATGAGCTCATGCAAACATATCATATTGATGCATACGATAAATTTACATCGCTTGATGACAGTTATTATTATGGCGGACAAAATCCCAATCCGGCTGTGGCTATTCTTGATCACGTACCACGACGTGTCACTGAAATTGAATTGAGAATTGGTGATAAAATTGAAGTACTTGGCAATCATTGGGACGGGTTTTCAAAAGGACGTAATATGAGAAGTAGTGTTACAGGATTATTCCCCAGTTTCAAAGTTAAAAATCCTGTGGCTGTTGCTGATTTTCCAAAATATTCACAAGTTCCACTTGTAAGCAGTGGACGATGAAGAACAGTAGCCAATTATTATCATGTACATCAATGTCATATTGATATTTATAGAATTTTATGTTTTTTCAATCAAAATATTTCAATTTTTATATCTGCACAAGATGATACATCATCAGAATTGAAGAAAAAAAAAAGATGTAATAGAATATTTTTCGAAAGGGAGAATAATACTACGGCGAAGCATTTTGTAAATGGATGATTGCAATTTTTAATACTACGAGCTTGCCATGAAATAATATAATATATAAAATGGGACTAATTTGTCATCATACAAAATAAAATTTTGATTAACGTTTAATCATAAATAATTTAAATCTAAAGACGCAACGATATTGTAGACGGTACCTCAATATACAGTGGGCTTGAAACCCACTGTATATACACCTACGTATATTCAGAGATTTTTTTTTCTCTGTAATTGTAATAAAAAATCAAATTTCGGATGATTCCAGTCCTTTTCTAATCATTACGTAAAGAAAAGGCAAAAAAAAGTATGTATGAGCGAGAATGTGCAATTATTTGCCTCTATAAGATTAATGATATAAATATAGATGAAAAAATATATTGTAATATATTTTATACTGTGAAGAAAATCTTTATGAGAGTAAAGCAAAAAAAAAGCTGACGTTATCATATTTGTTCAGGTTATTGAGGTTTTTTCAATTAATGATTGACAATTTAATAAAAGATTCAATTTTGAAATTGTATTAATATTCTCTATTTCTTCTTCATGATCGACCAAAAGTATATATGCTGGGGACGTAATTGGTGGCCTATAGATATAAATTAAGAAATTGATCGAACGCGCATTCCATGCTAAAATATATTACATTTCTCTTGTCCTAGTCCATGGAATGATTTCATTATTGCTAAACTTGCGACTAGTTATGAGCATGAAGTTATGATGACAAACGAGATGGCGATTATGTAGAATCAGTGTCGTCACGTCAGGATATTTCGAACTACAGAGAAGATTCTTTCAACAAAAGATGCACAAAGTTAGTCAGTAACTGTCATTGACGACGTTATTATGGGACGGACAGGTGAGTCAAGTTCATATTTTCATTTTAGGTTATGATAATAAATTTGATAATTGATACACTTTCGTGTGTACAATTTTTTCTCTCGTATGTTAAAGAAAATCCACCACTTATTATGGAATATTAAGAGTTCCACAAGATGCATGGAAAAAAGATATTCGTTAAGATTTCATAAAGCTCTCTAAAGAAGTGAGTGTAATATAGGAAAAACCGCAATGTCAAGCTGAAAAAAAAAAGATAGCAAGGAAATGCATATAGTACATATGAAACGGTTCTTTTAGGAATTTGTGTAATATTGCTGAACAAAAATTGAAATGTAAGTAAATAAGTAGTCATGATGGAGGTCTTTTCTTGATGAAAAAAAAATATACCCAATTTCTTTCACAATCTTACAAATGAAAAGTTATTTATCAGACATTTTATTCATTCAATATGTTTACAAAAATGAAAACAGTGAAATTCTTGGATTCCATTGAAAGAAAAATAATGTGGAACAAACAATGCAACAATGCAAAGGATGGCAATCATCATAGCCATCCTTTCGCTAAGAGAATGTGAATTAAATTTATGAATCGATTGAGACAATTATTTCTCACCATTTCTTTCATAATCTCATAGTGAACGATAGTTCAGCAATAATTTTTTTCGTTTATTCGATATGTTTACAGCGGTAAATACAACCATTTCTTAGTAAGCATGATAGAAAAATAATGTAGAACAATCGGCACAATGTACAGAAGAAGAAAATAATAAAATCAAACGAAAAAAAAATTACATTTTGATCACAGGTGTCTCACGTACGTGGTGATTGCGGTATGTGGATAAGTCGGTGAAAATACTGGTTTATCATTTTCATCCACGTAATCAGCATACTTAAGCTCGAATATTAAATCAAAACCCAAACGCTTGCACAATTTTGCGGTAAAATGAGACGAACAATCCGCACGTATATAATCATATTTCAATTCCTTTGCGATCTCACTGTAATTCAATATTGAAAGTAATAATAATAATAATAATGACATGATTTCGCAATATAAAATAAGGCATAACAGTCAGAGGGGGAGAAAAAAATTCTGGGATTCGATAAGACGAATTTTTCTAATGATATAATAAAAGAACTCACATAGTTTTCTCAACGAGAGCTGCAGCTATTCCTCTACCACGCCAATTGTTATCCACTGAGATAATTCTGATGTCGATACCTTTTTTATTTGGATATCTATTGATCAAGTCTGCTTTCTTGTCAACATAGTGGAGTAGCGTAAGGGTTTTTTTGAACTTTGGACTCTCACAATTTTTAATGTAATCCGGTTCATCTTCCTCCTCTGGTGCTTGAGTTTTGCCTACAATACATGTCACCCACTTTTCAACACTTAGGTAAAATTCTAGCATAACTCCGCTGAGAAGCGGAGGCTTCTATTATTTATTTGTTCTTTATTTTTACCCTGTACAATATAATAATATATAGCCGTTAAGAATGAATAGTGTGTATCCATTTCCATTGGGAACTGGGGGGGGGGGGGGGGGGGGGGGGGGGTCATGCGACATACACATATATGTTATATGCTATCATTATTCTCGTATCATTGAGAATTGGCTGTATATGTATGAATGTATGTGCGTCTATCTGTCCACATATAAATTAAGTGTATGCATTCCGCCTTATTATCTTGCAATCAGAGTGAATGGATCGGCAACGAAGCAGTACTCACTGTATATATGCACTCTTTATAATGCGACATTAGTACATGCAAAGAGTATAGAAAAAAAAAATGATAGAAAACGAGATAAAAATAAGAGAACAAAAGCGATGACAAAAGTGCAATAACTAACGTTTCCATGAGACAATGTAACATATAATCATGCTATTGTTTATCTACTTCAAATTTATCTTTGCTTCATATTCTTTTGTTACCATCACATACAAATTTATAAGTTATGTATATAACGAATAAAATATTAGATATATACATTGTATGTGATTGGTTATTGAAACACTCAATCGTATTGCGTTGTGATTTGTTGAAGAAAACAATAATTATCAGTTGTTCATTGGAATAAAAATTATTTGTATCGAAATGACATGAGAACGCGCGTTAGTGTGGCAATTGACAATAATGAGGACGATCCATTATTGGCTTTTCTGGAGGTTGCAATATACAATTCGAGTTCAATAAATTCTCCAACAGAACGTATATAGACTCAATGATTGGCCGCAATCCATCGCATAATTATCAATCACCATTTAACTATATTTATCTTTTCTGTATTTTTTTTCCTCCCATGCTCTTTCCATATATACTCGAACTACAATCATTCAATTATATTGTTAACACGAAAAGGTATTGGCAATCAATGCAACGCTATATATGATTACTACGGAAATAAAAATAGCGGTAAATTGAATAAATCCGGTTTATATTCATATGAATTTTTTCTTTTTTCTGTTCCTTACCATTCAATAGTATTCCAACAATTGCGCCGGCCGCGGATACTGCCATAAGACTGAGATTCTCATCAATTGACGTTGTACTGTATTCTTCTAATGGTATACACGTACCATTTCCACCCTCTGGTATTAATTGTATACTGTGATTCAGCGGTTCATCTCTGAAGAAAAATCGTCGTAAGAAACCAATAACTTTCTGTTGCTCCTCAATACCAATTGGTATTATATGATAGTCCATTGTTGTCGTCTCATTTTCGCTCATTGTGTCAGCTAACTGTGGGAAAAAGTAATATTATTAACTAGAGTGCAATAGATTTTATTTTAAACTAATCGAATTTACTTTACGAGTGTGACTGTAATCCAACTAAGATAAATAGATATACACATTTAATACTGCAATAAATGAAATACAAGTTCAACATCTGATATCTCGAAGGCTCGAATGTTATTTAACACTATTTCTAATATTTTCATTTGTCATTGACGAATTGAATGTAAAACATATATATATACTTGAACTGAATCTAAAATATGAATAATAATGGTTGAGTCATGGAACAAAAATCCATCCGATGACATATTTCTACTGATCCACTTGAACTTCTCAAACATATTTGTTTTGTTATGATGTATGGGATAATAGGCAAAACTGTTTGCGTCGATTCGCGCAAATACGACTTCTCAAGGCCCACAATCGTCGTACACGCAACCGTATATACATTGTATATACTATATAAATATTGTCGACAATAAATATCGTATTTCGCCTAATAACCCGTGCGAGAGAGGATCCATCCGTCAATTTACTTTCCCCCTTTGATGACAATGTCTCATGCAATAAGGAATTGTGAAAAGAAAAATAAGTAGTGAGTACAAAAATTCAATGTGGACAATGACAAACCACACATTATTCTATTCCAACATTGTTACTTTTTTAATGTATTAATAATTCGTTTGTACATTTATTATTGTGATAATGGAATATATTTGAAATTAATGGATAGGAAATTTTTATAAAATTTGTGTGACTATTTTTACCGAATATCTTTTCATCTGGCGCGTATCTTCAGGAGCAAAACTCACACCAGAAATTCCTATTTTCCCCATTTTTTTGTCGATAACTTGAGCCATTTTACTCTTCAATTACTTAATAATTTTTCTTTTTTCCTCTGCCAACTATTTTATTGACTAAAACCTAAAGAGGTTCACGCCCCACTTGTATCTAATGATGACGTATTAATTGTATTGTTGTGGATATTGCTGTCACAATGGTATTGCAGTTATATAAATAGATTTTCATTTATATATAGATATATTGAATGGTTATCTATTAAATCCTCCGCGATTCAATCAACAACGGCTTCGTTGAGTTTTTGGACTGACTATGCCGATAGAACGACAGCAGCCTTTTATATTGTCTCCCTTCCAGGGTCCAGAGTCGCGTATTTACCCTCTTATCTTGCGTAGGTTCAAGGACATAGAACAAGAAAGAATTATGAAGTGAAGCGAAAAAAAATTATACATTCACATCAACAACACAAAATTAGGAAAATAATTAACTAGATGATTTGGGGTTTTTATATAGAAAACGATCCAGTCATTTAATTCTAGAGTTCAATTGCATAACAACGAATAATAGTCAATTACTTCCGACAAGATATATGTGTATGGTAAAAGGTATAGTAGTCGTCGACCCATATCAATTAATAAATAAAAAAAGCATAAGAACGAAACGATATAATTTGATGTTTCAAAGAAAAAAAAAAGAAAAAAAGAATGATAAAAAATTAATTCCAGTTTTCCATCAATGTACAATAAACCACCGGATACGTATCCCTCCATTATTCAAAAGGATTGTAATGTGTGCGAAACGTGCATTGCATCGATGATCTATCCTTCAAGGACGATACTTCATAGTATACATTTGCATCCATATATCTATTATACTTATTGAATAATCACTGTGATAATTAAATATACAATTATTATAAATATACTCGTAAAACTGTTGTAGAAATAACGGATTAAATATTATTTAATTAAATTATTTATAATATATGCCGGTTATTGACATTTTAATCCAATAATTATTAACTTTTTGTTCTGAGATGAATTTAGTTTGGGATTGGTTTATTTATCCGAGTTCCTTTCTATCCGGAAATGTATTTTCAAGGTGTTTCAATTAAAGATCCATCTGATAATTTGATCATTGAAGACCTTGTGATCCTTATCGATCATATACATTTGTCCAAATACAAAAGAGAGAGTGCACATATCTGCGCAGTTATCTATATTCAGCAAGATCAAAACTATTATACAATAATATATTTGTAAGAGGGAGAAATAACTTTTTGTTTTTCATCTAATCCCATCTATATGAAAAATCGAGGAATCCAATCTAGAGTTGATAAATTATCATATTGCACTCCGAGAAGTAATAATTATTGCTTTGTTACAAGAGCATGAAAATGAATATTGAGAGATATTTCATTACAATATGTTAATTAAAAAAAAGAAAAGAATGAGTATCAAGAGATATATCGAACAAATTTATATACAAAACGTTTTACAAGTAATTACTGAATGTTAACTATTGATTGTTAATATGAGCGATTGAATCGATAGGCGACGAACCGTAACATGAATCACTCGCGAGTCGACAGGTGGCTGGAATCGATAATGTCATGAATTTAATTTATTATTCATATCTATATATAAAGATCAAATAAAAATAGTGGACTTTAGTGCATATGAATAGAAGAGAATAGAAAGAGAGAGGCGTGTCGACCCGGATGGGCGTTTATATGTCCAATCGGATGTAACTTGTGTCACGAAAAAAAAAAAAGAAAAAAAAATTCGATATGTGTATTATTAATTCATTATCTCTCCTTTATTATCCTTAAATATACCCCGCATATTTTCTGCTTTTTTTTCTATTCTTTTATTTTCATTTTTATCTTTTTCTTTCAATAAACTTCTTGATCACCGTGAAGTCAATGTAAACTGATCATGCATAACGTCTTTGGTAACGATCAAAGATTATTTTAAGAGAACGACAATATTTCTATTCGTTTATAATTTTTCCTTCTATATTCATAAGTTTTTCGTTTTTTCTTTCGTTGTTGAGAGGTCAGTCCTTCTGCGTTCATCCATCAAATGACAAGAAAAATTGATAAAAAAAAAAGAAAAAGAAAAAGCGAATAAAAAAAGGAATATCAATAAATTACAATATCACGCTGCTATAATTCAATGAAAATTTTATTATACTCAATTCATTTTGCTTTTATAATTGTGCTTTGAATTGATATGACTATGTAACAAACTCTATATATTGGAGGTGTGTCTCCAAGTTGTCAGTGAAGGTCGAGGATATAACCGTGTCTGTATATATTATATCGAGGACATTTGTTGTGTGAAAATAAGGTAGCTGAATGACATCTGGGGTGCTCGTGCAAGCCGTATTTACGTTACCCCTCAAAGCCCCCAGGGGCACATAGCATAGAAACGCCATAGCTGACACGCATAAAATAGCAATAAAAATTTATTTAACTTACTTGATTCAATTACTTTTTCATATGACTCCTTTTATTTTTTATTATTTTTTCTATAGCTTACAAAATGCCGTCAACTTGATCTACAAAAACTATCAGCACAAATCAACTAGCCCATATTATTGATAAAATCAATATCTGTTTGATAATCACGATTGTAATATCGTCTGAGCGATTATCAAAATCAATACAAATCCATTAATAACAAAATGAAAATATATTTTTTTTTTTTTTGCAAAGTAATAAGCAATTTTACAACACACATCTATTCCTGTACGATGTAGAAGTACAATCACGAATAGAATTGAGAGTGATCAGTTTGTAACTATATATAGTTGTGATATATATATATTATGAGGTTGAAAAAGGAGAGATAATAATTTATAAATGATAAGCTATCGCTCAAACATACACTGTATGTTATAATAAGTTGATATAAAGGGTGACGCTTATGTATTATGTTTCAGTTGAGTTATATATTAAATCAACCGACGATTGAGATGAATTGCCGGCTCATTGTACGCATCTACTTTTATTCTCTCCATTCTATATTATATAGGGTCTACTATAGATTGATGGATATTATGTGTATATGTATATGAGTAGGCAGTCGATTGCCATTAATGAGGTAATAGAGTATGGTGAGGTGTATCCTGCATTTAATCATTATCGTGGACAAAAGAGGGTGAATCGTAAATGTTTTATTGAAATTTATGAATTATAGTATCCTCATAGTATCCTTAACTAACGCTTGCAAACAAAATTTAGTTTCATGAAATTTGTTTAACATCGACACTTGTGAATAACAAATAGCGGAATGAAAAGACGCATAATTTTTTTATCGACCGCATTCATAATATCGTCATATGAAATTTCCTCATAGCCTGTATGACTGTTCAATTATTATTTCATTTCTATTTCATATTTCTTATTTATTCTATTGAGATAATTAATATTTGTCATATTAATTATTGGTTCATAAATTGTAATTTTTAATTATACATTATTAAGTAATTGGAGCAGTGATTGTATAGTAATTAGATATTTATGCAAGTATTATGTTAGTATCGTTACGCGGAAGAAAACGTTTATATTGATCACAGTGACTTGTGACTGGGGTGAATGCATTGACATCTTCTAAATCCAATATCACTTTATCCTTTCGATCTCTCCTCCAAATTCATACTGACATATATAAAATGTTAACAATACTTTTATCTGTAAATCCAAATGATGTGTGTGTGGATATATATATATATAAATATAACATAAATTTGTACAAAGTAGCTTAGATCACGTATGTGGACGAAAATATGAGTAGTAATTGAAAGTAAAAGTGGTACTGGAAGGTAAATAACTATCAGAAGATAAGAGGGGATTTGGCCTGCCGTTTTTTAATTGTTCTACAACCACATATAATACTATTCAAGCGATTGTGAATAATTATATGTACAAAATGATGAATAGTTTAACAATGCAAATTAATTAATATATATATATATGCTCAATTTATCCATATAATTGTGAAGAAAAGAAACATTTGTCTCCTATTTGTAATCGAATGCTCATGACGAATTGTACATGTATGATTGCAGATATATGTGCAGTAATATACATATACGTGGGCATTATTCAAGTGCGAAATCTATAGATAGAAAAAAATTAGTTTGCCTTGTAACAATTAATTTCTACTTCTATACAATTACAATCACCATCTAATTAAAAAATATGATAATCTTTCATTATAAAATTCTTTTTTTTTTTCTATATTCCGCTGATGGATCTTATCAATATTTTAATGTTTCAACTGCAATTTTAATACTTTAGTAATGTGAAAAATATAAATGAAAGCAAATGTTTTTTGGAAATGTACTTGTGAAGGTATAGAGTGTCGGTGACACCATCAAATATTATGGGCGATACACCCATTGATTATCATCTTTTCAATCTACACACAACAATGTATATTTACTGTCAAAATACGAATTCACAATGGACAATTATGAAGAAACACTGGTATGAATAACTTGAGAAATACACAGACGGACAAGAAGTTCGGGTAAAAAATACATAGTTTTCTCATTACCATATTATTTTTAGATGCTCGTTGTGATTTTCATCTGTTTATTTTTGAATCATGCGACGTATGCGTGTGCTTTTGAATTTACTGGCGAATGGCGCCAGTGCACAATGCAATAATTTACCATGAGAAATCAAAGATGTATTCGTCCATACCGACCGATAGTACAATTATCTACAACAACAAAAATTATATGGAGCTAAATGAAATGCAACACGTTCACTGGTTAGTGTACTTTATTATAAATGAATTACGTCACTTGTAATATTGGCGTCATTATAATACATAATAAGACTACATTGGCAATGTAAAATATTTATATAATAAGCAACTACATTATCCACAAAGTGTATGATACGATAAATGTTTGGTTATCTGGTGAGAAAAAATGATCAAATTCAATGTCTCACCGTCCATCAATCTCACATTTCAGCACCGTACATATTACCTGGAAAAAACGAGGCAAAATATCATTTCGTAAATTCGAAAATTATTGAAAAAAAAAAATAATAAAATTGTCAATTAAAAATTTGGTTTATATTCCTAAGCAAAGAGTTGAGTTGGCAATCGGTTGATATGTCGTTGAGTGAAAATAAGACTAAAAGAAAAAAGTGGCCGGGTAACTGGTAATTATAAACCTCTCCTGAACTTTACTGTCACAACCGGCTGGGGACCCCTACTCCAAATGGTATGTTTATCCACCTCCCCCGCCGACTTCTTCACCACCCCCTCCAGCCACCCACCCATCCCGAAACCTCCCCGCCATCTTTGCATCGAACCAGTCTCTCCGGGCGGGCGCATCGAGTGTCCCCCTCTGAGTCACTTTTTTGATCCAGTCATTGGTTTTATATCGTTGAGGGTAGTCACACACATTTTCTCTTTCTCTCTCTTTCTCCCTGTTATGCGCTATCTTTATTCTATAATATAACACTTGATTTTTAAATATCCTGTGTTTTCCCTTATAATTGTGTGAAGACATTCAAACGTGTATCACCTTCAACATACATATAGATATATTATATATAGATAAATTGTGTGTTTGTGGATAAATATAAACAAAACGAATGTATAATCGATTGGAAATAGTGTGGTGATTAATTTTCAATTGAGTGGAGCGCTGCGACTCGGAAAAAAAGAAGGAATAAGTTGAGAGAAAATATATTGTGAAATTGTCCCTCTATATTCTGTAAGATTCATTTAATGATGAGGGACATGGCGGGGAAAATAGCTGAATTAAAATTCGAGGCACCTTTAGCACGCTTCGAAGAAGAAGATACAGCCACTTTGAAGAATATGAATTTACTGACAGGTGCGTTCATATTAATATTTCGTATGATTCATCAAGAAAATTCACTTAAATGAAATATTTATATATGAATATATATTTTTGTTATTATTTTGAATTGTCCATTAGAGCGTTTATTGGATGCGAATTTGGATGTGAATTATGGTGAAAATTGTAACGCAAACAATGAGCCACCAACACTATCATCACTACAATCACAATCACAATTGACAACGAACGAAAATGGAACGGATATATTGCAAGAGGGTACATTCAGTCCATTTAGTGGCAGCCTTGAGGATCTTGTTAATACATTTGATGAAAAAATAACATCGTGCTTTAGAGATTATGCTACTGATGTTGAGACTCTGGCACCGGTGCAGGTCCGCACGCAAGAAGAAATTATGAACGAATGCCAGTGAGTTTATGGAATATACTTTTTTATCATTTTCCTAATTACATAATTTTAGCTGAAAAATAGAGAGAAAACTATTGAATGAGTGCGTCGATAGATTTCTATATATTGCATGATTTTTTGTTTTTTTTTTTCTTTCATATATAATAATTTTTTGGTGTGGGTGATGAAGTGAAACACCTTCCAAACGGGTGCAGGTAAAATACCTTTTTCGCACGCTCTTTCTCATTTTTTTTTCTCTTTTATTTCTTTCCTCTTTCTCTCTTTCTCTCTCCCTCTCTCAATTCATCGTTCGCGTCGTCCATGGCCGAGACTCGGCCGAGCACAAAATTGCACCTGCCAACATCCACACTACACTTCCAGTCCCATGTACATCACGAAAAAAAAATAAATAAATAAATAAATAAATTCAATGAGGATTCATGTTGCGAAAAAAAGATACACGGGGAAAAACGAAAGTAGAATCAAAATATTAAAACCGGTAAATTCAATGTCTGGATGTAAATTGCTGGGCATGAAGTGTACTTTGTATCAGTTTAATTGATATCAAGATGACATATGAGGTCATATAATTAACGAGCTGCAGTAATGATGAACAAGAAATTCAAACTGAAGTTTCTACAGACATTCAGAATGGTAATACTAATTTTACCACGAACACCAGAACAATGACTATTACTACATCGCGTCTGAGATATTCATTGAAGTATTTTTTTCCATCCAATTATTCATCAAATTAATCTATTTTTTCTCGCTGTTTTGTTATGCAATCATCATGAAGCTTCGGCGAGATTCTCGATAGGAATTTTGCGATATCACGCGTTGCATATGTTCCACTTGTGTATAAATGTATATATATATATTGAATACATTTGTATATATACATATACAATAGTTACAGCGCGTCAATATAGACGCGCGTGCGCTCATCATTCGGCACAATTCTATGGTGAATGTATATGGCTAGATTTGAGTATGTATGACATCACTATAAACGAATAATGAATAGGACAATTATTATTCATATTATATTCTTTCATTTATTTATTTTTTTATTCGCTCGATTTTGAAATGAAACTGAGATGCACCAACTGAGTATTTCGCAATTAATTCTCTTCGAAATAATTGCAATTATGAGTGTAGAAAAACAAGTTGATTAGAGTCATCTGGAATTCATAATTAAGTTGTCTCGAGTTTCATTTTCCTTTTTTTTCTCTCTTTCATTCGCTCGGAACTATTTAATGAGGTCTTGTTGATGGAATTATGTTAAATGTACGTCTTGTACTCTCATCAGCCAGTTGATGTATATACTTGTTCACCCTTTGTAGCAAATGCATTTGATACATTTTTGCAGATAATTTTTTCCTCAAGTTCTCTATCATTAATGTTGCACGAAGTGCTCGTGAGACGCACGCGTCACGATTTCCTGTAAGTCGAGAGAGAAAAAAACCGAGAGAGATAAATAGAGCGAGAGAAAGAGAGAAAGGGAGAGAGAGAGAGAGAGAGTGGTCACGTGAGTTAACACGAGAAACGCGCGGGATTGACCTCGATATATTGAATACATTCAGCTTCAACAGCATCTCGAATCATCTTTACAATAATACCGATAGAACATATTGATAATTATATATTCATTGAAAGATTTTCAAAACCAGAATAAATTTTGTAGGCCAAGACCTTTTTTTTTATCATGAAAAAAAAAAAAAAAAATGTTTCAGAATGTGGTGGACAATTACGGGAACGTTCGGTAGTATTTTGCCGATTGATTGGAGCAAATCCTATGCCAGAAAAATGCACATGCCAGCATTAAATCTGAATGAGGCACCAGTCGCGTCCATGGGAAGGTAATTTGGAAAAACAAATCACAGAAAATAATTATGTATATTCCCGAAGACACTTTTACAATAAGATCAAATATTATGGATACATAATTAGAATATTCTAATATTTGAATACTCGGATGAATGAATAATGGAAAAATAAATGAACGGAATCGCACAAAAGCTGAATATGGATGAGAATTTTTATAAAGCATTCAGCGATATTGAATATACTCATTGTTTAAAATACAGATGAAAGAGAAAGTGATTTTTGAATTAACAAATAATTGAATATTCTTTCATTGTGTAATAGCGCGTTAAATAGATTACTGATAATTGATGAATTAAAAATTTTTATAGAACTGAATTGGAGGATTTGAGTAGTGAGGACGAGGCAGTTGCCACTGATTTGGATATGCATGCATTGATATTATCAAGTAGCACAGACACTTCACACAGTCCTGAAGAACCATTGAAAACTGCGGAAGAAGTATTACGTGAAATCGATGACATAATGCAGGTAATAATTCAAAGAATGAACCATGAAAATGAATATTCAAATGAAATTATTGATAAATAATTTTCGTTTGTCTCAGGAAAGTCCTTCAATGGAGAGATCTCCAGACACTGATGGCTCCATGTTGGACACCGAAGAAGCATTGGAACGTAGCCGAGAGGTTCTTGGTTCGCCTCTCTATGAAAAAAGTGCGCGGGGATTTATTTTTCCTCATTATTTCAATAATCATACATGTTACATTAATGTATATTCTTTTGAGATTGTAGAATTGAAGCAGCTGTCATCTAGCGAGTTAATTGGCGTTTTGGGTGAAATGGAGGCGCTAGTCGGCGCATTAAGTGAAACACTAATTGCCGAATTGGCATTGCGTGATGAATTGGAATTTGAGAAAGAACTGAAAAATCAATTTATATCATTACTCCTTGCGGTACAAAATCGTCGACGACAGCATCACGTTACGAAGAAACGTGTTAGTGGTACAAGCCCATTGCCACAACACAGATCACTGCAGGAATCAAAATATCTCACGACTGTTATTCCATATCACACGGACAATGGACCACCCAATAATCAAGCACTTCAAGTACTTATTAAGAGTACGTGATTGAATTATCATTATGAAAAAGTAAAAATTCTTATGAATTAATAGATGTTATAACAAGTGATTTTATTCATCAATGTTTACAGTCTTGAAAGCGATTAATGAAGACAGTCCAACAGTCCCAACATTATTAACCGACTATATTCTCAAAGGTGTGATAATTCAATTTTCAAATTATATAGGAATTAAATGACACGTCTGTAAATAATACTTCCATTTTTTCTTTTTCAGTACTGTGTCCCACTTAGTGAATTAATCGAAAATTTAATGGCGAATGGAAATGGTGAATAGATTTTTAAGATGCAAAACGCGGATTGTTCTCAAAACTTCTTGCCAGTGCGCTTTCAATCAACGTATCGCATATAATATATTGCCGAAATGAGATTATACGCTTCGTTTTCATTTTTTGTTTATTTTATTTTGCTACTTATACATCAATACTTTTGACATATTTTTGAATGTCGCCTTACAGCGTTCTTTCATAATCTAAATGTGTGTCAAAGAGCAAAGAAAAAAAAAAGTAAAGAGGAATGATTGCAAACCACGTTGTAAGAGCACCCACAATTTGCTCGGACTCAAAATATTCTTTTTATGAGTTGCCAGATGATGCTCTCTATCTAGTCTTTGTTATTTTATTGCCTTGGATATATATACAGTGTATTATAATTATATTTCCAACTGAATAGTTTATAATTTTTTATATTGAAATCGGATTATATCGAATTAATTAATCTGCGAAAGAGTGAAAATGTGAGATGGTGGGAAAAAAAAATGAAAATAAAAAAAAAGATAAAAACAAAAATAAATATAAAAAAAGGGTTTGCGCATTGATAATATAAATATATTATTGAACGCGCTGTGCGATGAAGAACTACAACTACTCTTATTATTCGTAATACATTATTATATCATCATAAATTATATGCCATGTACATATTATATATAAATATGATGTGAAACATTTTCTTTTAATCATTGCTCGATGCTTCGTGATATACTCTTTCGGAAATCTTCAATTTGAAAATGTTATACTAACAGCTGATCAGCCGACTTGTTCACAAACACTGGAATATTTTATAGTTTACTATCACTTCGAGTTCGTGAGACAAGAAAAAGGAAAATTGTTAATTATAATAGACATTGATTGTCAACATGTCATGCCATTTGAATCAAATAAAATCATCGTGAATTTAGGAACTTTTATGTGTGGTTAAATTACAGCAATAATGTCCCTATATATTTAACTCTAAATTCCATGGATTGTTTTCGGTAAGAAGAAAAAAAAAACAACTTGCCAAATGTTTGTTTTTATCATATATTGCCGGTATAGGTTATTGGAGAATTGACGTAAGTATCCGATGAGCGCTGTTTGAATTCAATCGATGTGGGAAT
Source organism: Zele albiditarsus (assembly GCA_958496275.1). Taxonomy (NCBI): domain Eukaryota; kingdom Metazoa; phylum Arthropoda; class Insecta; order Hymenoptera; family Braconidae; genus Zele; species Zele albiditarsus. The sequence continues at coordinate 11,217,887 of OY292413.1, read as the reverse complement.
TTTTAAGCTGTCGTGAACTCGAGTTCATAAAAAATGGTTTTGTGAGGGCACCACCGTGGACCACCGTTGTCGGATGGTATTTCTCGACCTCCACCACCGTGCAATGCGCGCGTAATTTGAAAATTTCAATGAAGATAGCGCCCCCAATCAACTATGTGTGCGATACATAATAGCATGGTCGAATTGATGGGATAATATTTCGGCTTTCAATAAATATATAATATCTTAGAAAAATCGGAATATTCATATCAAACAATAATTACGAAGCAGTATAATGTTGTCAAGAGCAGCTTCGTCTATCAATCAACGGCTATCATCTAAAACATGTGTTGTTACACAGGTAAAACTCGAATATTTAAGGTTATGATTACCGGTTTCACATCACATTATAATTGATATATTAATTTATCAATATGAAAATGTTTGATTTCAGAAATTTGTAGGTCGATCAATGCACATATCCCATCGAGTCGGTAATAGTACTATCGAAATGAATTCCAAACACAAAATATTACGATGTTCTCCGACCTTGTGTTCTTCATTCATACGATCTATTAGTCAAAAATCATCATTGACAGACTTAAATGGTGTGGATGCGAGTACTTCACCGACCGCAACCGAAAATATAGCCCAAAATATGCCTGCTGATGGTTCGCTTTCTTATCAATTCGATAGTATACCAGGTAATAATTCATTTTGTGAAAATGTTATGCATATAAGGAATGCATTGAAATCCGTGAAATGAAAAATTTGAGAGCTTATTTAGATTTGATGAAATAGTGAGGAGAAATACATGGTAAGATGTTTATACTGTTCACTCATTCAATGCATGAAAAACCAAAAATGGCCCCCTTCATTGATATCGTTACAATTGAACTGTGCTTCAGGCTGCTGTGAAAATACTTTTATTTCTCATGAACCATATAATTTTTATTGTGGTTGAATCGGAACATTCGAACATTTAATCGTATAAAAATTGTCCGCCAATTCAGACGCTCCTGTACCACCTCCACTTGAAACACTAGATTCAGCAGCTGCCCTTGTCGAGCCTACATTTTCATCGATTGGATTAGGTGGCTGGTGGCCGCCTGGCCTTCTTCAACAACTACTCGAATGCATATATGTATACGGTGATATGCCATGGTGGGGAACAATTGCAATCGGTATTGTCGAATTTTATTCGCCAATTTTTTGTTCATCTTCCATTCGAAAGCAACTACACAAAAAATTGATTATTCAAATTTTTTACAGCCACAGTTGGTGCGAGAATACTATTGTTACCTCTTGTGATAAGACACCAGAGAGTCATCGCAAATGCGCACAATACTCTTCCGGGACTGCAAGATATTCAGGCTAAATTGACAGAGGCAAGAATAACCGGCGACGTTTTTGCAGGTAAACAAAAGCATTTAGTAGATGCTAATTGATAATTGAACTCTAAATGATTTGATATATTCTACATAATCCAACAGCTGAGAAGTATACTCACCAATCGATGCGATATATGCAGATGAATGATTGTAATCCTATGAAAAGTATGGTGCTCCCTCTGGCACAGGTAACAGTATTCGAAAATTATCAAATTGATCTAATTCGAATCGTCGAAAATGAAATTGTGACAGCGATTCTGTTATTTTTAGATGCCGATCTTTTATGCATTTTTCTTCGGTCTGAGGGGCATGGCAAATTTACCAGTGCAAAGTATGTCACATGGTGGATTATTTTGGTTCCAAGATCTTACTATGACTGATCCTTATTATATATTACCAATAATGTCTGCGGCCACATTGGCTCTTACGCTGAGAGTTGGTATTGATGGGCCAAGACTGGAACAATTGGGAATGTTACGATACGTCGTTCAAGGAATGCCAATTTTCCTTCTACCGTTCATGATTAATTTTCCAGCCGTAAGTTTACAAATTTTTATATTCAAAGTTATAATTTATCATTCCACAGTAATATTCTTTGATTTTTATTCATTTTTAGGCTTTGGTTTGGTATTGGACGTGTACAAATGTCTTTTCACTGCTACAAACTGCATTTTTTAAAATACCAGCAGTTCGGAAATTCCTAAATATCCCGGCTCTCGTCCAACATCCCATAACCGCCCTCCGAGAAAAAAAATCATTCGTAAAAGGATTCAAAGAAAGTAAGTGAAATATCATTTTCATGGTACGGATACGCATTAGAATTCCGAAATTGATATATTTTTTTTTACAGCATGGTCAAACATGAAATTGACAAGGGAAGTGACGCATCGACAACAATTGGACCATATTCAGTTCAATAAAGCTGGCAGAGGGCCAATACCGAAAACATACACATATAACCCCGCGCAGAAAAAATCTGTAAAAATTGGTGAAAGAAGATGAATGAACTTGTCTGGCATATATTATGTTTGTATGTACAAGAAATGTTTACACAATTGTATTAGGTGACGCGTTAATAATAAATGAACAAATTTATTTGTGTTTTGTTTTTTTTTTTCGTGATATTTATATTAAACAATAAAGTTCAAATACACATTAGTTGATTCATTTATGTACAGGAATAAAAATAAAGAAGGTGAATTATATTTTACCACTGACGCATTGATTAATCACTTGAATAAGATGATTATTCTCTAATGCAGCTGCGACTCTCTCCTTGTCAGCCAATTGTTTATTGACTGCTAGCTCAGCATTGTGGGTACCCGGCGAGACTTCAACATTCACTTTGAATCTAGATGGTAGTGCTCGTAATAATTGTACACGTATTGATAAGCCGATAATTGTTGCCATACTGCAGTGTGGAATGGTTGGAGTGAAATTGATTCGTATTGCATTATTTTCATTGTCCACCTGCAACAGTTAATATAAATTACGAGTTCATAACCTTAAAAATAAATATTCATAAGTGTTTAACCCTATTTGTGGTTAGTTAACTACCTCAATGAGGTCCTGCTCGACTACGTGAAGTTCTTCCAAGCTCAAAGGATGCTCTGGATCATTGATATTCCTGATTAAATCTATGATTGATAAAGTCATACTTGATAAAATTATAATTTACCGCTGAGTGCCACAATTTCCTAAGGTGTTATCTTTATTTACCAAATATTTCTCTTGCGTCAAAATCATCGATGACATTTTCATCTTCATCGTCCGCCGTTACTTTTCTTTCATCGATTTTACCATACAACTTTGGATTAATGTTTTCCAGTTTATCGTTCATTTTTTTCGAATAAATTTGTTCGGATGCACGTTCTTCTAACGCAATAAACAACGCATTTTCATCTTTTACCTTACCTACCGATCTAACCACCCCCCCTATCATCGGTAAAACAGATTTTAAGTAGCGAAAATATGACAATATCTTGGACGTAATTGTACAATATTTGTCAAATGAAAATGAATAGTGTCTAAATAGCGGAAATAATTCGGAAATTATCGATATCCAGGAATATGTTTATGGACGTGAAAGACAATCTCTCTATCTATTTTTCAGCATCTTTCTTTGCTATAAATGATTTGACTAATTATTGATTAATTCTTAATCGGGGCCATGAGATTCTATTTGATTTCTCGCGTAGTCATTGCAGCCGATATTCAATAAATCAATGCATATGTGTATGTGTGTGTGTGTGTGTGTGTGTTAGTGTGTAAAGTAATAACATGAACATGGCCGCAAGAACGAATACAGTGCGACAAACTACACTCGATCGGACATTCGTTATTCGATTAATCGGAAATGGTTGCCCCTTTATAAATGGCGATTTACGGCAAGACACGCTGCCTTGTGTAACCGCGTGAGCTCGTTAGCTTTAGCTGTGTAAATAAACGTTGGAGTTGGCCGTATAGCGTCTGAATAATCACGTTAGACATAATAAAACATCGTGGTGGAGGTATTCCGGTGAAACTTTGTTACTTATATTGACTAAAAGACAGGAGAAAGAAAACGAAAAAAATGGGAAACGTAAACGCAGCATCAGCACCACCTCCACCCCCGCCGATCGTTCCATTAACGTCGCCGGAACTACCTAAAGATCATCAAATCAGCTCTTTCCCAACGTCTGATAACTCAATTAAACTCATTAACCCAGGGACCATCGAAGATATACACAAACTCTGTAAAGGTTAGTGTTACAATGTTCACGTTGTACAATCCAAGTTGCACTATTATCAATCTTCAGTTCATCGTCACGTGTGATCCAATAAAAAAGTCATAATTATCACATAGAACTTTATTAATTTAATTAATCGACAATTTTATGGTCAATGAGTGGCATATTTTTTCAATAATATAAATACAAAGCTTATATAGAAACATGTATGATATTATTTTACAGATGTATTCCCAGCCAATTTTGAAGGGGCCAAGCTCATTATCAACAAGGGTCTCAGTAATCACTTTCAAATATCTCATACAATTACAATGGGCTCTGCAGTCAAATCCGGATATAAGTAAGTGGATGAAATCATTCAATTGCATTTGAAGAGTAGGGGAAAACTGAAGAAGAACGAGAAAGCACCTTTGAAAATATGATGGAGAATTTGGTTTTTTTTCTAGATTTGGGGCAACATACGTAGGAACAAAACAAACATCACCAACGGAAGCATTTCCAGTATTGCTAGGTGATATTGAATCAACTGGCAATTTAAATGCCAATATAATTCATCAGTTTGGAAGTAGAATCAAAACCAAAGCAGCTGCGCAAGTACAAAGAAGTAAATTTACTGCTGTACAGATGACCTCAGATTATCGTGGCGATGCATTCACCGCATCCCTAACTGTAGCCAATCCGGACATTATTAATGGCGCCGGTAATAATATACGTTATTTATCACTATTTAATCGGTGGGTATAAGAAATGAGCGAATGGCATTCGTGATTTCTAGGTGTTGCAGTGGGTCACTATCTGCAAAGTATCACGCCCAATTTGGTTTTGGGTGGGGAATTGGCGTATCAACGTGGCCTTGGTGTACCCAGTGGTTCAATTGCTGTGGCCTCACTTGTCGGTCGATACACTCATGGGGAATCAACAATAAGTGCGAGTCTTGGTAAGGAAAATCATCTGTTCAATCATTTGATAATTGTATCATTGCATATACTATCCAACGTTTCTTTGAGGAGAAAATTTTTTTCCCATTCCACGAATCAATGTATTCAAATTTCTATCAATTAATACCAGGTTCAGCCAGCTGCCACATATGCTTTCATCAGCGAGCTAGTCAACAACTTCAAGTTGGCGTGGAATTAGAAGTGAATGCTAGAATGCAAGAATCAACAGCAACACTGGCTTATCAAGTTGATTTACCAAAGGCAGATATAGTTTACCGAGGTAATGCATGATCATTCTCTGTTTGAAAGACTAAGCGAAATTATTTCATACATTATTGATTTTTTATTGATTATTAGGAAGCATCGATTCGAATTGGACTGTGGGAGCAGTGCTTGAGAAAAGATTGCAGCCATTGCCATTTTCATTTGCACTAAGTGGTCTATTGAATCATGCCAAGGGGCACTTCCAACTTGGCTGCGGTCTAATTATTGGTTAAATAAGAGCTAAAAAAAAAAAAGAATAAAATAATGCCATAACAATTAAATATCAAATCATTTTCATGGATGGACATCGGAATAGATTTGAATATCCAAATGATGAGATAATTGCAACTAGACCGAACAAAAAAAAAAAAAAGAAGAGAGAAACCAAACAAACAAAATGACGAAAGAATGTGACAAGTATTTGCCCTGCCTTTATTTGTGAATACAATTCTATTGCAGCCGTTTTAGCTCAATTATAAGTGATAATGTTAGGATTCTTCATTCGCTTTTTTGTTCCATTTTATATGATTCTCGCATTTATATTAGACATACTTCTATATCAATCTGACAACCGCAAAAAAAAAAACAACTAACCAGCTGTCATTTAATTAAGCATCCGTCTGTATAATTCCGATAGGATTAATTCAATGGTAACAAAAATCGCCGTGATATTGCATTTATTCGGGCAATGGTACACAAACAAAAAAATGGACATTGAACGATCTAATGTTATGATAGAGAATATATTGTTAATGTTCTTTCCTGTTATATACATTTCGTATAATAATAGTGTGAATATGGGCCCTAAAATAACCTCGATCCCATTTCCATTAAATTCAATTGATCACTCCCCAATCAAAAATATGGTCTAATTCAGACTGACACCAGGAAAGTTGCGACATTTCGACAGTGCACAGCAGATTGAAGTTTTTTACCGACAGTGGTAAAAAAAATTTCTTTCCCTTCAAATCACATTATTTGGATTATTCAATTTTTTCGTTACTAAGATTGAAATGGATCTTTCATTTTCATCCGTAAATGTCGTTCAAATAGGAATCATGCAAGGAGCATTTATTTGCAGTGGCTTTGGCTAACGTTAGCAGTGCGAGCTGTAGCGAACATCTAATGAATGTGCCCAACACGCTGACCACATACATTAAATATATATTAACATGCCAACAGTCGAGACGGTAGCTGAGGTGATTTGAACGCCTACAATATGGTCGAACAGCGAGCGCGTATAATTGCTTGGAAAATCCATGCACATATACAATGAAAGACCTGTTACATTTTTTTTTTTTCACGTTTTATTTTGTCCCAGACACGCATTTTCAGAAGAACAGTCACATAACACACTTACCATGTATACGCACTTATATTTGAATTTTTATTTCTAGCAATGATATCAATTAAATTTCATAAATGACTGAGAGGTATATTTATTAACGTATTTAAAAGATGAATGGTGAACATTGTTTCGAGATATAAAATACACATTTGAAATATATATGGTAACGTGCACCCTTCATTTGGAGAAAAAGAATATACAAGAGAAAAGAATAAAATAAATAACCACCCAAAGACCAATACAAAAGTAAGAAACTTACAAATAAATGAATAAATAAATTTTCAAATGTGAATTGTAGATAACCGAACAGCTATTTACAATTATGCAGACTTTGTCTCTACACAAAAATGTGCGCACTATCTCGAGCCCTTTGTCATGCGATATGTTTACATCAGAACATCGATGACTCATTGATAATCAGGAAAAAACATTGTCCTTTCGAAACGTTATGAAAAAGAAGTGATGCAAATAAAAATCTCTCCCAACTTACCAACAAAAATGAATGGCTCACAGTATCAACAAAAACTAGTTATAAATCATACTAATTTTGAGTCCACCGCGAAAAAGAAAACTATAAATAATCATCTCCGCTCTACAAGCGTCATCCTCCACCACGACAATGTGTTCAACACGAGGATGTCAAGTTGAACCATCAGAGCTATTATGTGAGTGACGTAGAGAAAGACGGGAGTCGAACTATAACTGATAAGAGAAGTCAAAGTTTCAACTTTAACGCGATGGGCGGGAAAGTCAAATGAGTGAACTTAACATACATAGAATACATATACGTATATATATATATATATATATAACTGAATATTATGCAAAACTAATGACTTCTTGGCGTTTATGATGCGGATCGCTGTACATAGTTCTATAATACATATATATTTTTATTATTTTTTTTTTCCTGATTGCTCTGTCAGTCTTCCTCTCTCTCTCTCTCTCGCTCTCTCTCTCTCGCTCTCTCTCTCTCTCTCTCTCTCTCTCTCTCTCTCTCTCTCTCTGGTGCCGCACAACCTCCCCCACCATCAGGTCAAACGCGGGGGCACCAAAGTCCCCTCTCATTTCTCCGCGAAAGCCCTCACAACGCCACCGCAATTGCCAACTATTTGATCGCTCTCGCTTCAACATTTAAAATCGTCATTCTCTTTTTCGCGCTCGCTCTCCTTTTATATTTCGCCTGTGAGCGCGCGCGCGCGCGCCCGTGAGTTCTCGACGGCTCTCCATTGCGCATTGCCTTAGGTCCGTTGGGTCGCGTCGCGCTACTTCTATGTACATTTTCATATACATACATATAATATATACGAACGAGAGCTCATTGCGCCGCGGCGATCATAGAGCATTGTGTGACGGTTTTTCTGCATATGCCCGCGCCATACGACTTCGACTTTTATTTCTTCTTCCTCATCGTTTTGCCGCGCGCGCACACACACCTCGGCCACACAACGTTGTGTGTCACACCAGAGAGAAGAGAAATAAATAAGGAAGAGCGTTGGGTATGAAACTTCAAGAACAACACGCGCATTATCAAAAACACGCGCGCTCCAAAATATCATTCACGCTGTTCTGTCAATTAATTCTTTAATATTAATTTGATTTGAATTCTTTTTTATTTTGGTGATAGTAGATGAACGCGACGAATTGAGATAATTTACGTTTGATATATCACTTTGATTTACGAGCGAAGGTGTGCGCGAGTGATTGGTTCTGTTCGTTACGTGTGTTAACAGTTATTCAAATATCATTTTTCAAACATTTTATTTAGTTATTTTGGCAATAATTTATAGTTTTAATATAATGAAGAGACGAAGATGCGAAGACAGTCAGGAGACATCAGACGTGAAGAAATATCGAGTTCACGAGTATGGTGAGTGATTCTTTTTTTTTTTTTCAGATATAATTGGTTGTATGTTTCTTCCCTTTGGGGTGGGCGGTTTTAACGTGTGTGTTACTACTTAATTCACTTATAACTGGCCCGGTGGTCCGCGACTTACTGGAGACCACGGCCCGACTGTGGTGGATGTATATATGTTGGATATCAGAGTGATAACGCACGCCCCTGCGACGCGATAACGACAACGTTATTGTATGTGCCATAATGTGGTACAGAAAAAAAAAAAAAGTGTTTGCAAGAAAGAGAGAGAGAAGAGCCAAAATGACGTCGATATGTTAGGCTTTATTTGGAATTTTATTCCGATCGTGCACAGGTGTTGATTTCTTACAAAGTCGATTCATTTCTTTTTAACAATCAACAGTGAAAAAAAAAAAAATATTTCATCGTGGTGAACTTGTTGATGCATCAATTTTTTATTATCCTTCACAATTCTGCTGCATCACATTTGGAATACGTCAGTGAAGTTGTAAAAAGAACATTATCTTCTCACTACTCGTAGGGGTATTTACGTTTGGTTGATTATATTTTTTTTCGAAATTCCATTGCAATTATTTTCAAAGCGTCCATTTGTTATGAAATTGATTAATTTTTCTTCTTCCAAGTATTGTGTAAAATTTATTCTCTTCTTAACATTTTTTTCGACCATCCGCTATTCATTATCCGACCATATTGTTCACAATACTATTCACCTACTTATTCCATACCAGACATGTGTCTGATGATGCTGGTGAAGTTATAAAAATTCTATTTAAATTTCTTTTTGTTTGTTTGTTATGTTGTTGGTTTGTTAACGACAAAAATTGACTTATCAATATATATATATATATATATATATGTATATTTTTCAGGGTCATTATTATACTGCCACACAGTCACGCCGACTAACGACATTTAAAGTTTACATGTTGCCACGTCATTTTCATCGATTTGAGTCACTCGAAATGCTATTCATTTATTCTCCATCATTATTAACAAAATGTGTTGAATATATATGATTATAATTGTCGAAACAATTTCCAAATTGTCGAAAGAACAAATTTTCTTTTAATTATTCTATGAGTGGATATTATTGAATATTTTTAAATGGTATGATATTCAATGTAACACGTGAAGAACGATAAAATGGAGGAATAGAAGTGTAAGCGAAAAAAAAATTATTCGTTCATGAATGGTCTTTGATCGCACGTGTTTCATATACTTACCCTGGAACACTTGCATTATATATACCAGAGTAACTCAACAAGTGTGAGCTACGTGTGTACACTGGTTTGTTTTTGGTGTGTCGACGTACCAAAACATTGGCAATGAACGTTGACAAAACTTTGCCGCGAGAAATTTATCATCGTGTCACACCATGTCAGATTAGTTTTTGTCCTCGCAATATACGTATCGTTTTTTTTTTTTTTTTTTCTCATTTACCATCACGATACTATGACTTATCTATACATATTTTTATTTCGTTTATTATTTCATGTCCATATTAAAATTGATATTTTAAATACATGTTTATTTCAGTCGAGGAATGTTTTTATTAATTTTCATATTTGATTTTCGAATGTCAAATATCGATTGACGCCCATTAAGGAGGTTGCGTAGCTTACAAAAAAAGTATAAGATAGGAATCGGAATTTGTTATCGATCATTCAAGAATGATAATTAGTTACGAATTGTAGTATAGCAGTGAGGGCATTAGTTATATTACATCTAAAGACAAAAACATAATAACCTTCGGAAAGTCGTAGTTGAGAAATCGATTTTTCATCTTGATAATATGTGAGGAAATATTTTTTGTGTATTCATCAAACACAGAAATCTATCAATCTAATTGTTTTACTCCAAATTCTAAAGACTTGGTTGTGAATTTACAACAGAAAGGGGTAGCAACAGTTATACGAGTTTTGGAAAATTATTCTTCGATTTAATGAGTGAAAGAATGAAAAATATAACCCAATTATTCCAGGTGTCTTATTTTCTGCACTCGTTTTCATTTTTAACTATTGACTAGATTTCATTTTTCACGCAATAAATATGGGAATAATAAATTACAAATGTTGGTTTGGAATTAATATATAGGAGTCTTTATCAGTTACCAACACAACAGCTATTGGTGGCATTAAATATTACATATTAAATATATATTTGCATTTCAAGTATTCATGTATTTAAATATTGGATACATACATATGCACATTTGTAGAGAATTGGCGCGCGGGGTCGTAGATTCCAAAAGTCAGGGTTCATGTAAACGATACATTAAATTATCCTATAGTAGTCATTACTTTTCATCATTCCCACATTAAGTTTACTTATATTTAATATTTATTATTTCTCAATAATTATTGTCCATCTTTCGCCAATTCCGGATATGTACAGAAAAATTTTGACTAGAAATTGCTAAATTTCTGTTCATTATCTTTCCTGTTTGTGAAGAGAAGCTATGAAAAATTATTCAAACATTTCTTTAAAATTTTGGACATGCCCAACACTCGTTGATATATTTTTAATGTTAAATATATGACGGACGTATAGTGTGCAAAGCCATAAGCAAACCACATCCTATAACCAACAGCTATATATTATATAGTTCATTGTAATTATTATATATCGTACAATGAGAGAATGAACGAAGAGAAGAAAGAAGTGTGGATATTGTGAGTCAGAGTTCATTGACGGTGGAAGAGAGAAAAAATGAAGGAAATATTTCTAATATATAAAAGTTATTTTTCTTATTTCCTTGTGCGATTCAATTTTTTCTCCAATGTCTATCGGCAAAATTGAATTGGGATTAATCGCTGGTGAAGACAGTGCGCGCTATTGAATGAGAGATTGTGGAATAAATATATATATGTATATATGATATTGAGTAGGGAAAGGATGATTCTAAAATGGCGGCATTTAGTGGGGAAGCGCAAGCGGTTCGCCGCGAAGAATCATACGCCACTACCTATTCCCCGGCTTCAGCTCCGCCTTCACTCTCAAACTCCCCAAACCAAAAACCCACCGCTTCCTCACACATCTCTGTGTGTTACACAAACGTGCATTGTCCCAGTGACACTCAACCGTTTTGAATAATAAATTTTTATTCGAAAGAGCCACTTTGATGGCCATTAGTGGGACGAAAAAAAAAAAAAAAGAAATAGAAGAACTGATTCTCGGTATTTGTTTGAATAAAACATTTTCATTCTTTTGTTATTACAATATTCTATCATTCGCTGTGGTTCCGTTCAAATAATCATTTCAATGGCCAGCAGTAGCGAAATAAAAGTTAGAATAAATATAGTTATTCGCCGGATGGCTGCGGAAAAAAAAATGTTTATTGTTTCGTAATACCAGTATCTTATAATGTTATTTTGTTTTGCTTTGACAATTATTTCACAGTTCAATAAATAAATTATTTTCATTGTTCTGTAATTCTCAAACTCTATCCAATTTTGTTGCCAAGTATAGATCAAGGCGCGGGTTTCCATATACGAAAAAATGTGCGCAACTATATAATATATGATGTATGGATTACGTAATATTTCCGATAAAGCTTTGCATGAACATACATCATATTATAAATAAATGCACGGATTCAGGAATAAAGCCCACGCAATTACAATCCTCAACGTTCATATAAACATATTTTCTTTCCTTCCATTTTTTTTTTTATTATTAACTATTATTTATGACACCTGTCACACAATAATATACATCTATCGATAGCAATCATGAACTATATACTTCACGCATCTCCTTAAATACTTCCGGAACAATAAGAAATAGTGAGAATAACATCACACTATTATATTTTGCAGTTTAAATTAGGGGTGAATTTTATAGTTTGTATTTATTCCAATGAGAATAAATTCAGATAGACCGTCGTTAATTCAAAATTTCCGCCACATAATCACAGAGCACTTTGTATTGCAGTTTAGTTTATGATATTAAATTCCAAGAGGAATTGAAATAATATGTATGCATGAATGAATATATTTTGAAGTATAAAAATAGTAAATTGAATTGTTTGATTCATTTATAACGGCGTCTAATGGCAAACTGGCCGGGGCACCAAACGTTCATATATATGCAGCTCGTACCGACGCGCAACTGATTTGATGAAATACCGAGTGATAATGTCAACGAGCGCGAACGAGTTGCATTACGAATTATATTTATATACGTGTATGTATACATATATACTTGCTTGCCTTATCTCATATATGGGTTTAAGATATCACAATTATATGCACATTCTATTATATTCATGTACCTATAAATATTTTTTATTTACTCCATTGTTCAATGCCAAATTAAACAGATACCTTCCACGATATTTTCAATAATTCATATAATAAAAATAAAAAGAGAATACTTTTCAATGAATGGGACGTGAAAATAAAATTAATCAATGAATTGTGATGATGTATGCGTATAAAAGTGTTATCTCGTTCACGAATGATGGCTCGAAAGATTCCGATATTCGACACCACCCTCGTACATTTCATTAACACATAATAATGCTTTTATATATATTCAAACACATGGTTTCATTTATCGTCAGACACGTGAGTCGCGATGCGTTCATATATATATATATATATATATTGTAAATAAATTATAAATATTACATATCGTTGAATTAAACTTCGAAGAAAGACATTAAATTTTTAACGTTGAAAAATAATTTGATCTATAAATTAATCAGGGAAAATCAACAAAAGGACAAAATGACAATTTAAGTTTAATGGGGGGGAGGAAAAAAAAAATGGTTTTTTCGGGTCTTTCAATGTTTTGTTTTTAGAGATGAGACACGTGCACGTGTGAGGATGTAGGAACTGAGAGCCCCTGTGCGTGCAACTAGTTCAGATAAGGTATCGCGTCGGTCGTCGAGCGATAACGCGCGCGACGCATTTTTACGGTTATTCTCGTGGTCGCAAACGTTTCATGTACATATATATGTATGTGCGAGAGTGTGTAAACAAAAGCATATATATGGTAGCGCGAGCGTAAGGAAAAATGCGAACGACGCGCGACGTATCGATGAGTATACTCACTCAACAAGAGAGGCGTATCCTCGACACTTCCACACGCTCTCTTTGAACTGTTTGCTACTGCGCAGAGTCCAAGCATCATTTAAATTTACAGTGGTTCGTTGACGAGGGAATGAGAATGGAATGGAGAACGAGAAAAAGAGGAGAAGAGGATGAGCGAGAGTAAGAGAGAGAGAGAGAGAGAACGCAAGATTAGATTATACATTAATTCTTTGTTAATTTATTAATGACATCTTTATTTAAACATAAAGATATTCTTTTTATTTTAATTTGACAGATGTTTTTTTGATTATCAGGACTCTACAATTCAAGTGATGAACATCACATTTCAATGATTTGATAATTAATTTTAATGTATCAATCGTGGAGAGGAAATTTTTCAGCAACAAATTGAACTGTACAGTTTATATGTCGAGAGATATATAAAATTTTGAATCGGATGAAATAAATTTGAAGTTGATGGATCCATTAATTCTTTGGATATTAAAAATATAAGATAAAATATTAAATGTCAATGACAGAGAGAAAATTGCAATATTGAGGAAGAATCCATGGAGAAAATTCTCCATATAATCATTCGAACACTATCGGTGTTGATAAAATTTCGGTAAATATATATTAAGTGATCACATTGATAATCTGAATGAGTTTTTAAGATATTTTTTCTTCTTCCCAAACACATATGTGTGTATGTGTTTGGTTATGAGCGCCCACTTTCTCTCTTTCTTTTTTTCCATCTATGGTGTACGGTGACTCGCGTCCTCGGTGATAGAGTAATCTCTGCGGGCATGGAGATTAGCCAAGGACGCGAAGATAAACCTCGGCATTGTTGCATTTCCCTCTCTCGCTCTCTCTCTCTCTCTCTCTCTTTCTTTCTCTTCCCCTCACTATATATATATATATATATATACCTTTGTCACGACGTTTTCGCTACGTCACTGATAACAACGTCATCTTTCCTTTCAATACACTCAATACAAAATAATTCCTTAAAATAAAAATGTTGAAATACATGATTGAAGCTTCACAAGGTATTATGAGTTAATAAATAAAAAGAGGGAATGAATGGAAAGAAAATATAAAAATGTTTGACGTTAAATTAATATACATTGACGACCGACTTTTAAAAAGCGTTCATGTCCTCGACCAGGGAATAATTAGCGTCATTTTGAAATAATCGCAGCGGTTTGCGCGCACACGTTGAGGGAGTACTATTCAGTTGCGTATCCATGATAAGCCGCCCGCATATGAGGGTAAACGAGCTCTACATAGCACATATGGATATGTGTATGTGTACGTATGTATATTCATTCCATGGCTCGAGCATGTCCGCTAAAAACCCCACGCGGACTCGTGCGTAGCTGTTTCCGCTGCAAATGTCTCACTATTTACGCACATTTATTCATGTATGTATACATATAATTTTTTTTCTCTCCTTTTTTTTCGTTACCTGGGAAAAATAATTTATTATCAGGACAACGAGGAACCCACACGAGTTGCTCAGCTGTCTACAATGGGTATATTGCCGCCAAGTGTTAACGAAAATATAAAAAGTTCCAGGTGTATTTGGAAAAAAAAAAAAACGACAAAAAAGATTTTATCTATGAAGAATTTTTATTTCAGTTACTGTTTTATTTTTGTTAGAAATAATATTTTAACAGGATATAATTGATGATCATTTTTCAAAATCACTTAAACCGCAAACTAATTGGCAATTTTCGAGGATAACAATATTTTTCTAATATTTACATATTTTTCTCAGAGGAATTTGTACAAGTCCATTGGGCGGATGGGTATAGTATGATAATCAATTAGTCTTCAACAATGCCCAAGGGGAAATCATAAATATATTGGTGAACATATTGAGTGCTTGTGTTGTACATCACACTCGAGTTTGATCCCACAGGAATGGACAAATCCGCCTTCCACTAACAAATTTACGCCCCCTCGATTCATTTGTATTACTGTCAAGTTATATATCCATCTACCAGATGCGGAAAAATACGTACGGAATATTTTGGGGTAGTGCTATAGTACATGAGTATATGCCATGAGTGTTGATAAAAAAGGATCGATTAGATTAGTTAAAAAATAAATTTATATTCACATATTAATTGCATCCATTGATATTGTCATATGAAAGGTGAAACTGCTTTTTGACAGAAGAAAAAGATTGTAAGTCTCGTGAATTTTATAAATGTTGATGGGCTGGAAAAAAAAAAAGATTTCTTCATGGATCGTCCACTTCTAGTAACGACTATATAGAAACTTTGTATACCGATCAAGTGTGCTCAGTTGAAATTCAATCGGTGATTTAATTCTCATGATATGAGTTTGAAAAAAGTGATTTTTCCGAAAAATAACCAAGCATTCATATAGTTTTAAATGATTATTCGTCAACCGTTGTTCATCCATTTTTTTTACAATAAATTTTTTTACACACACTCCAAAAGAATCATGGAAAATGAGACGGCTAGGGAAATGAAATTTTTTTATTTCAGTGTCACGATTACTCTGCCAAACTGAAATTTCGAAGAAAATAGAAAAATATAAAATACAAGTAAAAAAGGTTAAAAAAAATCAATGGGTAAATATGAGAGCCTCTGCGCGAAGTCTATACACCTCGCTTGCAATATTTTATGAGTTTCATAAGGAAATGTCGCGGGTACATGATTGTTTCGCGTGTGCATATACGGCAACGCGGCTAACGCGCGTATATGCACATATATTCAAACGTGTAACGTTCGCTATAGAGTCAATCACAATTGCCTTCAGGGTCTCCTACGATCACTGGTCGCAATAAAATTTCTTCGGTTCGACTTAACAATTAATTTACCATCTCGCTCTTTCTCTCTTGAAAACCCCCCATATATTGCGTCTATAGTGTATATACAATAAACATACATGCAACTTCTAAACATTTCATTTGCCAATGGAAAATCCATTTACTATTTTTATTTTTTCCTTCTTTATTTTTTCTTTAGTTTGTGCGAGAAAAATAAAACAAAATAATAGAAGAATGAGAGCTGACGAGTGAAGTGAAAGCACATATAGAAAATTTTCTTCTCTGAACGATAGAACAAAAAGCGTCGTGAGTTGGCGACTGGGATTACTTGCACACCAGGCGCAATGCCTCTATGTATACATACATGCGTATAATATGAAATATGCGCGCGCAAAGAATGACGCACGCGCTTTGCCTGTCGGTCAACTACCGTTGAAAAATAATGCGCGCACAAATGCAAAACAAAAGTCGCGACAATTCTGCGAACTGATGCCATCTGTGCATCGCTAACAGAACTTTATATATTTTTTCTTCAATTATTTTATATGTTCCATCAATTTTCAATGACAAAATTCACCATAGTTGGATTGTGAAATGTTGCAATGTGTATCAGAATTATGAATAACTTGAATAAATTATATAACTCCATCAATAAAAAAGAAACTATTAATATGTATCCGAAATGCAGCCAGGAAAAATAATAGGAAACGAAAGATGTTTGTGGAGTGGTTGATGCAAATTCTCTCATCAAGGTATAAATATAATTTCACGAGTATATTGTCGAAGGATCGAAGATGTTGCATTAGTCTCGTCTATTGTTCTTTGGGTTCCAGACAAAAAATTGTGTATATATAAATCCTCTCACCGTAAATTCGTAATCTTATGCAACAAAGCACCGCCCGTAAAACAATAACGAGGCTAATATTTACCGTGTGTCGTCCTCTGACGATGGGAAAAAAAACATTTTTTTTTCTACCGTCTCGTCCATTACAACAGGCCTACCGCAAATCGCTTTAGTATTAACGATGACCAAAAGAGAGAGAGAGCGAGAGAAAAATATTTCCGTGAGGTATTGTAGGACGAAAGGATATTTCTTCCATTAAGGCTGCTTCGCATTGCATCAGTGTAATTCTAAACAAACACATAAACGAGTATTGCCGAAGAAAATTTTTTTTTTCAAACCAATCAGACACTTTTCTTTGACCCTGGTGTGATAACCGTATGTGTATGGGATTTTTAATTGTTTCTCTTTTTTCGTTCCCTTTCTTTTTCCTGGATAACATATGACAGAAATAGAGAAGGATTCAGACTCGTCGCTTCTATTCTCCTCGCTATTCCATATTTTATTCCTTTCTCTTATTATTTTTCTATTTTATTTCTGAGAGACGCAGATTTTGTTATCGACTCGAGCCAGGAGTCCGGCAACTATATGTACATCAGCAAAACCGGATGTCCGTCCGTGCAGGATGTGACGTCAGAGGTATATACTTTGCTAGTGAAGGAAAAAGAAGACAAAAATTTATATATATATGTATATTATGAATTATCGTGTGTATATGCTGTCGAGGCGAGGCAAACATATATATTCCCCTTTCGTTCTCTTTCATTTCTTTCTATGTGAGGCGCGAGTGAGAGAGTGTTTAGTACACAATCTTTCGGCGAATGATCTCACACAGGTAGTTCCTGTCTTTCATTCATTGCTTCATGCTCGCTCCTATGTCCATTCGTGTTGGTATTCGTCGAACGGGACCCCAAAACAAAACTTTGAAGTATAAATAAAACAAAAAAAATAATTGTTTGTGCATGTGTATGATTGGGAATTTTATTTCTTCGTTTGAATACACACACACACACACACACACACACACACACACACATATATATATATATATATCGATTTCTGTGATTGTTTACTTTTGATCATTCATTGACGTCTGTTTATTCATACAAACATGTATTGAGATCGAATTGGACGCTATTCGAACTATATTGTTTTAATATCGATGGATTTTAAATATTTACGATACATTGGACAAAATTTCGTATCAATATTTATTCACACTGTTGGGTTATTATTGAGAAATTTTTTTTGGAGATATTGTGGCAAGTATATGTGTGAGTACATGTGGGAAAATTGTAAATATTTTTGGATGGATCATACGGGTGTGAAATTCCCCACAGTCTATAAATTCAGCAAATTCGAAATGTGTTGACGTTTTAATTTTGGAGTGATGTGTTTGGAGCGGCGAACCATATAAGCCTTTGGAATAATGACCAAGTGTCAAATGTATGGACAAAACAGATTTTCTGTCTTTAAACCACACACAATATTAAACACTTTTGACATACATTATAATGTATGGTGTCAAAATTCACATCTGAAGGATTTCACCGCTAAATCTGTTTTGAGACAATATTTTCCAAGCGTAAACTCACCACTTTTCATTCTTCGTGTCTATGCAAAATTGTTTTGGACTATTTTTCGAAGTTTCCTTCCTGATAGGACACAATATTTTATTATTTTTTTTCTTCATAATTTTGTAATTATGTCGGAGAGTAGGTATGATTTTATTTACGTTTTCACGGTGATAATAAATACACAAAGGACCCGACCAAGTGTCCGAGTGTTGTCTGGTCCTTGTGTTTTAACAGCAGCTCGTTAATAACCATCAAGTGTGAGTAGTTGATAGCGATATGGCGCTCTGAATTGCTTTCAGCGACTGAAAACCAAAAAAAAAAAAAAAAAAGGAAGAACAGTGATAAAGAAGGAGGAAAAAATTATATTTTTCACGGCGTTCAACTCTCCCGCTCGGAATATCGTACTCACTTGTTGCTTTTAATGTTGAATTTTTTTTTCTTCAATATTGAGATACAAGACTCCCTGCTGCGATATTTCTCGTGTTACGCCACGCAGTCTGTGTTACGTTTGTCCGCAATTCCACTTGGATAGGTTTTATACGGACAATTACCATCTGGAACAAAAATTAAGAGGACTCGTTCAGATATATATATATGTGTCGTCCTTCTTGAGCAGGAGAAAAAGAAAAAAAATAAAGGAAAAAACGAAACGAAAGACACCGAGCAGTGCGTAGGAAAATCCTCAATTTTTTTTTTTTTTTTTTTCAAATTGAAGGGATAAATTAGATGATTTTTCTCTGTCCCGTGCAGTAAACTAATTGGGCGTGAGAAAAGTCATGTTGGATGATATTTACAGGCATCAGAAAATATTGACTTCTTGGGCAATGATATTTATGAGCAAAATTAGGGTGGCGATAATAGGAATTTATTTGATATATTTCATGGATATGTTTGTGGACATTTTTTTTTTTTCTGGATCCTCTCTTCGGCTCGTTGGGTCCTCAGGAATAAATTAATGGGCCCGAACGGATTATTGAAACGGTCGGGAACAAAAAATTGGGTGTAAAAAATGATGATGTATAATCGACTTTTTTTTTTAAATCGTTTCAAATTTGTTGAGAATCTTTTATCGCGTGTTCTTTTCAATAATATAATAGTCAAGATCATATATAGATGCATAGATATGCCGACAAAAGGTGGTGAGTAAATATTGAAAAAAAGGAAAGGGGTTGAAATGATTTTTTTTTCTTTTTTCATTTAGAGAGAAAATGGCAAACAAATTTCCGCTTCCTGTGTGTCTTTTTATGGTCGCAGGTATTGTTTCTTTCCAAGTGGCTGGAGGAGGTCTGGGAGAGCAAGAGAGAGAGAGAGAGAGAGAGGGCGAACGAAAAAATAAAAATTAAAATGAATTCATTCGTTGCTTTTAATATTTGCTTTCGTCGTCCTTTCACTTTTACGTTATAAAAGAGAACTTGTGTTTCACACTGCGTCGAATTTGTTTGCATACCGTGTCTCTGTAAATACAAACTGTGAAAAACTCTCGACGTCCCACAACACAATAAATTTAATATCTTAATAAAATAATAATAATGATAATAATAATATTAAGTTGAAAGTATGAAAAAATAAGTGGATATGACAGTTAAATATTGAAAAATCATTGAGGAAAATTCATTTTTAAATACTATTTTAACATGAAGCCAATCATGATGAAGTGCATTTGGCTTGTAGAAACGGTATGTTTGTTCCGACAAGAAATTATATGAGCATTTATATGAATGAATAATGAGTGCAGCACAGATTGAAAAATATTCTCTAATTGTGCGGTTGAGTTGGGTTATTTGCCAACGACATAATATCTCGACATTTTTTTGAGATTATGTATATAATTTTTTTTTTTTTTTCCAAATTGTGTCGCGTCTCTCAATCCACTCTCATAGCAAGTGGCGTGTCGACATCCCCCATATGGAAAAGGTTAACCCTCTTGACTTGGGACCACGAGAAAGACAGATTTCGAGGAACGCGAGAGTGTACAGTGGGGGACGTGTTGTATAGTTGGAGTTAGAGGTCGAGAAATAAGAGCATTAAATCAGAAAAAAAAAAAACAAAAAGGTTCAGTCCCTTCATATATGTACATCCATATATATATATATATATGTATAATATGTATGTATTTCCATGGTCGCTCACTCCCTTCTTTATGATATAAAAACTGTAAACTTCACCATTTTCTACTTTTTTTATATTTTATATTTTATATTCTTCTTTTTTTTTTTTAAAAGTCACTCAAAAAGTCGTTAATTATGTCGGTCTCGTGACAGTGTGCAGCGCACTTGATTTAAACGACGAATTGACCGTTTGTAACCCCGTACCAGGAGCGTTAAAATGTAGACTCTTAGAAACGCATTAAAAAGTTTTCAATACAGAGAGACCGACATGAAAAAGTTTCTAAACGAGTAATAAAAATCTTAAAATGTCAAACGAATTCTGTACACTCATTTTATTATCCCTTTTTTTTTTTCGACAGATATAAAATTCAAAAACTGTCTCTCTGTCTTTTGTTATCTTCATACTTATAATTACCCGGACGCTTTTATCGTGAGATATTCAATAAATGGAAAAATTATAAAATCACGACCGCACTGAGAATTTCGTTGTATACTGTTGCACGTGTATTGATATCGCAACTTGTTATTTTTTCTTCTTTCGTTCTCTCTTGCCCTCAATGCAAAACAATATATTATCAATCGAACAAATATTAATTCTCAATGATCAACAATTCAATATTTGTTTTTTTTCGGAGAAATTCATTACACATACGATTGATATTCATAAAATTTAATAATTGCCTTGATCATCTTCCATCTACTGAATTCTTAAACTGTTTGTAAAAATAGAATAATAAAAATAAAGATGAGAATGAAAATTATAGTAATATATGTACATGAGCTCGCTCCCTCTCATACACGCTCTCTTCTATTGCCTCTCATGTTCGTCAAACCGTTTATGAAAATAAAACGACGACGATGGCGAGAATGAGAGGGACACGGTCCAGAGTTCGTTGCGGATCATCGCGACTGACTCTCGCGCCCTCTCACTCTCGCACTTCCCCTCTATATCTATGTATAATATTCCCTCATCTCATTTCAAAGACTTAACGTCCATGACGTCACTAAATTTCCACTCATCGCTTTCAATTATTTTTCCTTTCGCATATACAATTATGAATATCAAATGTATAAGTATATGTACTCATATATTTTTCATTTTTTCTATATACAATTTTTTTCTCTCTGTTCGCTCGACCCCAGCGCCTATACAATATCGATTGTTCATTTTAATTAACACAAATCTTTGCCAATGAATAACATTATCATCTATATATAACATATTATACTAATTTATTTTTTCCTTTTTTGTTTGTTTTCATTCATTATCATCGTTGATAGTTCATCGATCTTTTGTATGATGAAAAAATTATTTTTTTTCAACAGTATTAAAATTATATATATATATATATATTGATGTTGCATAGAATTATAAATACAGAAGAGAAAAAAGTTATTGGGGGACGAAGTTGAAGAAGATGTGGAAAAGGGGAGAAAAAAAAGCGAAAGATAAGGAGTAAAGTCGTTCGAAATTTTTCGAGGTCGTGAAGCAATTCTCAATGACCCATGCTATCCCTCATCTACCACACAAGTCATTTACAAAACCATTAAAACCAAAAAAGGAATCAATATATATATATATGGGAATGATAGAAATCACGACAGAAAGATGATAATAATAATAGTAATAATATAAATAATCATTGTTATGGAATATTATTGGGGAATGGAAAATTATGAGATGTTATTGATGCAAATGAATTTGTTTTATTTGGATTTCTTCTTGTGGTGTAGTGTACACACGTGCATTTAGTGGTATTAGCTCGACCCTACATTAAGCCCCAGAGACGGCGCGAGTGAAAGAGACGGAGTGAGGAAAAGAATATTTGTGAAAACGGAGAGGAAAATATACTGACAAGCACTTTGTCTATTCTCCACAAATCGTTTACCGGAAACATATGCTATAGAAATCCCCATGGTAAGAGAAAAAAAAAAACCCATTGCAGCGTTGTTTGCTGATTTTAAGACACAGGACTCGTGCGTGAGACTTCACACAAATTCTCTTAAGAGGATATCAATAATAATAATAGTAAAAATAAATAATAATAATAAACTAAACGTAACAAAGTTGTTTTGTACCATGGTAATGATTGAAAAATATAATTATAGATGAAACCTATCGGTGAGGAATCAAAGAATGATATCTAATATACGTATACCTATGTACACATAATCAATTTATATGCATATATATATATATATATATGTTAAGATTAGCATATCTTTTGAGCGGGATGAATGGACTTGTCGATTGTGCTATCTCTATTTCACTTTACTCCAAAGCCTATCATAGCACAACTCGTAGTACGAGAAAATGCTTACGCGCGTGCCACATTCATTATGACATTGAAAATATATTTTGATGTATATATGTGTGTATATAAATATCGATGAGAGATTATCGTCAATCATCTTTCAAACTGCATGACAAATTAGTTAATCTGAACCGAAATAATAGAAATAATTATTGCAAAAATATGTTCTGGCATCTTTGGAAATTTTCAATTATTCTTCAATGAATTTATATTATATACGTATCAATTTGAATCTACAAATTAATTACATAAGCATGAAACATGAAAGAGGAAAATGAAAAAAAATGTTTGTTCCGAAAATTACCAAATGTTATTTCCACATAATGAATATATATATAGTGACAGAAAAAAACACCTGGTGCGTTATCATATATACTTCACACCTACATACACAGTGCTTGAAAAAATCCCACAGCAACCGGCTCCTCATATGCATTTTATTTTGACTCACACAACGATTGCCTTGTTTCGTGTATATACATCCACTAATACACCTAAATATTAAGAAGAAAAATAAAACGAATAAAATTATTATTATAATAATTATTATCATTGTTATTGAAACAGGAAGTGTTTATTCGTGTCTGAATGTAGCTAAAAAAACATCAGTGATTGTCATTCAACTCCCACGAATATGTATATACATATAAATATATGCCCCGTCTGCAAAATTGAGATAAAGGAATCCATTCAATCTTTTAAGATCTCTTCGTGCATATGTATTCATGGATATGTGTGTATATATATATATATATATATATATATATATATATATATATATATATATCTATGTATGTGTTGGGTTTGGTATAGTTTGACAAGGTTAATATATCTTCATCTCCGTATGAAGATGACAGAGACTGTTTTTGTACGGGGCTGTAAAGATATAGATAAGAATGTGCAAAAGAGAGTGTATATGTAGGAAGAAATAGAGAGTGCGAGTGAGAGAATATGGGGACCGTAACCTTTGCACTAAAGTATAAACTTCGTCCGGTTGTTCAATACATATGAAAATATCCATGTAAATGCAATAAAAAAATAATTCAATGAAATATATACATTTCGCAATATTATTTGGCGAATATTGAAAAGGAAGAAATTGTTTTTTTTTTTTTTTTTATTCAAACGATTAATATCGCGTGGTGAGAAATTTTATCTTTATGATTAATCGGGGTCGTGACGACTATAAAATGTTGATTACATATTGAGAAGAATATAAAAAAAATTTCCTCTCTCTCATATATACATATTGATAATTTCATTATTATTATTATTATTAGTATTATTATTCTCATTATTATTATTATTATTATTATTATTATTATTATTATTATTATTATTATTATTGTTTGGGTTTGAGTTTCACCCTCACCATGTGTATAAATTAATACGTTTATAGAAATGGGCAAATATAAGAAAAAATTTTATTAATGAATGTCACATTATTATTGATCGAAAATTAAATTAATATATATATATATGGCAATATAGTTGAATTATCGGGTGAAATGAACGGGCCTGACCTTTCCAATTCGATTAGGTAACGTCAATAAGGTCAACTCAATGTTAAAAACATTTGATATATACTTTCACCCACAATATTTCGCTCCTCGTGAAATTACAATTTTTTCTCATTTTTTCGCAGTCTTTTTAACCCTCTGTGGCCTCTTTGCTCACTTGCACGTTAGCTGCGTTCATATATACTGTATATGTGTATTGGACACGCATATGGGTGCGTACGTGCGTTCTACTATATGCCAGTAAAAGAGATAAGACTCCCGTCGGTTATTTTTATAACATACTGGCTAGCAACAGAGTTCTTCATGATATCAATACATATATACAAAAATTTATGATT
Organism: Zele albiditarsus; assembly: GCA_958496275.1. Classification (NCBI taxonomy): domain Eukaryota; kingdom Metazoa; phylum Arthropoda; class Insecta; order Hymenoptera; family Braconidae; genus Zele; species Zele albiditarsus. Next base: position 11,192,824 of record OY292413.1, on the reverse strand, counting down.
CGAATTTAAAAAATAAATTCATCATCAAATGTTTCAGTTGAAATGAAATATGAGGCAGATTTATGGTAATATTCGGATCTAATTCATGTTCTATTCCAATTAATTTCAGCCGTTTTACCGGATTACCCGGGGACTGATGAGAATGTAGAGGAGTCCGATTGCATAAGTGAAACTGCGAATGCCAACACCGACACTGACAATGGTCCCCAAGGAATTAAATGCGAAAATAATGCGGAACAAATTAATGATACAACGACAACATTGGAACATGAAGAGCAACAACAACAGCAACAGCAGCAACAGAAACATGAGTTGAATTATGCTGAGGATGGCGGGGATAGTGTGGGCGTACTGGAGGCGGTCCGACCGGAAATTGAAAATGGCGTCCTGGTTGAACCGAGCGCGCCTGAGCCCGTTGCTGTACCATTTGACCTGGCTGAGCATGAAGACACCGACACATATACACTGCATCATCCCCTTGACTATCATCCAACGCATCAGATATTCCACGAAAGGTAGAACAAAAATTCAATTCATTTTCTCCATATTGCAGATTAAAAATTTGATTATAATTAAGTGAAATTAGACTGTGTCGAGTTGCTTCCAAAACAATGATCAATATCCAAACTCATAATTACATGTACAAGTAGTACATGTAAACGTGTACAAACAATATTAGCAATCCCCATTATATAATATTGAATTAATACCGTTAGGAGTATATGCAATTGCATATTTTTAGGTATAATCTCATTCCTATAAATACAAACTACCTAAAATTTTTAAATCCCAACAACAAATAACTGCAGTTTCCGTAAATCCACATTAGACGATTCAAAATCCAAATAATTACCCTCTTAACTGAATAGTGGCGCCACATTTGCGAAAAAAAAAAGAAAAAAAAAAAGAAAAGAAAAGATGAATCAAAATTTTAAACTAATCCCCAGGGATTACTTGCAAACGGACTCGCCTGTATACACCGAGGGCGGTAACACTAGGGAGGCGGACGATAATCACCAGCAACAGGTTTCACTCCATCACCACCACCACCATCAACACCAACATCATCATCACCAACCGCACCACCAATACACGCAACTCGGAGGGGCAGCTGAGGTGGTGGTTCCCGAAAGAGGGGATACTCGACATCCGTCTGAGGCCTCACTCCCGTCTGAGGGAAATCGAGTCACCAGTCACATGCCTCACTCTACGATGATTCGGTACAGCACCGAGACGCTTTCACCGTCCACAGACCATCATCATCATCATCACCATCATATACAGCAGCAGCAGCAGCAGCAGCAACAACAACACTTGACTGATCCACAGCAAGAACAATTGCATCGTTTGGATGAGCAGAATCATCATCAGGACGCAGTGGAACGTGTTAGCGGTATTGTAGCAGCAATGCGTGGGACAAGAAGTGAATTCGCATTAAATGCTTTGTTTCCTACTTTGGCTGGTGGTGGCACAAACACCAGTGTGACTGTGGATAATAACAACGGACATCACTTGGATGATGTTTTGCGAGAAGATGCTTTTATACAACAACATATTAGAACATCAAGTGTCGGTGGTGGTGGTGGTGGTGGTGTATCACCGCCAGTGAGGACCGGCAGTTCACCAAGTTCTAGTCGTAGTCCACATGACGAACATGGAATCAATTCACCTTCATCGCACCGACATCATCATAATAATGATGGTGGTGGTTATAGCCCAAGTGATCAGGGACGTTTGCAAAATTTTACACATCTCACTGCAATGCAACCACCGTCAACAAATTCAGTACAAAGTGGTGGACATGGACTTGGACAACAGGATACTGATAGAGTCTCGGATTTATATATGGTATCAATTTATAATCATCATTCGGCTGGTACACCACACCATCATCAGGAACATGAGCAGCAACCGTCAACGCCACATTCACCGTCTGGACCTCTCGCAAAGTGAGTTAAACATATTATTTGGTTTCATATTCGATAAATATCAACGAGTTCATTTATTATTTTTTTTTTTTTATTGACATATTAGTTTATTATTTTCTCTCCTCCGATAGAGTATTTCAAGTCGGCTGTATATATAAAGCAGCCATAATTCACGCAATTATTTATTTTTAATTTTTTTTTTTCCTTTTATACATGCCGACAACATTTCTTTTTATTTTATTTCATTCTTTTTTTGGGGGTACGATGTTATACACACGTTACCTTTAAAGGCCCCTTCAACGCAAAAATATTTGCCTGTCGGCTATACAGTTTGGTTGTTTTAAATACACAATATTGTATATATGTATATATGATAGTATATGGCCATATACCGAGGGTCATTGTTTGTGTTGTGTATATGCATCGCTCATAGGGTCCAATGGGGCATCCATTGACATGGTACAAATGGAAAAATTATGCGCCACACTTTTGAGAATTTTATGCTTACACTATATATTCAGAAGAAAAAATGATTTCATTTGAAACCAATTATTTCGATTTATCACATATATTTCAACCTGAAATGAATTCAAAATTATTATAAATCATATTGAATCAAAAATATATATATCATATATCAAATATGAATTAATTCTTATTAAAAGTCTTTTTTTTTTTTTTTTAGTTACATTAGACTATGTATTTTTTTTTTTTTCGAGAGTACCCAGAGTGAGTGTAATTAATCGACCCTCGATTTCAATTAATCAAAACGGCTGCCGAATTTAACCGTCATATTTTTTTCCCATTTATTCTCATTCAACGTTTGGCAGATCTTTGACAATTTGAATGGAAATAGTGATAAGGCGAGTGAAAGAAAGAGGGAGAAATGGAGAGAGATAATATATGGTGTTTTTTTTTTATCTTGACAGTTGTTATCATCATTTGTGTTTCGCACTTACACTTGACTACCAATTGATGGTTGATCACATAATCGAAAGCGTTACGATTAGTTTACATTGCACAAACCAAATGTTTATACATATATATTACGATTTTTCCATCGCGTTATGAAATTATCTTAATGTTTGCACCCATTTATATCTTGTCAATTATCCGATAATATGTTCGATGACTTTATTATATTGTACACTCACCCACGTTCGTGAATTAAATTGAATAGAGTAAAATCAATAGAGTCAGTGGATGAATTAGTTGAAGTCACAGCTAACATGGTGATATCTTATCTTCAATATGTTGGTTACATTGTATCCATCTATACACACACTATTTCTTTACGATTTATAAATTTTATTATATTCATTTCTTTTTCTCTTTTCTAATTTATATGAGTAGTAGTACGCTCCATACAAGTTGACTCATTGAAGAAAAATGGAATACTAATTACCAAAAGAATATTCAATTGAAAAGTTTGTCAAGATGAATAAAAAAAAATGGGAAATGGAAAGTATTGGATTATTGAGTTGATATATTATGCAGAGGGTGACATTGTTTTTCCCATTTTTCTTTTCCTATTATTATCATCAATTTTTACATCAAATCTTTCCACATCAATTTATTTCATTCGTCGTTTCTTCAATGTATTTAATCAACACAGGAACATAAATTATTGTTTATATTAAATATTTGATATACAAAAATAAATAAATGTTTTTTTTTTGCGTCATTAATTATTAGTTGGTATTTGAGGGTTATTTTTATCACTGTTTCGACTTTAGAGCAGACTTTTGGCTTCTGAACTCTGCTATACATATGTGTATATGTGAGCACACGTGTGCCACGTGAGCATACTCGAATAAATTTAATCTTGTGTATACCGCATTGATTGCGCCATGTGTATACATACAAATGTCCGAGTACTCGTCATTTTTCCTTGTCGTTTAATTGTTATTCATGTATTTGAATTTTCCGTCAACAAATACGTGGCGTTGAATATAATGAAATTTTGTGCGTCGTGAAAGATGGTGGGATGGTGATTTCGTAATGCTCAAGTACTCGTATACTTGAGTATGATGTCCATTCGAAATCGTTAATTACACCTCATTCGAATCGTAATGAATTTTATTTAAAATGGAATTATTATTTCAGAAAAAAATGTCATTGGTGTAAAATATGGGGAAAAAAAAAAAAAATAAGTACATTCACGTAGAGATATATGATAAAAATGATCTAAATGTTGCGGGAGTTGCAAGAGATTTTTCCAAACTGACATTAGATGAAGAAACTACAAAAAACTTTTTACTGCTATGTGGTGGAACATACGTTTCTCACTCACTCCGAGGTGAGATGAGTGCACTTTTCCAATATCAACTGCGAAAATTTATTATAAATCTGGGACACCAATAATGTTTACTGAGATTTGTATGAGAAATAGAATTGTAAAATGATAAAAAAAAATAAAGTAAAGCGACTGTGCGTGGTTTCTGTGTCGCATACCAAAGGAAGCCTATAGTGCTTTGATGGAGATGTATAGTAGGGATATGTGCCGCGCGAGCTTGCTCGGTTTGTTGTAAAAGTAAAAAAGAAGGGAAGGGAGCGGCCGATTGAGAATTGAGAAGTTACTTGGTGGGGACATCCTTCTGGCCACCTTTGAGGATCGGCCACATAACGTTTGTTTGTCTGTGTGTCAGCGATACGTTTAGCCTCAAACATTCGATTGCCCTCTGCAGTTCTCGTTTGCCTGGTGACAGATACGGGTCAACTTCTCACTCGCACTCTTCATCATCTTTTTATTATTATTTCTTCATTTCTTTCTTTCTATCTATCCATTCGTGATTTTTTTATCCGACGGAGAGCTGAAACGCGATTGGTGACCTGACTCAATTCAACAACCAGAAAAAAAAAAGGAATTCGACTGTTTGCAAAGTTCCACAAGCAGAGCGACCCTGCAAGATAAAAAAAGAATTATTTAACATGCAGTGAGTTTTTAATTAGTTATTTTTCTTGTTATTCAACATTTTTATTCATCATTTCTTTCTATGTGATAAAATTGGGTGGGCATTTTTATGTACTGCATATTTAGGTTATATATATATCTTTGATAAGAAAAATATATTTTTCTTTCTTTTTCTTTATACTGTACCAATCGAACGGGAGACGCTGAAATTGATAACGTTCGGCCGAGAACGAGAATGTGTGTTCGAACAAATATTTAGTGACATCCCTCGTGTAGCCGGTATATTCATTTTATTTTTTTTATTCTTCTCCATTTCTGTGTCTCTTCATCGTTTTTTTTTTTTTTTTTCCCAATGTCGAATGACTATGAAATGTATAAAAAAAAATGTATAAGACTTCGGATAGTATCACGCGAAGCGATTGAACAAATATATAAAAATAATGCCCCTCTTTATCATTCCTTTGCACTGATAAAATTTTATACATTTCTGAGTGGTAATAATATTGTTCAATAATTCTGAACATTTTTGGAGATATACAATAAACATTTGCCGATACAAACTTGAATTTATTTGAACCATATAATATTATTATTTACTTTTCCCATTTATCGAGAACAAAGAATAAAATTGAATATCTTGAGAATATTTCAAATATTTTTGTTTTTATTTCTTTTATTTCATATGAATAACTATGTCGTGAGAAGCATCTTATATCATATGCATGGTGAATTCATAATCTGCCGGACGTCGACATAGCCAAAGGGCTATTAACCCCGTATGAGATATTGAATTTCGCAAATTCGGCTTATTCTCCTGTGTTGAGCGTATAGTATCTCGAGTAGATCATCATCAACGTCTCTTAACCCTGAAAAAGCCACGTCAACAAAGTCTCAAAAGAAAAGTATCTCATCATCCTCATTCGAAGAGAAAAATATTTTGTTTGTTGAGAAATATTATGATTGAACATTCTTGAAAAATAGAGGGTTTTTTTTATCTAAAAAAAAATTAAATTGCAGTGTATCAATGAAATATTAGTCCGAATTATTAGAAATTTATATACCAATCGAATGGAATTTTTTGGAGCTCAATCATGCGATTATTCCATTAACTTGTTCACGAGGTTTACTTAATATTTTTTGACTGTGTCTCTTTGTCTCCATGATCCATTCATGAACTCTCGAATTGTGTATGCGTGCAAAAGAGTGCACCACGAGAAATATATATTCGCAGTGAGTAGAGAAGTGTGTCGGCGATTCCCAGAAGAAATCCGAGTAGGTGCGTTATTGCGCCTCGTATTATACAACCATATGCCTTACAATTATAATATATGTACACATAAATGCATTGAGGCACGCACACCAATTGCTTTCATATACCCCTATGCATATTATTGCTAGAAAATGTGACAAGAACTCTGCCGCCATCACATATCCCTCTGCCCCCTTTATGTTCTTGCTAATATTCAATCCAACCTCTTTATTACGTCAGTGGTGAACGATACCTCTTCATAAAGACCACCTTATACTCTTCCTATATGCGGATCCAATGACAAGATTCGACTTAAAATGACAACGAGAAGTCAATGATAAATAAATAAACAAATTAATACATAAGTGAATGAATGAATGAATGAATAAATAAATAAATAAATAAATACATAAATAAGAGAATATCATGCCGAGGATTGAAATTTATTTCAAATTTTTTCGTCTAGTGATGGAACAATCTCAACATGAATATACAAATGCATGCACTTTTCCTGTTTGTTGAAATACAAAACGAAAAAGAATAAAAATAGCGGAGTTCCAGAAGAATGGGTTTCTCACTACTACTATTCCTACTACCATTGCTATTACTATACCACTACGTATTTTTCCCATCCGTCTCTCTCTGTCTCTCCCGTTAGTTACTCACGCATGAATTTGTGGCACGCGTGTTGCACTTAGAGCTGTCGAGTAGTTTACACGTGCGCGCACAGAAAGAACAAACAAAAAAAAAAACCGCTAGTTTGCAAGAATGAACAGAAAGAGACGAAATAAAATACACAAACAGAACTCTTTACTTCGAGTGTAGTAAAAAAAATGCAAACCGATTGTATCGATTGGAAAACTTAATGATTGATGAACTGCGCTTTTCATCGTCATATGATGGAGTAAAATTTATTTTTATTCATTCACTTATTTATTCGCCTTTTATTGACTTCTATCATGAACTTCGATGCTTGTAACATAATCGAGATAAATTCGGAACATCTGCATTTCATTGTTGTGCTAAGAACCATAACTAACGTACAGATCATTTACACGGCAAATTACAAATAAACGAGAATTATTTGTAAAATGAAGAAGAAAAATATTCAACAATTATGTTCTACTCATGGAAAAAAAAAAAAAAAAAAGAATCAGATTGGCAAACACGTGAGCATATTTTGTAGTTGATGTGTGAATATTTGTGCAATATATCCCACACATAAACGTATTAGGAAATATTGTCGAGCGCATGTGCCATTATTGCACACGTTCAATTGTTTTTATTCCAACTCTTCGTCTCAACTTAATCGCACGTATGTTTCATTATTCGAACGTGCCTTTACCACTGTATACACTGATTTTTCAGTGAACGAACATCAAGGACGAACACATCCGTGTTTAAATTTTAACCGAACTTCTCAATTGTATTTTAAATTATTTATTTTCTTATACTCTTCCTTATTATCTGTTCCATCATTTTACATCAAACACCTAACACATTCATAAAAACATTCATTCCTCATTGACAAAACGAATCCAGTCCTTTATCACAAACAGCGACGAGAGAGAGAGTGAGAGAGAGAGAGAAAACAATGAAAAAACAAAACTATGAAATAGAATGAGGAAGAGAAGAAAAGTGAGTCATGATGGAATTTAGATCAGGAAGTTTTGTAAGATAAGACAAGACGCTACTGTCCGAGAATTTTTCCAGGGTTTCTTTCGCATTTTTTTTTTTTTTTTTTTTTTCGTACCGTTTACACAATCCCTCGGTCATATTGCGTGCAGGGATACTATATAGTGAGAGATGTAACATGGAGAGGGTATATATATGAACGTGCAGTCAGGTAAAACGATGTATAGCGATGTTAATGGAGTACTCGTGTCCAAGACCAACTGGACTTGGAAGTGCAAGAAGTGAGTTCGTAGTGGTAGCAGTGTGGTATACAGAAAAGGGGGGAAAAAAAAAAAAGGAAAATGAGGAAGTATAGAAAAATAAAAGCACGTGAGGCACGCGCCCGCATTGGGGTTTAAGAAGCCGACGCTGCGGAGTTCCTGTGCATTGCAACGAGGGGGGCAATCCATTTCCGGGTAAAATTCATTGGTTTGGCGCGTGCTCCTTGTCATTATTTTTTATATTCCTTCTTCTTACTTCTTTTATATATATATATATATATATATATATATATATGTATATATATTTAAGGGCAACTCCATTACGAAGACCATAGCTACCTCGAGACAATGGTTATTTGTCATCAAAATCTTGACTCTAGAATGACCCATCTACTTTTTGCTGTTTCAAATGACTCTCCAGAGCAATGTCAATTTTTCGTGAATTTTTTGCCATCATTTCGTTCATCGTTTGGTATTATCATGCTTCTGACAGCCACGTTATCCCATCATGTCTATGCGACAAGTCCCATGGGTAGGGGCGTGTGCCAGACGCGCTTCAATATTCTTCACACAATTCAATCATTCATATATGACAATTTTTTACTTGATTCTAAGTATGTACATGGAGCCTTTTATATTGTATTTACAGTTCATCATTATATCGTCCGATGAGTGGAGTTGGTCCAATGGGCTGTGGCGGCGGCGGTGGTTTGAATTCTGGGGGTGGTTACGCTATTCCTTACATGACCCACAGTCCAACAGATCTCACTGGATCACCCCAACAACTCTGGACCTCCCAAGGTAACAGACAAATAGAATTCAACTACACGAGACGAAAAAATCGATGATAACACTAAAAGACGATGTCCTGAGAGCACCATACTCTGAAGGGTCAATTTAATTTTTCTTATCTATACTGATTTTCTTGTTTATTAAAATTTACAGGTCTTGATACGGCTCTTCCATCGATTTCCGAAGACTACAATACAAAATCCACGTCAACAGTGACTCATCAGAGTTTACCGGCATTTTCACAGCCATTTGGCGGTGGTCGTTCGAGTTTTCGAGGCTACAGTCCACCATATTCATCTCAACAACAAACGACTACAGGCGTGACAGTGAATGCTACAGGCGACGTTCCTACCTGGTCTTATCCAACATCGGCTGCTGACTCGCTCTCATCGCCATACAATATTCCAACGTCGGCACGACGTCAAAATGCAAATGCAACAGTACATCCACAATTGAGCGCATCAGCGAGTCTCACAGCCAGTAAGTCTAAATTTTGTCTAACCTATATATTTTCATAATTGAAGAAATATTTTACTGCATTTTTTCGATCTATATCGAAACACAACGTCTAAATTCATTCGTATCTATGAATAAATATCATTTTTCCTCTGACTGTTGGCACAAATAATTAATTTTACAATGTTGAAAGAGAAAAAAAATAATGGGAGTAATGATTCAAGGTCAACTTTTAAATGATTGTCTCATTGAATACATTTATTGTTAATCGCACGTACTCATTCGCCATAATATTGCATATTCTCACGTTTCAACGATTGCAATAATCTCTTGTGTGAGTCGTACTGTCAAAGTGCATGTATATCATATACTGATAACTAGGAAAAGCAAGAAAAAAATCCGTATGTAGAGTCACATACCGCATTATTCAATTATGGCTGTAATGCCCTGAAAAATGTTTCTTTCTTTTGCAAAAGGGGAAGAAAAAATAATAAAACGTGCGATCAATTCGATTCTATCGGTAAATATTTGTTTCATGTGTTTATTATACATCGTCTTTGAAATGAACCGGCCACTTGAGTATTTCATTTTTTTCCTCCATAGACAGCGGCGTTTGGTCTTTGAACGAGTCCTCATCTGTAGATGATATATATATATATATAAACACATCTCAGAGGATGGCTCAAGCGTGTTTCGCAATGTTTTATGTATCGACGCGCACCGTAGCCGTGTCAAACGAGGGTGGTCGGGCTCAAATGACGTTTTAGGCACGATATATATATATATACATATATAGGCAACGCAGACCCACGCGACGAGCTCTGTTCAACTTCAGTAATTGCGCGCGTGGTCATCGTCAACCGTCTGGAAAATATGAGAGGCGTGTATTCCCCTATTTTTTTTTTTTTGCCCCGAACATTAAGAATTATTTTTTTGAACGTATATTTTATTTTTCAACGTTCATAAAATTGTGCGCACCGCTGATTTTTTTTTTTTTTTTCTACAAATATGCTATATTGATAAAACTGTATCACTCCTATATAGAATTTTATGTGTTGCGAGCATCATCGACTGAAGTGGGTTATCATATTTGATCGTGAATATAGGAAAAAAGCATAAAAATAAAAATGATATAGACTGGGGGAAAAAAAAAAAAAAAATATGAAAAAAATAAAAAATAAAAAACAAATTGAGGTCACGCGGTAACGTCGTAATGATTTTTTTTATCCGAGAATAACGAAAGCGAACAACCTATTAAATTTCTACATGCTCTTTCTCGTATTATTATAGTTCGTTATCAATATATCAACATAGTAATTTCAAATGCGAAAATATCTTTGTTTACATAATGCAACGGATTTCGTTAATTTCAATTTTGATTTGCACCCGTAATTGAATATCCAGGACATTGCGTTATTTTTTTATCGCTCACAAATATTCACGACGGGGCAAATTTTACTTATTTTTATCTTGTGTAATGGGTCACTGACTACGTCGGGTGTTGTGGCTACACATAATATATTATACAATAATCAACATTCAAAGTGGCAATTTGATAGTGACCTGGATGTTAATTTACACTACTTGAACTAACGAAATAATGGAGAAGTTAGAAACAAGGTAGAAATTGAATAAACGATTTATAGCAGCTGAAAAATCACCGCAAGGAAATACCCTTTATTGCAGTATAATCCGTGAACGTTTTTCATTAGCACAAATCAGTTAAAGGGAAGTTGAATGTTGATTTAGAGATATATTGAAGAACAAAAAAAAAATTAATATATAAGGACCCTGACCTAGACACTGAGTATTAGTTGTAATCGGGTGGCGTCTACTAGTGATATTGAGCTGAAATGATAGGGCTGTATCTATCTTCGACGTGCGTTTCTACGATAATTTCGGTATTACAAGTCGACGACACCGAAGTATCTAATCTCATTCATGATACGACACATATTCACTTGATACAATACAATAACAAGGAAATGCTCATTGAGTAATGTAATATCACATTAATTCAAAACGTCAATGTACAACCTTTCTCACCATTTTCTCCCATATACACAAAAATAAAAAGAAACAAATCAAAATCACGATGAAAATAATTAATTTTTTTCATCTCTCATCATTGACATTAACTGGTATAATTTCGTGGTGGTATCACAAACCCCACAATCTGCACATTGAGATTGTTCTCCACTAATTCAATAATTAGAAAAAATTAATACAGTGTGACATTAATTGAAATTAAATCAATATATATTTTTCGGTTTGAAATTAATTTAATACAACAAAACTGAAGATTAAATTAAGAATCTTTTGTGGTATCGTTTGTGGCCTGGAAAGTATTTCCTTCTGGCCTTTTAACATACCGCATATGCTCGAGTGTTCTCAATACAGTCAAACTCAAGTGTGACATACTGCTCCAATGCAACTTTTTTGGAACACGATGAAGGGATGCAGGAGCTACATAGAGAGGGGGAGAAGAAGAGAGAAAGAAGGAGGAAGAAAATTCTTTGGTCCTATAACCACGTGGCGCGTACCCTAGAATATCATCATAAAGTTTAACTGAAGGGCTAATGTCCTCTTTCTGTGTCGGTTTAATTTTAAAGTTCATCTGAGAGATATTCATGTATATGTACACAATTCAAAGCGTTATGATACACATTCCATGGGGGCGTCGTGAAGGCGCGGGATCGCAATATGAACCCCTTATAGGCAACTTTGCAATCGTCAGCCTGTTCTTGGCGCTTTGCACACATGATATTATAATATCCGATTGCATTTGGTATATATATATATATATGTATGCAATCTCCTTCTTCATTATTAATTTCCAGTCTTGATTTCAAATCAAAATAAATACTTTTGATTGTGAATAATAATTGGATAATTATTCTTCTCTTTTCCAGTCCCAGAATCATTCTCAATTGAATACATTCAATTTTATGGAAATTGTTTTATTTCTCGGTGTTTGCATATTGCAGATATTAATTTTCTCAGTCTAAAAAAATTTTGTACCGCATAAAAATAATTTTTCCAATTATTATCCTACCCATTTTTCTTTTATCTCTGGTAGCCTCGAATGATTTCGTTCTGTCAACAAAGAACACTAGAATTCAGTTGACAGTAGTCATATCGTGAAACGACATTGTTAAATATAAGTGATAATTTTTAAAGCCACTTTTTAATGAGTTTTTCGTGTTAAATATCGATAATGTTGTGAACATTGTACGGGTTATATTTTTGATTGTTGAAGAAATAGATGGATGAGTAATGTTGACTGGTGACCAATAGACACTTGAAGTTTGTCATGCAAAATGAACGTACATGAAATTACCAACAGCCACATATTTTTATGTGCACGATGTTACTCTTCATATATTTTTTTTGTACGTGTGCACTGACTTTACTTATCAACAATTGCCGGAAGCTACGATAACACCATGTATCCGCCTACATACTATGTTCTTCAACCCTTCCCTTCGCCTCACTTTCCCTTCATCAACCATCTCTATTTTTCCAGTATACTGGGACTCTTCCGTTATTCCTCTCGCTATTCTCGATTCTGGTTTTCTGTAAATCACTTCTCCAAACTATTCCCGTTAATTACTCTCACATAACTGATAAGAAAAAATTTTATTTCTTACCAAGGTTGAATTTCGATTGATTGTTTTTCTTTCAATTCGAAGGAACATTCGATTGACAATTCATACAACTGAGGATTGTGCAACTGCATAATACAATGGACAATAATAATATGTGTATGGGAATGTTTTACAATACAGCATTGACATATTCGACATCACATAAAATTCTTCGCTTATTATTTTTTTTTTTTCCAATTTTTTCTTTCAAAAATCATTCTAGTCATGACTTTAATACTCATATCTGTATCAATCATCGCACCATTGTCATTTCAATTGGTTTGTTAATGACAAAATGGTTTTTTTAGCCCAAGGCGAACAAATTTAATTACACTGAATACCCAAGAATAGAATAACTACTCATGACCGATAATGGAGTTGGTCAAACGAAGATGTATGTTTGGAATTTTGTAAAAATGAAAGTTTTAAAAGTAGTATTGAAGTATTTCACAATGTAACATTAATTTCAACTTATTCATATAACGATACTTATTTTCTTCGTTATTAAAACTAAATTATTTTGACATTCTCACGCTGTTGGTATGGAAAACTATAAGTAATATTACTAGTATATGTATATTCAGTGTCATGCATATCGCCCGGTAAAAACCGGCTGGACAATAACTATTGTTTCAACTAGAAGTCTCAAAAGCCAACATAGTACATACACACATACACACATATTTATAAATATATATTTGCTTTGTTATCATGAATCCAAGAGTGCGTGACTAGAATGACTTAAAATATATATACGAATACGAAAAAAAAAAGAAAAAAAAAAAGGGAATAAATAATTTGTGCCAACACATTTACAAATAAATAACAAAGTAGATTATGAGGACATGAACTCAAATGAAAAGATTATTTTTAATTAAATGAGTCAGGGATCATGCTTGAAAAAAAGACCGAATCTTATTGGCGGACATAATTTAAATAATAATATCCAAAAAAATTAAAATGGAAAAAAAAAACAACAAAAAAATAATAAAATGACAGTGCACAACATCGAGGCGGAATACTTTACGGAGGGTCGCGAGTGCGTGAACTGTGGGGCGATATCGACCCCCCTATGGCGACGAGACGGCACGGGACATTATCTCTGCAACGCCTGCGGCCTCTACCACAAGATGAACGGAATGAATCGGCCACTAGTCAAGCAACCACGGCGACTGGTAAGCGAAGGGCCGGTCATCGAAGAAAAAAAAATATTAAAAAGAAAAAATCAATCAATAAAAGAGAGAATTTTTTTTTTTTCTCAATTACATAGCAACAAAAAAATAATTTTTTTTTAAAGACCAGGAGCCTGTGTGGAATTCGCCCGTGTTGCCTCTCGCCGCTCCCCCCAGAAAAAAATAAAGAATTCAGATCATTCTGTGTTTAATTTTGAGATGAGAAAAAAAATATTGTGTGATAAAGAGATGCGGGAAAAATAGAAGAATGAGAGACATGACCCTTAACGTTTTGGCCTCCTGTCTGTTTCAGTGACGAACCCGGGCGATTTCTACAAAGGCATGCGTGGGTATAGTGGTGGTGCCTGTCGCACCCTTGAGGAGAAAACAAGCCGACGTTCGGTAGGTGTCACACCGAATCCTCCCTTCATTTGAACCAATCACAACTATAAATTCTCATTGTTATTATTTATTTATTTATTTTTTTTGTCATTACGCTGAAATTTTCTGAAAAATTCTTCTCAACCCACTTTCTCATTCTTGACTATTCCTTCCTATTGTACTTGCATTATTTCACTGCATTTCATACATATGAAAAAGTGTATGTCACTGTAGTTTTTCTGTCCTTCACTCTACTTCTTCATGGATGTCTTATCTTGCACTTTCACGATTCTCATTGATAATTGTTTCTTCTAATTGTCTTCCATTCTCTTAATCAGAAAAAAATCTCTGTCGTATAGCTTGAGGTGCCACTATACCCATGGTATATCACTCTCACACTTGAAGTCACATTTGGTATCAAACTGAAATAAAATAATTCCTTTAATACGTGGGAAAAGAGAATATTCAATTCGTGGTATTTAATGTATATATATATATATATATATATATATATATATATATATATATATATTTTTTTTTTTTTTTTTTTTTTCCAATGATACTTTTCAGAACCGCTGTGACTTTACGTTTGAAGAAGCTCTATATTGATAAAAATGATAGATAAATAATTTGATCAATGACATGAAAGATCTAACAAATTTAATTTTTTTCCCTCTTCTTCTTCTTCACAGTCGGCATCGAGACGCGTTGGGCTGTCTTGCAGCAATTGTCACACAGGAATAACGTCATTATGGCGACGCAATTCTTGCGGTGAGCCCGTGTGTAATGCCTGCGGGCTCTATTTCAAACTTCATGGTGTCAACAGGCCGCTCACAATGAAAAAAGATACGATTCAAACGCGCAAACGAAAACCAAAAGGGGGAATGAAATCGTCTGATACACCGCTCAATCACAACGGCAATGTATCAGCTTGTACATTAAATAACAACAATAACAACAACAATACCAATCACAATAACAACAACTTGAAGTTGGAAGGTAAATATTGAAAGCGAAAAAGAATTAAATAAACAATTAATTAAAAAATTAATGTTTGTCATTTGCAGATAATTACCCAGATCTTAGAGTATCATCACATGCAAATGTTGTCCAATCATCATATGCAACTTCATTGTATAGCGGAAGCCCCCAACCATCGAGGATAATTAATTATCCATCGTTAACGCAAAATGTGTATTATGAAATGATGGCAAATCAACACCATCAACAACAGCAGCAACAACAACAGCAGCAGCATCAGCAACAGCTGCTCGATTGCCAGTCACCAAAAGTTGAGTGTCCATCACCACCAAATCGAGGCTCGCCCGTTTATCAATCGGCCAATCATTCACCAGACCATCACTTGACATCACCACATATTGTTACACTTGGCAATACGTCACCGAATAATAATAGCAGTAAGCTTATGCTCGATAATGGCCATCTAGAAAGACCAACAGTTGTCTCAATATCATCATAAAATATGATATCATTCCACTGAAGAGGAGAAAAAAAAAAAAAAGAAACTTTAATTGAAATTGAGTAATCGGTGTTGATCCTCGGATTTATAAAAATTACATCTGCAGCTGAATTATAGCTGTGTGTGGGTGTGAACGACGGTGAAAAGCTTTGTTCTTCTTCTTCTTTCTTTTTTTTTTTTTTATTTTATGAATTTTCTGTTGTTGATACTAATTAATTTGTTTATTGTAAAAACTATCGATGATTTGATCATGTAAAGATTTATTACATAGATACATATAATAAGACAAAAATTGTCCAACATCAAAATCGTCACTGTACGTATATATAAGCATTATATACATATATACACATATACATGTATAATCTTCTCTTTATTTTTAATTTCAATGAAATACAATTAATTTATCTCTTTGGGGCTGATGATATAGCTGAAGAATTGGAGATAAAAATCATAATACATACATACATACATACATATAAATATATATGTAAACAAAAGTATAAGCAATTATATGTATGTATATGTATATAGTTTTCAATCACACATTTATTCTTATACATTTTCGATTTTGTATGTGTTTTATTTGCTCTTAATCTCCTTTTTTTTTTATTCTGTTGCTGTTTTATTGTGTAATATTTTGTGTTTGTCTATTGTTTCAGGAAAATAGATTTTGTTTTGCTTCCAATTATTATTATTATTATTATTATTTTTCGTTTTTTTTTTTTTTTTTTTTTTTTTCGTTTACCAAAGAACAATAACAACAGCTCCTTAATACCAAATTGAAATTCACTTTGTGCCTATGTATATATAATAACGTTTCTCTTTGTCTATTGATTTAATGGAAAAAATACATTGAAATTTAATAATGCTACTTATAAAGATCATAATGATAATAGTACTAATAATAATAATAAATACCATAGTAATAATATTAATGGTAATAATAGTAATAATGATAGTAAGGACTAATGTCCAATTAACTGTTATTACTGTGAAGACACTTCATGTGCAGTAACATATGTGGCTAAGCTTGAAAAAAAAAAAAACAGATTATTCTTGAGATGATAAAAAAAAAACCATTTTCAGTTGTTTACTTCATTATACTTATGTCTATTGTTCTTCAATGATATTATGATGCAATTTTTAATAGTGAATTGGAAGATAAGGCAAGGCTTCTGTAATAACTTCTTCTTTTCCATATCAGAAACAAGGAAGAGAAAAAATGATGAAAAAAGGGGAACACGAAATTGTAATGAGTTAATTTTTGGTTACAAAATAAAATGGGATATAGATGGAGTAAAAATCCATATTGATATTTCAGTAATAAATAATCCATCATTTATGTATACGAGAAAAAAAAAAAAATGTGTAGCAGTAGAATGCCATTTTGTTTCTTTTTTTCAGTTTCCGCCATTTTTATACTCCCCCCTGTTCTGTTGGAACGCGTTTGATACCAACGGCCCTTATCACATATATTTCTAGCGTGTGATTCGTTGCCATGACAACAGTTCGATTGATAACAAGACTCCTAGTTATGAGACGGTGAGAGAGAGAGAGAGAGAGAGAGAGAGAGAGAGAGGAGAGATTATCGTCATCGACTTATATAAAATGTTAAATATATAATTTTCTACTTAGAGCAACTTGTATGACGAATTAGAATGCTCATAAAATATGAATCATGAATTAATGTCAATTAATTGTGGTAGCCATCCCTACGGAGAGGCCTTTATTAGCCCTATATAGATTCTACAGAAACTTTTTTTTTTCCGTTTGCCAAAATAGTTCAATACTGTCGGGGACACGTTTTTACATGAATTTTCAGCGTTTATGAATATATATAATGATGAAAAATATATATATTTAATATGAAATACCTATTAGGTCGATGAATATCTTCGATAGATTGTAATGATCGCGCGCGGGCGTTTTAAAATCGAAACGTTCATTGCGCTCACTACCAGGCGGCAGCATCGCCGTTATTCACACCTTGAAGCACACCTGTGTCAAGTAGGCGCCGCGAGAGCTAAACCACAAACACACGGTAAGCGATCGCAGAGACTCGCGCAGTGCGACTATACTCTCGTTAAGTATCAACCAATATATCACGAGTTAAATTGTATATTCGTTGTATGTATATATATATATATATATATACTTTTTTTTTTGGGACATCTTCAATATTTTTAATAATAATAATACTGTCCAAAATCCATTATCAATCTGGAGAGAATTCTTTTTTCTGCACGAGGTCACAAATAAAATCTTTTACGACCATACACGAATTTCACGGTGAGTGATCTATTATTAATAATATCACACATTAATCATGTATGTGACGTTATGTTTAATGAAATGAAAAATAATAATTAAGATGATAACGGGAAAAAATTAATTTGTCAAATGTAAAGGAGAGAAATTGTTTAAATAACTTCTCAATTGTTCGCACACGATTTTTTTGCCACTACACGTGCCAAGTTATTATTGTTGACAATATTCAAGAGAGAAAAACAAAAGATAAATAAATAAATGAATAATCTAGCTGATTCAATTTTCGCCTTGCAAGATAAGAGGATTTTTTCCCACTACACACTTGTTACAATTTGATTGAATTTGTTCTTTTTTCCGTCATGAATTTTTTTTATTTTTAGTTACTATTCAAATATGAAAGTCGCTCTCGTTCTCTCTCTCGCTCTCACTCTTCCATTCTCGCATCCTCTAGATTTTGTTTTATCAAGTGTGCTGGCAAATTATACATTTTACTTCTTCTTGATAATTATTTTTTCTTCACGCATTATTTGGAAGTGAAGTGAAGAAAAATTATTATTGTAATTGAGGTATAGATTTTACTGGGTCAAATTCATATTTATGTCCCCCTTTTTCTCTTCTTTTTTTTTTCTTTTTTCTTTCACCACACACACACACACACACACACACACACACACACACACACCTATATGCACTCTCTCTTTCTCGCACCCATTTTTTTTTCTGGCTCTGTCTTTTTTACTTCGACCCAGCCGTCAACGTGTTCAACATTATAGGCAGGCACTGTACTGTTGGCAGAGCCAGGTCGTGACACCCGATTCATTTCGGTGCGGGGACAGACGAATGTGGATCGGCGCTTGCGGACAGACTGTGTTTGAAAAAACACGCGACAGACACCTTTTTTTTTATTTTCTCGATCGCGATCCCGCGGCCCCGCCATACAGTAAACGTACCAACGTAATATGTGTGTTCACTCGCGTTATATTGCCACCAAATACGTTCCAAACTTAAATTATTTCATCACCCACCATTTCAATGAAATACCTTATACAATATATTTTATATCATCACCATCAAATTCACAATTTAACTATTTCAAATCCATAAATACCAATGACACTGTGGTTTTGTCAATAATTGATATGAAAAATATGTGTTTGTATATGAATTACAATTTTTTTCTTCATATTCAAATAATGAAAGAGTAATAAAAAAATATTACGGACGACGTCGAAACGGTAGAATCGACGCGCCAGATACGTCTGACTCTCGAAACTATCCGTCGACAGGAGAGCTTGGAGACAGCCCTGACGCAGATAATATTTTATTAATCATTAAGCACATATAGCCACGGTTGCTGTTCATATAAGATAATGGGGAATAATATCAGGCAATAGCGATAATGCTGTTTGTCATATACGTTAATTATTGGTCCGTTTGCCGCGAGTGTATACGAACATATTGCATATTTTCGTACAATACCCATTTTGTTTTTTCATACACGAGTGAGTTTAAAAAATCACTCGACTCCACATCATTATCTATATATCCACGATCATTTTAACGCCTTGAATCTGTACATTAATTGCAAGCCCTCTAGACAGAGTGACGGTGATTGATAATACTATATAGAAGAAGCATATTCGCAACTGAATTTCCCTTTTGCTACAGAGTTATTTGATCGTCAACACCATCCGATAATAACCGTTCCTCTGGTTTACCGTGAAAATCATGCTGTTTATTAGTAAAGATAATCGTGTAAAAGTGTCTTCGTTCATGTGATATGACGAACAAAACGATGAATATGACAACAGAAAAAAAAAAAAAAAGACTTATTGATATAAAGACTCTTTGAAAAATGAAATCTTCGTGTTATTTTATGTAATATTTTTCGTGTACAGATTCATTCGACACAGCAGTAAAAGTTTCTTTTTACATTTCTTTTACTTGTTTGAGTGTTTGAATTGTCTTATACAGATATTTTTTCCACGAAATGTTTACAGCGCTCTTCAATATAATCTCACACATGCATGTGCGATATATATATATATATATATATATATATACAACATTATGTGTATATATCACGTGGAAAAAGACAACGAAGATGAAATAGAGGGTATTATAAAATTCATTTATTAATTCATATATGTGTACTTCTCGTGTGTACGTATTTCAAGCAGAACATGAAATGGGAATCCAACATTATAAATTTTAAGTACACAGAGACACAATATGCGTTGTAAAGCGCTGAAAATCCCCCTTGAAGCCAGGTATGACTTAAAATATCTGTTATCATCATCATCATTATATAAAAAAATTAAAAGAAAGAATTAATTAATTATAATTATTATTTCTGCTAAAAATTCTGTCGAAATAACATCAAATTATTTAATTCTGATAAATTGTGTACATAATCTTCAATCTACGATTTATCAAGATCAATTGATAGAAAAAATAATTCGGAGAAGTCACGAGGGCGTTCTTGGACTCTGGTACGAAATGTAACAAAAAAAAGATTTTTCAATATATATATATATATATACATAAAAAAAAAGTTCTGATTGATTATAACGGACAAACATCAACAGTAATTCCATCACATGAGGATCGATTCAACTGATAATAATCGCGCACGACGACAATCCACTTCAAAGATGATCTAGATATATATAAAATGAGTAGAATGAAAAATGAAAAAAAAAAAAAATAAATAAATAAATAAAAAAATAATAAAGAAAGAGATAGATATTGCGATGTCTACGTGACGCTCGTGTTGTCACGCCGACTTTTAATGACGATAAGGTTATATATTATTTACACATATAGAAACGATGTGAGTTCTCAACGTTGAAATGGCGAATGGTTAATTCTAGCGATGACGCAAATTTGCCATTACCTTTTGTCCTTCCTCACAATTCGCACATCTATATCTCAATATATATATATATATATTCCATTAAAAGAAAATAATCCGGACACTGTTTCCATGTCAAACAAAAAACTTTTGCTTATTTCTCTATTATTTCGAATTAATTCTCTGAGAGTAATAGTTAACTGTCATGGCATTTAAATGAATTATTTTGTTACACAGATCCATTTGATAATAGATAAACCACTGACTAGGTAATTTCCAATCGATCATTAAAATTGGACAACAACAAATACAATGTGTACAAGCTAATTGAAATGATAACTTTTGGTGTATAGATATATTGTACTAGGTCCTAAGGTTTCCTACGCTCTTCTGACCGCTGCGACTCGACTGAAATAATATCTTTTAAGCTGACATATACTAGCTAATGTAATGATGCAGTTTTATCTTATATTATCATGGGGAAACGAGATAAATTGCGATAGTGTCGTTTATATTTTGACAACGTCCTCAGAGCTTTTATATATACTTAGTTTACTCGGTATATGTACAACCTATATCATGCATACACGATGGTGATGGCGCCCGGGTATCTCATCGCATTATTTTTCTCCTCTATCAATTCTCGCCTCCACTTAATAGCTTCTCACTAATTTTTATTATTTTTTTTTTTTTTGCATAAAATATTTAATACAATATAACTCGTAATCATTCAGAATCTCAGCATCACTACAAAATATTCTCAATACATCTTATCGCTGTTTTTACTCACTCAGGTATGAGCCACCATCTAAATATTCGTGTGCAATAATTTAAATAAATATGTTTATTTATGTTTACTCACAACAATGCAAAGATTAGTAATAGAACGCATTTTGCGCTTGACGCCGATGAATCAGTGACATCTGACGAGTTGCATTTGCAAAGGAGAAATTTTACCGTAGCTAATTTAATTGTTCTGTGCGCTTTATTTTTTGAATTACTGAACACTCATGTTGCTGGCGCACTGTTGGCTCATACAAAAATTCGGATGAGTCATTGTGTGCATAACCACCCTTGGTGAAGGTGACACAATGCCGATGCAACGGAGAGATTTGAAGGATTTTCTTATTCCGAGTAGCTGGAAATAGTATGTTACAATACTAGTTCTGCGAAAAATTGGGGGTTTGATTGTTTTTACCATATTTTTATTAGTTCTTTAATATACTATGGATAGAAATTGACTGATTGGAAAATCATAGAAAAATGAGACATGGTGAAAATCCATTTTTTTTTCTATCCATATCTATTCACCCTCAAAATGATGTATTGATACAATTTTTTTTATTATCAATAACGAAGATTGTGGCGATCGTCATGAGAAGTTTAAAATGGCGACTGATGTCTCACGATGGCCGACATTACTGTGTTGGGGCAGCATCATCGTGCTTCGACCATGTAAACATATAGATACACATAGGTACAAATATATATATATATATATATTTATATGTATGTATATATAGAATTTTATCTTCGTGTACACCGTTTGGCTTGCAACGTTATCACAGAACAAACAACCGAACCCCACCGCCTGCTCAGCTTTGTGTCAATCACCAGAGAGAGAGAGAGAGAGAGAGAGACTTTAATCATTTTTATTTTTTCACTACTATATACTCCCTCTTGGGTTTTTTATTTTATTATATGGATGCATATATATATATATATATATAGGTATATGTGCACTTGTATATTCCTGATGTATGTAGAGAGAAATAATATTTCATTCGGGGACGACAGAAAAAAAATAATTGACATAAGTTTCAAATACAAGTACTGAAAATATTTTAGCTTTCTTTTTTTTCTTCTTGTATATAATGAAAAAGTGCAATCTACATCAGACCGACGAAGTTTACAATCCCGTCGTAAATTCTGTCTGCTCCATAAGCCCGTTAACTTTATATATTTATATATAATACATTTATTTATTTTTATTTATATGTGAAACTTGTGTCAAATCGTTCGATATATTAGGGGATTAATGTGGGATTATTTTATAAAAACTGAATTTACATTTCAAATATGGAATATCAAACAGGGTTGAATCAAATCTACAATTCATTATTTGGATAATAATAATTACACGTTTTACGCCAAGTGCCAAAAAAATTCGCATCAATAAATAGAGTCATTAGAAAAAAGAAGAATACGTTTAAGAGTAATTGATATTTTAAATTATCTGCAAGTGTTATTTTTTTACGAATATTATTTTTTTTTAACGAGGATTGCTGTAGGAAAATCTCTTGATCGCAATTATATTTAAACATATGTGTGGGTACTAGTTGCTGACCAATAGGAATAACGATGGGGCGTTGTCCAATCAGTTTGAGCGCCTCTTTTGCTCCCGTTCGACCATTCGAAAGCCCTCGCGTTAACGCACGACTATGTCTGTACTTTTTTCTTCTTCATCGCTCGCTCTCTCTCTCTCTCTCTCAGTGACCAATTCTGTCCCTTTCACTCTCATTTGTTCAGTTATACGATAGTCTCACAGTGGAACCCGACATTATATATTAGAAAATGTGCGTGCGAGCAAGAACGAAGAGGGAGAGAGGAAGACAAAGCGAGCGCAAGAGAATGACCGGGAGAGGGAGGGGGTCGTAACTATGTATAGTAGACACGCGACCACCACTTTTCTTGCGCATCACGGTGCGCTCCGTTCTGTCTGTCTTTCTTTTTTTTTTTTTCCTACTCACCTTCGTTGAGTATTCGGTGCTTCCACAGGTTATCTTCAGTTCGGATCCGATTGTCGTTGTGCGCGTTGTTGTCTTCATTTTCACTCCTCGCACATCAGTGGTCACTGGCATTTCCGTCAGACGATTATCTATTGACAATTGTCGATTTTAATTTTATCAACTGCACGCGACATATAGGAATCCAAGTGTATTCAACGACGGAATAATTATTAATCACTGTAAATTGCGTGAAAATACTTATTTTTTTTTTTGTACTGCGAGTGCGAGTAATTTTTTTTTAAATTCCTCATTTTATGTTTTGAAGGCGGGAATTCATGCGACACGCAGCTACCGAGGTATTATTTACAAATTGAATATAATTACTTGAAATCGTTTTATCCTATCCCAATTCGAAATTAAAAATGTCTAATCCCCTCACTTGGTACATCAGTGGTCACCGTCATTATCGTCAGGCAAATGCTAGGCACATTTTTTTTCCCTCTACAAAATTGATGCGCTACAGTAGTTGGAAAAATCTTAATAATAAGAAGATTATTCATTGCTGTTCAAAAGCGGCGCGAAGTTTATACTGTATGGTTCTATGTTTTAAAGACGGAAATCAATTTGATACGGAGATACAAAAGTATTTTATATAGAAGAAAAAAACCTGTGTAAGGATGCGTGTAGTTTTGAAGATATAAATTCATTTGTTCTTTCAGTTATATATATATATATATATATAAATTTTTTTTCATTAAACGTTATTTTGTAGAAATATTAAAAAATAAATTAAATAATGAATGACGTGCACGCGTGCCGAAGTATATACCGGCGGAAATATTAGCTTGACATTGTACAGCGGAAGTGACGCGCTCTTGAGTAAATACATTGTCGGTTCCTCAACACAATTTTTCTTTTACTTTATTTCTTATACGTTTTTTCCTTTTTTTTTTCACCGTACAGACAAGGTGTGTCGTCACATCGTATCATAGCCAATGTGTATGCGTGTACATTCTTGGTCGCGTGCCTTCAAAAAAATGTGACTAATTCCATAAAACGATAAGAAAAGAAAGTGCTCACGTATAAATGTACTCGGAATTGTCATTGCTCTGTTGCAAAAAAAAAATAATAATAATAATAATAATAGGAAGACACCGGAATGAGCTTAGGTTGAATATATAACTCGAGTTAAACTATAAGGCGCTAGATGCGTCAGTATTGATATGACCTAGACACGGTTTCAATGTCCGGAAGTATACCAAAGACTCTTGTGCTCTTCATTAGACATGAATATGTACCGAACATTGTGAAATGAATCTTTGTTCCTGTCTCACATAGCCGAAAAATGCTCAATGTCATAAATAGAAAAGGAAAAAAAATTGATAGACTAAATGGAATGGGTGTTAAAATGTAGACGAGATACCGCTGAATTATGTGCCCATTCAAATCAATTTATCCTCTGAAAAGGAATAAACCAAATTAAATTCCATAATAATTGAATTTAAATTACTTTACATGAGTGATTATTCATTTCCAGGGAATAATGAAGGAGAATTTGGTGAAGCAGGAAACTAAAGTGGACTGGGAAGGTCGGCATCCAGAAGAGACGTCACCACAAGTCCCAAGAACGGCTGATGAACAGGCAGGAGGTAGTTCGCAGAGTGTCATCACTACTCGACGTCATGTAAGGACAATAACAACAACGGGACACATCACTGAAACCATTTCTGAAGATCCGGGATCACCAGTAAGTCCGGGAGACAATAGTACTAAAATTTCGCATCAAGTGGCAGAACAAAATCGTCAAGAACATCAGGAGACACCTTATCAGAGTCTGCAGCCACAACAACAACAACAACAACAACAGCAGCAGCAGCAGCAGCAGCAACAGCAACAGCAGCAGCAGCAGCAGCAGCAGCAGCAGCAGCAGCAGCAACAGCAACAACAGCAGCAGCAACAACAACAGCAGCAGCAACCACAAGAGCATTATATCCATTTATCACAAGACGAGAGTCCTAGTGGTCAACGAGATGTTGATCCACTACAGCATCAGGTGGTTTATACTACAGGCAATGGCGAGGAGTTGAATCAAGTTAACGGACAAAATAATGAGGGACAAGTTATTGCATTAGCCATCAAAGATCAATCAAGGTAAGTGATTCGAAGACAGAAATCATCTATTACAAACATGTTGTTGAGAGTTTCCGGCTGGAAATTATCCACCATTCGATTTATGTGGTACTCAATTCCAACTTCTATAATGGATAATAGTGGAGTATTATGATATACATCTTTTCCCTATCAGATTTCACAATCCACCACCAGAGCGACCTGAACTCGAACGATTCCAAGTTATTTATTCCGATAATGGTGACATGCGTAGGGGTGGTGGACCGGTAATAACGGTACAACTAACAGATCCGAGACGTCAGCATCATCATCATCATCATCAATCACATCAACACCGATTTAGTCCACATGAAAATGGTCAAGTAACAACGCGATATCATCAAAACTCTCCAGTTACATCAGCCGAAGATTACGAATCGTCTGCAATTGTTTCGCAACCTACAACCGTCCAATTGGAATCACCAGCAACGTCATATTCACCGCCTGTTGACGCAATTCGCAGTGCTCAACATCAATTGGTTTCTGGCTACGGCGAAGCGACAATTAAATATGATGTTGCGGCTGCTGCTGCCGTTGCTGCCGCCGCTGCTGCAGTTTCAGAGAGTATGAAGACAAGCAGCACTTATACCACATTAGAGACTGTTGCGCTGCAACCGCCTCAAACTGTCCAATATACTACTCATTATGTTTCCGATGGATTCCAATCGAATGGCAGTTATTCTTATGCCAAACCCGATGAGGTTCCATATTTGACTTATGGTGCACATTCAAATGCCAGAGGCTCCGATGTAAGTCGAATTTTTTGTTTCCATTCTAATTTCATTATTTGTGATAGCAAAGCTCAAATAAGGTTAGGGCAAAGTATAATAAAACAATATTACAAGGTTACTGAGTAGACAAGGCGGAACAACTGGGATACAAAATTAAATTAGTGAATTTTTAGCTCAATGAGTCTGGAAAACTTAATTTCTATATACAGTAAAAAGCCATTCAACTTGTTCATAACATATTTTCCAATATTCAAGGTTGATGGTCAGCCACAAGTTTATATCAAGAGTGATCCCACTCTTACATCATCATCATTGATACCAGGAACGCGAACGACACCAATGTATCATGAACCTGGTTCACCAGGATCACAAGTGACTATTTACGGCGGTGGAAATGGCCCCACATTCCAATATTCGAAACCAACTGGTGACTATTGGCAACCACCAAGTTCATCATCACCACCAACTATTGAATATGTTCAGGGTTATCCGAGTGTTGCAACAATAACAACGAGTGATCCGGCAGGATTAATGTACGGTGGCGGCGGTTACGTGACACCGAGTGGTCATGGTTCACCAGCCCCATGGGCAACGTTGCCATTGCCAACGTCAGATGAAGCATTTGATGGTCAAGTGATGAGTACAGAGTCAAAAGAATGTGTCAATTGTGCTGCCAGTATGACACCACTTTGGCGACGTGACGGAACTGGTCATTATTTATGCAATGCATGTGGAATTTTCAATAAAATGAATGGTAGCAATAGACCGTCGATGGGCCGTTGTCATGGATCAAAGATGAAGCAGGCAATCACTCCAGTAAGTGATGAACAGATATTATTTACATGTGTTTCATGGGCTTCCTAAAATTTTTATCAATAATGATGAGACAATGAGGTTATCCTGGTTTACTGTTAGTTGGTACTGATAACAAGTCCGGCGAACGCTATGGACGCGACCACGTAAATTTTTTCATTCACCTTGTTACTTTTCTCCTCTCACTCATCCTCATTCTCTCTCTCTCTATCTCTAATGCCGCTCCCCCACTTCGTCGTAAGACAACTGGAGATACACGACTTCGATATTAAGTAATGTTTGCGTGGACTCGGGGAGAAGAAACGGCTCTTATCTTTCAACCAGAGCAAACAATAAAGACAGCTATATAGAGGCGCGGATGTTGTTTGCTCTAGTTTGCTTACCTGACGCGAGATCACCCATGTTTTTCTCTCTTTTTTTTTTTTTCATTTTTACGGACCTCAAATGATTATTATGGTTTAAACATTTTTTTCCCTCAATCTTTTATTTTAGAGTGGACGCAGAACAGGTATTCAATGTGCCAATTGTGGGACCAGTAACACCACCCTCTGGCGGAGAAATAACAATGGCGAGCCCGTATGCAATGCTTGCGGTCTGTACTATAAACTTCACAATGTAAGTAGAACTGATAGAATTTTGTTTAGTACCATTTATAATTATATTATCCTGTCCTCTTTTCCATTTCTAATTTGGAAATCGTTTCGGCAATATACTATTACGAATGCGCGACACGTGACTCATAGAAGTATGGAAATTAAAATCCGAGAGGACCTTTCTCTAATAAATATCAGCTTGGGGAGAATCGTGTCAAAAATTGGAATCCCTTTGGAAACTCTCGTGTGGTGATAGAATTACCGTAACGATGATGCGACAAATAACATGGGAGGAATATGCTTGTCTGATATATATGCAATGGAATTTAAGGAGTATTTTATTTTCGAAACTTGAGCGTTAAAATTGTGGCCGGAAAGTCAAACAAATGCAGTTGAGATGCGCAAACAAGGGTCGTTGTGCTTTGAAGACAGTTATTTATGGTTCCATTCTTTTTCCCTCTTCCAGCTTTTATATAGCATGTGTAAATACACACATGTATGTTCTCAGAGAGTTTTATGTTCGTGTGTGAGTTGAGGGCAGAGGGTAATCGAGGGACAAATACACACACACAGATTTTTTGGTTTTCTCGCGTATGATGCGGTATACATGGATGATTCTATGTCTATGTATTCAACGACCAATGTTGTTTAATTGTAGACACTAGTTCCATTTACTCCTAACACCTCGTGTCTTTCCGGTTGACAAAATAAAGACAAACTCGACATAAAAATCAAACGGAAGAGAACATAAAAAGAAATAATAAATGAGTCATGTAACCATCAGAAAAATTATGTGTGTGATAAATCCCTATTTTCCCTCGTTCTTTCTCGTTTTTTGGGGCTCAAGTATTAGTGACAGTTTTTCACGTACATCATAGTATTGGTATAAGTAAGGGTTTCTCTAATTTGATTTTCATTCTATCTCTAAGATTATATTTCTTATCATACACGTGTTCGTGAACTGACTGTTTTCAGAACACGTGGAGTCTAGTTATATTATATTAAAAAAATATTAGTAGACGGTATTGATATAGGTGTGAATATTGAAATGGAAAAGTAATGAGTGAGCCATTTGAAAAATGTTAATATACGTAATTGTATATATACCTATAAACATTTTCTTGTTTTGAAGTATTATTTCGTGGCATTGCATTGCGATAAAGATCTGAGATAATAAATCATCATAATCCATTTGTCGAATGTCGTCATTTATAACTTTCTATATGCATTTGTGCACGCACTCTCTCTCTCTCTCTCTCTCTCCCTCTGACTTTCTTCATTACCAAGTTAATAATTAAGAACTTTGTCTTGTTAGCCAAAGTAATCACTAGACTGTCGTTCGGGCACATTTCTGTTGATATAGATCTCTTAAACAGCGATCAGCGCTTATCTTCTTTATTATTTATTGTATTATTATTGTTATTATTTTTTTTATTACAATGATAACATTTTGCCGTTTAAATATTGCTGAAATTATTTTCTTCGTTTATATTCATTGTTTTTTTTTATTCCGCATTGGCAAAAATTCCGAAATTCTTGTTGGTTGCAACACATTTGCAGATCGACGAATAATGTAATTTAATTAATTACAAATGTAAATTATTATTATTTTTTTCCTGATAAAGGGATTGTGTCTCTCTGGATGAGTTGTTGGAAATCAAACATAATTGTTGATTCATTTCTTCAGGTGCCCAGGCCAATGAGTATGAAAAAGGATATCATACAGCAGAGAAAACGGAAACCAAAGAATCACTCGGCAATGGGTGGTGGTTTAGCGGGTTCAAGTGGACTTCATAAGACCGAGCTCAAGTCCAACTTACTCGGTGAGTCTTCGGTGAGCAATTAAGTTCTCTCTCAATGCCCGTTCTTATTTTTTTCCCCTAATTTCAGTTTGCTCTTTTTCCTCTCTCCTAAAATTTCCTATATCGACTTTGCTTCCAACTCGTGATCCACTTAATATATCGGATAAGATAAAGTTGTCTTCCTTGTATATACATTCGTTTTTTTTTTTTTTTACTTTTTTGTTGTTGTTATCCAACGTGAGACTGTGGCTCTCTGATGTGTGCAAACATTTGCGAATTCCACTGACGGCGATTTTTTATATATAGCGTCATGTAATGAACAAAGTTAATATTCCCTTAATCAAAAATAATTCATTTATCATGAAAAAATTCATTGGATGTATTGGCGTAAACTCGATGAGCTCGTGTAAATTGATAAAAAAAAATGGGTTCGACTATAGAAGAGATACCATGTGCAAAGGTAGATGTCGATCGGTCAGTGCACATACTTTATATATATATATAGACGTGGAGCCACGCACAGATACATAGAAAATTGTACTGTGATAACGTGCGAACAAGCGACGAGTATTTTTCCTTATTCCAATATATATATATATGTGAGTTCGTGTGTACCGATATATAACGATTTATTATCTGGCGCTCCGTGTGTACAAAGGGTTTGAGGAGGGCAGGGGGGGTTGGATTGCGGTGGCAAATAAAACGGAAAAGGGATACACTCGGACGCATTTGATCGGGGAAAAACCCATCTGTCCATAAATTTTTCAAAACGATACGCTAATAATATAATACGCTTGTTAGTGTTCAACTTTCTCCAATGAAAAAATGTCCGCAACGAATGTCCACATTTTGAGAATATATGAAAATTGAATGAAGTTTTTCGACTTGACAAAATGGTCATCACTCTTGAAACAAAACAGACGATAGTGTATTATTTATGTTCATTGCAGTGGACTCGAAGTTGCAGTTGAGCATGTTCACAAGCAGGGGTGGGCGCGGTCATGATGTGAATGAAGATCACCAACATTATCTTGGTACAATTACCACAGAGCAATTGGGTAACGCGCATTCGCCGATTACATTACCCTCCGCTGCCGTGTTAAGTCGCCAAACGATTCTCACGTAAGTCAGGGATTTACGAAATTTTCCCGTCATTATTTGGTTCACAAAAAATAATAAATATGTGCGATAAAATAAAATACGGTGCGATAGTGTATACCTAGGGGGAGGTGAATATTTTGTGTTATTTTGTCAAATGTTTATTACTATAAGAAGACAGAAAAAAACTTTTGGATAACGTGTCAATGATATATTATTTTACTTTTAGTGTGCCCCCATTAGAGCCAATAAACAATAGACCGACAACAGATTTAACGACGGTAATAACCACATCTGCAACGGCACGCATCGACAGATCGTGAAACAACATCGCGTGTGATGTCATTCCACGTCGATAAGGTCTCAGCGGTAGGAAAAAGGTTCTTGTATATGAAAATTTTTTTATTATCGACCAAGCTGGCTGCCTTACCTACAATCGAGTAACAAAACTGCATGAAAACATCATATTTAAATGTATGGCATGTGGAATGTTTAATTTTTATCCTAAGAAATTTTTACTTTTATTGTTTTCGTCATGGTTTTTTTTTTTTTTTTTTGTATATAGATTTTATACAGTTGTCCAAAGATTTATATTTAGAATTAATTCTACGGATTATTCAAACTATTGTAATTTTACTATATCCATATAATTTAGTTTAAGGTGAATAATTAATTAATATATTGTGTTTAATCGTAGAAACAAAGTTTAATAGTTTAGAAATTGAGATTTTTTCCTGTGCTTTTCATTCATATTTTAAGTTATCATCATAAGATTATAAATTGAATAAAAAGATAACAAAAGGAAAGGAAAAGTAATAATCGGCACATGGACACAAATTGTAGTAAAATAATTAAATTAAATTTTATCATTAATTATTTATTTATTGAATTTGATATTTTAATTTTTTTTTCTTCCCGACTCTCTTATATTTTATTTTTCTGGTTGTCTCATTTGTCGGTATGAAAAATGTGAAAGAAGAAAAAGACGGGGGATTTAAATGGCGCGCGGGCGAAGGGAGTGAAGAAGCTCGTGACGATGGTGAAGAAGATTGGGAGGGCAAGAGGAGAGGTCCATCAGCCTAAAGAGCTTCATTCTCCCTCTCATTTCATCACGTGCTCTCATTCCTTACCTCCTTTTCTCTCTGTTGTGGCTATCGTGCTGGCTCGAAGCCCGCTAAGGGCTATTCCATGTTAGCCAGTCTCGCAGACTATCATTTTTTTTTCCTTCTTCCTTTTTTTTTTTATTTTTTTCTGATATTTTTTCTCTCAACGTTTGCTCATGGCGCAAACGTGGCGCCGCCCTCTCTCCACAATACTCTCTCCCTGTCTCTCCCTCTCTCATTCTCTCTGTTATGTGTTACTCTGTCGTTGTCTTTATATACACCTCTCATTCCCCACGCAAGCCGACAACGGAAGACTCGTTCGCTGAAATCGGATTCTCTTTTCTCGTTGGGTTGTGCACACGCGCACCTTAGCATTTTATAATGTATCCCCCTTTATACCGTGGCAATAATTTATGGTTAGCGCGACGCCGAAGAGATATATACCTCTTTGGACACAATATCGGAACGAAAAATGATAATTGTCGGGGAGAATGAGACGAAGAATGCTTTTTCGTATATATATTTTTGCTTAGGTTTTTTTTTTCTCAATATATATTATGTACATAATATATTCTTATTGGTTCAACATGTTTTGGATGGGATTCATAAATATAAGATTAGTTTTGGGAAAAATAAATGGATCTATGATGTAAGAAACATTATTAGCTATGTAATCGATTTATTATTGTTTTTCTTGATTATTGGAAGGAAAATTTACGATTCGTTCGTAACGATTTGTATATATTAACTGGAATTAACGGTGAGTGTGAGACTGAAACTATTGGACCATTTACTTCTTCATGTTTTAGAAAATATTATATACCGACTGGGGAAGAATTTCTATTCCAAAAGTTGGTCTAAAACTACGGAGTAAATGGAGCAAGGTGAATGTTGATCTCTACATAATGATATCATCTAGAAGTGCAAATTTATTTACTTCTTTCCCTGCAATGATTGCAATTGGTATGCAATAGACGTTCCTCTGTTATTATTTGAGAATTTAAACGGCGGTTCTGTGTGTGAATCTATCAACGAAGGAAATTGTCGATCCGACGGCCGCATTTTACATCCAGTAGTATTATATTTATCTGCAATACTCGCACAAGCGATCAGTCGATTGCTCTCAGAGCAGGGGAATTACTGCATTCTTTCATTATCTATGACCGCTTGCGCAAAACTTTTCATTTGTCCATTTTCAATACACACACTTAGAATTACGAGAAATTTCTTCTTCAATTTCATTTATGATTCATCATTATTGTTTGGCAAACTGAAAGAAAATCTGATTGAAAACATTCAGTAATTGATGGAAAGAAATAGAATACAATATATGCAATCTAATGAATGAGAACAAAAAGTGAAGGAAAAGAGAGGAAGTAATATGAGAGAGTTGTTGGCGCCAACATTCTTCCCTCGAAAAAGCATCTCGTAGTTTGGAGATTTCTTTGGTATTTTTTTCACGGTGGAGCCGTGTGCTGGTGCCACCCGTGTTCAAACACAGAGTCTCTCGCACCGTCGTATAATCCTATCACATTCGGAGCACGCGTCACTTGAGGCCGCACACGAGTTTGCTTCCGTCACTCGAAAAATTTTCAATCATTGAAAGAGTGGGGGGGAAAAAAAAAAACAAGAAAAATACAGAAATAATGAGAGCAAAAAATTGCAATCAATTTATGAGTAAATAATTTTGAGTATCGAAAATACAAGAGAAATTGTTGAAAAAAAAAAGAGGTAAAGCGATATTGTACCACAAATTCAGTGGATATTTTAATCAAATTTCTTCCCCCCTCCCCCCCCCCCATCTTTTTTTTTCTCGTTTAAATGGGAATTATCAGGTGAACTGGCGCCAAGCGCACGACCAGAGGATAAATTCTAAACGAGATTTCTTTAAAATAAAAAGTGGAAAAAAAAACTGTCCAATGGTGGCGCCAGTCTACGTTGTAGTCTCTTATCATCAAGCACCCTCTTCCTTACTACATTCTTATGGCTATATAGTATATACCCATGCATATATCATATATGCATTGTAATTATTTTCATTCAATGTAATGAGATAAAAAATTGTAGATAAAAAACAAAATAAACGAAAAAAAAATACAATAGGCTCAGGTGGTTGCCTGATTCAATCTAGTTTCTCTGTCTTGACTCTACAATTTGACTATATTATAATTTAAAAAATTATGAATTAAATAACTATTCAATAAATTGATATGGAAAATTTTTTTTTTATTTTCCCCCGTGTTCAACCAATATTTAATGATATCGTACACTGCTCCACATAAGCAATATTGTATTGCCCACTATTATTCTCTCTTGGTCGCGTTTTCCACTCGCTTTATTGCAACAGTCTTCCTCGCCATTACATATATTCCTTTTCCAACGTGACTGTGTTTATTGTCCTCTACATCCACCTTCGTCGTCTTTGCACTTCTTACAATATATCTTTTATGTATACACATTCTTTTTTTGAATTTATTTATCCTTGTTTCTTCCTTCGCGTTCTTCAACCTCTCCTGTGTCTTCACTCCACCATATACACCTTCTTCCACCACTTATATGCGCCCACAGAATTGTCTCGCCCCCCTATCTTGCTCTCTTTTACTCCCATATATTTTTATATAGATATATATTGCAAGAGAGGCCGCCCCATCGGTTTCCAGGAAGTCTCTCGACTCCAAAAAACCAGCTCGCGTCACGATTAGATTAAAGAGAGAAACCAATTCGCAAGTGACGAGCTCTCCGAGGACATGATCTTGATTTTATTTTATTTCCATATTTTTTTATTTATGCATTTCTACCTTCCACATTTTTCGTATATTTTTTTCTTTATTCGTCTCACGTCTAAAAAATTCTCATATATATTTTTGTTCAATAATCCAAGTTTGCTATATATAAATATTTTTTGAATTATTGTGCTTGATATTAACACGATGAATCGAGATTGTGTTTTATCCACACGAATATATGTTGGATCGAGATACAATCTCTGTATATATGAATATGTGTGTGTGTGTATACATATATATATATACCCTGCACAGAAAGATGGCTTCAACATTGAGTATTTTCTTCAACTAAACGTATATTAGCACACACATATTTATATATATACATTTTGTGTTAAATGCAACGAGAGACGATCGCGTGTGCTAAAAGTAGAAGTCGCGTGCCAGCAATCCGCCTACTTCGTTAACATACTCCGCCCCGACTCATTAGAAAGAAGGGATTCGAAGAAAATTATTATTTCTCATGCAGTTGGCTATAACTAATGCTCGAAATATATATTTACTTTCATATACTTCATGTATATGTTTAATCCCATATATAATCATGACACACCTGATAATTTATCTATGTGCACACGAGGAAATTTTTGTTTGAACTTCTAATTCATTCTTCAAATGATATTTACTGTATACTATTGTAATAAATCGAAATCTTCGACTAACAGTGAAACTATATTGAAAATTACTTCATTATATCTTCCATGTGTATTAAGTGAAGAGAATGTTACTTCACCCCAATATAAATGGAATTGCCTCTTAATGTGATTCAATTTTTTTGACGCAATATGGTGACACTGCTGCACCCTTCGATAATGTCTGATCAACCACGCCCTTTCTCACCATCCCTCTGTCGCCTTCAGTTAACCCTCATATATATATATGAATGTATTTTGGAAGAGGAGCCGGAGCTATGACATGCATCGGCCATATTTTATTCGTATTGAGATAATGAAAGAGCAATAGTAAATAAAATTAAGGGATTGTCATGACAGTTGACCAATTGACTAATTGACGACAAACATTGTTCATATATTGTAAAAAAATTTGTTCTCATTCGGTGTATTATAATATTCAACCATTCTCAAATGAAGGACTTGAGCTATTTAATAAACTTTTCTCTGTCCCCAACACTTGTTTCTTGATCCAAGATCCACGCCATCTTATTGTCCAAACAATAAGGTGGTATCATATTTCCCACCGCGCTCAAAATAATTAATTTTTTTTGAATCGCCATGCGGGTGCGGCCAAAATACCAATTTTCTTCATCCAAACTTCATACACAATCACTTGAAAGACTGTTAAAATCATGATCGGAAGAACACAGTTGCTGCCAGTTATTTTTTCAAGAAAACGAATTCATAAAATCTATTCACTTTTAGAGGTTCTAACGCAAATTATCCCTCAAATTTTACATACACATATATGTTAATAGTTTTCAATTGGATATTTTGTTGCAAACAACGTTAATTACAGTTGACTATCCGGTTTGAAATTAGTATAAAAAGACCAGAGTATATAAAGAGAAAAAAATCGATGATGCCAAAAGAAGAGAAGGGACGAAGAATTTTTCCTGGAAGCAGTTCTTCCCTTGTCCACAACTGATAATAATTTTCGTATGCTTGTGTAAATATATCTATATACATATGTTTGAAGAGGCGTCTCTTACTATACATCTCGTTGGAAAAAAAGCCACCAGCACCTCCTTCACCTCTTCTCGCCATCATGAAGAAGAGTGGAATTGCATTCCACTCTTTCACTAATGGACGACACATAAGCGAGTGTGGGTACTTCTGCTACTCTCACCCTCTCTTCCTCGCCCGCTCTTCTTCTCCCTTTCTCTCACACATACTTTATCCTCCTTTACTTCATCTTCTCTTTATCATTCAAGTCTTCTTCTCTGTCTTTCATTGATGATACTCATCTATACCAACTTTAATTTCTTCCTCTTTTGCGTGGCAACTTGGAACGTCGTTGAAACACACCAAATGCGATATTTCGTTTTGTTTCATGTGTATATGTCTATAGATATGTATACATGAAACGTTAGTACCTGCACGTTTATTGGGTTGCCACTCTGGATTTTTTATGTTACTTATAATGTTACACTGATAGTAAAAGTGTTGTTGGACTCTTTTTCCAGAGTGTCATCATCGTTTGTCGTCAAGAAAAAATTCTTTTTTATTCTGTTTTCCATTTTAGATAGTTGGGTACTGGATTAGTTCATTTTTAATTCGGAACGCTCATTCCTGATAGTTGTATACGCCAAAAAAATCAATTTCCCTTGAATATAAGTTGAATATTATCGTTACCTACGTACATTCGATTATGTCCGTGGATTTGTTCCAATTTTTTAAATTATTAGAAATGGATTTCCCGAGTGTCCAGGAAAATTTGACTGATTCGGTACTTGGGCGCCAATCGATTAATAATAAAACAAAATTCTGTATCACTTGTGTTGCATTTACATATACAATTGATTTAACAGAAAAAGGAATTTAAAAACAATGAAGATTAATTTCTCAATCATTTTATCTATGTAATGTAATGATTATTTCAGTGATAAAATTCTTTTCGGTTCTCTGGTTATTGATCTATTGGTATGTATACAAAATATTACACTTCACTTGTGTATATTATATGTGTATAATAATTCTCGACGGAGGTCCGCGATGGTATCCCTGTGATAATTGGTAGCTGAAAGATCGTGTCCGGATAAAAATCAGAGGATTTTTCGCTTGAGAGAGTATCTTAATACATATTTATGCGTATGTATTCGTAGGTATGTGTCTGTGTGTTCGTGTAAGCACACATAGCCTTCTGTCTTAGCAGACAGCTCCATTACAACTAGGTAGACTTTAAAATATTTTATTTTCCTCTTCCGAAACATTGGAAGACACTTTCTTGGTAAGTTTCGTCAGTTTTTTGGAACAGGCACAAATTTTCCTTGAAACTGTTCAACGATGTGGTAGTACGGTAGGAATTTCTACTTATTTTCTTAAAATAAAAAACCTCTCTTTTTTTCTCATCACACACAGACACACTGTTCATCAAATTCATTTCTTCCCCTGTTGAAAACGAATACATTCAATAATAAGTTTGCTCGCAATATATATTCGGTATAATAAATATATTCTGCAGATAATATACTGAGGAATGGATTCGACAATAAATCTCAAGAATATAAATTCCGCAACGTGTTGTAAAAATGATATCAAATTAGAAAATGTCAATTTTCATAAATATAATTGTATATAATTATGAACATTCTGGCAAATGAAATTTTCCTAAACATTTTCACGGATACTTTTCTGTTGATAGAAATTAAAGTTTAAAAACAAAAGTATGGATGACGGACTCACTTTATTAGTGATAAAGTTGGAATTCATAAATACCAAGACAAAACATTTTTCAACATTCGATACATATAGCGAGATACCGGAAAATAAAGCTTCCGGCTCCATTTCCATCGTCCAAATATATATATATATATATATTATATAGATAAGTATCTAGCATGTACCGGTGGAAAGGTCTTATATTACCTGGCTACTTCGTTTCCGGACTTTCAAGGGGGTCAAAATGTCCTTGAACATTCCTCAGGACCCTGAAATAATTTTTTTTTTTTTCGCAGATGACGTTTATTTGGATGACACTCATGGGCGGCCAACAAGCACATACACATACATTTTTTTTGTAGGACATATACAGTCCATTAGTGCTTATTGTAACAGTGGAAAATTGAAGGTATAAATCTACAAATTTTCACACAAACGTTTGAAAACGAGTTTTAGTGAAGACAATTAGGTTCATCGTGACATTATTCGTAAAAAAATATTAATGGATCGAATTTAATCAAACTATTCGGCCAATATAAGAATTTCAATTTCCATTTGAACATGCACGAATTAAATTATATATGTGTACGTAGATTTTGCATGTGCCGGTGAGCAATTTATCGCGCAATTAACGAACTAGATTAATTCATACACTATCGGCAGTGATATCTGATAGGGATATATAACAGAATTAATTATTATTAATTACTATCGAATGTTTTTGCATAATTGGAAATACATCGAGGGTATAAAATACAAAGCCAATGATAACTGCAAATTCAATAAAAAATACTTATCAAAATATTTTCTACTCTCTAAGAATTAATTTCCATGAATTTCGTTTTTTACAACAAAAAATATTTAATTATATATAATTATAAATATTCATG
The DNA here is from genome assembly GCA_958496275.1 of Zele albiditarsus. Lineage (NCBI taxonomy): Eukaryota > Metazoa > Arthropoda > Insecta > Hymenoptera > Braconidae > Zele > Zele albiditarsus. Next base: position 11,153,736 of record OY292413.1, on the reverse strand, counting down.
TTGATAGTAATACTCTTCGGTATTGTAAATGAATAAATATTAGTTCAAAATTTATAATACTACAATATATGAAAATGTTTTATTGGCTTGATGTTTTTTTCATTCGCTCACCAAAGTTTATAATCTCATGAAAAAAATTGAATGGTCGCGGGGGTCGTATTCGTGATTGGGGTGAATGATTTTATATAAAATTAGATGGCGAACGTGAAAAGGAGAGGGAGATCACGAGAACAATGGTGGGAGGCGTGGACTTGCTCTCAATATTGATGATGAAACGAGGGTTGTAAAAACGACTTTTGCGGCCGCGAATGGAACTAGCAAACCACAAGATACTTGATAGCATGTAGGCGGGTTTGATGCTCCGCCTTCACTCGGCAAGTGTTAGGAATGGAAACGCCTTTCGTTTAGATATAAACATCCTCCGCGGCGTTTAAAATCAAATCCCACCTTCTTTCGCCACCACCATCGTCACCACTATCACCACCGCCACCAGCACAACCACCTCCTTTCCGACACGCGGTAAAGGTGACTGTCCAGAGCAGTCTAAGAAGCGCAGTCAACGACTGCACTACGTTGCTTGCTCAATTCGTTCAAGTTTCATTCTTCATCAACTCAATCTCACCATGCAAAACATTTGGATGGAAATATTTTGTTTATCAATATAATAAATCGATTTGCGAAACTGGACAGAGACTTGTTGTGATACGATTCTTAAAAACAATTGGAGATTTCAAATTTTAATATTGATGGCAAATATTTGAATTTGGTGCGATCAATTTTCAATTGTTTTGAATTTAATATTTTTCAAACCAGTTTACAAATAATTGTGAATCATTTTTTCAGTGAATAGTTTTGGAGTCTGATTGAAAAAGTATAATAAATCATCTATGTGTGGTGAAGACTCTTGTATCTTCGTGCGGACAAAGAAACTTTTCAACGTGACAATATTAATGGCGATATTGCATTGAGAGAAAACAAAAAAAAAACGTGAAAATAGAACGAGAAAACTCCCAGTGAATTGATATTAGATTGAATTAGTTGAAAGGAGTAGGTGATGTTATCGGATTAAAAATACAAGTGAATGTGGAAAAATTTGAATATTCTAACAGAACTAATTTATCACGCCTACGTAAATATATATATATATATATATATAAATTATTATCTTTCGCTATTCCGTCCAGTAATTAATATTGTATTGATAATTGGGGTGAAACTGCGGAAACGTGAGTCGAGAAATTGAACAATTTATTATTCGTGTCTGGCAAAATAAATCGTTGGATGATTATTGTGCAACACAAAATTAAAATATCCATCAAATTATAAACGTAAGTAAATTCTATATATTCAAAATCGTGAGAGTTGAAATTGTTGAGAACAAAACTGAACAAAACTGAATCTGTCATTTCCAGCGATATATTTTTACCGTTATGTTAAAATCCTACTGGATTTCTTTCTCTCATATACTTTTGTTTACCATACGGGTACTCACTTGCTATTTTATTTGATATTTTATTTTTTTTTATCACTATGTGTCAGTCGCTCGACATAAAAGATAACAATGTTTTATCAATTCTAATTACCGATAATTGTTATATAGGGGCGAATTTATACCGATATACTGCACTCAAAAAACATTTTCGAGTGTACACATCGTGACAATGTATTCTGTTTATCACTACTTACTTATCGTGACTGAAAAAAAAGAAAAAAATCTAATAATAAGATAAATAAAAATTAAAATGCATCAGTTTCAAACGAAAATGTATGCATGAATATATATCTTAAAAGGAATTTCGCGTGTTCTTATATACATATTCAATGGCGGCCATTTTGCCGCGAGTATATTCGCCTATATATATATATATATATTACGAAAGGAGAAAAGACACACAAGAAAAAAGGTTGAAAGAGAGGAAGGCAAGTAATATTTATTAGCCATGAAAATCTTCTCATATGTGTGCGCATCTAAAATGCACATCATGGGACACCATTGATTTTATAGCAAGAGAAAGAGATATTTTTATAATATAAGCAGATATGTATGTGTTTATATATTATATTAACATAAATAATGCCAAGTTATTTCTATATCGAAGAGGAATAAATATAAATATTGGAAAATAAGAAGGCAAAGATGGAAAAAAAAACCATAGACAGTATAAAGGGACTTGTTTATATATATATTTACATATAGCTATAACTAAATATGGTGTAGACGTTGCGTAGGTTTCTTCAGCCTATCTCCAACCCATAAAGCAATTGTCGCCTCTTTTACATTCGAACTGAAAACGAAACAATACAATGCTATCTTGCAATGCTTTACATGCTTTACACTTTTTTTTTTGTTTCTCTCATTCTTTCTTTACTTCTTTATTTTCAGCGTAGTGCTTATCACTCGGTAACGTTTGTTCATGATTCAGTCCAGTGACAAGTGACTACGGGAACGGTATATATATATATATATATATATATATATTTATTTATATATACGTAAATGTTTATGCGGGTATGTATCGTACAACAAATTTTTTTTTCAACTGCAAACTGTGCAACGTGCGTTTTTTTTTTTTTTCCGATTCATAACATTTATTCTAACCCACAGCAGCAAAACGGAATGATATATATCGTGATTATAAATATGTGTATATTTTCCGATATGGGGCCGGAAGTTCGACAATCAGAAGAGGAATAGATAGCTGCATATCACTTAACTATTACTGACATACTCTAAAAAATGAGTATTCATATAAAACAGAATAGGGTGCGAGCAGAAGAAAAAAAATATTCCAAGTATAAATGTATTTTGTAGTTGAAAAATGTTAGTCCTATGTTAAATTGTCGAAAGTATTTTCAGTTAAATATTGAATATCATACAATATCCAAAATAATTACCAGGTATTTACATTATTCTCCGAGTGCTGCATATTCGAATGTGCACATGATAATTTCTATTGAAAAATCCTTATAAAATTTTCAAAATAACACTGAATGATTTTTACCAGGATTTATTTATTCGTTCGGTCTTCCGGTTGATCATTTGGGAGAATGTGAAGGTACAACGCATTTGTTGAAGGAACATCAGGAGACACTTTTGAAAAAGAAGACGATATAGACATGTTGGTGGTAAATCAAGCGGCGAACGGTGAAACTCTCTGTGAAAGAGCCACCTCGGCGGGATTTTTAGGCCTAATTAGTTGTCGCACGGCGTCACATCTCTCTCTCTATACATATACATATACATACACCTACACATAAACAGTCATAGAGATGCCAATGGTCATCTTTTGACTATGTGTGACCCGACGGCTACAAAAAACCCTTCTGCCCTCTGATTTGTCGTTTTTCGTTTTTATGTTTATGTTCGTTGTTGTTTCTTCTTCTCCTTTTTTCCCCGTCCTCTTCTTCCTTCGCGCTTCCCATCCGATCAATTCAACGACGAGCTTCATCCAACCAATCTCTTGTCCCATCTTGTGAGGAAATAATTAGTTAAATCCATGAGATCACTTTGAAATATAGCGATTAAATGTTCATCTTTTTTTTTTCGTATTTTACCGAGTATTGCTTTTTTCCTTTTTTTCGATTTTATTCTTTTTCAATGAAAACAAAAATCAATTTATGTTTATTACTATGTATATAATGTTGTGGTAGTGCTGATTAATGAATGAAATTAATATATTGATGGTTTTTGATTTTAATGAGCAATTCAATTAATAAGTGTACACTTACGACAAGATATACATTCGATTATTAAATGTCAAGTATATATAAGAACTGCTAAATCGTGCGTGCACTCGTGTAATTGCGTTTACTTTGATATTATTTCCGTGAAGATTTCTATATAGGCTTGAAATATAATCGCCGACATAACTCTCATGTGTGCGGGAATCAAGAAGAGAGAGAGAGAGAGAGAGAGATGTTCTCTTTTTGCTCATTTATTTTTATTTTTTTCTCTCATTTGCTCTCTTGCTATCTTTAACTCTGTGTCTCGAGTGTGAGTAAACCGGATAATATCACTGATCGTATCGGGAACGAGAGTAACGTGGGCGCAATAGAGTACACTACACATTTAAATATATACAAATGTGCGAAGAAATTGAGAAAAAATAATTTTTTTCTTTCCTAAAAGATGCGGTTAAATACACTTATCCAATAATTACTATATATTTATATTATTTTCACGATATATGCCTGCGCAAGTACTGTCACACTTATATTTACAAAGTGTTCTCTCAATGCGATAGAAAGTAACAAATAATTGCACTCAATATAATTAATTGACGCAAGAAATATTGAACAAAGAAATATTAAGGGACAGTGGATAAAAAATTGTCGATGTAAAATCGAACATATAGCTGTACGAAAAAAGAAAAAAAAAAAAAAAGGTACTTGGACCAACTATCACACCCGACCAAATTGGTTAGGACAGAAATTAATGGTGGGTCTGTGCGCGTGTCCGACGGGAAATAGCGGAATGATGACGACGATGCCGCGCCACCGCCGGTTCCATCTACCGGCGGCAGCAACACGATTTTATTCTTCGGCATTTAATGTGCGTCTTGAAACACATATATACATACAAGGGAGTGAGCGATCAAGAACATTGTGGAAGAAGATGAGAAAAAAAATGGTATCCAAATATTATCCGCATTTATATCTATTTTTTCCCCCTTTTCTCCGAGAACATATTACCAATCCTCCTCAATATTGTACATAATGTCCTTAAGTTCGATCTAGGCACTCATTACCAATTCTAAAATCATTTAAAATCACGTTATTTATCATGATTTTGTGACAATTAAATCTATAGACGGGCCATAATTTAAAGTACACCTCGAAATAACTCAATCTCTACTTGGATCAATGCACAATTGATCCATTGACTATCGATTGAGTTGCTTGCGAGTTAATACGATAGAGATCTTCATTTCTTGGTTCTCCCTCCCCAAATACATTATCCATATATCTATCTATTGATTCAATATAGTTAATTGGATATTAAATATTGATATGTAATAAAAGGAAATGACTATTACTGAAAACGAATCAAATTAATGAAACGTAAAATAAAATGAATTTCATCCGGAAGGCAATTTGCAATTGGAATTTAATATTATTATTCAACCGATCCACAAACCGATCATTTCCCAGTGAAATCCTTTGAATACAGATTTGATCTCGTCATTTATGATAAAATCGCGTGTTTGTGAGTGCATCAGTAGATATATATGTCCGAGTGTGTACCTATGTTGGTCGAGAGATGTTAAAACGTGAAGCTCGGTAATACTGGTTAGACATATCTTACAGGGCGTTTACCGATTCTATTATTTATTCATTTTCTTTTTTTCTTTTCAATTTTCGCATTTTTGTTTTGTCAATGTGTGCGAGGCGAACTTGGCGTAGACTAACGTTGACAGTTATAATGCTCAAGAACCATTTGCACGATCGTTTACCCTCTGTAGTCGCAGTCTTTTAAATGACATTGAACGCGTTTGCGCTTGTTCCGTGAAGCAAAACCAACTCAAGTGAGAAAAGAAAAGTGCGCGACCAGTATTATACATGTATACATATATGTATTTGTATTCGTTTCAATATATTTGATTTCATCTTTTTGCTTATATACATATATACTTGGCAGAATTATATTCTAAAGTGGATGGCTCTGCATAGAGACCTAACAACACTCTGGAAACCTGTATAGCCCGTTCTCCCCTTATATATAGTGCCAATGAAAATGTCTCTAATAACAATTTAGAAGTTATTTCCAAGAAGTATTGTGATGCAATTTATTATTCACTTTCTTGTCATTGAGTGGAAATTTGATATTGACGTTGGATAAGCAACATTTTATTTGTTACGAAATATCGGAAAAAAAGTATTCACTTAGAGAAGCTCGGTCGTGACGAGGATCTCAAGTACTGCAGGATGTTGTTAGTTGAAATGATGGCTGACGGTGCTATCATCAAACTGGATGAACAATAGTCTTTCAACTGCCACAATTTTGACGACAAAATTAATTTTTATCCTTCGTTATAAATAAATAAACAACTGTGAAAAATAATTGTCTATGCTTTATATATACCGGTTTAGAATAACATCGGCGTCGCTTTCGACCTTTCCTTCCTTCATATACTTCTTCCAACATCGTACGCGCTCGCTCGTTCTCTTTTTTCCTCTTTTACTTTTGAGCGTGGTCTCGTAAATTATATCAACACCTCGAAGTCCCCCGTTTCGTGGGCTCGTGGAAGCCGCGAGATGCGCCCACGTGCGACCACCGATCGTATATATATATATATATATGTATATATGTTTATTCAACGATATCCTTTGCAGCCTCGTCGCGTTGATCTATGCTGTCTCTTAACCCATAGAACCCACGAATAACTGCCACGCTCTCACCTTTTATTTAACAATATATATATATATATACACGATTGGATCGTTTTTTTGCATTTTCAAAATTGTTGCAGTAGTGTTTAAGTGTTGAGAAATCCATATGAAGGCAGATCGCTTCTTTGCTAATTAAATTCCGATCGAAATCTTCGATTTCTTTATATTGATTATTTATATATGTTGCGCGTGCGTGTATACGTTTGTTTGCTCCGTTTTTGGAATAATTAATGTTGAATGTATATTGAGTTTATGTGTATTAACGTGATAATGTATATTTAATCGCGAAGAGGACTGTTAAGAAGTTAAATATGTAATTAATGGAAAATAATATCACGGCAATAGGCAATTCAAAGTTTAAAAAATTAATTGTTCAATCATTATTATTCTGATCTATTTATTAATTATTATTGTCTATATGTGTAATTATCCATTAATTCTATTACTAGAAATATTTGATCCATATCTCGAATGTAATGATAATGACATATAAATTCATAATCCTGTCTTGAATTTTTTTACTCTTCATTCATTTTCTTCTTGTTGATTTCGATTTTTATCCATGGTATACTGAACAGAAGCTTAAGTCAAGCGTCACGCTCGGTTATTATCGGCGCTAAACTAACATAGAATCGTAGCAATACATGTAGAGATCCCGATTGGCAACTGTAAATTCACAATAAAATGTGATAAAATTGTGTCTGGGAGCATGACATCGTGGGTCTCTCACACTAAACCTACACATATATACATGAGCATATGTCATACATAGATAGTGTTAAATATATGTATGAGTTATATATATATATATATATGTATGAATGGGGAGTTTTAATATGTGCAAGTGCAAACTTGCAACCGGCTAAAGACCCGTTATATCGACGACGACGACGACGACGGCGGCGGCAGCGAATGGATAATTAATTTCGCTACAGCAAAACGTGCGCCAGGCGCACTAGGCCAATGCTAACACCTTCGCTTGGAATAAATCCAATAATCTTTATCCTCCCACATTCATCTTTTTTATCCTCATTTAGATATCAAAAATACAATTTACCAATAAGAAAAATAGGAATTTATTTATTTTTCAACTTCCAGAATTCAAATTTGATTTTTTTTTCCATACAGCTATGATTATTATTGCATTGATTAGTGAAAAGTTGAAAAGATGTATAGGGTTTGATAAGATCATCGTGGGAATATTGATTAACCGTACGTATCTACATATGTATGAGAAAGTATATAAAATTCCACGCGTTATATTCATGAGTTGTTGCGATTTAATTTGCAATTTGTAATCCGCCTTCAAATGCATCGAACATAGATATAGATATATATATATATGTGGCGTGACGATAGAATGATACAAGCTGAGGATAGCTCAATATAAATTATATAAACTCTGAACATTGACCCATCATGAATTTAAAAGTTGCGAATAACTCATAATAATGAATGTAAGAAAGTGAACAAAACCAAAGGTATTTACACTGTTGGACAAATCACAAAAGTGAATTAATGTAATGGAATATTCAAGTATGATAGTCCACAAAGGGAAAAAAAAAAAACAAAGTTGAAAGAAAAATAAGTGAATGATTTTAATCCATCAGCGAAATTCCGTAGACTCGGGCGAGCGTAATGAAATAAAAATTCACTCAAGTTATTTTACGGTGGCTGCAATGCACATATCTCAGTTAATTACCCTAAGGGATTTTAAGACGGTTGAGCGAGAGAGAGAGAGAGAGAGAGAGAGAGAGAAAAAGTGAAAGAGTTGTTTCAATTTCCCCTTGGCTATATCGTCGCCCTTCGCATATATATATCTGCATCAACAATTATTCCATATACTGTATATAATATATAAATATATACATTTATATGCTTATATCTGTACGTTCGCACACGCGACGATGCTGAGTATTTGTGCGTAGACAAAGTAAAGAGATTTTATATTTAACAACATTCATGTGGTATAATCATTAATTGAAGCACCCGCTAAAATAGTTACAAGCCGCTGATTGCATCGTATATTCTCTTATACAGCACAACTACTGTATCGTCAAATGTAACTAATAGAATGCCACTGTAAAATTAAAATATAAAACTGCATGAATTTGAAAATGTGTATGAAATTCAATCATAAATTTAGTCCATTATTTTATTTATGAATTCCTATACCACGAGCGATAATGAAAAAGGAGGCAAACATGATATTCATTCGGTCAGGTAGAGTGGCATTCCCTCTCAATAAATGAAGAAATTGCGTCTGCAATTTTACTTGAAGGATTCGAGATTCAATCGGAGGCAGTTCATATAAGGTCGATGAAAATGTCAGATTGTATATATGTATATATATAATATTAATGCGAAGGTGCTCACCTTTCCCGCGTATGCAATTCCATGACATTAAAAGATAAATTAATTGGAATAAGAATAATTTCACCATAATATTAATTCGATATAGCAATTTTAATGTGCAATTTAATTAACGTTTGATTGAAACAATGTGACTATTTCATATATATATATATGTATATATACTTAAATCAAAAAAACTATTGAATGACTTTGACTCTTTGAACTTGCAATTAACCAGAGAGAGGAGGTATAAGATCAGAATCTCAAATGTACGGTAGCTCTTTTACTATCATACCCTTCTCTCACACACTCTTGATTTTCTTGCATTCTCTCATTCTCACTCTTGCTTGCGTATATGTGCTCCAGCATCAAGTCTCGCGCATTTATTGCATTTATAGCCGACCGATAGGAATTACGATACGATAAAATACGAATTAGAGTCCTCGGGACTTCTGCGCATTCTTCAGATATCGCCACGTCCAAGCATATATGGATGCGCGCGCGCGCGACCATGTGTTCATATAATACATATACGTATATACTTCGCATGCACGCATTTTCCACTCGTAGATTAATCAACAATTAACAATTTGTCATAGATAGAACAGCGAAATCATTAATTATTTTTATTCTATTTTATTAACCTTTAGCACCAATTTATTTCTAACAATTGTTGAATTAAATATATGCATATTATTATTCTTATTCCTACATGGTTTTCTCTCGCGATAATTGAATAAACTTATCTGATTGTCACGCACGAGAAATTAAATGTGTGAAATGTTGAGCAGACATTTTTACAAAATGGGTTTATTTTTCTTTGAATTTTTTTTTTTTTTTTTTTTTTTTCGTTTAATACATAAATAAAATAACAATTTTCTGTTTTCGCCTCGTTGATCCATAAATTTCTTAACACACGCACTATTGTACAGAATTTATGAATATTCATCAACATATTTGTATTATCACACATTAATTGTCCAATTAATTTAATAATCTTTCAGGATACCATTAATCAACTTTATAAATTGACCGGAGTGAAGAAAAGAAATGAACGATTAATTGTTGGAATATGAAAAAGATTTGATTTTTATTGTCTCATTTGTGCGTCAGTAACCAATATTTAATCTACTGCCGGAGATACAAATGCCCGATATATATTTATATATAAATTGCATAAGATGGGGATTAACGGTAAAGTGCACGTTTTGCGTGGCTTTAGATGCGTGGCATCATACACTCGCGCACACACACATACATAAGCGATATGACTTTGAGAGAAAGAGCATGCACATACAAGTGATGAGGGTTGAGTCAAAAAAATAAAGAATAAAGAAAAAACAAACGAAATTAAAGACAGAAAAAAAATGTTAAACACGCACGAGTCTGTCTGACGTGTGTGAGCCAGCCAGAGAGTAAGAAATATATATGTATATATGTATTTCGAAACGCACTCGAGCGGATCCATCCGTTAGTAGTATATCGACCGCCAAGAGATAAGAGAAGTATATGCCCTGCAACTTTCTTATTGGGATCAAGTTCGAAGAAAATTGTAAAACTTCTAAATAACTATAAATATATATGCATATAATTCATCGAGATAATATTATCCGCTATTGAACAAAAATTATCATCTCCTTTACATCTATTCAATCCATGAAGACAAAAAAATCACACTCTTGTTGTTGATGGAGCTTCCTTAAATATTGACATAATTTCTTTTCCATCTCATTTGTTCATTGACTCAATTATTCCTACAGCTATAGCCGTGCTTCGAATTGCAAAAATAATAAAACTATTCACTTATGATACAGAAAAATATATATAGATATCTATAGACGCTAGACCACTCTATCACTAATTGAACGATAAAAGGACAAGTGGAAAAGCAGGGTGTATAGGAGAATATGAATACAGAAAAAGCAGAGAGAAGACAAAGAAAAAAAAAACGATGGAAATAAAAATAAAGAAAAAATCCCTTGTGTGTGTGTGTGGAATCGCGTGCGAAATCCGCGGGCCGTTACTTAAGATTTATAATTACGGGTTTTGAGTCTCGAGTGGTGGCGCGCGACGATTTTCAAGCCGATCGTGTGCGCGACCGGTTTTGAAGAGATCGAGATCGAATCAACATCTCTCCTCTCTCACGGAATCCAATGATAATCCAACAAAAAATTGGTAAATAAATTTATATAAAACAAATAAATATATAAATGAAAATGCTGTATATAAACATTTCAATAATAATATACATATCATATTCATGCGGATATGTCCACCCTCGATATGCATGAATTAATACTGTATAGACTACATGTACGAAGTGAAAATATATTTGACGTATTTATAAAGTCAATTTATTATCGCGTTGACAGTGATATAGAGAATTCAATTCGCGCAATTGCCCGTAATATTCATTCACTATGTATAATAAATATTTGATTAATGAATATTAAATTTGTCAAAATCTCAGTTATTAATTCATCAGCAAAATAAAGCAATTATAATCAAATCATTTTTATTTCTAAATAGACCGTCATATAATACCATGCATTATTGTGCGTAGCACCATCCAACCATAACAAACATTTTTAATACCATAGAGTAAATGAAGGTGTCGATAGGCGTAAAGGCATTATATGAGGGTATGGATGAAAATAGAATGAAATAAACATAACTGTGACTGGAAGTTAATTGGAAAGCATAGTATAGAAGCAAATCCTGGGGCGAGATCCTTTTCTTGGGGTTCGCCGTTATCCCGAGGATTTATAGTGAGCTCCTGTTATCCGGCCTGCAGTGACCGGTTGTCCCAGAGGGAGTTGGCTCACCACTCGTACACATAAGACCACATATATAAACGCACATACATATTAAATGTATGCATGCATTTTAAATGCTGACTGAGTTGAACGCCACTATCAAAAATCTCTCTCCAAGTGCAAGGCAATATTATCGTCCACGCGCAAATGCAATTCTAATCGCGAACGCAACGCTACACGCAAAAATTATTCTCCATGTTTCAGACGCGCATGTGCCCAAGCGACCGGCTAAGCAACATTGCGCGCGCATGTACGCTAGTCTTTTGCCCCACACGGACGAATAGACTGGACACGAGATTGCACGTATTGGCGCATAAAATTAAAGCTTGGCAATGAAATATTTTGGATTAATCAGATCATAACGAGAGCGCCATTGCAATCCCGCAACATGTGAACCGGTCATTCGAGCTTTATAAACTATCTTGCGCTACTGTTTTATCATGATGTCGATACAGAGATACGGAAGTTTCTCCTGTTGTTTTAATACAAGTTCTAGTGTGCAGTTAATCATTTATAATAGGATATACAAATTTTTCCATTCATTCCATTGCTATTAATATTAATTGGTGTATAGAATATCTGGTTTCATACTCCGGATCTAGTTCAATTCGAAACATTCGTATCTGAATTATTGTTCTCCCAGAAACAAATGTGGCTAATCTAACGAAATGCTGAATTGGCAATATTAGATAGTTAGATTATTTCTCTTCATTTTTATTAAGATGTATTGCTACAACAGCTATCACGTTACGTTAGTATGACCGAACAACAGAACATGCTTTCAGGTATTGGAACAGATAGTCCTTATAATCATCCAGATAGTGGGTACGGCCGCCTGCAGTATGGTTGCTATGGATATGCTCACATGATTATACATGAATGTTCCAACAACGTAAAAAATGGCGAAATAGAATGCGCTGTACTTCTCGAAAATATAATGGATAGTCTCAAGAGCCGAACGGCATTGCTGTCAGAGCTATTCCTTTTTTTTAGTGTGAATTTTTTTTGCACCCATTATTATTTTCTTTTCAAAAGAATCGGAATTATGTGTAAGCAACAGATATATATATATAAGGATTGGTAGGTGAAGGTGGAAGTGAAGTATATAGACCTGTGCCCATATAATATGGAATGCAAACAATATTTCAGGTGGACTGGCAGACAAGATTCGCGACAGCGGTTGTTCTGGCAGCGCGCGGGCAGTCAAAAAAGAAATGACTATTTTGCCGGGGTTACTAACTCGAGCTAACGCTAATGCACCGACGCGGCCGCACGGGCGCGCTCGTTCGGTATGTGTAGTGTCGCTGCCTGTTGTATTATCGAGGGATGGGTTACATGTGCGTGTGCGAGCGTGTCTCTTTTCTCTTACAAGAAACAGAGTGAGAGACGATGGAAAAGAGTAAAGGATGCGTGCGTGGTTGTATGAAGACGACGATCTACTCTTGCCTGATCCTCTTGCAGGGTTCTCAACTGTATTAAGATTATTATCGATTAAAATTGTTCCATCTTCTTATCAAAATCAATGATGAATGATACGATTGATTGACAGCATGTTGATTCATTTTTCTGGTCCCTGTGAAGAATTCTTCCTTCATTATTGGATCTGCGGAGATGGTGGGTATCGAGACTTGATAAAAAAGATGAGATGTATTTTGGTACAGGTCAAATGTTTTGAGAACCACTGACAAGCGGCGACCAGAGACGTTGTTCTTCCCAGGGAAGTGGACACGGGATTCAAGTCGAGGCGCGACACACCGGGCGACAAGGCGCGGCGAGTTTTATATTATAATTACGCCTATTCTCGATTCCCCGGCAATTCGCTACCCTAAAACGCCGCCAACTTGGGCGCCGGCGTTTTAAAAAATGTTCACTCCTTCATTGATTTATTATGATAAATTGATTATTATTCAATTGATTCTTGCACAGTTATTGCAATTCGGAATCCATTTATTTGAATGGGAAACGAAATGAACTTGTTAAAAAATTTTGTTCTTTTTGTGGTTCGTGTTATATACCAGTTGACAATACCAAACTCAATTATTCAGATATTGCGTGAAGATAATGCAAAGATAGTGAATATATGTCGCAAGTGAAACAACGAAACGGAATAATATAAACTAGAGATACTCAACACAACTTTATAATATTTATTATATAGCTGTCGAAGTCGCTTGAGGTCGTGTTTAGAGTTGCGCAGATGGCGCCGTTGGCGTCGCCATACTCTAATCTCATATATACATATATATTGGAAAGTCGTGTTCCACCCTGACGTTAACCGGAAGTGGCTTTTTACTTACCCTCTGGCATTAACAGCGTCATGACACGCGAGTTCTGAAACAGAACCAAATCGAAAAATTAATGAATAAATATTTCGCTAAAATTAGAGTAAAAAAGAATAAAGTAACTTAATTTTGGTTTTTTTTTTTTTTTCATTTTCCCACATGAGATATATATATATATATATATATATTGCATTATCTTTAGGTGTTATTGTTTTGTATATTCATATGTATTTATACAGTCCATATACATGGAAGAAAAGAGTGATCGTCTTTGATAGTATCGCAAGGGCAAACTTGCGCCGACAAGTCGTGTGTGCGAAAGAGTGAAGCGAAGGTATATGGTTGTGTTACATGCGAACCAACGATAACTATTTCGTTTATTATTGCCGTGATTATTCGCCGTGTGGTTGAATCTTATTTATACTACAACGAACATTTTAATTTACACAGAACCTAAACAAAGAAGAAAAATAATACAAAAATATATAAATCTGTATATAAAAGATTGTAATGGCAATGATAATTTTTTTAATCGAATTACCACTACGTCACATGTCTTGAAATGTTCTGCAGAAAATTTATTCCAATGCATTTTTCTCAACACGAATATAAATATATTTACATATATGGTGAATTTTTTGTTTTCCCTCTTTTTTTCTCGTTTATAATCCCTTCGAGACGATATTTGCCCTGGTACATATAGCTCCGCTGTATGTCCACGTCGGGGGAATGTTCACGAGCACGATCCAACCGTTCATTTCATGTAAAGTAGGCGTAAGTAGGCAAACCGGGTGTCGCTCTCGCTTGTACGCGGATCCCGCGTGCATTCCTCTTGATGCTTCTCTTGTGCATAAAAGAAAGAGCATATCCACACGCAAGACATGAAAAATAATTTACAAAATAAAACTAAAAATATACTTAAGCGCAAAATTGTGTTAGGAAAAAATAAATAATGATCGTTATAATGAAATATGATCAAACAAGGAATTGTTATTGAAAGAAATGTATATCATTTTGAATAGACAGTTGGATATTTCACTTCTTCATTGCAATGGCAATAAATTATATAGAATGTCTTACATAGTAGATAGATAATAAATCGACGTTATTGCTCATGCAATAGTCTGTACTGCGAGGCGGGTTGTGTGCAATTCAACGAAAAATCGACATCACGGCCCCTCTGATTTCTATATATGTATGCATGTGTGTATGGATATGTGTCATAAATTCAAAAGTAAATAAGACAAGTGCGTGCCAGCACGCAGGATTATGCGCAGTGGCCTAAATACGAGGGATTGATTTATTCACGCGCTGAATATTATTCATACAATATTTCAAAACGCCATAGAGGGAAAAGGAGCTAGAGTGAGAGCGAGCGAGAAATTAATTTACACAAAGGGCGAAGTGTATTTGTACCTACGTAAAATTGATAAAAACCCACCCATTGATGTCATTACTTTTTTTTTTTTTCTTGCCATTTTCCATTTCAGATATAGCACGTCGTGCATTTCATATCTCAAAATTATTCACTACTTCCTAAACGGGAGTGTGAAAATGTTTTTCATTGAAAAACATCGAGAAAAATTAAATAAATAGATAGATCAGTATAAAAATGAATGAGAAAAATACGATACATGATTTATGTATACGATTGATAAATTGCCACCATGGTGAATGACGGTACTTTATTTATATGTATTAGCATTATTGGTTGCTTTACGATGAGGAAAATCAATGTTTTGGATAAGGTTTTATGAACGTGCTGGGAGTTAGCACAAACGATATTTGTATACGATACACGTAAACACGAGTTTTTCATCGATTACATTTCAATTACATCCAAGTTTATGTCACTATATGTTTTTCCCTATCTATATATATTCAGTTTTGCTTTTTTTCGTGATTCAAATCAGTTCCTCTTCTTAGTTAATCATCAAAGACGAAATATTCAAGTTTAGTGATAAAATTGATTGATAGAATGAAAATGGGAGGAGAGGTGAGGACGCGTGCCGAAAACTGGAAGAATATAATACACTTTATTCCTATCTCACTTTATTTCTTCGAGACTTCGCATTTACTCGCATCCCTCACTTCACATCTCTCTCATCTGAAACTTATCTCGTGTTTGCATCTTGGTTTCGGATTACCGTCTCGTTCGCGCCTGATGCACACCCTATACCCGTCGGCCAATGGAACGATTAGGAACGAGTGAAACAGATAGAGAAAGGCAGTAGGCGCCAGTGACAACTGAAGTGTCGATGGCATGAGGAAGTATCAAGCCACTGCTAAGTATATATTGTTTCAACCAAACAAAATTTAATTATGAATAGTCCAGTAGAAAAAAATTAATTTATACAATTAACAATAACACATTAAAATTTTCTTTCGTATCATTGTATGTGACAGAAGAATTTCGGAAAATCGTTGAAAATTTTTCATCGTGCGCCTATAAGAACTATCTCCATTTGAGTGTAAATATTAATAAGATAAATAAAATATTGTGATAAAAAAAAAATAAACTATGGAAGAAATACTCTTAAATAAAAACAGAAAGAAGAAAGAGGAAGATGACGTCCTTGATCGTCATTCCCATATATGCGGTCGATGAAGTATATAAAAGGCTGTGGCCTGAAAGGAAATATATAACTAAAAGGTGAATACATATATATATATATATATACATAGTAGTGATTCGCTCCTGGCGGCCGTGAATAAACGGCTTGTAATACGGTCGACAATCGAGAGTGATACAAGGGACGGATAATTCACATTTTTTTTTATTTTAAAAATGACCAGTCGCAATTAGCATACATAATATATGCGATTTTACCTATGACTATATGTCTCAGAGATTGTTGTCTTGCTGCTGGTGAACTTACACTTTGGTAACCTGATTTCATTCGATATATATATGAATAGTCCAACAATGACAAATTTATATTATATCTGAATAGATATAAATCAAATTGTACTGTCAATAAATATATACTCAATATATTAACACAAAATTTATTGTCGAGAATTTACTATCTAATATTTGGAAATAATATTAAATAAGAATCCTTTCTATATGCCTCAACCTCGTTACAATTTCGCAATTAATGCAATTTATTCATGGGCTCAGTTATGTACTTATCTTTACATGAAAAAAAAAAAAAAAAACAACAATATGGTTGCGATAATTTTTCGTGGTATGATTAATAGGTAATGGAATACACACCCAGGAAAATATTTCCAATTCATGAGCTTGTTAAAGTCAAGAAAACAAATAAGAAATGCAGATCAATTGATTCTCTGTAATCATATTATATGATGTCTAAAATTTCGCTCATCCAATTTGATCATTGACTCACATAATTTTTAGGTTTCACTTTCCTTTTCAAACGGCATTCCATTTCCACTTAAATAGAGAAAGCAAATGTGACAAACATAAGAATTGACCCGAATTTTTTGAGGACAT
This sequence comes from Zele albiditarsus, assembly GCA_958496275.1. Classification (NCBI taxonomy): domain Eukaryota; kingdom Metazoa; phylum Arthropoda; class Insecta; order Hymenoptera; family Braconidae; genus Zele; species Zele albiditarsus. The sequence continues at coordinate 11,136,433 of OY292413.1, read as the reverse complement.
TATATTAAATAAAAAAATGACTTAATGTATACCATGTGAGTATTATATGTGAGTATTCTCAACAGTTTCATAGTTTTGTTTTTGTCGTGATGATCGTCACCGGATTCTGACGCCGAGTGTGTTGTCACCCGTCTGTGTGCGCGAACATGATACAGAGACGATCGAACTTACGAGTGAAAAAAGAAACCGACAAAGAGAGACGAAGAGTAGTGTGCGGTAGATGAAGAGAGAAGGAAAAGAGCCGTAAAAAATAAAGACAAGCGGTTAGAAGAAAAAAAAAAAGGATCGAGCGTGTCTCTTCGGGGCGCATGAACGTTCATGGGTGTTGGTTAAGTGTGCGTCACCCAAGCATTTGTGAATGTTTGAGACCTACAAGAAAACCCTTCTACGCGATCGGCGCCGTGGCGCCTCCGACCAACGGTCAACTCTGACAATCCCGATTGAATATCTTTTCGATCCTCCGGCAGTTTGACCAGCATTTCCATCTTACGTCCAATGCTAACGATATATTTTTGATTTTCAACATAATTTTCATTTTGGTGAACAAAAAATAAAAAAAAAAAAAAAGCAATAAGTTTAAATAATAATATCAAACCGTTAAACCGTTGAATGTCTACCAATATAATATTCACATTATAGGTCTTTTTTATTTTCATCAACATCATTTATACGCCTTTTTTTTCACGAATTTTAACACCAGACGCACTCTATCTTTACACACATACATACTCACACACTATCGCACAGGATCAATAAACCCATAGATCCTCAAGGTGCTCGTTTCGATGCAGCAAATGGATATTTAAGATGCCTTTAATGTTCTTAAACTTTTTTTGCTTCCTCTACCTCTTGATGGTTCTCTCCATCATCGTTCATCCTCTCTTTATTTCATTCACTCTATTTTAATCCCAATAATAATCATTCAATGTCATTCCTGGTCTACAGAGAAGTCTCCAAAAAACCGTAGGGACAGTATAAAAAAATGTGGTGAATTTTTCGTTTAATTAGGAATGAAATTGATAAAAAAATGAAATAATAGGTAGAGAGTGAGAAACATCTGACTGATTTGGTTTAGATGTATGGAGATGGGGCCAGCCGGCGCCAAAGGCACTCCTGTTTTTGGCGCCACACCAACTACCCCGGAAAAAATCATTACTTAAATCATCTTATGTTCCTAACTCAAGCAATTAGTACGCAGAGGTATGTGTCCACAATTAAATATTTATCAACATATTAGTTGAAATTGAAATCAATATTTATCAGTACCGATGAAATTAATTCAATCAAGTCTTGAACTGTGTATCAATTATATGTATACATAATATTTTCTTGTTCGATGCTTAGATTGTGGGACATGAAAGTTTATTGTTCACTGATTGTAACAACTCCTACCACAAAACAGAAACTGAATCAGAAATAAAACCGTGAATTGAGCAATCGCGTATGCATATTTGCAAGGGATTTACACTTGTATTCCTGCGAGATGTATATGTATTACACAGACATATGAAACCACGAGTTATTTAGTTACTTAGTTAAGTCGTACATATATTACTTGTCTATTGGTTAGCACGCACGTGTGCATACAACGCAGTTGTCTTCATGTATGCTTATATGCCTGCAGGTGAGACAGTGATAAAACCTGCGTTACCGGATTAAACAAATCACTATATATATATGTCAACAGTTCAAACTCAAACACATTTAGTCGCTAATTTATATTTCTAAATATTAATTCTTTATGTCATTATACTGAGACTTGGATCATTTTATTTCTTCAAATATTAAAAAATTTCAAAGATTCAAAAACAATATTAATAACGCAAATAGCCATTGAATCAGGTGCTAAAAATTTACAATCAATCTCGTGTTTATATTTCACAATGTATAAAACAATGTATCCGTCATATGTATCGTAGTAAAGTTTTAGATCACCAATGTTATATACATCGAAGGGGGAACGTTTGGTCCCGCCTACACGCGGCTGGTATTCGTGGCCGCAATGGCCGCTATCAGTATCTCCGATTCACGGGCCGAGTGAAATCCAACGGAGGTGGAGACGTCGGTGTCTGATATTTTCTATCTCTCTCCCCCACATTTAACATTATAATATGTGTGTGTATATGTGTTTCTTCCCCTTTCCCTCCCTTCAATCCAACGCTGCGATGCACGGGGGAGGAAGAGGTAGATAGTTCGAGCATCTTGCCCCACGATACGGCAATAAATTTACAGTTGAGGGGGAATTTGCTGTCGGGTTGGTCAAACTATCAGCCATGGCGGTCGATTTAACTTTACTTGGCAGGAAGAAATACTTATTGGGAATCATTTCACGAAATAGCAGAGAAGTAGATGGGATCAAATGTTTTGTTGGATTGGTTGTAATGGTCGTTCGCTAATAACTTCTTCAATTTTTTCGGTTTCAGCAAATGTCGCGGTGGTAACAGGCGCCCACACAATCCAGTGGACGCGATAATGTTCCACAGTAGCGGAACTGGTGCTTACGGTGCGGGAACCGATTACCAAACTCAATCCCAACAACAACAACAGCAGCAACAGCAGCAGCAACAGCAACAGCAGCAACAACAACAACAGCAGCAGCACAATCAACAGTTACAAGCGCCAGTTTACGTGCCGTCATCTAGACCAACCATCCCAACAGCAGCCACAGCTCAGTATCACTCATTTCCTGGTTCCGCATCGCCCGCATGGTATTTACTGAACACTCACTTTGTATGCTTGCCTAAGTGTGAGCATTTTATTATCATCTAATGAACTAAGCCCAAAAGCAGTAGCCTTACTTCACTTATCATCGTCATCATTACCACACAAATAATCCCAAACAAATTTTTTAATTTGTTTATCAACTTTTAAACGATTATCGGTAGTTTTATTTGCCTTTATACCTTAATTCTTTAAGGGATAAAACAACATCATGGCAACATGGAGTTGATAGTTATGCCCATCATGCATTGACTGGGCACACTGGTGGTGCTGGTGCAGGTATGGGCGCTCATGGCGGGCATGGACATCCGCATCCCGGTCATCCCCATACTGGACATCCTCATTCGACACTCACATCACCATTTTATGCACAAAATGTTGCTATGATGGCATCATGGCGACCCTACGATGGTTCAACTTTTCAGCGTGCTTCACCTTATGGTTAGTTTCATAGTGTTTTCAGTTTTTCCATATTATTAGCTTCAAACAATGTAATTATGTGATCGTGTGCCGTATTTTGTATATCAGTCTAGTTCATATTCAGAGTAGGTGGATTGCATTATGCAAAAGTAGACTGTGATATAGAGAAGGAAAAGTAGCGAACTACTTGCAATACGCGAACGATAAGATACTGTGCTATTTCCTATATGCCACGATTATACTTATCGACTTTTCTATATATGTACATAAATGCAGCGGCAGAGGGGGAGAGGGGAGGCAGGGCGAGAACACGTTATCTTTAATGCGGGTTGGTGTGTAAAGTGAGCCAGACAGACAACTTGTCTAGAATGTATACATAGGAAAAAAATAAAACATACAATCATGAAGGCATAGTGAAAAGCTGTTTTGCTAATTGAGGATTTTCTCTTCATAACGTTCAGTGTTCATCATCATATATTTAGTTTGCTAATCTCCTCGAAGGTTCTCCAGATTACCCGTATAACGGGAGGAATCTTTGTCTATATAACTGTTAGGAAATTGTCAAATGTGAATTTAAAAATAATTCAGTGTCCCACCTGAAGTGAAGAAGATGGCGCCAGAAGCAGCATCATACCATAAGAAAAAAGAGTTTGGTACTTCAATTTCTTAGTTTTCCGCTCCTAGCGAACAGATCAGAAGCGCGGTTAACCACACGGGCCATGTGCGCTATACAACGACGAGAATGATGGGAAGGGAGTTGAATGAGAATTAGCTGATAGCGGCTCTCTTTGAGGGATGCGGTTGTGTGTGTATTATACTTCGAGTGCTTCCCGGTGCAGTCTAACTGAGCTTGCGCCACTTAAAAGCCACCACACGACCCTTCATCTATGTTTAACGCTCTCACATTCAAATATATATCTATGTACGTAGACGTATATGCAGATATACATAAACGTATGGTCTGCCTTGCGCTACACATTGAACATCACTCTAATTGGAATTGAATTTACCAGATGACTAAGAAATATTACCTCTTGGTGTTTGGTACTATAATCGATGCTAAGCCCTCATCAGGATAAATTTCAAGTGTTTTCGATGAGGAAAAAAGTCGGAAAAAGTAAGAATGAATTCATCATTTGTTAAATTTGAAGATTATGTAGACACAGTTGGTGTTATTTTTTCTCTTCAATCCTTCGATGAAATGTGGTGCCCTCCTATGGCTACACCACTCTTAAATTGAAACCTACCACTTTTTCTGTTAATTTTGCTCACTGAATTATCGATGGGGAATCTTTGATAGGTCACGAGTGTTCGAGTAGATGGCAGAAGTTGTCGACCCGTTCATTAGATCAACATTTAAACTATATGACACAAGGCGGAAAAGATTTTGATATTGAAGAGATAGAAATTAATATTTTTTACTTACTATCGGTGGACAGGTCAACGATCGTATTATATATACATATATATTGTGAATGTCATAAATTTGTATTGATCAGATGATCGAAAGCAATATAAAACTATAATTTATTCTAATGGAGAATAAATATGAATATACACAATAATTGCGAATGGTTGGAACGAAATTTAACGGTAGGGGAAATCATAAACCGCACGTTCTTTATTTATTTTAATTCTTTCTTATTTCAATTTTTTTCATCTCCTTTTTCTTTTTTTTTTATCATATTTGAATATTTTGCGCCGGCGTGCGCGGTCAAAGGAATTCAGATGATGCTTGAAAAGTTGCTCATTTTAATTTATGTGTCGCAGATACGGCGATGGAGTTTCAATTTGCCGAGGGACGTGAGTGCGTTAATTGCGGAGCGATTTCCACCCCGTTATGGCGGCGCGATGGCACTGGACATTATTTGTGTAATGCCTGTGGCCTCTATCACAAGATGAATGGCATGAATAGACCGCTGATAAAACCATCCAAACGCCTTGTAAGTATTTCCATTATTTCCATTTCTATCGAATAATTCATCATGAATTCAAGCCGAGAATAAAATTTTTTTTCACATGTTTATCATAAATATATCGTACTCAGTCAACATAGCTTCTTAAATATCGAAATATAATTGTAAGATGAGTTTATCGCCGTTCGGCAATTGTAATTGGCAATGGGACAGATCTCCGAATTCCAGACGGCGACAAGACGACTTGGATTGTGTTGCACTAATTGTGGCACAAGAACCACAACTCTTTGGAGGCGTAACAATGAAGGCGAACCAGTTTGTAATGCATGTGGACTTTATTTCAAACTACACGGGGTCAATCGGCCATTGGCGATGCGTAAAGACGGTATCCAAACGCGTAAACGAAAGCCGAAGAAGACACCAGAACCAAATGCATCTAGATCATCATCAGGGAATGATCATGAGACAACAGCGTCAACCACATCGTCATCCTCCAATGGTAAGTCATGAAAAATAATAGCTTTATTCTGTGGAAAGAATAGAAATTATAGATAATATAATAACAATGTCATGAAATTAAATTATTTATTATGACTATTGAATTATTTTTTAGATTTGAAAAATAATCAACAGCATCATCAAGTTGATTCAACGAAATCATCAGCGTCAATCACAACTGACAGACCTGTCTACCTCGGTCACACATCATTATTAACGAATGGCGTCGTGCCAACTGTTAAAACAGAGCCCCGAAGTTGTGATGGTTTAGTTGGACAACCATACACATCTTATTATCAACATCCACATCACCAAATCGACACATCAACCAGTGAACATCAACAACAGAATTATTACAATGCTCAAGAGACGCCATATCATCACCAGCATCATGTAACAAATGCCGCTAAATTATTGGCTTCGTCATGAGAATATTCATGGTCGGAAATAGGAAAGACAGATGCAATAAAATTGTCCTTGATATGAAATAATAAAATATAAAGTTGCATATGTGGTTGATAAAGTACTCGATGTGTGATATTTAAGTTATTTTTTCAGTGCACACAGATATAATTAAGATATTTTTTGCTCGCATCCAATTAGAAAAGATTTTTTTCCTAATATTTTTTGGTTTTTTATTGTATTATTTTCTTTCCACCTTTCATGTAAATAAAGCAATACATCGGCGATTTACGTAGATTAATATGTAGTTTGTAGACATAATTAATTTGACAAATAAATCCTCGATTATAATAGAGATTAATTCTAATAAACATTGCACTTGTAAATAATATTCCAAAAATCATTAATTCATATTTAATACATATATAAATGTATGTATTGCCACAAAATGAAAATAGAAAACTATATAGTATAGATTAATAATACATGAAACCTAGAGCGTAAATATTTGTGCTATAGAAATTAAAATTAAAAAATAAAAAACAAAAATAGAAGTCAATTTTTTTGTGTGTCTTTGAAAATGAATTCCGCGCCGGAAATGATGCTTGGATAAATATTCCTCCATAGAACCTCTATCTAGGACAAAGCATTTCCATTTCTCACAACATTTGTCTCACTACTACCACCACTACCATCGTCGCTACCACCCCTTTTAATCCACCCTCGAGCGGTGATTTATGATCGAGTTATGTAAACCTCAACGAATTGTGCGGTCATATCTAGTTCACCTTTCGATCGAGCAACAGTTGAGACGCACACCTTAAATATTATTCACATAAATTTCGGGAAAAGCAATAGAAAAATTAATACGAGATATAATGGGTGAGTACTTGGGTTATCGCTTGTGATGAATTCATTGCTGGTATATTTTTTTTTTTTTTGTGAATTCATGTGTGAAGAAACGGAAACAATTTCTACTTGAAACAGGAAGAACTTTACCTACTCCAGTTCCTTGCAAAGTTTGCGGTGATCGTTCTTATGGTAAACATTATGGGGTCTACTGCTGCGATGGATGTTCGTGCTTTTTCAAAAGATCAGTACGTCGTGGGACAATTTATACTTGCATAGGTACTATAGAATAAATAAAGCTAACTCACTCAAAGTTTAACAAGAGGAAGGAATAAACTTTTCTGTAGCTGGAACTGGCGCATGTTCTATCGATAAAGCAAGGAGAAACTGGTGTCCTCATTGCAGATTGAGAAAATGTATTGCCGTTCATATGAATCATGAAGGTAATGAAATTGAATCTTAAGAATTTTCGGGGCAACATCAGGTTCGGCTCTTACTCCCGATCAAATAAATGTGCTTTATCGATTTCTTTTACATTTAGACAAGTGAATATTCGAAAAAATTGACCATTGGTCAATAAATCCGTAATATAATATTCTTTCTAATCACATATTTTTTATCGATTGTATCTAAATGTCACCCCGGGGCACTCTGATCATCCTGAAAAAAATCCCCAATAAATATTTCCTACTGCTAAACTGGAGCATTGTATCAATAAGAAAACAGGAGAGATTGAATAGCAGTTCTGACGTCAAGACAAGGTTCGGTAGGTGATAAAACATTGCGGCGAGTGGAAGCAAATAGAGGCCGCGTGGCGGGGACACGCGTTTGACCAATGTGGTGAAGGATGTGTCAACATTTATAATTGACAAGCAGACTGTATACACATACATACATATATATGGTGAAAATACGTATGACAGAACTGTGGGCTGTCAAAGTCGATGGTTAGCAAATAAATCACGACCACACGTTAGATAACAGTGCTCTCTACCATTCACACCGTTACGAATAAAAGTGTGATCAATTTTAACCAATATATCCGTGTGTATGTATTCATAAATATATATGCATATGAAAATATATATAAATATCTCTATAGCTGTTCAGGAGGAGAGAGGACCGCGTAGAAGGAACAAAATTTTATCATCAAGCACAACATTATCGTGGAATTCAAGTGGCTCGTTGGCTTATATTTTTGGTGCGAAAAATTTGTCATTACAAATGAGTGATATAAATAAAATACAATTGCCATCAGGCATCGTACATTCGTCTTTAATCCGTGGGCCAATGCTGCCATCGATCATTCCACCTGGTAACGGAAAAAAAGTAATTATAATAGAGGTCGGGGAAAAGTGGATTCACAATTTTCTATATTTGATTCAATAGATGAGACTACACATTATGAAATTGCAGCACAAATATTTTTGTCTGCAATCCGCGGTGCTAGAAGGCACATTGACTTCTCAGCAATCAATATTATTGAGCAGAATGCAATGTTGCAGGAAAATTGGTCGACCATATTTATTTTGCGTGCGGCAACTTGGCCAATTAATTTGGTTGCAATTCAACCGCAAAATACAACGATAAATAAATCGGTTGTTGTATGTTTATCCAGGGCACGTGATTTAATGACGAAACAGAAATTGGATGACATTGAATTTTTGTGCCTTGAAACATTTGCATTATGTCGTCCCGGTAATTAACATAATTAAATGACAAAGTAATTCTTTTCTTTTTGTGATAATAATTGACTCAAAATTTTTTTTTTTTTTTTTTTTTTGTACAGAATTGACGGAATCTGTTGATGGACTTCGAGTGATGAGCAGTGCCCGAGATTCAGCATTATCATTATTGATGAATCATTTACGTGAACGTGCGGATTATACGCACAGACTTGCCCAAATACTTTTCATTTTGCCAATATTATATTCATGTTGTTCGCGAGAATTATCGTGCTCTTTATTCACGCCAATAATTGGTGATGTCGCATTCGATCGAGTAATAGCTTCTATTCATTGAAAGAAAAAAAAAATAAATAAATAAAAAACAAATAATATCGTAATCATAATGCAAAAATATTATAATATTTATGTCTAACGATAAATTATCGAGTGCACGGTGTAAGAAAATTTTTTCGCCATTTTTTTTTCCTGTGGATTATATGAGAAATTACAAGAACAATCGACCGGAAACAATAAACTAACGCTGGAAACTTAGCAATCAAGTGCATTATCGTTGAGTCATTACTAAATGTTGATGAAATTGGTATATGTACACTGTTTCACGAACGAGTTCGCTCATTATCGTGTTCAATCAGCTTCACGACAAATTGAATTTACTCAAATCTCATCGAAACAATTTAACCAACTCCGCCAATGCTTTCAATCACCTGCGTTCGTGTTATTCAAACTAATTTGAATCAGCATCTATCATTATAAATAAATATGATATTGAAAGTAGTAAAAATATTTCTGTTTGTATTAATCTTTAAAAAATTATCGGCATCGTTATCGAGGAATTTTGAATGGAGTAAAAATATTTTCGGCAATGATGAATGTAAGTATAGTTTTAATCACTCTATTTCATTTGATCAATTTATGTGAATGAGAATTAAAAATGTAGGCAGTAAAGAACGACAACCTGTAGTCGAATATTACTATAAAAACGGTATGCAGTATTTATTTTTTTCCCAACGTGTCACTTGGGTGGAGGCGAGAATTCTTTGCCGTAGTTACAATTCCCGATTGGCTATACTGGATACCATGAAAAAAGCATTGGGCGTGGCTCAATCTATCGCAGAATCAAACATAGGTTTGGATTTTTTGTGTATAAATAATTTAAATTGGATGAGAAGCTAACAATTTTTTCATCATTTCTTCTTTGTTCGCAAAAGTAATGGAGGATACTTGGCTGGGTGGTCGGAGGATTGATTCTATTTGGTATTGGATCGACAGAGAGAGTAACGAAAAGAATGAGATTTCTGCGGAATCAAATGTGGAAGGTTTCCCACCGTGGATTCGCGATCCCAATAGGCCAACAAAGGAATGTCTTGCTATTGATCGTCGCTCACATCAGAATCCAAATTTTATTGATTTAGATTGTCGACTACAGCGACCATTTATATGTGAAAAAAGTTTCGTCTTTGTGTTTATAATTTTCATAATTAATATAGAACCAACCAAGAAAAATTAACATAAAATGGAAAGAAAAAAGACAAACAAATCAAGCTCATTTATAATCCTATTTTTTAGATGCCGGAGAAATTATTAACAGTCCAGTCCCATCAAAGTGGGTTCGAATTAACAAAAACACATTCACTCTTTATCATGGAAGAGTTACTTGGCAAGAAGCCGCGACGTTTTGTCGTACCCAAGGGGCCCGGTTGGCAATTCTAAAGAGTTCTATCATCATTCACATTCTCGCTAATAGCATGACGAAGACCAGACCAGGTTTCTCCATGAAATGATTATTGAAAAAGAAAAAAAAAATGAATGAATATCAAATCAGATAAATATAAATCATCAATAGATTTAATCTAAATACTCAATATACATTTTTACTCTCTCTTTATGAATTTGTTTTCGTCAGATTTTGAAACGGTATGGATTGGTGGACACTTTAGCTATGGTCAGTGGGTTTGGATGGCTACTGGATCGACGTTGAATTCATTAACAGATGAAAGTGGTTTTCCACCATGGCGATTCGGTCGCCCTGAAAAAAATGATGGTTGCTTACTGTTGGATCGTCATATAGAGGATAATTCAAGCTTCATTGAAATGTCTTGTGATCGTAAACGTGATTTCGTATGCGAAGAGTGTGAGTTAATTTTTATGAAAAAAAGAAGAAATAATTTCAAAGTATTATGAGAAAAAATGGGTGAGATCTAAAGGGCGCTTCAACGAGGTGGGAAATGAATGAACTTTTATTTTTTTCATTCGTGTTTCATATGAAACGATAGATTCTGACGATGATGAGGACGATTGGATGGATGAGCCAGTTAAATTCTCATATGAAAATAGCACATATATAATTTATGCCACTCACATGACATGGATGAAAAGTCAAACTTTTTGTAGCGAGCGAGGAAGTGTTTTGGCACATGTTGAACATATGAATGCTATTAATTGGATTATTGAGGCAATGGGAGATCATCCAAGAGAAATATCTCACGTTTGGTTGGGTGGTCAATATGATGAAAAATCGGGTGTATGGCGTTGGATTGGCAACGGTCGAATAATACCAAAACCAAAGAATCATTTTGGTTTTCCACCATGGGCAAATATTGAGGGTGACACTGGCAATGAATCTGATAATTCACATTGTCTAAATTTGGATAGAACTGATCATGTTAAATCACACTTTTATGGACTTGATTGCAATAGTAAACAACCGTTTGTATGTAAAATTAGTAAGTGCCAAAAAAAAATCATGAAAATTATTATTCTTTTATTATTCATTGCTACTAATGGTAAAATAACAAATTGCTGCAGCTTGCGATTTTCCACCATCGATAAAGAATGGCACGTGGAAATGCAACGATGTAGCCGACGGTCGGCATTGTTTATTACAATGTGACGATAATTTGATATTGATGGGAATCAAAAATGTAACATGTACATTCAAAAATGGTTGGATGTCTGGACAAGATCTACTGGAATTCCCACTTTGTTTAAATACACGGGAATATACTTTGAGATTAATACGGGCTTTGGGTCATGATATACAGAAAAGCTCAGGATATTATATTATTCTCGATCATTCTTTGTCAATAATGAAATCATTATCAATCAAATTTGCTGTACAGTTTTTAGCTGGTTTTCCGTAAGTCAGACTCAAAATTCCAAGTTCCAATTTTTTCTGCGGTAAATAGTTTTTCTATCTATTTATTACAGAACGTCCAATGATTTGAAAGCGGGTTTGGCAGCATATATCACTGACCCTCCGATTCACATGTCATTGAATCAAACAGATAATTGTGCAGTTTTAGCCGTAATAAATTCATTGGAAAACAATTTTGCAGAAAATATTGCGATGAAAGTTGATCTCGATCAAATTTACAACGACATTGCTATGTATAATGGTCGTAGAGTGTCAATTGTTGCTATTATTGATTCTGCACGAGGATCTCGATACATCGAAGCTCTATCGCTATTTAAAGCGAGTGGTCACCATATTATAATTATCGGATTGAGACAAGACTGGGAAAAACTTTTGCCATGGGCAACAATTGGATTCGACAGAAGAGTTAATTTATTTTTGTTTGAAAAAAATGAATTGGAACTCATCATCGATGAACTTCAAAGTTAGTATTTCTAAATTTATCTCATATGGAAAAAAAAAAAAACAAAAAAAAACACCAGAGTGAATACCACGCACAATAGGCTTCATTTTAAGAATCAAAATTGATTTCACCCAATTTATACCCCAATATTCACGGCAAGTGAATTAATTGAATGTTACTGATTAGAAAAATTTCTTTCCTCAGAGAATCGCAAAAAATCTAAATGTTTCGATGGAAAGAATTCAACAATATTTGACCACGTGATCTACAAAGAACATGAACTTTCAACAACTAAACCACATGTTGCAATCCATCACGAAAATGAAGACGCGCCGATTCTATTTCCAAGTACTCTAATTCCTCCTGTATCAGAGCTAAATAGTGTCGATCAATCAAAATTGGAAGATTATGAACCACAAGGAATTGTCTTATCCGAACAAAGTTTCACTCCGAAAATAATAGGAAACGACTATCAGGAGGTGACACACCTACCGGAACCATTTGCTGAATCCGTAAATATCCCATCATACTCTGAACAATTCTACAGAACTGGATTCGATCCAGTGACACAAATGGAATCCGAAAAATAAGAATGGAATGGGAGATGAAACATAAAATATATATCAATGCTTTTGTATTTTTTTTTCTTTGGCACTTTATATATAACATAATTATGAAAATCCTATATGTACAATTTGTTCACCTTATAGAGTACGATGGCATGTCAGATAATTCAAATAAACGAAAAGAAAAAAGAAAGAAATAAAAAAATAAAATGATGCGGCACTGTTAAAATGTATTTGTAGTGTTACACGTCTAAGTTTTATCTGATAAAATATAAAAATGATAAAAATTCAAAATGTATACGAGCGTAATCACATCAGAACTGAGATACAACTACGCCTCTCGATAGATAAATCATAGCAATTTATCATAACAATGCCACTTCGGAATTATTCATATTATAATACATTTGAAGATATTCCTTTTTTACTTTTAAAATTTCTAGTTGATCTATACATGGAATTGTAAATGAACTGGCACATTTTATAACAACATTCTTTTGCTGTATCCTCTAACGAATAGACCTATGAGTCATCGAAAAAGAAAAAAAAAAGGAAAGGGAGGAAAAATATTTATAGCACCCTTCGAAAAAAATTAGAGCGAAAACATTCATGTAACCATTGGAAGCGAAAAGAATTCTGCGTGCAGCAGCACGGATTCACATCGCAATTTATATAATGATGGATACGAATAACTGGAATTGTGACTTTGAATAAATATTATTGCACCTACAAATTGTTTTTGAAAATATTTCGCTTCCTTTTTTATCAGTGCTGTTATCAGTTAAATTGAATTGACAAATTCTATTCAACTTCATACCTCCATTACAGAATAACAATAGTATACAAATATGAATACATATGTGCTTTTCTTATCTTACAAATGGCAGAAACATACCGAAAAAAAGGCAAATCAAATCTATTTATTATTTGAACATTACTACTGATAACCTCAGCTTCACCATTTTTTCTTATACTTACGATACCTTTCCTCCTCTGATTGCCGACGTAATTGACCGATTAAGTTGCTAGGCACATCCCACAGTTTGTCAATATTATTAAGCAATGCCTCTGTCACTTGACAGCATACAGCTGCCATATTCACTTGAGCAGTTAAATCAGAGCGATCGCGCGGATAAATATACCTCGGTGGAAATAATGATGGTGCAACAATCATGGCAACATTGTGTATGGACATTTTGTTTGAGCTTTGATTGTCCACAACCAATTTGAAAAATGTCAATAAAGCTCTCAATGTACAACGATGTTCAACCGGAAGTAATAATACCAATAAATTCAACGAGTATGACAGATCGTTTGGATTTTTCACACCTAAGGTAACAGGAAATTTCGATGAAATACGTTTTTTTTTCATTGTTATGAATATTTTGATATTCAGTTATTAAAAAATCACAATTACTCACCATGAATCTGATAAAATGCATCGATATACTCGACAGTGAGAAGAGGTTGTGGCAAATCACGTAATAATTTTTTCAAAACTGCTGATAAATCATGGCACGTTGTACGTTTGAATAATTTATCAATTTCCATAGGTTTTGAATAAAAATCTATTTCTAATTCAGCGCATAAGCTTTCAACTTTTTGTTTATGACCACCAACACGTAATATTCCCTCTTCCTTCACACCTCGTCGCGTCAACTCATTTAATAATTTTTGAAATACCATCGGAATATTGTTCTCTTCATTGGTCAATTGACTGTCTCGCAATAGCAATGTCGCCAGTGAAACCCCGAATAAATTACCAGCTATCAATACAAAACAAAGAAAAGAAAAGCAACAGTTGGACAACTAAATTCTTATAATTTAATATGTTTTGTCCACAATACCTTTTCTCCTGCGTTTGTTTGGTTTTCTTTTAATCAAAGGCACATTATATTTATCGAAGACGGCGGTCAGCTCTAGCCAAAGTAACGGTCGCAATCGCGTAACATCTCTTTGTGACAATAATTCAACACCCTGACGATCATAATCATCATTTCTATCTATCGTTTCGTCATCCCACGATGTCGCAGCCGTTTCATTAGCTCGGCACATTTGTTCAAAGCTCAAATGACCGTGTGACGATGTGCGATTCAACGGATGTGTTATTAAATTATTTTCATTGGGTCTGGAGAAATTATATAGACTGCTATGACTACGTGTGACTGTTGCATGACCACTATCCGAACGTCTTAATGATGAATCATTGATTGTAGACAATTTTCCTGTCGATGATTTAACATCTAAATCATTAGGATTGGCAACTTCACTTGGGTCACTGCCACTGAGGCGTTGAATAGCTGGCCTCGCTAGATGAATTGTTCCCAATCGTTGATAAGCCGTTAATTGTATGCCCTCTGAATCATACGCAATATCCCCACGATGGGATGAATGTCCAGTGCGACGAAAAATTTCTTGGACTGTTAATGGAGTTGGTGTGACAATTGTTATTGGACTTATGGACGAGGTAGGTGGTGCGCTTGGGAGTCTTCGAATAGTTTCCTTTTCTTCGTTATGGGAATTTCTATGGAATATTGAAACAAAACTCGGGACATTAACGTTCGTATGATGTGTTTCCGATGTGGAACTGACTGTCGGTGGCGATGGTGGTTGTGCAACATTATCTGATGTTTCACCGGATACCGAGTCCAATGAATCGGGTGTAGCGCTACGCGATCTGGTACCCGTGCTCGAAACCTCGATGTCTTTGAAGAAATCTCTTATATCAGGTTTACGTGCGCGTGTACGTTGATTGAAACGTTGTTTCACTGTGTGATTCAATGATTTAACACGACGTTTAACAGCCTCGGCTTGTGCACGTGATAATGGACGACATGCAGCGCCCAATTCTTCTGGTTGAACTTCTCTACCAGCTCTCCATGGTTCAGTCAATTCACCAAGGCCAGCTGCTTTCAACCATTCTGCCTCCTCTTCACCTTCTAAATAAATTTAAATCTATATCAATATTTTTCTGCTATATTAATTCTGCGTCATTTATTTTGGTAGTAATATTCTTGACACATTCAAATGTTATAAATTAAAATCTGAAAGATATAAATACCGTCATAACTTCTCGGACTGCATTCTTCATCCAAATAATCATCAAGCATTTTAGTTTCCTCCATCATTTTTTGATATGCCTCCCAATAATCATGAAGATTTGATTCCCCACCGCAATAAGTCATACCATGTGTTCTCTCCATTGTTATTGTTATTATTTCCGTTTATTCATGCACACAATTCTTTTATCATTCAATATAAATTAAATAACAAAAAAGAGCTTAAAATCAGTCTTGTAATGTTTCATTTGAATCGCACGAAAATTCACAATATATTGTTGCGTAAATTTATTATTTTCTGCATAGCTGCCTAAGAAAAAACGAAAAGAAAAGAATAAATGTGTTTGTTGTATGTAATTTTTACGTCGTAAATCAATGGTGGCAATGAAGACAAATCCAATGACCAGTCAATATACGACTATCATTTAATAATAAGATTTGTGATTTAGATTATACTTATCAATCGACCAAAATGAATTTCTCGATGATAATATTGTATCAGAAAAGTCCGTAGAATTGAATCAAAAATCACTCGTAAAATTAGTCACGTTCATGCATATACATACATATATGCTTGTATATAAAATATAAATCTATATAGAAATAAAATTGCGTTATATGTGGCGTAACCTAACCTCATAAACATATAAGGACAATGAAAAATTTTGAATCACACTGGCGACATTATTATGAAATGTCGCAACGTTTAATTATCATAATTGAAGGCCAGGGTGTGTTTATGATGAGCACATATAGGAGAGATAGCTACAGAAGAATTGGAAAAAAATATTTTCTTCTCTTCTTCACAAAATAATTAAATAACAATAATAAAAGCATTTATATACTCGAGTTAGAGATGAATTCCAAATTTCACTTGTGAATGCCGATGGAAAGTACAAGTTCGACTTTATGATCAAATTCATTAAGAATTCATTATAAATTCTGACCAGCGCCCACTACGCGATGAGAAATTGCGATAGAGCTGCACGCACACACACACATAAATAAATATATAAATATCCGTATGTGTGTATGCATTGACGAGGCTCGTCTTGTGCTCGCGGCAATGTTAATTAAGATAAAAACGCACTGAATATACATATTTGTTATACAATGGTATTAAAAAAATTATAAGACTTAAAAAAACTTACAGTTCTGTCCACACGTTGTGACAATATAATAATAATGGTCTCGGAAAAAACTGCGATAAATGATCTATCGAATCAAACCTGTTCAATTTAATTAAATTGAATGAAAAGAAAAGGTAGAGAAAAAAAAAAATATAGGATGCTACAGGTATTTTTCTCACGAAGCGAGTGACACCTGTGTTCCGATGAATTCACGGCTAAGCGCCATCTTGATTATGATTTCACGGAATGGGAGGTGGGGGAGTTTTTTATTTGAAAAAAAATTCTTTGAATAATTCAGTGAATGAAATATGTCGGACTGATATAGACGACGTCTTTGTTTTGAATTGTGAACTATAATTCTGGACTCGGGCGATATAACAGAGCAGGTTTGTTTATTTGATGGTAAAGCGGAGGAGTTTATCAATTGCGTACATTGACAGATTGTTGAACGAGATCATGTGGGAAACAATTTAACACGGCGAAATGGAAATGTGGTATAAAATCACTTTGAAAATGATGACTCGTCCAATCAATTTCTACTGAGTTCGCAGAAACTTATAAAGAGTCTCGCTTAAGAGCATGTTCCATATTTTTTCTGAATTGCCACTTGTGGGAATAATTAAAATCCCCTCGATTAAATTTGAGAGACAAATTTTTTGCTCGAATCATCATCATATCAATCATCGTGGCAGAATATCAATTCCAGTCTAATTCGACGTTCAACATTTTGACAAACTAATAAAGATACCGTAGCAATGGCGATTGTCGGAATTCATTTTTTCTATAAGAAAAATAAATCTGTGATCATCGTTTGAGAAAAAATAAATAAATTAGGTGTTCGGTATTGCGCATTGAATTTTCAAGTCAGTAATACTTGAAAAAAGAAAAGAAAGTACTTATCGGAGAATAATACGATATTAACGAAAATTGAGTGCAATACATTCATTTTCATAAATGCAATTGAAATGCATTTTCGTAATGTCTCAGTCTTTGAATTTGGAGCAATGACGTAATGTGAACTCTGAGAGTTCCCTGATTCCGCCAGTGATTCATCTCGGTGTGAATATAGTGAAAGTTGAAAATAAAATTTCTTCGTCAATCGAAATGGAATAAAAAGGAATAAATAAACAACATATAGTATGCGTTTATCTTGATGGTTTGCTTTTTATTATATTAATTGTAAAGTGTATAATGCAATAAATCACAAAATAAATATGGACAAATTATTTGTTTGATTGTTCGAGGTTTTTAGGAATGGTATTAATTGCATAAGTATATGAATATCAGTATACACACATGTATTTGTGTGAGGAGTACAAAATTCATTAGACGACAATCTACCACGAATAACGATAGAAAGTCTGTGCATTTGTGCAAGCCCCGGTCGACGTCGACGTACGATCATCGTCGCGACGCGCTGCCTCAAAGCAACCGGCTCGACGCCAAAATCAGCTCAGTCGCTTTCCGGTCGGTGTTTTATAAATACTGCAGACAGAACGAGCCGTGAGTGCACCGAACAAACCAAAATGCTTTGTGATATTACGTTCAAAGTTTTCACCGCGACATAATTTATAAATATTGTAATTTTCCATTAAAATCAAATGAATTAATTGAAGAAACTTCAATCAACTCAATTACTCATATTTCATATCATAAACTTTATGAGGCGAAGAAAAAAAATTCCAAGTATATTGAATAACAGACACAGTGCTACTTGGATATATCAATTGATCCATTTGCATAGCAAGGGAAAAATGTGATAATTATAAAAATAATCAGAAGTAAGAAAAATTATTAATAATGTAGACAACAACATTTCTAACAATTGAAATAGTGGATTCATTCTCGAATTGGCACAATTTCTGACACGTTATAATAGTCATAGAATTTTCCTAATCTTGGGACAAGAGCTTCAATATACTCATGTATGTTTTATACATCTATTAACACAATTTGAAGAACTATATCTTATTCTAAACAATTATTGTCTGATGTGATCATCGGAGGACTATACTTCAATTGCACACACGTATTGTGTGGTGCAATCCCTTTGGCAATGATTAACGGCATTAGGTATACTGTTTACCTATTGGACTACCTGCAATGTGGTGCTTTATTCATTGCGAAAGTTATACGCATCCAATGAGAGTCACAATGCAAAAATAAAACATCACACTGTTGATTTAGCTGTTTTTCTGTTGATAAATTAATTGTTTCATGGTCGTGATGGTTCCATCAATTAATATTCCCAGAAAATTCTTGATACTTTTGATTATCTTCTTTTTTTAGTTGTGAGAAAACGTGACATAAATATTTTTTACAACGAAACACTAAGTGAGTGGATATCATATAAAGATATATAGCAGGCAAAGACACTCGTGGGCAAGAGGGCATATGTGACGTTGTCATGATGTCGTTGTACTGAGATGAGTTAATCATCGCGAAGAAAAAAAAAGAAAAAAAAAAGAAAAAAGTAAATAAATAAATAAATGAATAAAAAACTGTTTATTTATTAATCCTGGAGTGCGCTGCCCTTTGGCGTTTAGCCAGGGAATGAACGTCGAAATAATTCAATATGAGTTTAACGAAAAAAGCGATTGGTGGTTCCATTCACAGAATCCGTGAATTTGAATTAGAAAAGGTAAGAATTAAAAATTGTTTTCTTGATAATTATTTTACATTCTGATTTAATTTGAATCGTGATTTGGTACTCGGCAAAATATCAAAAATCTTCCGGTACGAGGTAGATATACAATATTGGCACGATTATTTTCTCGGAAATTCCCACAATATATAGTTCAAATTGGCATCCAGGTGTAAAAATGTTTAGAACATAATTTTGAATAAAAAAGAAACAAAAACAATTTTACACTCTATAAAAATAATGTTTTAATTGACTACTAACGCTGATGTGTTGCAGTATGTGTGCTTCTCAACAGCTTTAAAAATAGATTAAATAAGCAAAATAAAGTTTGGATTTCTATAAATATATATACACATATATACATTTATAATGTCGTTTCTTTAGGTTAATCTTGCGGATGAGTTTGATATACTACAGATCGTTGGTGAAGGATGGTTTGGAAAAATATTATTGACCGAGCACAAGAGTACACAAACGGAAATGGCATTGAAAGCATTGCCAAAGGCATATACAGCAGTAACAGATTTTTATCGTGAATTTCATTATGGCCTTCATCTATCAGCACACCGTCACATTATCACAACATATGATGTTGCATTTGAAACAGCTGGATTTTATGTTTTCAGTCAGGAATATGCCCCACTTGGTATGAGCTGAACAATGGTTTATTTTATTTTATAAATTTTTGATTTTTTTTTTTTTGCAGGTGATTTAACGTCCAATGTCACTGAAACTGGGCTTGGCGAATTGCATTCAAAAAGAGTTGCTCGACAACTCGCTGCAGCTATTCAACATATTCACAGTCGTGAGCTAGTTCATCGTGACATCAAACTCGACAATATTCTCGTATTTAAAAGCGATTTTTCACGAATAAAATTGTGTGATTTTGGTGAAACGCGACGTATTAATACAATTGTTAGGCGACATAATGAATGGTTACCATATTCACCGCCTGAAGTTTTGCAAATTGATACTGACGAGACATATAAGTATATATTAATTTTTTCAATTTGACTCATATCAATATCGAGCACCAGAAATATTGTTTCGTTGTTTATTTCCAGAGCATTAACGGCCCATGACGTCTGGCAATTCGGCATTGTTTTATTTGTCTGTTTAACCGGTTGTTTACCTTGGCAAAAAGCAGCAACGGACGACAGACGATATACAAAATATCTCAATTGGCATTCGTCAACACTAAATATCGCTAAAAAACCGAAGCTATTCCAATTGATAAGTTCACGCGCGCAACGAATGTTTAAACGTTTGCTGGAGCCGAAATTGGAAAAACGACCTGTTAGTGTATTGGAAGCAAACAAATATCTTGAAGACCGATGGTTGGGCAAGCTGGGCGCGGAAAAAGCACTTAATGGTAACCAGCGATGAACAAAAAACCGATTTAAAAAATACTTTCTGTTATTTTTTGTATTTTTTTTCGTAATATAGGTGGCGCTGATGAGAGAGACGAATTATGTCCATCAATGTACAGCTTCCACAGCTCCCCTGAGGAGAAAAATCAACTGCTGTATACATTAACACGATATGGAATCGAAACGACTGTTGATAGATCAAAAAAACGTGATCGTATACGTGAATGGATCCAGTGTAGTGCAATTGCTGAAGAGAATGAGGAGGAAGAATCAATTATTGATGAAATAGAACCAATTAATGAAGCGTCGGATGCTGATGAAAATGGTAGTATGAAAGGAAGACATTTTCCAGAGCGAAGACCAAGTGCCAGAGCATCATCCACACCCGAAAGACCAATAACAGATGCGAAACTTAAATCACGACGGTCATTTGAAAGGAAAAATGGCATTGAGGATAGAACAACGACAACAACAACAACAACAACAACGAGAAGACGTTCATCAAAATCCGCGCATCAAATTCGACCACCTTCGTTGAGGAACTTGGAGAGACGTAATCCATTTGCCCCACAAGTTGCAGCTGAGATGCAAACAATCGCCAGATTTGCCAGTTTTCCAAATGGTGATCCGAATCTGGCCACAACAACAATCGATGTTCGATCAGTTAAAACTGATGATGCATTGCCATTGAGAAATGATAGTTCAATGCCACAAACAAATAGCCCAATAATAATAAAAAATAATCGCATACCCGAGTTGTCAGCAACAAGAGATATCACTAATGATTCAAAATCATCTATCGATATTTCAGAACGGTCATTCATCACAGCAGATACTCTTGAAGAATTTAAGAATGTGGAAATATCTTCGAAAGTTGCTTCACAGCCCTCAGGAAAAAATATACCTTACTATCAATCTATACCAAAGAGTCCGCAAGTGCCAATGCGAAAAAATCGTGATCATACTATGGCTTACCCAACTTCAGTAAATAATCGACAAGTTGATTCACCAACAAGAATTAATGTACCCGTCAATCAACTTCCATCAAATCCAAATCCTCTAACAATGTCTGTCGCATCGCATTTAGTGATGCAAAGTTTCAAAACAATTCAAGGTATAAATTCTATTCGCTCGACACAGCAAAATTCTGGTTTAGCTCCCGAATCACCGGGATCGATTTATGGCAAAGATGCATATGAGCACTATGGTGTTGCACATGGTACTGTTATTAGATCAGAAAGAATAATGAGACAGGGTGATGAATCAACAAGTGGTAGTGGGAGTAGATCTGTTAGCAATTGATACATGCGAAAAATTCTTAATACAAAAATATACCTAAACAAATGAAATCAATGAAAGAGGCAAAAATTCACGTCTCACGTAGTGATATTATGCAGAGGCTAAAACTTTGTTTGCACTTATTATTTTCATTTATTTCTTCCGGTTGGCATTCAGATGTCATCTGAACAAGTCAACCAAATCATGAGAATAGAAATGTGTTGATTCATTTGCTAAGGAATATTGTCATGTGAGTTGAAGGGACCAGGAGTGTGTGGTTGATCATTTTTTGGAATTATAAAAGAAAATAATTGTAATAATAATTCTTATGAATTATTTAGGTGTACCAAAGTTTGGTTATAGAATTGTGTCGACCCGAGGTTATAAAATTGTTTTGAATAAAAAAATTCAATGAATGGAGTGGAATTGTATTGTGAAGGTTATGTTACATAGCATCCATGATACAGAGATTTATGATTATGTGCACCTCAATGAAGTATTAACATGCTAAAATATGTAAAACAAAATCGACTCACAGAGGTTGACAATGACGAAGACTCTTCTGCTGGGCATCAATGCATCGATACAGTGCAGAATCCATATGTAAATTTCACTCATTCACTGCTAACAATTGTTTCATTCTGCCTGATTACTGATATTATCAATATGATAACTCGCGAACTATAACAGATTTCACTCGAAAATTGAAGGAAAAATAGCAACAAATATTGACACGAAATTCGAAGTTCACTAACACAAGTCGGCATCTGTTGATTTCCCGCGCAATTCCTTACCGCGGATGCGCACGCATTCTCTTGGATTTTCGTAATTGGCGCCATGATGCACATCAGCTTCGATTTATATATGCTTGCGATATGCTACGACACTATACCACCGTTGAAGTCTACTACACGTCAACCACACTCGATCATTCACCCAATTATGACCACCCACAACCTACAATATTATTCACCCTTTTTGTACAAATATTTAGAATAAGCTAACGTGATACGATGATATCTCCACATCCGACATCCCTCAGCGCCAGCGAAAACGTAAACAACAAAATGGCGTTGTGTCCCCACTACCCCACTCGCACCTGCGCATTGGTACTCTTTTCCGTGGAAACAAAAGTGTATGTGGGTGGATATTACTCGACGCGAGCGCCACCAGATAAAGTGGCAAATGTTACCAACATCAAAATTAAATGGAATTCGGTATATCATATACCGTATATATATGTTTTTTTTCGCACATATGTACCAATAGGTTAAGGTCTTTGGTAGAGTTAGCTCAGTTTACATTACGACTCAATATTTTGGAGTAGATTTTTACCAATCATAAAAAAAAAACGAATAAAAAAAATGCCTCAAATTTCCAAATTAATTATGAGGTGATTGAAATGAATATTCCAGCGTTGAGTATCGGAGGTAATTATTGCAATTGTCATATTCCTGTAATCATTGTGTAACGAGCATTGTTATTGAATATCAACGTTTCTTGGTCTATTTGTTCACAGGTTTTTGCTATCCAAAAATAAATTATAGTGGTGGACGCTCATTTACCATGCAATATATTTAGTGATTAATATATTAAAAATCATATTGAAGAAAAATGAGTGGCCATTCATTGGATTCTGTCCCTTTGTACCATCAAAGTGGATCTAGAAGGGAAACCTGTCACTGGATTGCACATATCAAATTGTCCCGAATAATAATAGTAATATTATTGATTTTATTCATTGTATCGCTATTTAGCCACTACTATTTATCAAAGGTAATGAAAATTATATCATGAAATATTTAATTTAGAGCACGAGCCATATTCGGACTTACAAAAAATATGTATTCCAGGTGGAAACTGACAATCAAATAATGGATATTCATCGTACGCGATCAAAACTGGAGGCATTTGATGATTTCACATCGATGAAAGCGTCAGAATTAAAGCTACGGATCGAAGAAATGTTAAGAATCAAAGTATCTGTGTCTAATGAATTACGTGATTTGGAAGCCAAACGTCAGCGTTTACAAAATGAGGTGAGTGGATTTACTCAACGTATTGATGATTTGAAACAAGATTTATTGCATCAACAAACGGATTTGGATCGATTGAAAATAAGTGTTGTACAAGCGCAAGCGGCACAACGCGAAGCGGTTGAAAGAAATACACCAGAATTGGCATTACCGAAACGCATTTTGATTAATTCACTTCCAATAACATTATCACCAACAATGGATTCACGTAATTGTCGAATGTACAATTGTTTCGATCACAGTAGATGTGCATTGACGAGCGGATTTCCAATATATTTATATGATCCTGACTTGTTTCCAATTGTTAATCCCGATTGGGATATTGATGGATTTTTACGTACAACAATTAAGCAAACGTTAGGTTATAATCCACATTTAACGAATAATCCTGCTGAAGCGTGTATTTATCTCGTATTGGTTGGTGAAGTATTGTCAATAACTCAGTCAACAAAAACATTGACGTATGAAAAAATGTTGAATGTCAAAAAATTACAGTCACTGCCATTTTGGGGTGGCGATGGACGTAACCATATATTGTTGAATCTTGCACGACGTGATTTGACAGTGAATTCAGCTAATTTATTCAACAATATTGATACGGGTCGTGCAATAATTGTACAATCAACATTTAAACGTAATCAATATCGTGATGGTTTTGATTTGATTGTTCCACCGATACTTGGTCCACCGGGTGGTGATATTTGGCAAGAATGTGCACAAATGGTACCTGCACGTCGACGTTATTTATTATCATTCCAAGGTGAAATAAAAGTTAACAAATTATCAATGACAACACGACAAATTGACGATGCTGAAATAGATTTAGAACGTTTGGCTGATGATGAAAATAATTTGGATAACTTTATTATTCAACATTTACGTGATATGACTAGTGGAACAACATTTGATAAATTTTTTATACAATTTGAATGTATACCAGCAACTGAAGAACAAAATAATGGTGGAATGGCATTCGATTGGTCACTTTGTGGTACAGATTCATCGCGTAAAGAAATTTTACGTGAATCGACATTTGCATTGATATTGGCGCCGATAAATTCAAGTTACATTACAACGTCGTCGATGCAAGCGAGATTATATGAAGCATTGAGATCGGGCGCAATTCCTGTTGTTCTCGGTGGCGATCGAGTTTCATTGAGTTATAGTGAAGTCATTGCGTGGCGAAGGGCAGCTATTTTTCTACCAAAAGCACGAGTAACCGAGATGCATTTTTTGTTGCGTGCCGTGCCGGACAGTGATCTGTTGTATATGCGTCGACAAGGCAGATTGATATGGGAGAGATTTATGGGAACTGTGCAAGGTGCTGTTGATACAATTGTAGCATCGATGAGGGATCGTTTGGGTATTCCACCGTTGACCGCCATCCAAAATTTGAGCCCAAGTGTATTTAATGAAACATTTATTCCGTTGAAATCGGATGCAATTATTTCGGAGGCGGAAGCTGAAGAAAGTCTCGGGCCACTTGAGCCTCCGTATCCGTCTCCGGCGTTTAAAAGAAATTACACGGTGATGTTAATTCATGGACACGAGATATGGAATGATTGGTTTAATCCATTTAGTTTATATCCACAATTGCCATTCGATACATTCTTATCTAGCGATGCAAAATTTATTGGTGAATATGCAATATACTTATCATGTCGATAAATATTTATTTTAAAGTTCCATATTTCATATTTGTTTATTGCAGGTTCTGAAGTGGGTTTTCGTCCAATTGGCAAAGGGGCGGGCGGTGCGGGAAAAGAATTCAGCGAATCACTCGGCGGTAATCACCCTAGAGAGCAATTTACAATTGTAATTCTTACATATGAACGTGAACAAGTATTGATCAACTCACTTGCCCGTCTTTATGGATTACCATATTTGAATAAGGTTCTTGTTATTTGGAATAGTCCCAAATTGCCTATGGAAGATCTAAGATGGCCCGATATTGGTGTACCAATAGTCGTATGTATTTGTATTCAGATTAGATTTCACATCTCAATTCATTTCACTCTCATTCAGATGGATAAGATATATTCTCTATTGTGCAGATAATAAAAGCGCCGAGAAATAGTTTGAATAATCGGTTTTTACCGTTTGATGCTATTGAAACAGAGGCGGTGCTGTCAGTTGATGACGATGCTCACTTGAGACACGATGAAATTATGTTTGGGTTCAGGTAATTATAAAAATTGTAAAATGTATCATATTGTTATTCGTTTTTTCTTCCCATATCACTGGTTTGAGGACAAATTTTCAGAGTATGGCGGGAACATCGCGATCAAGTTGTAGGTTTTCCCGGTCGTTTTCATGCTTGGGACCAAAATTATCACAATGCATGGAATTATAATTCAAATTATTCGTGTGAATTATCAATGGTGTTGACTGGTGCAGCTTTTATCCATAAACACTATATGTATTTGTATACAAATTGGTTGCCACAAGCAATTAGAGATAAAGTAGATGAGTATATGAATTGCGAAGATATTGCAATGAATTTTTTGATATCGCACTTGACGCGAAAACCACCAGTCAAGGTAACGATATCTTGGTTCTTTCAAAGCATATACTTTTAATTTTCTGTTATTTATATGGTATTGGTCGCAGGTTACTTCACGATGGACATTTAGATGTCCCGGATGTCCAGTCTCGCTGTCTGAGGATGATACACATTTTCAAGAGCGTCATAAATGTATAAACTTTTTTGCCCAGGTGAATTTACGCTACAATAATTATTTATTTTCTATATTAATTTTTTTTTTTTTGGTTCCCCGACTTATTTAATTCTTGATTTTCCCAAAGGTATTTGGATACATGCCACTATTGAACACGCAATATCGTGCGGATTCAATATTGTTCAAGACGCGAATTTCGCACGACAAACAAAAGTGTTTCAAATTTATATAAATTGGTGTACATAGTTGTTGAAATTGTTAGAACATAATGTGAATGGAGCTGAAATATGACATACAAAGATTCGGAAGGACTAATGGTTTATTTTCGCTTGACTTCATATCCAACGAATGAAGTTCCTATATATTCATCAACGAGAGAGAAGAAACATTTGTGCTCTACGTACCTGTCTATCCCAAATTGGGTCTTGAATTATTTATTTCCAGTGCCATGAACATGAAAATTGTTCAGAATTTAGATTAACTACACATGTAAAAAGCCGAGAGAACAAAAATTTGTATAGGGTTATACGTTCAATTCAACGTAAGATTTTTCTCGCAACGATATGATTCTTCGTCTTTTATTTATGAAATTTCTTGAGAAAAAATAATTGTACAGTTCTCTAAATAGGTACGAACGTACAAAACAATGTGAACATTAACAAATATTTGTAAATAAATATTCTTTACATAAAAAATTTAATGTTGCTAATAGTTATTACATTCTACAATATTATTTAAATTTTCGAAAAAGACAATTCCTAAATTTATCAATGAAACTTTCGACACATAAATTTCCTTGGTTATTTCTTCATTTTGGCTTCAGTTGAGTGAAGCAGAGATCTACTTCTGCATTGCGGTGAAACTGCGATTGCTATAGGACACGCGGTCAGCGCCCCGCTTTCTCTATATTTCTTTGTTACCTCTTTTTCCTCCACCCTACACGCCCTATTCGCTCCTCTGCCCCCTTTACCGTTTTTCTGCATAGATGATACGGGATTTGAATACATGCATGAAACATAGCAAGAGCTCATCAAAAAGTTGAAACAGCTGCAATTGTCAATTTCTCTCAGTCACTTTTCTTCTCTCACTTTCTCATTGTAAGAATTTTCAAACGAGAATGATTAACCAACGAGTTATATTTTGCAGCAATCAATCATTGTGTATAGAATATGAAAATGATCTGTCAGCCACCATTGATATGTTCGTTAGTTCTTTTTCTGAATTGGTTTTTCTCTTACTTTTGCTTTGCCTCTCATTCTCGTTTATTTGTTTTTCCTATTTTCTATTGTTTTTTTTTTTTTTTTTCAAAATTCCGTTACACATCCGATTCTGTCGCGGACATAGTTGATTGATGACAATTGGATGAATGCCAGAATTTATTTTGGCAAGCGAATACTCCAAAAACCCCTGAACACGCACGTTCACAATGAGTTTTTATTCATTTACGAATTTCCAATTCTTTTACTTTCATTTTTTTAACACTATACATCTCTTTTGCACATTGTTCTTCCTACTTTGTATATGCATGCAGAATAAATTGAGATTATTCCAACGTACCATGATTAAATGTGATGGTGACAATAAATTTAATCATATTATAAAAATGAAATACAACAATAAATAATGGGAAGATCTATTTGTAATTCAAATTTTTTCCCGCTCAACAACAATAGCACATGCGTGAATGACACGGTGACTCAGTTCACAGACTTCAACTGGTGCTTTCACCGATCAATACAACGTTTTCCCATGACGTAAATACGTGCGTGCACCCTGATTCGTCCACTATCATCGCCGCATCCATTATTCATTGGTGAACGTGTGCGCGCGTCCACAAAACTTTCAATGACATATAATATATTTTACATGAATTATTAGTCTTTTTAATTTTGCCATTGAACTACAATAATTCTAATTTCTCTGGACATCCATCGAAATTTTTCTCTTATCGCATGAGCAACTCAATATCAAACGATAAATGACAAGGAAAAAATTTGTCATTTGGGGTTGTTCATATTCATTTTTGACCGCCCAACAATTCCCTATGAACGTCGCGCGCAATAAGGACTTACCATGGGCCCGGCTGCGTTTCATCCCCCACCGATTTGTCGCCATCTCACCCTCATGTAGACTCGAGTAGAGTCGAAGATGCACGAAGTAGAAAATTCGCAGGTCTGATCGAGGGCGAGCCAGTGTTTCTCGTATCTCGCCACCAACCTCGCTTATCTATACATATGGTGGGCGACATTAAAGTGTTTCGGGCATTATAAAAAAAGGAAAAGGGTAAAAGAGTTATCATTACCTAATGGATTATTAGAACGACTGCATCCATTATTAACAATTCGTCCCAATTATCAATCATCAAACCGAAACCAGAGTAAATAAAAACATGTTAATTGAGAAAACTCAAGTTCGCGTGCGAGAGTTGATATATTGAATATAGATAACGAACAGAAAGGAGAAAAAATTATCAAACATTTCAAGCAATGCAGTTGGTTGGTGAATATCCAAATGTGTTGGTTTGGCCTGCAAAGTGTCAATTGAGCGGGGAACACAGGTAAAGAAAGTGTTCAGGGTGGCGCTGAAGAAACGAAAAAGACGTGTAAGTTTGAATAAATCATTTCTTACCGAACTGTTATTCCAACAGAAAAAAAAAAAGCATTCACTATTGCATTGAAATTCGATAATATTGCTCATTGAATGAAACCAAAAGAGAATAAGTGAATTGATACTTGGGAACAGTGTTGAGAGAGGAGAAAAAAAAAACGCAAACGTGAATTCGACGATTATGAGATTTGACGATAGAGAGAAAAGTTGAACGAGTAGAAAAGTCATTAGAAAGAAACGAAAAAAACGAGAGGAATGATGGAAAATAAAATAAAATCAATTTCAATAGCTCGGTCGATGATGAGAAAAAGTCACTGCAACTTCCATGGACGTGATCAATATTATTTTATCATCCATTTGCAATGATCGCGATTAAATAGTTCAACGTCATTATAAACACTTTTTTTAAATCGTTTTTATTAACGATGTGTTTGATGTGAACTGCAGAAACAACGATGGATGTCATGTGCGTGTGTACATGTATGCGTGCCTGTATGTGCATTCGTTGAATTAAATAGTGGTCCGTTGTGTACATGAGTGTGTGCGTGTGTGTGTATGGGTACACCTATATCTAAATGAATGTGTGGTCCCAACTCTGCCAATGACCACGTGAATTCAAATATCTTTGACACATTTCATAATTGAATTAATTGTCCAATAGCGAATTATTATTCAATTAATTCAGCATCATATTATTGTCAATCCCGAATGAATGAATGAATTGATTAATTGATCTACTGATTAATTCTACCAACTCAACTTAATTGCGGATGAAAATTACGAAAGAAATTGTACATAGGTATATGTATAACAAGGTGACTTGAAATACTGATGGCGCCGGAACACCTGTTTCAGGAGCACGCCACTGACCTCTTTTAGTCACCCCCTAATCAATGTGAAATAGGCTGACACACTTGAATTAATTCTGTAATGCGAGGAAAAAAAAAAAATCGTAAATGAATACGAATATAATAACGATAAATTTGTTGAAGTAAACAGAAAAGAACTGAAAAAAACTGAATTAAAAAATAAAAAGAACAATATTGTCAATGATAAAGTATCACGTTTTTTTACAACAAAAAAAAAATTAAATCTAATAAACTGTGGGCAGCCAATAATAATGCGAGAGCAACGGCCATATTACGATTCGTGAACATGATTCGTTGTGCAGATGACCCGGGTGATAGAATTAATTCAAATAACAATTTAATTCATTTCAAGTGCAATTGTGCTGTTGTTGATGATACGAGGGTGAAAAATATATTGTGCCATTTAATTAATCACAATGATAAATTTGTGTTTGAATGGGTGAATAACGTAGTAGAACGTGAGAGATTTCATGTGATAGACGTGAAGGATCAGAGTAGTGAAATAAACGAGGTGATAAAAGTGAAAATAGTGAAGGAAAATATTGCACAATGTCATGGTCCAATTGGGACTTTGAGCATGTTGAATTGTAATCATATATCAAATTTAATAAATTGCTGGTCACTGTGTGACGGATGACTCGCTCACGTATTCGGCCATTTGTAGTATTAGACATTTTTGTAAATTATTCAACAATCATCATTGAATTGATAGTATCATTAACGTTAACGCGTGGTCGGTGTCGTCGTTTGTGGTGTTGTTTTGACTGTTGCTATTTATCTAGTGTCGTTACGTTTAATCGTGCGGCAATTGTATTTTGGCCGTGATGGCGGACTTACCCGATATGTCGCATCTTACACCCGAGGAGAGGCGCATCATTGAGGGTGTGATGATGCGCCAAAAGCAGGAGGAAGAACGTGAAAATGAAATAATGAGGTAGAAACAAATTTTAACATTAATTGATATTTTCAATATTGATGTCAATTATTTTTCTTCAATTTCTTTTATCTGTGTTTATTAATATGGATATTTTTTCCTTTCAAGACATTGAAATAATTCAATTTTATTTACCTAGTCTTACCAACAAGTCGCACGGCACGCAATGCAATTACAAGTGAATATATGTATTCGAAAGTTATTTTGCAACGTGGAATGTGAAGCCCATGGTAATCCGTTCTTCCATGTTCTTTATATTCATTTTACTTTTTTTTTTTTGTACATTTATGCGGTATCGTTTGTCACATTACATATAACTGTGTCAATATTATTTATGTTATACATCTTATTTGATTAAAGTTTTTTACCACAATTTTTCGCTCATTCTTTTCTTTGGCTCTTCTTCCGTTTTCGATTTTTTTTTCTTTCTACTGTGATACGAGAGACAACCCTGGCCCACGTTGCACATTGCCAACTGCTTCTGGTGCCATCGTCTCACTATCCTCCGGCGACGGGATGGCAACCCATTTGCTCTAATATGAGCTTTTTTCAGATGAAAAGAAAAAGAGAACAGAAATGAATTGGAGCATCGAACTTTCAATACATTCGGCGCATGATCTAAATTCTACCAATGATGCATTTCATTGTGTGTCGATAACAATACAACTATATAAAACATACCACTATTGAAATAAACAATATATTTATACACAAATATATGAATGTATGAAGAAAAAATTTACATGGGTATTTTACTTATAGATAATTGAATTTCCTTATAGAAATTGAATTACCATTCTGTTATTTTTTTCCAATGCACTCCTCCACTTTGTGATGTTATAGACATATGACTTGTTTTTTTTTTTTTATGTTATCGACATAAAATTTGTTCGAACACTTGAGCGACGAATGAAGAACCTATATATTCATGGCAGCCAGGCACGACAGCGATTTAATTCTATTTCAGTTTGCCTATCTTCCCTGAACAAATTGAGTTTCATCGATGGCAAAGCATCAGTCTCTCTCGTTCGCCCTTTTGCACTTTTTACCTTATACACTGTTCTTTCATCTCTCTGTTCCTTCGTTATATATACCACCGTAGACGCCTTGTGCACCATTAAGGAGGTCTTTACGTCCACGATCGACTCGTCATTCTGACGGGCATAGGAAAAAAAAAAAAACAAAAACTAACCCATTAGCGTTGGGAACAAATCTGCCAAGAATATTTCAACTGTCGATATGGTAATAAGGGTTTCAAGGATCGCTCATTATAAAATCAAAATAACATTCATTATATTAAATATGTGCGGACTATAAATAAGTGATGAAACCTTCAGAACATCATGAAATTTACGTGGGGATTAAGAAAAAACAAACCAAAATGAATGATAACATTGTTAACTACACATTAGCTATAAATATTCGAGTACGGCCATTAATTGTTTTCAAAATTAATAAATTCTCAAAGGTTTGGAAATTATAAAATAATTTCAAGTACACTAGCGCTAATGGGTTGGGAATAAACATTTTTTGTATGAAAAAAAACATACAATGTTATTCTATTTGATTTTTTATCTTTAGGTTTTCAAGATTAGACCCTTGGTGGTGCAATTTACTGTGGTATTAAAAAGTATAGTGGACACAAACCAATCAGATTGTCACTCTATTGTATATTTGTCGGTTCTTCCGTATCTTCATCTCGCTTTCTCTACTTTACTCGCAATTTCTATCGTGTAAATGTTATCCCAGCTCGTCTGGCGTTTCTCTATTCGGGTCGTTTCCACCCACGGGACTGAACTGCCTCCCTTCACTCCGCTTTAACTGACAGAGACGACGGTAAAATTTACTCTATTCACTTCCTAGACCAGTTTCCCACCTATATATCGAGAATGTAAAGGGGAAAGAGAGAGGAAGGATGATACGAATATCGATGTGATATATATATATATATATATGCATGTGTATGCTCTACGACTTTTACGTTCCACCAGCGGATACGTAATCGCGCTTTTTGATATTTCTTCTTGAAAGATATTTTATTCCCAAGATATGTTTTTTTATTTTCATCCTACTTCAATCGTGGTGGAAAAAAAAAATTTTTTCCATAGCATTTTCAGATATCTTAGAGTTATATTCATTTTCAATGTGAAATGATTCACACTTTATTTGGAGGGCGTGTGCTTATTCAGAGCTTCGGCAATTGGCGATTTGAGTGAAAAAATCTCCTGATGGGAAATTATAGTTTAGTTTAATACGAACCGTTGTAGCGCCATTGGTTTTGGTTTTCAAACGAATTTTTTCCACATACTTACTCTGGAAGAATGATGTGAAAAAAATGCAAACGGTGGGAAAAATCGATTCTTTCATTCGCTACGTGATAATACTCACTTAATGTGAATTAATTTTCGTAATCGAGAGAATAAATGATGCGGAAGTGGTGTGTTTTTTATTTATTTGATTATTTTATGTTGCGCGGTCATTGTCGCACGATATATTGGCTCGATTCTGTTGTCAAAGGTGTGTTGACTTGATGGATGCTTTCAGTTGAAGATTTACGGGAATGACGGTGGTGAGTGTAGGGAAAGAGATTACGTCATGAGATGCTTTGGTTCGTTATTAAAACGTTAACCACGACCACATTCGTGTCATTAAACAATTTTCCACTTCAAATTTATAATAAACAAAAATTAATCCTAGATTGAACTCATTGTATGAAGTTATGAAGAGTTAATATTATATTTAATGATAGTGAAAATTAATTTTAATTGCTGAATAGTTTGATAATTATTTTGGCGGAAGTTATTTGTGTATAAAGTTTAATTCGATTTTAATTTAAATTAAACGACAACTTGCTCTTGACGTGAAGATGTCGGTGGTGAATATGATAAAATTATTTTTGATTAATGTTTTCCAGGCGGAAACAGGACGAGGTACAAATTTTGGAGGAGACGATACGCGCCCGCTCAGAGAAACACAAAAAAGCTGGCATTGAATTGGACGCGACATGTGACATATGCATGAAAACCAAGTTTGCGGATGGTGTTGGTCACATCTGCAACTACTGCAACATCCGGTGTTGTGCGCGATGCGGTGGCAAAGTAACTCTACGATCCAACAAGGTAAGATCTTTAATTCGAATAAATAATAATTAATATTGTAACTTTTTAATCCTAAGAATTTTCTCCTAAATATTTTAGTCTTCTGAAGGGGCAAATGACGTGTTGAATATGCCACTTTATGGTCCCAACTTGTTTTATAAATAATACATTTTGGGCAACAATGAAGGCATATGGGATTCGATATGCCCCCATGATTTCAATAATGCAGCACCTATACGCCCCTTAAACTTCATGAAGTTATTTAAAATTATTTGACTCCTTGAAAAAGAAAAATAATATGTTATTTCGATTCAAGTGACACGTTTCATATTTTTTATTTGTTGATTGACCACGTACAATCCTCGTACATATGTTTAATGGGGGGGTGTTAAACGAAGTGTGCATCAAAATTTGACATGAAATATAGATTTTTCTCTTCATTTAAAATGATTCGTTCGAATACTATATATTTTTATCACAGCGATATTTCTCTTCATGTAGCAGATAGAATAGAATCATATAAAAGTGTGGAAATATTAAAATATTCTTGGTCCGCACTTGATTATGTCTGACAATCAACAACCACCACCACCACCACTAGTGATACTATACAGTCGAAACATTGCAATCCATTTCCACTTCGCCATGTCATGCGTCTGACCTGGTCCTTCGTATTGACAAATCTAATTTCATGGATCGTCGTTCGACCGTATTCCCAAGAAATTAAAAAAAGAATATTTTCTTATATATAAAATTTCATTCGTTGGCCTTGACATTCCCATTTCTTCCCTCTCTTTTTCAAACCTCATCGTTCCTCTGCAAAAATAATACACTCTCATCAGAAACGAATGTGTGACACAAAATGAGATCAGATTTTCCGATGTGCGCGATAGTATTGCATTATTCCATGTCATCCATCTATTTTTATTTTATCCCTCTGAATCTCATCGATTGTCGATGTTTATTGTCCTGCCTGCAATATAATCTTAATAGTACATCGTTACGTAAAAATAGCAAACGGGACAGAAAATTAAAAATATTTCTAATGCAGGGATGAAAATTTTAATTTTAATTCACTCGTAAGGTGGTTGGAGCGATTGATCGAGTCCGTATAGAGGACGAGAAAATTGAATTAAAAATCAATTATATGAATATATAGAGAATACGGCGGACCCAGTGGTAGCTTACAAGGTCAACTGAAGTAAAATGGATGAAATGAAGATTTAATATAACCGTAAGCTTTTATATAAATCGAAATGATTTTAACGTTGCGTGGTAGCCTATGAATGGGGCGCGTCCCTGCGTGACGTCACTGAAGGCTTGAGCACTGCTCATGGAGACGACAGCGGAGGGGCTCTCGAGTAGTGAGGCCAATGACGGACGGACGACAGGACAACTATAGAGATACAGGAGAAGACTAAAAGAAATGAGAGAGAAATATAAATGTATACATACAGTATATATTGGAGCGATGGAACCGACGTGAGGTGGATGGCGGTGGTGAAGGGACCACAGGCGACGTGACGCAACATATTGATCTAAGTTTGGTCGGCGGGATGAGGGGGGTGGGTTGGCCCGTTGTGCGGGAGGGGAAAAATAAAATATACAGTCTACCGAGTCTAAACTTATACTTGCACGCAGATAATAAATTTTTTTTGTGTTACTTTCTTTGTCGATGCTATAGGTAACTCGGGTATCATTTCATTGTTATTAAAATATCATTCACTAATTAAATGTATTTTAATACCTATTTAATAATATTAATATTAATATTAATATAATAATAAATGAATTGCCTTATTAGCTAATTAAATTAGGCCAGAACTACTTCGAGTTGGTCATAAGTAGAATAGGTGGGTCATTGAAGAATGTGGTATAGATGTTCTTAACAATCTATGAATAAATTACTTGTGGTTCATTTAAGATTTATTTGAATGCTCTGCTGTCACTTTCGCTTTACAACGATTAAAATCTTTCTGGTAAATGCGCACGGGGGCTGATGGACTGTAGTGCTGCGACACTAACAGCCATTATACACCCACATGCCACTGGGTTACGAGCAAAGTTTCCTATCGATAGGCAGTGGCGTTTTATCTCCAAGCGATTTATGGACAGACCTACTTTTCTTTCGCTCACTCTTCACTTGTCGCTCTTTCTTTCTCCCGATGCCACCGCTCTTTTTCTCGTCCTGCTGCTTCCCCTCATCGCCAAGTGAAAATTATCGATCGAACGTCATACGTTGGCATGATCAGAGCAAGAGAGTGACAACAGAAAATGACAAATTTTTTTTGCGTTCATAGTATCGAAAATGTTTGATTAATAATTCTTTTTTGTTATAAATTTATTATAAATATTAGTTAAATCATTTGATTGTTATGATGAATTCAATGACAGAAATATGATTGTTCAAATGACGACATTTGTTCAATTTTTATCAAGTTTATTGAATGAATTCATTTATATATACATATATATATAAATGATGATTCACTAGAGCTCTTCTGCATACGCTTCCGCAGTGCGATCGATTAAAATAATATACAGCGAGAAATATGCATACATGCCTGCTTGGTCATAGTCCCATGTCATTTTACTACGACATTACTTTATATATATATTTATTTTGCTTTGTGATGTTGATTCATCCATTAAAATTTCAAGGATTAGTGAATAAACTTTTTCTACCATACTATTAACTCATGATTACTTTTTTTTTCATATATGTATTTTTTTTCCATCTTTTTATAAAAAAAACTTTGAAATTTTATTTCAATTCCACTGTTTCGACACTTTTGCTCACTGCAATGTTGGTTAACAAGTTTTTTGGGCAGTTTGAACGCTCAACTCGTTCATACCACCCTATTCTCGATATTGTTGTGTAGAAAAATATTGCTCGCCATCTTTCATCTGTGCATGTTCGCTTTAACTCAACAATCATCCATGTTTCACAGTTTTATACATGTTGTCATGAACTTTCTTCACAGTCAGTATAATTTTATGTTTTGCCTCTCAAGTAAAGTTCAAATAATTTAATTTTTTAATATTTTTTTTTAAGCTTTTCTCTTCTGTAAATGCTTTTTTTATTTTCTTGCTCGAGATAATACTGAAATGAATTATTTGTAGTTTCTTTTCCATTATTTCCTTCCTTGTCAAGAGGTAACAATTGAGGTATCGACCATAAAACGTGAATATAATTAAATGCATTTCCACAGTTTCTTGACATATAAATTGACTGTTTCATTCCCGCGCACAAGTTCGCTCCTATCCTTTATACATAGATACACATGTACGTTCAAGTTGGGCTTGAATTATGCTGCAGCATGAATTTACAAGTGTTTATCAAAGTTAGGAATTGATGCGCGTCACTGGGTTTAAGAACCTACCAAGTATCAATAGATGTAAACACTTGATTTTCAATGGAGTGACGAAATTAAACAGACACGAAAAAAAATCCAATGTATCTTCCAATGAATGAAATGAAATAGAATATGCAGTGATGAATTTTTTCGAAATTTGTTATTCATGAAGAGAAATAGATTGATAAAAAATGTACTTGTCAAATATTTCAGACTGATATGATAATTCAAGGTTTTAGCCGGCATTGCCTCGATTTCTCCTCGATTCCACCAAAATTTTCCACTAGGGAGATAGAGGAAAACCAACTTCGGGTAGAAAACTTTAGATTGCTCGTTAGTATGATCTCAAACATCGTGTATATGGGTGGATCATTGATATACTAAAATCCACCGACTAGCAACAAGGTCTCGTATACTCCCAAGGGTAGAAAGAGAATATTCGATGAGGGATATTATTGCAGGGTAGTAAGAAATATCAGAAAGAATATATATATATCCTGAAAAAAAAAAAAAAAAGCTTAGGGTGACCACCATGAGATCACCAGTAGTCCGACGTGCATTACTCTACTGCCCGGGGCTAACTGGGGACCGCGCTCTGTCCTTGACATTTATATGGTTGTCAGAGCCCTCCGATTTTTCTAACACATGGATTGATCAATTGATAGAAAAACGAATGTGGAATTTATTGAGTCAAGAAAATTTTCATTAGAAGACTCAATTAATAAGGATATTTAAGTTTGGAAGAAATATACACATTGTAATGAAATATGGTGCGAGGAATGAGGCAAAATAATTCTGGCGCGAGTCAAGATAAGTTGAAATTAGGTCAGGCATTCGGTCACAGATATATAATAATATAGGTGCACACATATAATGGCGCATACTCGTGACTGATTCTGTTGTTTTCAACACTTCGACGTCTGGCATTTACCTTTTCCCTCATTCTA
Organism: Zele albiditarsus; assembly: GCA_958496275.1. Classification (NCBI taxonomy): domain Eukaryota; kingdom Metazoa; phylum Arthropoda; class Insecta; order Hymenoptera; family Braconidae; genus Zele; species Zele albiditarsus. The sequence continues at coordinate 11,097,771 of OY292413.1, read as the reverse complement.
TCGTTATGTATGAAGTGATGCCATCCTCACAAACACCCACATTGGAACTTCAAACAATGCACAATGCTTTATTCACCTATTCGAATCTAATTTATCAATTCACAACGAATCAATCATTCTCTTTTTACATTCCCTTTCGAATTTCCCCGTGACTGTTAATTGCATAATTTCATACTACAGAGAAACTAATGTATTCTGGTTGATTTCTAATTGTCATTTGCTTGCCCTCTTTATTGAATTTTACATATGGAAAATATTTTTGTTAAGACATTAAGAAATATTTTCACAATATTTAGGATAGGAATAAAAGTTTAAGGGTCGAAAGCAAAGTGCGAGAATGCAGAGACATTTGATGATGTAACATCATCGAATCATTACTTTCGTTGAAAGACGGAATTTAGGGCGGTACTAAATTTTATTGTTCGTCAATACACGTTTTGTCGTAACTTGTTCATATGTATATCGTATATGTATCCATATGAAATACATAGACATGTATGTTAGGATAATGTATAGTACAAGATAATGTTTGGAATAAAAACAAGAGAGAGCGGGTGACGGGGTTATATCCGGTGGTCGTTACAAAATTTAACGACACGATCATGAAAAATGTACGTTATCCGGTCGCAGCTGAGACATCATCTGGATACAAATTTTCATTGCATTCTGCTCCTACCTTTTGCCCATTCTCGGTCAGATTATTTTTATTTGTTGATTCTTTCAATCTTTAATGTTTTGTCAATGAAATATTCAGAACGATAGGTCACCCCTTATAATGACACGTTCAGTTTTTACCACATTGAATGAGATATCAGGATGAGATTGACCCGATACGCATTTTATGTTGTCATTCTAACTGCAATACATTTTTTCGAGCCCTCTTTCTGCTAATCGACTGCAAATTGATTAACCAGTCATCATAGATATAAGGATATTATTTTTGCTTAGTTGCAAAAACTTGAAATTAGGAAATGAGTGCTTACAATTTCCATTTCTATTTTCAGGTGATATGGGTTTGTATCGTGTGTCGAAAGAAGCAAGAATTATTATCAAAAACGGGGCAATGGATGGTAAAATCAGGATTGGGCGCTGCGGACACGGCAATGTTGAGGAGAATGCAAGAAGATATGCAAGGTGCACATCCATCAAGTCATTCTGAACTCACGCAGGATAAAAGGCCAAAATTGGAGCGTGCCCACAGTGCAGCTGAAAAAGAAAATTTACCATTGTTGCAGTGTAGTGGAAGTTTATTAAGACGACAATATTCTCAGCAAGAACAGGTAGATCAATAAATTGAATAAAATCATCCTTTTTTTTTCCTCCTACTATTATTTTTATTCGATTATTTAGTTTTTTGTTTGTATTGATTTTTATTTAAATGAGCATCAGGTATCACCCAAGTTTATGATGCAAATTTCAAACTTTAAACCCTATATAGTTCCCCCGTAAATTGTATGCATATACGTATAATCGAAGTTTCTTGTCGTGATAGGTGAATTTTGGATACCTCTGGCAGTCGTAACTCAAAGTGCATTATCGAACTATAGAGTATCAAGTTGTATTGAGTGCCCAACGTTCCCAATAACAAAAGCCCAAACGTTGTACATAACTTTGTTCTTCTATTTCAACACGAAAATACTCTTATAAACATATATATAGGGGAAAGCGTGGCAAGACCAACTCTCTAAGGATCTAATAGCATTCCTGGGTTGTTAAATGGATTTTCCATCTCCCAGCGATCTAAAAAATAGTGACATAATAAATGACCAATGAAATAATTTGAATTTGGCGAAATCGAACGTTTTTTTTTTGCTACCATCGCCTGCAATATAATCGATCAGCTTATACCCACATGATTCAGAATTCAAATTCATTAAGAAGCGACGCCAGCCTCTCATGAATTTCGTGAAATAGTGTGAAACGTCGAGAATCTCTCGTGAAATTTCTATGAAATGTACAAAACCATTTATTGAAACTTGTACAGTGTTCTCGTGCGCTTCCAAATAAAAATCACTTTCTGAAGTGGAATCCCTTCCAAAGTATCGAAAAAAATTTCCAAATTGAAGAGTGTTTCGTCTATTTATATATATTTTTTTTTCTCTCATAACTTTTTGAAAGATTCCGAATCGTCGAATGTCAACGAGTGACAGTGGCGTTGAAATGTCTGTATCACCACACTCGCGAAGTTTGCCAACTCCGCATATGGTGGTTGGTTCTTATCCGCAACAGACGCCACGACATCCCGCTGCATTTCCTGAGGACGATCCGAACATTTATCGTGGCGAATTGGATGGTCTTATGCGACAGCATGCCCAAACTTATCAACGATCCCGACAAATTTATCAAGTGAGTACTTGGAGAAGATGAAAAAAAAAAAAGAAAACAAAAATAATTCATTGAAAAAAATTAATATCAATCCATTTTTTTTTCATTTTCTAATTGAAGGAACAAGATTCAAATATGCCAATGACATATGGTCATTCGGGTGTTGAGAATTCACGCATACATGTACCACAGCAGCATCAAATTCATCAGATTCAGGGCACACATATGTCACAATCATTAGCGCCTGACGGCACAAATCCTGGCTCATTGCATCAACAAACGAGTTTTAGCAGTAGCGAAGAGGAACGTAGCACATCCGAGCCTGACGAGTCTGAAAAGGGTAAGTCATATTCTTCTTTTCCAAAAAAAATCACAAAATCCTATGTATATGTACAATTTATTCAGCGATTCGTCATCAATTGACAATAACTATTTAATTCTTTCGATAACAAAATAATATGATTTAATAATTATTCGAAGATTCACTTGGATCCAATGTCTTTGTAATGAAGTGCGACTAATTTCTCACAGAATGTTTCGTGATATTGAAAAATGAAAATTATAAAAGGGAACCACTATGTCGGTAGGGCGTGTGTGAAATAGTGATAGAAGGATTTATAGTTGATTAAACACTAAAGCAGCGAAGCGTATGAGGTATTCAATCACGTGTACAATATTCACAGTGAGTGTTGCACGTTGGACAAAAATATCCGAGGCCTCCTCCTCCTCCTCACCCTCTCGCACTCACCTCTCGACTCCTCCTTTACATCTTTCCCTATTTATTTCTGTACACAATATCTATCTCTTACACTCTCTATTAATCTATCTCTCTTGATCTCAATTTTTTTTTTTTTTTTCGCACCCATGCATCAGTGTAGATTGGACGAGAACATGTACACTTTTATATATATGAAGAAGAAGGTCAGTCAATAATTTGCATCCTCAGGGATAAAGATGGAGAGAGGGCGAAAGAGCGAGAGAAAAAGGGTAATAGGGCAAAGAAAAAATATCGACCTTTCATCTGACGACTAATAATTTCAATGAAATTTATTTCTATTCTTCGTTCACATTTTTTCCAAGCACTTTTATCAATTATTTTGAATTCATCATGGCAGATACAAATATGGAAAAACATAAATTCGACTTAACATATAGTACTTAAGACATAAAACATTTTGTTCAAACACTCATTCATCCATGGAAATAATAACGAGAAGTGGGTAAAATATAAATGATGACCATAATTGATCATTAAAATTCTCAGCTTTATCAAACTCAGATCATTTTCGTCTCTCACGTGACTCGACAATGAGGCACTTTGAATTTCTCGTTCAATTCCTCCCCCAAAATTATGTGGTACTGAATTTCCAATTTTTACCCTGATCCTTAACTTTTGGTTTGGTGATAAAACCATCTTTAACTCATCTGATTCTCATTCTCATATATTAAATACCATTCTTATTCATATAAACACATATATATTTGCCCTCGAATCTGAGGATTGTGTGGAAGCTGGCCACTATAAATCCTTGCCAGTGGTTTTAGTGCTAGTATCACTATACATATATACATACGCATATATGTTTGAATGGCGATGCCAAGCTCTGCCAGTGGGTGTATCGGGGGAATGTAGTATCATGCGGAAATTCTCGGGCACTCTCTCGCTCTCAGCCTTCCCGGACCCTCGCTGTTGCATTGATCCTCTCTGGTAGTTCTCTTTACTACCACCACCACCACCACTACCACCACCATCATCATCATCATACATCCTCCCACATCTCTCCTCACTCAACCCAAGAATTGTGATACGCCTACGCGTTTGGCGTGACGTCACGGGGCCAACACGTGGGCGAATTCAAACATACCCCAGACAAACTATACCATCAACCCCCATACTGAGACTCGCCCCTTACATTTATATATCACTTACCAGGTATTCGCTCCTGCGCAGTCTCAAATGTTTCTCGAGTCCCAAATACAGCTCAATTCGTTCCATTCAACATTTTCATTTATATATGTATAGGTATATACATGTATTTTTGAAACGTGATAGGATGATGACGCACGCACTTCATTGTGTGTCCAAATATGGGATTTAACTTCCCGGTTATTCTTGTTTATTATTGAAATTGAAAACTACAATAGGGAAGAGTGGAATTAATTTAATAGCGGGTTTTGCGACAATTATATATTTTCTTTTCAATATTTTTTATGAGATATAATTGAAAATACGAAAAAGTATATTCATTTGTGTATGTGAGATTATTTCTTTCGGGTGAATTTAAAATTATTGAGTCGGATCAAATGAAGGGGATGATGTGAAGGTAATAAAGGGAAGGTAGTATATATAGATGGAGAATAATGTCAATGATGGTGGAATAAAAAAAATGCCAGAGGTGTAGAGCCCACACACGTGTGGGAGCTTTGTCAATGTGCAATAAGCTCCAGTTGTTCAGTATTTTTACTGCGCAGTTTGCACTCGTTTGCAACTGTCTAGTTATAAAATTTTTCTCTCCCCATATGTAACGGTGCGTGCTAATGTTTGTGAGAACTTATAACATGAATTTTTCATAAATAAAAGAACTTTCTTTTTATCCAGGTGATTGATATTTTATGAACAATTGGTTGCATCACATTACATATATTTCAATAAGTGGCTTGAGGTTGATAGCCGTGGAGAAAAATGGGGAAGGTGACGAATAGATAACATTAATGATAGGAACATTGACAATTTAATTTACAGCGAAATAACGAGATATAAAATGAATAATAATGATTCATTTATATATTGGGAAGAGAGGGAGGAGGACGTTGTTGCTCCCATTTGTAGATGCACCGATATATTATTAGAATAGAATAACAATTAGTTTTCGTAGAGAGTAAATCAAAATGGAAAATGAGGTAAGTTTCGTCATCACGCTTTTTTTCACATGTGTAAAATGGTTTCTTCTTGTGTTTAGTATCCATTGTCAACGTGTATATGTATATATTCAGAGCAAGATTTTCAGGGTATGGTGAAATGTGTGGATTGACTGCGAAGAATATTCGAAAAATAATTATTCTTTTCACTTACAACAGATAATGAAAGCGTTATATATTGTTCAAGAATTTTTTTTTCCCTGTGACAATAAGTTGGGGTAAAGTTGTGCGCATTAAAACCAAGCGAGAGGTCGATGGTATAGATGCGAGATGTCGCGTAGTGAGTACATGGGTTATGGGTAGTGGGTGGGCCAAAAACCCATCGTGATTTATACGTGGTGAGGCGGTGTCATCTAACTTTTAAATTAAGACCCCGGAGACCCCCGTCGGTGCTCCGTTTCATTCGGTTATATTTTTCTTACTTTTTCTTCTGTCTTTCCTTCTTTTTCTCTCTCATCGTCGAATCCTATTTATTATACCCATGTGTAACTATTTTCCGGAAAATGTTATTACTGAGGATCGTGACGCGCACTACACGATTGGATTCCTATGTCATTTATTTATTTAATTCTTTTACTCGCAGAATTTTGTCAATTTTACTTTCTTCATTTTTTTTTTTTTTTTCATACGTCGTCCAATTTTTCTTTCGATATAGATACTTGTTTCACAGAGATTCACATCAACTTTCTTATATATTTTGTGAATAATTTATTTTTAGTCACCAGAAATGATGAAAGAATTTTTTTTTTTTTCTACATGATATTATTACGTACGTACGTGATGTATGTGCTCAAACTTGCATACACATACACCATTGCTCCCGCATATATAGGTGGAAAGGTTATTTTTATAAAAAGCACACGAGCCAAGGGAAGAGAAAGAAGGAGAGCGACGGAGGGAGAGAGGGAGAGAGAGAGAAAGAGAATGTCAGACACGCGATGCATGTGAAAATTTTTCTGCACCGATCGTTCGTTCAATTTGTCATTTTTATTGCCCGTTATCGCAGTCGCGGTTTCAAATGTACGTGCTATGAAGCGAGGGACTTGGTATAAAAAAAAGGAAAGAGAGCAAAAAAGAATAGTACCATATGCAACATAACAAACAATTGAAACATTTTATTTTGCATTTACTTTGGCTAATGAAAATATGTTTGTTTTCACTGATAGCGAGTTCAAGAAGCAAAGTCGGTGACCGGGATCATCGCCGGGAGATGCTGGATGAGAAGATGAAGAAATTTCTCGCGGTATCTTTCCAAATCATAAATCGATCAATGTCATGAATATTTTATATTTTCTGATATAATTTAACCCTATGAATTTCATCATAATCATGTTACTATCGCTCGCAGAGCATTATACAATGCCTACAAACATATGAAACAATTTATTTAACTTTATCATATTATGTTTTTATTTCTTAATGCAAAACGATTTGTATATTCGTTATTTCGATTATTCTGTGTACACCTGCGTGTGCGAGTGCATGCGTGGCCTTTCAATCGTACATACTTTTCCATTCATTGTCACGTTCTGTATACACATAAACATATATAACATATATATTTGGATCATATATAAATGTCGTAAGAAAAAATCCACATCAATAGAATTCTTGGAATAACTTTTTTTCTAACACGTATTTTTGCACTGGTATAACGTACATATACGAATTGAATTTCATACTTGAGTAAAACAACAATTGTTCATTATTCTACTTTTTATCACGTATATTGGCAATAAAATTATTAGAATCGTTCGAAATATTATAATGCATATTGATTTATGTTTTTACATTTTTACGAACGATCCATACAATTTTATAACGTGATAGAAAGCACGAAACGATTCTATTGCTTATCCAAATTTTCCTGCCAATTATTTCTTCCTCGATAAATATATACTAACATGATCACGCTTTTCTATGTTTACACACAGCTCCTTACATTCTTCCAGGACGTCCGCACAGTGTAATGTCCGCACAATTTAGCTATGTTATATGTATTCCATTATACACACACGCATATATGTAAATGTTTAAATATTTCCCTACAGGTCTTTATTGACACGTCACATGTAACATTAATTAACGTACAATAAATATGATAGACACATAACACACATATTTAGTTGGAGTTTAAGAGGGAATTAGTGTGGCAGCAGAAATAGGAAATTGTCATATGAAATTTTCCCAATATCATTCGAGGAATCCGTAATCGAATAGTTTTTAAATAATGGAAAAAATATTGAAATTTAAAATGATAACAAGAGTAGAAAATAAGAGAATAAAAAAAAAAAAAATCATCAGTGAAAAGAAAAAACGGAAAAGATTTTTGGATCTACTATAGGGAAAGGGTTCTATCATCACTGGGGTGGCACGTCATCAATGTCCGGTGGTTCACGTAGACATGGCCCTCACAATGGACATCATGTCATCAACGACACGATGACTGTCGAATATAATGGTCATCATCCACCGCGAGAGCCGCGAAAAGAGGAGAACACACTTGTAAGAAGGAGTTTTCGAAGGAGCGGTGACGAGTGGCGCGCCGACAGTCGGAGGTGCGTTTTAATTTTCGTTTTTTCTTTTTCACTTTCTTTTTATCATTTTTGATCTTTTGTTTATTTCAATACTTCCATTTCATCTATTATTTTTATACTCATTTTATATCAGTTCTTTCTGACTTTTATCACTGAACTATCATTCGATTGGTGAAAGAAAGTGGGAGAGAATGGAGATAGAAAATAAAAAAAAAGAAAGGAAGAAGAACCGAATATTGAAATACAGCCGAGGACGTCCATAATTCGTCCGAGTTGATTGATAAAAAAAAAAAAATACAAATGAAATTCGGAAATTTATAATATAATCGAATGATGAATAAAAAAAAAGAAATTGCAAAATTAATTGCAATAAAAAAGATGAACAGAACTATAAAGAAAATAACAATAATAATAATAATAACAATAATATAATCAAAAATAATAATAAATAGATGGTGGGATGGCGAGAGAGAAATTGAGAGGGAAATTGAAAGGGCAGAAGAATCCATGAACGTAGACGGAAAAACAGAGTAAAAGAGAGAGAGAGAGAGAGAGAGTGAGCATCGTTGGAGGTCGTGCACTCGAGTTGTGAAATCGAATCGACTCGACGAGGAAGCCGCCCTCGGCTGCGAGTAAACGAGAATGTGTGAGAGAGAAAGAATGAGTGAAAGAAAATGAAAGAAAATATGTAGTGAGCGCACTCACGCTCGCTATGTTCTGAGAAATCAATCTGGAAATGAGAGAGGCGCACGAGAGACAAAGCAATGTGTGAGACGCGAGTAAACGTAAAAAAGCGTATACATGTATAAAAAAAAATAGAAAAAAAAATAGAAAATAAAAATAGTAAAAAAATAAGAGAGTGATAGAGGCGAATGAAAGTGCGCGCGCGTGGAAAATAGGGTGTGAGTGATGTCTACTCTTGTGTGTCGCTATCATCAAACGGTTGTCTCAGGTTCACGGAACGAAGGGGGAAAAAAACAGTTCGATTTGACGGTGGTACTACGGTTGGTGGGCCACAAGAGGATTGGTCGTGGGAGGCCGATCGACAGGGTAGCCAAGACAGCGCAACCAAAGACTCTGGGATAGATACGTCGAGCACATTTACGAGCAGTGAAGACAGCAATCGAGGTGATTTACCCAAGGTACGCGAATTTTCGGGAAGGGTGATTCACTAAAATCGATTTTTTTTATCATACACATATATACACATATCCACACACGAACAAATATATATTGTAAACTTTAGGTAAATGTATGATTTTTTTGTAACATGCTTTGTAGGCAAATGTTTTGAGTGCATATATCGAGAAAACAAGATCAGTTCCCAGTTGATCTCATTGGATTGCATTATATTTACAGAGATCTCACGAGATAAATTCAGGTTTTACATATTACCGGAATATTTTCCAAGTCAGAATTAAGTTAATTTGGGGAGATTTTAATTTTGGTTCTCTCATATCTTAAAATATATATATTCTTTCGTGGATGCACACATATACAAATAAACACATGTAAGCATATTCATCACAAAGTTTTATATGTTAATACACAAAACACACACAGTTGTTCGATTAATTTTATTCTAATAGAGCTCGTGAGTAGTGAGTTAAACGCTACAATTCCCACACATGCAAAAAAAAATTTTTTATTTCATGTATTATTTGATTTAATTCGTTGTGTATTTTTTTTTTGTTTTTTTTTTTTTTTCTTCGAGGGATAGTTTATTTAGTTTGTGTAGTCGTTGATGCTGAATCACAATCACCAATGCAACACGAACAGTATAAACAAAATTCAAGACAAAAATATATCATTGGAAAACTAAAGTTAAACGACGTATATAAAATAATCAAGTAATTAGTTCAGGGAGGTAGGAATGAAATATAATAAAAATGAAAGATGAAGATGAAGATCAGTAGAACGAAATTGAATAAATTTAGGTAACCCCTATCCCTAAAGTAGATCCACCTGATAGGGATTGATTATCCTCGAGTCACCCAGGGATTTTCGCATAGGACATGAAGATCCACTGAAGCTATTATTATGATCCCACGCACGCTGCCTTGAAGCATGCAATATAAACTCCACTATACCACACCGCTATACCATCCCCTTTTTTCCAATTCAAATAAACACACGAGATAATATCCTTCAAACTCTTCTTTATGCATGCCAACAATTTTATGTTTCTTCCGTTCTCAAGATTATTTGTGTAATTCTATGGAATGGCTTGGCTTAAAGCTTGTTATCATGAAAAACTAATGTCTAAAATTAAAATTTCATCCAGAATGAAAATCCAAAAAATATTTATTGAACTCAAATTTAGGTATGTTGTCTGGATGGAATTTTTTTCACCACTATGGTATAAACGTTGAGATATAATAAGATTCATAATTAACCTCTTGAGTCACGAGCTAATTATAACCAATGTGAAAACTTTACTGCATCTTAGAAATCAAAATACCTTTGGTTTTTTGCTATAGCTCACATGTGGGCGAAATTAATCCTACTGCGAAAACCATTAATATGAAGTGCAGTTTTTGTAGCAATTTTAACTTCTAAATACAAAAAAGTGTACGTATTGAATCAAGGGGTTAATGGGAATAACATTAAAGTGGTGAACACAGTATATAGCTTTGCTAAGTATAAACTTGATTCAAAGTAATTTTCAAATAATTGTGGATTCTGTATGGCGTATGGATATTGACAGCAGCAACAAGGGAGTAACGACAACCAAAAAACAATTAGCCACATGATACTGCGGAAACCAGCTGGTTCCGGAAGTATTTTGGGCCTCAAAGTCGCTGGTGGGGTGCTACTGGATGACGGTAGAATAGGCGCAGTCATTGAGAAAGTTAAAGAGGGCACTCCGGCGGCTGTCGATGGAAATTTGCGACCAGGTAAATTTGTTTCCGTATTTTATGTCGTATCATTATTTGTCCCGGAGAAAATTACAAATCAATCATTTCATCATTCTTTTTTTTTCCCCCGCTCGACGGACACAATTTTTTTCCAGGTGATGAAGTAATAGAATGGAACGGCCACTGTCTCCAAGGCAAAAGTGCACAAGAAGTGTCAAACATCATAGCTGAATCACGTGACGAGGCCCAAGTCGAATTAATCGTTTCACGACATCTTGCAGGCAATTCGAGCAATATTATGATGTCAGATTTAACAACCACCACGATGTCACGACGAATTTCTGCACAGAGTCAGTGGCGACAAACACATGAGCCTATGCCAATTCCACAGCAACCACATCATCGAGGTAAATTGAATAAAATTCACTATTAATTAGCTTTTGCTTAGTGGTTAGCTAGTTTTAGATTTTACTCCACACAAAATTGAGGATGAGTTATCTAATAAGTATCTTAAAAGATTGATAATTGTATATATAAGTATCAGTCATCATTTGCGAACAATGTGATGATGATTAAATGTTTGAGTGCATCCAATTACAAAAATATACATATATTGTTCGTGTATTACATAATTTTTCGCAATTTCAGGTCTTAAGAAATGTTTATTATGGGGTAGGCTTGCACTTTTAATTTTTTTATCTTCGTATATATAATTGTGCCCTCTCTCCCCTCATTAATTCAATTGTCGTACCAAGTATACTGAAATTTTCCCCCTGACTCAATCGGAGCGACAGACAAAAAGTCCGAAGTGTGCAAATAAACGTGGCAGATCTGAATAAATTCAGAAGCAAATACCGCAAACAAATATTATTAAAATGAATGTGTTACTTTCTAATTTGGTCTTTTACCGTAGTATAGACACTAGTAGTGCAAATGCACCCTTGCTAATTCACCATCTGTAACATATATAGATTTATGGGAGCAACAACTCTTACAAAAAAGTGAGAATGCAAGAAGCCAAGGAGAATTTTAATTCTATCATATTTTTTTTTCCACCATATGACTTTCCATGTTCTCTATTTTCGTTTGACATTTCGTAATTTCTCCTTTCTCGAATGTATATCCTGATACTTCTTATTGATTTCACAATTTCATTCTAATTAAATGGAAAAATATTTGTATACCACTGTATATCTATCGAATTATTTTCCACAAGACAATAAAAGTGGGACTGAAATGGATGCCAAAATAATTCTCACATTGGATGTGCTATGATTAAAATCCCAATTCAAAAACCGAATAGACGATTTGTCAATAATAAAATATTCTGTGTACATGAATTTACAGAACTATACGATGCGAGACGAGACAAGCCATCAGTATTGGTAACATCGCCAGGTTCCCCGGATCTTCATGCCCAAGGACGTGGAAGACATCCACGGCCGTCAACTGGCTATTCTAATGTGGGTGGCAAATTGCAAGTTAAACTTGACTTTAATTCGTCGTGTAATGGATTGAGCGTTACAATTATTTGCGCAACTGAACTGACACCTAGAACAAATGGACAACCAAGAAGTCCCTATGCAAAGATGTATCTGTTGCCTGATAGAAGGTAAATGAATACCATTTTAGAGATAGTATTTACGTGAGAAAAATTAAATTCGTTATGCTCAACCAACACGTCCAAAGCTAATATCTTTATATCACAAAAAAATAAAAAAATGTAGGTTTTATTTTCGGTAAAAAACCAATTTATACGAATTATGTATTTTTGGAGCTTCTGGAAACAGATATTCGCACAATTCTCCGACTTGCCAAAAATTCTGGTCTATGTCAATATATGAGAACAAAAAATAAAAATTCATATAAATCAGTTGTTTCATTTTGGAAGAGACACATGGAAAAGCGTGTCGTCAGGGTCATTGCGTATATATGCCGTGATAAATAATTTCCCGCGGTGAAAGTTATCTTGACAGTAAGATCGGAAGAAAGAGACCGGGCGGAGGCGAGACGAAGAGGAGCAGGACAAAATTCACGTTGAGTTTCCTTCAGTAATTTTGGCACTGATGCCAACAGTTCCTTGGCGTCATCCAATCCTTCTGCCCCGTTCTCCTCCGCGCCATTTTCGTCGTTGTCGTTGTCGTCGTCGTCGTCATGTTACTAGTGGTGCTGTCCTAATGGCCACAACTTAAACTTTTGGTTCTTTCGTTAACTTTACAAATCCTTCCATTAACCAAAAGCCAAAGATGCTTATTTCATTCTTCATTTTATTATTACTTTATATAGCGTTTGAGTGTAATTAATGACAAAGATTGTCAAGTAATATCGAGTTCGTCTTGATAAAATGATTATTCAATGTTCGTAAATGAACAGAAATAAATTTTTTGTTTAATTTTCTAATTCTGTTTCTGTTACTAGTGAAAAATCAAAGAGACGAACGAAAACCTTAGCAAATACAAATGATCCACGATGGAATGAATCATTCGATTATAATGTAAGAAAGTCGGAGCTGAAACATAGATGGTTGGAAGTGACAGTGTGGGATCTCGTAATTCACGGGGCAAATGATTTTCTTGGTGAAGCATTATTGGAACTCACCAGTATAAATGAAAAATCGCAATGGCAATGGCAAAATCTCGTTGCACACGAAGAACGTCGTCCTATTGGGTATGTGACATTGTTTTCAATTTTGAGTTGCTGGCATGTGTCAGGTTGTTTGTTTTTACGGTTAAATTATTAATTAATTTGTCTTATCAGTTTCATAAGATTCATATTGATTATCTAATTATTTCAAGGCAATATCACGAACCGTACGACGACATAGCAATTACCCCAGTCGATTATCATCTAAGTCCACCTTCGACTACGTCACGGTTGAGTGACTCGGACACTTCCGAATACGATATAACTGATTGCGATGTCTCAAGAGATCAGAGACGAACGGCAGATGGCGCGAGTATCAGCAGCATTGGCAGCTCGTCCAGGTGAGTGCTCTTCATTATAGTTATGGAATTGAATATTTAACAGTTGCAGTATGAAAAATTCAATTATTCCAACTTGATAGCAAGAGTTTTGAATCTTCTTTCAGTATTCTATCGCTGATTGCTTAGGTGGGAAAGATTTTAGTGAAAAATTCCACTTTTCCGGGTCATCACCCTCTGTGCTCTCTATCATGAATGTTATTTATAAATGTCATGTATAATTATTTTATCTGATAATGACTCATAGCCTCCCATTCGATGAATAATTACCAAATGGGTTGATAATTTATCAACGTTCTGCTACATATAGGCAAGCACTGTAGTACGTGCTTCACAACACCGTTCAACACGACAATATATCTCTCGGAGTTAAGCGAAGATCGTACTGTAGGGCTTGGTAATTAAAACCCTTGTCCGAAATATTAACGCTAGATTCTGCGTGGAACTCAGCTTTCTATTCATTCTTGTGGCATTGCATGACGTCTAAATTAATTTAGTATTGCGCTATTATATCCTATCTAGATATTACCAAAATTTTTATTGGTTCTCCAACTTCGTGAATCCGCGTTGAGGTGATGTTGTTGTCCAATTTTCTGCTCATTATTATCATTATTTTTCTCCATCACTTCATTGTAATTATGTTTCGATTGTATTGAGAAATCCACTTAAGAAAAGAAATCCATTTATTTCATAGCTTATGATTGCTCGAAAATATGTATACTTCAACGGAAATATATTAAAAAGATGATTGGCATAAATAGAAATAAATTATTGAATTATCAGAGTTTATGGCTGGGAGTTATTACTCAGATAGTTCGTTTGTTTCGTGCTTGTCGCTTTCTTGTATACATTCTCAGCGCAACCCTCTTAGGAATTGTCGTCACAGCAGTTATTTTCGTGTGGTTGCGCTTTGTTATCGAACGTAATTGCCAATAAGCCATGTTCCACGGTCGTGTACAATATCATGTATACCGGATTATCCATTTGGATTCGTGCATATACGGCTTCAACATAGATGAAATAATTTTTATTAAATTGTTAATTGGCTGCGAGTTTATATTCATTGTTTTTTTCTTCATCGGCGATTGTACATCATTTTAATTTTTGGATTTACCCACGTCAAACAAGATTCATGCATTCGGGTTGGAAATCGATCACTCTTCTATATTGCATTCATTAATTTTCTCGTAAATTTTATCTTCATGTTCAAAGTTGTGAGTGAATCGACCACACGATGATTCATCGGAGCAGAAATAGTAGGAATCCATTGGTATCTTTTACTTGAAATAGATTATACAAAAATTATATGGGTGGATGCGTCACGCATTGAATATTCGCGTGGTGAAAATTGTATATAAACTTTTTATTCAGGAGAAAAAAATATTTTTTTGGTATTAAAATGAGGGGGCATTGGTAGGAGGCTACAGAGATAGTTCAGTAGCTGAAGGGAGGAGTGTGCAAGGCGGTTGAAAATAGTAGTACAGAGGGTGGTGATGGGAGCGAGGGTAATACTGAGAGTTATAAAACTGGGCAACAAGCCAATTGACATGCCAGTTGGCTTGGGTGCGCCGTTGGCATCGGAGCCCACCGTTTCTTCTCAAATTCTCTGATACATTCTTCAGCTCACTATTTCAACGTTATTTCCTTATTTTTTATTTGATTTTTTCGTTTCATCCATTTGTTGGAAACACGAAATTTGAATATTCACAATTATGACAGATCATTACTTGTGAGTGTATTTTTCTTTTCATTCACTTTATTCCCCATTTTTCCCGCGTTATTATTCAACTGAACAAACAAAACCAAACTAACTGATTGTATACATTTATATTGTCAATTTATAATTAATAAATTCTCAATGATCATATTGAAATGTTTTTTTTCTCGTAATTTGTGAAGAAAACAAATTATTCAATGCGGATAGGCAATGGCAGAAATGGCGGGAAAGGGTAGACACGAAAAAGGAAGGAAGAATATGAAATTGTATGAGGGAACTCGGCGTCAAATTTTGTGGCACACGTGGACCAGTTATACGGTGTATAGTGGTCGCATTGATGAATCGTGTGTTTCGATATTTGGAAAATGGCCACGCATTGAAAATCTTTTATTTATCAAGAGGTTGGGTGGTTGAAATTACTGGAGGAGGAGCCGAATAGTAAGCGTGGGTGCGAGTGTCAATAAAGAGCCGCACCAGCCAACTACATGAATTTTTTTTCATTCTCCTTGATTACCAGTTCTATTTTCATGTCCTTGTTGATTTCGTTTGCTCAGTTATTTAAAATTAACAATTGTTCTTCTCGGACTTTTTTCCGCCAAATTATGGTTTGTTAAATTATTAAAACGGATGTCAAAAGCAAATACCACAATGCTTCATCTATCAATAATGCACTTTATCGTTTATTTCTTTTTCTAACACTAATGTACCCTTTCTCGATTCAATAATTTCAGTTTTTAATCTCGAATTCTGTTATTATTTTTTAGGTTACATAATATGCCGTCAAATTATAAGCGGTACGGCTGATTTTTTATTCTATATTTATATTCAATCCTCACTTTATCACTTTAACATTTTATTCACCATATCTAACACCATAAAAAATTGCCCTTCGAAATATATTATTAATTATTTATCATTCATCTCACAATAGTGTGTTTTATCTCTCAATAGTATCATTTTATTTTGCCATAAAAAATTAATGTAACGAAAAACATATACATGTGAAATAAATATATATATGGGCATGTATATGTTTGAGTAAGAAATTAGGTCGAAGGTCGTTGGTATGATTAACGTTTGACCCAGATAAAAATTGGAGGATCAAAAGAAAATGGGGGATGGTGTATGAAGTGCGAGCAAATGAGTCATCATAAATCATATTTTTTGGCATCGTTATATTTTCTGATGAAACTCACTCAATATCATCAATCGCAATATCAATCGTATTTTTTTGTATCTTACCTGAAACATTTTGCATCAATTATTGAATCTCAATATATTGGTACAGACCAGAAAAAGATTACGATATGGTGCATTGGCCCTCAACTTTATTAGATCTCGGTCTGGCTTCTTACATCTTATGGAAATATATAGATATCAGTTATCACTGATAAATTCTCATTACAATATCGTTTTTTTTTTCTATTTAATTACGTACTATTTGTACACATCGATGTGTGTTCAAATTTCCACAAAATATAAAATGTTGAATTGCAAATCGATGGATTTGGGGGCCAATGCGCTACCGCGCGATATTATCCATTCTAGCTGGAATTTTATTCGTATTCTTTGTCATACTTCTTGAGAGACTGAAAGGGGTGAGATTTGAAAACAAAAAATGCTAGTTTTCCTGACCTATCTAATATATGTTTACGTATAAGAAAAAAATATTCATTCATGAAATTTATGAATGCATGATGGAGCAGCCACTATTCCAGTCCACCACCCGAGAGAGAATATGGAAGTTTGGATAATGAGCATCGCAGCAGACGAGACATGTCGACAACGGGTCGTAAAAGAGCAGCGCTGATGATTTCACGCGATCAAACAGTATCAATGTCTGGTTATCAGCCTTATAGAAAGGTTCGTACTGGATATGTCGTGTTTTCTTCTCCCAATCCCCATCGGCGAATGAATAAGATTTATGTGTTTTCTCTTTTTCATATGAATTTCTATATTTGTTCATTATTCGGAATAAATTTTAATTTTCGTGAAATTTTTAAGGACGAACCATCACGCAGTATGATGGGTCACAGATCCCACAGCGCAGCCCCAATGGACTCGCCTAACATGCATTATCGTGGCAGATCGCAAAGTCCCACTGGTCATCGTTCACTATCACCTCCAGAGCACAGATCCATCCCCTATTCCCACGGTTACATGCCCACCAGGTAAAATATATTGAAAAATACTTTTGTTACGTTGTGAATATAATTACCATGCACAACATTCAGGTGAATAAATTGCAGACAAATTATTTCAAATGAAAATTTTACTGAGATCAATATAATTTTTATCTCATTTCGCATGACTGATTCTTTCCAATATAAATTCATAGATTTGGATCAAGATCTGCGACCGCCACACCGACTGGGTCGCCGAAGAAGCGACAGTTACCTCAAGTACCAGCTAAATTACATGCAGCACTAAAAGACAGAATGGCATTCGATGAAGAAAGAAATCGATTCATCAAACATCGAAATAGACAAGTTCACACAATGTATCGCAGCACAGGTGTTGGAGGTAAATGTTCCTCTTCACTTATTTATCTTTTTGGTATTCCGATGCAGTAAGTTTATTCCACATTCCATTATTAATTTTTTTTTTTGTTAGGTTGGGAGAGACATTACAGCGGACTGTCTGACTCGGATCTATTGACAATTGGCAATGATCCACAATCACTCCCATACACACATCGTCTTCATCGTCCAAGACGGGGTCATTTAAGTCCTGATAAAGATGTTCTTGGCGATCCCGGTGATTCTGATATGGAGAGTATTGTATCAGTTGCCAGCAGTGCATTCAGTACGCAATCGGAGCGACCACGTGGATCCAGAGCACTCGTGTAAGTATTCGAGATATTTTCTCTTATTTATTATTGAGGGTAAATTCGAGTTGCGAATTCTATGAAACGCGCACTATGGCGTTGTTAGAAATACAAAAATTTAACTGATATACATGACGATTCTTGGAAGTTTTATTGAGAATGAAATTACATTAGAGATTCTGTTGTTTTTTTTTTTTATTATTATTAAAATGATTCCCAATATTGAATGGACATTGCGCGAAGGAATGAACCACCCAGTAGCTGCACTTATCATAATTATATCCGCTTATATAATTGAACCTTAAAAGTCCTTACACAAGCCCTATATTTTCCCTATGTAGGTCCAAAAATTTGATACCAAATTCTCATCGCCATCATGCCTCATTTAGATTTATGTTTAACAATTAGATGCACCGCCTTTCTAAAACGTCAATGTCCATTCGATGAATGAATAATCCTTGCATTATATTCAGTTCAAATAAGGAAAATAAATGAATGAAATTGAGGGAATAAAATAGTTGCGTTTGTATATAATTGAAGTTAAGAATTAATTTTTCTTACCATTACAAATTACAGTAATTGAAAACTTGATTAATTTTCAATATAAATATATTTGAAAAATCATTGTTTGCAGACCGACAGTTAAAAACATTGTTCTCCCCAGTGTCATTTCCCCAATAAACCCGGCCCTTAGGCGCAATAGGCGCAGGCACAAAATTAAATTGTATTGCAGCGAATGTCATTGTCCAATGAGTCATAATAGCAGTAATGCCAGTAAAATTCGTTTAAACCTGGTCAAATATCACAATTCCACTTCCAACTTAGCTCAATTACATCAAAAATCGCCTCTACTCGTACGAAGCAAATCCGCAGTTGTACGATCATTGCATAAAAAAACGCTTATGCCGTTTGTAAGGTCATTCACAGTCGATGAAAATATGTTGAGATACACTAGTCCTGAGACAAGCGACGACTATTCAATTGAACATAATTGTGATTGTATTCGTCGATATGATGATGATTTGAAGCCATTGGATTTAATATTGCATAAAGATAATTTTAATGATTTTCACGATTTCAATTATGAGTATCGAGACAAATTTACTACTGGATCTCGAGCGAAGAGTTTTGATATCAAAGCGATTGATGATTACTTTACGGATAAATTTCAAGATTCAGACGCCCGTAAACGTGCCAAAAGCGTTGAATATCACGCAGTGTCGAGCAATATATTCAGCGATGACAGTTTGAGTACAGCGAGACGGAAGGTGAAGCAAAATCTTACAGAAAGTGGTGAGAATATTCCGAAATTATTGGATCGTAGCAAATCGTATTACGAATCAACTGGTGATACCAAAAGAAGTTCTGAAACACATGGTGAGCATCATGATGAATTTAGTTCCAAATCAATGCGGAGTCGATTAATTGAAAAGCGTTCGACAAATCGTGATGAAAATTTTTATCGGAATTCCGAAACTGATCACATTTACTGTAGCATTGATGACAGTCATTCTGATATTGATTCTTCTTCAAATAATAACTACGAGAAGTTTTCACAATGGCGAAGAAGAACAAAAAGTACTGACTCTTACCTTGATGACGATTATTCTGATTATGAATATCGTAATTATGATTTACTCGAATCTGTGTGTTCAGAAAACGCCAAGAAACCAACGCATTACATAAAAAACATCCAGCATACATCTCACAATAATAAAAATATGTGTGATGATTCTCGAGGCCGATCCAGTAGTCTTGGCGGTCTCTTGACTCAAGACCGAAAATTGCAACAACAAGGACTCACTAGAATCCGTATGAAAAGTTTAGAAGTACCAAGTCTCTCGCAAAGTAAACGAATGATGTTGGAAAAAGCCGAGTCTTCACCTACACTTATACCTGGTGATAACATTGAAGACACATGGGAAAGAAATCGGAGAATGTCTAGAAGACGTAGAAATAGCAGCTGTCCAGAAGCTAGAGATATCAAACATGTTGAGGACACCACAAGAGATCAGTCACCATCACCAACGTATTCTATTGGTTCTAGTGAGGATTTTGGCTCAGCAGAAACAGTAGTCGGTCCAGATTATTTTAAAAATTCTTCGAGAAATATTGATAACAATGATGAGAATAACATTCCGCGTTTTAGGCCACGTTATTCATCCAAGGATTACATTGATTATAATATTCGTATGCGTTCCGCTCGCTCTGGCTCTTATCCAGGACCATTTAAACATAACAATGGTGTAGACAGTGACTATAAAAGTCGTAAAACAAGCTGTCCCGAGTGTTGCGATCGTACAACAATGAAATCATCACTGGATAATTCGAAAAATGACAATGTTACGATCCAAAATGCATCGAATATTCCAGAAACCGAAGTATTGACTGTAGAAAACTATGAGGGACATAGGCCATTGGCTTATCAACATCAAGAATTTAATAAACACCGGCAATTATATCAAGATAATAAAGAGGATCAAGGAACGATTTCAAGCAAGAGAAATGTTGCAATAAGTGATACACTAGAATATTATGAATATTCAATGGAAAGTGAAAGTCAATGCAGCGAAAATTGCGGATTTGGCTCGTACGATTCTTCAATTAGAACCAGAAATCGACCATCCCACCCCAGTAATGCTAATTCAAATATATTTAATTCCCAAACTACCGCCACCTCCGACACTGGTACTAAAAACCCACGGCTCGAACATCATCAACAACAACAACAAACGTGTGACAATAATTCATCACGTAACATGAAACACAATGATTGCAACGACGACAATGGTGTCACTGGATCCACATCGTCAATGTTTCCTACTGTGAATAAATCCGATGGGCAATGTGAACCATCCGGCGACTCGATTGACGCTGGAAATGATATTCGAACGGCTGTTCATGATAATTCGGATCGGGATGATAACGAACAAAATCGACGTAGCAGTGGTGATTATAACAGTACATGCAGTTCTTATGAGAATAGATCGAGACATCAGGTCACAGGTAATGGCCACAATGGACATCAGAAGAGGGGTCAATTCAGTAGAAGTTTGAGCAATGCTGATGTTCCACCAGATGAGAAAGTTGGTGAGTTGTTTTGATTAATATTTATGCATTATTTTGAAACAAATCCGCGAATTTACTTGAGCCTTTTGATGTTAGACTATGACATTGGCCCGTGCGGAATATTGTGCACGTGTAGAATATATTTTTGAATCAAGTGGACTGACGTCAATGACGATATAACCCTGGTTTAAATTTACCATATATAAAGCTGATGTTTTATCTAGTGGATATTGGAAGAGAGCGAGTAGGAGAGCCATGAACTTGACCCTCCTACTATTCACTTTAATCGATTAGCTTAAGGAGCGTTGGGTTGAGGAAGATGTTGATGAACACGAAAAACAACTAAAAGGAAAAGTAGGAAGAAGCTGAAGAAGGGAAGCTCATTTCGAGTTATCCCTTTCCTTCGTCTTTCTTTCTACACACGCTCTCATTTACACACACACACACACACACAAATGCTATCATATCTTGTGCACCTTGGCTCAAACCCAAATTATGTGGCCAAGGTCGGTTTGTCGTCCACGAGCAGCTTTTGTGCGAGAATAAAATTCTCCTCTCTCACTCACTCTCCGTCGCTCTTCTTTTTTCGCTCTCGCTCTCGCTCCCACTCGTTTTCACTCCCTCATCCCCTCCTTGTTCACATCCTCTTTCCGTGCTGTCTCACGTTCTTAACCGTAATTGCATCCTCGATTTTGTGCGCTGCTCTTCATAAAAAAGAAACAAAATCCCACGAAATATTCGCACGAATAATCAATTTTATTATCACACATCTCTATCTTCCACTCTTCCCTATCTGGTGTAAGATGTATTACTGCATAGTACTCCCGACGAGTGTGCCAGCAATTTTTATTTACATTTCAAGATGTGCATGCTGATGATGGAAAAAAATGTGGAAATATTTTGAAGATTCAATGTGTATTTTTTTTCTTTTTTGTTCCATTTCAAGCAGACGGCAGTTTAAGTGACACTGCAGTTGGTCTCCATGTTGAAGAGACAACGAGAAGAGGTCGCAAAAGTTCACCCGGTAGCAAAAGCGGGAGTGGAAGTAGTAGCGGCAATAGTGCTGTTCAATATCAAGCTGGACTGGGCAAAAAGAGTAATAGCACCAGTCAACTATCTGCGACAGGTAATTATTGCATTTTTCTACATTGAAAAAATTTGTAAACGTTTATATCTTTTTCATTTAATTTTTTTTAATATATATACATATATTCATTTTTTTTTTTCACGTAGATTTATCAATAAAAATTGCACCAAACATTCACAATATATCAGAAATTGTCGCGTATATTAACATAATTAATTTATTGATGGAGTCTCTTTTAAAACATTAGATTAGCCAACTCTATATATATATTTACATATATATATTCATTTATTTATTTAGATTAGAATTAAAATTGAACAAACAAATAATTATGAGGTGGGCGATGCACTTTCTTTATTATTTTTGGGCTTTCACAAAAAAATTATGTTTCGAACAGTAATTTTATTGTGACAAATTAAAAGTGCAAAGAGAGTGCAATGCTTGAACTGTTCCGATCGATCTTTCTTTTTTTTTCTTTTCTTCCTCTTGTGTATTACATTTTCTAATCGTATTGTTGTTTTCTCTATCATCCACACTCATCTCAATCCGCCACTCTTCGACATGAAAACAAACAAAAAAAATTGAAATTAAAAATAATTGAATAACAATGACACTGATACACACAAATCGATATTCGCCCGTATCATCAATCGTCGCTTGGGACTCATCGTCAACTGACCACCTCTCTCGCTCTGCACTCTCCACCACCACTAAATTTTTCATCCGTGCAAAAAAAAAAAAAAAAAATACATTACATCTGGCGACATTGGATTCGCCGATCGATCGGTGAACCGATCGACTGAATATAATAACAAAAAAAAAAATAAATTTCAAATAATCACCATCATTATTGCGACTTGTTTATGAAACATCAATCGCACCTTGAATCACTCGACCACAATTTGAACTATTATGTGATCCATCGGCGGCAAAAAAACAATAAAATAAAATGCTTACATAAAAAATAATAAAATAATGAAACGAATGGAAAATGAATAATGCACTGAAAATGATAATGTGCCACGTACGTGTGTCTTTTGGTGGTACATGCGTGGGCGAGGAAGGCCGGAAAAGGAGGCTTGGCTTTGGCAAAAAGGGCAAGTCGTCCTTTACGGTTCACAGGAGTGAGGAGGTGTTGCCGGACGACACGACAGGCGGTAGAAGCGGAAGACAACCGAGCTCGGCAAGCAGTGACGGCGAAGGCAGTGGCGACGGGGACAGGTCCGCTTTCATTTTTTTCGCTAATTACGCGGGAAAAATCGCTCCAATTTTTTTACATCATCGCAATGAATTATTCCTAATCCCACGACGAGATATCTTTGAAAAATTCGTATAAGTTGCACTTTTTTATCTTCACGTGCGCCAGAAATTACTATTCAAATTTCACAATAAACCTTTGACGAAATTTGTGCAAGGAGAATTTACATTATATATATATATTTATGTGTGTGTGTGTGTGTGTAAATAGAACATACACATAAATACACACATGCCACTCTCAAAACATAAAGTGAAAAAAGAAAAAGTATACAACAACTGATATACCTAAAAACAAAAATGGAAAGTTAGTTTGGATTCGAGAAAAAAAAAAAAAGATTGACAAAATACAACTGACTTCCACACTCCTTTATACAAACTATAGTTATAATAATTTTTTTTTCTAGTTCATAGACTTTGTCCGATGGTGACATATAATTAGATGATTCAAATGATCTATAGTCTGAAAATGCTATCCAAGCTCGATTGGTTTTTTTTTATGGTTGATTTTTTTTTATGTTCTCATAGTCTCAAATTCATTATTGTGAGATTGTACGTTATGCTTATCTATTTATTATGTTCAATAGATATTCAATGTTGAATTTGTCACAACAATGTCTCTTAGACGGTAGGTAATGACTAAAAATGACTCTGCCTTCACTAATAGAGAGGTAGATACAAGAAAATTATTCACAGACTTGTGCTGAGCCAGGTGAGATTGTGATATTAAAATTCATCATCAAAGTTTATTATAAATTAATTTCCAATCAGAGCACACACATCAATGGCTATATATGTATATATATATTTATTTCCTCATTCTTTTTTCATTCAGTTTAATAATTGGAGAAAAAATTTCAAAAAATGAGACTAATACTTTCATTGATAAAAAGAAGGACAAATAATGCAAATGCGATCAAATTATTTCTACGTATTTAGAGCGACTGAATTTCATAGCAAATAGATTGTAGATTGGATTGACCGTTATATTGTTATATTTATTCTGTCGTTTTCTTACTAGATAGCTGATTGAATTTGCGTCTAATTTAGTGTACAAATAGAGTGCAATTAATTAGTACGCCGTCGCTTAGTAATTTTTCTTTACGATACGCGCTTTTACAAATAAAAAACTTTTTTTCATACATGTATATATGTGCATTTTGTGATACTATCCATATACACGTGTTCACACATGTGTATGAGTACAAAGCACTCGAAAAATTCAATTTCGATTGATTCTCATATAATTTGTTCAATGTTCCGATATTTTATTCATTATAATTGTCCATTGGTGTTCATGAATATGAAAGGAGGCACTTGAATCAATATCAAAGTTTTCCTTTAGTTAACTACACAATTATAAATTGCTATATGTATAATATAATATTTTAATGTCAACAGTTCCATAAAGTAATTGTGATTCGTTTGTTTTTATGGTTATTATGGAGGAGATTGTTATTGAAACATATCAAAAGAATTCAAATAAGTAACGGCGATGAGTCGCAATTTTCATCATCAATATTCTTTTCATTCATATCTCTTCAAGATTTTTCATATTTAAATTTTGTGGCCCAATTATTTTTCATCAATATTTAATATTTTTGTTCCAATATGAAAACGATTTGAAGAAATTAATATAAGAAAAACAATTGACTATGTGTGTGTGTGTGTGTGTGTGTGTGCGTGTGTCAAATCGATTGGAATGAAAACTTGATCAAAACTCTAACACAAATTCTCTTTATTTAATTTTATTGAATTGATTTTGAATAATAGAGCATTGGATATCACCGTCTAAGTATTTCTAGACGAAAGAGACAGCAGCGAGGAACAAGATTACACGAATATTCAATCGTTGCATATCAAATGTATTCGTATGTGTGTGTGATATATATAGAGAATGGGAGAGAAGAAATGAATTTCCGAGAAAGAGTGAATTTTTTATTATTGACAATATAAGTTGAAAAAAAAAGGGAAAGCGAAATGTCTTGTGGAAATATTAAGCGTGATAGAGAGTGCAATGAAATAGTTAGCGGTATTTCTTGTTTGGTTTACAACGCAGAGTGCGGCGTGATCGGGGTCAGTGCGGATTCAAGGGGCGCCAATTTAGCTAGCCGAAAGCGGAACAGCACCCCAAGCAGCTTTCAACGTTCGCAGGAGGTTGTGCCATCGTATCAGCGTCTTGGCGGTAGTAAGCAGACAGGCTCAGTTGCAAGTGACACCGCGGGATCACTCAACTCCATATCTAGTTCTGAAGCAAGCTCGTAAGTAGTGCCCCCTTCAAAACACATCTCGGGAGCGAGTCAAATGACATTGTAATAATGATAATATAACTGAAAAAAAAGAAGATGAATGGGTTGAAATCGGAGATAAAAATAACAAGATGTATCTATGAGTTGTTACATATGTATAATATTGAATTAATAATTGTTTCACGAGGCAAAAACATTTCCCTCTCGCGTTCTCTCTGTCTCTGTTTTTCTCTCTTCTCTCCACTTTAACTCTCTGTCTGTTGTATGTTTGAACCATTTTCTTTCGTTTTCCCATCAATTTCTTGAATTTTTTCGTTTTTCATCACTGTTTTATTTTCACTTGATTTTCATGTTGCGTATAATTAACCGAACATTACAATATTGTCTATATACATTTATTATTTCCACATATTTCTTTTTTATTTATTAGATGTGAAATGTGTGGTGCCTATTCACATCGAAATTTCTGTATCTAAATGTACCTATGTATGTGTGTGTGTGTGTGCATATATAAATGTCAATGTATCTCGAGCTCTCCATTTTTTAATTTTTTTCCAATCGTGAGATGAAATTATTCTTAATGAAAAGAAATCATAAGATGAAACTTCATCTTGTTCATATCTTCTTTTTTTACATTTCATTGTACTTACTTTCGGTCATATTATAAATACGACCAAACATTTCGTGTCCCTATTTTATTTCCAATAATACGGATGGGTTTTTCTGCTATGTTATACATATCCAAATGCTTGTTACTTTTCAATTATTCTACTGATCGGTGTTTTTTGTTGTTTGGCTTATGGCTTGATTGATGTAAATGATCTATTATTCCTATAAACATTATATACTTCACTCATCACGATGCACTATTGCAATAGAATATTATTGTGCACCTTCAACACACTCTATATTGTACAATGTTAATAAATACGAGAACATGTGTAGATAATTGGTGGTGGTGGTACAGTTAAATAATTATTTTTCTCCAATTGTCGATATAAAAAATAAACAAAAAATCAAATACAGTACCATAAAATCTCAATGTGTAGCTATAGATACATTAGATAAGGCGTACATATCGTGCTTGATAATTATTATATTGAAATATTTCATTTACTCTGTGGTAATGTAAGAACAAAAATGTACTTTTCTTGTGATAACGTAAAATATTTGAAAAAAAAAAAGAAGAACAAAATTCTGTCGATTCATATAATACGAATATGTGTGAATAATTTGGCAAAAAAATTTACACCATCAATTTAGCCAATAGTAGAATTGTATTCACTATTTATCAGGGATAAAAAAAATAATAGATCGTCGAGTTGGTGAAGATGGCATCTGAGTAAGTTAGTGCTGATTACTTCTATTAAAATTTTCTCAAATTATTTTCCATTTATATTCCATATATATATACATTTATTGGCATGTTGATTGAGTTTAATGAGAAAATTAGAATCAGCCGGTCAGTTGTTGGCAAACAAAATACGATTCCTCTCCAAATTTACATGGCAAACATAATCATTTTCATTTTTCAGCTGATTTTAATTTTCTCTAACGATTATTGATACATATTCCCAAGTATGTACCGGAATGATTTCATTTGCATGTTTATCTTTGAAGAAAGCCTGGTATGTTTCAGAAATACTAAGAATTTTTTATCTTCAAACTATCTTTATATAATTCTTATCTGTGTATGTTTTACACACAATATATATCACATATGTGTATTCATTCGTATACATGTAAATAGAAACCACACAGAAATATTAACACTTAACACTTTTCGACGTGAGTTCTTCTCGTCACGATTAATTGAATGAGGTGTGCTCTACTATATATATCTCCTTTCATACTTTCGTCGAAGGTGAAGAAATTAATTTCGTAAACAAAATTAATGCTGCTATTTCGCCCTGTAATTCTTTTTATTTCTCCATGTTTCCGTATTTTATTCTTGTTCGAGTGAAGTCTTACTATCGAATTTACTTCACTATTTTATTTCAGAATTTTATTTCGGCCAACATTTACATCCTCGTCGCAACTCGACAAAAAAAGAACCGAAGAAAATTCACATAATTTTCTTATTGTACACTTTTCCTTCGTATTTATTGTAGTTGAAGCGATCTTTTCTGCTTAATATTTATGTTACTGAAAGAAATTCCGTTAAATGAAGAACAATAGAAAACTAACATGAAAATTGTGGTTGAAAAAAAAAAAATGAAACAGCTGGTCTCCGTGTTTGAGAACGGCGGGCGAGGGCGGTCAACTAAGCGAGTTTATCGACGGCCTTGGACCAGGTCAATTGGTTGGGAGGCAAGTACTCGGTGCATCTTCACTTGGTGACATACAGTTGGCCCTGAAGTACACTAAGGGCTATCTAGAAGTCGAAGTTGTACGAGCGCGAGATCTACAAGCAAAACCAGGCAGCAAAGTCCTTCCTGGTTCGTATTTGATACATCTTCAATTATTCTTAATTCTTGTGTTACATACTATTGCTTATATAATTTCCTATGACGATTCACAGCTCCATATGTAAA
This sequence comes from Zele albiditarsus, assembly GCA_958496275.1. NCBI lineage: Eukaryota > Metazoa > Arthropoda > Insecta > Hymenoptera > Braconidae > Zele > Zele albiditarsus. Next base: position 11,069,411 of record OY292413.1, on the reverse strand, counting down.
AGTTTATCTTGTCAATGGGAAAAGATGTATTGCAAAGGCAAAAACGGCCACAGCGAGGAAAACATTGGAGCCATTTTATCAACAGCCGCTTGCATTTAGGGAAAATTTCCAAGGCTGTATTCTGCAGGTTAATATACTTGCAATGAATTCAGTTAATTTTGAGATGACAACTTTTATTTCTCATGTAATTAATCCTGTTCTCCGTTATAGGTGACAGTCTGGGGTGACTATGGACGATTAGAAGGTCGGAAAGTATTTATGGGAGTTGCGCAAATAATGCTGGATGATCTTAATCTAAGTGAAATGGTGTTCGGATGGTACAAACTCTTCGGCACCACGTCCCTGGTCAGTGGTCCACCATCGCTCGTTTTATCACGTCGCTCATCTGCCACTTCTTTGGATTCACTCAAACTCTAATTTCATAATTTATAGTAATTAACGACATATGAATTAAATTTTCAAAATTGTATCATCAATTGAATTCGAATCAACGCGAACTAATAACTTGTTTATTGCTTCATGAGAGAATATTAATGAGATGAGAAAAAAAAAGAAAAATAAATATTAATAGACAAAAGGGTGAATAGAAATTCAATCACAATTATTTCGATGAAGAGTGATTAATGTTGCATTGAATTAAAATTGCATAAACCATGATTAACGGCTCTGAATACGGTCCAAAAAAAAGAACAAGAATGAATTCAATTTAATGGCAATGATGGATGGAGGGGTCATAATCGCACATTTTACGTAATGATGAATGATGAAATCGTTCATATGAAAAGAAAAAAGAAAGAAAAATTATAAATCAAGCACATTTCATCTAATCATTTGCCAGATTCAACTTTATAGTCTTTAGTTAGACTGAATAAAAAATTGAAAAATACAAAAATGTAGACATAGCAGCCATGTATCCGGATCACCAGATAATAGCTTTAGGTACGCACAGAGTGATCAAGGCATCGTTCGTAGTTTGTTCTACCCCAAAAGATTATGCATTAGTACAAAAAATATTCAAAAAATTGTGATGAATTATTTGAATGTTCGGATTCGTATGAAATTTTTGAATCGAACGGATTCACAATTGAAAATGCAACTATTCTCGAGAACATCGGTGTACTGATATATAATCTTGGTTATTCTGATCGTTTCTTCATTCATACTAGTTAATCAATTTTTTATTGTAATCTATTTCTCAAGAATCTGTTCTAAATTTTTTTTCCTGAGTGCTACATTAATTCCATTCATTTGGTTGCATGAATGAAAGATTAATTTGTTTGCTTCTAATGTAAATCCAGCGTATTCATTACTCAGATTTGGAATGAACAATGCATAAACCTATGAGTAAAAGTAGTGATAAATCCACTTTTAATCGATGGGTTTTTCGCATTCATTTCGTGCACAAATATTTCTCTTATACTATTTATATATCACGATATGCTTCCTGCAGTAGTATTTATCTAATTGTAATAATAACGAGGTAAGTTTATGCCGTATTCGGAGTCCTCAGTGTGATCTTCCCCTCAGATCGTTGTTCCCGAATACAAAATAAATATATAAAAATCCCATATCCAATATATTCACGCTAATAATCAATTGTTATTTGATTACAGTGAAATCAATGGAGCTCGAGTGTACTTAAAACTGACATTAATTCAAATGTGATGTGTTTGAGTAATATTGTATATTAAACATGGACAGATAGTTTCAAATAAATGAACAAATGATGAATAGTGATTCGTCAATGTGTAGTGAGTGTGAAATTTGGGACGCAGTTTGATTGAAAATAAAATGGGCTCCAAATGATATCGTTGAACGTGGAAAGATAATGGAAATAAATTGAAGAAGTTAATTTACGAAGATGTAAACTATCGCGAGAATGGAAAGAAATTGTGACAAACTCTCTGAAAAATGATAAATATATAGATATGTATATCTAATGAAGAACGACAGCAAAAAATTTCGTTGATACATAATATAATCGAAGTATACATATTGTGACGTGACATTGTAATGCTGGGGGGTACACATCCACCACACAATCATTCAAAACTCCAACGTTCATTTTGCTATAAAAGTAATGATTAATTTCATCATTTTTGATGGGCGTGGATCATTTTCATACCGGATTGACAAGTTGTTTTTTCTTTTAATCGAATATAGATTGAAAACTATTATTTCCATATTGTCGAGAAAAAGCAACAAAGAATTGAGGTAATTGATTGACGAATTTTGTGAGTCCAGTAAATCCGCGTGATATAATTGCAGAGCATACTAATACGTGTTGGTAGAAACATTCGTCACAATTTCACTACTAGGAAAATGTTCATGGCGCCATTCCGTTTATAATTTTTCTATCCATCAAAATAATTATTATTTCTATATCAATTTTATGTTTCATTTTTTCCCGAATCAGCAAGCAAACTGCACTATCAATATTGTAATAGTTGAAAGTGCAGTTGTGCATAAGGCAACGCTACGTCACAATATATATTTATGTATAAATGAATACGAAGTCGTTGCAATATTTGTATATACTTCTGAGACACGTTCTATGCGAAGAATTTTCATATTGCATATGAAATTTCATGACATAATTTATATTGCTTTGACTTTTATGCAACTTTTGAATACTCATTATTCAATTGTATAATTTGATTATTTGTAAATAGTTATGTGAGCTATTCAAGAAATGAGAAAGCACAACGGCTCAAGTGAATAATGAAACGATCAAAACAAAAATCCCACTGGAATAATCCGAAAATACAGAAAAGAAAATAAATACAACGATTAATATAAGTAATTGAATTAAAAAATGATTACCTATATGGTTGTGGGAGGATACCAGACGAAATTGTGTTAGCATGACGGTGAAGAAGTGACTGACGCCAGCACGACATACGCAAGTTGAGTTCTTTGTCTTTCCTTCTTGCGTCATTCAAAAACGGTTCAACATTCTTATCTCGATTATTCTTCTTTTTCCGGGCCACATTTTTCCACTATACAATGATGCCATGGTCAAAATGTGACACAAATAAGGTCGTGTATACAGCGGTATTTATTTTTTTATCGTTTTTTCATTCAACTTCCGCCAAGTGTGCGGTTACTTATTTTTTCACGCATATCGAAAAAACGAAAAGAATAATAGAATAGAGTAAATAACAAATTCATACGTAATCATTTCATTTGACTAGGTGTATGAAACATCGGGTACAAATATTTGGTTCACATATTTTCCTCCATTAATAAACGTGTTATATTACATCGATGACACCGTGATGACCAATATTTGATGAAGGCTATATTCATATGTTATATTTAAATAGTATAACGTAGATCGATTGTGAAATATCTTCCAGTGGGATATTTTCCAAGATAGGATACAACAATAGAAATCCATGCGTTTTTTTTATATTTGTTCAACATAATTATTATCATCGATCGCGTCTCTCGATTGGAACAGTGAAGAAGTATACTAAAACAAATTTATATTGTTGCTGATGTTTTATCAATGAATTTTTATTTTTAATTGACAAAATTATTATCAATTATAAAGTTGTATTATGATACATGGAAAAACAAAATCATGCAGAAATTGAACTGAATCGGAGTAATCGCAGATGAGTTGGGAGAGAGCGAGCGAACTGCGAGTATATATTATCATATCCTGTAATGTGCTTAAATAAGGAAAAAAAAACAAATAACTACCAAACAAAAAAAAAATAAACAGCAAAACAAGGAGGATTTTTTACTCGTATTAAAACAAAATAACACTGAAAAAAATGTAGCAATCGTAAATGAGAGTTGATTGAACAATTGATGAAACATTGTAATTATTGTGGAGATACAAGATATAATGGAAGGAAAAACATAAGAAAAAAAATAGTGCGACAATTTACAATTAATATGAATTTCTAAGTAAACATTTTTGCTAAGTATGTGTGGGAGAACTTATATAGTCACTGGGGGTTAAATATGAGACAAACAAAAATAATAAAAAATATAAATAATAATGTAATAGTGAAAAAATTGAGAAAAAACAAATTTGAGAATGAATTAATACATGAGACTCATCGACGAACGATAAAATATATTCAGTTTGTAATCCACCAATTGAAACGTCTCTCAATTCTCACTGCTATATTTTTTTCACCATTATCATCAAAACAAATGGAGTCCATCACATTGATATTAGATTATTTTTTTCGCTACTCAACAGTTTGAAATTCTTTTCTCAACATTGATTTCCATCAAATAATTTTGTGTGAATTTGAGGGACGTAGACTGGTCAATACAACGCTTGGAAAAAATAATAAATGAATAAATAAAAGAAAAACATAAAATATTGCATATCCTTAATTCAAAAGTAGGGAATAAACCTTTGATAATGAATCCAGATGAACATGAACAAAATAAAACAAAGCGGAAAATAATTTAGATGCGGATGTTAATGAATTGGGGAAGTATCTGAAAATTTTTTCTTAGATTTTTCTACAAAGAAGTGCCCACTTTGTATTTATGATTATGATAACGAAGTCAATGAAGAGAATGAAGAGAATGAAGACACAATGATAATGATGATGATGAATTAAATGTGAATCGAGATACGAAATTATTGTTTCATATTTCCAACAAAACTTATTGGGCACCACCATATATATGTATAAATATATATATATGTCTGTGTGCGTGTGTGTTTTATGTAAAGATTAAATGGAAATTGCACAGTGCCGATAAATATCATAATTAATATAATTAAAAAACCAAGTTGCGCAAATGATGACGATTATTACGATGTGCATTAGTATTAAATGAAAATTGCAGTGACAGCAATCGCATGTTGTGGCTTTGTTTGTATCTTTGATGTGGCATAGCAAGACTCATAATAAAATTACTAGTCATAAAAAAAATATGGAGAAAAAAAAACCTACGCAACTTAATATAATTAATACGAATTATTTCTTTATTTCGAAATCGAAAATTCTGTCCATTTGACTAACGATGAAAATAAAAATGAATAAAAATAAAAAATAATTACAAAAATGAAACAATGTAAAGACTGCCTTTCTTGCCATTGAAACGAAGAAAACAAATGGACAGAAAGTTAATTTTCCATAAATAATGTCTAATGTCTCGTAATTTTACGTTGATTATTTGCGAAAGTAATTTGGACAGAAAATAATTGAATATATATGAATTTTTAAAACACCGATTTCTACCCTTGCCTTGCCGATTTGTTAATAGGCATGCTCAATTCGATAGCACGACGATGGAATGTGAATCACATTTTAAATTACAATGCAAAACGAATATCCAAATGAACAAAATATTATAATTAATTATTATCAACTTTGTACCTATAAAAAATACTAATTAATTACTGTGAAACAAAAAAAGGAATATTCCAATTTTCACTTTCTGTTTTTTCTCTTCTTTTTCTTCATGTGAAAATCTGTCGGATGGAAGATTAGAATTTATTTGTGAGATGCAAACGATTTGTACGAGAGAGTGAAGGCGTACTTTTCTTTTCTTATCTATCAGACGCCGATGTAACATTTATGAATGAGATAATAAATGTACGAAAGAAGGAAAAAAAATAAAGTAAAATATTGGATTGAATGAATGATAATGCCAACAATTTGAATTAATTAAAGAGAGTAATATAACGACTACATTATAAAGTCGCGTCCAAAATAAAAGAAAAGACAGGAAAAATACAAAAAAAAAAGGTAGTATAACCAGACTTATATCGCGTATACTCAAATGTCGCTAGCGGTTCTGTGCGACATGCAAGAGGAGAAAACCATATAATTGCTAACACTTATGTGGACTCGAGCAAGATATTGAAGAAAAATCAACCAACCACGTAATTAAAAATTCGCATCGATTTCCAATAGTGATCCTCATACTTCCGCACTTGACGAAGACGCAGAAAAATGAATCAGTGAAACAAACAATGATATAGTGAAATCGGTTATAATCACAATTAGAAATAATTGAGAGAGCCGCCTTCATGCATTTCATATATATTTTAATGGTGGTGTACAATAGACACATGCAAGCACACACACACACACAAACACACATCCATGGACATAATACATAAAAGAATTATCGTATAATAGGAACGTGCATTTATTGTTTTTATTGAAAATGCACGTGTACGAACGCGTTATTCGAGAGAAAAATCACCAAAAAATATCCCAGAGTAAAAAAAAACAAGTTATTACGAATGAACGAATGAACCTATACGCAGTAATGATTAGAAACAAAGATGTATCCACGAGGAGTCGTCGTGAAATTGTGGGATTACAAACCAGAAAAGAAGAGAGAAACAGTTTCTCTGTTATAGAATAAAGAATTACATATATATACATACATATATCTATATATGTGTATATGTATACATGCATAAATATAATGACTAATAATAAAATTAACAACATGAAAACGATAATGATAAAAAAAAAAAGTTATAACGTAGGGAACAAGACATTTGTCGAAACTGTACATATTGTATGAGCAAATCATTCCAACGTGGAATCAATTTTTATTCTATCCAATATTACAGCAAAAAAGATATAGATAAAATAATTCTCACGATGGCTCGTCGTGACAAAGAGGGAAAAACAAAAAAAAAACGATATTACTATAATGCGTTAGTGACTGTATCCAGTATATATAATTTATCAGATAAAAGATACCCCCAATGCCAGTCATGGCGTGTGACAATAAAGTGATTCAATGACATTGTGTACATTCAATTAAAAATACCTAATTATTATAGCAGTACTTGTTGTCATTTCTCTATTCATTAGTTATTAAAATTGAATTTGAGCACTCATATTGTGTTGCAGGAAATCATATTAATACTTATGGCGATAGTACTTTAATATGCGCTCATTCAAATTTTGAGAAAACAAATCTGAATCTCCTTCCAAATATCCTTCTAGTCTACTTGATGTTAATATAATTATTTGAATAATTTTGCATAATTTCTCAACCTTTTGAAAATGCATGCGATGGTAAACGCTAAAATTTCTTTATCTACTTTTGCTGCTCCTTCGTATTACCGTAGGAGGGACCATTATCCTCGACATCAGCACAGAGAATTACTTTCACATCCTTTCGTGCGGCAGCGCTGGCAAACTCCAGGCAACTCCGCACGACCACACATTGGAATAAGAATAAAAAATATTGTTCAATCATATCTTTGCCCTATATCTTTTCCTTTCTTCAGTCCGAAATTTATATCTAATTAACGAACACATTAATAGCCACTCTTTACGTGAATATCAATTCCAAAATGTTTTTCTATCTCATAATATGGAATGCATGAATTCTTATCTTTAATTTTTTATGCAGGATTTTATCAGTGTGATTACATTCTCACAGAATCGGTTTTACATTGACGAACGAGGGGTAGAAATTAATTGATGCGTGGTAACGTAATAAAAATCGACTCGCACATCAATATGCCATACATATACACGTGCATAATACGCTCGGTATATGAATGTAATGAATACCTAGCAGATTCTATTAGTTTCCACCACCCCTTTTAGGTGTCGCTAAAAGTTTAATCAAAGTCAGATTAGCACGGTGGATCGAGCAAGGTTGATAGGAGGGATATGGTGGTGGATACTGAGGGGGATGGTTGACTCAGTGCGGTGTTGCACGAGTTTTATTAAGCAAGAGTTCATTAGGGCTCGGAATATACCCCCTGTTTGAGCAAGTTTGTTTTCAAGTCGGTTTACGACCTGATTTTTGCATCATAGCAGTCTTAATTAGCATTATAAATTACAATATTAAAAAGTCATATAATATGTAATTAAAGTAAGAAAAAATGTCGATGTATATATTTAATATTGAATCAATAAAGTTTTACAATTAATTCAGTCATTTATTACTGCAGGCTTATATATATCAACTGATCGATATTGCAAGGTAACAATTTCTGCTAAAGACACGATGATTAAGGGGTCCACCCACTAATACGTATATATGCCATCAGGCATAGACGGGAGCATTTAAACATCCGCTGTATACATATGTGTATACATATATATGCATTTGGCGAGGGTGTGTGGCAAAGTGATTCAATCTCCATTTAATCCGTGTAATCCACCGGGTATATCGTTCTATATATATATATATATATAGCTGCATGGACCCCATGGTTTTCATTCAAGTACCCGAGGGACTCGTTTTCACATCACCAATCGGATATATATTTATATTTCTCAATCATTAATGGGAAGTATATTTTTGAGTATAGTTTTGCCGCATAACTGAAGATTGATAATAATATTAACTGTGTTTTCGAATATCGGTGTACAAGAGAGAAAGTCCTCACAAATATAAATTGTTTATACTTCCTCTTTTTCTTTTCACATGTGCATGGATATATATATGCACACACTCAACTGTAAGAATTGGCAAACATTCCAGGGATAAATTGTCCAAGAGGCGATAAATTGAGAAGGGTGATATATAGACTTGGTGAATTCTTGGGATCAAGAGGGGTTGAGATGTGTATATAAATCCACATATACATCTATGGAAAAGGGGAGCTTGAGAAAGAGGTAGTGGTAGATACATAGGGAGTGAATAAATGGGAAAGAGAACGAGAAAAAAGAAAAGGTTTGTTGGGAAAAAGGGGCTGATGGTAACCGCGCAATAATCACCCCCGCACGTTACTCTCGTGGTAGAGTTGGAGGTTGATACACAACCACCCCCCACTTTCACCACGGTGTTTATGTCGAGGGATCGCTCGCGTTTCGCGCGCGCGTCAAACTGTATACTGAATGTACATTAATATACATATACATCATCCCCTCTTTTATCCAAGTTGGCTTAACGCTAATGAATCTGATTTGCATCTGATCCTGACTGATCTATACGATACTGATATTCACCCTCACTTTCCACACACATTATCTATACAGCTCTATGTACATATGTATACATGTGTGGGTGCATGATTCGGCATATTATTTTGCACACAAATTTATTTTTTTCCCTCTTTTTTCGTTAAATATTAGTCACAATATTGAATTGTATAAAATCTGGTTTCTATTGAGAAGTGTCCAACGGTGATTTTCACTTTGTAAGGATTTGTCCAGGATTGCGTCCGAGGATTGATAAAAATGTCCATCGGCTTTGAATATATATTCGTAAGCTCATCATTTATATATATTACTATATGTTTATGTATACACACATCCAGACATCTATTCTGATGTTGAATGTTATTTTCATCTCCCAAGTGCACTGATGTGCCTCTTTCCGAACACATAGACTGCATCTCATTCCATATATATATATAATTGTATATATGTTTATTTACGTCAACTCTCTGTATATATAGCAGGTTTGTATATATGGTGTTTTATGGGCGTGGTGGCCTCAAGGGACTTCGTGGTCGGTGCCCCGCCTTGGCACAACCTCCACACTTCCTCAAGATCCTAATCTTTGGATCAAACATTTTATATATATATTTTTTTTAGTCCAAAAAATTCTTCCGAAATACAAAAATAAAATCATTCTGCTGTTAGAAAAGAGAAAAAATATCATCATTAGAGTTGAACATTCAAATAATTTTAAATGAGATTGAAGAATATTATTCATGAATTTAGATATATATGTTTGAATTTTTGAAACAATACGAAGGGTGAGGGCGCGTGACCAGAATCCATATATTCATAAATTGTATGGACCCCACGATTCAAAGGAACTTGTATAACCCTTCGATATTTTTTTTAATTTCTGTTTTCTGGACGATGTTGAACGACAGGAACCAATAGCTCAAGGGGATTTTTAGCACGCGGTCAAATACCAAACGTACACGCACACATATACATATATACCGAGTATCATTATCATCATAAATATATCGCACGCATCGATCACTCATAATCTAATTAAAATTTTGCAATTTACGAACCCTTATACATATGTACACTTTTAATATGTTAAATTGTATCAATACTTTTTTTTTTTTTTTGGTGGATTGAACGCACGTGTGCCGCTGAGGTTGAAAATGTATGTGAGATATTCTACGCCAGTCCTTTATAACTTATAACAGTTATAGATATAAGTAGTCATGTATATACAGGGGATACATTTCATTATTGACCTATATGTCTATAGACTCTTTGACCCTAAATGCGCCGTTTAAATCTTTTGCCTATTTATATAGATATACATATGCAGTTATTTTTGTTTACTCGGGATCAACTGATGGATTTCGTGGATTCTCCAGGCTTTTGACTCTGTATGTTTGGTTAGGGCTCACAGTGCACGCGTCAATCTTCATCTGAATATGTATATAGTAATATTTCATGAAGTTTTTAAAAAAGATATTGGTTGAAATAAAATCAAATTTTGAGCTACATTATTTTTAGGAATTCATTTCACTCTTTCGCAAACACATGTACTTATATATATATATATATATATATATATATATATATATATATAATATTATTTTTGACGCTCCTGCCACAGATTGCGGTTACTTTTAGTTCACGACAGCTCGTGTCAGACTGACATTTGAAATGGGTGGAACATATTTTTTTTTTTTTTTTTTTCAAATTTTTGTTACGGACCCCATAACAAAATAAAAAAAATGATTATGATAATGTGTATGTATATGGTGTCCTTTGTTTGAAATCATGATTTAAAATATTTCAGTAAAATAAATGACGTGGATGGAAATGAATTGGGATTTGAGTGAATTTATTTCGCACAATTTCATATATACAGTGCATATATAAATGCGATTGTGTGTTTGCCGAGGAGTGACAGGACCCGTGTATGTGTATTCGTGTGTTACTTATCTGTCTTGAAAGATCGCCGTGATCTGCGTGTGTGAATCTAAACGCCGTGTGTTTTTATGGGCGTGGCGATGAAACAGAGAGGACCAAATAACAATTTCTCAACCACACGCATACCATTCTATATACATAGATCAATTTTTTTTTATTTCCTCTGTTAAAACAAGAAACGAGATAGTCCGGGTCATTCTCCAATATACATATACAGACATATACATATGCATATGGAGACCACCTCAACTTCATAACCATTGTGTCATGGCGGATTGTTGATGACAGGTATAGACTTTTTGTTCTCAGAAATGAATAGTCATCCCACTCAATTTCCATACCCATTTTATTGCCATCCAAAAAATTCGTATTTATGTTAAGCCATCAATTAATTATATTTCGTTGATGATTTGGAAATTGTTCGATTTATAATTAATTGAATAAATACCTGATGTGAATTAATGTGAGCTTATGAAAAGATGAGCAGAGTCACAATTTGTAGCATCGATAAATTTCACTGTTACAATTTATATACTAAAAATTATTCAATTTATTAATTGAAAACTTGTGGAAAAATTTCTCCGTACATAATGTCGGCGTTTTTTATTCCATCAAGGTACAGACTATATATATACATCTTGTTATGTAGGGGTCGAAAATCCGGTAATCCAAAAACCGGTAATCCGCAAAAATCGACAAACAAATCTCTCGAGCTTTAGCTGCAAACACTTCAACCTAAAAGATTCCATTGGCGGATCACTTCAAGCGCGGCGGTTATTCATTGATGTGTCAACTACCTACATATATATATATATATATATATATATATATAGAGTTATGTACAATGCTTTTCACTCCTCGATGTCCTCATCGTTGATGTGGCAAAGATGAAATCCTCATAATCCATGAGCAACGAATAATACCTGCACTAGGATATTTTCTACGCCATTCAGCACTCTTTAAGAGAAGAAAAAAAAAAATATACAGTGTATATATGGTGTATAAGAAATTGGTTGAACGAAGTATTGCGACGTAAGCAAGTGGGTTGATCTCACCAGGGCGCGTGGAAACTTCCGCTTTCACTCACAGCAGGAAATTCTTTTCCCAATATATGGATACACATTTTTTTTTTTCCTCACTTTGACACTCTTGAGAAGACTCTATTTATTCATTTTGATCCCTTTTTCTTACCGTTTGTCAATATATGTACAATATATATACATATATACTATTATGAACGTAATAGTATAAGTATTTTTTCATTCATATTGAATCCTTTGTATTGCAATTTTTCTTCAGCTCAACATTATTCATAAATAATTTGATATTCAAAACCTTTCATTTGTTTTTAACAAAATAGCGGTGATATATGTATCATTAAACACTTCAAAGATCTCATTGTAATTTTTACAAGCCTCGTGGACAGTATGTGAACTTTACTAATTACTCTCATGGGAAACATACAAATAGAATGATGTGAATATATTTTCCCCATATATCGATGGAAAATTTTCTTTTGGTAATAATAAATAAATATATAGTTGTTTTTCAAAGAAGATGGACCACCCTTGAGATATATATATATATATATAAGAGGACGAGCGGTAGCCTTCAGCTATTCGTATCTTTCACGGGATCTCAGTGTTTTACAAGCCAGCTGTGTATCGTTCTTCATTGTTTGGTCCTTTGTGTGTCCGGATCGCGCGCGCGCTCGAGTGCTTCGGCTTGACTTTACCGTTATTGTTCTCCTTCTCCTCCCTCACTATTATTCTCCCTCTTTCACCTTTCCCCTGTCTTACATTTTCACCGAAAATAATATACGGGAAAGCGAAGAAAGTGCGCCGACGCGCGCAAGGATCATCCTCTCCTTCTTCTCCAATACAAACTTCACCCTCGCTTACATTTTCTTTTCCTTCCTCAACGCGCAAGTCGGCTTAGCTTTCACCGTTGGATTACACTAAAATATTTCTCCATTTCCTACATCTTAAAAATTTCTGCGAAGATATTTCAATTTTTTTCCTTTCACTTCTAACGCAACGATCCCAAATTTTCCGAAATACTTTTTTTTCCACTATTCTCCACAAAAATAAAAAAAAATTGTATCCTCCGTCATTCTCTTCCTTTTTAATCATTTCATTCTTGTATTATGGACAAGCCACACTTTCGCAATGAAATAATCAGTGAAGTAGAGTTCGAAAATTTACACGCAAATTAGGAATGGAATTTATTCTTTGAATTTGGCAGCATATAAATCAGATATATTTTATATGGTTCTCTTTAACGATAAAAATTTCTTATGGCATGACTTGTAAACGCTCAACTTCCTTACGGAGCCAATCTTGCCCGACTCTCCCATATATATATCTTGGATGGAACACGACGATGTAATTGATCGACATCAAGGGGGTACATCATCAGCAGATGTTTATACACGCCCTCGCTTCCATCTGTCTCTTTCATAAAGTCCCTGTGTACGTACAAAACTCTCGCAGCGCGTCTATAATATGTACAATATATATATATGTATTTACTTGTGGGACAACCAACCTGTTCGCACACGTTTATATCTGAGTATATTCTGAACACTTAAAAGATTCTCGTTATTTTTTACCAGTTGCATATTTATTGCACATAGGTTTATGAATGCATATATTACTTTTTACTATTCATTCATTTTTTTGTTCAGGTTTGACCCAAATAAACAAAGGTAAAAGATCATTATAAAATTTTTCTTTTTCAATTTCACGCACTGTTTCTTAATTTTCATTGGACATGTATAGTATACTTATCAATTTTGTAGCTGAATACATTCATATATATATATATATATATATATTTAAGTTATAAATATATATGAAGAACAAAAGGGTCTTTTCATCTGGTAATAAAATAATATTTTTTCTCCGTTTTTATTTTCTCTATTCTATTCTCACATGGTATATATCGAATCATTATAAATCTCACGCGCGCTTTATATTTTCAAGATAATAAATTAGTAAAAGACATTCATCAATTTCTATGATGTGTGATGTCCATAGAAAAATGCTTTTGAGTATAACTTTAAAACATCGCTTGACGTCCATCAAATAAAAATCCAATGGCCACACATCACTTGTCTATATGCATGTGTATGTGTGTGTGTCTTCGAACGGTGATGGATGATTTTTTTTTCCATAACCAATTCACCTCCAGGCATTTATGTATGACTATATGGATACATATACCATGTTACATTAGTAGAAATAAGAAGTTATCATTATTGTCTCGTGAGAAATTGAAATATTTAATTTACTAAAAAAAATTCGCTCCATACAAGGGATAAGTGTAATAATATCATAAATTAAAATTATATATGAAGCATGATTCAACCAACATATAATCCATTGGATAAAAATATAAAATTGGAAAATATGATCATCACGAATAATCCGTTTAAGATATCTATGAAATTGTCAAAATGATTCTGAAAACTCATATTATTAATTGGAAAAAAAACAAAAAATGGGAGTACCCAACACTGATATATACCAATTGATTTTGCCCTATCAACTATACTGTTTCAATTTAAATAAGGTTTACATACATATGTAATAGAAAACAATACATATGCATAGATATATGTGCTGTACCTTTGAGTTGAGAAGTGATGCAACAATCTATGGGAGATGGAATCGAGACGGAAGGACGAAGGGACAACAATAGTATACATATATATTTTTAGAGAGTGAGGGAGACAGGGTGATAGAGGTTAGACTGTATAGGGGTTAGATAGGACAGGGTGTGTCGTCATGGCTACGCAGCAGGGGGCGGGGCAATCGATACACTCTCGCGTCTCACGCACAAAGTATAGAGGACATGCAGCTCGTTAATATATGTGTTCGTCTATGAGTGTGTATGTGTGAAAGGGATGAAACAATGACAATGGACACAAATGTTATCGCGGAAGCAATTGAAACGTAATATATGAATACATTTTTTTTTCACAACCCCCTCTTGTGACCTCAAATTAATGCTCCATTAAATTTCAATTATTCATAGCATTAATATTCGGATATTCTTCGTTTTATCTTAAGATTCTCTACTCCATAAACTTTCTTTCACACATATAGATTATATATAATTTTGAATATTGGTTAAATTTTTTTTCAAATTAATTTCGTATTGCTTTTTAGTCAAATTTTTTTTTTCTACTCTGAATTTTTTATATTATAATTTTCCATTCGGTATGTATCGATTATGTGTGATATTGTTTCTTTGGAATTAGAGATATATATATATATATATATATATAAGTATAACATAATGACAATGGGAAAATTGCGACGTGTGTAGAAAGAAGTTTGAACGAGCGTACAATGCAATGGGCGAATGTGTATTATTTGGTCGTTTATATATGATGTCTGCACCGCGCACGCTGGATCGTCCATCATCCTCGCCACACAAATACATATATACATATAATGTAGTCGATGAACATTTTTCATTGTATCCATATATATTTTTTTTTCCTCAACCTTCAATATATTCTTATTCTTTGAAAATTCATCGACAATCTACAGAATACAATCCCAGACGTTGATAATATCCATTAAATTAGATACAAATTTAAATATGTTATATATATAATATATGTACGATGATTCGAAAAAAAAAAAAGAAAGAAAAAAAATGAGAATAATAAAGATAATCATTAGCAAATTCCGTGAGAGGGCGAATAAAGAAAGAAACGCAATAACTCAGATGCATTTTTGACACTCCTTGAATGTTTCTCATTCTGAAACAAATACAGGTATAATATACGTGAGAGTGAAGAGGAGCACCTGTCCAGGTAGGCGTAGCCCAAAATGAACGATCGCACTTCCACGAATTATGCCCACTGTATATATGTGTATAGAATAAAGCACGACTCCATTCTGTCTACCAGGATCAGGATCATCGAGGGGATCTTGTTTGTCCTTTGGAAGGTTTTTTTAATGAGTTTTCGTCAATGCACGTGTTTCACATTTTTTTTCCATTTTTTTTTTTTTTTTTTTTTTTTTCGTTCTTTTCTTTCTTTTCTCTCTACATAATTCCACGAAATTATTTTTCCGCGGACTTATAGTCATCTCACGCCTGGACTGTTACATATATTTAATCGATTCGCAACACATTCGTGCTAAATTATTACAATTTTAGAAGATACATATATATATATATATATATATATTTATATGAATTCCTCACTGATGTATTCGTGCAAAAATCTTCCAAGTGACGGATGGTCACATCGTATTTTGTTCCACCATATTTCTCATCAATTTCTCGCTGCATACATAAATTTTTCAATGAAAGAAAAGAATAATAATAAACATTTATTTATAAATCGCAGCGAAATTTTTCCTCCTTCTATCATGCCGTTAACATATACACTGAATGGTATATAAACAAATGGAAAAGCTCTTCTCCTCATCAAAAATTAAGTGGAATTTTCTTTGACAAAGTGTATATAGATATATAGATGTCTGTATGGAAAATGAAAGACACTATGTTGTCTTCTACTTTTTGTTGAATTCTTTTTTTTTTTTTTATTATTATTATTCTCACACGACTATGTATATGAAACTCTCTGGTGTGCTTGATTTTATTTGTCTTCTTTTCACCATTCTTTTCATCTTGTGCGCAAGAAAGAGAGTGATTAATTACATCTTTCTTTGCTGAGAATGAGTTGCGCTGCAGCTTTGCCATTTCCCGGAGTATATATACTCATTTATATATACTTATAGTGGAGATGCGAGTGAAAGAAGAATGAGAGAACGCGAGTATATAACTATAATATGCATACATATATATATACAGAGTCGTAAATGTATACCTATATGATATTTTTCGCTTGCATCCACGAGCGAGGACCGTGGATAATCGATCGCGCGCTTGGCATTGTGTCTCGTTTTTGTTGCGTTGTCCGCCACCAAATATCTATTTATATACATAAGAACATGCATGCATAGATTACACGAAGATATAACAAGAGGTTTTTTTGTCAATTTTATCAATTACTGTGCTTCATGTTATTTATGAAATAATAAAAGAAAAAAAGGAAAACATATATAAAAGTCAATGATTAACAAATATTTGATTTATTATATGTTGATTTTTTATATACCAATAAATTTGCTGCGGTTGATTAATTCAAGGCGGAACAAGTCAATTGTGATATAAATAAATGTATGTGTTGGAATCAACAAGGCGAGTCAATTCAAAAGAGCGAGAGCGAGACAGTAAGGACAGGAAAAAAAATAAAAAATCACGATATAGGGAGAATATGTGAGAATGAAAAGCAAAAAATAAAATAACGTGAAGAAAAAGAAAATAGAGAAAACGATTGCTAAACCACCCTTGCTGCAAGCTCATAACTAGGCCCGTGGGGTCGCTGCCCGTGACAAGTTCATCTCCCCATTTCTCCGCCCCATATAACCCATGAGAGAAACTTGCGCACACCCTACACCAAATACATATACTTATGAGAACTATACGCAAATCACAACAAAATCCACTGCAACGTGATACAATATTCTTCAACTTTTTCTCCTCATATAGTGATAAGGAAATTATGGAAATTTTTCATCAATAAAGACGTATCTTATTATCCATGTTTGACACTATCCTTATGATCTGAACATATGCAACATACTTATATATTTTATGCATATGATGATGATGATGATGGTGATGGTGATGATAGTGGAGCTCACACCCCATCAATGGTATTCCGGTTTGCGTGAACTTCCGTCGTTGGAATCGCCCATGTATATTCCCATAGAGAATTCACCAAGCATGGAACATAAGCATAGGGTTACCACTAGATACTTATATACATTGAGGATATAAAAAAAAAAAGACATACATGGTTGTGGAGAGTATGAGAGTATAGGAGAGGAGAGATGGAGGGTTATAGCAGACTAAGATGAATAAAGGGATGCAAAGAGTGGTGAAAGTGAAACAGAGGGGATATATATTGTGCAAGAGACATTAGACGATGAATTCTAGAGGCACGATTATGATTTAGATACTGAGGGGTGCGGGTGATATTTGGGGGTGAATTTTGCTTTTGTCCTTATATACGCGGGCTGTGATTGTTTGCATTATTTATGGTAATGTTCTATAGGGAATTTGATACTTGGTGGTGTCTGGCGCACAACATTCATGTTTATGTATATAAATTATTTATATTAAATATAAAACGACTTGAAAATTGAATAATTGTCATCTATTTCGAATTATATGCCATGTATACTTCGATCATAATGAATAATTTAATGAGACACGTATATTTTTTCATGAATGTCTGATAAATTTTCTCGCCTTCTCTTTTTGTTAAATATAAACTGAGGTTTGTTCAGATGACTCCGTGGCAACTAAATTAATACGGAAACCCACGCAGATGTCCAAATGCCGTCGTAGGTCTGTTCAATATTACGCCAATGTTTCGACCGTTTGAAATGTTCTAGAAACAAGTGCCGGCTTGACACATGTTTCTAATATAGAATGAATGCAGTTCTGTTGATTATTCTTCGAGTATGAATCAATAGTAATGGGGGGAAAAATAGGGCAATAGGTTATTATTTGTATAGAAGTATGACGAAATAAAATTTAAAAATTATCTCTTTAGTATCGTTGATGAATGAATAAGTAGGTAATATCACGTATTCAGTAGCTGACGCCAGACCTTGAATCATTGAATACTATTTATCGCTTTTGACGCACGTACAAATACAAAACACATTTAATATCACACGATACGATAGTGATGATGATATATTACTAAACTAAATAAATAATACGCAACACCTATCTACATCTTTCATATCAATTAGAATAATTGAATATGTAAATTTTTGATAAGATATATGAGAAAAATAAAACTTCTACTAAATTTTCATTGTTCTGAAAAATAAATATGGCCTCAACGACGCAATATTCGGAATGATGACACAAGTGTGAAGTCTAACAACACAACTAGCCTACTACTTCCCGTATGATAGAGTTGATTCGCTCAATCGTGTATATAAACTCATGAAAATCGTCCATCTAGTATCACAACTAACTGTGTTATCTCAATATTCACATCGAAGAGAACTTATAAAGAGTAAAATGAAGGTGTTGATTGCAATCTCGTGTCTTGCATTTGTTGCCAGTGCATTTCCAGCGGTAAGAATACGACAATTAAGGCAGTTTTATCAGACAAAACTGCAGTTCGTGCATCGAATTAACAAAAACGAATATTTAGTCGAAAATATCCATCATATTAATGCTTTATTTATCATAATGTATAGGACCCTCCACCTCCGTCAAGTTTCATTGGATCATTATTACGTACTAAAGGTAGTTTATTTAACGAAGGTGCCAGCAGATGGGATCGTGTAAGTGCATACATATCAAATGTTCATAAAGCATAAATAATAACGCCAATATTCAGAATGAAAACTTCACAAATGCTTTTATATTATATTTTTCATAATGGTAAAACCATTTCAATGTAATTTTATTCCCAATCTCATATTTTGATTAGTGGGCGGCCAGCTTCAGAGGATTGTCTCCATTTGGAACAACTACTACACCTGCTGCACCTATTATGATAACAGCAACACCAATTGCATCGACTCTTGCGCCGTCTAACGTTTTGAATTGTTTGGCGAAACCCGGTTTAAAGGCGAAACTCGCACAAGCGAAAGAAGACTTGGCTACTAGTATAACAAAGATAGGCGATAAGGATTCAGGGTTGATAAAGGAACATACATCAGCTTCCGCCGCAGTGGGTGCCACCCCAACACCAGTGCAAATCCAAAACCTGGACAAAGCTGCGAGAGAGTTGAATGATGAAAAAATAGTTCGGTCACGCCTCGAATCAACCATCGAAAACTTAACTTCGCAAATTGACTTTTTAAAATCCTGTCCATAAAAACAGGAATAACCTAAATATTCAAACTGAGATATAGATTTTTTAGACGTATATATGAACATGGTGCAATGCCACTCCTATGTCTCAGTAAATATTCCAGATAGATACGCTATATTAAAAAAAAAAAGTGTAAAGTATGGAAAACCATTTTAACAGTTGAAAATATTCAGTTGATAAAATATTTCATATGAATAAATTTGTATCTAATGAATTAAATTTCATTTGCTATTCAATACATTCGATTCTCTTATGTTGCTTTTGTTCTCTGGGCAAGTGTATTATAGTTGAATTATAAAAATGTTTGAATAAATTTCATCAGTCAAAATTAAAAATAACTGTCTGTTCCAAATTAATATATATTACCCTTCACCATTATTCGTAGAGGAATTATATTCTTTACTTTAACAAATAATATTCATACAGGATCTACATAACAAATTGGTTATTTTGGTTTTTATAGAAATCTTTGTATCATTCAGAATCTGTGTGTTCACTCAAACAACAAATACGTATATAAATATATTCTTGTGAGGGTAGAATGGGACTCTCCAAGCCTTATACATTAATGAGATCGTTAATAAGTTCAATCGATCGATCCATCGTGTTTGTTCGATGTTTTGTCTGGAGATCGAGCATCCTGCTGTCGCGATTGACGACCACCCGATGCGTTTTCTTTTCGACTACATCCAAACGATTATGCCTTCATCATCAAAGAAATAAATATATTTGAATCAATACGTATACAATTTTGCACCGGAGGTTTTCTCTCCGTTCGTTATAACCAAAATTATTGATTGCTTATTACATTTAATTAAGAATTAAAACATAATGACCGCAAAATGGGGAAATGAATTTAATTCACTCTCAACATGAAATTAACCAGTGCAATCCTATCATTACGCATTGTTATCAGTATCGCGTTAATACATTGAGACTTTGCCAGCGAAACATGCACGAAATAATAAATTAATTAATACAGAGTAGGAAAAAAAATTGTAGGAGATGAATTTTTAACCATAAATGAATGTCCTTGAATGGCTCACTCTTTCAAAATAATGTTGGCATCCATCATTGGTGGAGTTGCTTTGTCCACGCGCATCACAATGGCAAAAAGCGTTAAATATATACAACAGATATATAAATTTGAGGTAGATTGGTGGTGGTAATGTATAGCAGGAGCCAAACTTTCATATATCTATATAGCTTGGTTTTAGCGCAGCAATGCATGCGCGATGCCAATAAATATGTCGTTCGATGATCGTTTGAGGGAAAGGCATGCAATATGTATGTGGCAATCCGCCAAGCTCGGGGGTCGACAGCGCCATCGACTCCTTCTTCATCTTCTTTTCTCTTCTCGTCTTTATATTCTCTCGATCATTCGACAGACTACTATACATATGTACACTCCAACCGCCTCGTCAATGAAAAGAAAAAAAAAAAAAAAAATGCTTATAAATAAATGAATAAGAAATTGTAAAAAAATGTCGAGACATGTATTGAAACCAAAAATATTCGTTGCGATGATTATATAAAAGAATAAAATGATTGTTGATTGAAAAAAATAAATATTTATATACATATATTAATATATACCCATTTATATTGACAATTTCTGATTTGATTTTGATTTAAGCGAATGGAATTGGCATCGAGTGACAGACATAAACCAGAGAGAGGAATATAGAGAGAGGGAGAGTGCGAGAGTGAGATACATAACGGCTACATCGTCGTCGTTCCCAATGTTGTGTATACAGTAGTATAGTTCAGTGGCAATGTGATCCTGTCGGGGACAGGACGTTGCCGCCCCCGCGATTACAGATGAGGACGAGTGGAGGATGAGGGGACCATCCCCGGTCGTCTCTGCCTGTGACAGCTTCATCCTTCCAGCCCCGTATATACTCTCTCTCTCTCCCTCTCACTCGATCTCGCTCACCCTCTTGTTCCCTGTCTCTTCAGATATATAATTCCAAATTCTCTTTCATTCTCTTGCTTACCTCCACACTGTATAAAGTCCATTCATTGGCAAAAATTATTTTTACTTGCAAGATACTCGGTTAACTTCTTCAAAACTTCATTTACTTCGGCAATTAATTTAAATGTACATATATATATATATTGCCGAATAATTTGTTAATTTTGTATAATATCAAATGATACGCATCCGCGATTATCAAAAGAGAGGCAAGGAGAAGTTTAAGTTTGACATAAAATGAAATATATTAATCTCCCGACAATCCATGCACATATAAATTACAAAATATAGATGTTCTATTGTGTTCAATATAAAAAAAATGACAATACTGGCGGATACACATGAAATTGGTGGAAACAGGAGAGAAAAAAAATAGATAAAAAAAAAAACAGTAAGAAGATGAAAGAAAAAAAAAAAATTGGATATACATATATATATGCATTGCTACCAACTGACGCATTCACGGCAGGATGTAATCGCCGAACAAACTGGAGGTACGCGCGGACAATTTCCATCAACAAGATTTACGGAGCCCGGACGCAATCAGCTGCTTCTCTGGGTCTTTATTATTACGCGCATCCTTCTCCTCTTTCTCTCTTCTCTTCGTCATCTTTCATTACTTCCTTCGAATACCATATATATATATAGCTAACGTATGTGTATAGGTGTATGTATATATGTAAATAAGTATATACATGCATACAAAGACTCTGCTGCCATCCCTATAAACATTGGAGGAGTCAGAGGGAGAGTAAGGAGTTCTTAGTTGGTGTTTGCGAAGCTGCTGAAACTGACTTGGATGCGGCTACTACCATTTCTTGAACGGTGATTGGCTCTGCAGGGGGTGCGCTCGCGCATGCGCACTTAATACGCATACACACACGGGCAGACAAAATTCTAAATGTCCAGACTCTACATTAACATTCCCGCACTTTTCGTTGAGTACTTAGACATACTTGACTCGGAAATATTTAACGAGTTTTGCAATTGAAAAAATAGATATGTTAATATTATTTTTTTTTGTTGATCGTTTGAAAAGAAACATTTTTTATAGAGCAATTAATGAGTAAGAAATACGACAGACATACTGCATCCAAATAGAACTTGAATGATGGATAATTAGAACCAACAATTGAAATATTTGAGCAGTCACAGCCTAACTTTTACTCTAATTTATTGATTCATTATTTTTCTTTCTTAATTTATTATTATTATATTGTTTTTTCATTCAAAATTCTTATTTCAATCTGTTTTTTGAGTGGATTGCACACACGCGATTCGCCTGTGCGCGCGCATGATTTAATGCTTGGCGAGCTGCGCTCCTTATTTATGCACCGAACATGCATATACGAGCTTTAGCATGAGCGAACGGGAGAATGAGAGAGAGAGAGAGAGAGAGACAAGAGGAAAAAGATGCATAGGGAGAAGAGGTCTAAAGACTTTAGAGCCATATTCTATATGGTCGACATGCATTTTTATATACATACATGCTTACGTATATCTATATATTCACATACATATGTGAACTCTCACATTATATGGAGTCCTCTTCTCTTTTTCTTTGTTGCTCTTTTGTTGGAATGCATGAAAAAAAAAAAAAAAAAAAGAGTGTGCGAGCGAGACTGAGATAGAAGTAAATATATTATATATTATATATATGAGGTAGATTAAAGAAATAAATAAATGAATGATATGAGCACGCAAAGTTGTTGCAGCGACAAATGAATGAGCTTGCTTGAAATTAGTATAACTTTTTACCATTCATTCACATATATACCTCACATATATATATATATATCTATAAATCCAAAGTGAAACTACTTTTTTTTTTCAATTGCCTCGTTGTTGAATAAGTCAATCAAAAAATATAACTTTCTCAGAATTGATATGCAAATAATTATAGTCAAGCGCACACATACGCTATAGGGTGCAGATCATTTTCGCCGTTATGACCACCTTACATATATATTCTCAGACACCGTCAATCAGCTTTTAAATCCCGCACAGGTTCATCCAGGAGTTGCGAAGATCGTGCAAACGTCACCGGAGCGAAAGAGTAGTAGATTTGATCGTTGCCATGCGCGCGCAAGAATATAAACGATGAAATATTCATCAACGTTAGCAATGTGAAAGAGAGAGAGAGAGAGAGAGAGAAAAAGCTGGAATATTATATATACATATAAAAGAAGAAGCGAGCAGAGGTGAAGAGAATATAATGCATCAGAAGCGTGATTGGTGGGAGTAAAGAATTTTAATTGCCATCGTAAGGCAACAACTGAGAAAAGAGGATAGTTCAGAATATATACTGTGTTGCATATATATATACACACACACACACACACACATGTCTTAGCATATAAGCCAAAAGGGTTTTGAGGTCGCGAGTCTTGTGTGATGTTGATGCTGCTGGTGCTGCTGTTGCTGCTGCTTTTGCCTCTGATGCTTCGCTGATGGTGTTAATGTTGATGCCTGCCCATAGAGAATGTATATGTACCTTATATAACGGTGTGAGATGCGCGCCGACCAAATGGCTTGGTAGCCAATGGGATAATATATCAACTATACTCTGCATCTGGTAGGTAGCAGAAACAAAATGGCGATTGATATAAATTTCGTATGGTGTCAAATATTTTGCGCAATATTTTCATCCACTAATTTTTTTTGCGTAAGGAAAATTTATAAGGATATCGTGATGTAGATTGATGGATGGTATTGTAGGTCATGTATCCACAATTTCTAATTGGTGTTGTGGGAATTTCACTGAAAAATCAATTTCCATATTTTAATTTGAATGTCAATGTGTATATTCATAATTAATTCCATCAGTTTATCATTTCTTCCCTTTTTTCCCATCTAAATTGTTCCAGCACTTTGCGAATTTCCACATTGAGAATATTGACTGTGCACCTAACGTCAAACTAGCTGCTTCTATGAAATTACTCTAGGATAATTATCAATTAAAAATTTTTTCTAAATTTCCTGACACAAATGAAAGAAAATATATATTCTTTTTCCTCTCGCATTATTTATTTCCCATATATATTATACTCGAAGTCAAAGGTGTTCATCCACTCACGCTACTGCACAGCAATTATAATGCTAATGTTAATTTTGACCCACATATACTTAACCAACAACGAAAAAAAAAAAAAGAAAAAAAAAAAGGAGAATCTGCCCGCTAGCATATTATAAACACACATCGCATATACACTTTATTCTGCGTTTGAATGTGCTCGCGCGCGCGCAAACGCAACACGTCGTCGTTCAACGCTGAATTGCAGTAGGTAAAATATACAAGTATACGATTCACCTGCAAGCAGCCAGAAAAAAAATTTTGCTTCATTAATACATGGCTTTCTCATTGCAATTATGTATGCACATTTAATCTCTTTCCTCCCCCAACGCCCTCTATATGTATATAATATGAAAAGACAAAAAAATCTAGGTCATGATAAATTATTAAATCCACCACCTTGATGCTAGTTAAATTCACTTCACGTATGACCTATAACGATTATATTATCATGCAGTGTTAAATTTATTTATTATTGTAAAGGGTAAGATAGAGAGAATAAAAGTGAGACATCAAGAGGAAATGCGAATACATATATATATATATATATATATATATCTATGAGGCAACGATTACATTGTTATACGTTAATGCGCGCGCGCGCGCTGCCAACGAAACGCATCCGCGTGGTATGTACATATAGCTATATGTAAATGCGGCGTGTTTGCATCGAGTGTGCACCGTCGCTCTCTTTCTCCTTTTCTCATACAACACACTAGTGTCCACAGCAGGTGCATATCACACTCGGCAAACAGCTGAGAATAATCCACCCACATATTACCACACATAAACTTATATTATATGTATTCAATTTTGTTATAGAATATTTGGTAAATGATTCTATTGAGATTGGTTGTTTTGACATGATTAAAATCTCAAAGAACGATTTTGTGGGATAATTATGCATAGTGATAGATGTAATTTTTTTTTTTTCCCCCTGTAGTTGCCTTCAACATTCATTTAATCGTATAAATTTTTTTTTTTCATATGTGTGTATACAATATTATGAATGAAAAATTTACAAGGAAATATAATTTAAAATGAACGCACACGTGGGCGAGTGGAGGGTGACACATATATGATCGTCGCACTAACGAGGATAATAAAATAATAAGAGAGAATATGAAGGGAGCGCTGAGATTGAAAAATAAAAGAAAAAGTGTTTTATATATGGAAGTATATATGTATATATGTTTTTTCGCGATATTGCGCGCGTGACGATCTCCATCTACGTATGAAAATTCTCAACTGCGATTAAACGGCAATATGACGAGAGCATTCGTTTCCCAAGTCATAAAATCATTAGCATAAGAATTCCTCTACCTGATGGTGAGGCAAACGCTCGGCGGGATAACCGCATACGAGACACTGGCGCGATCTTGGAACTTAAATTTTTTTCTCTCCCTCCCTTTCTTTTTCCCTTTCTCTTTTGTGTTTTTAATTCTTCCTTTTTTTTTTCTTTTTTTTTTTATCCCTCTGAGTTTTTGCTTCTTTTATTCTTTATTTTATTTGATTTTGTTTCATTTTTTACTGCCACAAACATGGAGCTGATTTATAAACATATAATGTGACGGGGGAGTGGTCTCGCTACCACATAATGATAGGTTCTCGCTAATTACGTTTAAAGTTTTAGCCAAAAGGGTCCCAAGGGTTTCGATCTTTGCCTTATTCAACTTCACATTTATATATACACATACATGCATCATTCATATATGCAACTCTCTATCTATTCAACTCGTCAATTTTCATCATCTGTCAATTTTTCTCTCCTAAATTTATTTCAATTATTTTTTGTTCTCTTCACCAGTGTCATGCATCATAAAATATATACACCTATATAAAGACTCATATGTTTTGGAATATAATTTCTGTGAGAGGAATGGGACAGAATATATACAAGGACTGAGTGAGAAATTTGAAATATTGATGTTCGACCCTCTCTCACATATGTTAATCATCAAATTAGCATAATACCATGATTTTTCAAGGATCATTTGGAAATGCAAATAAATAATTTATAATAATAAGAGCACTATTATTTATATATCATGGATCTATGCATGTGATGATGGTAACAAAAGGAAATGAATCGTGAGTTTGGTTTTTTATTTCTTTACGTTATTAAAAAAAATAAAGAATATATGAAAAAATGAACAATTCTCAAATATTATCAATAGAATTTTTATTCTCTCGAATTTCTCACCCATTTTAACGAGCGAAGGATTTATATTCGTCGACATTTATACACGATTGTATACACAAATCATAAATGTGTATATGTATATACTTCGTGTTTGTCACTAATTGTTCCAGTCATTTTTTTATGGCTCACCCTTTTTTTCCCCCCACTCTCACAAGTCCCCTGAATCTTTTTCTTTTTTTTTTTTTTGCATTTATCATTCCAATAGCTGTCATTCCCTTTCAAAAATCATAAAATATTGTCGACTTTAAGGATCGTCCCACTATGCAAACTATCGCGTGGTCTCTTGATGTGTTATGTGTTAATAAGCCGTACTTTTATGATTCTTTCTATCCTTCGTCTACCTTTATTATATATATATATACGCACACAAAAAAAGACACCACCCATACAACTTCCCAAACGCAAATTGTCGCGATGACATCTTCTGAGAATTAGGCGGGGAAAAGAAAAATAAATGGAAATAACATTTGTTCCAAAATCAGGAATCACCATAGCAATGGATTTTAAATCTATATATATTGTAACGATGAAACGGAATTTCTGTATACATACCGTCTGCATGTGTATACACATAACAGTACATATACATTTATTACATGTGTATATAAAGATCCTGAAACGTGCGGGTCGTCTGTGCACACGATTTGGCCTGGTGATATTATATAGGAAACGAGTGGCGAATGAGAATGAGAACCCGGCGAGCGCAATTTGTAACCGCTCTCATTTGTCACTGCGCGCTTCCTTACCCCTTTCCCTCTCACTCACTCACTCACTCACTCACTCACTCACTCTCTCTCTCCTTCTTTTCGTTTTCCTCCCAGTCCCCAATAATCTTCTTGCCTCTTTCACCCTCTCATCCGCTCGTCCAAGTTGGTCTGTGTCTTCGACCTGGTCAAGCTCATATTTCAACTTATTCTTTTCTCCATTCTCGGCACCACCTATACATTTTTTTTTTTTTTTCATATACATAATACTTTTTTTTTACCCCTTTAAATTTATTCGAAACAAAAAAAAATTATTGCAGTTATTTTTAAAGACAAATTAATTAATTCGTACATATGTACTGTATAGGGTATCATTACCTGTTATTAATGATAGGTGTGAACTCGGCCATACGAATTATTTTTTTTTTAATATGTAAATTCAAATAATGATTCAAATGTCTTCCGAAGACATTCTTGTATCACTCACAGGGTTCATCTCAACCTGAACTCAAAAAGAAATAAACAAAGTTCAGGAATTTTTTGATATTCGAGTGATGATGAAAAATTAGATAGATTAATTGCCTCCCTCCGAAAGAAAAAACAAAACTACTGTAGCAATATTCTTCAGAGAAAAAAAAAAAAAAGAAAAAGACAAATGAATAAATCAAGAAAACACACAGTTGATTCCAAAGAACAATAAATTGATTTATATATATATATATATATGTACACATGTATGAAGTTTGCTCCCATACTTTTGGGAGCGATACTCGCGACTGACCCCAAGCAAAAGGGAAGACACGCCGGTTGGACTCTCTCGACAAGGTGAGCATGGCAATTCTTTTTTTTTTTTTTTTTTTCTCTCATTCCCCCACGCTTTTCTTCTTTACTCCTCTTTGTATACATACAGAGTACAAACGGAAGAGAAAAAGGGAGAGAACTTCAGCGGAGTAGCACATTTATATATATATATATATATATATACAGTTTCCATGGGACAAACAAGCTTATGGGTCCGTGTGTGCATTGTCGTTGGTACATAGAACTCGCCGCTGTATGCTGCATCGTGCTTAACTCACTTGCGCTCTTCTCTTTGCAGCAATTCTTGTATAGATCATACACTCGTGTGCACACCAATATAAACAGATATATAAAGAATGCACTCGTGCTCCGATCAATATATAGAAAATATACTGTAGACAAATTGCATCACTTTGTCATGGAGTAATAAAAGAAAAAAATTTTAAGCAGGTTATTAACAATTTTACCTTATTGTTGTCAAATTAATGGGACAACATTTACAAATATCTATAATATTTTCCAATTGGTAAGTTAGTTTAGCAAAAGGTCATACTTTATTATCTTGATGAGCCACGAAAATACTGAAAAATTGATTACCGAAAATATATCAATTGATAATTAAAGTATCATTGGAGCACAATATACGGGGATAACAGAGCGAGAATCATGGGACGATGAATTAAGAAAGTAACAAAAAGTTTGATACATTATTAATAGGACCGAATATGAATTGATGGTTACGCCTGACTTGGTTCATTTATTACCATCGTATATAAGACATACGCTCATCATGAATGCCCAATAATCCGTCACTCGCAGCAAACAAACGAGCGGATACTCCATGAATCACGTGGCGCCAAACGCGTCCAAGAAAACTTTGAGTGTTGTTCATGGTAAATATGTATATATGTGTATGCATATATACTAATACATATACATGTAAAATATGTTATGTTACACACGCGACTTCTCGCTCCCTCTCCATTGGAAACGCGTTTACCTCCATGTATATATTGGCTACCAATCGCGAGAGCGAGAGAATGAGATAGTGGGTGAAAAGTAGCGAGAAAGAGAGGAAGATGAGAAGAGATAAAATAACCGTGAGACAGAGTCTCGATAACTTTGGCAATTTTACGAGCTGTCTTCTCCTTCCTTGGACGAGAGTGGAACGCAAAACAAAGTGAAAAAGAAAGAAAATAAAATGCTCAAATAAAAAGACAGAGATTGGGGCGAAGAAAAAGGAGTACGGTTGAAGAATCAGCTAATATGTATATGGCATTCAAAAATGAATTCCCTATAACACGAGAATTATATTTGGGTTATGTGTGAAAATTAAAAAATTTCATCTAAAAATTATTGTTATTTTTTCGAGCCATTTTTATTTATTCTTCAACAAATTATTCCATTAATATTTAAAATTTTTAACTGTGTATATATACGTTCATGAACTTCATTTGAATGATCCGAATTAGTAAATGAATATATATGAATGCATCACAAAACAATAACACCAAAATGCCGAGCATTTATTGAAAACAATCGATCAAACGAAATCGTGAGATCTCGAAGACACCTTTCGTTCCTCTCTCTTATTTTTTTTTTCTTTTCTATCCATATCTCTCGATTCTGCCGCGCGCGCACACTTTATCTTTCACTGATCTCGTCAGGGGGCGTGTCATCTCAATCCTTATACCCCACCGCATTCACATTCTCTTCTGTGATAAATGAAAAAAAAAAAAAAAAAAATAAACTAACTAAAATGAAAATAAATTAGAAGCAATGAAAAAAAAAAAAAAAGAAAAAAAGGAATATTCCACCGTCTGGGACGACCAGCTAATAAAATCGTCCGCGCATGATTTCTCGTATAGAAATGAATGAGAAGAAAAAAATGAAGAGAAAATAATAATAATAAGAGGAACTGAAACTGAAAAATAATAATAAAAATAAATAAATAATGGGAAGAGATAGAAAAATGAAAAAGAGTATAGGATTTTATCTGATCGAATCATCTGTATATCGAGCAATAAAAAGTGATGCTTCCAGATGGTATCTTTTAAATCTTTTCTTTCCCGTAGGTGGATAAAAAAAATAATAAAATGAAATAAAGAAAAGGAAAGAAATGTGTATGTGTGTGTGTATGTGTGTGTACGTGTGTTGGCCCTAGTAGACCATCCACTGGCGCCGCGTCCTGTTCTCAATGCTTCGTATATTATTTCCCATATCTTCCCAACATTTACTATCTCACTCTTATCGTTCCCTCTCTACTCGCGCATTCTCTTTATTTATATACTAAATTTTCGTATTCAAAACCCCGCAACCGTAGTAGCTTAATAAGAACTGTTTATACACCATATGTACTCAGAAATATTCCATTTCAAATTTTTTTTCAACTATTTCGGAATTTATATCTATTCATGTGTCATAAATTTATCATATAGAAATATTCAGGGAAATGTGCGATAAGCAAATAAGATAATAAAATATTGTTGTTTTTATTTTTATATTTATTTTCATTTTCAATAGTCATTTAGTATCGCCAGTATATTCCTCATTTTTTTTTCTCTTTAAATTCTGCAAATCAAATATTTGTTGTTTGATATTATATATTGTTCATAATTGTATGGGCGACACATACACGCACGCGTACATACATACATACATACATACATATATTCTTGCTCTCAATATCGTTTTTTCTTTTTTTTTTTTCCATTTTTTTCATCTTCATAAGCATATACACAAGTTGAAATAATTAATATTAATTATTAAAATAATATTACTTAGTCAATGGTAAAACCTCTCTGTATGTACAGGATATCACACAATAATAATCGCAGTACATATTTTACAATGAATTCGCATAGTAATTTTTTTTTTTCTCTCCAATTCACGTTTCGATCACGTCTTGTAGCATGATGCTCATTCCACTTCTTTCACATATCTATTTCAATTTGAATCCACGGAATATTAAATTCCTCCTGCATTTATTTACAATATTCATTTAATGATAAACAAAAATTTTTTTCACATACATAATGTTCGTTTCGCTATATGACTTTCTTCCGCTCCGCTCTTTCCCATTCGTTTGCTCTCTCTCTCTCTCTCTCTCTCTCCCATGCAATCATTTTATCAAATACGAAAGAAAATAGACATTTCTACATATAAGCGTCATGGAAGAAAACAAAAATTATCTGCACCAACATTAAATATTCAATTTATTCATATTTTATTCATTATTATCCATTAACTTGGACAATTTTTATTTAATATTTTTGGTTAGCAAATCGAGGCACAATTGTGACTATATATGGACATGCGTTATATTTTCAATCTGTATTCAATTTCACGCGTTTATGTCACAATTAACAAGGAAAAAAAAAAATCTCTCACTCATTGTTAATTTTTTTTTTTTCCAATCTTTTTTTGTTATTAAATAAAAAAATAATAATTTACGTTGTTCAATAAGCCGTTGCCTGATGATGCATGAGTGGATTAAAGTGGTGTCCTAAATGGTGGGGTGGTGGTGGTCCAGATAGTGGACTGTGCTGTGATCCAACGGCCGCCGGTTGGCAAACATACCATTCAGCTAATTCGTGCGTTCTTGTCGACGATGACGGATGATGATGATGATGATGGTGATTGTTATTGGTAATGTTTAATGGTGGATTGGACGTCGGTGTGGAAGTGGGGAGTGTTGTCGTTGAAACAACAGATGGTGGTTGAGGTGATTCCGTATGTCCAGTCACTGACAAACTTCCACCGCTACTGCTACTCTCCTCACCCTCACTTTCATATTCGCCAAGTTTTTCTGTCATACCGTGCACCTGTTGAGATTAAAATGAATAAATTAAAATTGCATTCACAAAAGATGACAATAGAGATGAGAGAAATGAAAAATTGACAAGAGAATAACATGATGATGAAGAGGAGAAGTGAATTTAATCCTTTGAAGGTGTATATTTTTTTCCTCGAGCGAGTTCCTCACAACCCAACATACGAGTTTTTTCATAAATTCAAATGAGCACACTCTTTCTTTTAATTTTCAATTAATTCTCGGAATTTTAATCAGCCACATTGAAGTTTCAATATTCTTTCATTTATAAAAGAAAGAAAACAATTTTAAGAAAACACCTATTGTTAAACATTCTAATGCGAATTCTAAATAAAAGTGCTATATCGTAGAATTTATTCTGCTATTCAATGAGTGAATATAATTACAAAATTTCATCATATACATAAGATTTACCTTCATATGTTTGCGCAACGAGCTGGGATGAGTGTATGATTTGTCGCAACCGGAAACCCGACAATTGTATGGTTTATCTGATGTGTGGACATGACTATGCTTTTTACGATCGCTACTATTGGCGAATCTCCTCTCACAACCCTCGTATTCACATTTGAATGGCTTCTCTCCTGCAAATTAACGAAAAACATTCAAATTCATTATTAATCCAAAAAAGGAAGAAACAACAATAATTAGTCATCATTATTTTCATATTATATTGAGTATAAACTTCAAATCGAAGTTCATTATTGTTTTTCAATTCCAATAATTTTTTTATTAACGCAAATCATTTTTTATTTTTTTTTCGGGTGTATATAAATGTGGCATTGCAGCGCGTGACATTTTGGCTGCTGCCTTTTTGGCTCGACGCGTCGCTCTGCAAAATAGAAGGGCGAGAAGATATCGAGAGATAAGGTCTCGTGAGCACGAATAGTCTTCTCACTCCCTCTCACTTCCTCTCCTCCTCTCATCATGCCTCTCACTCATTCTGCGGTAAAACGTGAACGCGAGACATTCTGCAGCTTAGATATAAGAAAGAGAGGGGGGAAAAAAAAAAAGAGAAAGCAAGATAAAGGAGATAAAGTGAGATAGCGTGACTTTATTTATTTCAAGCGGAAGTTGACGGGGAATATATTTTAGCAGTCCCGCGACGAGCGCCAACCCTCTGCGTTCCCTTTTGCCAAGAGTTACCACTGCCGTCTCCTTCACCACCACCTCCCTCGCATTCTCCTTCGTTTTTTCTCGCCTCCATAGCCCGCTTACACTCGACCATCATGGAGAAACGAAGGCGCGAGAACGGAAGCGCAAACTTGGCGGATCTCTTGTTTTTTTTTTCTCTTCACACTATTTTTTCCTTCTTCTAATGTTTTTTTTATTTCAGTTCTTTTTTTTTTTTACTTTATGACCAACGTGTTGTTAGTCTCACTTCCGGATACAGAAAATAAATCACAGAATATATAGAGTGAGAATAAAATTGTATATATACTGTGTGGATAATAATAGGAATCCAGTGAACTAATTTATTATCAAGCGTGTAAAATGAGTATTCATTTCACGTGACACACGTTTGTGAGATAAATGGATATTATGTTGGTATCTAACTTGTTCGATAAACGTGAACGTGATGCGAATTATATTTAAATATACCCTAGGTCAACTGCTCGCATTTAAAATTTTTATTTATGGAAATTGTGTCTGGTTGAGATTCACCAGAATAAAATAATTTACAAATTCACACATCAATAAAAATAAACAAAAAATTCATTTTGGCAATGTAACACTAAAAATTTATAATGACACAAAAAAAAGCGAGGACTGAAAATTCAAAAGTTCGTTTATCAATGCAACGCGATTAATAACTTTTCAAATGTGTCGCCAGCAGATTGGGGTGTGCATGTGTGTGTGTGTGCATTTCAGTAGCGCGCGTTAGCAAATAAATAGAAGATAAATAAAACTCTCAATCCATCTCTTCCTTATTATACGTTCTATTCTGTCTTGTCGGGGTTACGTGTGGTGCAGATGGCAACAATATACCATGAAATATTGTCCACGTTGTGCTCTCCCTCTCTCACTCTTCATCTTTCTATTGGATACATATATACGTATAGTTCAAATTCATCGTTCGAGGGGACAGGAACGAGAAAGAGAGGATGGAAAAAAAAAAATAATAAAAAAAAAATAAAATAAAGAGAGATAGTGAGTGAGTGAATCAGGCCCAGCCGCACGATCCTCAATACATTTTTCGAGTCGGTGTTTCGTGTTATGACTTTCAGAATGGGAAGCACAATGGCCCAGATCTGAAGTTGGATAAAATAGTTATTATAATCGTTTTGGCTCTGACGGAGGGATATAAACCCAAAAGGGATTGGGCTAAATTTCTGCTGACTACATATATATATATATATATATATTAATACTGACTGGTGGGCCCACCTTCGCTATGAGGGACACATTGCAATGTCTTCCAAGTGTCAGACAGAATTTTTTACATTATGTGTATTACACTACGTGATATCGAAATTAAAAATTTACTTCGAATGTCCTTTTCGAAGAATTATTAATTATGAATTATTAATTATTTTTATTAAATCAGAACAGTACGTGCTGTGAGGAGTCATCGGTCATGAATTTTGAAAATGAAGTTTCCTTTCGTTTCTTATATGCAAACATATATACACTCACACATAAATATAGAAAAGAAAAAATGAGAAAAGATTTTTTTTCAGGCCCACAATATGGTTTTTAGGGTGCATAAATAGAGAATCCTTAAATCAGGACAGTTTGGACCCTGAAAAGTTCACTGGCGTTCTTCCACTTGGAGTTATACGTAAACATATATCTGGAGAAACTCACTGAACTGCAGTTTCTGGAAAAACGCTCAATAAGAGTGATATATGGGAGTTGAAACGGCATTGTGGGCCCGCGCGCGCAATAGGTCCTGCAACGCACACGGCCTTGGTAAAGTGACAGAGAGAGAGAGAGAGATAGAGAGAGAGAAAGATACTCGGAGGATAATAGATGATTTTTCGCGTCTATTGTACCATTCTAGGACACCATCAAAGGTATATATACAGTCCCCATGGGCCACACCACACATTGTTATACGTGTGGATGAACCAACACAGTCACTGTGCATCCACCATTTTTTTTTCTTTTTTTTTTTTTTTTTCGACAACGAGGGGTTGACGGAGAAAATAAAAATAAAACAGAATCGAATTGGTAGGATGGACTCGACCTCTGTATCATCACCATTTTATATATACCACTAACCATTTTCAACGCGTTCTCGAGTGGATAATTTTCTTGTTATACCATCGACATTAGGAAATGGGCCTGGACTATATAAGGGGGAATAGATAGGGCCCCTACAATGAGATTGAAATTGTAGATAATCCAGTTGGTGGAGCATTTATAGAATGAATATGTATC
The DNA here is from genome assembly GCA_958496275.1 of Zele albiditarsus. Taxonomy (NCBI): domain Eukaryota; kingdom Metazoa; phylum Arthropoda; class Insecta; order Hymenoptera; family Braconidae; genus Zele; species Zele albiditarsus. The sequence continues at coordinate 11,033,675 of OY292413.1, read as the reverse complement.
AATGATAGATATCGTATTTTCCTTTTCTCGATGTATGATAGATATTCAATTTAGATAAGATTGCAAACATTTTCTTAAATATACCGAGAAAAAAAAAAAAAAGACTCCAATTAAATCCAATAAATTTAATTTAAAAAAGTTCTCTCTGTGATTTGAAATATATCTCGTAATTATCATTCAATCTGTTGAGCTAATAATAATGAACTTTTATTTATCACGAATATTTTCAGAATTCACGAACTCACATTACTTCATTTAATATATATATATATTTTTTTTTTTCGGCATGTGTATTATTTAATTAGTGTTATTCACGATGGATGAAAAAAAATACATCTATAGTTATATGTAGAATATATTTTTCATGAGATTTAACTGAACGTGTGTCGAAAAGATTCATTGGAGCTTGGTAGAATCATCACACGGATCGTCGAATTCTCTCTTGTTAATCGCGCCCATTTATGATGTTTACATGGTGAAATATCCTTCGATGCAAACAGTCGGCTTTTGCGTGTCCGCCACTCATCGCAAAAAAGAGGGAAAAAAAAAAAATAAATAATAAATAGTCAAAGTGAAGTGATGGAAGAGAGTGCGGTGAGGGTTTGTGAAATATACGTGAAAAAGAACCGCAAATCCGTGGGTAAAAGCATAACTACCGGTTGATGTGCCGATCATTCCGCCATGTTGCCTATGAAAGAGACGGACGCGCCAGTATTTATATGTACATATACATACATAGCTTGGGTGTTGGGCAGATGTTTCTCGCTTCTCTTTTTTTCTTCCTATAATCTATCTCACTCTCCCTTCCGCTCACTCTCACTGCTCAGCACATCAACCAAGCGGTAATTCGAGTGTTTGTGTTATAGCCCCTTTTCGATAATTTCCCCACTCCAATACATATTATATATTTCCCTCTGTGAATCCCGTTAATATATTCATTGGAAGGGTTACACTGTTGCAGATATACAACAGTATATGGGAGATTCTTGCAAAAATTTACATCCAACTCGGTTGAGGTTGTCTAATAGTTCTCTTATTGTTTCTTCAGCGCATGTTAAAAATTTTTTCACACTTTTTCAGTAAACATGATGGAAACGGCGTTTTTTTTTTTTTATTTATCCTGACGTCTCGATTATTTCCAAGGGTAATTTTTACTATATGCTGACGCAGAAGGCCATTACAGAATACCACACGGTGCATAAATAAATAAATAAAAGAAAAAAAATGTATATATAATCACCAAAAATAATCCAAAATACCGAAAGTTTGGATTGAAAAAAGATAACAAAAAAAATTCCTTCATTTTTAACACTCTCTCTGTGAATAAAAAAATTAACTTGAAAGAGAGAAAATGAAAAAAAATTTCAAGGCTATTCCGTGATGGAATTTCCAACAAAATAGAAATTATAAAAATATCTTGATTGTTGAATAAAAAAATTCGGTAGCAACCAGACGAGTGCACGTGAGGGGCAATTTAGAATCGTGTATCCAACGCGGCTGGTTATCCGAGACCATGATGCTACCGTCGCGAGCCACAAGAGCTCCCAAGAACAAACCTAACCCGCGCTTTCTATCTTTTTCTCTCTCACTGGTTTCTATCTTTCTCACACAGAGATTTCATTCCCCAATGTGTATATCTCGTGTTTATGTTTATGTAAACGCGCTCGTACGCGTGTTGTGGGCCGGGTCAGTGGAGAGAAGAGAAAAGAAGTCGAGATCAAACTAAAAGATTTTCAGAAACTGCTGGCATATAAAAGATAGGGGCGCCATGGCCACATATATATGTATAAACATATACCGGTATTATAGTGTATGCTGCTGGACAACGTCTAGAGTTACAGTGGGACGGTGAGGTATATATCTAGACGATGACTCTCGAAATTCTGTAGCGCGCGAATCTTCGAAGAATTGCCTAACCTTTGATTCCTCGAATTTTTCGTCCAGTTATGTTCCAGCCCTCTCTTTTACCCTCCAACTTGCATACCAACCATCTCTACCTATTATTCGTAATTTAAAATTTATACTTTTGTATTTATATAGCTGTAAACACGGTTGAAAATTCTGGGTCAATGTCAAACGGATATTTGTATTTACGAAAAGTCATAGCTACATCAATTTTGTGGGAAAGTTTAACGCTATTATTAATGCTCCCTTTTTCTCGCATTCCAACACACTTATTCATTTATTTCTGGAATTGTGTTGGCATCTTCAATGTGCACAGAAATTTTAGTCACAAATTTTCGCTGGTTATTTACACAAAATTATGCACTGTAAACTGAGTCCATTAAGAAAATATATTTATGAGGAATTATACAATCAATTTTTCTTCAATTATGAAATCAACTTTCTAAAAAAATTAAATCTTAACACAATAGAAGTTCTCTTCATTTCCCAAAGGTGTTAAATATATATACATATATGTGTTTAACCTGTATATATAGTTGTCACAGCATCACTGAGCCATATCTTTTACCACCGATCTCCTTGTAATTGTATATCTCACAGGCAAAAGAATGGATATAATATAGGACTGCTGCATCATACATATGTGCTTTTTCAAAGAATTTATAATAAAAAAAAAAAATAGAAGAAAACGACTTTGAGATAAATCACCGATTTACTTGACATTGTGTGAATTCCCATACCATGAAATGAAAAAATAAACAAAAAATGTTTCACATCAGTTAAAGATAAAAATGAATAAAACGTTGGTATACAAAATTAAAAAAAAAAAACGGCGAGAAAAAAAGTAATTGTTGGAGGGTGTATACGACAATAAGAATTCACTTCCGGATTTGAAGTGGACATGAAATCAGCAAACGAGCCAGTGACTATACATGGATTAAACATATATATACATACTGAATGGTTTGGCGTGGAAAAATGAAGCGTGCCAAGGGTATTCATATACGTGCCTCGATGAAGAGCCCTCGAAAATGAAAGTTTCAAGGTCTTCACGCTTGAGTCAAGAGAGAGAGGAAAAAAAAAGGGGAGGAGAGAATTTACTCAAAACTTTTCAGCCAATATGTATACCGCGTGGGCAAAAGTAGCGGTAGGAAAATCTCAAACTTTTGGCACCCAATGTGCAAGGCGTGCCCTCTCAAGATCCTCTCGCTCTATACAGGGGTGAAAAAAAAAAAGAACGTGGAAATAGGAGTGAGCAGGGAACAAAAAAGAAGAAGGAAGAAGAACGTGCCAGCAGATTTTTGTGCTCGCTTTGTTGGGCAGTGCTAAACGCCACGAAATCCTGGAGAACCACGATCCGGCTTGTTAGGATCCTATTGTCGGAATATGCTTTTTTCCAATGCTTTTGAGGCGACGTTTTCTGTCGCACTCTAGCTTCTCTTATTTTTTTTTTTCCTCGTTGTGTTGTTTGTTAGCTTGTGTGTAGTCGAGAGAGACTAACATCAACTCGGCCGTGAGATCATGAAATGAGGGAAGAGAAAAAAAAAAGGACGAAAGAAAAAAGAATGATGCTTATGTATATACATGCATTTTTCAGTAGAAATTCTCTATCAGGATTATTCATCTATATTCTCATTGTATTCCCGTACATTATTGTATTCTTTAATTTACATTTCATACTTGTTGTTTTATTATTACGATAGTGATTGGTCAAAAATTTTTATAGTGAATTAGCTTTCACTGTCGATGTATTAAAAATTATTTATGACTAAATAGATGTATGAAATGTTGTATGTGGAGAAAAATATAAACCTCAGTGTCACAAGAATGTTACTTCAACGAATTCTTTGCGTGTGACTCTCAAATTTTTCAAATATGAACAATGTTTAAGTGGAATTTTCCCTCCAATATTTAATCTTCAATCTACTCTGTAAAATCACAGTTAATTTAGTTAGCAGACAAGTTTAATCATTGAATACTAGATCCCAACTGAAGATCGATTTGTATTTATTGACTACGAATGATTCGACATATTTTTGTTTGGTTCGTTTCACCAGTCTCCCATTTACATTTGACCCGCACAGACGCGCTCACATACAATGTAAACTTTTATTTTTCTCATCTTCTTCAGCATGCTCTAGCCCTTAAACTATATACGTATATATATATATATATATATTCCGCTTGTGTGTGGCCACACAGTTTTACTTTATTAATGAATCTACTGGGGGTCATCTAATGACTGGACATTGGGCGTGGCGGAGAGATTGCTAAATCAGGACATGGGAAACAGAACCAAAAACAAAACATGAAAATAATAATAAATAAATAAATAAATAAAACAAAACGATAATGATTGAGGATTTAAAAATGAGTATATGGCAGCCGGTTAACAATCGTTATGATGGGCCATATACCTATTTAACACCAATAACAACATTCAGGTTTAATGACCTAGAACACAATTCTTGATGATGCTGCTGATGATGATGATGATCGCTCTCTACAGTCCATTAATTATCGAGAACATTTGACGAACACTGTTTCTCTCCTAACGTGTGTGTATATGTATATGCATGGGTGTTAATGATGAAATAATTTTAGGAATTAATGGAATGCATTGAAACATATATGTTTTTCAATTGAAAATTTATACGACAAATATTTTTGTACATAGCGTTACAAAAAAAAAAAAGAAATAAAACATTTTGTAATGCAATTTTCTCACCGGATATAAAATATTTGAATGAGAGTGATTACAATACCTAATGATTGTTCTGTATAATTGTGTCATAAATTCCAACAGAGTACATTATTCATTAGTGTAAATAATGAACTAACAAGATATATTTTATTTGCGAGCTGAGAGTAACTGACGTAAATTTATATTTCATTTACTCAAATGAAAAAAAAAAATCATCATTCACGGTACATGATTAGAACATGAGGGAATAATTGTGCACGATCCTGAACCACTTATCCATATGCGGAAAAAAATATATATATCATTTAATTATGAACTAATTAAATTTTAATTTGCGCAGGATACACGAGATTGGATTCCTATATTCAAAAATGATCCCACGCGTTCTCCAATTTGTCATAGATTTTGTTCTTCATCATATTTTTACGAAAGATTAAGGTGGCAATACTTAAAAAAAAAATCATTGGCTTTCTCGACCAGTCCGATATGTACACATTTTTTATATCATGTCTATGGGGGTATATTCTATATACTGTATGGAGACAAACGCGAAGAGAGAAAGCGAATATAGTGGAAGAAGCAAAGGAACATAATGTTTCCCACAGCGCTGCGGAGTTGTATATTTTACGATATGGCGAGCAATTTGACATCTCGCACGAGACATAATTCACGCTCTCACCCACACTATGACAACTTATTTTTTAGTGCGTGTAGATGTGTGTTGGTATAACTCGCACGATCAGTGCGTCATATTGGTTGTTGTAGTGTGGGTGGGTTGGTAAAATATATATATGTACAAGAACAAGAAATGAAGAGAGAGAATGAGAGAGGGTTGCTGCAATATTCTGAGCGCGAGTTTCTGGCGCAGATCGAGTCTCTATCTCTTTTTTTTTTTGCTCTCACTCTCTGTCTTTTCCATGTGCGTCCGAGCGCATCGAAACCATTAGAGGGCACAGAGTCTTCGTGAATATAACGGACGACCCGACGGACGGTGAAACACCCTTGCGAGTTCCCGCGCCCGGTTTTTGTTTATCTATTTATTTCTTTTTGTTTAACAATATTGTTTTCTCTACCATACGGTGGAAAAAAATTTTTTTTTTTCTATTCCCATGGTATTGGTGTATTTATTTGGCATCATTATTATTATTATTATTATCATTTTTATTTGTTAAATTATTATTATTGTTTATTCACTGCGAAAGAGTGCAGTGTACCCAACCCAATTCAACCCTGCATAATTCTTTTTATTTTTGCTTCACTTTTTATTTATTTGTTTATTTATGTTTTTTATCGTTTTAATTTTATCGTTGATATTCCGTTGGCGTGCATAGGCACCGTTTCACGGTGCAATTTTATTTATTGAGATTTTGCAAAACGACCGACGACTACATTGCATTTTATATTTTTTTTTTTGTTGTCTCTGCGTTCTTTCTTCTTTTCTCGGGCAATTTTTTCTTTTTGTTCCTCATTCATTTATTTATTTATTTTTCGGTTTATATACCCTCTTGATGTCGCTTCACGGTGAAATACATTTTGGGATTCGAGCTACATTATATTAGAGTGAATTCACCTCACAGTCCCTCACATTTTTCACTTTAATCGACCGTAATTATTGACTTGAAAGAACCGCGCGTGTGTGTGCGCGCGCGCGCGCGCGCGATTGTATAGAAGGTGAAAAATATTAATTTAAAACGGGAGCGAAACAATATTTTCGTCCATTGTATTCCCATTTTTTTTTTTTACTTCAGCCAATGATTTATTGAATGAATTATATTTTTTTGTTTTCGAGGAAGTTTTATAGTCAGACGAAAAATTATAGGAATAAATTTTGTGTTTGGTATAAAGTTTCTCACATAAATATATACATTTAGAATTATTTTGTTCAACAGTCGGTGATTGACGATTCTTCCGGAAAAAAGGACATGAAGAATGTACTCTCGACAATTGGTATATCGAAGAGGAAGATACTAATTCAGTCGCACACTTCAATTCCATAGAACCATCTTGGGTAAATAAAATAAAAGAAAAATAAATAATTGTTTATCGTATCTAGACAATAATATATATTATGCAACCATAAAATCACTTATACTGTTTATGGTGACCTGGCTAACCAACTTCCAACAGTGGCATTAAATTCTAGTTCCCAAGTTTCTATACGTATATTATACCTTATATAAATATACACACTCTACGACAAGTTTGTCATTTTCCAACTGAACATAAATATATTTTCATTCACATATGTATATGAGAAAGATACTCGTTGCCAATAGTCACATGGAAATATTCCCCAACTTTTTCACGTAATTGCTGGTCGCGTAGTCGATGGGAGCATCGATAACATACGATACGATAATGCGATATCTCTGCATAGTTATATATAGAAATATATATATACATACATACATTGAGAGGGATGAACGACCAGAGTTAATATCCGATGTATACAGTTTGTAAATACCGATGTAAACTCGATTGGGAATAATAGTATAAATTAAATGTTCTATGTTAGTACGTATGAATAAATATATATAGAAACATGAACTTATTGAATGTACATAGAAGAAATAAAAATTGTTCTCTGAATTTTTTTAAATCAATCGTGTGGAGGAGTATATATTCCTTCAATAAATTATATAGTGTTAAATCGAGATTTTCATGTGCGTTAAAATATTTTTTCCAACACTGTTACTAACCATATTAAAATCATTGAGAAGTACCTCATATACATCCATACATACACACATTTCCAACGTACCTAAATAATATTCCGTCAACTATATTTACAGGAGAAACATAACCAAGGTGATTGACAATATATCAAGTTACTCAAAAATTAAATTACAATGGAAAATAATCGAAAAACTAGTTCAACCATCAAGTGAAAAAAAAAAAAAAAAAGAAAAAAAAAGAAAGGGTTTATACACATGTATACTTCGAGAAAGGTCTTTTGGTTTATTTTCAGTTGACCGAAACCTTGAATACTACATTTCTCATGGCAACCAATAGGAAAAAAAAAATTCGACCTGTGATACAGTGTGAAAGCAAACTGGAGTATCAACAAAATTCATGTAAATATTTTCAACATACAAATATGTTGCTATATTTGAAAATATTTATATATTGTGTACATATACATTGTGCTTATCATTTTATCCCGCACCTTTCACCCCCGTTCAGAGAAAGAACAAACCAACAACGATCTCAAGGCAACATGAATCGACGAAAGCAGAAAAAAAAAGCAAGAGACAGAGAGAAATAGTGAGAGAGAGAGAGAGAGAGAGCGAATACAGTAAAAATAAAGAAAAAAAAAGGAGGATCCAGCATTCCATGAGGCTGGTCTCGACCCACGACCCCCCGACCCCTCGCTCTCTAAATCATCCAACGCTATAGGCCGCAATATTCTCCGTTTTGTTTTCTCAATTTTTTTATTTCTATTATTTGTACAATAATAATATAATAAAAATGATTATTATTCGTATTATTATCATTAATTTTTGTATTATTAGTTGTTGCATACATATCTGTGGGGTATAATTTAGTTCTAGATCGTGATACATACTTGTGTACGTAAAATGAATACGACAAGGACACCAAGGGAAATGATACGCCCTGATTCTTGCAATGTTTACGGATAAATTTTAAACGAGTGTGACTCCCAGTTTAATATGTGGTTTAGTATGAATATATATTTATACGGCCAATATGTATGTGTGCGTAATAAATGTATTTGTGTATGTGCAAGGGAATTCTCAAGTGGCATTTAAACGTCGCGGGAAAGTATAGTATTACAGACACTCGATATTTTTTCGATGATCCTCATTGTCCTGCAACTTTGTATTGTGGTTATATATATATATATATATGTATAGATGTTGCTACTGTAGATATACATGCATATATGAATGAATGAAGGGGCGGCGCAGAAATATTTAAGATGATTTCACCCCGTCTTCGGTTACTCACTCGCGCTATTGTTACAACCCCAGAAAAAAATACGAATGGAAAATGAAGAAAAAAAAAACGAAATAATAAAAACAAAATGATACAAAAAATACGGTTTCCCATATAGTTCAATAAATAAATTCATGTGCGAAGCATAAACTTTGTCTGGTTAGTAAATTGGGAATTTCTATGATTATTTTTCCAGCTGTTAGAAGCCAATAAAATGTGTGAAACAATTAAGTATACCTAACTATCACTTCAACGCTCTATATTTTCACAGAAGCCAATAAATTCCGTATCTAAATATACGGTTCACTATAGATTTCAATGACGCACATGAATTTCAAACCCCTCTCTCAAAAAAAAACTAATGGGGAAAAAGAAAAGTATGTAAATGTTTTTTTTTCTCATTCACTCAATTTTTTCTTTTCGACAAACACCTCAAATTAAATAACGTCTCAATTGAATGTATATCTATTCAAGTCATTTGACATTAATTACATATATACTACTGGATGAGTGGTGAAGATTATTGGCAGTTGGTAGGCGTAACAGCCCTCATCCCTCTCTCACAGTTTATTATCCTCCTGCCGGCTGCGTGCCGCGGTACCACAAGTGTCTATATATATATATATATAAACGTACGTATATATGTATATATTTAAAATGCATATATACAGATTTATATATAGGTATATGTATAGTGAGAGAGTGAATGGTGAAGAGAAGAAGTAGCGAAGCGTCGAAAGGACCGTGGCCTCAGGCGCCGCAAAGCGTTTGCAACAAATCTCCACTCGTCTAAATCATTTTCACATTATATTATACCAAACACGCATAGTTATACCTATATATATATATATACATGCATTGTGTATATATATGAATTTTTTTTTATTCTTGCGTTAAAGACTTTGTTGCAGTGGATAAAGTACTAATATAGACAGACGAGTGTGCAGATTGATTTTGCTCATGGAGACAATAAACGAGTTGCGATGTCCAGTCTTCCGACGGACAAAAACTCAATTTATTTATCCAAATACATATATATCTGTTGTTATTCCAATTTTTTTTCTTGACATCTCTTCTTCGATGATTATTGGCAAAAGGGTAAACAACATCCGTATTTTCACTTGTCATTCTATAGATGGATATGGCAATTATACCACAGAGAAAATAATTATGGAGATAATAAATATACACATGGTCTCAAGTCATGATATATATGTATGTATATATATATAAGCCACCATGCATACAGTATGCCTTTATGGAAAAATGTGCACGTTGGCAAGTTGCGCGACGGTATATATAAAGAAGTGATGTGTGTGTTGTATTATATAGTCTTGAATTCAACATGGCTGTCTCGCATATATTGCGTGTACGTCTACATGTATTTATGTCTGTATATGTATATATAAATATGTGAGAGTGCGTGTGATGGCGGACGTGGTTGGTAGCCATCAAGTGTGCGCCTCCCGCGAAAACTCACAAAAAAGATATAGCTCGTTCGCGCGCACGCTCGTACGAAGAATAATAATGCAATAATAATTAATGGTGAGGCATAAATAAATTATTGTAATGAATTTGCTGTCATTTGATATAAACAATTATGGACGAGTGACATCTAATAATTGTTTTAATTATTTCATTCATATAAGTATTTTTTTTTTTTTTTTCGTCATTTCTATAATTATGGGCAAACGTATGAATTAATTATTGTAATCTGTCCCACTGTCATATTATATAATTATACTATATCATTCCGTGGAACATTGTAGTTTCTAATACTCGTGGTGTGTGTGTGTGTGTGAGACACCCTTATCTCATCGTCTTATATTCATATATATCCCTACCACCATTATTCCCCCGCCCTTGCGTGAACGAGCCTCTGGCCTACTTAACGTTTATTCCAACACCCCTCGTGAGCAAAAGACTCATCCCATATCATTCCCCTATTCTTCATCATTGTCGCGTTGGCTATAATGTATATGTATATATATATATATATATAGACATGTGTGTATATAAACCCCTCGGCTCACAACTCAACTCGTTGGACCAATGGCAGACAGTTCAAAGGGGAGAATCCTATTGTCAATGTCCACCAATGATGAATACGCGTGCGCTGATCATTGCGCGACTATATACACACACATATATATATTTATATGCACACAGAGCATAAGGGATACTGTCAGGTCTTACATAACACATATCACTGTATTGAGTCGTAATGGCTTCCGTTACAATATTAATTTGAATATGTTTTTTTTTTTTATTTTGAGATTTAGTGAATGAAACATATTTCATTGTATTACAGTTACATGAAAATATTTATTCTTATATATGATTGGCGCAAAAGTTGATGATTTGATATATTTTGCCAGGAAGGAAGCAAAAGTTTGTGTTAGTAATCAAATTGATAATTGTAAATTTTTTAATATTTCAATTTGTGTAATGAAAAATTAATATATTATCATTTTTATCCAAGTTCTATGTGGATAATATCATGGAACGGAATACTAGCAACTTCAAACGGATGAAAACAAAGGTGTAGTGTGTATTTTTAGAAGGGCGATAGTATGAATGAAATAATAAAGTTTGGGGATATGAAAATAAAGTGTTGGGTAAAAATGCCAATTGACATCGACATATTCGTCTGAAGTGAAAAACAAAAGTAAAACAAATAAAAAAAAATATACACATACGCACACTAATACACGAAGGGAGAGTGCAATATATTGAAGGGGTTGTTTATTTTGCAAACCATTTCAATATATAAAGGGTCGGACAACGAATTCTCACCCTCTTCATATAAACTTGTACGTTGTACCCCTCTCTCGTTCTCTTTCATATTTTGGGTGCTCATCGTCGCTCATCGACGACTATTTCACGCGCACACTTGGAATTATATTTAGGTGTGGGTGATTAAATTTTCCGTTGCAGAAATGAAAATTAAATTTAATCATTGAATGATATATGTTCACGTAACTTTGGTCTCGCACTTCAATGCATCCATTTTTCCTTCTCCTTCTTGCGCTCTCTAATTTTAATTATTCTCTTTTTCCTTACTGCCTTTCATTTTCTTTCCCAATCTATATAATCAGTGCACAAGCGCGTGCGCTAGGAAGTTACGTACACATAATTACTATGCATATAACAGTTGGTAATTAAAACGCCAGTATTTACATAAAGCCTAAGAATAATTTCATTTGAGATAATTCTAACACGCAATTCCGTATTTAGTTAGTGAATCAGAGAGGCCTTTGAGTTACCCAAATAAGATATTTTTTATTGGACCCTAAACCCCAGAATTTGGGAACACATTTTCATTCGACATTTCCACGATTAAACAAATATAATAAATATAATTAATTTATCAACTGATTTCAATACACTGTTGATTTAATATTTTTATTTATTGTCGTTTATTTTCGTTTAGTAAAATAAATTGCATGAGAAATTATGTAAACGAGTTATGAGTTAAATAGACTAAGATAAATCAATGTGAGAGAAGCGATGGAATTCGATGTGAGGAATTCCTGTGGAATCTCGCGGTGGGATCGAAAAATAAACGAGAGAGAAAAATAAAATATAAATGTATATATAGAGGGAATAAAACGAAAGAAAAAAAAATGAGCAAGCGAGAAGAGAAGACGCCGGGCGTCGTGGGTCCGTCGGATGATGACGCGCACGACCCGCCGCCTTATATTACCTATATCATTATAAACGTTATGTTAATAAAGTGGAACTAAACGCGGTCACATTGAAACACATAAACAGATACGATATATGATCCAGTAATTTTTTAATTGCAACAACGAAATTTTTGTCATCATAAACAGACGCTTGATTATATTGGAATGATGAGGCGCCACATTTTACTGATGGTAGTGTAGTAGTTAAACTGTGAATATATATAATGTGATTAGAATATTTTGTGTAGAAATCGATAGGAAATCGGACAGATCGAATCACCAGATAGTTTTACATCACTATTAACCCGTGTTTATTTATTTTTTACTCTCAAATGGGCTTGTTAGTTCTGAAGAACGCACACATACACACAAACACAGGTAACTGATACATTTGAGTGAGCGATTTTAAACAGGAGAAAAGGAGGCGTTGAATTAATGAGTTTAACAGGAATGAAATGAATGTATGATAGACAAAAAAAATTATGAGTTTAAAAATTACTCGATGAGATTTTTGTAACAAGATCCGCAAACTTACAAGTGGATCATAACCATCAAGCAGTGTCCGATGAAGAGATTGGCAATCTTGATTACACAAGGGTATCGAGTGTACAATACAAGAGGGAGAGGGTGCATGAGATAGAGCATGCAGAGAAAACGTCTGATGTTTAAATTCAAACATATAAATATAAACCCAACATGTAGACGGATACATATTCAAAACGAGAAAACCTCAGGTATATAATACACCATCTGAGAGGCGTGTCTGAGGCTCAGATATTTCCAATGCGTTGTAAAGTCTCATTTCAATAATATTTATTTCCCATTTATGAAGAAAGAGAATCTTTTATGATATTGTGCCTGAACTCAAGACACCTCCGTTCGTCGATGTGAATCATAAATATAAAACCTGAACCCAATATATGGACGTATAGTTCTATCACGGGACGAAATATTGGTAATAAATATCATTTGTTGATATAGTGTTTTTCTGCCGAATTTAATCGGGCCCTTCTCATACACCCACAAAATACAGTTCTGGTTGACAAAACTATCTTAATGAACAAATGATGAATAAAACGTTATACGATAGAATATTGAAGCAAAAGGAGAATAAAAATACTCACCGGTATGTGTTCTCTTGTGTATTTTGAGATTCTCCGACCTAGCAAATACTTTGCCGCACCCAGGGAATGGACATGGAAATGGTTTCTCACCAGTATGTACTCTGATGTGATTGACGAGCTTGTACTTGGCCTTGAACGCCCTGCCATTCCTGGAACAACCCTGCCAGAAGCACGCGTGCGTAGTGCACTCCGGTCCACCCACGTGTTCAACAGTGAGATGAGTGACGATGTCGTGAAGTGAATTGAACAATTTCCCGCAGAGTTTACGTCCCGGTCCCGGTGTATCCTGATCAACCCACATGCACGACATCTCCTGTCTTTGTGCACCACCACCGCCACCACCGCCACCACTTCTCATATACCTGAGAAATGCACCATGCGGATGATGACTTGGATGAGTAACTGCTGGATGCTGTTGATGATGTATCGTTGCTGGTGTTAAATGTGGTGGCCCTAAATACTGATGATGCGGTGGCAATCTCGCATCTTGTCCATAATGTCCGGGATAGTGGCTGGCAGCAGCAAGTGGATGTTGACTTGGATGATGTGGAAATTGTTGCATACCAGCGCCACCACTGTCATGATGAAGTGGCGTAAATAGTCCTAGTCCACTTTCAGGTGTTGTTGGATTAGCCGTGGCATTGAATTCATGTTCACGACGTAGCAAAAAATCGCGTGCTGCATAACTTGGATGATGACCCATGTGGTGGCCCATATGCGGTGCCATGTGACTAGCCGGATGTGGATGATGCGGCGGTGGATATCCCTGTGGATGAAAGTGATGGTGTTGCTGTGATGGTGCATCACCTGGTGATGGTTGAACCACACTGTTTGAATCTGTCAAGTTGTCCGTCGCGCCACCAGGTGATAGTTTAATGCCAAGATTGGCCAAGTGATGTGGATGCGACGACACCGTGTCCAAAAATGTGTTCATCATCTTTGTATTTTTTTGTTTTTTTTATTTATTGGGTAACACACAATTATTATAATTCAATTACTCACTTCAGTTAGTGAATACTATTAATCGAAATCATTAAAACGACACTGCTTTTTCCTTCTTTCTTTATCGAGATAAGCACTTAATACAATATAACTTATTTTGCACTACACTTGTCTAATTACCAAATCCTTTAACCAATTCCAAAAATGAAATGTTTAATCACACTTTGTAACATTTAAGTTCGAATGTTTACTGGCCGTTAAATTGTCCACTAAATGGGAGAGTAAGACACAAAATCCGATTGATACACTGAGTGTCAACTCTCCCAAATGTGGAAACAAAGTTTGTTTTGTAAAAATTGAAAAACATTCACCCGTTTCAACGCTCTCAAGCAAGCGACAAGTAGACTAAAATCCGTAGTGTTCCTTGCTGCGTTCACAGCAGGACTGAGGAGGTTCACTGAATCTCACTGCGGGGCAACTCAACAAAATTTACTTGGCTTTCAACCCCCATAACCAGTATCCCCCACTTATAACACGTTGCGTGACTATTTATGAGCCAATGGGTGTCAGGCGCAGGAGATACCAGTTCTCCATTGGTTCAAGGACAACCAGTGGGTATTAGAGGGCGTTGGGGAACGCGTCTGATCGGTTGCAAAACAAAGTATCTTGTTCAGTTTACTCTTTAACGCGCAGGACGCGACTACGCCTTCAGTCACGCCCCCTTTAGTACACAATTTTTATTTTGCTTTTCGCATTCTTTTTACATATTGGTTTTGATAATTAATTTTATACGCATCATTATCTAGAAACGCCTACGGTTAATTTCGTATACAAATTGTTTACATTTTATCACTTTTACAACATTGTGACAAGAATGTTTAACGTCTTCGGGTTCCCATTAATCCAAGACTAACCTCGGTCTTGATGACTCTACGAGTGTATTGAAATCAATTTATTTAATTCATCAATTATACCAAGGTTTGATATTTGGATTTTCAATATACCATGAGATGTGGAATTCATCAATTGCAATTGTTAACACTGAAATAGAATGAAACTCTTTTCTTGAAAGACATTCCTGAATAATAGCAATGGGTTTTACAGTTGAATGTCATCTCGAAGAACAAACATGAAAATGCCGTCGGTCAATAGGATTATAAACCACTTTTGTAAATCATAGAAATCAAAGTCATTAAATATATGAAATTATGAATATTATTTATGAACGCAATAACCATATTTCTGTTTTTGCTTTCACCGTAAGATCATTACAGACATTATTTAACTGCTCGATAGTCAGGTATAGAAATGGTAACACCTCAAATTGCTCGGTTTCAGAAATAACGAATAATTAATGGGCCTAATCCTGGCAATAAAATTTATGCAGCTGTTTCCCCATAGTTTGGTTATAACATAAAGGAATTTTCGAGTCAAATCCTTTTCATTGCCATCTTTTGGATTTCCCCTTGTGATACAATAAAATTATTATTCTCTGAATCGAAATTTATTTACGCTTTGTTTACACTCCGTAATATTCAGACACTAATTTCTTCATTAATCCGAGACACTAATGAGCTATGAGTCAGACAAATTGAAAATTATCGTGGAATTTTGTGTTTGAAATCAATGCTTGCAACAACAGATGTTGCAAAGGAAAATGAACAAATGAACGAATACTGCTGTAGTAGAATGAGAAATATTTCTTTTTTAAATTCTGTCATATATTTATCCCGAGTTAGGATAATCTTTGCAGAAGAGAATAATCTACAGTCGGATAAGTACAGACATATTTGAATATCTCTTTACCCATTGGGATTTCAATAACAGTATATATCTCAGCTATTCTTTATCTTGTTGGATACATACTTTCAATAGGTTTGAAACAGGTGCATCGCTTTAAGAGGGACTAAATTCCATGGATTCCAAGTGCCTGTAAACGAGCGTGGTTTGTATATATAGTAGGCGTAATCTCCAATGGAGATCGCCTCCTGTGTCTTTCAAGCGCCAACACAGGTCAGCCTAATTCGACAAGATTCAATCTAGATAGCGAATTAAATTGATAGACCCACTTAGTCAATTACGTGTCTTCATTTTTTTTTCTCGTACTTTTCCATTTCATCTCTTCTTTTTAATTACAACATGTTCAATTTGATAGAGGTATATTAGTCACAGTGTTGTATATTTTGTGATTGTGTACTCGAAAAATAAAATTCACTCGGTTTAACGAAACTTACAACGAGGCTCCATATTTAATTCATCTACATTCTGTATTCTGATGAGTGCACCAACGGTTACCAGTCGGCTACCAATCATCCAACATCACTTTGACCTGAACTTTCTGTGCATTCTCATTCTCCGACATTTATTCATATTAAGAGAAACGAATTGCATATTAGTTCCGCCAAATCATTGTTCCCATCATCGTTATATTTAATTAATAACCACAATCACTATATGAACATAACGTCGGGGCCTACACATAATTAATTTTGTGCATTGCGTCAAAATTATACATATAAATCATTATATTGTGTGAATGTCAAATGTTATATTCAGACATTATAAGTCCGCGATCAAATGAAAATTCTAAAATTGCGACAGATGTAAAATATGGACGATAAAAAAAGAATGAAATAAAATAAATATATAGAAACATGGCAATTTGCTTTGGTAATACATCAAGGTCTACATTAGCTGTAATTACCATGGCAGAAGCATCAGCAACAAAAAGTTCTTTACGGTAATCCAGAAGCATCACCATCAGTGGCTCGTTGAATGCTTCTCTTTTCATATACATACACAAATGCATATACATATGTATATATAACATGGGTCCATGGTCGTTACAAACCCTCACAGCATTGGGCAATTATTCATCGGAAGTGCTTTTAATTTGTAAATGACGACGTTCCTATTCATTTATCGCGCAAGCGTCGCACATGGTATACAAGATGCATTTATACCGTATGAGCGATGGCCACTTGGCTGATATATACTTGTGCTCTCAAGTTTATATTCTCTCTACTCTCTTCATTCTTCACTTATTCATACTCGTCACCGTGTGATCGACTCACCCGCAGTGCGCCACAACTTTTTACTCGCTGTGTGCTTTACCACCAAAATTATTACAGCAAAAACATCATATGTGATGTTATTTATTTATTTCTTTACTTATTCTACTTCTTTTTCTTTCATGGCATACACTTGTACATGTTTTGTGTATATATGTATACGTGAGTATGGAATTTATATCGCGGATAAATCAAAAGGTGGAAAAAAAAAAGAATAAAATGTGAGAGAGTTATGAAAAATGAATGCTGGAAAAAGGACCAAAGAAAATATACCGGCATACGATGTCCTTTTTTCTTTCTGGTGTTTGGTCCACACACGATACGCAAAACTTTGTGAGATTGCATCGGTTGTGATCAGTTGTAAAAATGATTTTGGTCTTGTATAATATGGTCCTTTTATGTATACAAGAGGATACAACGTAGAGATCTTGTCTTAAAGTCATTAGGGAGACGACAATCGGTGTCATAGACAACGGCAGGGGGCAATTTTTACAATTTAAAACCGCACGGCAGTGCGTGACTTTTTTTATTTTTAAATGCGGCATCGTTTCGTTTTCTTTTCTTATTTTCCACTTACTATTCTTTCATTCCATAGATGTGTACAGGTGTGGCACAACGTACAATCAGATTAGATTCTCCATAATTGTTCATCATTACATTTGCTTCTGTTTCAAATAAACAAAAATTATCGTCAACTTTTTTTTCCAATGTTCATTATTTTAAGAAATGCACAATGATCATTGAATATAATTTATATGGGAGATAAAAAATAGATTGATTTGCGGTAATTCAAAATAAAGAAAACAACTGAAAAAAAAAAAAAAAGTACGATCGCTCGTTATGAATAAATTATCAATTTTTTATTTCTCCATTTGAGAATGGAAGAGGTCGGAGTCTCGCGCCAATATTTCATTGTCACCCATTCTCACCGTCTATTCAAATTGGAATGACCATATATATACACGAAGAGGCGCGCAGGTCCGCGTGCTGATGCTGAACGATTTTTATTATCATATTCCTTGGATTTTTCATTTTTGTACCATATTCTTTAGGTAAGGGTGCCTTCGAGAAAAAAAAATGAAATAAAGATAATTCAAAGTAAAAAAAAAGAAAATAATGCCTTCACCATTTTGCCTGGACCATATACCTATGTATACTCTTCTGTTGCATCTATACTAATATTTTCTTTTATTTGTCGGCGCGGTGTTTGCGCTTTGGAGATCTTTATCTCGACCCTATCGCTCTTCGAATCATATGTAAAAAAATTTTTG
This sequence comes from Zele albiditarsus, assembly GCA_958496275.1. Lineage (NCBI taxonomy): Eukaryota > Metazoa > Arthropoda > Insecta > Hymenoptera > Braconidae > Zele > Zele albiditarsus. The sequence continues at coordinate 11,015,012 of OY292413.1, read as the reverse complement.
ATCCTCAGCCAAATAACATTCACACAAATGACAAATTTTCTCACAACACTATTTTACCGTATTATTAATTACATTATGAATAAATTTTGAAATTTTTCTCTGCTAGTTTTATATATATATTTATATATGTACACATATATACACATAGTGAATGAATATAATTAAGGTTTGAAGGTTTTATTTCACCAGGAAAAAAATGTTTCGTTACAAACTCATGACGGATTTACCCTCCTAAAAAATGATCGTGCAACCCCCGCGGTGTAGCAGATGCAACTTTTTCTGTGGGCCACATACTAACACCCCTTCGCTTTTCGCCCTTCTTATATTCACTATCGCACTCACTATCAACCAAATATCGTATAAGCACTATTGTGTTTCTGGGGTTGTATATTTCGTTACGAGCCACCCTCTTCTCTCTTTTTTTTTTTTCTTTCCTCAATCTTCTTCTTGGTTGAATTATTGGAACATTGGTCAACGCGATCTATCGTCTCGATATATCCCGCATTGCTATATAATCATACACCAATATATATGTGTATTTATGATGTATTATGTAAGTTATGTAGGAACATTGGCAAATAAATAATAATTTTTTTTTTTTTTTTCGTTGTGTCTCATCAGGATCGTCACGAATCAATAAATTCTGTTGGAACATTGGTGAGTTATTCGAAAATACACATGTTCATTTCCATGGAAGAGTAATCAAGAAAATTTTTCCGACAGTATCTAAAAATATACAAGTTATTTATTTTTTTCTTTCAAAATTTCCATTTGTCAAACTTCCCAAGTTATATATATATATATATATATATATATATATATATATATATATATAGAGTCTTCCTCTTGAATATATTCCAACTCATTAGCGCCTGAGAAATATCTACTCGAGGAATTTCAACAATATATATTCCGTTGCGAGTTCTAAGGGATCGCTAAGATTTCCAAAATTCCAGATGACTGATTTAAAATGGCTTTGGCGTTCTTGAAAATATTATTTTCGTTTCATATCTGTTTCTTGAGTTTTCTACAACTTTAAATTCATCCACATTTGAAAAAAAAAAAAAAAAAAAAAAGAATTTGCGAAGTGTTTGAAAAAATCGTGCAAACTCATCGAACACCATCTAATAATGACAATTTAATTTCCAACGGAAGAAACTTCTTAATTTTCTTTCAAGAATAATGCGACAATAGTCGGAGTATGTACAATTAACGTTGGAGTATATATATCGTCCCACCGGAAATGCGATTAATTAGTGAATAGAGAGGGTGCGCTGTAGTCGAATTGCAGATGAAAATGAATTGAATGAGTGCGGTATAGTGAAGTGGTAAGTTGTTTGAGCACTTATAGGCCAATACAAGAGTATAGACGGCGGGAAGTGCGCAACTCGTCAAACATATATATAGTTATATATATTTATACAAATAGATCCTCGTCACAAACCAACTAATTTGACGAATATGTACACACATATACTCCAATAAATGAGACTATTGTATTCGAAATAAGATAATAACGTAATCAATTAACTTAAATGATAATTAAATTTAATCTCAAATAATATCTTCCTCTTTAATATATTATAGTGCCTATATTTTCTTTATAATACATATATATTCAATTTTAATTGTGATGACACGTTGACAGGAAGATAATCCTTCAGAGATTTTCATGATAAGAGTATTTTCATGTACTTAGCCAGTCTCAATTAAGTTCTGTAATTAAAGAATTAACCTGAAGCTAAGGATGTGGAAACCCGTTGGCAAGAGATGGAGCATCGCCATGGGGTGACACTGAATATAGTCCGGTGTGAGACAAACATATTCACTAATATGCATTTATATATATGTAGGCACATATACACAAACACATGACGATTTGTTCCAATGGAATCTTGCTGATGGTGCGCGGTTCGTAAAGTTTCACATTTACGACACAGTTGGATCGTAATATTCCAGATGACTCCATGATTATTATATTGTGACAGGATAACGATTACGGAATTGTCGTAACTACTTTTTATCAATTTTTCAAATGAACTGGTAATTTTACATAGTTCTATATTTATACTTTTCTTATTTTTATAAATATTAATATTATAGGAATGTGTATTTCGCTCTTATACATCATCAACCGGAAATACCCGAGAGAAATGAGATATAATAAAAAAAATATTCAACAGATATATGCACGAGAAGAGTAAATTTATTAATCATAAAATATGTACAAATAGTTGCGCAATCGAGATTTAAAAGCTGCAAAGTGATTTTCTTCTCAGCTTCCGCTGAAATACAACCGTGGCTATAAATAATAATACTATAGAAATATTTTGTCACCTTTATGACTTTGGCGCTTTTGGTTCGATCATAAATTCAGTGGCAAATATGGAGGCTTCCATCTTTTCACGATACTTATCCTGGCCACCCCGCTCATCTCTTCACTACACTCATAGCACCCAAATACACACAGTGAAGCAATTGACTACCAACTTATATTCTCAACCTTGGTCTCGTTTGCCCAACACATTTACCTGAACAATTTATACCACCTTCCTTATGGTATATAATCCAATGGTTTTTCAATATGCAATGCGACGTCTCAAGTCATCGTAAAACTATCAACAAAATATTGAAAATAAAATTGCAGAGAAATAGACAAAAATGCAACTCACCCGAAGAAAACATGAGTTTATTTTGAAATGTGGATAAATAATAAAATTGTGAAAAAAAATAAAATCATATTTGTACCATATGACAAAAAATTCCACGGCAACGAGAACTTTCCAAAAGAATGACAGAAACTTGCAGTAAATTCTGCAGCCACAGAAGGTTTCTCGTAAATATACTGCGATATATATTTCTATATTATTTTTTTTTTGCAGGTTTCATTCTCTCTTCATATTTCTCGGACTTGACACATTTTTTTTCTTCTTTTCCGTTTTATTCGTTGGAGGTCCCAACAAATATTTCATCAGTTCAGCCATCTAAAACCAAGTGAAAAAATACCACCTTAACTTTGTCGACCATATTTTCTTTAAATTGTACAGCTAAGAGTATATAACCCATATGAGACCTTGCGGCGAAACCGCCATATAACACCCGGAAAATCGTGAGGGGGGTCTAAACGCGCAGAGGGGGTCGCCCTAATTCATTGTACCCGTTTCCGTCATGTGCCGAGCACACGACTTAAAAAAATAAATAAATAACATATATAAGAGTGCAATATTTCATCAACGACATAAACGAACGACCCAATTTTAACATCTTTGTCGTAACACACAAACTTCAATGTGAGTTATTTAAACATGGTCGTTTGTATCTCCAAGATGAAGAGCAGAGAAAAAGCATCGAATCGTTTTTATAAAAACAACAAATAATTTACTCTTAACGACGCGATGGATGAAAACTCATTGCTTGCGTGTGTAGTCAATAAACTCAACCAGTCTCGTAAATTTGTATTTCGAATGTCGTCACTTTTCCCCGCTGACGTCACACACGGGGAATCCCCGCAGTGCTGTTGATCGTCTACGTTCTATAGATGGCGTGCGCGCGTTCTTATTGTCAATATGAGTCCCCGCCGTGAAATAATAAGGACATTTGACTCAAAACTTGTCATTATTTTTCATGTATATATGTGTCGTTGTCGTCGTGAAAAGAGAAATGAAAGAAGAAAAAAAAAAAAAAGGTGAAAACGAAATAAGATAAGAATGAAAATGAAACGAAGATGCGAGTTTGTGACTGAAGAGGAGGCGAAACGAATTTCTGTCGACCCAAACGAATCCATCAAAAGAGACGTAGTGACCCCCATGTATCCAATGGTAATGAAAAGGAGAGGAAAGTAGAGAGAGAGAGAGAGAGAGAGTGAGAGAGTCACCAACCTTTAAAGGCCATTATGGCGAAATGTTTAGCAGATGCGCGCGTGCATCACGTTTAGGAGACCCCGTGAAAATTCGAAAGCTCTCTCAGTCAAAAGTCGGTGACATACAAAAGGAAAATATATACGAAGACATTTTCATGTACTGCCAGTTACCGTCGCCACATAAATAGTGACTTTTCAAAACCTCCCGAAAATATAATGGGCAAAGGAATAGAAAGAGAGAGAAAAAAAAAAAAAAAAAGGAGATACCTAGAGGTTGCAAAACCAACCGAATTTTGGTGTTCTAAATGACAAACAAATGTTCGTTGGGTTATAACAAATGTTTTTCCGTCAATGTATGTGATATTCAAATAGACAATATAAATATCTCAGGGTCATGATTTTCGAAAACCAAAAATGGAGATGTCATTATAGGGTAAATAGAACGAATTGAGTTTTATTCTTCACTCCAGAATGGACACTTTTTTTTCTCTATTTTTTTTACATATTTTCCACATTGTCGATATGGCTTTTACGAATTTACATCCCACACTTTACAGCAGGGGGTTGTAACATACTTTTTTTCTTTCAATGAAACATAATAACATAAATATATAAAAAATATATATAATAAATACAGAGACGTTATACGGTTAATAAACGTTGAAAGATTTTTCTTGTATACTTATAAGGTCTCCCGTTGACCCCTGAGTTGATTCAACCATTTATGCTCTCAAGCAAAAGTGATTTTCTATATGGCATTATATCGATAACATCTCACCTCCGTATACCTAATGCCATTCGCTTGTTTGACGCTTGGGGTTTCTATAATAATCTTTATGGCAATCTCTCACTATTATTATTAACTTTTCAACTGATACATAAAAACAAACTTATTCACATTAAGTTTAAATATGCCAAAAAAAAAATATATATATAAATAAAACAAACGAAAATAAAATTAATGGCAGAAAAAACAAACATGTATTGCCAATTAATAAATTAACTGTCAATTATTTTTGTAACGAAAACCAATAAATTACCAATCGTCACGTCATTATAACTAACCAGCGTGTGTCCACTTAATCATGATTAATCGCCAAATAAACAATAAAAAAGTATTACCCAATGAGTTTTCATGAACCAATCATGTTCAAAGCCATGGTTACGATAATACTTCCAAACGTTGATGTGTGTGTGTAAAATGACAAGAAGTTAGTTATATACATGGTCTTGTCGTATAAATGTGCGCGCAACGAGATGTGTCGTGCAGTGCAATATAACGTATGTATAATATATACGAAATAAGGGAAGCGGTGGGGAAAAATATATACAGCCACACATAGTTGATGGCAAATGTTTGCGTGTGTGTTTATGCGACAGATTCATAAAAAAAATATTGCGAGTATTCGTGAACTCAACTCACCAAATGCGTGATTGCTTCGTTAAGCGTCATTCACAAACGAGCAATCATTATCATACCATTCATTTTTATTTCCCTCCACTCAAACAGGAGGCGAAAAAAAAAAATTCAAGGAATAAAAATAAAATAGAACCATCAATATATAGAGAAAAAAAATTAATTGGAGCTAATTAATGAGAAATTGTTGTATACTTCCACTATATTCATAGATATGTAATAAAAAAAATATAATCAAATACATTTCTCATAGTAATAGTATATTAATCAATTAAGAATAAAGAAATATGATCAATATGTAAAACGAAAAAAAAAAGAAGAAATTAACCATTTAATCAACGAAAATTTGTAGATTTTCCAAAATATCGACAGATATAAAGTGGGAGAAAAAATAATATTTATCCATAACTCTTCGAGAAAACGAATGAATAAATAAACAACTAAATAAATAAACGAATAAATAAATTATCTGAGCTCTGAGAATCGAAGATATCTCATCATTATATTCATCGGATCGATGCTAACAGATTATAAAGTCGTCCCAAAAGAATAAATATATTACACCTGTATCTGTGTGCGTTACCTATTTTCTCACCCGCGCCCAGTACCATCTCACTAACATATAAATATGTATATACACTATTTGACTTCGTAGAGAGACCCCCTCAGGCCTCCATCTACATCGGGCGTGACTCTGAAAACCACCAGTATCCAAACACCATTCTATCGTACCTTCATATTCACATATACACATACATTTATTTCACTATGTATACATATATATGTATTGTCAGGGTCTCGACTTTTGCTGCGTGCGGAGACCCAGTCTACCTGACTTATGGTGCCCAACATTCGGCATTATTTACGACTTAGAGGGGGCCTCAATACCCAAAAGAACTCTTCTCATCTTCTTACTCCCTCGCATTCTCTCTCTCTCTCTTCATCTCTCACTCTTCCTCCACGACAACATATACAATCGAATGACTCTGTTTGTCTACAGAAACACGCTGTCCTCTTTTTTTCTTCCACATTGCAAAACCCGAGTGAAATCGACCGGAAGAAGAGACCCCCGTCTTCCTGTTTTTTTTTTTTCTTCCCACATATTTTGTCAGTAACAAAATGAGAAGAAAACGGAGAGAAAAAAAAAAAAAAAACGCAAACTGTACTGTGTAAATTAGTTGGAGACTATTTATATATTTACTCGGTATTAAATTTCATTTCTTTATCTCCATTTTTTTTTTTTTTTTTTGTTATCCAATGTATGCGATTAATAGGAAATAATTGAGGGGTTAGATATGGCAAAGAGTGAAGAAGAATAAAAAAGGATGGAACTTTTTTTTTTTTTACGACTGTTTCAGATATAGAGATGATTAATTACGTGTCTCATATACTGAGAAAGAGTGTACGAGGGGGGGCAGAGAGGGAAAGGAAGAAATAAATTTATTAAATGGGTATCTCATGGCGACAAGTAATTATCCCAACGATTACTCGACATATAGAATTGTATATATACATAGCTCGATGGTATATATATATGTCTCCCAATAAATAACCCACAATATACTCCACCACTCGCCTACATATATGTTGACGTTACCAACCAATAAAAAATAATACACTCAGTATATTTATATATATATATACATATCCATATAGTGTTATATCATTTTTTGTTTTATTCTAGGATAAAAATGTTTTTATATCCAAGAAACCATATTTTCCAAGCATCCATTGCTGATAATAAACGAGTTGGAAAGGGTTATAGGTACATGGTGAATACTAACATGGGCCGAGTGAGTTTCTACAGCAAAAGGGGGGGAGGGGGCCCCCGCGGAATCCTGAAAATGAGGGCCCATGGGCCTTGCAGGTATATAACGATCGGTCTCATCCCCGTCGGGAATATAAACTGTTTCTGGGAACGGAGAGTCGTATATCTTGTGAAGCTTCTTTCCAACGACAATATGTATATATATACATGGATAGATATATAATGTTTATGAATATATATATATATATATATATATATATTCGTGCATATATTTATATATGAACTATAAGTGAAGTCACTCACCCACTCACCCAGTGGCCTTTGCCCGAAAAATTTATTTGGACGGTGCGAAGTGAAACCAAATGGTGGCAGAATATGTATTTCATCGAATCATTATGGACATGCTCTTGTTACTGCACATTTTCTGTTCACTGAAAAAAAAAAAAAAAAATTATATGGCTTTGACAGCAATATTGGTTGGTTATATATTTAACTGAAGTATGAAACTGCAGAAAGTCCATATACTAATCCTCAAAAGCTAAACCTACAGTGATTTTATCGCCATATAAACTATTTGCTTTACACAATACTTAAGACTGTTGTGAAGATTTTTTTTTCACCGTTCCAATATCATTTACATGAATTCTTGTGAGACAATTAAATACAGGGAGAAAAACTAGACACGAATTAACAGGAATTTGGAATAAATTTCAGTTCGATATATGATAAATGATGAATAAAATGCTTCAGAGTGAATTATATTGTGAATAATGATGAAAAATTTGAGTATTTTATCTGAGTGATCATCATGTCATTTCACCTAGTGTTGGCAGAGAATTTTCTTGAGTCATACACATTTATATATGCAGGCATATACATATGGTGACTGATACTTATCTGCGGATTTTTGGAGACAGTGTGTCTACCAAGAAGTGCGGTCACACCTTACTTCAGAATGCATATAAAAATTCTATTATAAACAAATATCCATACACACTTATCTTAAATCTACATTTTGTGCATGACCATCTCACGGTGTTTATCTTTTTGGAAAAATCTAAATTTCGATTATTACGGGAGACACACAACTGAAGTTGATGCTGCGATGCGACGAGGGTGAATAATGCCTGAGGAAAATTATCTTTTTTATTCATTTGTTTTTTTTTTTTATTTCAATGTACAATAATTACATGATTATCTTTCATTTATAAGCGAGCCTTTGATCAACCGACATGGACTATAAGATCGGCTCGATTCGCAATTATATCTCTGTTGAAATGAATATACAAATCTCTATTATAATCAAGCCATCTATTGGAACGTGCTGATTTGACAGGATATCGTTGCACTATATCTCTTGTCCTCACCAATACAACCCCAGCGTCCACTTTCACCCCAGACAAAAAATTATTTTAACGCGTGACATTTTTTACTGCATTTTTTATTGAACAGTTTTTTCACAAAAAAAAAAAAAACAAAAAATGTCAGTATATATTTTTTATTACTTTTTCTCCCTGCCTCCTTAAAAAAGACTTTTTACACAAAACGGAAAAAATATAGTTTGACCCTTTTTTATGAAACCAATAAATACAAAAAAACGCAAGTTGATTTTTTTTTTCTATCACTAACAGAAAAAAAAAAAGAGTTAAATGATTTTTCTAACTTCTGTACACGCACGTAATTCTTTTTTTTAATTTTTTTTCGTGTTAACGAGAAAACGAGGATGAAAAATAAAAAATTGACAATACTGTCATAAATTTCGAAAAAGGTTATAAAGAAGTTAGAGTGTGCTGCCAACTGTCGTGTAACCGGAAGAAAAAAAAAAAATACAACAAAAAAACATATACAGGATGTATAGTGAAACTTTTTTGGCAAAAATCCTGACATTTCAATTTTTAAACAGTAAAAATTCCAGCCAACATCCACACGTAATATATCTGTCAGAGAGGCAAATTATCAGCTTCTGTAATTTTATGAAGCTCTATACTTGATCACTACAAAATAATTCGTTATTCACATCATAATGATTAAGTGTGGACATTTTCAACGAAAAATTACAGATCACCAAATATTCAACAAATCTGTCTATTATCGTTGAAAAATTATAAACTGTGGTCTGAATTTGTATCTCAAATTTTCTCAAATGCCTAAATATGTTGACCATTTCCCGTCGTACGTCTAAATTATAATAGGAATTCTTCAAGACCTACCACGCGCCAGACTCCTTCTCTCTCATCACCTCCGTACACACGGAGTAGTGTCAGTTTCCTCTTTCAACATTCACCATTAAAGACAAACCATGAGAAAGAGCAAGATGGCAAAATATATATACAAATACATGAATGTACAGCAGTTTTGTGCGCCTTCTTGTGTATTATGTGGCTGTTAAAACGATAAATTGACTTGGGGCATATTCTTTGTAATTTTCAGGAACCCCCGTGTGGGCCCCAAACACGAGTAAACCCCAAGAAAAAAAAATCATTGAACGATATATAACTGGAGTAGGTGGGCAGGGAATTTTCACTAGAGGTGAAAAGTCAAAGGAATTGACCTTTTTTCTCTTATTATGATTTTTCTTCTTTTCTTCCTTCCAATAGAATTCGTAACACCCACACCTGCATCTCACATCATACACCCCATGAGCAATGGGGCTGTGTGCCAGTCGCGTCATCGCCCCAATATATATATATATATATATATATAAAGATGAAGATCACAAAAAGAGAAGGAGAGTTTTCAATAAATACAATGTGGAAAAACTTTGACAATACCAAATTTAAAAGATCATTGTGGTGCTGTAAATCTATAAGAAGGAAATAGACGACTACATCTCAATGACCATTCCCTACTGGAATAAAAATATATATGTATGTATATGCATATAATAAACCACCCAGGCCGCCAAAATTGTGTGTTGGATAAACGGATTTGTGTTTGTGTAGTGATGTTTAATGGTTGTGAAGTTCCATTGATTTTATTTATTACAGGAAAATTTTTATATATATACATACAGCATATTTCAATCTCACAATACCTATTTCCCCTGAGTGAGTGAGAGAAAGGGCGAGATACTGTGAATTCTCTAGTCCATTTGTATAGACTAGGGTGTGTCTCGGAAATTTTACTGTTGGCAAAAGAGACCACAGCAATTTGACATTGTATATGATTGAAGAGAGAAAACTCGTGTGGTGGGTTTTGATATACGATTTTCTTCAAGCAACTACAAGTGACCAAATAATTCTGTAAAAGGGACACTGTAACATTTAAAGGGGTTAAGAACCACATGTTGTTTTCCAAAATTGTAAAATACTTTCACCTACTGCACAACTACCTAAAGAGAAATTTCTTTTATGTGCCAAATATTTTTTTTTTCCATCTACTCCAATGCCATAAATGTAAATATAGATATACACTTATAAATCCAAATGGTAAATAACGGTTTACAATTCTCGAAGTGGCAATTCCAGAAAGCATATAGAAAAATCCCAAAAGTCACAATCGAAAAAAAGAATGAAGAAAAAAAAAAAAAATCAGTTGAGATTTCTCTTGGAAGGAATGACTTTGGTATCCTATGTATATAAGAATAAGAGAGAAATCGTAAATCATTGTCAGAGGGAAATCCTGCAGCAAACCACTACTGGCCGTAAACTTTTACGGTGTTTGGTCCTAATAATAAAGCTTCGCCCGGTATTTTTGAATATATATTTTCGTATACCTCGTATGTCGTTTTCACTCAATTTTATTTTATTTTGAGTCATTTCGTGTTCCTTAGATGATACAAGAGGGTTGTATATACCAATGAGAAGTGAAACTCTCGTCGGTCATTGGGTCATTTTCTATATATGATGCGGCCCACGTTGACGAATCATGTTTGAAGAAGTGCTGAAAATGATAAGTGTTTTTTGCCATCGTGCAATAATCATATATTTCTTTTGGTATTTTATTTATTATTTTGTTATAGTCCCTTCACTCTCACTTTCTTTTTCCCTCCATATATATGTCACAATTTTCCTGGCACACACAAGATCGTTGTACGCCACCCGCAGTGTGAATTATTTTCTTATCAAGATATAACAAAGTACTATACGTGTCACAAATGAATTTATTAGATCCAAATATTTATTCACATATTTAATTTTTATTTCATCGTATATTCAATTTTTCATTTTCAATCAACCGCTTCGTTCCAGCAATTGTTATCAACAAAAATCAATTCAATCTATATGTATAATTCATATGAAATGATGAAAAAATAAATATTGGAACATTAAATTTGAGATTATTAATTGAGTTAATCAGAAATTTTGATGAGTACAAATTTGTTTGCATGAAAAAAGTGACATTAGAGTGCGCGCGCACTGTCCAAACTAAATCATGTTACCATATAGAAGTTTAGAAAACATAAGGAGGCGCCCCCTGGTGATGAAAAAAACATTAGTTCATTTGTCTCATTCGTTCGCGTTGACTTTGAACCATATACCGAAATATATATATATATATATGTGTGTAAATATATACGAGGCTCGAGCCTTCTTTAAAAGTTGACCCTCGCGCGCGCGCGAGCCGCGTAATAATATATTAATCCCACGCATCGAATCCAAAGCACTGCGGGATACACCGAGCGACATGTGTTCTCCCCAGGTTCAAACCGATCTTTTTCCTTCCTCCTTCATATTATATACATATATGAAACCCACTTCTCTATATCTACATATACCTATACATCTCTTTGGCTCTATTCTCATCCTTGTCTCTGTCCATTCATTCACTCACTCCCTCACTCACTCTTCTTCTATATCAAAATCATTCCTTTCCTCACCTCATACTGCGCCATTTTATATGCTCCTGTCGATGTTCAAATTGGCCAAAGCCACTACTCCCTCGCGTGCCAGATGGAATTTTTATGTTCCCCAAACACAAAAGTGTTATTTACAAATGAAAATAAAAAAGTAGGAGGGAAAAAAAAAAAATGAATAATTGCGTTAGAACATTATGGAAATAAGAAACAAAAATTATATCTTTGATCAATCCTCCGCCGAAAATAAATAAGCATTTAAATCGGATCTTTGTTTATCGTAATTATTCTTGGGCCATTCACTATTGTTGTCAGTACCTTGGCATACTATTACTGTCGTAGGTGAATTTTTCTTTTAAACCTTCGTGACGGGGCAGCGAAACCGTGTACACATATAATCCTTGTTATACTCAAATTATACCTCCAATCTCTCTCTATATTTTCAAAACAAATTTAAATTTGTATATGCTGCACGGAAGAAAAATTTATTCTCGAATGATTTATATTCATTTTTGTTTATATTATTTGATCCGATTTTTTTTTCCCCCCCTTTTTTCTTCCATTCCTCCATGGTGAATTCCAATGATTAATTTTATTTATGTCATCCGGTAGCGTATATGTATATGTATAATACCGGTAGACTTTGATGAAGTGGAAGAAAGTTGAAATAGAAAAGAATCCGGCACAATCTCATCCCTTACGTATATAATATAAAATACAATCACATTCTTCACACTCCGATCACAACAAACATATATGTATATATTAGTTGCTCCCTCTTTCTTTGAAGAATCGTGTAAACTTATATGATACTTTAAATGTTATGTTATAATAAATGTTTAGCAATATACAATAATAAGCCTATCAGTCACATGAGGTCATCACACGGGAGTTTACGAAAATTTCATATATGTTGGGGACAATAAATACATGTAACAAACAAAAAATAAATGGTTAAGAAGGTCGAAGAGAGAGTGAGATAGAAATATGTATCTGTATACATGTGTATATATAATATGGAAAAGAGTCTCCATCTCCAGCATTCAACTCGCCGGATTTATGGCGCGTCCACTCATTCATAAAAATATTATTCAAATTTAGAATGTCTAGACGCGGAGACTTTTGGAGAACTGCTCGCAGGCCATATTCTATATTATTCTTTTTTTTTATTTTCATTATTATAATTATTTGGATTTTTTTATACATTTTTTGTCTCTTTTTTTTTTTTTCCACCGTATTTTTTCCACAATTTCATTTCCATTATTGGCGATCTCTTATCTTAATCTATTGATCACTTCCATATACCTATAAACATTATTTAATATTAAAAATTTTTGTTATTTTATATTCAAGAGTGTCACAAGATCATCCCAATTATATGAGTATATATATATATATATATATGTGTATGTTTATCGAAATTATTGACATTTTTGTGTGACAATTAAGTATTAAAAGAATGAAAAGGAAAAGAAATATATGTTATTATTTTTGGTGGTTTTTTTTATCGTGTTTTTTTTTTTTTTCCCCCAAAGACACACATTCTTGCCATCGTTATATTTCATATGAATATAATTTATGCATTGTGGAGATACACACGATTATTTCACGAGATAGAGGCTGGCGTGCGCGAGTGGGATGTGAAAATTATGAACTGCTGTACAGCCAACGACAAAATCCATTTATGCTATGTCTTAAGTTTTTCACATGAATTCACGTGAATATGCCAACAAATCCAGAACTACATTATCGTTATACTTTTGTCTGGGACATTTCTCGCCCTCTATATATGTTACACACAAATATATAGATATGTTTGTATTTATATTTGTTTGCTCCCTCTTGCGCATGATGGCGTCTCTTGTCGAGTCGCCCACGCCTTACATCTTGATTCGCAACTTCTGGCGTCATAAATAATATCACGAGTATGTACAGATATACTGTACAGTGTATTTTATCGCGTTCTCTCGCACATTTCGAGTGAAAATTTAATGTCCAAACTGTGGTGAGAAAAAAAAAAAAAGATTAAATTCTTGAATTTTATATATTACTGTTGAAACTCAACAGTTTAAATGTTTTTTTTTTATTTTCGTTATTATATATTTAATTTTTTTTTCTTTTATTTATTTTTTTCTAATATGAACTAAAAGTGTGTAAGATTCAGGGACGCGGTTTTTTCTCGGTTTGTTCACGATACGGGGGGTACAAACGTTGAAGCATATTGGGGTGGCACCGAGGATCACCCGCGTGCGCTTCTATACAACGCATATGAACGCAATGCCACGGTGGCCAGGAAAGAAGAACGTATATGTAGACCACATATATATATATATATATATTGAGGATGTATATGCACCTTTAAACTGTGCCTATTGCACGCTTGGGCATCCCCATTGCCACGAATAAAAGCAAGATGGGGGGTCCCGCACTGGGAGGCAAGCAACTTGGAAACACGAGTGCCAAATGCGTAATGATCGCTAAACGAAAAACTCGTGTGTCACCCTGATGCATATATATATATATATCCATATAGAGGTATATGACTTCCCCTTTGTCAATTTGATGGAAATATATAAAGGCATGGTTAAAAAAATTAATAAAACAATTTTTGTATTCGATTTTCATTGAATTACTCTCTAAAAATTTTGTATGAAAAAAAAAAAAAATAAATCTGTATACTAACATCGTTCTATTTTTTTTCTCAAAGCCAATACACGTTTTCTCGAACCAAATCTTAATTGTGCAAACGTTCGTACTCATGAAGTGAAAATTTGGAAGATTTCCCAACATAGCGCTGTTGGTTCATTTTAATATTATATATTTATATAAACTTTGGGTGTCACCAGGTGTTGGCGCGGTAGCACAGTTGTTTGCGATTAACGGCCCATATTTGCGCGCGCTAGTAACTCTCAGTATATAAGAAAAAAAAAAAAAATAGAAAATAACGTCAAGTCGCTCGCGAAGTTACAGAGCGGGCGCGATGATGCCTCCCAGGGTGCATTTAAGAGCGAGGGCATTCAGTAGTCGTTGACGCGCGGAACCCCAGCGGCTATTTGAACCCTCTTTCTCTCTCACTCCCTTCCTGCATACATATATATCCTTTCACGACAATACGCGGACCCCCGGTGGAACGCGAAGAAGAGCGTTCCGTGGGGGGTCGCCGAGTGTTCCACTGTGGCGTCTGATGACGACGCACGCGTGCGCATGACCCAATGCGACTATATTGCTGCACTAGCGCGCGAGTATGCGCAGTAGCAGCGTGGATATATAGTCAAATAATAACATAACGAACGTTGGCGATTAAATAGCATAAATACAAATATTTTATCAATTCGAAAATCTATATCGAAAAAATTGTAACTGTACTTGTGCTTCATTTTATTTAGGTTCTCATCCCCCCCATTACGTTAAAATGAATAAAGTTGTATAGTGGTACACCATCACTGTATTCATCGATATATTGTTAATGGTTCGTCGACACGTTCCATCATGAAGGCACTCAAGAAACACCCGAGAGTTCAAAAGCGTGTAAATCCTTTTCTTTCATGTCTTTCTTTATTCCTTTTTTTTTTTTTTCATTTGGCACCAACATCAACACACAAGTGTACTTGAACCTCTAACTTTGTCGCGCGCACTCGACTCTTCGTTCGTTCAACGACTATACGACTGCCAGATGTTTTGCACGATCAACTGGCATTGACTCTCTTCTCGGCACGCGCTTAGCACGCTTTATTTCCCCAAAACACTTTTTATAATGATAAAAAATGGAGAAGAAATGATATAAGAGAGAAAAAAATGTTTGTGTCAATCAAATTTGATTGTAGAAAGAATTCTACCTATTTTTCATCGTTGAGTAACTAATTAAAGATAGATATAAATATGAATAGAGTGTCATTCATTCATACGTATCTCCGATTAATCTTTAGGGTGATAATGAAAATAGGGAAAAAAAAAAAACTTTTGGGAGGTCTATCGTTCCATTTGGTTGGCGCGTCGATGATCCTGAAGAAGGAACTCGTTCAGCGAAACTCATCTGCTTCTTCATCGTTCAACAATAACCCTGCGATACACAATGATGCGCCCTATTCTCTTTTACTTCTTTCACTCTGTGTGAGCATCATCATCACGACTCTCTCGCTCTCTCACTGTCTATTTCTCATCTCAAATGCATCGAGAAGGTGGTCCTGGTCCGATAAACCCGGTAAATATTTTAGTCGTCAACATATACAATGATAATCACAAACGTACCGCCATTAAAAAATTGAAAAATGAAGAAAAAAAAAACATATTCTTTTTTATTTTCATAATTTCATATTATTATATTCATTCTTATACTTATATAAATTGAGATAAACGATATATATTCAAATTAAATAATAAAATATAATATAATGAGAATATTAGTGTCAATTTGTTTGCCCTTGAGGATTAGACGATGAAATAAAAATGTCAATAAAATTGGGGATTAGCCATATGTGGTGTTTGTTGGGCTTTGTCACATTTGTATATCCATATTTATATATATACTTTATACAGACATTGGCGTAATCATAAAGTCACAGTATTCACGAGCGTGTCATTCGCGCGAGCGCACGCGCGGTACATCTTTTTTGGTAGATTTAAATACACTCTTCTTCGTCGCCTCTCTTCTGTCCTGCTACGCCGACTGTCGGCAAGTCCTCAGGGTCCAATGCCGCGCCAAGTCACGCCACCCGTCGTGCTCGTTGTCATTGCCTCACAGTATATCCTTTCAGATATATTTAATATACATACATACATATATTTTTATCCATACGGATCCGTATATGAGTATATAAATAATTTTACGTGCACTTTCTAGTGCATCCGTTGCACTGTCGCACACACTTGACAACCCAAAATTATTGTCAAGTTATTTTATGTACACATTCACATTTAATTTCATGTTACCCTTCTCATTGATCAAATGTTGATGATATCATGCACACAGAGTGCAATTCATCAGTTATCTTAATTGTATGAGCACAGTTCATAAATTGCTTCAAGTACGATGATGTTGTACTCAAAACACCCATAGTAATGAAGATAATTACACTGATATATTACCAGCAAAAATATCACAATTTTTTGGACAATTCAAAGGTTTCTTTCATTATATTTGTCATATATCGTATCAAAGATGTAATTAATTGTTTTTCCGTTTCGAACAGAAGAGATAAGATAATACACGTGTGTGACATGTGTTTATATATATATATATATATGTATTATAACAGCATATATATAAAAGTCGATTCCTATGGTCCCGCCCAGACCATTCGCTCCACCAATGACTGGATCCAAACACGCGCACGCCGTTTTCTTTTCGTTTTTTATTCTTTAACGGTCCTGAACATGTATACACATACTCAGAAATAAATATATATATATATAGTTTTCTTGTCTCAACGCCATCTTTTTAGTCCGTCGGACATCATTGTCTGCGTACTTTATTGATTATCACTAGACGACAAATTAAATTAATTTCATAAAAAAAAAATGTTTCCGTTTGAAACAAAAAAAAAAAAATAATAATTCATTCTCTCAGAATACTCTTCCGTTTGAATTGATTTGACGAAAATAAGGGAGATATATATATATATTTAACGGTCTTACCGTACGCATATTGCTCCGTTATATACATTCAATTGTTATAAGTTCAAAGTGAATTGAATATAGAAGAAAAAGATGAAGAAAAAATATATATGAATGAACCTGCAGGATCGTGAGAAAATTGTCGAGTCTATAATTTCGACTTCCGTTCACATAAAAGTATATGTAAAAGATTACAATAAGGTGGTGCAATTTAAAGTATATGAAAAATTTAAGAGGGGAATGACGTATATACCCCCAGCGAACATGGAACCATATATATATTGTAAACTTGAGCACCTGGAGAAGTGCGACGAAATTCCGCGACACAGGACGTCAGTGTAACCCGACGCCATCGAAATATTTGCAGGTGCTTCTCATTTGTTCAACCCGTAGAGTCCCCGCGGTGAACAATGAGAGAATATGAGAGAGCCAGGAAGAGAGAGGGCACCCTTTAAACGTCTAAAATATCTCAGTATATCTCTATCGCACTTTTATATAAAGTAATTCTCTCCCTCTTTTTTCTTCTCTTTATCTTTGACCTCGACTTTAGATGATGGTGAATCGAGATCAACCTTTGTGCATGTCACAGGGAGTCCATGTATACGTTGGTATAATAGACGATTTTACGTCTCGAGTCACTCAACGACTTTGTTTGCATTCTTCAAACGTACTATTGAGCACGTGCGCCCAAGAGTATTTATATATACGTTATATAATATTAACACAATATATATGAGTACGTTGATATAGACAAAATGGGCAGTTGAACAGTTTGATGTGAGATTTACACCGAAGAATTGAATGAAAATTTTGGAATTAAAATTTTAAGAACCGATTTTTATTCAGTAAAACGTAGAAAGAAATTATTCTGAATAAAAAATATCACTGATAGATGAACAATCAATTTTTTCTATTCTTTTGTCGTCAATATAAACATACACAATTATATATACATGGAGGGATTACAATTTGCACTTTCTTCATAAACAAATATAAATTTAAATTACCAAAATTAATTTTTATTCAATCAATGGTTCATATTTGTGAGGTGTAATAATAACTAGAAAATTGTTGTCTTAATAACTTACATGCCTTTTCTACTTGACTTCTTTTCACGTTCCAGTGAAATACCTACATGTATATACATACACATATCCACATATATATATATATATATATTGGTATAATATTAAATGCAAGGAATATACTTGTCAAGGCGTGGTGTGGGGTGGCGCGAGCCCGCAGAGAAAGAACGACGAACCCCTAGAGGTCTCTCTCCGCGTTATATACACACATATAGGTGGTATGGGGGAACATGCCGCTTTCTCGCCATGGGACATCATGCTCCATACGCCTCGGGGTGCAAAACCAACCATGGCCCACCATGCCTAATAACTCCGTATTAGCTTTGTCGCGGTTATTTCAAAAGGACTACTCTCAATTCCACCTCTCCATATATGTGTGCATATTTCTGTCCCTCTGTTGCTCCCTTTCTCATTCTCCACTTTATTCCACTCTCATTTTTTAACCGTTTCACTACCGGAAGTCATCCTGCAATTTGTACATCAAACATCAGGGCTCAACAAACAAAAATTAATTCCTCACAAATTAATTTTCTCATATATAAGACAAAGAATCTATTTATTAATTTTTTTTACTATTCCATATGCGCAAAATGATGCAAGAGAATTAGAATTATTTCACATTTATAAATGTATATATGCTGAACGTTCTATTTATTTTATATCCCATTTTTCCTCAATTTATTTCTTCCCTGATTTATCTATTGTTTGCGAATTTATTTACAATTTGCCGAAAAATATATATATTCTTTTTTTTTTTTCATATTTATTAATTTTGTGGAGGTGTCATAATGACCGGACATTTTCTTTCCTTCAATAATATCCAATAACAATTGCTCAAGGGAGCTGTTCACAAGAATTAGGGCGGAGCATTTATTGCATTGTTAAAATTGATTCCGTTGAAAAATTATTGTCATCAGGGATTTTAACTATATGCATAAGTATTACGGGATATATTTATATAGCTGTGAAGAAGAGGTGTGGTTTGAAAGATCATCAAGAAAAATTACTCATTATATTACATACAATTGAGAGAAAAGAAAGAAAAAAAATTTTCATTTCCCAAGTCAATTGTTATTCAATATATTGTGAATGGTTTTTATACCGTGAGTAATTATATTCCACAGGGGAAAGTATATATTGGAATGTGCTATATGGCAAGTCGTCGATGGGCCATCGCCCGCCGAATTTTCAGAGTCTATTTCTTTTATATATATTTCTCCTCTCTCTTCTATACTCTTTATCGAGTATTCCTCCATCATATTCTCGTCTTTTGGGTCCCGCAACCCCATCGTGATTTATGGATCTTTGCCTCAGGGAGAAACGAAACGACGTGGACGTCGACTTACCATACGTCATCGGTGGAAAAAAAAAAAGAAAAAGAGAATAATAATAATAAAAAGAGAATGAGAAAAAGAAATGAAGAAAAAAGAAATACATCATCATCGCGAGAATAATAATATTGGAGGTGCGGCACTACCGACTAAATGAAAAATTTATTTAGTGTATATATTCAATTTTTTTTTATTCTCTCATTTTCATACACAATAATAAATGATTTTTCAATAATATATTAAATGACTGTAAAATACAGTTATCTGTTATAGCCACATAAATGTGTGGAGTGAATATAGGAAAAGAAAATAAATATTTTATTTTGTAACGATTAATTGAATATGTCATGTCTACTCTATTACATTAGTAATTATTACCTGGACAACATCGTAATCCTTTCAGAAAATTTCTCAGCATGATACAATAAAATTTGAAATAAAATTAATATTAAAAAAAATAAAAATAATAATAATGATGATAAAAAGAAAGAATTCGCGCAATTATTATCGAGTTGTTGGTCGTCTGCGGATAGTGAAACGTAAAAATTATATACACATATATGTGATATGGATAAAAAGTGACTGAGGGAGAGCGAGAAAGAGAAGAGAGGGTGAACGAGGGTGGGAGAGAAGAAAATAAAGGTGAACGAGCAGTCATATACTCATATATCCCCCATACAAGAAACATATATAAAATAAAAGTAAATAAAAATCGGTAAAATATGTGAGTAATAAAAGTGGACAATGGAGGAGCAAATTAATATTAAGGTGAGCCCCAAAAGTGGTGGATGAAGAGGAGACATATATATATATACGGTTGTTTCGGGGCAAGAGAGAGTAAAAGAATATATCTAAGACGAGAAAAAAGAGTTGGAGAGAATGAGAAGTAGAGAGATAGAGAGTGAAGAAGGTGGTCGAGGAGAGATTCAAGTATATAGGGACAGTAATTTATCAAGCGTAGATAGGGATCACAGTGGTCGCGTGTGTCCATTTGAAAATGTTTTGTCCAATTTCTAAAAATCATTTCAAACGATCAATAAAGTTTAAATTTGAATTGATATTAAATAAAAATACCAAAAAGAGGATACAAACAATATTTTTCTCACTAAATATTATTTTTAATTGAATTATTTCACGCTTATATTTCTATCTTATTTTCAAATAACAGTATATGAATATATTTTTTATATTGGATCTTGATATATATATATATATATATATTCGTGTGTGTATGTGGCATGGACAATATTTGATCGTTCACAAATTGTGAGAGCGCGGCCAAAAATGCCAGACATACCAGCGGGCGTGCGCCCAGACGCCGCCTGGACTATACACACGGTGCAGCAATAGAGGAAAAAAAAAACATTGAGACGAAAAAAAAATTGCGTTCTTGTGAGAAAACACGAATGGATTGGGGGTGACATAGAAGAAGAAGAGCTAGGTGTACAAACATTATGCGAAACAGACTGGAGAGAAAATCATACATGAAAATTTTCCTCTTCGAATTATTATCACTATGTATACTGGTGTTATGATTTCGAATGGCAAAAAAGTGTTGGAAGAATGATAATTACTTATATTTCATATACCGAAGTATATATTGACAGACAATGTTAAAATACCCATACATGAAACGATTGACCACTCGCCACAAATCAAATGAAACATTGCAATGAACAAGCTTTTACTCATTAAAATTTCATCGCGTGTCACAGGCAAATACAGCGTAAAGGCAAAACGTCATCCAGTAATCACGTTCTCGAAAAAAAAAAAAAAAATAATAATAATAA
This sequence comes from Zele albiditarsus, assembly GCA_958496275.1. Classification (NCBI taxonomy): domain Eukaryota; kingdom Metazoa; phylum Arthropoda; class Insecta; order Hymenoptera; family Braconidae; genus Zele; species Zele albiditarsus. The sequence goes on along the minus strand of OY292413.1, from coordinate 10,993,354 downwards.
TAAATAATAGTAAAGGAATGAAATGAAGGAAAAAAAATATAATCAGTATCGTTATGTGTCTTTAATAAATTGATAATTCATTCACGAAACAACCCAACATATTACGCGTGTCAACACACATTCGCCACCCCCTTCAACGTGTATATACATTGGGGCCCGCTCATCTTTGCACACGCGGCAGACATATTGAATGCACGTCTCATGCGATAGAAGAAGAGTGGTGCGCGCGAGAGCGCACATCGCGTCGCTATTCGCTCTAATAAATCTCACGTATTTGGCGGCGCAGCGCGCAGAGCAACGGCATGACGGGTTTTCTAACGATATATTCTGATATAATTAAAACAATAAATAAGATGGCGTCCCACCGCGAGCGCCAGGGGTCGAAACTCACTCCGCGGGAATTACGTGCAACCTATAACCGCATATACACGCGTTCGCGCGTGCGTTTATATATATATTTTCTCCTTCGCTTTCGTGGGTAGCCCCCAAAAATAAAGTGGAGCGCTTCCTTTTTCTCTCCTTTTTTCATCTCGTTTTATTTTATCATGACATGTCCATATATATATCTATATGAAATGACCAGCAAATAATTCAAAATGTCAAACCCAAAATAAACTCGCAATATATGTGTACAACAATTAGCTATATTGACACACACCGTATTGCTCTTCCATATCATTTACGAAGTTCAATTACTGTGAAAAGAGTGCACTCAATTTTTTTGCATCAAGCAATTGTGGAGAAAATAAATCTATGTCATTAGATATTTTTGAAAGTGTACACTTCCAATGATAAACCGATAGGGAATCATATACTGTCTACAAAAATCAACTGAACATCATCTATCAATAATTCCCTTTTTTTTTTCTTTTACATATGATTTTATTCAAATTTGAGTAATTAGAAACAGAGAGAGAAGAAGAAGAAGAGTGGCTTGAAATGTATATATAGAGGCGGAGTCCATAGCTTAATTGCCAGTTAAACGGGAGTCCTTCGCCCGCCCACTAAAATATAACCCATCATAATAATCCTCTTTCACTCCCCAGCACTCTGTTGCCATCCTTATTATTTTCTACTTTTTTCTTTTTCTCCTCTCGTCTGACTCTCTCTTTCCTATATATATATATATATACCCATCCGCAAACGGTGGCCGAATCTCCATTTCGCGTTTCATTTTAGCCACTGGTAAATTACACGTTTGTTCCAACGTCCGATTATCCCACTCTGATATATCACATCGTTTGGAAAAAAAGGAAAAAAAAAAACAAAAAGAATATTGAAATGTCTGATGTTTAATTCATAACCTGCATTTTTTTTTTAATTCTATTTTGAAAACAAGACAATAAGACATATCGTCCCAATGGGCGATATCAAATATAAAAAAATACATAGGGGTTGTTACTTGATCGACCATATCCACTTGTACATAAAGACATTGTGACAATCGAGTCTATATTTGGTAACATCTATACGTGTATTTATGGGGGTTGGAAACAGTGAGTGGTAACAATTGCCTGGCAGTCGAGTAATGTCCCCTACATATATACGTATATAACAGTATCATATATGTGGAGAATTAAATTTCATCATTGATAACGAGGTTATCTTCATCAGGATATTAGTAGTATATTCAATAGAATGTGGAGAAAATTCGTTGCGCCACTTAGGACAAAGTAATTAATGGGAAAAAAAAAAAAAAAGGGGTCGAATATGCATTGCCTCAGGACACCTTTGAGATATCAATTTTTTTATTATTGATTTTGTCCCCATGTGTTCTCATAACTATCACACATTACTTGGAGTACATGGACAAATAAAAAAATTATTACCTCGAAAATTATTCGGGTTTGAAAAATAAATGTACATGCGATACATTCATTATGTCTTGGAGAACATTTCGACAGAATTCGATGATTAAATATACTCGTCTGTGATTTTCATATAGTTTGTTAACCTTCGACTAATTTTTACAAACACATTTCATTAGAATATGTAAAAAAAAAAATGATTGTTTGAAAATTTATCTTGGTGTTCCCCATTAATTCTGATCATATAATAAACTTGTAACAGTTGACCTACCTATGTATACATATATCTCTTAACCAGTGAGTGAGTGCATTTTAATTCGGTGAGAAAAAATGAAAAAGAAACTTTTTTAATTATAAAGCAATTACACGAGCAACGAAAATTGTGTCTGTTAATTCCCTTTTATTTATTCACTTTTTAATTCCTTCACGCTCTTGCTCTGTGCTAAATGAACAAAAAAATGTGTGTACGTCATATAAAAGGGCGGTGTATGTGTATATAAATATTCCTCGCATGTGATTTTGTACACGAGGACATACAGCAGCAAATGGCAAATATGTATATGCAAGTATATCCTTCTCTCGCTATATATGGTGGCGTCTGGTAGTTGTGATATACGCCCGGTTATAAATTAATAAAAGCACGCTCAACCACCGCGTTACACGCCGCAATGCAAGCTGTTAATTTTTGGTTCGCATGCCGAGCGGTGCCCGCAGCGCCACAACCAACGAGTTCATGTAATTAAAGAAAGCGCCCGCAACTTCTCATCTTATATATATATATATCAGTTCACTTGACTTTTGGTCTTTTCTCCCACTCTATTCTTCACTCTTTATCAACCCGTCCACTTCTTGTTGTAATTACATTTCAGTCTGGATTAAATATGCACCGCATGTTCTCTCAAGTCATATTTCCAATTGTCATGATGAATTCATAATTATTATCTGTATATAAATAAATATTTATATTTATATTATTAATTTCCGTATATGAAAAGTGTCAAAGTATTCTAGCTTGGTGGCAATTTCTTAAGTGAATTGTTCATATATAGAATAATAAATCTCGAAGAGTCCTGAGCGAAATCGAAAATTTTTAGATTTTTTTCTATAATTAAGAACATCGATTTAAAAAATATTGAATTAATCCAAATTGGAATTCGTTTCTCATCTTTCGTATGGTGTTGAAAGTAAATGAGGGGTGAATTGTAAAACACGTGCGCAAACATATATTTATATATGTAGAGGGAGAAACAGTGCTAGGTATGGGGAAAATGAAAGAAAAAAAAAAAATTCAATGCACGATCACGTGTGTTTAACGTTGAGATTAGTCAAAATAGCATCAGGACGTGTAAAAGGACGATTAGTAAGCACATAATTGATCCCCAAGAAAATTTATATAATCATCACACTATACGATACATAAATCAATGATGAAAATTAAAATACCATCGACATGAATACGAACGAAAATATAATATACATTATTCAATAAAATATGAATAAATATCTATTATATTTCGGTGTATCCAATGATAATTATTATTATTAATTTTCAAAGTAAAATTTTGTAATTGTGTTTCATTTTAATTAACACCACAGCATGCGGTTTCTTATCTTCATTTTCCTCTTGGGAATTAGTACGTTAATAAACGGTTATTTATTAACGTAAAATGCACCGTGTGAGCGAGAAAGGAGAAAGAAAAAGAGGAAAGAGAATAAAAAAAAAAAAGTTGCATTCATTTTTCGCTCCATACTGCGTCTTATTCAACGTCTTAAAGTCGACGACACAAATGAATTGAACAAAAAAAGAAAGAAAAATAGTGAATGAATGAATAAATAAAAATGTAACATGAAGAAAGCCAGAAGCAGATTTTACGCGGATGAATTTCTAATCGCTGCAAATCCAATCTCGCGCCTTGCTTGTCCCCAATCTAGCCCCGCGGGAGTCTACACACATACATACATACTCACATACTTCCTATTCAATAGCCAAGAGAGGGAGACCTTTTTTTTTCATATATATCAAGAAGAACACCCCATGTCGCTATTTAATGTCACATCGTATGCGATGCAAAATGGTGGAAAATCGGTCATGGATTAAAGTGATATGTGTGTGTGTCGGGGCACTGACGACGAATGAGCGACCCTTTCAAAGAATATATTTATGGTGGAACAAAAAAAAATTACGCATTTTATATTATACCTGGATTACACGCGTGACAACTCAACTCACAGGACAATTGTATAATCTCGATCTCGTATTTTAGTGTTTTATTATTATTATTAAATTTTTTTTCATTCTCATCTTCATTATTTTTTCAAATTCATTCGGTTTATCCTCCAGCTATTGTCTGACCTCTACTGTCACATACGGGAATTCAATATTACGTATAAATGTATTTGCTCATGAGAATAAATATAGAATATTACAATATTATACGTTGATGGAAACAATACTTTCTGCTCATTTTTATCGTCCGCAATATTAACGGTTGAAAATAGTTATTGGATGAAGAACACTCATCCACACAGACTCCAATGGAGATGGAAAATCAGAATCTGCAGATGAATAAATGGATCCCTATATAATCAGCAGTTGATATATATGGATGAAAATTCTATTGACTTTTAATTATATTTCCATTATCACCAGTAAATGAAAATATGTAATCATTGAATGGAAAAAAAAATTTAGAACATTTCTCCTCATTATTTTGTTATTACAAACGATGAGGAATAATTCTCCGAAATTTATGAATATAAATTAAGGTGCTGGTCAAAGAGAGCATTCGTTGATAGTTTTTTTTCTTTGTGACAAGGAAAGTCGAGGAAAATAGTGAGGGATCTAGAGATCTCAGTAATGTTTCAGTATACAGAGAGATGAATCTGTAGACATTTTTATTGTCACAATACATATTTTATTTATTCAACACGTAATTTTCCATAAATATATATTATATAATCATCTCGGATATATAACTATATATTTGTTTGCCCTTCTCAATCAATATTTAATATCATGTAAATCTTTGCTGTCTGTATGAATTAACTACGGCCATTGAAATTATATATCCTTTAAAAATGTTCCTTCTGTTTCTATGGAGGACTCTCATTTTGTACCTCAATCTCAAAAAATTCGCTCATATAATCCATATTTCTTTCACGAATTGTCTCAATCACTTTCATATATTGTTATTATATTTTTCCTTAATTGATCAATCTATATTTCTGCAGATATTCATGAATAAATTCAATCGATATGTGGCGATATGCATCAGATTATAAATTTGCTATTTTTTGCACAATTCAATTCTAATTTTTTTCTGTTCTTTTCAATTTATCAAACATATATGTCATCTTCTATTCTGTTTGTTCATTTGTTTGTACTGAAAACACTTTATATTATATTCAGTTGCGGTCGTTTACCAACGAATATAATTTTTAATATATATCGGAAACCTCTGCAAAAATACACTTCAAGTTGAAACACCGCATTATCTGCCATCCATCAGAATATATATTCTAATACGAAACCTGCCACGCACAATATTTCAATTCCAGTTTTGTTTCTTGATTTACTCTTTGTTATCTCTAACGTTCTACAACTCTCGACCTGCAAGAGGGCCCATAATCCCCATATCATCAAATTATATGTAACATTACATTTCTGTCCCCACATTATTTCAATTTTTGTTTCATATAATGTGATAAATATGTGTTGGGCATTTTCAATCTATCGCCGATATTATATCAGAGCGGGTGTCATTTGGACGCGTGATAGAAGACGAAGGCAGTGCAAGCATGAAACACTACCGAAAATACACTCAGTAAGCGACAATTATTATCGACTAATAATTTTCTTTTGTTTCGTTTCCATTGCAGTGGATGAATATTTTTCTAACTGGATTTTTTCTTCCTGTCGGGGAAGCAAGTAATTAATTAATGCTTATCTAAAAATGATGCAATGTTATATGTATTCATCACACTGACACCTCACATTTGTGAATATTGATTTCATCTACGTTATTATATTCTCCTACACATGGTATATAATTTTGTATATTCAACATACAAACATTTTGCTATTTTTGCCACTACATATAATATATATTTTTTTGGTTTGTTTTTCTAGAATTATCGACTCTTCAACAACATACAGAATATGTTTTTTGTATATATTCATCCCCGTATAATAAGTCTATAAGCATAAATATGCTTTTAACATCCATATTGTCTTTGTATTGGTTTTACGAATAATTATATTCATCGATCTTTGATTGTGCGAATATAAGATTTAGTGCATGTTGCGCAGCAAATCAATCACATTTAAATATTCAAACTCCACAATAGTTTCATTCACATCAATGACAATAACAATTGTTATTAATTCTTCTTTTCTATACATTTATTCTTTTCACCACGTTTTATTGTCAAATTCTTTTCAACTATTGTATTCCATTCTACTCCTCAATTTTTTTTTTTCGACCGATAATACAAAATAACCATCCAAGCCATTAAATATTTTTTCCATCAAATATTTCATATCGTATATATATATATATTTTTTTTTTCGATGATGCAAAATACAGTTTGATACCTTAAAATCGATCCTAAAGCTGTACCAAGTTCACACAGGCGTTGAATTTATTTCGTATATTGTCTTATTGGGAGATTAAAAGGAAAAATAAACTGTGAATTTGAAAGTATTAATGACTTCACTCATCAGTTGAGTAATTAAATCTCTCGAAAAATCTGAATGTAGTATACCAAGCTCTGTAATGATTGTAGCAAGGAAGCCAATCTAACACTGACCCTATATATTTCTCCAGATAATTACTTTGAATCAGTTATTTCTTTTCGAATATTTTTTTTTTCTCCAAAACAATTGTTAGTTTCGTTAATTTAATTGCCTCTAATTTAGTTAATCTTAAACAAGATACATATATTTATTTTACTATCTTAGATATACATATATATTTTATATATATATTTATTTATAATTCGACTGGTATCAACATTGACTTGACAGGAGTTATAGTTATTCACTTTTTTACGGTTTTTTATTTTTTGTAGATAATCTTAATACTCTTTTCTTCCTTTGCTAAAGAATCGCTCGGGCAGATACCTCAAGATTTGTACGCAATATTTCGTGACATGTCACGAAAACTATTAAATTATTCATTGGCAAATCGGTAAAAATAATTCAATTTTAATGTAAGGGAGAGAAAAAATATATCGTTAAACGGGCCATTAGAAGAATTATTCTCAACGATTCGGTAATTGAGTAATTCATCATTGACTTGCAATTCATCACTGAACAAACAAACATATAATGAATGAAAAAAATTAGAACTCTGGAGGAAAATATCTCGGAGTGGTATATACAACTAACGAATAAACTGTTCAAATTATTTCCACTGGATGTTTAGCCTTGTCAACTAAGTATTTATACAATATATACATATATGTATATATATATATGTGAGTATATTTTTGTTCAATTCAAGTCTATATGTTAAGTTCTATTCTTACTTATAATTTAATATTGTTATTATAAAATATTGATTACCGAAGCCATTTTATCCTCGATATTTCTAAATATTCTCCATTACGCACAGGTTGATTATTGTCTTGCAATTAATTTTCATTTAGTAGTTGAAACTGTTTCCTATGTGGTATGTCATCATATTTTTCGCGCGTTAGAATCCAAAATTTGTCAATTAAACATAATATATAACGAAGGAAAAAAAAACATATATATCGACATATTTCTATCCTGTTCAATTGACAAATGAATTGGATTCAGTTGCATAATGATACTTTTTTATTTATTATTATTTAAATCTATGTCACTTAAAATCGAATTATTAATTAACATAATTTGTCCTTAATAATTTAATTTATTGTCCATGTTGGAACATATATGATTTTCCCTAAAATTATTTATTGTCTGTTCACACAGTATTGTCGGTTATTATTAAGTACTCCCTCCCACTTTTTACAATTTATTGTTGTCTGGATACTAAGGGAGACAGTTATTGTCTTTATTATTTTTTCCTTTTTCTAAGCAAATTAAATTTTGAGAAAAAATTTTCCAGTATTATCAAATATTTATTAATCCGCGCCCATAAAACAGATGTGAGGTCTACGAAATTATTTCAAAACAGATTTGCTAGAAAATGGAGCAGTAGTTCGTAATCTTTCGTTTTACCAACAATACCATTGAGTTGTCTTATTTTTCTTGAGAAAAATCTATGTCTCTGAGTAAGGCTTCTATTTTCGTTATAAACAATATTTGTCCATATAAAGAATATGTATTAAAAAGTATTTTCGTTTCTTTTTTCTCCTCCCCATTTTATAGTGCGAATAAAAAAAGTGCAGGTGCAATAGATTATCCCTAGAATTCAGTCAACATTTTTATTTCATATCCACTAAACTATTCTACAGTAATGATCTAACGAATAAACACTGCCCTACATAGAAGCCATTCTGAATTTAAGGATCGCAAAAATAAAGAAAAATACACGCGAATATTTATTGCAATGCTAAGCCATTGAATCTACCGTTATAAATTTCCTACACCCATCAGTATAGCTCATACTTACATTTACCTAAACCATTATATTATACTCGAAACCATTTTATATCCCCAAACATTTTTACCCAACTCGTAATTAATTATCTTTAATCAGGATCAATTGTTATTATTCTATATTTATAGGTCGTATTGTATTTTAGTCGGTTTCTTTGTGTTGTTTAATTCCCGCCCTAATTCCAACGCATCATATGCGTTAATATATTTGTAAAATACTTTATGAAACAGCAAAATCTTCTTCGATGGCTGATTTACAATAAAACATCTGTTAAAGGGAATAAAGAAATAACTTTGTATTGGTCACTTAGTGAACCCTTTGTCATTCCAAATACATGACGCAATAAAAAATGTATTTTTCTTGTCTATTTTGGCATTGCATCATATGCATGATTAGTATTTTTATATATATTCTTTTATTATTTTTATCATTCCTTTCATTAAATTTACTAAAATGTATTTCGCATGAGTAAAGTTCTCGTTAATTGTACTGATGAAAAAAAATGTCACTTATATATATATATAAATAGATTTTTATATGACCATATACGTTTGTTTCTTTTCGTTTTGCTTCATTTGAACGTTATGTTAAACCTCTTCAGGTAATAAATTATTTTTACTATGTTTCCAATTATTTCATTGTCCCTTCAAAGCCACAATGCCAAACGACTTTGCATTGATCCAAATTATTATCATTATAAAATATCAATCAAATTAAACTTTTCTCGATAATCAAATGGATTCAATTTATATTATTGTCTCAATGATAACCCTTAAATATCACTCTCCGAAACCATTAGCCAATTTCAATCATTAATGATTTTCGAAAAAAATGGAAAAAAAATTATGGTCTTCATACCATGAATTAAAACGACATTGACGATGATTGAATTTATGCATTAAGAATCCCTCGTCGTTGACTTATAAAATTTCCTCTTGTCACTCTTAATAATTGACTTTTTTTTTCCAATTCTCTTCACAATTTTTCGTATATGTTAGCCCTTATCGCGCGTCGAATATTTCGCCATTTCGTCGCGTATCCACTGCACGTATTTCGGTACATAAGCATAAACACCGGGTAATCGTGGATGTGCGCACTTTATCCCCCAACTTACAATACCACCAACGAACCAACGTTCTTCATCATTTTCATCTTGGCAAAGCAGCGGTCCACCAGAATCACCCTGAAAAATGGAGAAAAAATTAATCAAATTTAATTTTAATTAATTTCACCAATCAAAAATTAAACGCTGTACATGAGGCACTATTTTTCCATCACGAAATTGAAACTAAAATGAGGTGAAAGGGAATTCTGCTCTTCATCTCCCGCGCGTGTGCTCAGAAGAGGTATATAAAGCAGAGAACGTACAGGAAAGTTCAATGTGCAGCAGTAGCCACAAAGTTGTGGAGATATTGGGAATACTGAAATATGTGTCAATCATATTCGTGCGGAGAACGAGTTCTCAGTGATGGAATTGAAAACATGGTTAATATCTCATCCTTCGTATTTTCATGATTATTATCATTATTATGCATATCATCATTTTTTATCAATAGAACTCACTTGGCAGGCGTCTTTTTTCCCCTCTGGATATCCAGCGCAAATCATTCCATCAGTAACATTGAGTTCTTTGTGTTCCAACCATGCATTGCACAATTCTCTTTCTAGAACTGGCACCTTTACCTCATTCACTGCTGGCTCATATTGCGAAGCTTCAAAGAAAAGTTTATTGATTAAAATAATGGATTTTATTGGGACATTGGATATTTTTGAGGAGGAAACACCAGAGTGATGAACTGAGAGAATTGACTTTTTTCAGAAATTTTAATCTCTGAAAAAAGTCTCCATTTTTTAATGCATTGTCAAAAATAATTCAGAATTTTACTATTCTTTCAACAAGTCAGCTTCTACAGCCCTATTATCTACGCCGACTCTCTCAATTTTACTGGCGTTTCTCCTTATAAATATGTGGTGAACAGTTTTTTTTTTCCTTCAATGAACTCACAATCAGTATCTTCCTTTTTTCCCCAGCCGATAACAGTGCAAATAGTGCCAGGTAATAATTCCGTATCGGCTCTGGGCAAGCATACTGGTCTTAAATGCTCATGAAAGTTAACGCGATACTCCAATTGAAATAGCGCAACGTCATTGTCATGTGCAACACCAAGATTGTAATTTGGATGTGGTACTACTCGTTTCACTTTCAATTTTTCACCAAGATAAGTATGCGCATGACGTCGAGTGATTCCCAATTGTATTGTCCAATCGGAAAGATTTGAGTGACTGAAACTGAATAATTTACGATTGAACCGACACAAAATTGCCACATAATCGGCTCAATTTCACTCGAATTAATTTGTTGATGGCAAAAAAAGAAATGTTTGAAAACTAACTTTCCGACACAGTGCGATGCAGTGAGAACCCATTGATCGGAGATGAGGACACCGGCACAATAAAATACTTCTTCTGGACCGCCAAGAAGTGCAGCTAAAAATGGCCAGTCACCAGGAGCAGCTTCAACACCACCAACAATTCTCAAACGTGCTCTGGAATTGCCAGGATTAGGACGACGTCTTCCACATGCTATTGATGATTTATTAAAAAGTTTTATACTATAATTTATGTCTGAACATAGATCAATTTATTACATGATATTTCATTTTAAATGGACCCACCATATTCAGAACAAACCAATTCAACTGTTCGATAGTCATTGTGATTCGTACATGATTGAAATTCTTTCAATAAATTACTTTCACTCTTTTGCGCCAATCGCCAACGTTGAGAAGTATCAATTGGTACCATATCATTCTTCATCGACAAAGTCGAAGAATCTGCAACTCTACACAAAAAAAAATGTCGAATTCAATTTTCCCATTTCGTTATCATCAAATATATCGCAGAAAACATGGTCGTGATAATAATTGCATTTTAGTTCAATAACCATGATATTAGTACACATTTCCATTGCCATCTCATTCCAATTTACATCACGGTCGATAAACTTGCAATCGCATTATCGAAATCCCATAGTCTCATCACGTAACAAGAGGCGACACGTGAATTGACGAACTCCGCGAATAATTTATTGCCGCGTTCAATCTCAGTAAAGCGAAATAACAATACTAAAGAAATAAAACCGTGTCATTAATAACTTTTTACATACGTATAACCAAGAAGACTGCAAGTTGCCTGAGGTGATGTTGTTTGCCATTTGGCAATGCACGCAGGTACAAATGAATCATTTTTAGGATTATAAACTTGGAGACGTCCTTTGCCAATATCACCATTTCTCTCACTCAACCTAACTGGAATACAATTAATTATTTTCATTGGCATACTTCATTTTTTTCCTCGCAATTTTCTCACTTTTTCATTCTTAATGGGGAAAAAAAAAAACTTACGACAATTTCTTTCGTCCTGACCCCATGGACAATCCATAACACCATTACAAACATGTGAATCAGACATACATCGTCGTTTGCCACAATGAACAGCTTTTGCTTTTTCAAACAGATCATGAATTCCAAATTTTTTCGTTTTATTAAACTTATTATTATTATTGTTGTTCTTATCATTACTAATGATAGGTGATTGGTGAATTGTATTAGATGATGAAGAGCACTGTTCACAACCAATCTCGTCACTTTTATCGGCACAATCCACATGTCCATCGCATTTCCAATCGAATGGAATGCATCTGGTACCGTCACATTGGAAGCCACTGGTGCAAACTGCGAACGAGAGAAATTCAAAAGGGGAAGTGAGTGAGTGAGAAATGAGAGAGTACAGGGATAGATAAATAACGACGGGGTGAGAGAAAAAAAAAGATTGGTGTATGTACAGAACCATGAAAATGCATCCACTCGTACGAAGGATATAGAGAGGCATGAATTGGAAGGAACAAAAAAAAAAAAGAAAAAATGAAAATCCCATTTCATGGATTAAACGTGGAAAATATGAAAACTCTCTCTTTTGCGTGAATTTATGACTGTGGATTATTGTGAAAGTCAATCCATACAATATATATGACAGCGGATGGTTTTACCGTCATTTTATCAATGACGTTCGATTAAAAATAGGAAAAAATAAATTGAGAAAATCGAAATCAGATTACATATATGAGGAGTGAAAAATATTGAAACCCTCTTTTTTTCTACCCGTATTTATTCATAATTGAATTCAAAGAAAAACTATATATCACAGCCAGAATCTCTATTATCAATTTATTAATGAATTTTGAAATAGAAAAAAGTAAAATGGGAAAAGATAGGAGTCTGAATAACTGGCTTTTCTCCTTACTTATTGTCATCCTATAATTTCCACATGGGTTTCATTCTGAGATTTCATTTATGCGATAATAACTTGTGATGGTATTGGACGCAAAAGAAAATACAAGAGCACGCACGTTTAATCGATAAAATTTCCTCCGTCGGTTTTGCACGAAAGTTATACATGCACTATCTCCCATCTGTTTATCATTGAATATCATCAACACTGTGTATAACTGAAATGAATTTTTATTATCAAACTGTATTGTGCCAACAAACATTCATGAATATTTTTGTTATATAGTCAAGGCGATACAGATTGTAAAAAATTAATGAACCAATAATATACATCTACCCGAATGGTTCACATATGTGAACGAATTCTCGCTTGTTATTCCATGTTCACGTTCGCCATCCAATTCATGGTCAATTTAATTAAACAGATATGGTTCCGCGTATTTGCATTTTCATGAAAACGATACATGTACTTCAGAATGAATGCGACAAATTTTTCATATCAGTGTAAAAAAAAAGGAAAAAAATGTGAGCATTACGTATTGTTTCACACAATTCCAGCAACAATTGAATTCACATTTCAATAATGAAATTTCAAAGTTTATCATACAGTCACGCTTGTGAACTGCCACAAACACAATCATATATTTTTTTTCCATCCACTAATCGCCGATAAATTCCGCTGAAAAATAAAGCCGCTATATAAAACTGCGATAAAATTAAATTGTCATTGCATTCATCTGACGATAATTAAATTATTTTTGTTTCATTGTGAAGCTATTTTATCGTTACTGTAATCCGAAGTCCCAGTCGATTGGAAATACCCAAGATACAGTGGCCAATCGTTTCGTTAATGTAAACGAAAGATATACGATATAATGGCAAATATAAATACATTCGAACCCTATTACTCTGTAATAATGATTATTTCTGTTATCACATTGATGAATATCCTGATTTTTTCTTCCAACATGCTTTAATTATTTGCTTTCACACCTTTTTTCTTTCTTCACTCGTAAAAACGAAGAAGACGAATGCAGTGAACAGAACAGCAAAACCATTCAACAAAACAAATAAGGGCATCGGAAATTCCAAACAATACACGGAGCGTGAGAAATCAAGTAGAACGAAAGTTCAGTTGCATATACATATATACATATAGATATAGACAATAAAAATCGAATTGTGGGAACAATAGACGAATGATATCCAATAATTATGCCGGGACAATAGAAATTATAATCATGATTTAATTCATTGAGATAAACTGAAATTCGGTTGAATAATTTCACCGTTGGAAATTTTCATCAACACGATTATTTATAAATAACGTGATTATAAAATAGAGATATCGTATTTACTTGGAAATTTATCGAAAGGAAAAACCAATAAAATATTTCAGATCGCACATCACTTCCAACGAAAAAAGATTCCTTATTTCTTTTATTTGATTAACGAATCCGTGACGGCAGTCACGTTCTCTATATACACATGACGATTGCTCTAACTGACATACTATAAATACAATGAATTTTCTCAGACAGACTGAACTGAGAACAAACACATACGGAATCGTACGGTAGTCCAATTAACATATCCACTTGTGGCCAATTCATATTTGAATGTTCAACAAGTCTTCAAGGTAATTAAAATTCCAATTCACATAACTAAATTACCTGTGCTAAATGTCGGAATCAATTTCGGGAGAATAATATATCGATTAACACGCCAAATACTGATTGTCAATTAAATTGTTTTCTCCATTTTTATTTTCAAGATGTCGATTCAAAAAGTCATTGTTGTCATTGCCATTATCTGGTGTTTCACCGATACACCAAAGTTCTACGTTGCGGCAAACAGAATGAAGAGGATGACGGGAATGGATATGATTCGCAAAATTGTATGCACCGATGAAAGTTCATATACTTTCAGTCCATGTAGAATCACATCATGTCGAAGTGGTGAAATATTGTGCGGAAATCAATGCTGGACCGTTTGTCCAGTTGGGATACCATTAGGCTCTTTATATTGTGTATGTCCACCTGGCACATATTTATATTCTAATATGTGTGTGAGCGAATGTGTCACTTGTGAAAAGCAATACTTACTCAACGTTCGATATACATCATGCATGTAAATAATTAATCTCAATATTTACTACGTTTTCCATCATTGTATTTAGACAAAAGCCTCAATTAATGTACGTGTCATCTGATAAAAATGATATTGATATGGCAAAATGTTGGTTCAAATTATTTCCCTTTTGCAATTTGAAAATTTATTTACCTGGTTTTTCTGCTCGCTTTGCTGCCTCGATCACTTCATGATGACCGACGCATACATCAGAGTCCGCATTTTCCGGGAAGTATTCGCATCCAAGATAATCTGGCAATTTCAAACTGAAGACATTGAGAAAAAATCCACAACGTCTCGTCATCTCTGCAAAATAATTGAAAAAAGAAAGGAGGAAAAATATGCAAGATTAAATTGAAGGAGTATGCGATTATGAAAAGCCCCTCATGGTTTAATCATTCATTTTTTCTCCGACATATTGAATGAGTAGATGTTATTAAAGTTTTAACATATTTTCTACCGAAGTTGTAGGGATATATATATATATATATATATAAAATTTTCCCATTTATATTCCAATTTTATTTCCACTCACCATTGCACAAACTGCGACATGGTCGAACAACTTGACCGCGTGATCCACATTTGGGTACGAAAACGCTGCATAAATATAATGCTGCCAATTCATAACATCTGACGTCCACAACTGCCTCATAATTTTCCAATTCTTGTTGTGCATCACGTTGACCAAAGTTCCCAATGTAATTTGGAAAAACGGTGAAATTATACGGCACCTGTGACAAACAACTAATTGTGTTTTGCCATTGCTTTCTTTTTTAATGAAATGAAGTTATCACTCAAAATATCATAATGTAATCTGTTGAATAAATAATGGGGCAATTTTCGAATATGTGTTAATCGTATCTAGTAATTTTTTTTTTCTTTCCCTCATTTCACGTTTCTTTTCATTCACGCACGTTATCGCTTATGAATTTTGAAATATACCTCGCGAAATGTACAGCAGAGAAATAAATAAATTCGCGCATGTGTTGAAGTATCTCGTCGACACGTGAAACTAATGCTCCTAGAATCCGATTTAAAAGAAAATGCAAAAAATAATCCTGAAGAAGACTTGAATTTCTAGCGATAGCTGTATACTATGTGTCATCACATAAACTCATTTTGGAACATCAAAAGAGGAGAGTAGTGTTGTCACGAGGATGGACGGAAGCAAAAAAAAAGACAATATAAATAAAAAATAAAAATACATAAATATGAATAATACAAACACTTCACATGCCTTGTGATTGAGACAAAAGTTGACAATGACTGGCAGACAAATGCCTGGCGCTGGATTCTTCGGTTCCGCCAAGTACGTCGGTCCCGCCAGCAAAATTACTCCATCCATTGTCGTTTGAATCGTTTTGTTCTCCAATCTCACGCCACCACCCTCCGGATAAGCTGTACGAACATGAAAAGGAAATTTTATACTTATTATACGTCAAATAAAATGAAGTACCTATACATAAAATGCCATGAAAAAAAAATGAACATACGTCACGTTTTCGCTGACATATAATGTGAAGAGTGGTTCATTTTTTCTTTCACTTTGAACATGAAGGATTTAAAATACCCAAACAGACATGGAAAAAAATTTGAAACAAACTTAAAAAGTTATTACTTACATCTGAAGTAGGCCAGAAAACCACCGGCAATTGCAAGAAGGGCGACAGCATTCACGAGCACTTGAGCGAATCGAAAACGTATTCTTCCCCTCGAGATGAAATGGCTGCTGGGTTTTCTCATATCCCTGATGATCTTCAATATAAAAAAAAAGGAAAACTATAAATAATATTGAGATATAAATCAGAGAACATATGAGAGCAATAAAGTCTTTTTGTGGATCAGTATTATGTATTCCCCACGGTACAAAGAACATTAAAATGGGAATTCCGTTGCCCGCAACAACTGGGGAAGTGAGAAAAAATGAAAGGGTTTCTCTGGACCTCGTATGTCCATACTCATAGTGAAACGAATATACACTGCTACCAACCCAGGAACTGACCTGTCAGTAGTTATGGCGTCAAAGGGGTGAAGGAGAGAGAAAACTACAAGGTCAGTCGGTCGTGTCAGTTAATTTGTCGTTTTCTCGATGCATACAGAAAGATTCCAACCCAAACCATCTGAATTTCTCGCTACAAATCTGGCAGCTTAACAACCAAACATAATGACTTACCCGATGGTGCAACGACATATTACTGCCACTATGAAACCTAACGATTGTCTGCAAACTCGCTGGCGTACTCATTGACTTCGTGATGGGACTGCCTGGTGGGTTTTCCGTTTCTGACGTTGAAGCTCTACCTATTACAAATTCTGCATTATCGCAATAATGAAAAAGTGGAAATAAACGAATTGATTGTTTGAGAACAGTGACAGAACGATTTTCTTCTCAAGTGAAGGAATTCCTCAATAATAACTTCAATATTTCGAGTCTTTTCCATCGCAATTTGAAAAAAATTATGGCCAATTAAAAAAATAATGTATTTATATAATTCTGAGACAATAAAATACCTGGTATTCTGCTGTAAATATATTTGTGGGGCAATAAAGGTGCCTCCATGGATTTGACTGTGTAACTTGGCGAACTAGTTTGGCTAAAGCTGTCTGATGACACATTGCTATCCTGCCTAACGCTAGCTGGCTTAGGTACAGGACTCTGACAAATGGCGCTCAATGGTGGTGGTAAGTTTGTTTGTGTTGCTTTAGGTAACTTCTCTAGTCTCTCAACTGCACGTTCCTTCCGCAAATTATTCTGTAACATGTTTCTTGCACGTTCCATATCAGAATTATGTTTTCCTTTTATTTGCTGCTGCTGCTGCTGCTGCTGATGATGATGATTTGGATAATGAATTACACGTTCACCATGAAGACGCTTCTCCAAATTTCTCGATGCAGCTTGCAATGCTTCAAACTTTGATTTCTTGTCAGTATCGTGTGGCTCATCGTTATTGACTTGCTCAAACTTGGAGCGTTGTAGCCTAGATAATATTTCACATTAAGAGTTATTTGCACGGATCGATATAGGGATTATATATGCATGGATTAATAGAGAAGAGATTAAGCTCTTATATATGTGCAGGTTTACGATACACGAGTCAGATTAGTTTCTTTTTTTCCCCCATTATTATTGCCAGTGAATTCAAATGTTGGCCGAATCAAAAATGATAGGAATATCTGACGACAAAGCACTTTTTTTTTATTGAATATTTGAACATGAATGACAGGGCGTTATGATTTCACGGCGAATATAAATGTTGAAATACTGGAACTTCGATTTATCAAAATTTATGAAGGCAACCGTTTTTCGTGAACTTCTGCATCAATACAATTGAGAGGGGAAACGAAACATATATATGTGAAATAAATGGTTGAATAGGTGGCAAGTAACAGCTGGATAAAGTTTCCTCTTCAGGAAAATGTTCGTCCTTCAATTCTTAATGTATTATTGTATTATTAATAAGCTCTAAAAAATGAGACGTTGAGAAATTTCAATAACTTTTTTACAACGCAAAGAATGAAATTTATATTACTCTGGACCCGCAAAATCATTTATTTGATAATTAATTGAATCCATACTAATTGATTATGTGAACAAAATAATCATTAAGACAGAAAGAATTTCTAACCTTGAACTCTTTGAATTGGATTCATCCCTCGCCCTTATGTTATTGCTTTGTACTCCACATCGACTAAGCTCTGCACTTCTGACGATGATATCCTCATGAAGCCTCTTGTCAAGATCGCGCGCGGCTTTTTGTAACTGTTCAAAGCTCGTCTTAAACGATAAACTCTCGCCACATAAATTTCCTTCGTAGTTAACGCTACTGATATCGGTGTCATCAAAATTTGATGTTATATAACTGTTACTTCCAACTCTTTCCTCATGATTTGTCGTTGATTGAAAGCTGCACTCAATATTTTTTGATGACTCAAGGTCAATCAATTTACCGTTTGTAGTATCGTCTTCTTGCCAAGATTCACGTCTAGTGACACTTGGTGATGACTCAACATTGGTTAGTTCGTCAAGGCTGCCCTTTTGTTCGTCAAGTGCCAATAAATTTCCGGTTAAAAAAATTGGCTTCTCGTTATTTCTGCGTATCGGTATTGGTGGTGGTGTCCTTCCAAATAACTAAATTCAAATAAATAAAATAAAATGTGAAGATACAAAAACGAATTATAATTAGCTGATAAACAAAATTTTCCAAAATTGATGTAACTTTTGTGTTACTTTTAAATTACCATGAATAAAGAAGAATTTTTTTTTTTAGTAATAATCTTATCAATATTCTTGCATGGATTAAAAATTTCTTCTCTTTATTTCACAATAACTCACACTGGTATGAAGAGAAATTTCTACATGTATGAAAGCCTCGTGTTTGACCTGGATGCATATATACACGTGAAGTAAATGTGTGTCGGTGGTACATGACACTGCCGTTCTATGTTACATATTTATGTATACGTGTCTATAGAAATGTGTTGGTGCGTGGAATAGAAATGACAAATCCTATGTGTAGGTGAACCTCCTGAGTGTCTGGCTGTAAAATGTTGAATAGAGAGAATTTAATGTTCTTTTTTTTTCATATAAACTATTTGACATTAGATATTCAAATATTCTTCACAAACTCGCTATATACACTACTCCAAATTATTAAAAATATTCAAGTGGAATTATATAATGAAATTTTCATTAATCATATTCGGAAATGTGCTTGAAGAGTTTTTTATTCTTGTTGTTGAGGAATATTCTGCAAAATTGCTTGCTAGATGAAAATGTCAGAATAATGTCTGTATATGTATTGTGTGTGTGTGTGTGTATGATTGTATGTATGTGTGTATTCACTCGGTAGGGAATCTAATGTGTAGATGCACGGAAGCACCAGAGAGTAGCTTTCCATTGCGCGCAAAATTTCTCAGCCACCACAACGCACATTACGTTATCTCAAGCGAACCATGAGAGAGGCTGCAAGCTGCCACCTAGTCTAATTTATCGTGTCTCTCGCTGCTATATTTTCTACAACGCTACATATATATATATATATTAAGGCCACCACAACTTTTCGCTAATTTTTATTATGAAAAAAAGAGGAAAATAAAATGAATACATGTAATAACTCAAATTATCTCAAAGGCAGAAAAACAATTAATTATCATAATGATACTACACGTTTGCTAGATTGAAACAATATAAATTGAACAAGATGAAGTAAACTATACACAAATGTTATCAACGACAAGTGCGGGCCATTTTAAAATTCGAGTTGGCAAAAATATATTGAACATCTGGGTCACAATACAAAATCCAGTAAATTGAAATCCGGATTTCCAACAAATAAACACAGACACACAGACGCGTATAGACAAACCAGTATCGTGACACGGTTGAGTAAATGGGTGGACTATTTCGTCACGATTATTGAATCTCATTCGTTAACGTACCGCAGGAGTTTCAGAATGTCGACGTGGTAATGGTGGCTGACGTCGATTTCCGTTCATCGATAGAAGAGAATCGCACGCCGGGAGTGCCACGCTATTTGTCCGAGTTTGTCTGAAATAACGAAATAAAGAAAAATTTGAGAAGTAAAATTTTTTCATTTGATATAGATTGTTAATTTATTTATATGTATATAAATTTTTTTCTTATCAGATAGGTATAATTTGTTTGACACCTCAAAATTAACAATTTACCCAGTATTTAATTTGTTGATGAAACGAGCTCAGTAGTTATATTAATTTGCAAATATCAAGCGCTGGTATATTGCATTGCTGAAAGAGGGTCACTGCCTATTAAGTTGCGACGGGATATCATTCAGCTTAATTAGTCTCGGTCGAAAACACGCCTTCATTCCGACCCCCATCACACAAACATAATTCCATTTCAACCATCATTTCATTTACTAGACGATTTATCACTTTATTATCGAATAATTAATTCACTCATAATATTTCCAACGTATTCACACATATATAATTTCAAACATTATTACATTAACTGAATTATTTAATATTCCATTTTTATTCAATATTATTCATCTCACCTTGGTTTACCAGTCGCATTGCTCTCAGATTCCCTATCCTCAACTCTCGACATTTCGTACACTGAAACATAAAGCAAATATAATAATTGTTCATTAAAAAACTGGACATTTTTTTTCTTTATTGTCAAGACTTATATGAGGCAATGATTAATCACTACGGATAGTGTCATCTGTGATCCAAAATCTCATTAATCTGGTGCCCAATAATTTGTTAAAGATGTCATGCGACATTACACACCAACAATAGAAAAACAATTCTAATATCTATCTCCCTATGTATAAATGTGTTCCTTCACTTCCACCTTACATTTTTTTTCCCCGTGATGAAATTGTCTGCCATGTATCTACGAGGAAACAAGTTTATTCCATTCGTCAGTTTTTTTTTTTTTTTCCAAGTTTCAAATAACCCACAGAAAGAAAATAATAGAAATTGCCGGGATAGAACTTTTTAATCAATTTTGCACAAATAACTCAGTGAGGACACAACAGAAAAATAGAGAGAAACAAAAACATAAACTTTTTCTGTCTGACCATGACGGTATATTTCCACTGCTATTTGTCAGAATATATAAATAATTCACCACTCTGTCTTCCTATATATTTTTTTTTCCATTCATATTTCTGCATGTATAGATAAAATGACAGTCTTCCTGATTGTGATAATATAAATTTGTTTCCTCCTAAAAGCTAACACGAAGCGAATCATATCAATCATCACTTCAGAAATATTTCACATAATTGACACTTGACACTGGCATACTGACAGTAGATGTCATGTTTCACTGTTTACACAGTACTCGAACAGCTTCACTCTGATGTAACGTTGTGAAACTCGACTTGATTTCCCTGAAAATATCCGGCCCTTCATTATATCACCGTTGAATAGACAGTTGATAATGCATGTGCGAATTGAGCTTTCCTCATCCTCTCTACCTCTCGCTTCCTATTCCATTGTGAATTCACCGTAGATTCTAAAGCCGTTAATTACGGCCACAATATTCATCTATGACTTTGAATTCAATGATGTCAATATCTCAGTAATCCAAAGTGCAATATTATCGTTAAATATAATTAAAAACAAAATGATATAAATGAATAAATGTTATTTATTTATCAATTCAAATGTGATCAATTAAATGCGTTAGTGAATGAAAATATTTAATTCATAGGTATTGCACGATAGGGAATTGTCAGTGGGATAGAGCTTAACAGCGCACACAATTATTAAAGGGGAAATGAACGTTGAATCTACTTTAATGCCAATTGTTAAGCTAGATAATTGACTGAAATCCGTGGTGGCCAATTAGTACTGAATGATGGTATATGAAATGAAATCGAAATTTTTTTTCAGCACAGTTAGCCCTGCCAATTAGTCCGCTGGAATAAATTTGCAAGTAGTAATTCAGTGACAGATGAATATCGAGAATGAAAAGCAACGAATTTATATCAATCGTTTTTAAATGCGTATATGATGAACCACACATTTTTTTGAATAACAATAAAATTTTACATGGGATTAAAGAAAGAAACTATTCTTTGCAAATCCACATCGAATCCTGATTTATTTTATTATGGGGTCATGTTCCACTTACGTGAAAATCATGGGAAAATATGATAAATGGCACCACCGAAGTATAAGATTCTTTACATATGGAGAACACAAAAGCCTTTCATATTATCCCACCATCCCTCTTGCTTTTGGCTTTGACACAGTCGTTTATTCACTGATCCAGTTTGTGTATATTCTTATAAATTACATTATTTCTTCTTTACTTTATAAATACTTACTTGAATGTATAAATTCTTTTCATCCACATGATAGAAAAATAATGAAAAGGCAAATATTGGACTTGTTCTATCCCTTACCTACCATGAACTTAATCACCATCAAATACAAACATATCATGAATTGTTAGATTTGAAAACAGGGGAATAGAATGACTGTATTCATGGATTTGATTGTCAGTGAAAGGAAGTGTGGTGAGGCTTTTCAGAAAAATACTCATAAAAGCAATGTCATGACGAAAACATCCAATAAAATCCCGGAATAATCCTAAAAGGACCATTGTCATGATGATTCCTGACCAATCTTCCCTCTATACTGTGTCACTATATTGTTATCATTGTAGATTTGCACGTTGAAAAAAATCATGGCCGATAAAATCGTAATGGAAATGTTAATTAGAATTCCAGTTAATTAAGAGCGTGTCTTTGACAATCTGTTTTTCTTTTTCCCATTACAATGGTGGAACTGGAAAAAATTGACAACCGGAAAACGGAAAAAGAGACGAGAGAGACAAGCGTGACAAAAAAAAAAAAAACGGAAATGAATTGAGAATAAAAAGTTTGATGTTGAAAATGGCAGTATAGGTAAATACGTACTGTGATGGTCGTAAATTAAAAAAAAAAAAAAAAAGGTCCCGACTACATATATCAAATGAACTGATCGTTCAATATTTATCTATCTTCAATATTGCAAATGATTAATGCCATTCAATATTTTTTTTCGCTCTTTTCTTCCCGTTCTATAAATTAGTTCATTTTGATGCCTACATTTCATGTCACCTATCGTAAACAATGCTGACCATTCCAAAAATTCATCAAACAAACATTATAAATGCGTCTTATGTTATTTGATCAATGATGAAAAGACCGTGACCAAATTCATAATTGAAATGTTATATGTTTATGATTAAATATTATAATTTTCAATTGAATTCCAGTCTGTGTTCGAGAATTTTGTACGTGCTTCAAACAAAAGTGATCGTGAAAATGTAGAAATTAAATAAATATTTCGTATTGGAAGAAATAAAAATTGTTAAGGCAAGAGAAGAAAATAAATAATTGACGCACAATAGAAATTCTCCTCGACAGTTGTAATGGAAGCTCAAGAGAAAATAATAGAGTATTTATATATATATATATATATATATACAAGACAGTTTCTTCCGCTCCATCGACTTCCGGTTCTCACTCAATCCATGTACTTCATCGGATCGCCAGAAACATTTTCCTTTTAGCTCCGATATTTCCGATGAATCTCGCATCGCATTTTTTCTCAACCCAGCCCTTCACGTCCACGAACAAAATTTATATATAAAATATATACATACACTACCGTCCAAATGTTTGAAAGTATAGTTATATTTTTCCGTCATACGAAAATTCCTACACACATATAGATACAACCCTCTGACTTTTCTTTCACTATAGGAGCCTCTCCAGATCTCATTCAATTGACTCATGATTGGGTGGAAAAAAATACTGAACAATATATAGAAAAATTTGAAGTACAAAAAAGAATAAATAAATAAGTAGTATATAAGAAAACTTGAGACTAGTTTACTATTGAAGTTTACTACTGAAGCATTGCTGAAGGGGGTTGAAGTATATATTTATATATATATATATATGGATCGGTTCGTTTTTATCTTGTCCAACTTCCAAAGAACTCTATTCGTGCAAAGCCCTTCGACGTATCTCTCTTTTACGCTATCACAATGTGTCTTCCTTTATATCCATTCTCTTCTTATTTTGTTTCTTTCCTCAACTCCATTGTATCTAAAGCCCAACGTTTCCACACGAGCTTGTGTTCAAGATTAAATTTCAAAGCAGAGCCATACTATCACCAGAGGATTTTGTAATGTACACGATATTCATTACAATGCCACATAATTCACCAGAGATTCACACCCAGAAAAACCAACTACCTTAATAAATAATATTTCAATATTTGAGTTTGTCCTTTCAAGGTAAAATATATATTCCACAGAAATGAAACACGCCAGTTTGAAATTAGAAAAAATATTTCTTCATTCGTAATTAATGACTCCAAAAATATTTGAAACTTTTGCAATTATTCTCCAGTGAAATTTATAATGATAAAAGTTCTGATTATAAATAGCAACTTCGATTCATCAGTGTTATTCTCATAGAGTCCATAAATTCAAATAAATTTTTTTCATCCAACCGGAAGCAAAGGAACTTTTATTTTTAATATGACTTTAACATACTGAAACGTTTCAGAACGATATAAGACGATTTTCATCATAAATCTATCAGTCCATTGTAAAAATCCTTCGCTCAAAGATAAAACTAATTGAAACAAAATCCAGTAATGAGAAACGATGGCAAAATTTACTTACAAGTGATGAAAAGTCCGTGTAATACGGCACACTACCAGTCAGAGTCAATTAATTTAAATGTCACCTCCTCACAAGACAACAATTGACGTTGATATTTTTTCATTTTAAATTTTACCATAGTCGTAAATGAATTTTGAAAATAATTATCACTGAAAAAACATTCACCATCATTATTGATCTTAATCGGTTGAATAAAAAGTTGAAAATGATTTGAATACCCACCTATCTCCCTTTTATACTCCCAATATCAATATTATTGTCATCATCATCATCATCATCATTATTCCGTGATCAAATACATAAATATATATTCAATGAGAACAAATAAAATTTCAATAACGTCCAATCATCAATAAAATGGAACAAAATAATCGTTTTTCTGTCGTTACAATCGCACTGACAGCAATAATTTTCGACAAGCGAGGATGAGTGTCATATTAACTGTGTGAAAAAAAAATATATGCAAAATAATAATGAACTGAAATGATGTTCTTTCGTAAATTACACGAGCCACACGTGGAGCGACCGTGCGTACTACGTGCGTGGGCGGCAGCGTACTAGTAACTCGCTCGGCGACGGGCCGTCGACGTCCGCGTTTGGCAGCCGCGGCGGCTACCCAACAGCTCGTCCACACTCACCCCCGCGACCGTATTTTACGCCCCTCTTGCCACTATACTCTCAGTATATATTTGCCTTATCCAAGTGCTTGCGCACAGGACACTTTGGAGCTCAACTGTATCTCCTATTTCACCCACATCCTCACTTCATTCCAAAGTGCATAGTCCATCGAACGCAAATCTTTTCCCAAACATCGCAAATTTATTACATGGATAAATATTAACGGCAATGCGAATTAAAATATCTTCAAGACCATTCAATTAATATAACTGAATCGAAGACTGAAAACGAGAGAGTGAAAGATCAGGGATGGAAGCGATGGGAAAAAATCGTTCATTTTCATTAGATCCAATTAAGATAACATAAATTACCAAAGAAGAAAAAAATTAATTGGCAAGTGCGATGAGATAAGGAGGTAATTTTTCTAATCTCTTGTCCACCCCTCATTCGTGCCGTCCTGATAGCCACCAATCGCGGTGGAAAAAAAAAAGCAGGGTCAGAGAAGAGCAACAAAAGAAGCAAATCTCGCTTCTCAAATTTCGTTCGCGAGAGGGACTTTTCTCACAATCGTGTTCGTGGGGTGAAAAGCTCAAGGTTAGAGGTCTCCGTATACCACTTGGATGGACAAACGTCTTACGTCCCTTTTCTTTTTTTCACTAAACCCTGTGGCGTCACAATAATATCCTGGAAACATTATACAACTCCACATACTGAGTTGATATCTCAACTCGCCCCATTGCTTCTGCTACATCCAATTCAACGACGTCACATATCAGTATATCGGCTGATTGGCGGGATTCGATCTCATCCGAAAACCCACTCTCATTTTCCTCATCAATTTTGTGTATACGTAGAAATCCTCATCTGACCTGTTGGAAAAGGGAAAATAAAATATACGAACTTCAACGAGAAAATTCTCATTCATCATATTTTTTATCTCGACGACAGTATATTCGTCCGATAATCACAATTGTCCATGACTGGTATGTATGATTTTTTTTTTTTACAATATTTCCATCTCGAATTTTACAACGTCAATAATAAATTCGCCGAGAGTTATAGAGGCTTTGTGCGTCCTGCATGAACTCACCCGCCTGAAACTTGCACAATAGACAGAATGAAAGTAAAGTTATAGTGACGAAAGATGAAAAAAGAACGAAAAAAAAAATAAGAAGAAGGCAGAGAAAAAGTGAACTCCAAAGTCCAAAGTGGGAAGAAAGAAGGATTTATAAAAATCCTCAAAAAAATTACTTCATCAGTAGGAAGAAGAGCGAAAAGCTCCTAAAAGAGAAAAAATAAATGTAAAGAAAAAATGATAATACCTCGAAGGAAGAAGAAAAACATCTAAGAAAAATGTTTATACATGTCTTTCCCCCATCTATCAAATTTTTTACATTCATATAAAAATGTTTTTTTATTCACTTCCCTCGTGGGAGGAATGAACGCGAGACGCCAACGTCAACTGAATATAAAAAATAATATAAAATGCATCACTGTATGTCACTGAATAGTGTACGTGTATTTCGTTGACAGCAGTATCGTAATTCAGCGACGAGACTATCGCTACCCATTTTTATTTTGGCTAGACTGAAAGGCGCCACCCATGATTGTGGCACCACAACTAACGGTTCAACTATCTCTCGTGTCCCTTCACGACCTTCCCTTCGCCGCCACGCTTCTACCACCCCACGAATTCACCCAACGACGCCGCATATCAACTGGAAGCTGAAATGGTTTGGCTCCTATTGCCATTGCGACAGTCATCGATCCATTAAAGCGCAAGGCAACCACAAACAAACCCAAAACCCTAAATTACAACCTCTAATACACATTTTCCTCCGTTAGGTTGCACTTCATGATAAGAGTAAAGAAAATTGGCTGTCTAATTTGGTGTTCTACAAGCATTCGCGAAACAATGCGAGAAAATATATTTTCACAAATTTGATAGACGTTTTATTTTATAGTAGACAGTGGACTGTGTAAATAACAAGTATGTTCGGAGAAGATCAATAAAAAAAGAGAGCTAAAAATAAATTGCGTATGCAGCAGCTTAATAAATTTCAAGTATTTTCTATTCCAAGTACGAATGAAACACTAAAGTTACATACTATTCATTCGTCACGTCACGAATAAATTGACTCGTGTCTCGACACAGTAATTTGGTACAATATAAAGTATCATGCCTTTCTTATTTGCATACTGAGCGAAGGAAGCCCGCCTATACTTTTATTCCTGCCTTTTTTCTCATCTCCCCATGTCTCAAACATCTCCAATATATTTCTGAACTTATATCAAATTTTATCGCTAATAATACTTGAACAAATTCTTATTTGAAAATTTACAGAATTATTCAATGAAGTATTTTTGTCTCGACAATGAAGAAAATCAATAATTAAGCATAATTGTATTTTCTTACAATCTGCACGTAAAATAATCATCTTCATTTATATTAGTTGGTTCTCTCAATAGAATTCATGGGAAAATAAAACACCAAATGAATTTGTATATCTAATCCATCAATTTACATTCAACAAACTGTTGCACTGTATCATAAGTGTTAGTTTATTAACACATGATAACAATATAGCTCATAGAATTCAGCACGAATCGTATTCATTATTTTATCTATGACATTAACTATGAGCGAAAGTTTTTACAACTTATTTTTATAGATATTTTTTCAAGTAGTTATATTTATTCTTCACCATCTTTTTCGGACACACTACGATTGCCCAACCCATTCTCCCTCACTCTCTTGTTCTTTCTCCCTTACTCTTCTCATCTCGATAGGAATAACAGCTAGGACAAGACGTGCCAATAACAACGCTCTGTTGAAATTCCTGAAAACCTCGATGGTTTTGTTTTTATTCTTGTCACCGTCACCGCTGAACGTAAGGTAATAAAAATTTTCGCCAACATTCCTACCATGTAGCATTCAATTTGGAACAAAAAGAAAAATGTAACTTATTTCACACCTACAATATTACAATCATAAATATCTATATAATTTCTAATTTATTGCAAATGAAAGTAGTCTGTAAACAAAGCTTGCACACTTTGAATACCATATACAAATATTAAAGTAGAAAACGCGCTCACTTTAATTGAAAAGCGTGGAATTATTCGACAAAGGTACATACATGGAAATCTATTATCATACGAGCAAAACTTATTATTGTGGATTTCACTCCAATACTTTGGCCGTTTCCTTTTCTCATCTACTTCACACTTCAATAATAGTGGGATTGTTTTTTATTTCTGGTATATGAGAAGATTAAATGGAATCAGAGCATGGCCAGCACAGACTCATAAGCTTTTGCAATATATATATATATATATAGATGCATAAATATATGTGAATTCACGAGGACGTGTGGAGTACGAGCGAATAGAGGATTACAAACGAACAATATATACTGTGTAGTATTATATAGATATATTCCCACGAGACATGGTCAAGCCTCGCTTCATATAATATTATGAAAGAGAAAAAGTAAAAGATTTTTTCCATTATTCAATTGCCGAGTGCATTCATTCATTTTTCTATCATTTTTAATGAACATGGACACAGCTGAAATCGACTGGATGATATAATATTGTGACAAATGTACAATATGCATTTATGTTCCTGATTTTTCAATTAAAGTTTAAAAAGATCTTCATTTCATAATATACATTTTATAATTCGTCACAAAGTGCGACATACTTATTTTTCAGTTAAATGTCACGAATTATTTCAGTTTTCTGCATTGTTGAGCTATTTTTTTCGCCAGCTGTTGCTGAATAATGTCACGAAGTGAAAAAAAAAACTTCAGTATGCGGTCACAGAAAGGAAGAAAAATAAATATAAAAACAAATAGTGAAAGGCATGTGTGTTCAAAAACAGATGGCTCCCTGAAGTCGATTAATCGTGACTTAGTGGCCACGATAAACCAATACTAATACGTTCAAGCCGATGGACAGGATAAAATAACAGAAATGAATATATGTATGTACAAATATATATATTATTCGGTGGCAGTTATTAATTCCCTTTATAATTCCTTTAAGATATATCGCAATTGGACAGAGAGTTCTTCACTGGACTTTCACACAAAAGTTTCTTTGAAAGTCAGATACATCATTCTCGTATAGATTTTTGCTCGCATTTTCGACTACTACCTGAAAAAGTTTATGCGAGAAAACCTCGATTGCATAAGAAAACTAAAAAGAGAAGGTAAAACTTTTGAAATGTCTCGTCAGATGCACGTGGCTCTGTGTGAATTTTTCCATTTTCCTTCGATTGTCATTTTACATTTCTCCCAAGTGTGAGAAACAATAGAAATTGAATAATTCACGGTGCTCGTGTTTTTTGCCACTGTATTTACTGAGGGATCTTACGTGACGTGATATGAATGTAAAATCAATTGTGTACATAGTCAACATCGTACTCCCACATTCTACTGGAGCTTCACTGTTCTAACATAACATTTGATATCTGAAGCGATGAAAAAATAAATTCTACAATTAAAACGCAAAATATATCGAAGAACTGTGAAGAACAATACGACAAATTATGCAAAGAACTATTACTTGTTCAAAGAGACAATGAAATGATTAAAGATTAAAAATTCATCGGGGTTTTCAACAATCAAATTGTCTCATGACGTCCCATCTCTCATTTCCATCTACCATTATCATTCAAAGTTTTGAACAACTTTTCCGATTTACGCTACTATATTCTGCGATTGCATTTTACACTCATCCCATTCCATGAAAATTCAATTGAAAATATTGATCGAGTACGAAGAATCCACTTGTTACAAAATTAATATAATCATTTCGAAAAAGTTATTTTGTGGAAAACAAATTTGTTAATCAAATCCTCATAGGGACATTACGTAATTGTGGTTCCTGATGGCCGCCGGTAACAAACAAAATAAGGAACAGTGGTATGAAAAGAAAAATGTGGCCAACTATATATATGTAATATATAGACCATGTTTACCAAGCTCTCAGTCAACCCACTTTTGTTGATACTGTGCGAGAATCCAACTCAACACATTTGAACAGACATCTCAACCATATATGAGTTCACGTGTGTACACAACGTAGGATGAGCCAGGGGGAGCGAAGCAAATCTACATGACACATGCCGAGTCACGGACAGATTTCTACTCCAACAGAACTTCCGAATTTATATTACTCCTATCGCAATAGGAAATATCCCATCCACCACTTCTCCCTTTCTCTTCATCATCTAGTAATAAGAAATGTATCACAATCGACCAGAATATGAGAACTGAAAGAACAGCAATCCAGATAATATTTATTTTTTAACTTGAAGCATCCAATGATCTACTTCATCTTTTTCATGACCTGGGAAGGAAAATCCAAAGTATTGTCTTCTCTTCTGGCCCAATACTCGTATGTTCAAATTTACGTGCCGTTGACAATTAGGTCTTGTGGGCACGCCATATCAGAAAAGACAATGTGCCAGTCATTGCATATCCTAGATCAGGTGGGAGAGAAGAGAAATAACAAGCGACGAACTCGGGTTGAAATAAAAGAAGACATTTGCGCCAAAAAATTAATTCATAAAACAAATATAAGATATAATCTCAATTTATCTGCTTGGTTTGTTCAAATTCGCCTGAATGCAGCTTCGAAATGAAGCTCCGGGACTTGACAAGTCATGCTCCGATTTATTTGCTGAAGGATGAAGGTTTGTGCTATTCCTGGAGGCAATTCTGCTTATAGAATTTCACAATCAGCTTTGAAAACACGACTCTGTACAGTGTACATACAATCACTATGGTTCTTCACCCATCACAAATATACATATACATAGAGTGGCTCAACGTTGATAACGACATTAATGGAGAGGTCTTATTATTCGACATCAAAGTGAAATTAATCCGCTGTTAGATTAATAGGTACCAGCAACTGATGATCAACTTAACCGAATCGATTTCGTATTTTATCATAATTCCATGAAAGATTCCATTTTCAATTATTATTCAAAGATGTTACATCTATTTCATTTGCACCTCCGTATTTTTCAACATCATCGTGAGTGCATCCATCCAGTAATAAAATGAAAACATAAAAATGTCATTACGATTTAGGGGCAATTGAATGCGAGAGTTTGAATCAATTCAATTGGTTAAATACATAAATTGTATCCGGTTGTTTAATTTGCAATCATCTGCAATACGCACGTGTTGCCACCAAAATAAATTGATATATCCAAGGGGGATGTATTAAATGTAAACATGTAGGCAGATATATACATATCTTATGTATATGATCCTATTTTTTACGGTAGGCAATCACATCTGCTACAAGCAATTGAGAGCACCGATAAAATTCGAATATTCAATATTCGTTTGCACGTCAACAAAAAATAGCACAAACCATAATATTGACTTGTGTGTGTTTCTCAACATTCCCAGAAGCTCAATAAAAATACCATGCAGCAAAAAAAAATCACTTTTCACTCACTCCTCCGCCAAATATATCGGTGATGTACACGGGAAACACTATATTCCCGCCACGAGTCACGTACACGAAATCATTTCACTAACTGAAATACATGATGGCATAATAAATAAGTATAAACAAATAAGGAATAACGGAACATGAGAATCCTGCGGCTTAGTAAGGAAAATAGAGAGGTGAAGTTTGTGTATATATATATATATATATATATATATATGTGATAGAAAAAGAATGATAAAAATAAGAGAATAAATATAAAAAGTGAAATAAGCAAGCTAGGGCTTCGTCACCCCATCATCTTGGGAAAAATTGCACATGCTGTTTCTCCATCGTCCGCGCGTCCACACGATATGGCGGAATACATATAAACGTGATATAGGACTTCAGGTATTACACAGGACAATTTGAAAATGAATAGAATGGTAAAAAAATTCAATTTGAAACCATAAAAAAATAAAAAATACATAAACGAAATTATATATGTATGTATAGATATGTTTTGGAGGAACTTCCAAGTTCGCAGTCCCCGGTACACTGGTGAATAGTTTTGAAACAGGATCTCTGCGTAGCCAGTTACCTCAGCCATACTTCTAGCGTAGGCGAGCTTTCATGTCTCCCTCTTCCTGCCTGTTACTCGCTTACTAACTCCCTTTGCCACCCACTCCAAACCCACTCAACATATAATGCAAGGCATCCAAGGTAGAGTAAATGCGTCAAACCTCCAAACCAACGCTCCGGTATTAATGATGCTTCCAAATATTTCACATTACGTACGCTCCTATCACAAGTAATTCAATGTATTCAGGTCCTGACGGAACGAAGTATCAGTAGAATATTTTCAACGATCGATTTAGAAACAGGAGTGCCACGAAAGTGAATAAATAAATTACTGATTTGTTGAGGTATTTCAGAATATGTGAAGGGAACAAGAGCACACGGTCATACTTGGAATGAAATACAGAATTATAAATGTATAATGAAATAGATGCTTGTGGGAAAAAGTATAATTTTTCGGTGACATGATATTATAATTCAGAATTTTCTTCAACGCCATACTGTTACTTAGCATTTCTCCGAGGCGATTCACTGACACTTGGTCAAAATTGGTCAATTAAGACCGAAGTTATGTGCGATTAAAGTCCTGGAAAGCAATTTCGATACGCGATGACATTCAAGGGTCAAAATGAAATTGAGGACAATCGATCGTTCATACAAATTCCGAAGATTCAATCTATATGTGATTCTCCTCCTTCCCATGTACCATTTACCATCAAACTTTAGCATTCAAGTTATTTAAATAGATTTCGATGTAAGAATAATTGGTCTCCGAAGTAATTCCAACTTTTTCATATAAATTATAGTTGATATATTTTCAACTTAATTCAACGCAATTAAACACTATTGTTTCATCCACTGTTAATTCAATTACGAAAAGGCATCACGTTAATTAATGTCTCACTATAAACATAATCACCTACAAGGCATTAAGCAAGAAAATTTGCTTCGTTTATTACGACCAAGTTAGAATTAAACTTTATTATATATAAAAGAAATGAATTCTGTCCCGATGTAGCGTTATATATTTGTATAAACGATGAAACGAGCGATACTGGGAGCGAGTAACTTTGATTCTCCGTCGTCGCAAAGATTTACCGACAATTATTTTCTTTCTGACGGGTCATTATGGTGCCTGAGCGAGGACGAGGGTTGTAATTGGCACACCCATATATATATATATATATATATCTACTCATATATATTATGAGCAAACGAACACGTGGGGAAGGGAAAAAAGTTCTCAATGATACGTCTGACATAACAAATATTGCAATAAAAATGGGAATGGGATATTTGTAGGGATTGCGAGGCCGCGATCACCCTCTCTTTCTCTCTCACACTCCCACTCCCTTATTTTTCCTCACAATTGATTTTCTCAAGACCTACCCATTCTTACTATTATATTTTTTTCGTACCACTCGTTCAGCCAATATATTCAATTTAAGTCATTATATATATTCGAATGGATCACAATTTAGCTCCATTTTATGTTTCAACGTATTGGAATCAACTCCATCTGACATTTATTGTAATAATATAGTATATAGGAATGTTAAAAAAATTTTCAATCATCAATGATAACTTCTAACAATGATATAATATATTTGTGTTTAAAACATATTGTCAATGAAGGAATAGACATTATAACAGATAAACAATATTTTGAACTATAAGATCGTGCGAATGTGAGTCTTCATCAAGTTCACAAGCGACAATAAATACACAACCATAAGTTCGGCTGGCAATTAACCACACAACGCAATTTTTTTGTTCTTTTTCATATCATCCTTCATTTCGAGATTTGCATTCGCAAATACTTCATTTTCCTAGACTTTTATTCTTTTTCCTTTGTAATAATGAGATTCATCATTTCGAAACTGTATATACATAACGAAATAATTACAAAAGCTTAGCCTTTTTTCCCCTTCATTTTCACATAGCACAGAAAATAAATTATGCTTAGGACTTCTTCATCACTCCCTTATGTTTATCCTTTTTATTCAGCAGCGATAAAAATTCTGGCGAACCTAAGTAAACAATTTTTCCTTCTCTCTCTTCTTCAATTAGAATACAAGCGCTTCAAACAGTTATTATGAATAAATAAATGATAGAAGAAATTTCACTTTAATGATGATATCATTCATTCATTTATTGTTAATAGGATCATTGAACCTAGTAATTTGTATTATTGCCGATTATTTAATCATTGGTTGCTTTTTTTTTGTGCTTTATTTAATTTGCTGTTTGTTCGTTTGTTTGTTTGAAAGCCTTGTACTCTTGACAAAAAAAAACGATGAAAACTCATAATTAATAGTGCTCCTGGCTGGATATGTGTCTAATTCAATTATTTCTTCAATAATCCCCCCACTCCAATATAATTCATTATATAATTGATCTCGGATACATTAATTGAACTGTAGCCCCCAACCTCAACCTCAGAATTATTTTTTTTGTTTATCATCAGCAATCTTCATCTCGCCATCTTATCTAATATATGTTTATGTATATATATATTTTTTATCTATATCCAATATAATTGTGCAGTCCCACGATTAATCACATGATGTTAATCGCAAAAAAGTATATTTAATATCATTTTTATTTTTATATTTATGCTTTGTTCATTATTTCATGATCAAATCAAATTTCTCAAGTGAATTTGCGTTTAATAATATTTTCATCCAAAAAACACAAGCATACATATTCATTTCCACTTTTATTCATTAACATACGGTAATCGTAGTATTTAATTTCC
This sequence comes from Zele albiditarsus, assembly GCA_958496275.1. Lineage (NCBI taxonomy): Eukaryota > Metazoa > Arthropoda > Insecta > Hymenoptera > Braconidae > Zele > Zele albiditarsus. Next base: position 10,957,940 of record OY292413.1, on the reverse strand, counting down.
TATTTTTCTTTTTTCTTTTTCTTCCTAAGTGCTATTCTATTTGCAATGGACAAAAATTGACCGTCATATATATCTATATGTATTCATAAAACATGTTTATGTATACATGATGGATGAAAAATCAAGAAATAATTTTGGGCGCAAGAGTAATTTTTTTGTTTTTTCATATATGTTTGAATTGAATATATGGAGATTTCCGGTTCGAAGAATAACGTCTCATAGAACCGACCATGGCAACACCTCAAGTTTTATTCATAATAAATATTGAAGATATATTCGAGTATATGTCAATTTGCAATAGCCTCTGACAGCATGACAAAAAAAATTAATTGCCACTATGGGGAAAATAATTAGATAAATTCACAGCAGCTGAATTGTCAAAATGAAAAGTTATTCAACTGCCATGTTGGGGTCATCTGTATTATAATTAATTGTTGAAGTCAATATTCACACAGTCGACTTTCCACAACGATATACATAGGCACTTTCTACAATCAATTGGAACAGCAGCGACATGACGTATCTCAGCTAGTTTTATATTAATGTAACAGAATTTTAGCTTTCAGTTTTTATCTTATTTCCTTTTGCTCTTCAACTACTAGACGAATGCCATAATTCGTAAAGGCCGCTAGGATTACAATTATTGAGAAACACATATCGGGCCATATCAAACTGTATATCGCGAAAATTATTCCGATATGAGAATTTTCGGACGAATTATTTCATAACTATCCTCTTTTAGAAAAAATTCCAGCCATATGGGAATATCCATTATTGTACAAATACCGTGGACTATGGAAAACAATTTATGTTTCCCTACCGATTTAAATGAATTTTATTGTGACTAAAGGGAGATGCAATAATTGGTAATGATTTTATGAAGATAAATTGTCGAAATTGACAACTGAATAGACAATCGAATTGATGATAATGAAATGATACCATTATCGTAATTTGAAAATACGTATTTCCTAGATCTTATATTCTTATTAATTAGGTCGCCACCATGGTCGTACTGAAAACTTCGTTTACACCTAAATGCATTTATGTTTGTATATTGAGATATTTATTCATGATTAAAACATTAATACTGGCATTAATTTAATGTGGCCCAAGTTGCACTTTTTGTCATGATGGCAGTCCGATCAATCATTTGTCTCTCATAGTGATAAACTGTGCAACAACAATATGGATTTCATACCACCATAATTCGTATTATAAATAAACCGATTGACATTCACGTTTTTTTAAAGCACTAAATAGTACATTACTTTTCTCTTTTCTTTATAAAAAACAAATGATGGCATCATCATTCTTATAATAAAGTAATAACTAAGGGAAATCAGTCATTATTGAAAAAGAATAGTTAAAATTAATTTAATCAATGTAACTAGTCTCTCTCATTTTGTTCATTCACTAATGAGAAGTCAAAAATTTTGTTCATTTTCATATTTTTCTTTTGGATAAATGACTAGTAATTGATTGCGCAAAATGAATATATAAAAACGATACTCGGAATAAATACCTTATGTTATTCGTCTTCGTCGTATTTGTTTTTTTGTCTTTCTGTTATATTTTTTTACTATATTTTCAATGAAAGCGGGTGAGATGGTTATTTATGGTGTGGTTGATGTTAAAAATGTTGGATCAACAGCTGCAACTTTTGCGGTGAGGAATGCGTGCATGCAAAATAGTAAGTTTTGCAGTTGAGAACACTCCAATTCCTGTGAAACATTTAAATATATCATGTAAAGAAGGAAGATTTACTCGCATATTCATCGAAAATTGAATATTATTTGGAATAATGATTACACAGTACCTTAGTCTCAATAGCTATGCTGTCCAACTCTTGAAAATGCAATTTTAATCTACTCTTTCCATCATCACTGGATCCACGCAATTGCGAAAATTTGTATCGCCACGCAATTTCCCCAACGCCATCATAAGACAACGTGAAACCTTGGGTCCACTCTAGGGTTAAACCGGCACTTCTTCCATTAAATGTCACCATGAATGTTTTACTCTATAATGAACCAACAAATAAATAAATAAATGAATAAATAAATAAATTTATTACTCCCTCTCTGGACGTCTCCAGCAGTCCAATATAAAATAAATTATTAAAACTAACTTTGAGATGTGTTATCGCTGAACAAACTGCAGTATGCCATGCAGCTTCAACTCTCAACAACTCTTGTCTAGTTTCCACACTCAAATATCGCGGCGGTTTTCCCGGACTTTGTGCTAAGAAACAATGTTGCCTCTCATCAACATTCTCCGATTCCCTCATCACACGAAACATTGTTTGATAAACTTTGAACGTCAATGCACATCGAGACCAGTCGCCAATATTGCACTAGGAGTGAAAAAAAAAATGAATAAAAATATACCGATATGTATAATCAATCCCTGAAAACATTGCATCACGATGGTGAGAATCTCTTATATTGTACTCACTGGTGGTGTCTCGAAAAGCAATAAATCAGGACCCTTCAATGCTAAGAACCTTGGCCTATAACTTTGCCATGGCTGATTACTATTACTCACAGCCTCATTCACCCATCCCATATATTCAATACGTTCACCAATGCCAAAATTACGATTATACAATTTCATCTGCACAAAATGGAATATATATTTAATCGATCCACATTTATAATCAAACATTCAATATTCGAAAGAACGTCATATACCTGTAAATGTGTTAGACCAGTAATATTGTCAGTAATAAATTTTAACCATTGACTTAATATTGCACTATCATCGCAATGTATGACGCCAGTACGTGCACCATTTAATCCACGAACTTCAAATGCATTCCGTCTCAATTTATCAGTTCCAAATATATATCTTGTGACATAAGCCATCATTAAAGGTACTGAGAATGGAAAAAAAAAAGTAATATAAAGATATTTCATTCGATGCGACAGGCCTTGTTGATGTTTTGTTGAATAACTCAAAATAAATTTAGTGATACCTGTAATTACATCGAGCCAGTTTATATATTGTGTCGAGCAAGACGATGCATTTGAACCATGACGGCTATGGCCACTCTTGGGACTACCAGAACGTCTATTAGGCAAACTCCAATCCTCGTCCGTTTCACCATTGGCCGCATTATCCAACTTCTCTTCTTTTTCTATTTATTCATGACCAGCGAAAAAATTTACTATATCAATATATGGGTGAGGAATAAAATAGTTAATTCTTGATTTTTTAGTTATTTTCTTTTTACCATTCTTTTGCAGAAATGGCTTCGCGGCACGGTAATGTTTCACTGTCAAAACCACAATGTCACCAGCATTCCGCAATATATTCACAGCATCGTCATGATTGCACGCTGTTATATATTCACCATTGACTGCAAATTATTTTAAGTTCAGTGTTATTGAATAAAGTGAAAAATCTAATTACATTAACTCAATAGCTTCAGTCATACGAACGGCATATTTGATTTGAATATGCATGAATTGAATATATTGCTGTATACATTGAAATGAAACTATTGAGGAAGTGTCAGATTGTGTGTATGCGGTATGAATATAATAAAACGAGGCCAGAAAATATGAAAATGGATATTGTCTTAACAACAATCGAGACGATACGATGAAATATTCATGAAAACTATGAGATTCATATTTCACATAGTTTTGAATAACATTTAAAAGCATAAATATATTAGCACCCTCGACACCAATAATGAAAGAACATTTTCGTATAAGAGGAATAAATTCATACCTTTAATAATGGCATCCCCAACAAATAATTGACCACATTGATCAGCAGCTTGGCCTTTATATATTCTTGATATTAGCACAGGAAGTTTATGTTCAGCACCACCTTTTATACTTAAACCTAATCCACCAACTTTTAGCCTCGTTATTTGCACCATTCGTTCTTTAGCATCTATTGGCGGGCGATTATGATTAGCTGCCTGCTGAAATTACATTCATATCATTAATTTTTATTCATGTTTTCGGTACTGTCTCCGACCATATTATTTTCGAATCCTCTCACTTTACCTCTAAATCTTCTCTCTGAAGTTTCAACACTTCCATTGACAAATTGAGTCGCATTGGTACTGGCTTACTTTTGCCATCGCTAACAGTTACCATGCCCGTCCGAACCTTTGACAAAAATTCGAAGAATAAAATATATTCACAGCGAACAAATGAAAAGCGAATGAAGCCTAATCATTCTACAAATCGTCGTGCGAATAATTATTCATGTTGAAAAATAGAGTAACGACTACCAAGAGAGGATCATATATAATAACTGCTTGAGAGTTTCAAGAAACTCTTTGAATGATTGGACAATTAAATAGAAATATATTATATGAATGTGTATATATATATATATATATGTATAACTGAAATACCTTGAGCTTCTGATCAATCTTCTCCTCAATCGGAGTACTCATCTTTGTCGTGTTAATTCTCATTATTTGTTTTATTCAAACAAAAAAATACGTAAAAGTGTAGTTAACTTTTTCCAAAAATAGCACCATCGCCACTAGCAATAATTCGTCGTGTGAATAACTCGCGACAGTACTGACTCTCACGAATTTCATAGCTTCACTTTTCATCATGTGTTATGTATGTAGTAATTCACGTCGCTATATTGATTCAGCCACACGTACTTTTATACCTTTTTTGACAAGCATCGTATAATTTTCATCAAGTGCCACCACATCCGCAATACGCAACTTGTGTGCAACTATGTACTTGAATCATCAAAGTGACATTTCCACTTATGTATATGATAAGTTCTTCTCGTTGTATTCGTTGCTTAACACTGCCTGCTCTGCCGTAACTCCTTTACGGATATATCAAAGAGTAGTATTTAGATCTCTTTTTGGAATATACATATGTATAACGTTGGTACCGTTATGAGAGAAATTTTTTTTTATCTTATGGCGCCACTGATAACATTGCGCACGCACACTCGATCACTTTTTGTTTGTTTGTAAGGAGAAAGATGGCGATTAACTTTGTCGCGCGCAATCGCAAACTACAATTAAAAGTCCTATATATTCAATCGGAGTACCTATTCTTACGTACCCGTGCACGGTAATTTGATGCAAGGGAAACCTACCTAGGTATTATTATAATAAATATACCTAGGTATAATTATAATAAAGAAAATTAATCAAGTTAATTTTGACAATCAATAAAAAGTAGAAATCTCAGGTTAGGATGGAATATATATCTACATGGTCGACAATATATGATCAATTGAAGCGCGAAATTTCAAATCCTCAACAGATTGGTTGATCTACACTTTTTTCCACTCAAATCTCATCACAATGCAAAAAAAAATATCATGCTCTAAGATACTTGTTTAAACAACTTTTAGTCACAGTGCGGAAATTGTAAAATCTACTTAATTTTTAGTACAGTAGCTCCCTTCCTCTTTTTTTTCAGCAATTTCTCTATTATTTAAAATATTTCGTAGCGATAGTGTGAGTAGTAATTTGACTTACCAGTCAAAACAATCTTCAGAAAATTATTCAATTACATTTGAATATCTGTAACACTCCAGTACTCTCTCTGGCGAATGAATTTGGTAAATACGAAATCCAATTGACGGGAATCATTAATCTATCACTTATTGAATTGCATTCAGCATTGATATATACATACTGATCAGTACTGATGCATGTGTATAGAGGTTATGAAAATGGTGCAAAGAGAGGACTCGTTACCACGTATGTATGAATATTAATGTAGATATCAAAATACAATTCTAAACTCTTGTTTATCGTTTTATTACTCAGCAGACGATGATGAGAAAGAGAAATCTTTTACTGCTGAGTTCTTAGCTCAATTCAACGAATTATTGAGAAAAATTCGCGATTTATTAGCAGAACAAGCAAACCTCATTAGACGTATTAAAATACAAAAGAAAATTCGTCAGGAACTGGAGGAGCAAATCGAAGCCCATAAATTAGAACTGGTGATTCAAAGACAACTTATCAAAGAGCAAGGACTTAAGATCAAGCAATTGGAGGCAGAATTACGACGCAGAAGAGGTGGAATGAAAATTAATATGTTAAACGTGGAGGCGGAGGAGGAAGAAGATGGATATGAAGAATATGAAGATGAAGAAGAGTAGATCGAACCAGAGGAACAAAAAGGTATAACACCAATGCTCTACAGATAATGATTTCATTAATTATTAATTCAACGAAGATTCAGTTTTGTATGATTCATTTAATTATGACTGCGAATTCTTCTTTATTTTAGTATGTTTTTCTTCAGAAATTGCTTGAGGAGTTATGATGTCGGCTAGTTAATCAAAACGTATATTTGTATTCAATTCGAACAAGTTGACTTAAATAACTGGTCTGAATACGATGCACATATCGATTAACATAAGGATAAGGAAAAAATATGTATATATAGGTATAGAAAGTAATTTTTTTACTTTTCGGCAACCTGATTCCATTTAATGATAAATCAGTAAGATCTTCCACCGATGGTTTTTTTTTAGCGTTATCGAATTCTCCCAGTGACGCCCATGATAATTCCTTCATTGTTCATGGTGAACAAAAGTGTACATAGAAAACAATGAAATGCAAACATTCTTCGATGAATAACATTTATTTTTTTTTTTAATTGTACGATTCAACTCACTGAATGTAGAAAAATAAATTAAACTGATCCTAAGACATAAGAAAAAAATGTACATATCATACATACTTACAAATTATTTTAACTATAGTATACATGTATAACATTAATATTCAAATTACATAAGTTTGAGCTAAAAATTGATTAAAAAAGGCATCATTTTATTCTGAAAAAACGAATGATTTCAAAAAATCGTATGCCGCATTTATAACACCCCAACTAACAAATGATCTCATATAATTCAAATGCACACCATGATAAAAACTTGTTATACTTTTGTTCCTAGCTATCCATATTTCCTTTAGTACAACAGTAATTTTCTCAAATTCCCCTCCTACTTTATTCTGCATATTTATTTTAATAACATTCATTGGATAAAATATTGTACTAGTAAAACCTCCAATCAATGCCCCACTAACAAAGTTCGCGAATAAACTGTGATTTTGTTCTCCCATAATATCCTTCGATTTATCTCTCAATGTAAAGAAAGTTAAATTTGATAGACCATTTCGAAATATAATTGGAAATAAGCCTCTATAACATTCAGCTATTCCATAATTCATCAGTAAATATTTGAACGCATGGGTAGTATTGCGAAATTTATTGTGATATCGCCAATCTTGCAAAAGAGTCTGTACTCTCTCTAAAGGCATTAAAATAGCTTCGGCTGTACCAGCAATGTTCGCTGCTAATATTTTGGAAATAATTGGCCTATTAGACAATAAAATGAGTCTCGTTCTGCTTCCCTCATAAACACTGAACATTATGCTGATCGACAATGTTTTTTGGCACAATGGTGGTAAAATACCGCGATAAAGCAATCGTATGCCTTCATGTGATAATTGTTTTATGGCATCATTGGCTGCGACATTTTCCAATATTTGTCTAAATATTATTTTGTGTAATGGATACGTCACAGTGACATTGATCACAGCAGCACCCCAGCCACAAATGAATTCTCTAGTGTCGTCTGACGTTAAATGCAGCAATGATCTGATGGTTATTCGTGCATCGCATGATTCTACATATCTATCACTTGAGTCAGCCATTACAGCTGGGAATATACTCTGTTTACATTCGTTCCAGCCCATAATTCGTCAGGCAAAAGTAGTCCAAAGTTTATTTTTCAATCAATATTTATAATCTGAAGAAATTGAACATAGAAAAATTAATATCAATGATTATATCGTAAAACTAATTTGTCTACTCACTTATATTTTGTAATAAATTCAAATCCAATTGAATGATCCCGAAAAATGGAATAACAGTTGGATAATATATCCATATCCATTGTCTAGTAGTCTTGATCGAAGATGAAATTTCAACACAATCCCAAAAATCATATTATATAACCTCAAATATTACACAATTAATTGTGTATAATAATAATGAGGTGAAAAATACTTAAGTGGAAATTCGAGTAAACTATTGAATTTATTTCCAATGTGAATCTATGAAAATTGAAACACAGACGACATCATTGCTGTATATATATATATATATATATATAATCAATTACTGTTATCATACATGTATCTTGGATGTGTTTTATGAAATGGAAATTAAATTGGAGACTCTGAATCACTTTGAATGATTAGAATAGTACATGTATGTCTCCGATCACACTTACATAACGCATGCTTTAATATATAACATACACATAGACACCAAGCATGAAGACATTCATTTACATGCTCGAGCAAAATACATCGACCCAAATTATATATATATATATATATATATATATATATATACATCAGTAGCAACGTGTCACGGAACAAACTTTGATTGTCATTAACCTGACTGAGTCTGTTGATTTGAATACATAACATAACTTTGCTCCTACATAAGGATTGAGTGCAGGTGAATATTTGAACAATTATTTCGATATTATAGATCGTGATATATACTATATCCAACATTCACATCGAGACAATGTAAATTGATAGAATGTTTTATTCAAATCAAATTATAGAGCATAATCGCCACGTGAATACTTTCACTGTCATTCATTGTAGTGGATCGGTCAAGATTTAGCCTTTTGACCTTGTTTTAACCGAATTTCTTCAAATATTCTATAAAATATAACATTATCTCGTTGAAATGTTGGGTTATGTATTACATATTTTTATCTGGATCCTTATTTTTTTTTCTCTATGCAAATAGAAACTTTGCTCCGATCATTATAATTCCACAAATAAATTTGTTTTAATGGTCATTATGATTATTTTTAGTTAATAATGCGCCAGTTAAAGGGAAAAACGAAAGAAACAAATAAACAGAAGAAAGAGCGCAAAAAGGAATTTTTGGAAAATAAGCAGAGAGTATTTTCATTGGTATTACCAACGATGGCAGCTATATTTCTCCTGATTGTCGCTTATGTCTATATCAAAACACGTCCGAAAACATTGGACTTTTAATATATGATATGTTAAAATGAGAAATAAAATATTATATTATCTACAACATACATTTACATAAAAGAACGTATTAGAAAAAAATTTGATTCTGTAAGAATGCATTCATAATTGCATACATAACTATATGGGACGACGGCAATTTGATTCATTAAAAAAAAAATTGGGCTACATAATATGTTTAATATCAGCAGCTACAACTCAGGATTAGTGCAGTTTTTTCATTATCTTTCGTAACATACATGCATCCATTATACATTTTATATTGAAATTAAAAATTGTATTATCCGAAAATGTATTTTTTGAATTTGAAAATCATTTCAAAAGAAGACAAAAAAAATAAATTGTATATACGGGGCCAATAAAAATATATCATTTATATTAACTGTATGAACCATGATTTTTGACCTCATTATGAATATAGGGTAGACACAATTTCATCAAATGATAAATTCAAACGGAAAAACGAAAAAGATGTTGACAATAGCACTAATTGGAATTTTTATTCGGGCCAAGACTACCATGCCGACATGCGATAACCATTTTCAGAACGTAGTTCTCACAAAGAAATATAGCGCCACTGGCTGATTCTGCGACAAAGAATGCACCGTCAGCTCTTCAGATTTTTCTATCCCCTCGAAAATTATAACAATAAAAAAAACGAGATAGAAGTAGTACAGCTAACCTCCGCATGTTGTATACTTCCACAGCAGCAGTAACTGTATAGCCTGTAGCCGCCTGTAGACTTGTTGCGCTGTGCAGCATCATTTTTCTATGTGTTGTGTTTCACATGTATGTATATAATATATTTCCACTTATTTTTTCCAACAAGCACATCTATCATTATTTTTTATTACGAGAAAAAAAAGAAATAAATTAAGTGTCTTCACATTCAGTATTGCAGTGTTATTGTACATTAATTGTTAATAATTAGGTTTTTAATATTGAGTGACTGAAAAATAGAGAATATATATTGCAACCGTGAAGCAATCCAGAACTTGGCTTCGTTGTTGCGCGAGAGAAATAAACAGAAAAAAACAGACCGCCGTAGATAAGAAAATTGAATCAAGTGAAACGAGTGAAAAGAAGCAAAGGTAGAGACTGTGAAGAGAATACAGAGTGAAAAAATGAATAAGACGTGTGCCCGGTGCGAAAAAACGGTTTATCCAATTGAGGAACTCAAGTGTCTCGACAAGGTGGGTGTCTGTGTAATCAATTCTCATTTTATTTTATGTACATCATACCTAAATTTCCTTTTAATTTTTCGCCCCGCCATAAACTTATACGAATATCTGCATCTATATTTCTAACATATATTTCGGCTGCCATTTGTTTTATAGATGTTTCATCATGACTATGACTAAATAACTGTGTTAAAACTCCATCTGGAACGGATTCTCTATCCAAGTTTTCTTGCTGCCGGTACTCAAACAGTAGCAGTTAACCTTTTAAAGAGACTTATTGACCTTTGTTCACGATGATGTTCTTATTTTTCTCTCATTTTAGTTGTGTATTACAATATTAGTTATGCTTTGGGCTTATCATATTCAATTATTTGGCCGAAAAAATTAAATATAAAATAGGAATGAATGAAAAGGAAGAAAAAAATTGTGAAGGGATTGCCGCAAATGATGACTCTGCTTTGTTTGACATTCTCTCTCGAGTCTTTCTCTCACGGCCACGCTAAATGATGTCAAGAATGAATGGGGAATCGTGGCAGTGTAATGAGGCATTGAATCACCACCACTCGTCGTTGCGAGGGAATTTTTTTTTCCTTAATTTATAACTAACCTATTGATTGGACACAATTTGGAATCAATAAAATGTCATTAAAATTCAATTTTCAGTGTAAGAAAAATTAAATCTCTTTGAACTGATAACTATTTCCTAACAACGGCTGTGATAATAATATGGGAACAATGTGAATCGGAATTGAATAGGGCGAATGAACAATAAAAAAGATAGAACTGATAGTGAAGCGCAGATGGAATGCGTGGTAGATAAAAAAAAATTAATTTCGTGGATTATGAAATTTTTTGGAGGAAATATTGTTAGCTAGAGCGTCCAGAATTGGATGACTCAAAACGAGAAAAGAATAAATATTTCACATAATCAGAAAAGTTTTGTCTACAGTTCTAACTAGAATCATTTGAATGCAACAATCGCGGAAATGAATAACTAGTCAGCAAAGAAAGTTTGATTCTCTCTCATTTTCTAAAATTTAAATATATTAAAAAAAAGGGTAAACACAATTTTGGGAAAAACACATTCAAATTTTTGGTGGACATATATCACCTTTGTGCCAGTGGCTACAGCGATTCGTAATCAATTTTTCAATGTAGAGCTGTCAATTACATTACTTGATCCTATTTTTCCATCTTTGGCCGAATGACTTACCTATATTCACATCATTTATTTTCAGATATGGCACAAACAATGTTTCAAATGTCAAGGTTGTGGTATGACCCTCAATATGCGAACCTACAAAGGATTCAACAAACAACCATATTGCGAGGCGTAAGTATTGGCGCAAAATTTAATTACTATAAGTTTTTAGAAACGTCTGGACAATACAAATTTAATGCGGCGTTAATTGCATTAATTTTTTTGTCAAAGGACGGAAATTAATTTGACGAGCGCCGAGGGAATAGTATATTTAAGTAATCTAGCGCTATTCTGTGATGAGCTCGCCACAATATGAACATTGTTTATAAAGTTTTCCATCCACTTCATTACAACAATTATGAATGATCGAAATTGCTGTTGAATTCGATGGATTAACAGAAAAATTAGAATAACTTTTTCTTGGGTTCTTTTTACCCATACATAAATAACTCTAGAGATTACCACCACATAGGGGCTTCCAAATGACATTCCGCATTTATATACATGTTCAGTTCAATGTCAATTTATATACGAGGGACTCAATAGAAGAAAGAAAAAATAATGAATACGTCATCCAAATGTAAAATTGAGAAATTTTAATGAACTTTTTTTCATATACCAGCCACATACCAAAAGCAAAAGCCACGACAATGGCCGAAACACCAGAGCTAAAACGCATTGCTGAGAATACGAAGATTCAGAGCAATGTCAAATATCATGCGGAATTCGAAAAAGCTAAAGGCAAATTTACCCAAGTTGCTGATGATCCTGAAACACTGAGAATTAAGCAAAATAGCAAGATAATATCGAATGTGGCGTATCACGGTGAACTGCAGAAGAAAGCGATAATGGAACAAAAAAGAACGATGACCGGCGAAAATGGAGAACAAATTGGTAAGCATATTTCATTGTCAATTGTAATGTGATATAACACCATGATGAAATATAGATATTTGCTTGGAAGCTTTGTATGAAATTTATTCGTTTACACTCAACTCATTCGGTCCTCATAATATGATATAGGTGTGTGTATACGTTTGCATTTCCACAAATTGAATTAATTACAACACCAACTGCAGCTCCAGCTAGCATTTCAATGTTGTTCTTTTTCCACTACTATAGCAATTGAATATTGTCATTTGTCAGTAACTACTTTTATGCTAATCAATCAGTCTACAAAGAACTTCACTTTGTCATTATTCATCATATATTTACCCTTATTTTTTTTTCGTTTGTGTTGCTCCTGTTGTCTCAGAGTATGTAGAGTATACAGATGCTACAATAACTTCTGCCAGCAATGCAATGAATGCTAATCCATCGACGCCTGTGACACCAGTGAGAACGGCTAGTCCAATACAACGTGCAATGCCTGGTCGAATTGCTGACTACGATCCATTGACTGAAACACGGCCTAGTCCATATTCTGCAAGACAAGCAGCCACTACCGTCATTTATACCAGTGACAAGGGCGCAGGTGCTTCAAGATTGCTTATTATATATGTTCATTATGTGGCTTTCATTGATGCTATTGTAATGTGATCTATTAATTGCATTAACAGAATTATTCTCTATATTTTTCTTTAAGTATATAAAATTTCGAACACAATCATCAATATTTTATCACTCGATTTTGTAGTGACGAATCCACCGACAAGAAGAATTGGTTCCGTGGCTGATATTGATCCACTTAATGAGTATTATGGGTCTCTAACGCCAGCCGCCACTAACAACAATAATATTCCTCCACAGTCACAATTACAACAACAATCGCAACAACAACAGCAGGTACCTCAACAACAACAGATCACTCCACCTCAATCGTCAAATTCTCTGGTGCGTTAATTCATCAATCATTTTTGTTTTGTTTCTCTTGTTTTTTTCCATCGCATCTTTATTTATTTTATTACGATTATTTTCGTTTTTTTTTGTTTTAATTTGTTTTGATTAGCGAGTCTATCGTGCATTGTACGACTACGAGGCACAAGATGTGGATGAAGTTAGTTTTTGCGATGGCGATTTAATTGTCAATTGCACGGCGATTGATGAGGGCTGGATGACGGGTCTTGTTCAACGAACAGGACGTCATGGAATGCTACCAGCTAATTATGTTGAACCCGCCCAGATTTAAATATAATTTTCATTGTCGTTATTATTTTCCAATTTTTTTTTTCCCCCTGCATCGACAATTTTTGGTAGATAGACACAAAAACGATGAAAACTGAACTCTTATAATTCCAACTCCATTGCAATTACGAGGGACCATAACTTGTAATGGTTATTAATACAATTTATTCTTTGTTACTACACAACGTGAAATTACATAAAAGAAGAGAGTGAAGAACGTTGTTGATATATTTTCATGCTGTTATGGAGGAAATAACTGCGGCTTTCAATATTTATGAATTCACCGCGCCATATATTTTAGAACGTTATAATGTATATTTCATTCCATATAAAAAATGCATATCTTGCGATGGTCTATAAGAAAATACAGATTACGCATTTTTGTATCATATGGCGAGCATGCAAAAGTGTTAAAAAAAAACGTAGTCCATTGTTTTCAATGATCGACTATAGATGGGAATATTGTTCCAACTAGATTTTATTCATAGTCTTGGCTTCCATTAAATACGAGAAGAAAATAATAAATGAACATGAACTATTTTTCGATGAAGTGTTGATAAGAAAATAATTTTGTAATGATTATATTAGCTGAACGAATGACAGGGAATGACATGTTTTACAATAATTTGAATACATAAAAGAATATATATATATTGGCGTTGAGTTTAGACAAATATTATTGTATCATGTTGAAGAACGATATAATACATATGTGCGTTATGTAAAACAAAATATGTTGCATTTTATTACTTCTCTTTCGAGGTGCTTGTGGCGTACGAGCTTGTTAACACAATCTGAATCATTCAGGTGCTTTTCTAAAATAAATATCGATTTGGAAACCTCACCCGGAAATACGTGATAAAGATACGTTATTGAAAATTGTACTGTTTACATCAGCCTCGAGCCCTTCTAAAGATATAAGAAACTTCAAATTTTATCTGAAACGTTTTGTTGCTTCGCATTTTCGATTCATTTTGACGGACTTTTCAATTGAATTTCATATATTCTTATTTTGCCTATTCCAATGAATCGTTTCGCGATCTGTATTATCGACTGTTGTTTAATGAGGTTATCACATCTCTATCATTTCTCATATGGATCCGCAATTTTATCTATAAGTCGTATAGATTCTTTTAAAATTCATTTTTTTTTCAAATATGTGAATGAAAATACCTTATTTGTAATCAATAAAGTTCACATGACGGGGCCATTGCAGTCGATTCGTCATAGAAGCATGCTCATTTGAATATACTCAACCTTATCTTTGACCTCCAATTCTTATTTATTTTTTTTTCGAATATCCTAGTATTAATTACCCGAATGACAATCAGTAGGCGTGCATCAAGTACAAGTCGCTCCATTTATTCAATATGTAGTCCTTGTATACTGTTCTCGTGACAACTTGAATATGTATTATACATATTGGGATGTTGAGCATACCGAGCAGTCGTGTTAACAACTTTCCGAGTAATTTCTTCTTCAAACTGCCATGAATGGAAAACACAATACTGGGCCTATTTCTTCTTTTTATCGTTAATTTATTTTACTCTTCATATACATTAATCAAAATATATACATGGTACATTGCAGCTCATCATAGCAATGAAAATTCAACATTACTGTGAATTCATTCTCAAAATAATATATCGTAATATTATTTGAATAATGAGTTCGATAATATCATGTTCCATTAACTTCCTTCCGATCTCTCAAACTCCTCATACTAAGCTACTGCACAGCCAAACACTTGATCCATCACATTTTCTCGTCACTAAAGGACATTTGCCTCCTTTCCCGTCGATAAACCACATATACCCAAAGGGTTAGCATCATTAGAAACATAATAATTACGATATCATTCGCAACATCTCACGATTGCGCAAATGTGGTTCATCCAAACGTAAGTGTGTCGCATAGATTTTTGAGCGACTTCAGGTACGTTTCAAAGACCTTGGGCGAAATACCAACTTTAACATACGTACGTACTTGCTATTATGATGATAATAGACGATTATTAACATACGTTCAGCTAATAACGACATGTGGCGTATAAAACATATCTTATATTTGCTTCTTTTTCTTTTATAACTATCGGCATTCTCTTTAGCTTCATCGAATTTCGATCGGCCCCCCTCCCCCCTCCCAATTTCATGTTAAAACTAATATTAAATCTAGACGATACGTGTCCTTATATCCTACAAAAATTAGAATCGATTTGCGTGCTATAATCACGCATTTACCTCACTTCCATTTGTCTTCATAGTTCATTTTTTGAGAATATGGCATATTGTTTTTCTTTTTTCTTTTTTGAAACAAGTAAACGAGAAAAATTTTTTTCTCGGCAGCCCAATAAAATCCTACCTGACAAAATACAGGTACACACGAAACTTTGTTTTGGATTCACACACGGTCTGATGCTTGTTTAAATCCCTGAATTTTAATGCCGGCTTATTTTTTATGATGCATTTTTCGTTTTTATGTTTTGTTTATCATCTCCGATAGTCCTATATCCTGCAATCGCGCGCGCTCTATATGACCTCACGGAAATTAATCATCTGTTCTTCAGTGAGGAAGAAATGAAAAGAAAAATACAAATACAAACGCACAAAATAAATGAAATTTTGGTTTTTGGAAAAGTATCCTCAACGGAAAAAATGTTTTTCCGAATTTTCATTAATTGTGTGTTTTATAAACCTAATTCAGTTTAGAAAGGTTTGATTATTTTGTCAGTCTGTATTCTCCTGGTTCTCGTATGTCACATGCTGAAACAATAAATTGTCAATGAATAAACATCATATATAAAAAAATGATGCCTCGATAACTTCGAACTATGAATATCAGAGATCTCGAGATTATATCACCGGCCCCGCGGAAGGACATATCGGTGAATATTTTTAGCCGATAAACGAATCTATATATAGATCCAAAAAATTTTCTTTCAGGGTTCCATGATTTTTAAATCCCAAAATATCACCTAAAGCTTCATTCTCCGTTTAAACATAAACGGTTCAAAGTATTTCAACCTTCTATCGAGTGAAAATCTCGATGGCGAAATACAAATGGCCGAATTCACTCGAAAGTTGATTAAAAGTGAAATCATAGGATCACACAGCAACGACAATAACGTTGTCGTGATGCTCCAGCGCTGGGCGGTGGTGTCATCGGTGCAAAATAAGCGTGCACTTTAATGTTTGGTAGGTGAGTCTGAAATGCCAGAAGCAAAAAAAAAAAAGAAAAAAACCACAACAAATATATTTTGGAATAACTCTTTTGGATATATCAATTTCTTCTTAATTCATTATTACCCTGAGTCTACGTATGCCAGATCGTGTAATCAACTGACAATCATAAAGCTCAATTCGTTCGAGATTATGACACGCTTGCAACAAATGATCCAAGCTTGCGTCAGTTATGAGTGGGCAGTTATCGAGCTCCAAAACGGCAAGATTTTCCGACGCACATGGTGACAATGCGAGCTGTCTTATCCCCTCGTCGGTAATTAATTCACAGTGAGATAAACTCTACAATTAATGGATAAAATTGGAAAAAAAAATTTACAAAATAGATGAAACGGCAAATCGTTCTCAACGATAACATTAAACGATAATAGTAATCAATAATAGTAATTAATAATTAAATTGCATGTTCACCAGTTTTTCCAGACGCGGACAACCCATTGCCAAATGGATAAGTGTAGCATCAGTGATGAGTGTGCACTCCTCCAAATCCATTTTCTCCAATAACCTGCAATTCTGTAAGCAAAAAATGTCAAACAACAAGCCATCGCTCTCGATGAAGCCAATTTTATCGTTAAGATCCCGTTATCTCATTTTCATATTTTTATTTTTTTTTCTCCTATTTCTGTCTCATCTTCTATCTTTGATAGCTTACTCGCGCAAGGGCTTGAAAACCGGCATCTGTAAAGTGAGTACAGGCAGAACACTCGAGGATACTTAGTAGCGGACAGTGTTGCGCTAATGTGACCAATGACGCATCCGTTAAATTCGAACAATTGGACAGGCAGACGTAGTGTAATCGTGGACATTTTTCGCCCAGTTCGCGCACTGCGTCATCAGTTATATTCTGTAGGAAAAAAATTTAATAAACGCGCAATTACGTTTATATGAATTTGTGATGATAGAAAAAAAAAAAAATAATAATGCTCACACGGCACTCGTGGAGATTGATTGCTTCGAGATTTGGGCAGTAACGAGCGAGGCACTTGATAGCTCGATCAGTCAGCTGTCGACATCCTTTGCTGAGAAAACTTCTCAACTCGGGACATCCACGTGCCAATGCTTCCACCCCATTATCAGTTAATAACTTGCACCATGACAA
Source organism: Zele albiditarsus (assembly GCA_958496275.1). NCBI lineage: Eukaryota > Metazoa > Arthropoda > Insecta > Hymenoptera > Braconidae > Zele > Zele albiditarsus. Next base: position 10,940,044 of record OY292413.1, on the reverse strand, counting down.
ATTAATATTTGTTAATAGTTGACAACCATGCGAGATGTCCTTCAATGCGAGATCAGTAATCTCCGGACATGAATCCAAATTGAGGCGTTGTAGTTTTGGACAATGGTTACTCAATGCTGCACATGTTGCGTCCGATATTTTTTTACATTGACTCAAGTTCAATTCCTCTATGTTTGTACAGGATTGAGCAAGAGTTCTCATTGAATTGTTGCCAATACTTTGGCAGCCGCGTAGCGACAGTTGACGAAGAAAACCACCGCAACGTCTTGATATATTTTCTATTACTGGTCCCTTGATAATAATAATAATAATCGTAACAATATAGCAATAATTATTCTTTTTATTATTCGAATCAGGATTTTTTTTTTAATTAAACTCCCATGCTAAGCTACTTCCGAATGGAACCCATTTGTGAAAATTTGCTACAATTAGTTCGCGTACTCATCAACAATTTTTCTGTACATATTTGGGGAGGTATTCTCATATGTCAGTTTCAAGATAACGATTCTCGCACGTCCCATTTATTTATGATTCTCTCATGATAAGTACGAGAATGGATTTTTTCCAGAGAGTTTACAAATATGGAAGTTATACTTGTTCGTAATGAAGCACTGGAGAGTCGACGAGTGACCACTGTACTTCGAACTCGTTTTTATCGAAGCTATACTTTTCGAATATGTTGACATGATATCTTGAAAACTAATGGATCGACTGAGATCGAACAAGAGTCATGCAATTCGTATCTACATGTCCCACATTTTAATTTTCTTCCTTTCAAATGCTTACAAAGGCCACAAATATTTAATTCGATCAGAATTACAACGCTGTGGCAATTAAAATGTTGAATTTTTTCAGTCACATTCACTGCATAATATATTACGAGACCCATGAAAATATATTTAAAAAGGCCAAGGTGTAGTTCATTCTATTATGTTATTTCTCCAAACGAAAATCTTGAAGAATCTCAAAAATGGCAACGTAGAGCCTGATATGAATTTATATGCGTCAATTTCGGTATTAACATCGTCATGAGAAACAAATGATCTTAACATAGGAATTTAATTTGAAATAATATATTACGTATCAACAAAAACCTCCAATTTAACTCAAAATATTTTTTAAAAAGCTCTGCTCAACCAAGGAATCCTGGTATCGAATAGGCTTTTTGTAAAATATCCAAAGTCAAATTCATATATTCCACCAATCTATAACGTATTGAAATAAAAAAAACTACTAGTTCATCAGACACAATTGTTTATTTTGTCTCTCTGTTTCATAATTCATTTTCGTACCTCTACGTCTCGTTGAAAATCGAATAAATCTATTCGCTGCCAATTTGAACCATCCAATGCCAGGACATTCCAGGCTTTGCTCACTTGTGCACATCTGCATAGTGATACTACATCAAGATATGACAGAATTCTAAGTAATAATTCCTTTGGCAGTTTTTTGTTTATTTGCGCTTCATCGTCATGAAATACCCATGTCAGCTAAAAAAAAATTATTACACGTTTTTTTTTTCCGTTTTCGATTTCAAAATAACACGAACATACGATTTCATTTATTCGAGCTCCATTATATACATTCAAGATTACGAACAAAGTAGAATAAGCAGGGGATGTGCATTCGAAGATTATAATATTACCAACCTGCATATAGGATTGTTTCACATTATTCATGGGAATATGAACAAGTGTTTGTGATGAATAATAATTCTGGTGATATTGATGGTGATGATGATGTTGGTGGTGGTGGTGGTGATGGTGATGGTGATGATGATGATGATGATGATGATGATGATGATGATGATGAGGATGATGATAATGACGGTTATAATGTTTATAATGAGGATATTCTTGCTTCCACCACTGATTATTCGTCATTAATTGTTCCTTTCTTTCATCGATCTCCACGCTTTCACACAATCCTACGCGCTTTATTTTTTTCTAAAACACAGGGCCCAAACAATCTTCTAAATTTATTTATTTAATTCCGTTTTGATCTTCTGCTCTGTGGAAGTGGGAAATGAATAAACCCGCTGAGAATCAGTAGTAGCAGCAGCAGTAGCATTAGCAACAGTAGTGAAAAAACATATATATATATATATATTTGGCGCAGCCCGCACACGGGTGAATGAACGAAAACTGAGTAAATAGAGGAAGACAGAACAACAAAGAACGCGCGATTTGATGAGAAAGATTACCGAAAAATACTGGCAACGCGGGCGAGGAAAAAATAAATAAATAATGAGTTTTACGATATTCGTGACGTGTGGAGGATAAAAAAAAAATAATGTACAACTTTGATAAATAAACAAAACATTAATACGATCGTGTTGTGTATATGCTTCGAATGTATGTAATATGAATACAAATTCATGTTGATGTAGAGAACAAAGAGAAGTAGATGAATTCGATAGGTCAATGGTGGACAAAATACATGTATAATACACAAAAGGGATAAACCTATTTTGAAACTCGTGAGCATAACTGCCCCCATGTTATGGCAAAATACTTATGATTTCATCTCATGCACGGCCATTGCTCATGTACAATTGAACAGTGTATAAGTAAACAATTGAATTATTGAATTTGCGTTGGGGATTTATGCATTGTGACAGCAATAATCAGCTGTTTGGCCTGGATGAAAATGATGACAACAACATTGCCCTAAAACGATTGCGCGCGCATAGTTACACACAACAAACTCAATTTTTTTCACTTTTTTCCTTTCTTTCTTTCTTCTTTACATTTTTCATATTTTTCTTGCTTTTCACTTGAACATACTCATCTTCCATACCTAATAAATATTATTATCCAATACTGATTAAAAAATTAATAACTCACCTCGAGCCTCGTACGTCCCGAGTGTATCATCCTCTTTCTTCGCGTTATTTTGACAAATTTCGGGTATACCCGCACAGTTGTATATGAAAAAGTAGAATAATATTATAATCGTATATGATTCACGTTTGTTGTGGCTTTTGTATCACATTTACGAATCGCCACACATGAGGCAAATGGCTGTACTCTCAGGTCGACACACAGGTCCACACGATTCACCATGTATATATATATATATTTATTTATATATATATATATATATATATATATATATATATATGTGTGTGGGTGTTGCGAGTGGGGAGGAACACAGTATCAGTAAAACCTGAATTCTGATGGATGGATTGGAGAGAGAGCAATGCTCGTGTCTCATTTGTCCGGCGCACTTTGCTTGGCGACAGCTCAACCAATCACGAATAAGGGATCCGATGTTTATACATCTCTCATTGGACACTAGCTGTGTATACACAGGCCTGAGTGTGTGTTTTGTTTCAGTTTCAGTACTCTCTCATTCGTTTTTTTTTCTGTTCTTTATCTGCATCTGAGATCCCGCGCATTTTTGAATATCTCAATCGGAAACTGCGTCATATAATGGAGGACATAAAAGTGCACAATTACGCCGATAGTCGAGACAGTAATAGTTGGTTCAATCATAGCGCGGATTTTAAAAGTAACCGTTTTCGACTAAATTCGTGTGCGTAGCCTCGCAGAATTTATTCCTGATGAGTATCGAGATAAGTGAATATTTCGCTAATTATATGGAATGAACACTATATTTCACTATTTCTAATTCCAATTCCTTATATTGTTGACTTAAAATATTCGTATTTGAACAACTGTTATCCATATAGTGGCGCCTCCAAAAATTACAAAGACGGCCATTATGTGACTACGTAATTCCAATCAGCGTTAATAATTTTTTTTTTTACCGTATATATATGTATGTATGTATATGTAAACATTAATTAAATGATTGCGGATTTGACTAGTTTTCTCTATGAAGTAGCGAGTGGTAGAGAGAAAAAAGCATATATTTGTTAATTGTAAAATATCGTCTCCACGTGGGAGTAATGGTACAAGTGAGTAGTATTTTATTGTATTTAATGTTTTTTTTCAGCTCTGACATACAATTATTGACAATAAATTAAATTTTACAGGCCATCGACGAAATGGAGCAAAAAGATTTGCCGCAGGCAATTCAGTTGTTGGAAGAAATGAATGCGAATGTTGTTCGAGTGAATCAACTAATAGATATGATGCTGACACGAGTGAAAAGCGGTGAAATATCCACAACGAAAGGTTTGAGTTTTTTGGAGGTTAAATATCATATGTTGCTGTCGTATCTCATCAATCTCACATATACAGTCCTGAGAAAAAGTTCGGGTGAACAAATTGAGGGACATCCATCAATTGGCCGGTTAGTTGAGATCAGAACTGTTCTTGAAAAGATTCGCCCAATTGATTACAAATTAAAATATCAAATTGATAAATTGGTGAAGTGTACGGTGATGGGTGCAGGTGGTGAAATGAATTTGACTAGTTTCAAAGCAAATCCAGATGCATTCACTGGGAAAATTGAAAACAATAGTGATGAGGATTCTGATAATGAAGAAGGAAAAACTAATGGCAATATAAAGAAACAACGAAAATCTGGTGTTTATGCACCACCAAAACTGGCTGCTGTTCATTATGGTAATATTTGTTGCTTACATAGTACTTATCATTAACTCGTACCAATTTTGGTTCACTAATTGTCGACATAAATTTTAGATGGAGATGAAACCACTTCGGAAAAAATTCGCAACGCTGGTGAACGAACGCGTAGACGTGCGGTTTCAAATGCAATTTTACGGGAATTGAAAGAGGAATATCTGGACGCCCCAATTGAGGATAGTCAGGGTGGTGGTGAAAAAAAAATTGGTTGGGGTCATGAAAATAAACGAAAAATTGAATACGAAGAAAATTATATGACCCGATTACCTGTTGGTAAACAAGAGAAACATCGCAATCGACAATTTTCTACATTGAATACACTTGGTGACGAGATAACATCTTTTGGTGGATCGTTATTGAGTAAAAGCAATAAACGAAAGAGTACTAAAGATAAGGCTAAGAAACGTATGTCATGAATAATATTTATTTAATTCTTATCTATGCACATTTGGGTTATTAAATATTTATTCTCATTAAAATTTTTTCAGGTTTTAAGAAGAAACGTTTCACTTAAACTTTATCATTGATCATCCCGTCGGCCTTTTGTGACATACTGCAGAGTGATTATCATTTTTATTCGCTATTTTCAAAGTCGCGAGAAGTACAATTATATCGAACCGTTAAATGTCGATATAATCTGCTAAAAATTTATCAAAAATAATACGAGGACAAATTTATAATAGAAAAAAAAAACATTACGCATACATTTTCTACCTCTGAAGTAATTCAAATGATTGTTGCATTAGTGTCCGTAAACACGAAAAGGGAGAGATAATTGCGTAAGTACCGATGTAAATGAATGTAAATTCATTGCTCAAAACTGTTACAGACAAAAATGTTTTCAAGTTCCATCTGATTAAAATGAAATAAATTATATTGACATCTATTACAGTTGTCACAAGGAAATGTTCTACATTTAAACTGTGTTCCCCGTACTTCAGTTGGTATTTCAATTTCATACTGTGAAGTAGTTGAATAACTAATATTGCATTTCTATACCGAATACATTCCCTTATTATCTATGCATCCATTCATCACTAAATTCCGCAGCTCTAAACTACCTCAAACACGAAAAAAACTCATTCTTATTATTGTTCCGGATTGGATGTCAACAATGTCATCATACTGAAATTTATTCAATACTTCCGGAATTTCAATTACTCAATTATAATTTTTGTCTCGCCAGTTCATAGGATCGTTATTTATACTCGTTTATCTATTATTATGATGTATTATCAAAAACTGCAATGACAAATATACAAATAAATACGCATAACGTAAATTTATCGCGTAAAAAGAACCAAAACATTTGTATATCTTCTTTCATAATATGTGATCATTTCTGAGTTTGCTGATAAATATAAAAATCAATTGGCATAACGTACTTTTTTTTACGGTCTATATGACATAGTCACATATATATGTTATATATTTCAGTTTATATATAGCTATTGTCGCTGGCGCTAGGGTTTTCCATTTATTGTGTTGTCAATATTCTAGTGTCCAGTCGTCAATACGAAAGCGAGGATCACACATAATCGCCTAACACATATACACACATATACGCTTTCGGAGGCATTATAACAGTCTTTCATAAAAAATTGGTGAGATTATGTTTAACAATTATTCGTAACTATTCAATGTTTCTGGGAATCCAACGTTATATGTCTTTCTGAAAATCCATAACCTATAAATTGCGCGCAGTTTCATAGATTAATAAGTAAATTCGACAGGTTTGCCTAATTTCTTTTAATATATTATTACAAGCATACAATATGGGATACCATGCCATATATGAATAGTTGTTGGCTGATTGGTCACACCTGGAAAGAGTCAACATACCTATATATATATATATATTATTATGTTTCACTATTTTCTCTTTATGTTTTGAAACCAACAGATTCCAAAATGGCCAGTACACAGCTCACACCGAGGCCAAGGACAATTAAAAAACACGAAAAGCCACGACCTCTGAAACTTAATCAGCGGCATTCAACAATTGATGGGCGAATAACGACAGGTAAATTATCATCATTTTCAAACAATTATGTGCTCCCGTCATTTTTCTTTATTCCCCAAATGCATTAGGCATAATTAATTTAATTATCGAAATTTTTCAGTCGAGGATTTAGTATCTCTGATTGATAATGTCACTTCGAATTTAACGAATGGTTTCCATGATTCGTCACTTCAAGAAAACATTATCACTATGTGTAATACTCTGAAACAATGTGCTCATCAGTTTGAAGCTGTGTACAAAGGTATTTACATATGCATATACACATATATATGTGTATATATATATATAACTATTGACAATGATACGGTATAAGTGATGACAAACAGCCCTGACGATAACAAGAACAGGCTACTCAAAGGGATATAGTTGATACCACACACGAAAAGTGAGATTAAAAAAAGTATTGAGAAAATACAAATGTGCATGTCATGAGAAGAAGAAATTATGCAGTATCGCAAGAGCACCGTATATGTAACTGGAATATCTAACAATAGTACAAACTTTTTATTTAATAACACATTTTGTGAGTGATTCTATGGGCGAACATTAGACATGGTGTTTGACAATGAGTCGCCGTTTTTCTTATATTCATACGTCAGTCTGGGCAATGCGGATCCAACATAATTGAAATAATAACAAAATATAACATTATAAACAGGTGATTATTCTTGAGCTAATAATATGCTATATATAATAATAATTGTTCACAGATCAATTGGATAGAGCTTTTGTTGCAATACGAAATGGAAGCCAAGATGGTAGACTTGATGTAACGACCAGGATTCATTTGTTAGAATTGATTGAATTGAGAGCCAAACAATGGCGTCACAACGATTCAATGGACGCTTATTATTCTTCGAAACTGGCTGATGTGGATGATGTGGGTATTCGTAATATTAGAAAATCAAATGCGTGTTTGATAGAATAAATAAAGGAAGTTACACGTTTCCATCTATTTCATCGCTTTTAATACGCAAAATGAGCAGCCAGATGTCCAGACATTGGAAGCGATAACTACACCGACACTGGGAACACCTTTGATTGGATTGAGTTCAATTCAATCACCGCCAGTACTGAACGTCGGTGAAGTGATTAAAAACAGTGGAAAGTTTCCCAAGCCGACCCGCATCCCTGGTAAAAATTATTGCAAAGACGAAGTTGTCATCCGTAATAGTGACTCAGGAAAAGGTAAGATATATTTGCGTTTTCTATTCTATTTATTCACAGTATATCAGAGGAAAATCGTTAGAAACGTTAGATATTTATTTGCGATAAGAGAAAAAGAATAAAAAATGGATGTGTCTTGAATTTTGAATATCATTTGCACGATGAATACAGTGATGGGAATAAAGGGGAGACGAGTTCATATGATTGAAGAACTCAGCGAGACGATCATCTCCTTCCAGAGAGGTAATGATTTGAAAAAAAAAAACTGCCACAACAACAAAAATAACGAAAGTGTAAAAAAAAATATGAATTGACAATGAGTGCATCGTGCTATGATTGAACGCTCATACGAAATTAACCCTAACTGCATCAAAGACAAAAGTTTTCAATTAATGTATAATAAAAACGTTTAATGTTACCATCCATAATTCATACAAAAAAAAATTATAAATAAATCGTTTGGCAATTAACTCGCACTGGTGCGTGAATAATATTCTCATCTCGATGATGATGATTAAATGCATGAAGAATAGAATTGTTGCTGCAAGCGATTGTATTCTAACTGATATTATTGGCTAATTGCGCGATGAAAAATAAAATCACATGCTTACATTTACATGTGTTTGACATTATTGCTTCGAAATTATTGAGTATATATTTTTGTCCATTTCTCATTGGGTACATTTACAGTGAATCCTGGAGCGAAAGAACGACTTGTCCAAATTACTGGTACTTCCGAGGACAAAATACAGTAAGTAAAAACTAATCTCAAGATAGAATAGAATATATATTGTCTATTTCCATTAATATCTAGAGAATTTTATTTTTTATTTCAGTTATGCAAAAGATTTGATCAAAGATACGATACAACGAAATGCGTCTCCGGTACGACTGGGCCAGGCTGGTGTAGAAATGGGAGGTACCGGAGGCTCGAGTTCATCCCTCAATAGCAGCGAATCTGACGAGATTAATCGTCTCCATCAACATCAACAACCACACACGTCTCATTTACGTTCAGCACTGCTTCACAGTTTATCCACCAATGACGCAAGCATCGGCGAATACAAACACACTGTAACTGTCGGAAATCGTACATTAAAAATCACTGGTTGTGATTTGAATCTCGTACGAACAGCAAAACTAGTTCTAGATGAACACTTTTCGCGATATACAGGTGATTCAGACCATTTTTCAAGTGGTATTGAATACTTCGGGTTTGCCGAAGAGATGCCAACATTATTTTCCCAAACAACAATCACTCCCATAAATCTGCAGGATCAGAATTTATCTGGAAATGTGGTTAGAAGAGAAACGAGTATCGAAAGCAATACGACTTCTGAAAGTGAAGAGACATTCAAGTCAATGATACAGTCAAAAATTGAAATGAAAAATTCACCGCACAATAAAAGCAAAGGTTATATCGTTATTTTCAACTGCTTTTATTCAATACTGTTGAAACGTAATTTTTTTTTTTTTTCTATACTTAGGTGTTTTCTTGTTTCAGTCGATAGAGAACTAACATACGAATTTCTGCTGCTCTGTGCCAAAGGTCCATACGCCAAACGAATTCCTGCTAATTGGGCGCGCATACAAAAAGAATGTCCAAACATCATCCGCAAGGTAGATTGCGTTGATAAAGATTACATTAACAAAAATTTGATTAATTCAATTCCTCATGCGGTAATGTCCATTTCATAAATATATTAACTAACAACGACCGCAAAACAGAGTAGACTGACATTTATTCATTTGAATCTCAACATGAAATAATTATTGCATCATACATACTAAAACATTTGCTTTATTTCGTTATTTGTCTTCATATATCTATATGTTTTTTGTCATCCAACGTTTGTTGTCTAGTTAATAATCGACCTTAAAACAATTATTGGTATAGCTTTGTATTTAATCGCTAGTATGCTGACTAAGTATTAATTTTGTGTGTCAGTCTGATGGTGATATAGGTAATGTCCAAAATTAATCAAAAGAGGCTATGATATATATACATATAAGTAATAAATATAAAATACAGTTTTAAGCGCTGGGAGATAGAAAGACTGTACCTGAATCGAGTGGTTAAATATTGTTTTCATCGTGATATAATGAATAAGTATATGATTGAAGATTGAACCAAAGTGTAGTTGGTACGTAACAATAACAGAGAGAATAAAAACCAAATATAATTGATTATAAATTCAGCATATATATCGCGTTCCATTCCATCATATTTCAATACTCTTCCGAGTATCAGAGAATCTCATTCAATAAATTAAATATTCATTTCGTAACATCTCTATTAATGTTAAAGTGTATAATCATTATTATATATTCAAAAACAATAATATTTTCAGCAATATCAGTTGTTTAGCACCTTCATTTATCATAATGGCGAGATGTTGTAGTGATAGTCATTATGTTGTGATATAAATATAATAAATAATTCTGTCGCAATCTAATATATTTTATTATTAATTTCCTGGCATGAATGTGTAATGTGTAACGCAACATTACTTCACCATAAACGTGTACTGATGCATGTGGCTCGTCACAAATCTACAAGCTGGGGAATATATCACGTATATGAAAAAAGTTCCTTTGCAAAACTAATAGAATAACAGATAATTGCGATTGTGACCTGCAAATCCCTGTTATCACATATACAATGACATTCCTTGTGCTATCTGTAAAATCAAGCTGAAACAATTAAAATAATATTGCGTTGTTGATAATATTGACAGTGTGTGTGATATCTTCTTGCAGTCACCGATTCGCTGGTTCGAGCCTGATGTTTATACAGCAAGTGTTGCTGCAGCGGGTGTGGTAGCAGTTTTGCCGGTTGGCGAAATTGACAACGATTTTGAGTAATAAAGAATTCTTAATAAATAATCGACGTTATTTTCCTTGGGAGTCGTGATATTGTATAATGACGCTATTATATATGCATCTGTATAACGCCAGTTGCTGACGTTCAAATGTTATATACTTCAAGGATCATAACGGTATGTTGATCACAATCAATTTTTTTGATTCTTATCTAAAATCAAGCAATTTATTTATCCGAGTGTTGATTTTTTATTCGTGCATAATTTAATCCTGTTATTTCAGTCTTTATATTAATATATATAAACCGTTTATTCTCTTCTTCACTAGTTTTTATTTTTTTTTTATCTCCAGAGCGCAATAATATTATTATAGTATCGTTAATAACATGATTTTAATTCTTTTCCACAATCGAATATTGCAATAATGAGTATCAAAATTTGACAGTCCATTTTAATTTTCTCATTGATACGTATTACACATCTATATATAGATATATATACATATTGTGTGTATATATATGTATATATCAATATGAAAAAAGTTTGTACATGATAACTTTTTTGATAATTACGGCATCTTCAGTGTTTATTTACTAAATAATTTCTCTTTTCTGTGAAAGTAATAAGAATTATTCGTATTGTACATTTCGAATATAGGCATAGTTATTATGTATAAATATTTAACTTATTGAGCATTATTTATACTGAGTAATAAATCGATATGAGACGAAAGGAATGAAGATATTTGCTATAATAAATAACAATCGGTATTTTACACACTTGACCACCTTTTTTTTGTTCATACATAATTTTTTTTTTATTGGAGTAACCAAAATGACATTATTCCAATAATATAATAGTGCAATTTTCACACATTTCAGACCTTGACAATATACTTATCATCGTGTTAGCCCGCTTCGCAAATAATATCATCATTCAATGAAACTTGAAACGATATAATTGAAACGTCAATACCTACTTATATCTTAGGCATTCGTGAATAATGAGAAGATTGTAATAGGCATAATTTAACCTGCCTTAACTTCTTTTCCTAAATATATTGCAATGAACAACGCGCCCATTAATAAAATTGATAATTATACTATAATATATTCTATTACAGCTGATAATTCACATCAACTAAAAAATGACAACATGATGTAAAGTTGGTTAGAAAATACACATTGATTAGTAAGGTGGTTGTGTTGTGTATTTTTCTAAATAACTGGCAGTCACTCGGTAATAACAGTCGTTTACTCTCAATGATATTAAAAAATGCAATAAGAAAGAAGAAATGAATACTCTTGGCGATAAAATTGTGTTCCATCTTCAATGATCTATATGGATAATAATAATAAGAAAAATGATGATGATTGAATAATGAATAAACAACCAACTCGATTAAGTATAATTATTATTCGTGAATAATCTAAATATTTTCGCAAATATATTTTTATATACTTATTATGGGCGTACATTTTTTTTCTTTTCTTTTCACTCCCTTTTCTGTCTCTTAAAATCTACAGGGTGCGCATACATTTGTTACCGGTTTTAAATTATATTTCAAATTTAAATTGAGTAAAATTATAATTGCTCATATGAAAAGTTTTTTTTTTTTCATTGCATGTGCGTGTATGTGTGTCAGTGATCCAAGCAACACCAGATGAATGGCGCTCAATTAGTCACGGAAACAGGAGGGGAGCGAAAAAGTTACAGATAAATGCGCATAGATATGAGCTGCACTTATTATCCCGGCTGGTTGTTATCGCTCCAAATCACTTGATAATTTTCTAACATTGCGATGAGAAAAAGATCAATCATATTGATTGTATGCACTCAGAATGTGAAGAAATAGGATCAGGATCGTGTTGACGATGTCTTCGGCAATTAAAACGAGAAGAAAAAAAATATTTCGACACTTTTCCTGTTCAATTAATCGCAGCAAATATTCAAAAAAATTCTTTTTTCATATCGATTATATCATTTTGTACACTAAAATTTATATTTACACATTTCTAAATCGCTATTTTCATACTATTGAACACAGCGATTTACGATTATTAATCTTTTTATTTGTTTGATTCGAAAATCGAATGGATCACTAATAATTCCTACTACTAACTAAATGTCATAATTATATTTGAATTTTTTTATCGTTTGTCCCATTCTTCCGTATGTTTCAGATAGTTACATGTAGAAATATTCAATTATTACACTATATAGGTATGTGTATACATGTATGTTGACAGTTTTTCTTTATCGCAAAAAATTTCAGTACATCTCACGTAAAACACGATCACATTGATGTTTTTTTTCTTCCCTTTGTCCAGCGTTTTGTATGTTCGAAACCACGACGCTGCCATAAAAAATTACACATATATTGCCAATTTTCATTTATTGGCTAAAAAAAACCATACATGGTCTCTCTAGCGTCCATTCACGCATTCACAAGTTCTCCATTCATTTTTACTTACATTCATACATAAGTATATCATAATTAGATTGATTAAAAAATTCGCTAGATATTTCGGGCTATTCGATTGTTATGTGTAGAGAATTTTTACTCTCCCCAGAAGGGTCAGAATTCCTCATTAAAATGTTTTGCGCGACGTGATAAGTTGGGCCCTGTTAAAATACATATTCAGAACCCGCCATGTCTATCGCCCATCTGAATTTATCCCGTTGTGTTTTATTATATATTTTTTCAATGGGGACGTCGTATTTCTTACACCTAAAATTGAATGAGAAAACAACAATAATTAACTGTAACCGTAAACAAAAGTGAATGTTTTTATGACTATTCATCATTGAAGGTATTAATATTTACCATGCAACAGTAATCCTTGGATCGAGATAATTCAACTTGGACGTTCCTAATGCAATTGCTTTATTTTCTTCACGGTCAAGCGCTTGAAGTTCTAATTTAGCCAATTGTTCTTTCAATTTTGCAAGTTTCTTCTTTGCTTTCTCATGGAGTCTAATAAAAAGCAAAAAAAAACATGTGAGTACAACGATGCATAATAAAATATATAATATAGAGACCCAGACTATTGAATAAAAAATGAAAATTAACGTACTCTTTCGCTCTCATTGAGCCATTTTTCATCGCTCTTTTCGTGTCCTTAACTTGTTCTTCAGCCTCTTTAACTTGTTCCTTCTTCGCTTCAATTTTTGCCGTTAAATTTTCCATGGACTTGGCATGAGTTTTTGGCACAGAGCGTTGATGATTACAAAGAACAGCTACCGCACGATTGGCGCGATTGTATGTTAGTATTTTTTCAGCCACTGTATCACTGTCATTGGTCATTTCGTCTAATTGCTGCTGAAGAGTCCATGAGGCGTTATAAGTCCTAAATACTTTCGCAGTAAGTCCCTCCATCAATTCATTGAGATGCTTATTCAATACAGTAGTATTTAGACGATCGAATAAATCATCACCTTCCGACTTATTCTCTTTGAATAGTTGAAGATTTTTGAAGACCCGTTTCTCAACTGGCACTTCATTATAGTATCGAATTGAATCTTTTCCGGGGAAGTCGAACACAACAACATAATCTTTGCCGTCTTTGCGTTCATGTAGTGAAATGTGTTCGACTCGCAGCGAGCAACAACCGACAGTGTCTGCCTGATCTTCATCTTTTTCATTACCCGCTCTGAGTGCGAGTTTATCAATGAAGTACAAAGCCACAGCACGCTGTCTGATTCGCATCTCTTTACTCTTCCAGTCTTCACGATATTCAGCACGTATTTTCTCAACTGATTTTGCTAATTTTCGTGCAGTTTCATACTTTTGCCAATCTTTCTCACCCTTTAATTTGCTTGATGGATTCAGCATAACGTATTTGACTTGTCCTTGAACATTCTCTGTCCACGATGCGAGCCATGTAACATTAGGATCATGACGAACCTCTTTCCATTTGTGGCCGTGTGGCGGTTTCGGTATCACTGAGTCTTTTGAACAATTAATTAATACGTCTTCAGGTAAAACACGCTTTTTCAATTTACCCATCTTCGGATGTTCACCCCGACCACGAAACAGGCCTGGTGGTTCAATTTTAAAATTACCAATTTTTTCTTTATGGCCATCAATTGTGCAGAATCCATATTCTTTCAACATCTCCTCATTTTTCTCTTTTATTGCTTTCTTTTCTTCTTTCGTCATGGCTTTTCGTTCTTCAGATTTTTGTTCAAAATACGTAGCCATTTCACGGAAATTACATTTGGACAAATCCATCATCTTCGACCGTTCATGCTCAGTCATTACATCACGCCAATCTTTGAAGAAGTTGTCATTGAATACTTTCTTAGTTGTGTAATCGTGATTCAACATTCGTGCATAGAATGTAGCTACTTCTTCGGTTGGCTCGGATAGTTTCATTTCTTTGCCGTTGTAATAAAATTTAACGCTTGACGGTAGTGGTTCGTATTCAGGTGCAAACACCGGCCCCTTGTGCTCCAAAAAATACCACTTTTTCCCATCAGTCTTCTTTTCTTCCTCCCACCTGACATCAGAATCAGTTGGTTTCATTAAATTTTCAATTACAACTAAAGTAAGTGCCTTATTATTATATTTCAATCTATTTAGTGTGACTTCGTTTTTCATGTTAGGTGCTATTTCAGACATGAATGGTATCTTCGAACATAACCTCATAATCCATGAACTGTACTCCCCACGCATATCACCACCACGCACGTCGGCTATGCACTTAAATCTCTCGAAAATTTTCCCCAAAATGATAGCACGAAAATATCTGATGTTTCTGTACATTTTTACTTCAACATTATTGTTAATAGTAGTTCACATACACTATGAAAGTCAAAAGAATTAGAGAGGGAACCCAACACTAAATAGGTTATGTCCTTTATATTGGTACCACGTGGTAATATAGTGTACGAATTTTGAGCTAAATCGGTGTATGACTATATATATAGGATCTGAAAAAGAATATAAGAAAAAAATGCTCACCATTTCCAAACCTCTGCGGCTTCCTCTTCTTTCTTTTTCTTTTTCGGGCTCGATGTTGTTACGGGTTTCGGAGCTTTTTTCTTTTTAGGTTTCTACAATAAAAAGAGTAATATAAGAAAAAAATCACTCGTATATCTTTAACTTACGTATGCATTCGGGCTAAATCATTCATTATATATTCACGTTATCTAACTATTTACCTTCTCAGTTACATCATCATCATCCTCTTCGTCAGAATACTTTCTTTTCTTTTTCTTTTTCGCATCTTCATTCTTTGATTTTTTTCGACTTGAAAGGGGCAAGTCTTCATCGTCACTGTCGATTTTTCTTTTGACATTTGGTGATGTAGTGGATGTTCGTTTACTCTAGAGAAAATGATACAAGACGACAATGTTAAACGGTGAAATATGACTCAATAACGAATTAAATCTATCAAAAATTACGTTCAATCTGTAGCGATAGTTATAATCATAATGTTTACAACCAATTTTCTTATTCGAATAAGATCCAGAAATATTCTGACGATCCACACTGTTCATTTTGACTAATTGATTACGTATTATTTTAATTAAAATTGTCAAATACAAATACACCATTAATTTTGACATTATGATAATGAAGAAAAGAAAAACGAAGAATAAACAAAATGGGAACGACTTTATCATTACCAATGGTATATCTTCATCGTCTGATTCATCCTCAGTTTTCATAGTGGTATTATGAAGTTCTGATAGTCTAGTATCGTTTCCATCTGTTGAATCCATACTATTATGTCCCTGAGGACAGTATTCATCATCGTCCTCTTTAATACAAAGACCATCGCGAGATTCATCATCGTCATCATCATCATCATCGCCATCATCTTCAATGTCTACTTGCGTCACGGGTTCATCTTTGATATACCGTTCGTTTTTTATCTCAGCATTTGGATAATTTAGTTGTGAATTATTATAAAGATGAATTTTATCATGCATTTCGTCTTCAACCTTAATCTTTGGCTCCTCTTTGATAACTTCACGTGTTTCACGATCATCATGATTTTTATTACTCTTTTCGCGATCGCGATCATGACGATAGCGATCTTTGTCCTTTTCTTTATCTTTGTCATGACGATGACGATCCTTGTCAGATGAACGACTTTTATCCTTATCACTCGATGAATGTGAGGTTGAATGACGTTCTTTGTCTTTATTCGAACTGTGCTTTCGATCTTTGGAAATTGACTTATCCTTGTCATGAGAGGATGAAGATTCATGGCGATGCTTATCCTTGTCTTTGCTCCTCGAACTTTCTTTATCCTTCGAACTCGAATGATGCCTTCGAAGTTATAAAACGAATGAATTAATGATCAAATGCCTTTATATATCTCGTTCGAATCCCAACTGCGCGCAAGTCCATTTCTTAAAACTGTTCAGAAGGAACTGATATGCGAATAGATGTCGTGACATGCGTACTTCTTCTACATCAAATGTAATAAAATTTGCAAAATATTTTTTGATCTGAGATACAACCCCATCTTTCAACACTCAGGACTCATATGAAAAATGTCAGGATTCAAAACATATTCTCCACTATATAATAATATTTTATAATAACCTTTCTTTGTCTTTGTCCTTGGAACTCGAACTAGATTTATGATGATCGCGACTCTTCTCCCGATCTCTTTCTTTATCTTTGGCACCTACAGAACTCGTGCTTTTATGCTCCTTATCCTTGTCCTTACCCGATGATGACGAACTACTTTTCTTCTCTTTCTCTCTATCCTTGTCCTTGTCTTTACTATTACTCGAACTACTACCGCCATGTTTCTCTTTATCCTTCACAGAATTGGATATGCTGTGTCTGTGCCTGTCTTTATCCTTATCCCGATGTTCGGATTTGTGACTTTTTTCTTTATCACGATGCCGATCTTTATCACGATGTTCCGATTTGTGGGACCGTTCTTTATCTTTACGCTCCGATTTATGTTCTTTTCGACGATCAAATCCATTCGATATACCATTTACATGGGCGTCTGCAACATCAAATTGTGCGTAAATCTCAATCTTCATATAAAGAAAATTTCGATGTATGAAAATAAATATCTGACAGAGAATGGAAACAAGTGGATTTTATCCATTGGGGCAAATAAAAAAATGGATTTATACGAGAACAAATTTATAGGAACGTAAATAAATAAATACTAAGTCATTTCAATAATTTAGAACCTATGTATAAGTATAGTCGGGGCGGGAAGGGACAATGAGGTAGGGGTTAGATACGTAGTGGGTATACAATGGTGATAGAAATTGATATTTCAACGAAAGAAAAATCGACATCATGCGAACTCAAACACGTGTTGTAATAGAGCTGATGAATAAGTTTGTGGCGAATATTCGCGACTCTCGCAAATTGATCTACATCAGTATTTTTACCTCCATGATTTCCAGCAGCACTGCTATTTTCTTTAGCCCTTTTTTCCTGAAAAAATAACAAATATATATAATACAAATATTTGAATAGCCACATGTTAAATATCCAAGCGAACTTCATGTCCTTTCATTTTATATAATAATTTGTGGAATAAAAAAAATTATTATGAACAATTGTAATAGTCGAAATTTATTATAAATATATTAAATGCTAGACTATCTACACTTGTCGTACATGTGTGTATCAAGTGATTAAGAATGGTGAAAAATACGAGATTGGACTTAGTCGCAGACGCCATTTTGGGACTTAGAAAAATTTCGCGTCCCTGCGACTGTGTTCCAACACCGAAGTGTATGAAATAACGCCAATATAAATGTATGATTTGAATATAAAACAATATTCTTGTATAATTATTTATAACTTTTCAGCTTACGGATTCGGAATGCGGTCGATTTGTCGTCTGGTCAACCTCCATATCCGAAATAAATTGTCGTTCAACAAATAAAATGTGAGGGACTCGGATAGAGTAGTTATAAAGCGGGCAGCAATCGCGACAATAGCAGACGGCAGACGACGGCGAGCTACGGCTGGCCGCGGTTGACTATCACGCTGGCCACTGTCAGCAACGATTAACAAATTAATCAACAATGAATGTTGAAAAAATAAAGTCGTAAATGCAAAGAATTGCTGCTAAGTGAATTAAGAGTAGGAATTTTCTCAACTCCGGACATACCTGAATTGTAACAGCCAACAGGGACGGAAAACGTCCGAATACCCGTGCGACGCCGTCAGCCTCACTTCGGTCTAAGTGCCACGAATGCAAAAGTACGCATGCGCAACTTAAGCACCGCCCCCTTGTGGCCCTCTATAGCGATCAACTTCTGTATATTGTTTCATTAAAATGAGTCCAAGAACATATAGCTACATACCAAAAAGAATAAATTTATGGGCAATGAAGACAATTTTATCCTATCGAACACCCATAGATTTTTTCAAATATATATTTTATATTTGTAAGTCCTAGAAATTCACTCTATTCTACTTTCCCAATGAATACCGATCCATAATTATATATAGATCGATGGCAATGGCTATTAAAAAAAAGTTTATGTGAAATAAAAACAATTTTCTGATTTTACACTTTTTTTTCAAACGTATATTTTATGTCTGCAAATCTTAGCAATTCTTGTTTTGTTCGATAAATTGACGGATTTGGATATTCATCTTTCTCTAATAACTAAAATGAATCTTAATTTAATTTACAATAGAAAAATTGATTGAAACATATTGGTCAATTATGAAGATTATGAAATATTGGTTTAAAATATTCAATTCCATGACATTGGGTGTCACGACCAATTTTGTAATCAACGATACCGATGCAATTTATTAAGTATCTAGTTATGCGACAGAAAATATAATTTCGGCTTTTCTTCATTTTTTTTTCCTCGCCATAACTGGACCATAACGATGTACAAATTGATGACTGATATATGTATGTATGTGGCGGATGTCAACCTCATGATTTCGAATACTCCGGTTTACCCTGAGCATTCCATGATGTTTTCATTTTCTTGAACGCAACCACTCCGTATAATGCTGTGAAAAAAACAATAAAGAATCCAATATTATATGCTGCATTATCGAAAATAGACTTAAGTAATGAGTGATGTTAATGAATTCACCCACATGTCGCTTCCCACTCAGGCAATGACAGAGTACCAATTTTACGGTGTCCAGTTGAATTTTGCATATATTGAAGTGCATGCTGATAGTCTTGTGGATTCTGACCGAGCAATGGAGCCTCAAGATAGGGTGGATACGTTTCTAATGCTTGCATTTTACCTAAAAGTGATTTTCCCTCTGGTTGATGTCGTTCATAAAACTCATCGAATCTCTCGAAACTAACAAATTCCAGACCCATTTTTAATGCCAGTTTCTTCAATAATGGTAAATAAACGAGAAATTCTGGACAATCAACCACACCCTCAAGATGGAAATTATATTTAGCGCCAAAAAGTGGAATGTCATCCTTGTTACAGCAGAATTCAACATTATAAATATTGTTTCCAAATTTATTCCCGTCAGCTTTCCTCCATTGATAACTAGAGAGAAATGAGCGGGACATTGAAACACAATTTGTTTCTACTGATATTACACAGCATAAAATATCTCCATACATTTTTAAGGTATGCAATATATGCGTACATATCCCATATGTTTATACTTACACGAGATCATTTGCATCTGGCAATGACGCAATAAAATAACCACCTGGTTTCAGACTCTCACTGGCATTTTGTAGCATACACATTGCCTGTTGTAAACTCTCAAAGCTATAATGTAATGCAAATTGACAACTCACTAAATCCAACTGCAAACTTGGATCCTTATATTTTTCCCTTAAACGTACCTGAAAGTTTACTCTTTAAAAAATATCATATAAACGTCAATGGAGCACATCGAAATATTGGAGTACCTCATTCAAAAATAATATACACACAATAATTTCCGATTGGTTTTTTCTAATGAATTCCATATAATATGTACCTTTGTGCAGTCAGCAGTGATAAATTCCGCGGTAAATACTGGTGTAAAACCACGATCATTGCCGCTTTGACTGAGGATGTCTTTATAACGATTTTCACATTGTTTTATGGAAATATCCGCTATATCAGCACAAATTAAATGTGATATATTTGCTTTTTTCCATTTTAAAAGGTCACCACCTTTTCCACAACACATATCCATTACTCTAAATGGTGTCCCGTGAGTCGCAAATTGTCGGGTTTTTCTTATATATTCATCTAAAATAAATGAGAATAAATAGAATCATATTAAAACAAAAAGAGGAAACATATTCTGATGTTTATTGTACTTGCGATGAGTACTCACTTATTAGCATGCTTTTAACCCAATTATTAAAATTTCTCATGAAAAAAATTCTGCTCTGAGATCTGTATGACAATCCTTTTTCTTCAATAGCATTGTAGTGATCAGCGACCACTGTTGTATTATCAGCAACCTTAGCACCATCACCCTTCACTTCATTCCTAGTTGATCGCACTGAGCACAAATCCGATGGAGTATCTGACTGAAAATTACAATTGGAAATAAAAATTTACTATAAAATTTCCTTTATAAATCGATAAATGAATAAATTTTTTAATTTTAATATTGCTTACTGTTCCTTCCAATTCTGTATCAAGCTTACGAATTTTTATTTTCTCATCATTCTCTTCAGCTTTTCGTTTTTGAGAACTCGATGAACATTGTATAGTTTCTGACGCTGGACCAATATCGGCAGCATTACCTTCAGTTTGTTGAACTTCATTATCTGTGGATTGTTCATTTTCGATACGTTCTATGCGAGATAATGTATCTATTTGTATTTTCGGAATTTTGCAAGAATCTATAAGAACATCGGAAATTTCGCCTGACTTTCGTTTACGTTTACTCGATGACGATTGTGCACTCTCAGATTGATCAATTGCATCAGCATCATCATTAAATTTCATATCTTTTTCATTTATTCCATCCGATTTTGATTCACATGTCGCATTTGGTGGCGTTTCATTAATTGAACTCATTTTGTCAATGGGATTTATGCTCCGAAGCAATTTTTTTACACTACTGCTTCTCTAAAACAACAATATGTACGCCATCATGCGCCATGTACACATTTATATGATTTGATGGCAATACTTATGTACAGTGTGTGGCATATACGCATTATATGTGTGTGTCATGTGGGTCTCATGGATATAGTGTAGTACATTTGCATATTATTTCATCTCCACCTGAACACCACTAACGACAACTCCACCGTTACTCAGGCGTACCACCACATCTCCTGCATAATATTATGTGACGTGACCACCCGATCACAACTCGACCTGACTCGACGGACTCGATCGGCTATATACTCAGTGCGTCGATCCAGTAGAACACAACATGCAATTGATGGAATTCCGATGTCGATAAAACAATACTTGTCAAGATAGTACATATATGGAAAAGCAATGCCAGCATTGTCTGTTGACAAGGACGAATCCCACATTTCCGACGTGATCCAGCGCATTTTAGTGATGATCAACAGCTGAACTACAATGCATATCCATTTTAAGCGCGAAATTCGAAAGTGTAACCTCCTTTCTTATATAGTAAGTCACTCATTCACACTTGCTCACACTGTACATATGCACAACTACCGCTGACGCTATACCAGACATACATTATTGGATATATACATATTCAACAATATGTTTATACAGATTTACCGTATTTGTCGTGTTCGAGTAAATGTTGTCATCATAAATGTTCTCCCACGTCTTCAACTCTATCAACTATAATAATTGTGTGTGGAACTGTGGCATTCATCAATTTGATAACCAGTCTTTTACACGAGTCAGTGAATGATATTTTATTAATAAAAAACAAGAAACAAAAAACACTTGCAAATAAACGATCATTACACACGTCATGTCAGCACAACGGAGAACATGCGCCAACGTCAGAAGCAAGTCTACATTGACAAAAGTATAAAGTTATATACATATAATATATCACTGATAATTACGATAGGATGGGGAAAACGAAATATCTGCAGCTCAAATTCACTGATATAATATATAGTCTTATCATTAAATCACACATACATACGTAAATTCATATCTATAATATATTATCATTTATTATGAGAAGTGCTGCATAACGATTTAGTGCAACTCAATTCTTCAGTGAATTTGTTTTTTGTTCATTATCATTTTGTTTTGTTAACTCTTGAGGTTCGGCCATCGCCTGAAATAATAGCAGCTAAACGGAAAGCTGCAGCTGAACAAAAATTAAAAAAACAACAATCTAAGAAGACGGAAGACAACCATTACATCAGCGATATATATCAGGGTGCAATAGACGCTAAAACAATGACTAGATCGGATACGGGATTGGTCTATGATCAATCTATGGCTGAGCATCGATGTCTATGGGATGAACATTATCCGGAATGTCCAGAGAGATTTACACGAATTTTAGAACGATGTGAGCAATTGGGTTTGACGAAGAGATGTAAATTGATCGAATCAAGACTCGCTACTCATGATGAATTACTTCTTAAGCACACACCAACACAAATTGACATTCTCAGAGCCACGGACGAATGTTCAGATGTGAACAAATTGGAGAAAATATCATCGCGATATGACGCCGTTTATATTCATCCAGTAGGTGCCTATTCAATTAGACAATTGTTGAATCACGTTCAATACAAATATGTAATTCATAATAATGATTTATTTTCGGCATTCTAGTCTACTTATAGATTGTCGCGACTAGCAACTGGATCGACAATAAATTTATTAGAAGCAATATGTCATGGACAAACTCAAAATGGAATGGCAATAATAAGGTATTATTTCCTATCGCATGTCACAAAATTCAATTATTGTAACCATGTATTTTTCAGTGTATTTAAACCTGCTGTGTAATTGTCCTCATCTCAACCTCCGTCTATCTGAATACGTACTTATGCCTTTTTTTTATCATTTCAGGCCACCAGGGCATCATGCAATGAAGTCTGAATACTGTGGATATTGTTTCTTCAACAATGTAGCAATCGCTGCAGAAAAAATGTTGCGGGACGGGTTGGCTAATAAAATATTAATCGTTGACTGGGACGTTCATCATGGTCAAGCATCACAACAAATGTTTTATGACGATCCACGTGTCGTTTACTTTTCAATCCATCGCTATGAGCAAGGCGAATTCTGGCCAAATCTGCGCGAATCAGATTACCATTACGTGGGTGATACTTCCGGACGTGGATACAATTTCAATATTCCATTGAATAAAACGGGAATGACAAATGCTGATTATTTAGCAATATTCCAACAAGTTCTCATGCCAATGGCGTATGAGTATCAGCCGGATCTTGTGATAATTTCGGCGGGATACGATGCAGCACTGGGCTGTCCTGAAGGTGAAATGAAAATTTTTCCAGCATTCTACGCACATTTGTTATCGCCTTTGTTAGCATTGGCTAATGGAAAGGTTGCTGTAATTCTTGAAGGCGGCTATTGCTTGGATTCACTGTCAGAATCTGCTGCATTAACGTTGCGAACACTTCTGGGTGATCCTTGTCCAATGATGACGTCTACTCTTGAACTGCCGAGTTCAAGTATTCGTGAAACCATTCTCAACGTTATTTATGCACATAAACCTTATTGGAAGTGTTACGAATACCAGGATTCTTACAGTATCCATTCAATTTTAACAGCTGACGAACAAGGTGAATCCAATCGACATTTACCAACCGTTACCTTTAAGGGCATTGAAATGAAGCCCGAAAAGTATGAAACAAGAAATTGCTATCCATTTCAATCTGAAGCCACGCTCAAAGATATTCATAATCGTTTAATCACACTGAAGCAAATGACAAATTTAAATGTAGCACCCAATAGAGTTTGTCTAGTTTATGATGACAGAATGCTCAAGCATTGCAATACATCGGATGAGACTCATCCAGAGACGCCAAAAAGGATATCGGGAATACATCACAAAATGGCGGAATATGATTTGTTGAAACGTTGTTATGTTTTGCAAGGACGTATGGCCACGGAAGAAGATCTTATGTTGGCTCATACAAAAGAATATATCAGAAGTATTCGAGAAACAGAAGGAAAAAAAATTTCTGATTTGAGCAAGCAAGCGCGCAGCTTGGATTCTGTGTATTTTCATCCTACAACATGGAAAAGCGCTTGTATTGCTAGTGGATCATTGCTGCAAGTTGTTGATAGTGTTTTGAATGGCGAAAGTCAATCGGGAGTCGCAATAATACGGCCTCCTGGTCATCATGCTGATAATGATCTCGCTTGTGGTTTTTGCATCTTTAATAATATATCAATAGCTGCTAAATATGCAACCGAAAATTATGGACTCAATCGCGTGTTGGTAGTGGACTGGGACATTCATCATGGAAACGGTACTCAATCGATACTCGAAGAGGATCCAAAAATTTTGTATATGTCAATACATCGCTACGATAATGGGACATTTTTTCCGCAATCGAAAGATGCTAACTATGACGTTGTTGGGGTAGGAAAAGGCGAAGGGTTCAATGTTAATATACCATGGAATCGGAAGAAAATGAGTGATCCAGAATACATCGCAGCATTCCAGCAAATTATTATGCCTATTGCTTACCAATTTAATCCAGAATTGGTATTAATTTCTGCTGGATTTGATGCGTGCATTGGTGATCCTCTTGGTGGTTATACCGTTTCACCAACGGCTTATAGTCATTTCACACATTGGTTATCGGCATTGGCAAATGGCCGGATTATTTTAGCGCTTGAAGGCGGTTACAATATCAATTCAATTTCTTATGCAATGACAATGTGTACAAAGTCACTTCTCGGTGATCCTTTACCTATGCTGCCAGTCAATGACATGACACCATGCCCTTCTGCGATTACCACTATTAAAAATGTTCTGAAAATACAAAATCAATATTGGCCTAATCTCGTATTTCAGGCTGCGTTGCCTAAAGAAAATGTTATACCTGACGTATCGGGTGTATTATCGTTATTAATGACGAATAATCAAACAACACCTGATGACAGTCCAGAAACTGAGTCGAAAATTGTTCGAGAACAGTGGCAAACCGAGAAAAATTTGATAGCGGACGCAGAATGCAAAATAGCCACCTTAAATATCAATAAAGTTGATAATGATAATGGTGATGATGACAATGATCAATGTACAAAGCAATCTATCACTTGTGGAAGAGAAAATGGATCTCGGTTATTTGGTAATCGAAATGAACGGGCTGGGTGTAGTAAAGAGAATGAAGATCAATTTTCCGACAGTGTATATGCATTAACTGGAGGTCAAATGTTTGCAATAGTACCATTATCTAACTGCCCCCATTTGGAAACAATCAATGACGTACCTGATGGCGGCATTGATATTTGTACTCCTTGTCATGAGTGTGGAAGCGAAATTGAAAATTGGATTTGTTTACATTGTTACACTGTTAATTGTGCAAGGAATATCAATCAACACGCAATAATACATGGTCACACTATGGATCATTACATTACTTTGAGTTTTATGGATCTCTCAGTTTGGTGTTATGCATGCGAGGCATATATAGAAAATCCGTGTTTGCACGCGGCTAAAAGTGCAGCATACAAGAGTAAATTCAATGAAGTACTCCCATGGTCATATGAAACGACACAAGAGAATGATTGATTTTTTTGAAAATTAATGTTCATTTCGTTTCTTCATGATATTTCAATTTTTTCTTCATTTCTTTTTATTCGTCGCTTAAAATTTTAATATAAATACAAAAAATGTATTAGCTCTAGATAGCAATTGTGCTATTCATGTAATTGTATTCTTACAATTAATAAGCCAAAACTTTTAAGAAAATATGACATTCGATCTACAAAGCTATGTACCATTTTTTCAATGCAGATATTTATTCTCTCAATAAGAATGCACTCAATGAGATCAAGATTAAATAATGGTAGCTTCTCTGTTGACACGTGTGGATGGAACACATCAACTATACCAAAATTTAAATCATTTGTGCCGTTAATGAAATTGTATTCCTTAAACTCATCAAAATAATCGATGGGCATTGCATAATAAATTCTGTAAGGTATTCGCTCAGTTTTAAATTTCCTCTCGCATTTTTTTGCCATTGATACAATTGAATTGAAAACTTGCTCTGTGGTCGCACTTCCATGTTCGTGAAGGAAGAAATCTTTTTTTAATTGAAATCTGTGTTTAGCAGTGCTAACATAAATCTTATTCACATTTCTTAATTGCAAAAGCGCTGTGGGAAGCGGATACATATATGAAGTATGTAAATGAATATGCATGAGCTCCGGTTTGGCCCTCATTTCTTTCGCAAGATGATTCGTAAGTGGTAATACACCACCTTGATGAATAAATCCATAAAAAATCGTGAATATAACATTGCAAACCCACCAACAGTATTTGAGATTGCTGACTCGATTCGAATTATCCTCAAACTTATTCATTGACTTATTTCCATTTGTTTGGGAATTCGTTGTAGAATTCATTTCGTCTTGGATAGCTGGGGCATAAAGATAAACCAGTGGCAACAATGTAGGGATAATAAATCTTGGTTCTTGATGCGGGAATATTGACAATAATCCAATAGGAACAAAAATACAGGCTGTCATCAAACTTTCAACACTTTGAATTCGTGGTAGTTTCAACCAACGAGACTTTGTAACACTGTAAACATTTATTATACTTATTAATTGTTCAACATTTTACATTGTTAATAAATCAAGAGCAGGGTAATGATGATGGAAAATCATGTCTGCTTACCGATGAATCATCTTGAAAAAGCTGAGCAGTGATATGACCCCCAAAACATTGTACAAAAGAGGTACATTAACGAGAAGATGTAAGAATCGTGAATGTAATCCATGACTAGCTAAATTCTCCGTGTGTGAATTATATCTGAGGAAATTCAATGGTGTTACGAGAAAATTATTCATTCCAATATCCAAATGCATTATTTCACCGAGTGTGAGATAACCGAAATAAAAACTGTCGCTGATTATGATGAGGATAACTGTCGGTATTCCACAAGCAATGAGTGTGAAAATGCGTGCGTGAAAATCCCAAAAATTTACGCTACGTGATCCAAGACCTCTTCGAAGCCAAAAAAATATCGGCGATAAGGCAAAGGCAATGAAGGTTGGACGATTAAATATACCAATTACTGTGATGCTCGCTATAATGAGACAGTCGTTCAAAGAATGTGCAGGTAAAGACGCTCTTAATTTGTAATATTTAACTCGATCAACAATATTAGGTGCATTTTCATAATGCTCCAATATTCTATCGCTCTGTAGCACGATTCTCTCTGAATATATCATACATCTAGCAACATAATAAATTAAAAGGGCAAACAAAATTAATTCTATTGAATTAGAAATAGTACGAGTGGTATATACAATCATTATATATGAACTCGCATAAATTATCAATCGTGAGCAATAACGTTTATTGTAAATGCGACATATTTTATAGAGACAATAATCCGATATGAACGATAATGTGCAAATAATGAAACGCGGAAATACTGTAAGAGAATATGGTGTTTTAACGGTGATTTGAAAATAATACCACATATATGGTGAAATCATATTGAAAATAGAGTACGGAATACCGACAGTTAGTTGTGATATTAACGGTGATCTTATCGGAAATGTCGCATTGAATTCCCAAGGTTTGTTAACCTCTATGTCGAAGCGATCGCCTGCAAGATAAGAATCGCAATTATTTTATTTTGAATATTATTAATTCCAAGATTCATATTCAGCAGCACCACCTGCGATCACTTCGATAGATTGAAAGAATTCATCAGGATGAATATATCCAGTTTGTGGAAGACAAGTCAGTATGAGTCTTATCCCGGCGAAAATCCAATAAGTGATAAGAGCTGTATTTGGTTGGGAGTTGAAACAAGAGTGCTGTTGTTGTTGTTGATGGTTCTTGCGATCATCATTATTTCCTTGACGCACATCTTTATTGCTCATCTTCTATTGCACATGCCATTCAATTTCTCCGATATTATTATTTTTAATCACGATATTAGTTTGTCTTTTTTCCCGATTTCATTCAGTTCATCAGAAATTTATCAGTTCACTGCGATTACAAAGCGAAAACTCGCATGTCGTCATGGCGTAGTGAAATCCAGTGAAATCCCTCACTCCTGCTTCACAACCGAGAAAAAACATTCAAACACGCGCGCGCTCACTGGAAAAATTTCTCGGGCTATTTCATGATGGTAAAACTGAAAATTCATCATGGAAATGACGAACGGTTCATGTCTCTCTCCTTCTATAATAATTTCTTCGAAATTTTTGTCGCATTCACCAGATTAAACAGACAAAATTCATTATAAACCGTAATATGCCTGACAAAATGGATTAGAGTTCTTCTGTCACTCCTTCCTCGATAAAAGTATTTATTCCAAAAAAGTTATCGACTAATTTCACCGACTCTGTCGGTAATTAAACATTCAGTGTTGTTGCCGACAGGTAGGTAATGTGTCGCCACCGGCGACCATACCATTTACGTACGCCCCGTATGCGTATGAACCCAAATAGGGCGATTAAAAAAAAAGAATACGCGTTACCTACATATATATGTTGGGCGGTGTGCCTTTGCTTTCGCCATTTTATAATCATTCATTGAACGTTTTGGTTGAATTTAGTTTTCGGTTCTATTAGGCTGCGTTTACCAGTGTGATTATATATTTAATGAAAGTTAATATATTAGTGACATCGTAAATTGTGAAACTATTTGGAAATATAACGACTATATATAATAGTCAAAGTCAAATGGCTGAAATTGACGCGAAAGTGAATATGTCTCTTGGTAAGTGGCCAGAGTCACGACAGTCTTTCGATAAGCGTGATGTAATAATATAACTGTTTGTGAGCGTACGGCCGATAATCGCAGAGCCAAACCATTGTAATATCACCATCCATGCGAACTAAAACACTTTCTGATAATTCATACACATATCTTCTATTTACATAACATTTAATAATGGCGTAGAATTGGAATGATAAACGGAATGCGTCAGACAACATGATGCTGATGATAATGATGATAACGATGATGGGCTATGATGGTTGTGGTTGGAATAATTACCTGCAACATATATTTACCAACATCAAAAATCAATGGAGGACGAGATTATAACAGAAATTCTGGGAAATAGCATTATAAATTATGAATTCGTGTGTTGAAGGGTGTGGATGATGATTCTCAAATGCCAATGTAACTCAGAATAATTTTCAGTACGTGTGAATCACACTTAGCAGAAGGCCCAACCACCAATTTTATCCGCATTATTGCATTTAAAGCTAAATTGAATTTTATTCTCTGTCGTACGATGATTCAATTGATATCCAATGCTTTATGGGTTCCTACGATTGCAGACACTTACTTCGTGTCTGAAATTAAGTGGCGCCAATGGTACCAATAATACTATCTTTAAGAAAAAAAAAAAAAAAGTAAAAAAAAAAGAACACATAGGAGCAGATGAGCTGAGAAAATATTTAATTATCCAACTGAAATATCAGGTGATCGATTTCGAGGTGAAATCAAGCACAGAATCTTTTCCTTCTCCAATTATAATCCTGCAATGTTTTTTTTCACGATTGAGCGATTCAGGTTTATTTATTTTTTTCGTTGAATATCACCAATGACAATCTTGTATATTGATGTTTTAATAATTGAAAGTCATTGGTGATACCGTACGCTCACATAAATAAGATAAAAAAAGCACAAACAAACAGATAAAAAATAAATCGTCAACATCAACCTAATTTCGCTTCCTTTTAAGATGAAATCATAAAGATGACGCGTCAGGAAAAGAAGAAAAAGTCAATAGCCACTGGTGGAAAAGGTGGCCCGAAGAAAAATCCCAACAGGAATCTTGTAAATGCACGACCACGCGCAGGCCTGAAAGTTCACGATCCTAACTTCCGAAAGAATGTTAGGCCAACAGCAACAAATACGTTGAAAAAACGAAGTCAAGCATGGCGCCTTCAACGACGACAACCAAACGCTGGATTCATTGGCAAACGCTACAAACAACAAAATGGAAATCTTAAACGTTCGTTGAGCAGCAGTAACTTGAATAAAATGCCGAAATCACAACAGCAACAGAATAATAATAAAATAAGTGCATTCGCTGCACGTCGCGCTAAAAATGCCAAAATCGGTCTCACACGATCAAGATCACGAAGCAACAATAATGCTGCCGCAACTATTGTCAAGAAATTGTTCACAAATAATAACAACAATATCAATAACAATAATAATAAGGGTCTCAAACGGACAAATAGTCTCCCTGATTTGCGTGATCCCAATTCTGTTCACAATCGACTTGGTTACCAGAGTCCAGCACAGGTCGCTTATAGGAATCGCGTTAAACGCGCTAAACAATTGCTGCTTCAAAGACAAACGCAAAAGCAACAGCCTAACGATCATATGGTGAGTTGGAAAAAAAAGGTCATTCATTATCTTTCAGTGGATCAGCATAAATACTTTTTCTTTCGCGGAATGAAAATTGAATTTCACTTTGATTGCAGATGCGCCGACCGAGTAAATTCATGTCTACAATTCAACAACGTGCGCTCGACCGTCGTCAACATATCATTTCTTCACAGAAATTATTCAGCACTGGTGGATTGCGGTCTGATCAAATTTTGCGGTCTCAAAGACGTGCTCAATATGCACAAAAATTCATGAGGATTAAGTAAATTGAACAATTAAAATTTTGCAAGCCAATTTATTCATCAATATAATTCTCATTCAGCACATTGAATTTCGCTAAATCTACAAACCCAATAAGACGATTGATACATATATAATATAACATGATGTTAATTTTCCAGTGCTGCTCGGTTGAATCCTAATCCAAATACCAACTTTATATGCACATTGGGGAAAACCTATGATCCGAGCTATCATCAACGTCCGATGAATCTTGCACCACGGCAAAGTCGACCTGCCGGTAATAATTTCCAACAGCTCGCCCGAGAAAGATCACCATTTCGTCCATCACGAGCAAATGTTAATGCGGTAAATAAAATCCCCAAAATGTATCAATTTTCGTTCTATTTGTCTATCATTCTTGTTAACTGTTACTATTTATATTATAGCCATCCAGGGCGCCTATCGCTGCTCGTGCCCGATCCCGTTCACGATCCCGTTCTCGCACGCGTCCAACTGCGCTAATACAGTCTGCTGGGACAGCAGACGATCGCAGCTTCAGTGAAGTTATGTATAGCGTGTCAAACAATTTGGGAGTTACTGGAAGAACTCTCAATGACAGATTTAGCTTTTAAAATGTTTAAGCGAACGGGAAAAAAACAAATTTCACGAAGATCGATAGAGATCGATCGTCCGTTTGACACGTTCAGCGCATATATCGTATATCGCATTTTTCGTGTACCACCCTGTACACAAATGTATAAAAGAAAGAAAAAAAAAGAATATTAATTATTGAAAAACGAAATATTACTTAATACACATACTCTACTAAATTACGAGGCGTGAATTTAAAATTTACCTAGAACACATTCTTACATATATGCATGTATGTATGTCAACGTTTATATCAGCACGGTGTATTGATAGCGGTATGGAGTTTTTTCAAAGAAATATGTGCAAAATTTATTTTAACTCAACAGTTAATGAAATTTTTGTTTTTGTCGCTTATCTTCACCTTGATATTACTTATTGATTATTATTGCTCTAACTAATTTCATACTTGATTTAACTATATCAATTAGCATTATTGTTGCTCCTATTTTATTGTATCAATGAATGTACGGGAAGCAATGAAATTATGTAACCAATGATAGATTATAAGTTACAAAAATTCAGTTCGCCCAATCGTTCAATGTATTCATCAAAAGTTATGATCTATTACTGGAAACTATTAATTAAATCATTCATTATTTCATCAACGTCGTTACTCATGATTCCACCTGCATCTGCGATGTCATATCCATGACTTATTATCATACTTATAATCCGATCGTATTGTTTTTTTTTCCTATTTGAAATCAGTCTTCAAAACTAAAATTGTCACACTATCCACAAGTGGCGCCACTAGTACGAAAAGTCACTAAAATACACTAAATCTAATTTGAAAATTGCATGTTATCAATTCAATTTTTTTAATTGGGATATAAATTCTTGCAAAATTATTTCTACACTCGTTATCATGAATGCCCGAATATACGATTTGCGGAATAAAAATTCATACGCATAATTTCCTCGTCCTTTAGTCGCTATTATGCACTTTATCCCTAAAGTCAAGTGTTCGTCGTGTAAAACCGCATCGCCAAAAGAACTACAAGAAAATCCCTACCGCATTAGACAAATCAGAGAGAACGTAACGAGATCCAAGAAAGCAATTGGTTTGTGATCACCCTTGAGAGAGAGAGAGAGAGAAAACACCACTGCCGAACGGATTAATTGACAATCAGCGGACAGTCTGCTTCCATCGTTGAGCAAAGATGGCTACCATGTTATCGCGGACAATATCAATTGCCGAGAATCTTGTCCGTTTGAACGGCCCGAAGGTATGGTTTTCTAACTTACACATCATCATATCGAAACCTCGAAATATGAATTAAAATAATACGCAAGTGATCATGAAAAATTTTGTAATATTTATTGATGAAAACTGACAGAAGAAATTTGTCACGAGTTGGCCTTGACTAGGGCGGAGGACACATAGTGATTTCTATATTTGAAAATTGTACCACGTCAACTAAATTGGGCGCCAAGGTCAGATTATTCGAAGCCAAGGACTCAATTATTTGTCAAACACATCGCATAATTGACCTGATTCTTTATTTTTTTTTATTTGTACTAATGATTTTGTTATTATGTAATCATTGTGAATCATATACGATCATAACTCATCTGTTCATCTTTTTCTTCTTTGGCATCACACAACGATGACGTTCATTCATTCTATGTTTATATATGTGTTTCATTTACAATCCAAAGTCCGCGAGTACAATCGTTATATTCAATATGACATTCATATCATGTGTAATGATAAAATGATGTATTGACATGATTAGATTCGAGTTGTTGCGAATAAATTTCTGTTGATGTATCGGAAACTATAATTAGAATATCCATGTAAACATCAGGATTGGAGAAAACATTTTTTTTCTTTTCATATATCAACATTAATCATTTAGATTCTCTCCCGGAAGAATGAATTGGGTAAACAATCGGTGCGACTCCTCAATGTCCACGAGCACATTTCCTACAGTCTGCTCAATGAAGCCGGAATTCCAACTCCGAAATTTGGAGTTGCCAAAACTCCAGATGAGGCTGCTAAATTTGCAGCCGGTCTCAATACAAAGGATATTGTTTTGAAAGCACAAGTATTGGCTGGTGGACGTGGTAAAGGCCATTTCAAGGACAGCTCTGTTAGTGGTGTGAAGATGTGTGAAACGTATGTACAGAAGTGTTGTCTATGCCAGCTTTCCATGACCGTTATTATTTGACTGACATGAATGCTACGATTGATTTTTCTAGACCAGAAGAAGCGAAAGACTTAGCATCTCAGATGCTAGGAAAATTACTTATTACTAAACAAACTGGTGAGGCCGGAAGAATATGCAATGCTGTCATGGTTGCACAACGTATGTTCCCACGTAAAGAATATTACCTAGCAGTAATGATGGAACGAGCCTTTGGTGTAAGTTGATTTTCATAAAAATTATAATACTGTCAGCAACACTAATTCATCATAATGCCTACTGCAGTTTCTGCAAAATTTAACATTCATTCCTGAACTTTATACATCAACTGCATTCATATAATTACGCTATTCAGAATATGTCACTGTTGATATTGTACTTGTACAGGGAAATTCATCTTATAATTAATTCACTTAGTGCGATATTTCTCCGTCTTAGCCTGTCTCCAATATGCAAAAATATGTTTTGTTATGCTAATTTTTATTGTTTCTGTCTCTTCGATGTTTAATACATAAATAGTGTCATGATTGAGGAAAATGTGATTGCGCTATATGGTTGATTTTAATTCAATGTTTGATTGCTCAGGGTCCGGTAATAATAGCCTCAAGTCAAGGTGGTGTCAATATCGAAGAAGTTGCAGCGACCAATCCAAGTGCAATAATGTATGAGCCGATTGACATCACGAAAGGAGTAACAAAGGAGCAAGCTGGTCGAATTGCTGATAAACTTGGCTTAGGCAATGTTCGAGATTATATTTCTGGTATTATATTAAATCTTTATTCAATGTTTTTGAAGAAGGATGCACTCCTTCTTGAAGTTAACCCCCTCGCCGAGGACATCCAAGGCAATTGTAAGTACAAACTCTCAATTTCCCAATATTGATTTCAAATTTTGCCGTTCCATATATAATAATATTTCTTATTCATCAGACTTTGCTCTGGACTGCAAATGTCGATTTGATGACAACGCTGAGTTTAGGCAGAAAGATCTGTTTGCTCTACGTGATTGGACACAAGAGGATCCGAAAGAAGTCGAGGCCGCCAAATTTGATCTCAATTATATTGCATTGGATGGAAATATTGGATGTATGGTGAATGGGGCAGGATTAGCTATGGCTACAATGGACATCATTAAACTTCATGGTGGTGAACCCGCGAATTTCTTAGATGTTGGTGGTGGCGCGACTACGTCATCCGTTAAAGAGGCATTCAAAATAATTACCTCTGATCCAAGAGTAAGCTCAAACTTTCAGATTTTTATGTTCAATGCTAAACCACGAAAATTAATTGTGTATTGAAAACAGGTTCATGCTCTGCTGGTTAATATTTTTGGCGGAATTATGAGATGTGACGTAATTGCTGAAGGAATTATTGCCGCCACAAAAGAATTAGATCTCAAAATTCCCGTCGTCGTTCGTCTTCAAGTAAGCAATAGCAATTATTAAATGCCTGAAATTCAGTTAGGAAATTGTTTCATTACCTATAATCATCACTATTTTTTCTCAGGGAACAAATGTGGATGAGGCCAAAGCTCTTATTGCTAATGCTGGTTTGAAAATAGTTCCCGTTGATGATCTCGATGAAGCTGCTCGCGTTGCTGTGAAACTCTCAACAATAGTAAAACTTGCGCATTCAGCAAATCTCAGTGTTAACTTTGAGATACCACCAATATCATAGAACTAGTGAATGAATTTATTTGATCATACGCACTAACACAAAACAAAAAAAAAAGGAAGAAAATGGAATGGACAGATATGCAAAACGTTTGAAGTGTTACATATCTGTATGTTACGTTGATTGATCTTATGTGAATCGCAATTGTTGGCATTGTCAATTACGTTTCTGAAACTCACCATCGATTGCTGTCTCTCTACCCCCCCCCCCCCCCCCCCCCCCTTCTTTCCCTGTCGCGCTCTATTTTTCTCTTTCTCTTCCTCTCTCCCTCTCCCACCTTCCCCCTCACTGTTCCTTCCTCTCTCTACTTTTCACACACTACTTTCCTCTCTATCTTCAATTTATCTACCATATTTATAATGGAAGGATAAATGAAGTGACTATACAACCTGTCTAGTTACATAGATAACGACGCTTGTAGATCGTAGGTCGATGATTCATTGACAAATATTTATTCTCGAACTATATACGGAGCATAAGAAAATCATAAAATTATCGGTGAAAAAGGTACAGACACAAAAATCATTAATGGAAAAGTTATATGTATATGTTTACTTTTCTTCTTTTTAATAATTTTTAAATCGAAAAATCTCCGATTCAGTATTAACGTTTGAGTTTATTGATTTAATTCATATATGATAACGAAATGAAGAATAAGTTGTCAAGAACTACTTATCCGTTTTTGAATAATCGGTGTCTATTAATGCTTTAAAAAAAGGCGCAACTTAATAATTTGTCTCTATGTGCAATTGCCATTTAAATTAAAACGACGATATATCACGAAAATATAGTGATTGTAATGAGGCATGTATACATAAATTATTTTTCATTACTTTTGCATATTCATTGACTATTTCTTTTTTGCCTATGATATATATATATATATATATATATATATATCATGTTGTTCACTGTCACTGAAGAAAGGAAGTGCGGAAAACTTTATGTATATATATTCTCTTTCTTCTCATCAAACTTTTGTTGGTAGGAAACATTAATTGAATCAAATATTCGAAATTCTATATGAAAATATGAAGATTCATTGAAGTATATATATATGGATGTTTATTGTGGACAGCCTATAAACTATATTATATGTCTTTTCTTCTCGTACACTGTTCGCTCATGTTCTTATTTCCATCCTGTATTTTTATCCTAAGGTATTTTCACGACTAACAATAAACTTATAAATGATATCGGCAGCTTCACATTCACCCACGTAATGTGATTCGCAGCAGCACGATAATTGTAGTGAACGATGTCAGCTGATGATGGAAAATATAACAATTTTACTGCGTAGCAAGAAATTCATGACGCAGATTGGGGTGAAGTGTCTTAAACCATAGATGTATCTTTTATTCATCCACATCTATCATCTATCATCATGAAATGGAATATTGCTTAATCTTTTTATTAAATCATCCTCATCCCAGTATATATGACTTTTATGATTTGAATATAGCGCGATTTCGTTTGTGTAAAATGTGCGACTTCTAGTGGTGAAATCATGTTCTAATATTTTGCACAAGAGAATTTTATTTCCGATACGTATGTATGAAATCTTTACACAATTGTACATTTTATGGTTCTTGTCAGTCTTTAGCCTTTATGGCAAGGACATTTAGTCACTGAAAATTATTTTAAATCAAAAACTATTATTTGTCATAGTGCTGCAATTCGATTTAAATTTAACAGGAGTAAGGAGGTTATATCCCGGTGAGATTGATAATTTTCCAAAGTGCTAACGTCAAATTAATTTTGCGACACAAATAATTCATGAATGAAGAATCGGAACCTTCTTTCAGGAGAAAATAACACACAATGGGTCATCCATCTAAAACGCAAAATAAATCAGAAAATATCAAAAATGATATCGAAGAAATTGATGTTACAAATGAAGCTAAAGGGTTCATTGATAGAGTGCTAGGGGATGTGAGTAAAACTTCGGCTACAAAACAGATCGTTATTGGCGCATCATCAGGATGGTAATGAACATTTTTTTTTTTTCAATAATATTGCATTATTTTCTGAGATAATTATCAGATGTAAAAAATTGGCTCTAGCAAAACAGACTTCTTGTCTTGTCGGCACTCGGCTAAAATGTTATTTTTTATTGAGGAGAAATTAATTTTTTTATTCACGAGCTTTTAATTCCGAAGTTATTGCTCATTCCAATATTTTGTTGCTCTTATCATTTGAGCTATTTCAGAGCAATAAGATATGTTTAAAAATATTAATTTTTTGGGAGAGATGTCGATAGCTATTTCGAAATCTTATTTGAATAGCAGTTTTCGCTGTCTTCATAGCATGAAATATATGATGATGATGATAATAATAATAATATTTTTTGTTTCTTATCATTTTCATCAATTGCTCAGGGTAACGGGCTTCCTCGCAATGAAAGTTGGTAAAGTCGTTGCATTTTCTGTTGGTGGTGGAATAATTATTCTTCAGATTGCTGCAACTCAAGGTTATATAAAAATAAATTGGGATAAAATACAGAAGAAGGCCGAAAAATTGTCTGATAAAGTTGAAGAAAAAATAACGGGTGAGGGACCCAAATTCCTCGATAAGGTATGATTAAAGAGAAATTTTCGACAATAATTATTTGGAAAAATGATATTTGATGAATGATTTTGCAGGTAGG
This sequence comes from Zele albiditarsus, assembly GCA_958496275.1. NCBI lineage: Eukaryota > Metazoa > Arthropoda > Insecta > Hymenoptera > Braconidae > Zele > Zele albiditarsus. The sequence goes on along the minus strand of OY292413.1, from coordinate 10,901,699 downwards.
GCTTTGGTGTCGACACAATTCATTCGTGACTACAAGTTTCCTGGGTGGTTTTATACTTGGTTTAGCAATGTGAAATCATTTTATGTAATAGTTATAAAAAAAAAAGACTAAAACCATCGGAACTGATTGTGCGCCTGTACATATATGATACAACTGACCCTCGGGAATTATAATTAATTGATTCATATATTTTCTTCAATTCCGGTTTCTGTGTTTTAATACAAAATAAAAACCGAATATCTTCTAAATTTCTCGTTTTTTCATTTTATTTTTTATTTAATAACGCATTCAATATGTCTTTATATCACAAAAAAAACGAATATACATGATTTGGGTTACAGATGGAAAGATTCGTTGACAAGAAAATCGATAAGGCCGAATCATTGTTGAAAACCGGCAAGGTACAAGGTCGTCGATGGTATCACGGCTTAACAGACTCCAAAGGAACACTCAGACCCCGTGAAATACACTTTTTCATTGCTTCATTTGCCGCTGGTGTTGCAATTGGTCTCGCCACTGGTAACTAAGTCATAAGTTCCTACATTTTGGGATTCAAAATTAAAAAATAATAATGAAGTAGCTACAGAATTTAAATAAGAAAATTGTGAATCTGTGCGCGCGACACGTGGATTGAATATAATATTGTTCATGAATTGATGACACTCACGATAGCTTGAACAATAGCACAACTAATTTATCTAACATTGTTTCAGTATCATGAAATATCTCCATAAGTAAACACAAATAAGAGTGAAATTGAATAACAGTATTTTTTTTGCTCTTTGATATTTATCTAATTGACAAATATCAGTTAAAAAGCCAAATTTGGAAACGTACTATTTGATCTAACTGATTCATCTATTATTTAATTTGACGTCATCGATAACTTTTGTGAATGTCAAGCGTGCATTGTATGTAATCTTACGTACGCAGAAAATGATCGCTCTATTAAATACTGTGTTAATTATTGATATGAGAAACATGTATACATATAATGGATCAAGGGAAAGTTACGCAACTAACTCATTTTGAACATATTTACACCAGTTGATATTTAATTTTTTTTCTAGAAGTCTTTTTCATTTTTATTTTTATCAAAACTGTTTCAAGCATTGCATTATAATCGTTCTGAGTTTACTTCGCAGACTATGATTACCATTACAAAATATATGAGTTGAATTGTCAGATATTTGGATGATTGTATCCTCATCCTGCTAAAAAATAAAAAACAATGAACGTGAATTAAAAGTATTCCTCACTAAATTATGCATTCATCCATAATTACAATTTTACATATACGCTTACCAGGTGTATCGTTGCTGAGTTCGGACTACTATGTTGTAATTTGGCGCCATGAATACCTTCTTGGGTAAATTTCTGCATCAATTCTTGCAGATCAATACTGCCATATTCATGTTTACGCTCTTTGAGCATATCATCTTTATCTGGTACTGTATAATCTTGTGTTTTCCGTTTCAAACTTGATTTGTCGTCAACACTTTTAAATGTGTACACATTATCTTTGACTTCCAATTCTCCTGTTACGGAAGCTAAACTCAATCCCGGTCGAATTTCACTAGGGACAATATTGCTTGCCAGATCTGGTTCAATGAAGACCCTGCTCTTTTTACGTTTTAGCGGTAATTTAATAACTTCACCACGTTTGAATGTTATCAGTGGCTTCTCACCGACTGGTTCAATAATTAGATCAAGTCTATGGGGCGCTGTATAAGGCGGTTGAATATAAGATTCAGGTATTACCAAATTCTCCGGCTTCAAATCACGAATAAGTTTGTTCGCTTGAGTAAAATTTAATGAGGTGTCGATTGGGCAGTGTACAGCTTTCATTGCAAGTGGTTGGAATGGCGCGAGCGCATCCAAATATGGAAAATCCGGCTCCGTAAAAATGATTGTATGTTGGGGATTATTTCCCCACATTTGTACAAAATGAACCGCATCACCAAATCGTAGACCTGGATGACCACAAAAAACGACACACGGTTGTCGATATTCCGTGCTAAAGCCGTTCGCCCATGCTGACGTGAAATGTTTTAGACGAGAGTTGCGCACTAAAAATGCATGAGGGAATGGCTCCTCCGGTAGATATACTTTATTTTGTTTATTTGTGGAGAGCCACTCGGCTAGAATATTTGAATATGCAAGCGATGATTCGGCCACCGGTGAAATGAAAAATAAAGGAATCTGTGTCAGTCCGGATTTATCTAAATGTGTACTCAAGCACTCAAATAAATCATATACAACACCAGACGGATAGCAAGGAATTAGAACACAACCGCCACTACGAAGAGTCATTGCAACTGTCATACATAATTCACCAAGCATTGTGTCAGGATTTGCTGTTGGTGTTTGTGTCAATCCTGTTAGAATTAATACATTAGCTTGTTTCAGAGTTGTTTGCTCCATAGGACGTGGGTGCGTTGTCAATGTCGAGGAACCACTGACAAATGCAACTTTTTCATGATCGCACGATATCAACCAATTGCTACTACCCAAGCAATATCCCGAACTGATTGGTGTTACTGTCAAGGCACCATAAATGTCCTAAGAACAAAATGACTCATCATCAATAGGTTAATCGATTTTGGGTTTAAGTTTCATTTATGGATTTTAAGATTTTATATAACTCACTAATTTTTGATCATAGCCCACTAATTGAATGTTCGCTAGTGCAGAATTAACAGATGATATGGAATATAATTGTTTCCATGATTTTGGTTTCAATGCATCGGCTAAAGGTGATGGAAGGACATGTAACATTTCTTTCCAATATTTCGCTAGAGTCGTTCTCGGTGTTTGTTCAATAAACTGTACCAACTCTTCCATAAAAAATCTGCCTATTTGTAACGTTGGCTCTGTCGCATAAACAATACCCTTAAATCCGGTCCCTTCAGTGACAAACGGCAATGCCAGCATACAGGTGTAATTTGATATCAATATCGCGTCAATTTCGGAAAAATCAACAATTTTATCGAGTGGTGGAGAAAATTCAGGGACAGAATCGACGAATACTCGACCGCAGCATTCTTTTAATTCACCTTCAATGCGCCAATCTTGATGATTATCACGTGGTAACCAATTTGGTAGAGCATTGAATTTTCCACTTGGCACCATTGGTATTGGCATAAAGTTCAAAATTGATTGCATGTTTAGACCGCAATCTAACATCAATGTGATGCCCTTGAAACTCAATACCAGACATGGTTTAGTCGGTTCACTCGATAAACAATACTGGAAATGTCAATAATTTCCATTGAATATTAAATTGATTAATGTACTCAATGCATATATTCGTGTTTTGACATTCAACTTACCAACTTCATTCTGGGTGTTAATTCTAAACCATCAGAATTTTATATGTAGCCGTCTATGACATATTGGAATAACAACTCACGATATTATTTTTTTGTTACAGTCGTGTATACAGTATGTATATATAGGTTATGTTCATGCACGTAAATATTGTGTATTCCGTGTGGAGGCCATAACCTTTTTGCTTACGTTCACGAAGACTGAATCTGAAGAAAATTAGTATAGGGATGTGTGAGAAGAATAAAATTATTGTTTATATTTACAAGGAGTACCATAATCGCCAATAACTCTGTTGTATCAAGACACCTCTCATAGGGTAGAATGATTGAAGTTATTGTTTTGTTTAATGGATATTCAAATGATTTGGGAAATGGAAAAATGGACGCAAATTGTACCTGTACATTGATACTTGGACCGAAGAATGTTATTGTTGACACAATGACGGCATGGGACAAGGAGAAAATCATTAACGGTAAACATACAGTTCTTGATTGCAATATATATATATAGATGTATACATAAATGGCGTGACTCCAATTCAACAGACGAAAACTCATCGTCTTCCCGGTTCTGATCACATCATTAACAGAAACCACTTTCATAATTTCATAGATATGAGAATATATTTCTTCTTTTTCAGCCCTTGCAGCCCGTGATGTTCTACCACAGAATATCCACTGCGTCGTTTGTACTCATAGTCATTCTGATCATATAGGAAATAATAATATATTCACAAATGCTGAACACATTGTGGGCAATTGCGTTCAGAATCGCACGATATTTTATGAATTGAAATCCGATGAAAGTAAGAAACAAAGAGTTATTGCAATGCTGTAATGAGAAATCATCAGATATTCCTGTTATTCCCTCCTATAAAATTCAAACAATTCGCAGAATACACGATTTGTGATGGTATAGAAATCATACGAACTCCAGGGCACACATATGATGATGTTACAGTGTACGTTGATAGTAAAATTGATGGTGCAAGTGCCCGCATAGCGATCACCGGAGATTTATTTGAAAAGGAGTCAGATATTTGTGACCCATCGATTTGGAAAGCCTTGGGGAGACCCGACCTTGAGAGAATACAAGCAAAACATCGATTAGAGGTGATTGTTGAAGCAGATTTCATTGTACCAGGTCACGGGCCAATGTTCAGAGTAACAGACCACATGAAAAAGCTCTTATCGGATCAAATGAACGATTATCTCACAAAATAATAGAATTACCATTATCTATTTTCATACATCTTTTTATTCAATGGTTTTCTTGTTATTACATATGGCATAAACTTTATAACCTATTATATTCAAGAGAAAAATCGTTACATATTTATAGGTATTAACATTTCTTCCATTATTGTTTGTTTGATATACATTCGCAGCATGACCAAAAATAATTAAATAAATAATCAAACGAAATTTCAATAATACATATGTCTCTCTTATAAATCGACATTGAGGACAATCACAGCCACGATTAATTAAAATTCAAGCATACACAATTGTATAAACCTCAACCACAATAAATGAGCTTTGTTCAATACAACTATAATTTATTACCTACAAACTACATAATTACGTGAAGACGGTTGTCCGGTTGTTTGTCATCTGCTGTACATATATATATGTATCTGTTTTTTCAATTTGATACAAAACGGCGTTGGATAACCGAGAACAATGGATTCACATAATGACTAACATGATGATAAACACAAATAAGATAGAATACTGGCGATGAACAATATACATGTGTAAATTCTCATCACAGAATTTAACTATGCGTGGGATGAGGCAGTTCTGCAGTAGGCTGTGAGGAATGTAACAAAAAAAGCAAACAATAATCAAAAGAATTAAAACATAAACAGGAAAACGATTGGCAAGATACGAAATTAATAATTATTGTGTGACAAAAAAGAAATGGGAGTAGAAAATTATGTTTAATATGCATCACAGTTTGGCAACAAATTTGTATCATTGAATTCATCTATATTTTAGGACTCTTGCTTTTTCACGCAGTATTATTGACAAACACTACGCTCATAGAACGGCACCTAAATCCGTGTATTATTTACGTAAAATAACATCTATGATGTATAAGTAGTGAATCCTCTTCGGCATCTACAGTCTGAGGTGAATTGGAAAACTTTTCTCTTGTTTATTCGACTTAAGCTAAGTAACATTGGAATTACTTTTTACTGTGTAGGTGTATCACTTCATACCTTGTAAGATGGAAAAAAAATTAAATCAAATATAAATTAAACTAACTTCTTCCCTGACTAAAGGTTTTCAGAGAAATAAATCCGTCCATGCCGATGTCTTTCAGCTCCTCATCGTCATAATCGTCCGCATGATCATCGTCACGATAAGCGTAATTTCTCTAGAAAAGTAATGGATCATAAAATATGACTCGACTGTGATGAAAAATAAGAGTTGTTCATAAAAAAGATTATGTGTCTATTGACGCAGTGATCACATCAACGGGAATTGGCCATAGATGATATTCCCAAAAGCTAAGTCCATAAGCATATCCAACAAAAGTAGACAAAAAATGAAACAATCACAATTTATCTTCGCTCCGCAATAAAATATTCATCGTGAACAAAAGCATTTCATTACACATTAAACATAATTTTCTATTTGAATATAAAAATCATAAACTGAAGCATTTCTGTACAACAATTGGTTTCATAACTACATAAATAACAAGCACCCGTATCGTACGTTCCACATAGTGCTTTTCACGATACACATACGCACTTGATGTACATTCAAACGATTGTCAATTAAATTGGCAAATTAGGTGGCGGAATAAGATAATTTGTATCATATATACACACACGGATATTTTTTTTTCTAATTAAAAAATACGTTTTTTCCATGAGTTGCTTAACAGCACCCATTTACGTTATTTCAATCTCACGCCCAATCATTTGGATATTAGAACACATATAATTGTTAGTGTATTGAATTGAAACGATATCGAGGTTGTGACGGTTTGTCGTTAATAATACACATGCACTCGATAATTATTATATAATTTGGTTCAATGAATGTGATGAAAATTAATGAAAGATAATAAATTGTGTTGTCATATGTTATGATGAACTTTTTTGTCGTGTTTTAGAGTAAAATATATGGAAAAGAAAATGAAGAGTTATGCTTGGTAAATTCCGAATAAATAGACTGTAATATAGCTCATCATATAATTCATCTGTTATTTCCTTTTTTTTTTCTTTTGCATCACACTCTCAACGCTTTGTGAATATTTTCGGACGCATTTATTTTCTGTGCACGTTAAGAATAACGTAGGGCTCATCCGGATTAGTGAATTCAGAGCTGTTATTAGGTTGATAGCATGGATTAACGGTGTAATTCAAATTATTTGGCTGATGGAAACTCACCGGCTCGATATTTGTGTTCCACTCCACGTCACGAGGAGCCTCCAAGCACAAATCCGAGTCCGAATCTGCCTTTCTTGTTACATCATCCTGAGAAAAACGTACATGAAAATTACAATCTATAATTGTGTCATATTATTGGATAATTTAATACAAAACAATTTTACCTGAGATAACTGTTGTACGGTGGTGAGAATTCTCGCAAGCGGCGTGCAACAAACCGGTAGAGTTTCAAGTAATGTTGGCCGCGAATGCGTTAGAAGTGGCTTCATGTAACGCGTATCAAAATCACCCCAAACTCTCGCGAGGAGAGCTTTTTCATTGGGTTTTTGTGTAAAACTTCCACTACCATGCGCGGAGCCATCCTGCATCGAGTTGTACTGTGGAATATCCAATGAATTAATTTATTATGCCATCATCTTTTTTAATATCAAACGAATAATAATTCTGTAAACAAATAAGTCAATTGAAGATCTAGAGCGTGGAATTCTTTCGTATCAATTGGAATAAAGATTTTTCGGGCATCATTTTTTCACGTTAACATTTATAAGCATGCATACATTCTGTATGGAGTTAATTAATGGATCAAGTGATATAAATTAATGTGACAAACATGAAAAGAACAAAAACTAGAAGCAAAAAAGCAGTCCCAACCGTGTACTGTCTCAGAAATAAATCTTATGTCACCGGTGAAGCTTTGGGTGCGGCAAACAAAAATGAAAGTATAATGGATAGGAAGAAAAAAACTCATAACCTACCGGGGGACTCTGCTCTCGACGTAACTGCAGGTTCCCGAAGCCACTGTCGCCACCGGACTATTCATAAACAATTGCTCAATTAAATTCATTCATATTTTTTGTTTTTCGCCTATATTTTTTATTCCACTTTTTTGAACCGTTTATTTCCAACTGAATAAGATTTTTATTGACATTTTTTTAATGGCATTCAATCGCTACTAACGGGAGCGTTCGAGGCTTCCCTTTATTCTGCGCAGATAGCATAAAAGACTTCTATTACCTTAACAAATAATAATTCTGTTCCATTGTTAACTCATGCGATGATGATGAAGAAAATATAAACAATAATATAATAATGGCGATCAATGATTTAACTATATCTATAATATATACTTTTGTTATTTCAAATAGGGAAATAAATATTATAATAAAGCGCCAAATTAGTTATTTATCATTTTTTTTGCCTTGCTGTGTATCTCAATATTTAAATATGCCAGCTTTATAGATAAAGTAATTGAATAGTTTAATTGAAACTTACACTTCTCACGGCACTGTGTGACAATACTTCTACCTCGTCATCCACTCCAACTCTATGAACATCAAAAATAACAAACATAGCATGAGATATTTGATGTTTAAAATTAACTTAATATAGATATGAAAATTCGAACTCACGGTATCTTGAACCAACTGAGGAATTGCATCGTTGCACCGCCTTGAAAAATAACCGTCAATATCACAATGAGACTTGTCATTGTCAGCATTGATTGACGCGCGTGTGAAACTGTGTTTCTAATAGCCAAAGCAAAACTCATTGCCCCTCTGAGCCCAGCACAGAAGAGCATATGTTGAAAATTCATCGATATCTTTGGTTTACGCGCTAAATTTAATATAAATGATAGCGGGTAAACGTTTGCAGCACGTCCTATTAACGCGCATATGAATCCCATGAAAATAAAACCGGGATCGAAGTGGTGTTTCGGAAAAGTGAACATTGAAACACCGATATAACTAAATATAAAATTTTCCGCCAAAAAGTTTAACAACTCGAACAATTGTTTTGTACGCTGCCGCGAATCAGTGCTGAGATTATTGTAGGTATAGTGTGCTTGGCAGATACCACAAAATAGAACAGCAACGACCCCAGTTAAATCAGTTGCCTCGGCGATAAGAAAAGTGCTATAGGACATTAAAACAAATAGTGCAGACTCGAGCAGGGGAAAGTCTCGGACACGAGTGAATTTTGTCAATAGTGCAGTGATACAGCCCATTGTTGCGCCAATCAGCAATGACAAACCGAAGATACGAACAAAATCTCCGAGTGCTTGGAAGAATGCCACGGTTTCAAAGCTACCGGTGCCGGTTTGATATCTAGTACCGTAATTTTGTATCGATCTGAAAACAAATAAATGAATTAATGTGATCACTTTTAGCATAAATATAGTATAAATTCATATGTATATTGCTGATATAGATTTACCCGCTTAGCACAATAGCAACTGCGTCATTCAAAACACTCTCACCAAATACCAATGCATAAAGATTCACGTCCACATGCAGATCATTGAATATTGAAATTATTGTGAGTGGGTCTGTCGGTGATATCAGTGCGCCGAAAAATAGCGTATCGAGAAATCCGAAGGACTCAGATAAATGTGGTACCATTTGGATTAAACCATACATTAGAGCACTAGAGTTGTGTGACAGAATATCTCATGGTAGATTATAATTCCTTTTTGATTATTTTATGAAGCAGTAAATTCTTACCCAATAACAAATGCCGATATCGTCGTACCGATGAGTGCAAACATAAGTATGGCCCCCAAATTTCGGAAAAAGTATCTCTAAATGAACAATTACAAATTGATATTTAAATTCAATAAATATGCGTAATAACAATATCATGATGATGAAATTTAATTTACTCTTTTCAAATTGTATCCCGCATGGAATATAATTGGTGGCAAAATAATATTAAAAAATATTTCAGGATCAAATGTAGCCTGCAAATTCATAAATAATATTAATTGTGATGAGTCCTTTTATCTTACTAATTGAACATAAAAAACTCTAACTTTGTATAACCTTGAGATTGATCTCGTTGCCCTCGTGATATATTTCGCCACGGAATGAATAAGCAAATGTTTTGCTTTTGGTTTGATTTGTACCACCTTTATCTTCATGAAAGTGTAACCACAAAGAATCAGGTGGCACACTATCATTGTAATCACCGGGTGGTTTTGCCATAACTTGCATGTGAGTAATGGCACTATTGGTTTTGAATCCATATTGTATTATTGCACCCATGATGAGCCCTGAAAAAAAAAATTGCATTATGTGTGAGGTCATTGAGATAGCATTCCATTAAAAATACAATAATCGTGATTGAGGAGTCACATAATTACTCACCATAAATGACTGCTAAACCCGTTTCATGAAGGAAACGAAGCCGCCGATGTTTAAATGTCCAAATGGTCAGGACAGTGAGAATAAGTAAAAATGTATAAAGTAGTATATTGAGACTGTCAAGTTGATGGAGATATTGTGCTTTAGCATCAAGCTCAATATCGGTTGCTGCACAATTACATGTTTTTATGAAACAAATAATTATGACACAAAACACAAAGCAACGTATCATTCCACGAAACCCCATTTTTGTCCAGTAAATAAAAGCTTTCCTAATCCTGAAAATCAACTTCGTATCATACTATCATTTAATTGATTGTGAATAATTATTTATAATTAATCACGTAACTGTAGAACTATTCGTGCTGTTTTATTATGTATTCCAGTTCTACTTCGTCGTTATATTTGCAGCAATGTCAGCGACACGCACATATACAATTGACAAACACGACTTTCGACGAGATTTTTTATTTGTCTCTCTTACATCTTCTGAGAGTAATTTTTCCGTCGCCCTCGTACGGCAGAAATTCGAAGCCAAAATGATATGAAAGTGCGTTCTTTGTTTTTGATTCGTCTTGCCACTGATAATGAACGATACTGAATAGGAACATTAATCTAAAACTAATGAACTTAAACGAAAAATCGAAAATGAAGAATTGATATGTTTGGAGAAACATGAATTTATCGGATTAATTTCTAATTTGTAATAATGGCGCCAAATCCTATGAAATCGATATATTCTAATACTGGACCTGATTTAGATTTTACACTACTGTCAACGCAGAATACGATCTATTTGTTGTGAACCTAGATCGATCATATTTATCAATTTGAACTCCTACTGATTTATTCCACAATCTGTTATAGCAAAGAAATTTTTTTTTTCATTCGAATCCATTGGCGATAGGTTCATTCCAATATGGTTGTGACGAACGTCGACAATCGATTAATCGAAGTTGAGAAACATAACGGAAATAATCGATTTAAAAAATAATACGGATCGACTCAACTAGCAATCACTGGTAAAATTGTAACAACATAACCTATAAAACCAGAAATGGCTCATGGAGCAGCTCGATTATTAGCGAAAAAAGGTATATAAAATGGGTCAATTAATCAGTAGCATTCAAATGTTGATAATAACTTGGATTTTGTATACTTTAATATAACATATTTTTCATGACAAGCGTTCTATGGGCCAAAGCCACTGGCGCTGAATCATTCACCAATCTTTAGAAGACTGTCATCACAACCGGCATCAAAACCAGAAATACCAAATACAGATGGTAAATTGAGAAAAAAAATTTAATTGCATGACTAAAACAAAAATGTCGTTCGGTCGTCTTCATACGTTGCTGGTTTTGGTCAAAGTTACTTCATGAACATTGACATTCTAGTGAAATAAACGCGAACCTCACAAGCCCAGTGAAAGTTTCTATTTCAATGAACGCAGTAAAAAAAAGAAATTATAGGTCCGCCCGGCATTGAAAGTCGAATATTTCAGCTTATGCGACATTCTTATTTTAGTCATTAAAAAATGTTGAAGTATATTCACAAATTCTCAACTGTTTGCATACAATTCCATTAATATAAGGTTATTATTCCAGAATCATTAACTATAGATCCATTAACTCATCCGGATTTTTTTGGAGTCCATAAATTATTTTCCGTCACAGATCTTTATAATGCTCGAGTTCACTTCGGACACATGAAAGGAACATTTAACCTTCACATGAGACCATATATCTTTGGCGCGCGTCTTGGTGTTATAATATTTGATTTGGATAAAACCGCAGTGTTGCTCCGTGACGCATTGAACTTTGCAGCGCATATTGCATTTCGAGATGGAATTATTCTATTCATCTGCCGCGATCCTCAACTAACTCATATTGTTGAAAAAACTGCAAAGGAGTGCAATGAATTCGCTCATACAAGGTATTGGAGACGTGGTACATTCACGAATGCACGCCGAGAATTTGGAGCTGTTACAAGGCTTCCAGATCTTTGTATTTTCATGAATACATCAAATGACGCGCTCGGTCAGAGTACCGCGGTTGTCGATGCTGCTAAAATGTGTATCCCAACAATAGGATTTGTCGATTCAAACTGCAACCCAAATCTCATTACTTATCCAGTGCCTGGCAATGATGATTCGCCAGTAGCTATCGAACTATATTGTAAGTTAATGAAAGAAGCCATTTTGCGCGGCAAAGACGCTCGAAACAAATTATCACACACGAAACATTAAAATTTAGTTTTATTTTGTAAAAATACAAATAAATTCGTTTATTGATTACCGGTATTTGTTACTGTTATTTTATTATCACGAAGATTTTGGAAAAATCCTTGCCCCAAAGAAGAAAAAATTCTGTAAATGACACAAATTACTATTAATCTGTATTGTATTGGACTGGTGAAAGTTATTAGTGAAGTAATTCGAATGAATTTAGTATGAACATACAGTTGGGCGAGATTTGGATAATATTTCATCAGATATGTCAGCTGTAATGTTAATGAATGTGCAATCCAACATTCATTAACTTGATTAGCGATTGCCACGGTCATTAAATATCCACAACGTTGTGCGGTTAATTTATTTTTCGCGTCTTCAATTCTTTGTCCAAATTTTTGTCCAGGTTCCTCAGTGAAACTTTCTGCTAAAAATGGCGTATTAATAGGACCAGGACATACCATTGTAATCGGAATATCTTTCATCATTTTTTCCGTTCTCAAGCACTCAAAGTATCCCTGAAAAAATCGTATATGAATAATATCATTCGGTGATGAACAAATTCAGAACTTTGCACTAAGATAATTGACGAATTGATGGATATAACAAACATGAAGAGCGTGTTTGGAACCAGTGTAAGATCCAGAAAATGGCACCCCCAATATTCCTGCAAGGCTTGATGTAACAACAATATGGCCCTTGCAACTGTTTTTATCTGTAAAATACTGGTGAACTAATCGACTCAATGAAATTATTGAGAAAACATTCAATTGAAATATTTCCCTGTCTACATCCAAATGTATTTTCTGCCAATTTGCTCTTTGAGATCTGCCGGCGTTATTGACAAGGATATCCAACTATCAATAAAGATATGAATAGTAGTTATTTCCTGAACATATGGAAATGTATGAATGAGCAATTCAATTGTATTCATGCTAACCTTATCAAACTGTGAAATAACATAATTCAAAGCTTTTGTATGTGACGTGTCATCGCAAACGTCCATCACCAAGACCTTGACATCGTTTTCTTGTAAAGACGGATTGATTTTCAAACAATTATTTCGCACTTGCTGTAGCTCATTATCACGTCGTGACGATAGCACCAGTTTACAATTGACTTTGGCCAATTCGTATGCTAGATGTTCCCCAATTCCACTTGAAGCACCAACAATCCATACAACTTTCCCATGTAGAGATTCTGAATTATATATGCAGTTATCAATATATAATAAGTTATATAATATTTATCATGAGAACAATTAATATCCAATTTGTTTTACCGATTGGTCGACCAAATTTTTCTTTTATGTACAAATTAATATCGCAGTCAAGAAACCATGGAAGGATAAAATAGACGAGATAGTAAATCACTGTTACGATCCCTATTAATTCCCACCAATTCATCATGATGTGTTATTCGGCCAGATTGGAACAAAATAATATTGATCAAAGTTTGGGAGTTTTAGAGTAGTTCTTTTTAATTGATATTTTTAATTACTAGAAGTGCTTTATTGGTTAATCATCACCACTGCGTACAACGTAGAGTGATTCGCTGGGGATATAATACCCAGCTATCTCCCACTCCACCTATCACCATTGGCATTATCTCATAATGCGAAAAATAAAAATCTCATGAATAAATATCGAAAGATATACAGACTTTGTACACATTGAAAGTTCATAAAATTCATTATTGGCATATTGGTGATATATAAACATATTACATCGATATGCATACAGAGAAAAAAAAGAAAAAAGATACACTTTATATTAGCAATTTATTTACATCCAGTACTTATTTTGCATGTATTTTCCTTGCAAATATATCAAATTTAATTTTATAATTGTTGAGGTTATCGGTCGAAATATAGAGACTCCTAAAATCAAAATTTCAATTCATTAAATGACGGCATAATATGATAAATATTGTATGGATATCCATGAAAATACTAGTAAAAATAGAAAAAGTACTATACTCTGTATTACCAACAGAAATGCAGCACCAAGAATAAGGCTTTTTAATTTCACATCCATATTGGCCGGGAATGTAACAAGTAAAATGTAATCTACCAGTAAATGATCCCATTGATGCATTATAGATGCTACTTGTCTAGTACCATCCGGTGAGATGATTTGAAAATTTGCATTTTTCAAGGTACAACAACAACAATACATATTTGGGCCATTAATATACGCTGCAAGCCGATTATTTTGCTCTACAGTATCATTAATTGAAAAATTAACACCGAAGCATGTAAGGTTTTGTTCAATATTTCCTATTAATTGATTTGTTGTTTCAACCGTCATTTTCTGCGCAGAAATTATTTCAAAACATATATCTACGTGTATCCATATGTATTATATATATATTTATATATATTTACGTGCATGTAAATAGCCTGGAACGCATCCAAAGCTCACGCCCTTTGTTAGCGTGAAAGCTATAGCGCCGGAAGCATCCCTCAGAATTAAACTCAAACCTCTGACAGAACCTAAAAGACTTTTTTGCCATTCAACTGAATTTTCAGTTGCCAGGAATAGGGTTTCTGATCGATCTCGACGTCTCACCCGATATTGTCTATTGGAATTATACGCAGCTGAAACTTTTAATGAATATTTATATACACAGATACAGGAGGAATATATCCATGAACAAAAATATGTAATATTCACCATCGACCACTGGTTGGATTTCCAATTCTTCAACATTGCTGAGAAAATATTCCGGTGATATGGGAAATGTTTGAAATCCTCTAGACATTGATATCCAACTCATTGTTGCGTTCGCCGGATCCGTATCTTCTCGCTCATTATTATTTTCAATACTCGTTGAAATTCTATCATTTTGCCCATTAAACAATGCATTACTCTCTGTTGTGCCAGTTCTCTGTGGTTGAGTAATAATCAACGATCTCTCATAAATAGGCGGTAAAGATATGTCTAAGATCATACATAATACGTCAGGTACATCGAAGTACGAATAATTCACTTATGGAGTAAATAATTATATTTTAGCCATGTTTTTTTCTTGTTTACCGTCAAATTCACTTGGCATTGCCATATTGCTGTTGAAAGTTAATAAAAATATATGTTACGTATCGACTGTATCTGCACCAACGACATGCATGAAGTATAGATTAATTCTATATATTCTTCATGTTATACTTATCTGTAATATCGTTGGTCTGTGTGGATAACGCCTATCTTATCCAATCGGACATACCTGAATTAAAGAGTTAACTCATTTCGATATAATATGTATGTGAAAATACACATCGAAAAGTCTGTCAGAATTTGTATCTTTACGTCAACATAATTCTGAACAAGAGGGACTTGTTATTCAGAGTAGATATGAATCCTAACTGTAGGAAAGAATTCAATACTTGATAGAAATAAATTTACATTGTATCCAATTGCAGGATGAGCATTTTATGGCAATTACTTCATTACATTGAATTCTAAGGTGGATTAAATATGTATCAATGCTGATTTACGTTGGGATTATGCAACAATCTCTGAAAACCCATATCATATTCCCTTATATCATTATTTATTTATACTGATTCATGTGACATATTTTGCTAACAATATATATATATACTTGTTGCTATTACTTTTGTATGTATTTCGAAATTTGCCATGCGCGTAACTATCGACCCTAAATGCGATCAGAGCGCGTTATATAAAAGCCAGTGTACTGTAATTCGTTGTTCATAGTTCAATCTATGGATATTGGAAGGGTAACGTCGTTGTTCTGATACGATAAAAAAAAAACAAAAATAATAATAAAATCGAATAGAATTGATAGACTTTTCATCGTTTACAACCAAGACGCCAAGACATTTTGGTTTATAGAGAATAAAACTAAAATTAGGTGGATTGTTTAACGTCTCTTTCATGAATTGTTAACTCGAGTGAGTGAATATATATTAACGAATTAGAATTAAGATTATTTCACAATCCTCAGTCAGCACAGAGTGCATTGAATGAATGCGCGTTAATAATTCAAGCTTTCTGATATATTGAAGTGACGAAAAATTCTACTAAAAAACTGATGTGTGAGTGAAAAGTTTGATATACCACAGAAAATTGCCATATGACAAACTGCGCATCTATAAGGTCACTTAACGATCCGAAAATGTATATAAAAAGCCGCCATCTGTTACATTTTAATGACATCTAAATTCAATGACAAATCAGATTATTATAGAAGCATTATTCGTATGAGCATTGAACGAAATGTTCATAATTTTTGCTGATGATAAAATTATTCGGTTGGACAATATCGTTCAATTCATTAACTCATATAAAAATAATTGTGTTTCAGCATAACAATGTTCCGATTCTCATGGCCATTATTTGCTACACAATTATCCTTGACTTTATTATTAATTGCGTCGCCAATTGTTGATTCACATTTGCATCAGAGCAAAGATTCACTTCGTGATGCTCTTGATGTGTTGGCAAGGAAACAACGATCACTCGATGTTTCATCTCAACATTCAGAAAATTATTACAATCCACTGAGAGCAATTAAATATTCGGATGAATCTATAATGGATGATGATGATGATGATGATGATGAGGAAGATCTCGACTTTATTTCCATGAGTAATATATTTCTATTGTATATGAGAATAAAAATTCGTTTTTTGCGATGTCATGATAATCGATCGTAACCCCGCATGGGTATTTTACTTATTTGCAGATAATCCTAATCAGTTGGACGACATTGATGACAATGACTTTCAACGTATCAATGACATAAGACTCGTTATGGATTCATTACGAGATCTGAAAAGCCATTTGAGGACCCAGAGCCCGCAGCATGACAATGAACAGTCACTCTTCCGTGAACGCGAACGTATTGGAAATCATAAGCGTGACACGGAGCATATAAATGGTGACAATTACGATCACAGGACATTATCCCAATTGTTTTTGGATGCATTATATAATTCACCACCGTATAATGACGACAGCATTGACGACATCGATAAATACTCTGAAGTTCGAGTCTTGCCCGCAAATGATTTATCACTAGAAATGTTTCAGCCATCGATTTATGATAAATATAAAAATGACTTGAGGGGTGATATGGATATTGACGATGGTAGACGATCTTTGGTTGGATTATCACCGATGACTGCTAGGCAAATGGCCATGGAATATTATCCTATTGACAGGGAATATAAAAATAGTATCAAACGATTCCCTGTCACTAAAAGAAGTGGCAATACTAGAAAATTGAGTGACCTCAAGTCATCGGAGAACACTGATCCCGAAGTAAGTTTAATTTCCCCGATAAAAAATGATTGAAGCTGAGTTGGTCTGATGAGATCTCGTCAGATTTGAAGTACACTGTCAGATCTGATCAGATCTCACTAGAATTAATTATCCTATAATGCAAATTCTATCAGATCTGATGGGATGTAATTGGATCAATTTAGATCCATTTTTCTGCATCGAGTGAGGATTTTTATCCAAAAAGATACAATAAATTTTTCTTGTTTCATGTTTTCTGTTATAAAAAGGTGGCACAGGATTTGAAATCTCTATTTGGCTCTCGTACAATGGCCGATGAGAATTTAACAGCTTCCCCAAACAAGCGAGACCATAACGAGCATGAAATGGAGCACAATCACAATCGAGCGAGTGTCGAAAAGCTCAAACGGATTGAATCAAAAACAGATTCTCCAATCACAGTTTCAACTACTCTCAATACCGGTGGCCAAAACGAAATTGAGCCCACAATTACGTCACAGAATAAACTTGACGATAAGATGAAAGTGAAAAAAAATAAGATAAAAAAAAGCATTGATTGGTCGCAGTATTTTGGTATTGACCGGAGACGAAAAAAAACTGAATTATTAGCGCGACCTGGAACACAAGAGCAAGACGATGAATGGTTATTGCAACAATATTACAAAACAATTGCTGAAAATTTACGTAAGAATCATTTTTCACTGTTGAATAATGAAAATAAAACCAGAATCGATGGGAGTGGAGGTGGTCGCGACGGGGGTGAGAAACGTGATAAACTCGAACAAATGGATGAACGCCTTAAGAATGTCAAGAATCTTATAATGAAAGATGCCGCTGGGTATTCCATGTCAGATAACGACTCTGAGGCAAATTCTCAGGAAGTCAAGGACGTTATAATGGCACGTCTTGCTGCAGCATACTCATTAGAAAAAATGCGCCACGCTCTGAATGACTTAAAAAATAGTATTGCACTCGAGCGACCAGCTGCTACATCACATAATTCTGCCAAGTATAAAAATAATAATTCCAGTAATAAAGCAATGAATCAAGACAAAAGAACGGACGTAAATAATAATGGTATGAAACACTCAACGCGATTCACTCATGATGGCATATCGGACTTTAAATCTCTCGGCGAATGTCCAGAATTAGGCCGCATTGAGACAAGTTGTAGACCAATTCAACATGGTGCTGGTTATTCACTATTTGTACCGTGTGTCATGTACAAAATTTGCAGATTATGCGATGATGGAAGGGAATGCGCCAGCGAATTACTTCATGAAGCAACTCGTATCTGTGAAAATGAATTTGATGGCGTTAACGCTATTGATGTTCGGAAACAATGCTCGCGAATAGCTCTGATGATACTATCGATGCAAGTACCACGAATAATGACTGAAATGCCAATATGCTATGATGGAACATTGGTCAACTCGTGTCTCCGGCGTTATCGGCAACTCAATCGTCCTATGAGACGCCATAATATCAACGATATCACCAATGAAGATTTGAATGCTATATCGGAGCAACGTTGGATATAAAAATTGTGAATGTATATCAAGTAATCGCATATATCACCTCTTCTCAATATCTATATACATATATATTATACATATACGTATGAGTATATGAATAAATTTGTGAATTGTGAGCCAAAAACACACACACATATAAATTATATGACGATTTAGCTATGGTATATACGGTACATAGAGATGTTATATCAATCTAATCTTCCAAATCACTTATACAGTTATTGCGACGCGAAAAAACAAATATATATTGATATATGTATAAATATATGCACGTGTCGTAGTTTTAGAAATGAATATATATATATATATATATATATATATATTTCTCGGTTTTGCAAACCATTTTCTCTCGTCACTTGCAACTCATATATAAATTATTCGTTGAAAATAAAACAGAAAAATGAAAGAGAGGAGGAAATGAAATTATATCGGAAAATGCTTAACATATACAGCGTGTACCTGAATGTCTAAATAAATAATACAATTATTATATTGTCGTTTCCAGCTACATATGAGGTATTCCGATTGAATAATTCATTAAAATTATTTATTATTCATATTTTGTGAGATTATTCATTTTATGATGATAAAAATATGGGAATAATTATATAGTATTAGTTCATTGTTACTTGTGGCCACTCATCAATTGACGGCCTAAAAAACACAGCTGTTTATTAGTACCAGCATTTACAGCTTCGACTTTGAAATAAAAATATGCATCACATATATACCACAACATATGGGTAACAATAATAATCAGAAGTGGTTTTATCATACATTATTTCCATACCTTGAATAATTTTTATAAAAGGAAGAATGAGGGACGGAACGCGAGAAGAAATAGGGAATGTTATTCTTTCAGTTCCTTTATGATACACGCACGATACTGTTTCATTATTGCTAATTCCATTTCAACGACCTCAACTGAAAAAAATAGAAATTAATGAATAAATACTCGTAATAGTGAATAGAACAAAGTAATATCTAGATCCAGTGAAAGTATATATATATATAGCGAATCGCCGCAGATATCTTACATCGCAATTTTTGAATTGTTTCCAGCATCTTTTTCAATTCAACAATGGCTGCGTCAATACTACAAAGAACATCCTGCACTTCATTGTTCTCCATTGTGACATTTATTGTAATATTCTGCACACAATGATTTATTATATTCAATCACGAACTAATGACTGTAATAACGCTTGAATTGAATGGAGAACAAAAGAAATATGTACTTTTTCAGGGCATCCATGATAAGATAAAGCAGAGTACATGGTTATCGACGCAATCATTCAGATGTACACTACATTATCGACAGTATTCATAGGCACGATGGATGCATGTGTGTATATACAATTATGTATATGTATTAGTGATTAGTATTTGCATGATTGGCGGGTACCCTCGTGTGGCCTCGTGTGTCGGAGGCGCTATAAATTCTATTGGTCATTCCACCACGACGGCGCCAGACTCATAATAGCCTCTTTTGTCAACTAACTTTTATATTCAATTTATATTTACGTTTTAGTACGAATTGCATTGAGCAACGAATTTGTTTCGACTGTGATGTGTATTATGTTGCGGTTTCACGCAACTTGATTTCGAATGAGACAACTTTGTTCACGTATATAAACATTGTTTCTGTTATCATCTTATTATTTTTTTTTCTTCCTAGATAATATGTTTAACGCGCAGTGTATAAAACGAAATAGGACTTGTCACTATTGTAAAAATTTATTGTTGTGATTGTTGCGGCCAGAAGCGTCCTATTTGTGAGTCACTATTTCTTTTGTTTGTTTGTAGTAAGTGTTTTTTTATATCAAAATTTTATTTTTTCAATAACTGTTTGTCACAAGATTCAGATAAGTTGAGTAGAGTTGTTGCACTCGAGAGATACTAGTCCAAACGTAACACTATATACACGCGTCTTCTCAAAATAGCGCCGCCGTAGACGTACATAAATTTAGACGTAAAACCAAATCCCTTCACCATCATTGCGGTGACCCCGCACGACCCGAAAATTTGGAAAAAAAATTCTCTTTCGGTGTACTATTATAAGCTTTCATTTTCCATACCAGTCGTAATCCATATTAAACAATCAATGAATATTGGATATGTTTTCCACACTAGTCTAAAGTCAAAACCAGATGAGATATAGTTTTTTATTATTTTTCCAACGTTGATTCACAATACCTAGAGGCCACAACTGGATGAACATATCAGAACTGCCTCCAAGTCAGTCCGAAACAGCATCGAACTAGTCACTTTTTTAGTACGTAGTAGCATTACCCTGAAAATTTCAGCAAGTTGGAAAAAAAATTCCATTAACTGAAAGAAGAAAATTGAAAGTAAACTCAGGATGATAACAAATATGGAGATTTGTTTTGACCTGCTCTTCCGAATTTGTGATCCCGATTCATCACAACGTGATGCAATTGTATATATCAGAAAGAAAACAAATTTTCCATATACAGTTACTAATACTCAACGCATCATATTTGCATATATAATCTTATACACCGGCAACATCATTGATAATCACGCGTTTTCATTTCGTTCTCTTTGGACAATGACGTCAGTGTATACGTCTCGCGCGAGATCAATTGAAAAGTCAAGTCTCAGTGATTGAAATAATTATGGTCATCTGTTCGCACGTTAATAGACATACAGAATTTTTGCTCTCCTTATCCGGCCGTTGCTGACCTCTTCCGAGCTATGACTTTGTCATTTAAAATATTTACGTCATCCTCATATGTGTATGACTATTCCTTTCTTGAATAATAACTTAGAATTATTATCATTCATCATTAAAATCATATATATGTTTTCTGCTTAATTACAATGATAGAGAATTCCGGGTATGAAAATAACGAGGATAAAATGAATAACACTTCTGTTGACTTGATGATGAATGAACCAGGCAACAAACCAATGAAGAGGCGAAAGAAAAAAGATTGTAAACATTGTCGTAGTAAAGAATTGAATAATGCACAAAAACATTTGGAAATTTTCTCAATACCCATTGATGATGAAGTGTCTAATGATTGTGCAAATAAGATACTGAATGAACAGCGCAACTTTTGTAGAGACGAACTTCACAATCAGCAAATACAGCCGGTTCTCAATGGCATTTCAACCGATGATAAAATTATTTTTACATCCCCTGAAAAATATTGGCCTCGAGTGATGAAAACTAATTCAATATATTCCGAAGATCATAATCAGCGGAAAATAAATAATACTGATTTATGTGACACGTCGCCAATTAAAGTGGTGAGAAAAAATCAACACTGGTTGCAAAATGTTGTGTATCAATTGAACGTTACGAGAGGCTGTAATGCTTTCAAATTGATTATTATTGTCGCTATTTTGTCACTTCTGGCAATTGGTGCAATTGCACTTTACATCGTATTCGGTATTAATGATTCATCCTATTCATATCAAATTTTTTTCTTTTTTTTTCGGTATCACATCTAATATTATATGAATTATTATTGCAGAGCCGGAAAAAGTGCAAGTTATTAAACAGTACTTGCATTTATCCCGTGGAATAAATAACAGCTTTGTAAAACACACATACAAACCACAACGTCTTACTGCGGACGCAAATAGATTGGGAAATCTAACCGTCCTTGTATCGATTCACGATTTCGGAATATTATCAACACGAAACATAAATAACGAATCACTAACGAAATCTACCACGAGTGTTTATGAACCGGAAAAAGTTGGCACAACAATACTGAACTCTGTGTCCATACGATATTGCAACAATTGTTATAAAGGCGAGGTCTGCATTTCTCTAGCCAATGAGGATGTACCAACCTGTAAGATGGCTATTGATATAAACGATACCACAGGATGTGCAGGATTATGTTCATTTGAAGAAAAATGTCAGCGACCAGATGCAAATATATACAGGTTGTGTAAAAAATTTCAATTGAATGGAATTCAATTAATATAATTGTTTAATTAACTGTTTCAATAATTAATTTAGAATTGTGTGCCTGATTTTCGTCCATATTTGGCATTCAGGTGTGTGAAAATGGAACATCAGTGCTTGGCAGACGAATGGGCATGTTCAAATGCGCTTTGCATTCCATTGGTTAAATTGTGCGATGGTCACATGAATTGTTACGATCATTCCGATGAATATAATTGTGGTGAACCAATTGGATCTCATTTAAATTCATAGCATCTAAATGTATTCGTCTGATATATATATTGGTTTGACTTGATTGCAGATTGCAATCTTCAGACGCATTTTCAATGTGGCAAAAACACTTCGTGTTTACCGATAGATCAACGTTGTGATGGCAAAATTGATTGTTGGGATGCGACTGATGAAATGAACTGCACTCTTTGTAAGAATATATATTCTCTTTTCCTTTTCAATGGCATCAAATCGATTATAATTCTTACGCTACATTTTAGCCTGTCTCTTAGCGAATGAATTTACGTGTAGTGATGGAGAGTGTGTATTGAAAACACGTTTTTGTGATGGATTCAAAGATTGTTCAGACGGCTCCGACGAGCCATATGGATGTCATGGACGATGTAACAAACATGAGTTCACATGTCGGTAAGTTGCGAATATAACCATGACAAAAAAACGGACAAATAACAATATATATATTCAGAGATTCGAATTGGAGCAAATACATATTTGTTCTCATTTGTAGAAATAAAAGATGCGTGGTAAGGAACTTCAAGTGCAATGGCGTGGACGATTGTGGTGATGGATCGGATGAGTTACACTGCAAAAATTGAATTGAAACCTCACGGCAAAACTATGGATAAAAATGTTGACCAAGAACAAATTGATTTTGGGATATCCAATACACACACACACATATGTATTAAAAATTCAACTAATTTTTTTCCACAAATACAAGTTCACATTATAGCGTGCATATATATATCTAACAATTTTGCCTTCCATTGATAATCGAAGGCGCCATTTTTTATACCTTATTACAAATTGATTCATTCCCAGATAATATCTCAAATACATTCAAATAAGTATTCATATGTGTTTAATCATTATTATTCTATTTGTGTGGCTGGATACAATGAATGTGTGATGCATGTATTGTTTATGAAATTTCATCTGTCAGGTGAATTATTCATGTTCGCATTTACACGTCACTCAATTGCATTCTTCTCCTTTTTCTTTTATGGAGATTTAGTAGTTATAAAAATTCATCTGGCTCACGTGGTGCGTCGAGGTCTCGATAGTGAATGACCGGCCGGAAATCGACGCTGCCACCGCTGTAAATTTAAAAAAAAAATCCAGTGACACATTAACTACGATATTTTAAAAAATATGATAAACAGTGAAAATAAACAAATAAATAAATCTCTGTCTCTGAGTGTTGATGTTTCATTTTTGTTTCAATAATTCTCACTCTAAAAGTCAACAAATGGGACTGGAGTGGGATTAAAAAATAAAATGACAGATTAATTATATAAAAAATGGATTTATTTGTTTATCTCAACAGCTTTTTAAGTTTTCTTTTGTCTTTATTATTCGAATCCGAATAAACTAAAAAATCTATTTGGTTGGGGAATTTGTTAAATAAATTTTGTGTCGTTGATTCTTTTTTATGATCATTTTTTTTTCTCATTGTCTATTCCATTGATGATATTATGACCCCACATACGCGGCACTCATGGATAGTTCAAAACATGTCGTTGTCTAATAGTTCCAAATCATTATAGCTAATTACTGGTCTCGTTCCCGATTCTGGCGCAGCCCTGGAATCATTGTATGGAACACGTTTAGAAACGTGCCTCCTCAATTCCATTTGGCCAGACACAATATTGCGAATTGATAAAAGAGAGACAGAAATGAAAAAGAAAGAGATAGAAACAAATCATTGCAATAGTGTTTCGATAAATGTGTGCGTAGATAAAAAGAAGAGAATAGAAAAATTCAGTATTGATGTACACTTATAATAAATGGTTTTCTTACCGCCCACGATTGAATCCACCACGATTGGGACGCGACATTCCAAATCCACCGCCAAATCCACCACTACTGAATCCACCACCAAAAACACCGCGGGAACCTCCGAAGTTTCCTCCTCCGAAGCCGCCAAATCTTTATTTATGAGAAAAAAAAATAATTCATCAGATAAATTAATTTTTCACGTATTGTTTTTCATCGATCTTATTATAGTAAAAAATGTATTTCTATATATACCCCCCCATGACTGCGTAAGGTGGATAGTTTTCTCGTGGAGCTTCCCGAGCCGGTGCTTTATTACCCGGATGCTCAGGCAACATTGGTCTTTTCGGATCTTTCAAATAGTTATTGAAATATTCAGCTTCAGCTTTCACTTCTGAAACTTTTTCGGCATGTTTATTGAAAATATGTTTCCGAATGAAGTCCGGCCCTTTGAATTTTTTTCCGCTCAATGGACATAACCATTTGTCCTTGGCAAGTTCTTGAGTATTTGCTTGAACAAATTTTTCCACCTCACTATCACCAATTATTAAAGAAAACATCACATTAATATCATTAATATAGAACTGATGAATGAAAACCAAAGACAAGAACAAATGAAAAAATAAGTTTAATCTCGAAAGGATACGCTTCAGCATTCTTCGCGCCCAATTTATCAAATTCTTCACACATAACAGTCACGGCGGGAGCAAGGAAAGCCGACATTTTCGTCTCAAAACTGCGGCAATACTCCTGCAACTCGGATGAGGATACTTTAGCAGTTGGTGCTGGTCCACGTACGTGCATAATACCACATCTGTTTGGCATTTCATCTTCATTTGGATATTCACAATGATTATAATAATCGACTGAATGAACAATACGCAGATAAAGAATAAGTCTGTCGAGCACTGAAATGAGTGTCGGATCACGTTCAATTGGGCCTTCACCATCGCCCAACTGTCCCTCTTCTTGATCTCCGGACAGACCCAAGAGCTCATCCTCTTCAGCTGATGCTTCTTCAATAAGATAATCCGTAATATTGCGTAAAATTGGATTTTTCGATGACAATCCGAAAGCTGCCTGTTCCGCTGCACTACTATCAATATCATTGGATCCGGCCTTGTTAGATTCATCATTTTTTGCATTAACATCCCACAAACCCAATTTAGTATCCAAATTGTGAACGATTTTGGCGCTCAATTTGATATCATGGCGAACAATTTGTTTATGGGATGTAATCCCATTAACAGTACGAATTCTACGCACCAAATCGCGATTAACAATCGCGCCGAGTTCACAATCCCGAAGTCTAATATTGTTTAAACTCCAACAAATTTCTTTAATATTGACTTGGCGTTCGAATGATACCCAACCGCGACGAAACCATCGACGTTCTGGTTGTGGATCAGCAATGGCAACACGAAGAAAACTCGGGAAACGTTTACACATTGCTTCAACTTCAGCTTTTGTTATTGTTGGTGCTAAATTGCGTAGAAATATACTACTGGTTTTGTGTAAGGCACGCGGTTCCTTTTCTTTCTCCTCGCATGCAAGATCTATTACTGCTTCCGGTTCATTTTGTTTTTTCGTCGGACTGATGACTGGTATGTCAGCCTTTTTCTCCGTTGCATTGTCCTCTGATAAATTTTCTTTAACTGTTTCTTTTTCGTTATTCGTATCAGCTGCGGCTGTTGTATCATTTTCAACCTTTTCGCTGGCAGATGTCGAATTACTCCCACTGCTAGCGCTACTGCTGCTGCTACTTGAACTACTACTGGAACTACTACTAGTGCGTTTGCGTTTTTTGGAATTCATTTCGTCAATTGGTTGTTCCGCAACTTCCATTGCATCAGCGTCAGATTTATCTTCCGCCAAATCTTCCTTTGATTCCGTTTTTTCTGATTCGATTTTTTCCATTTCTTCAACCGTTTCATTTTTCGTTTCTTCGCTTTTCGTTAAAGCATCGTCATGTTTCATTATCACTTCACCATTTTCCTCATTCTCCTCGACTTGATCAGTCTCCTCATTTTGTTCATTGGATTCTTTGTCTTTTTTCTTCTTTTTCTTCTTATTCTTCTTCTTTTTCTTTTCCTCGTCAGCATTCAACTCTTCATCTGTCGATTTAACTAATTTTTGTTCATCAATATCATCGGTTTTTATTTCGGTTTCACTATCATTAGTCACTTCTTTCTCTTCTAGTTTGACTTCAACCTCATCATGGGTTTCCTCTTCGTCCTTCTCTTTATCATTTTCTTTATCTTTATCCTTATCCTTATCCTTATCTTCCTCCTTATCCTTATCTGGATCTTTCTTCTCATCCTTGTCATTCTCTTTTTCGCTTCGTGTCACTTCTTTGAGGACCATTTTCGGTTTCACCTCAAGAACTTTGAGATCGTCTTCAGTGCCACCTTCAAGTTTGATCACTACAGCGTCCAAG
Organism: Zele albiditarsus; assembly: GCA_958496275.1. Classification (NCBI taxonomy): domain Eukaryota; kingdom Metazoa; phylum Arthropoda; class Insecta; order Hymenoptera; family Braconidae; genus Zele; species Zele albiditarsus. The sequence continues at coordinate 10,874,401 of OY292413.1, read as the reverse complement.
AGATGAAGAAGAATATCCGATTGATCCACGTCTATTGACACCTTGTCAATTTGTCCTGCATTAAGGAGGTCGAGAAATACTTCTACGCGTTTCTGCAATAATAGAATGATGTATTGCAAATAAATAATGAATACAGTACCGGCCAATTTTCATTTTTACATTTATTAACTCACTTTCAAAGCTGCAATTTGCTCATCTTTTCTTTTTACCGATTCCTCAGGATGATATTTAATCTTGAACCTAGTTGTCCCCAGGTAGACAGGAGGAAAGAAAATTAATATTAATATCATATTGAAATGTATTTCGCCTTTTTTTTTAATTTTACACCTTCAATGTTGTCAATTGTTTAATTACTGTCATATTCTTTTTAATTAATTGAACAGTCGATCAATACAGGCAGAGGCACGTGAATTTCAATTAATTGCTGTCATGAATCATGATCCAATGGATTATTGAACTTGTTAAATGATCAGTCAATCGGTCAATTAATTACGTCAGTTCGTCTAACAGTGAGTCAGTGAGATGAAAAGAACAACATAATTTTATACATATTGTAGATATAATACCGTTGTATAATCAACAATGTACCGGGTACATGGTATATATGGAATGCCTCACCTGTTGATACACTCATTATTTATTTATTTATTTATTTTCGTATAAAATGTGTGTTTCTGTCCCTAATTGAATAATATCGGTTTTAAAATCGCGGCCTAAAGCGAGCGCTTTTGAATTTTTGTAGGGCTTTGCGCGCCCGGCTCGCAACATTGTTTCAATGTTCGATCTGACCTAAGCTAAATCATCATCATCACCATTGCGTATTTTTCTTTCTCATGTTTCGTTCGTTGTCGCGTTTAATTGTTCAACGATTATACGAAGATGAAATATGACGATGGCAGGCTCGGCACGCTGTGGGGATAGACAGATCTAGTAATATGCGTTATTTATTTGAACTAAAAAAAATATATCTAGAAAGTTTGTGGTGGTTTTTTTTTCTCAACTTGATGGTTTTTTTTCTGAATGAATGAATGAATGAATTACATACGGCGTCTCACAAATTATTTATTTCTGCAAACAATTCGTAATTAATTTGCAAACATAAAAAAATTGAGAGCGTCAAGATGGATGATTTTGTTTTTGTGTTTCATACTTTCGATCTTTTTTCACGCGTTTGTAGAAAGAGTAAGTTGATTTGATAATCATATATGCACTCACCATTCTTCATCTTTGTGTGCTACGAAAAATTCATTCAGTTGCTGCCGCCGAAATTCAAGTTTATATTCATTGTAGCGTTTTATAGCCTCTTCATCTGTTATCGTATCTTCTTGCGTGACAAGGAATGCCTTAAATGTCATCATTGGTGGTTGTGTCTCGATATTGGAGTTGCTAAAGTTGCCTGCGATATCGCGACTGATCACGATAAAAAGAATGTACAAACACAATATCAATAGAAAATAATGGAAAAACGTCTGCAATATAAAATCTAGAGTTAAAGTAAATAATTCAAGAAGACAACCTCAATTGTGCCACAAATTTTGGAGTGAATTTACTTCGTCGTTGATTAATATGTATCATTTTGAGTTCTTGCGTTGGTATTTCTATTGATATATGATATAATTATAATGATGTGGACGAGAAGAATCGTGCACAAACAAACCTGCTGCTGCTGCTACTGTTGTTAACGTTGCTGTGGTTACCATAATGATGGTTGCCATGATGAGGCGGTGCATAGTGATCGGGACCCCAGGAACCTCCACCACCGCCACCACCGCCGCCGCCACCGCCACCACCCCCTCCACCGCCGATACCATAATATTCGGAATGGGGGTAACGTGGTGGTCTGTCATCCCAATCTGAACGCATTCGCTTCATTGGCGGTGCCATATCTTGGGAGCGGCCGGGACTGTAACGGTCTCTATTGCCACCGCCACCACCGCCACGATATTCCCGATAGTCTGGCCGTGCTCTTGATCTACTCGACCACTCCCTGGAAATAAAAAAAGTACATTCATAACCTCACCGGCTATATTTGTCTGGAACCTCGCTTCCCGCACCTTCATTTACATGTTTATTGAACACGAGTCTATTAAAAAGTTTTTCCAGCTTTTCCCTTTCATATAACTGAAAGACATATTGCATCATTTTCTGTTCTCACCAATTGTAAATCCATCATCGATAACAAATATTCTTCAACAAATACGCGTTGCGGAATGTGGAGTTTGTCGAAAAAAAAATTTTATTCCGAGGATCTGAGACACCATTATAATCAGGTGTGATTCTGTAATAGAATTATCGTATCAATGCAACTCTGTATTACCTCTCCACCCATTCATCACGACGTCTGTCTTCTCTCCGGCCTTCCCGTGAATATGACTCCGGTCTTTCACCTCTGAACTTGTCTCTCCGTTTTCTGTCATATTCATCGTCCGAGTCACCCATTTGTATGGAAATTCGGCTTCACACTGTATCTGAATACAAAAATAAATTATTACTCATATGTGATTGGACTAGTTTTTCAAGATTCTGATATTATTGATGGATTAGAATTGAAGTTATCAAAATAATGTCGTTGTAATTGGAATTCGAATCAGTTCCAAGTGAAGCTTGATGCGTGGAATGTTCGATTTTCCAGCATACAAAATATCCGGGTCGTGTAACACTACTTACCTCAACACACTTCAATAGGCCACAATACACCACTAGCTTTTTTAACAATGTCAATTTTCTTTTTTAACCACTTCTTAAGCATGTATATGAACTAGTAGCATCATCAGTTCATGTTCACGATGATGATGATCGATTTCACTGAACTTTACAGAGATCGAAAACTCTCACTTGCTCTTGATGAATCTGCTCAAATATATGTTCCGGTTATTGTACACCAGATCGCGCATTATTTTAGGGCGGAAGATTATCGGTCATTTGACAGCCATTTGACCCTATAATAAAATCGCAACCGAATTAGATAAATCTAAAGAACATTTTAGAAGCAAAACCACCATCATTTCGCAATTATGCAGACTGAAAAATATCTCATTAGTGATCAATATTTACTATACTTGAAAATAATATAAAAAAATCGAGAATTAATGTACAATAAACTGACGCTGATTTTTACAATGACCGGAAGTGATAGTCATTTTGCTAGACTATTTTACCGATGGAGTGATCGTAATATTCTGGCCCGCGAATTCGGTATATATTCAAAGTTCCACATCAATATAGTGATAGTCTTCACAAACACGAAATTAACCTCAAATATACATTGTAAATTTCGCACGTAAAAAAAAAATAATCAACGTTATAATAATGACATCAGTATTTACTGTACTCACAAGAAGTTTATCTACAACAATTGTTCGCAATGGAAAAAAGAATCCTCGTAAATGGTTATTGTACAATAAGGCCGGTCATAGGCTTTTTAAGGAGAATCAGAGAGTTAAACCGCACCCCGCAATCCCAATTCACCGTAAGAATATTTCATTAATTTATATAATGTTCAATAAATATCTAATAACTTAATCGAATACTGGTATTGAATATGTTTGAAACGTTTCAGGTCGTGGGACCAGACCAATTGGGCTCACAATTGGTGATGAGTTCGTCCCCATACCAGAGATGATACCAGAGCTGATTGTTCCTAACCTAGAAGGCTTTAAGTTGAAGCCTTATGTTTCTTATCAAGTGGTCAACGTTCATCAAAGTAAATTCACGTCACACGATTTGTTTGACGCAGTTTATGCCCGTAAAATAAGGAAGGATTGGAAAGCGGGAAAATTAGATGAAAATGGGAATCCACTGGAACCGAGTGCGAATGAACTGCTGACAGCTGCAGAAGCGAAAAATCGGGCATCTAGTACAGGATGTGATATATTCAGTGACAGGTTGAAACCCCCCAAATAATTATACAATTATAGTTTAATCCTTCCTTCGTTTATTGTCGTATAACATGATTATGTAAGTATCTCACATGTGTATTTCATCCAATTTTATTCTGTGGTTAAAACTAGTGGACCAATTGCTCTTGTTTCTTTTGTCAGTACCAACATATGTCCAATATCCAATTAGAAAACATTCTACCAGCCTGTATATGTATATATTCACATATATATCTATATATAAATTCCATTTTAATCCAATAATATAAGTTTTACGTGCACGGTCGTGTGTATAGATACCCGAAATATTCGCACCCACCTTTCGATTGCATACACTCTGGAAAAATCAACTCGAACTTTTCATTTTTGGTTTTTCATCAATATTGCATTGAATTTTCGCTTTTTGTTCAATACTCTGATATGGCGTTCAGGACCTCCCTCCATCTATTTACTAGCTGAATTTATAGCAAATCATTCGTCCTAAAAAATATTTGCTGGCTAATATATTGACTGACTACACGTTAGACCTTGTGCATTACGAAATAATTAGTACATATCACATAATAGTCAATATTATTTTTCAATGTTAAATTACTCAGTGGGGAATTACATTCGTGGGTAACCACAGTTCAATTAAAGTCTATCGCTCTACAAAAGGCAATCTGAGGGCTATTATTATTATTTTTCGTATTTTCAGTATTCCAAAATGACAATTTTTTTGCTTTCTCTAATTCGATGTTAATTGTACAGAGATTTTTTCGCCAAGTTCCAAACACCCCAAGCATTTGAATTAATATTAACTTTGATAATGAACTTTTCGTTTCGAATACTCATATGTCAATTCGATTATATCAAAACGAGTATTAATTTTTCTTTATTTCTTTGAGCGTAGTTTGATTGATTTCTTAGTTATTTTTGTTTATAAAATGATGTAGGAATAATTAGAGTGTTAATACGAGTCGTTGTTGGTTTGGTTGGGCCGATATTGCTTTTTTTCTCTTTTTTTTTTTTCATATTCTCAACGGCGGTCACGTTAAGAAATAATAGGTTTTTTGTTTTCTCATGTGAGATAATTTCTTTCCATTTAACAACCGCATATTCATATACATGCTTCCTTGCAACACTATTGACTAAATTGTCATTGAATACTTCATAAGACTACTCAAAACCCCAGTCTTGGGTATTTTTTTAAACAACAAACTACTTATTCGATACTTCCCGCATTAATTCACTCTCGCGAATTCTATATTCAACTTTTAATCTCTATAAAATTTGTTCGTACTCACGCGGCTAATGTTTGAGCATATATATGAATATATATATACCTCAGTTATTTGCGTGGTATGTTAAGTATAATGATAATGCTTGGCAGTATAGGTCAATATTATCCATATGATAATTACCATAATTCACTCAGTTAATTTTTCATGAAATATTTTTTGACTTCAAATAGTCGATATCAAAAAGTCAATGTTTGCCTTCTCGCGTTTTTCATACAAGCAAATTGTCTCTCATAAATTATTTATGAGTGGTATCGTCATCCATTCCCAAAATTAAAATCGCCTATTGTTGCCAAAAAAAAAAAAAAATAAATAAATAGTTCTAATGGTAATTATTAAGAACCGATTATTTTTCCAAAGTTATATATAGTGATTATCGGTTCGTAATGACGATCAGTCTATCCCAAATGTGGTGAATGACCCGATTGTTTCGATGAGATATATAGATAAATGGGGATGATATTCAGCTATCGAACATCGGTTTTATTATTAAATAATTCTATTGATAGTTTCTAATTTGAGTCTCGAATTGGAAACAACAAAATTGGATGGTTTAATTCTCTTGCTGTCAATAGCATGGAATGGTTTCTTTTATCACTCTATTCCATAGGATCACCAGAGTTCTCGAATATTGTTGCGTGGGGGCTGCTACCAGTTGGCCATAGAAAACCACCAATACTCCCAGGAGGTAGATAAGAAGCCCCTCCTCCAAGACCAACCTGAGAGAGACATTGAAAGAATATTCTCCTATTGTTTTTGTAGCCTTTCATCGCTCTATTGCAATCTAATTCCACATGCAATCGTGCGCGAATAGAGTAATATGAATATCTATCAAGAAGCGGTGGAGTAAAAAAAAGGCAGTAACATAATAAAAATAATGGTTTATTAACAAACTAAAATAAATAAATTGTAGTAAAGGAACAAATTTGCAGGTACAGGTTTTTTTTTTCTTGTTCATCTTGTTTGCATCAATGACATACGCAAATATTGAACGAACTTCATATTAACATAAAGTTTATAAAAATTAATTATCATCCTACATGATAAATTTATCGAATCGATAATTCCCTGAGAGAAAGTAATGAGAATTTTAATTAATTCTCAGCTCAAATCATTCAATTGAATTTGGTATCGCGTTGGTGTCTACAAATTTATTGGACATAAATGGATGAGAGATTTTTTTTCGAGGCGTTACCTGCTGACTCCATAACAGCGTTCTCTCAGCGAGTTGACAGTCGGCAGCTAATCGCGATGGCAGACTCTTCCACCGTTCTTCCTCACGTTCACGTTCTCTATCAAAATCACCATCAACGTGTCCTTGCGATAATGGCGGCAAAATTTGTGTACGTTGTGCCATTTTATAACTATCTTGTCGCGCTACATGATCGCTACCGTTGCGTCTTGATGACAAGGAACCGCCGCTTGTACTGCCAGAATCACTTCCAGTTGGCATTGGAATTGGACTAACTCCACCTCTATGTCGATGATACATATTTCTTTTTTGTTGCAACATTCTTTGTTGCACCATTAATTGCAAATGCATATTAGAATCACCGCGCGCTTTGAATTGTGAATTTGGCGATATTGAGCTGAGACGTAAATGCACCAAGTCAAGATGTCCCCGAGCCTTTCCCGAATCTATTTTTAATTATCATTACTCGTTTTATGAATTAAATACTACTTCAGTCTATTTGTTTTGGATCTACTCCCATACCTTGAATACTTCTCTGCTTTGCTGGTCTATCACCTACACTCGATTGCTGACAAAACATAAGTCGCGAACCACCATCCGATGCTCGTCTCCCTTGAGATGCTCTCACCATTCTTGTGGCAATATGGGATGGACTCTTAGGCGGTGGTGGTGTACATGATGGCAAACTGCTTGTGAAACATCCGGTTATCGTGAAGTCTGGTGGACAACCAGAATCAAAACTTGATTCGAATAATTCAGACGATGAACTGCCACCGCATCCAGCGCCAAACAATGTTGCACGACTTGGTGCATCAATCGGATCAATAATTGGACCGTCAAAGTGCTGCTGTTGATAATCACTGAGTCGACGATTGACAATTTGACTGTCGATTCGCTGACTTATGTCTCGATCTAAACCCAAACGATGCTCTTGCAGTTTTATTTGTGCTTCGCGAAGTTCATCGCCGCTCGGGCCTTCTTCCAATTCACCCTCAGCACTGCAACATCCTTCATCGGTTGACGAACTCGTTGAACTGAATCGTTTTCCACCTCTTCCAGTTTCGTCTCTTCCTCTGAAAAAAATATTCCATATTTTATTTAGAATTATTTTTGGCTATTCATCATTGTTCATCCGATATGTACACAAATTTATCTAGCCGTAAGTAGTTTTCTTTCGGGCATAGTTACATAATACAGCTCCGTCCTATTCTACAAGAATTAGTACCCAAAAAGCAGATTAATTCCCAAGAATTCGGTAGCATCATGGGGTTAATTGTTCTCAAACAGATGTCAGATTAAAAACCAGGATCAAGACAAGTAAAAGTTATCAAAAAAAACATTTGGGACGCCAAAAATTATAAGCAATTAAAATAAGATAGGAGAATAAACGAAGAAATGAAAGAGTAGGTGATAGGATGGGGAAGCCATTTTTTTTTAAAACAAAGAGTTACCAAAGACCGAAATTGGAACCAGGCCTCACGCGATCTTCCAATCCAACCTATTCCAACAAAATGTGGATAATCCGCGTTGTAACAGCAATCATTAACCATCAACGTCCGACTAAGCTATCGCTGTAAATAAAAATAATAGTGTTACAAATCATATTTTTTGGTTTTCAACGTAGGCACATATGACGTCTGTTTCTCTTTTTATTTTTATATATCATCCAGTAGGCGGGATTGGAAGTTCTTTAATGGCAATGGATTCTTTTTTTTTGGTCATGTTTGCTATTTACTAGCGAAATAAATGACAATGATAAATAAGATTTAATGTACAGAATTAATTCTCACCTTGATTTGAATTTGTCATCTTTACCACGCGATACCGTTGGCCACACACTATTATTTGTTGAATTGCTGCTGCTGCGATGTTGTTTCAGTCTCTCCAACAGCAGGAAATAAATGGCAGCATGATGATCGTAGCTATTATTTTTTAATGACTGAAAAGGAATGAGAGAAAAAAAAAATAACAAAGATTAAATATTGAATAAAAATTGCAGTGGAAGTCAATTTTGTTTGATTATATATATGTCCTCATCTCACATCTTTGGTACGTGTAATATCTATTCCTAAACTAAGCATCAGCCTCAATATTTGTTCGTTGGGTTCTTGAAGGGCTGACGGCGTTGTCGTGACTATCGGACAAACACAATCAGCTGTTCCAATCATCCAACGATGTCTCTTGATTTGTGGAATGGTATAACGTCTTCCTGGCTCCAATACCAACATCTTACGCACAAGGCTTTCGCAATCTGCAAAACGAAATTCGACGCTTAAACAATTGTTATAGATGAATGATTACGATTTTCTTAGTGTATCTTATTTTATTTTGTTTGTTACTCACCAGTGCTCATAAAGTAGGGAATTCTAAATCTACCACTGAGAACTCGATCGCGAAGTGATTGAAGTGTTGATCCATCGAATGGCAATGCACCACATACTAATACGTAAAGCACAACGCCAAGACTCCAAACATCAATTTCTGGACCAGAATAATGTTTACCACGAAAAACTTCTGGTGCAGCATAAGGTGGACTACCACACCACGTACTAAGTTTTTCACCCGGCACAAAACGATTGCTAAAACCAAAGTCTGCAATTTTCACATTCATTTGCGCGTCCAATAATAAATTTTCGGCTTTAAGATCACGATGAGCAACCCCAATTGTATGACAATATTCAACTGCTGACAATATTTGTGCAAATGTTGCCCGTGCTCTAGATTCACCCATTCTTCCATAATGCGCTATGTAATCGAATATTTCGCCTTTATTCGCGTATTCACACACCATGTAAATCATATTTTTTGTCTGCATCACTTGATAAAGTTTGACAATATGGGGATGCTCTAGTTGCTTCATTATTTCCACTTCACGATAAACTTTTTCTAAGTTTGTTGGGTCCAATTGTGTTTTATCAATTATCTTGATGGCGACCTGGTGGGAAACAAGAAAGGAATGAATCAATTGAAACTTTTTTAACATGAAACTCAATTTTTTTTGTTCAATCTACATTAGGGTTTTTACCTCCGTTTTAGTGATACGATGTCGTGCCAATTTAACAACGGCAAAGTTGCCCTTGCCAATCGTGCCTTCGATGTCATAAAAACCGACGCGAATTTGCTTTTTACCCTGGCCAGCTCCAGCTTCCATTTTATCGGGTGAATTGTGAATCTCTCTCTCTCTCTCTCTCTCTCTCTCTCGTATATGTATAGTAATAATGATGAGTATTTATTTATTTTTTCGTTATTTCTCTCACTTGTTCAGTCTTTCGTCTCCTGTCGTCAACACCAATATTCCTCTATTTTGATACGGAATTGATATATTTCTTACATTCCACATCGTTATCTGAAAACGTAAATGAACTATATGAAGTTTGAAGCATAAATTGTTAATACAAATGTTTCTTCGTGTATAATGACATTCATTAGTGCATTGATTGGTTGACCAATGCGGCAATATAATGAATTTATCATTCAAACATCTTCGAACATCAATATTTTCCGGTCTATACATTTATACACCTTGGCATCGATTTTAAATTCCATACCAAAATACTGGTAAATTATATATAAACGTGCGTCCTATCTTTAGATTATCTCACCCGATGATTTAATAGAGATACATGGACAGGAGAAATAAAATATAGAAAAAGAAATAGGAGTCATGTAGAGTGTGCGTCACTGCTTACGCAGATCGCAAATCTTTTTTTCACTCTCTCTCTCTCTTCCTCTCAGTCTATGCATTGTGAGATAGTAAATTTTATGATTTTTGTCGTGTTCAGCGGAATGATCATCGACGACAATCCACTATTCTATTGCGCATAGTCAAATTATTTTCACGTAACAATTTTCAAGTAACAGAGATTTGAACTATTAGTATATAATTCTGTGCTGAGAATATATATCTTGTTTAATAAATTATAACAGTATAAGATTTAATACGTTATTAAAGTTGTGAAATGTGCAGTGATACTAATTCACTTGGCGTTCAACGTGTCACATACTTTTGTCGTTTTATATAGTGCACGTCGACCGGTCGATAGAAGGCGAAGGACCTCGTAAATGCACTTTCCTTCACTACACCTACCGTGTGCTTTCGAAACTTGCGGTGTACAACAAAGGAAAAAAGACATTAAATAGTATGGACTAATCTTAGATATTGTTCACTAATGCTAAATGAACGTATCAAAATGTCCCACGACTTAATTGTATTTCTAATTAATCAATAACTTCCACTAAGTACTACTCCAAAGACTTCCCTCTCTTGTCAAAATAATTTCTAAATACCTTTTTTAATCATATAGATAACATGTTCCATGTATTTTCCGGCTAATCAGTATAATAAACCTTGGGAATACCATGAATACAGATATAATTTTATTCTACAGCAAAGAAAAGTGACGAAAAAACAGTGGACATAGTGGACATAGTGTTCATAATGAACTGTTACAAGTCTCGTTATCTCTCGCCTCTGATTTCATTCAGATAAGGGTTCGTTCATGAATATATTTTGTGTTAACTACTGAATGAATAAAGACAGGAATGATAAATATTGCTCTTCCCTTTGAAATTGAAGTAAATAAATTAAATACACATTGAATTCCATTTCGGCCACCTCAATTCTCAATAACGAATAGAATAATCGTTTATAAATACATTTCCGCTCAAAGAACTGAATAATCTAATAGGGAATTGATGGTGTCTCCACTTGTCCTCGACATAAAATAAAATGTTAATTGAACTCTATATATTTTTGAATTTTCTCAAATGTTGAACAATACGCAGCTTCCCCTGAATCTAACAACCCACAATCGATGAACGCCTCTCAAAAGACTGTCAAAAAATTACTCACAATCGTAAAACAAAACTTGCCGAATTCCTTTTAACCATGCACTTACCTGAATTGAAATTTTCGTGGAAAAAATAAAAACAAGATGAAATCAGCCAATCAGATACAATAAATAAAAATTCGGTGATTGCATTTAAATTCAAATTACTTTATGACACATTGCAAGAATATTTCTCTGAATTTTTGTTCATCGTCTCTTCATGACGCCGCTCCAACACATTCTAACAGAATGATAAAGTGGGAAAAAAGCACATCACACCTTTCTGTATGACGGTTCGATACTGACTAACTGTCGGCCATGTTGCAACCCTCGAGCATGCCCTCTTGTCGTCCCTCTTGGTCCCGCTTGGTCCCGCGTCAACGCCACACTCAGCCACACCATACTGCACTATACTACTCACCAACTTGCTCTCTCCCTATTCACGCGATATCTCTCTTTTATACTCTATAACGTATATGATTCCTTGTCTCTCTGTACATTTTCTTTTTCTTTTTTCTTTCTCTTCAAATACTCTATTCCCACCACATACCAATTCGACTATATATACACATAATACCGTTCATTTGTCTCTCTCCCCCTCTGTATCATTGAATGTTCGTATTGGATATAACGCACACGGGCATAGCATACTCTTCTTTGGCAGGCGGCTGTTCAGCGGAAGGGAGGCCATACGCGCGTTATCTTCGACGATTGACGTCAATGTTCTCCCGTCGACGTCTACGTCTCTCTATCTCCCTCCCACTTTCTCTCTCTCTATCATTTAATAAACGTACAAGGCAATTACACATGTACCCTTGACTCGCTCTCACTGATAATATATACATCACGGATGACCGTAAAGAAAAGATAATTCACCATTGCGAATCCAAAAAAGAGAAACATAGTCTCAATACGACACTGGACAGGTATATGTGTAATTTGTATCATATATTTGGTAAGTAGATGTGGATCTGAAAAATAATTTTGGTTTGCAGTTCCTTACCGTCGGAATTAAAAAAAAATCTCTCTCATAGAAAATTCCTAGACACGGTATAGTTTGAGGTTCGTTAAAGACATTTTTCATTCTTAACTCTGCGTGCTTGAATTAATCACATGCCATGTCTGCTTATATTTATATATATAAGTGTGCACGATGGCTCTTCAATCTTTTGTTCGCAGTCAAAAATGCATACACAACCAACGTGGGAGAGATCGGTTTTGTCTCTCAGCACTTGACGACAGTGTGGTTCTATCTCAAGAATTACAACGAGACATTTTTGATGGCGTCGTCGTCGTCATCGTCGTTGTGGTTATTATATTTTTTCTCTTCTCTCCATATATCCAAATCTATTTTTTTTTTCTCTCTTAGTTATATTTTCGGCGTGATACGCACAAATATAAAATGCGCACAAGCACGCACATGCATTTATATATTTTATAATAAAAGTACGACAAAAAACGTGCGTCATTATTAAAGGAGTAGTCGAGGTCATCAGATTCAAACTTTGATATATCGCGTTAGAGCGGTGTGTGCTGCTGTGTATTCCCTGATGTACATATGGATGTATGTGATTATAGTTGTAATTCCTGCAATCATTCATTATTATGATTATTCACATCTCCTTCGCCGTTTGATTATTGTTGTAACACAATCACATTCATATGGTATTGTTAATATGTGTATTATAATTGAATTGCAGAAAATGAATGGTGATTCATCGGGAAACCTCGAAGGTATACTTGAGAAGCAGGGAAAAGACACGGGGGGACAGAGATAGCCCGTATACAAATTGTCGTTTGTTAAGGATTAATAGACGGATATATAGAAATGAAAGGCACTATAGCAGTTTAAATACGGCCCTGCTTGACGTCATTGTATGACGTCAATTCATCGGTACTCTCCACCGCCTCCGCATAGTCCTCGGTACTCTCCGTCGGGTGTACTCTTAAATTGCCCCTCTCTCCCATGAATTCATTGCGCGGGCGTTGTGTCTCTCTTCAATGTGAATATATATTTGACATGCTGATTTGGCACACACTGAAGCACTCTATGTACAATAAGTATATGCCAATGACTGTGTACACCACAAGTCCAGGACTGATAGAATCCCCAATAATCTTGGATGTGTCTGGGCAATTGCAGTTTTCACCGCTCACGTAATCTTGACGTATTCGCAGAGAGAGAGAGAGAGAGATAAAGATATATATCATTCATTCGGCAATCAACCGAAGGTCAAAAATATGTTATTTTTAAAATAGCTATTGCTACGATTTTTTTTATTGTTGGAAATACTCCAACTTTAATTCATTAGCCCTATGAAAATATATTCTTCTTTTTTTTCTCATTTTGTTGATGGAAATTTTGTGCGGTGATAAGGATTATAAAAAGAATGGATTTGTTTGAATATGATTTTCATGAATGCGCTGAAGGTAATAAAAAGGATAGTAAAATATGTATTTAGGTGAATTTATACGTCATTATTAAAGTTGGTTTTATTTTTAATACATTCTGTGAGGAAGGACCTTCGGAGGTTTATATATGTATATATATATATATTGTATGATTCATATATGTACGCGATCGAAGACCTTGAGTGGGAACTCGTGTAAAACATATTATCGATTGTCATTATTCGGATAATGCAATATTTCTGCTATCCATACACTTTCCCTACTTTTCGGGAGTTATATTCGGTCTAATTCATTTTTTTTTTGTTATAGCATATCTATATAATAGTTATATAATTCTGTTGCTCTTGCAATCATGTGCCCCATCCATAACAATATATTACGGTTGTATAATTCAACAATTCTCAGAAAAGTTCAACTGAAAGGATTAAATATTCTTTACACAACTAACTCGAGGGTCGTAAATAATCCAAATACTTCTTTATTTCTTCACTGCATTCGCGACGTAATATCTCCATTATCACTTTTCAAACAAATTGTAAATTACCCGAAGAACTCAGGCTTCATAAACATACAAAAATATAATGAAACGCTGGTGATAATATTTCAAAATAGATGGAATTTAATTTACAAACTGATATTCGAAGTCAATAACCCGAAGATAATTTTGGAATCTGTCCCCTTGGGATAAGATATATATCTGGAGAGACAAATCCAGAACAGCAACACAAAAATTATTTCTGTTTCTCTCCCTTTGTGTGTCTCTCCTACTAAAGATAGACAAAGATATTTCTATTCAAAGATATGTTTTGAATAATTCAGGTAACAGTTCGAATGATCGAATTAAACCATTCTAGTGAATGCTATCGCTGCTTCCTGGAGCAACTACCGCGTTAATATCTCAAGATAATGGTTCCTATACGTATTCCTATTATATGTACGGATTATATTCAATTCACTTTTTTCGAATGCCATTGTTGCGTGACTGCATTAGTTATTGATAAATTCATTAGTTAAAGAAGTAGAAATTTTCATCTCACAACGCCAGCGTCTTATCAATAAATCTTTGACCAACTATTTGTTCGAATTAAATTCGAATTTATACGCTGGCCTAAACAGTACATTAAATCATGTATTTTAACTATGCCAAACATGCAATGCCAACGTACATATTAAGTAATGAGAATTCACTGGTGTTTTCAATATCGACAGCAATAATATAACACTATCACATAATTCCTCAGGAGTGGGGATAACAGCTGGCGTGCATGTCATGAAATGGTTGAGAAATGATTAGTTGTCTTGTCTTCAATTGAAATTGTATTGCAACCATTTACCATTACGTATCATCGTGTGTGAAAACACGGGCAGTATGTCGAGTGGATCAATGCTCCCTTATTTCGCATCAGGTATTATTGTCAAAGGTTTCGGCAGAGGGTCTAAAAGTCTCGGTATTCCCACAGGTATATACAAAAATTTTTTTCTCTATATTTATTTGAAGTACATAATTTATGCAATCACTTCCACTCTGATTACAGCCAACTTTTCTGAAGATGTCGTTGAAGCATTACCGCAAGATTTTAAACTAGGCATTTATTACGGTTGGGCTGCACTTGAATCCCAAATTTATAAAATGGTCATGAGTATAGGTTGGAATCCATTTTACAAGAATGAAAAGAAATCTATGGTAATAATTATTTCATTAAGTATAAAATTAATATTTAGAATTGAATATAAATCAATAATTCAATATATAATAATACTATTAAAGGAGGTCCATATGTTGCACAAATTTGACAATGATTTGCATGGAAAACATTTGAGAGTTGCAGTAATAGGTTATATAAGACCAGAACTCAATTTTACATCTTTAGGTGAGTCACCTATAAAATGATTTGGCAATAAACCATGAAGAATTTATCTATAAAAAATATAACATTGGAATTTCCAGAAGCGCTCGTTGAGGCAATAAACAACGATATTAAAATCGCAGACGAATGTTTAGATAATCCACAAATGATCGCGTACAAATCTTGCGATTTTTTAACGAGCGCATGACATCATGACTCAATAATGAATAAATTTTAACAGATGTTTTAACATCACCGATGACAGGGGACTGGAAGGGAAAGGGTACTCATACTTATAATGTATTTGAGAGGTTATAAGGGAAGGAACCAAATTTTTAAAATATTTCTATATATATGTTTATTGCGAACATTGATTTTCCTCTATGATCTACGATTAATTATCAGGCGATGGAGGCGAAGGCGATTGTAATGGTGGAAATGAAGGTGGTGGCGGTGCTGGTGCACGCCAAGATGAACTTTGTGTCTGAGTGGGTGTAAAGGTCGTGCCATTATTGGGCCACATGAATGTAGGTCTGGGCTGTTGAGGAAAATCGACATTTGATTGGAATGACGAAGATGAATAGTGGGATCTAGATTCCATAGAAAAAGGTCGTGGCCAATTGTAAAATGCGGGATTAGGTATCCAGTGATTATATTGAGCTGGTGGACACTGCCAAGTATTTTGTTGCTGTATATTATTATAATTATTCGGGTTGCGATGATGCTGCTGCTGCTTCTGTTGTGTTCGACGCTCATTATTCCACGGATGTTTTGATTTCCATCCACTGTTATTTCCACCAATACATGGACGTTTCTTCGGGACTTCTGAATTTTTCTCCTTCCCTTTAACATTGCTATTTACCTGTTTCTTCTTCAATGATGAATAGTAAGCTCTTTCTTCCTCGTCATCGGAGAATGCTGGATGTTCGTCGTCGCCAACGTCATCGCTGGCCTTCATCCTTTATTTGACAAATAGGAGAACAGAATAACGATGACAATAGAGGTTTAATGTTTATAAACAGAATACAGTAAGTATATAATGATTGTGAATGACGTAACAGACTTACTTGAGGAGGTCTGCCATGAATACTAATGTTGTATAAGGAGTGTTTGGACAGTAGTATACGGTCATACCTACTTCGATATTATTCTCTTTTATGTGCTGAGCATCGTTGAAACGAACACAATAATGAGGGTCTGATACCGTACCAAAAACGTCAAAGATACGACCAAGCACTCGGCGACCCCTCTCAATGAATAACACTGTATCGATATTTAATGTGGGATTCAATGCCTTTGTTTCCCTCAGTTGTGTAACCACGACCATTTGTTCCACCATCCAGCCAACCTAATTATTATACAAAAAATCGTTGGGAATAATTCAATTGTCATGACATGATTTCCATTGTTCAATACCTTTCCTACAGGATTGCACAGAACTTCAGGAACGGAAATGTTTAAATCCTCAATTGGTGGAAGTTTGTCGTATTCCCCCTTTTCAGACCTTTTCCTCTCACGTCTGAAAATAAATGAATTGCCATACAGTTTCAACTCTGATAAATATCCAATGTAAATTAAATACCGTTTTTTGGGCCTATTGGAATCAATATCTTCATCGTTGCTATCAGAATCGATTTCATTTGTGGATTCTGACGAGGAATCGGATTCGCTACTATCACTACTGGAATCCTCTTCAGAGTCTGCTTCATTATCAAACTCCCTGCATCTATAATCCGTTATTTTTATTGTATCTGGGATTGTTATTTGCTCCGCAACAATACGTATTTCCGCTTCGTCATCTGAGGAGTCACTGTAAGCTGCTGCTATTCCTCGTAAAGCATCAGTCATTTGGACTTCGAGTTCACGAACTTCAACAGAGTCATCTGCTATTTTGGCAATTGGTGCACAGACGACCATTGACTCTATATCATTGCTCACCGCTTTTGCTTGATCATGAGTTACATTTGCAACTACATGGCTGTCGCCCCCATCAGCTGTGATCTTGGGTGAATTATCACTGGTGGACTGTAAGACAATCGATTCAGAAGCAGTCATTATCTCAGCATTATTGTCAATCGGTGTTTGTGGTTCATTGACAACATTTCCAATTATTTTCCCATCGTTGACATCACCAATAATGTCTGGAGGGTTATCATTAATGGAAGATGCAACAATTGGCACAGAGACGACCATTGGCTCCACAATATTCCCTATCGTTTTTTTTTGTTCAGCAGTGTCAGTTTCATTCATTTCATCGTTGTTCACATCAGCATTCTTTTCTGGAGGATTATCACTGACAAACAATTCGACAATTGGTGCAGAGACCGTGATTATCTCTGTATTATTGTCGAATGTTTTTGGTGGTTCTCCATTATTATCTTCATTTGTTGTGGCTTTGATATTCTCCACATCACAAACACTAGGAAGATCGTCGCCTACAGAACACTCGGTTTCCATTGTAATGTCCGAATATGCCAAGCACCAAATATCAATCACACATATATGTTGATATTTATATTGTGAACTGCATACTTACGACACCACGTGCGTTATTGAAAGAAAATGCTGCACGTAGTCTTGAGAATCAAGTAGTAGCATGACTTCCCTAGTAGTTGTCGCCGGCGGTTTATTTCTAGCAGTTGTACAACATTTGAAAATATTTATAACAATAAGCGAGCGTGGGTTTTATTAATATGGAAATGCTTCTGATGATGACGCTCCAGTTGTATTATATGAAAATCATAATTGTTGTCATTTTAGGTTAAGTATAAATGAATTTAAGTATGAATGAGGCGCGAAAACTCGTCATGTTTGAGAAGTTGCGCGGAAACCCAGCGCCATCTCAGATGATGTGTCTGACAGATATTTCCAAGGATGTACAGTGTTATTTATGGCTATGCTAAATATGTATTCAAAGAAAATTGGAAAAATTGGAAAAATTGGTGTAATTGAGTAACTTCAGATGGTATGACAAAAATTGATGAGAAAAATAAATCTTTTTTTATTAGGCCATTTTGCAGCACTCAAGTTTATCAACAATATTTTTAAATTACTTTTGCATTCTTCAAGTATAGATATGTCAAGGTAATGTTCAGAAATATCTCGTAGTTTCGAAAAATATTTTTCACCACCCTTGCACTTATTGATAAAAACGTTCAACTCAATTAAAACATGCTCTCGAACATCATAACGATAGTAAATCAATACCTTTTTATTCTTTTGTTAATATATTAATAATGGTTTGGATAATCCTTCTGCCATTTTGATGGTTAAGTAGATTGAGCTGCGGATCTTGCATTTTTAGTTCCAAAAGTTTAACCAATTCTATTCTCATTTGTTGCAACAATTGCGCGACCTGGAGAAAAAATGGAAGTTATTATCATCTGATGATGAAGCAATGCAATTGATTAACAATTCAAATCTTTACTCACTGTATGAGACTCCACAGCGAACAGAATCCATCCATCAGCGAGGGATAGGATAAATGATCCATCATGCTGCTCAATATTAATTCCATAGCCGGAAAATAAAACGAGTGGTAATTTTGAGACCACCGAAATTTCTCTTATGAATATTTTACTTGTTTTCACTTTATCTTGATAAACAAGAAAAGGACTTGGAAAATGACCTATCGAAAAATTAACTGACGACGGATGAATAGATACATAACCGTCTTTTTTCGTTTGGAATTTCAGCTCCTCAGGCTTTGGTTGACGTGGTATAGCACCAGATGATTGTAAATGAAATGACTTTTCAGGTGTAAAAATTTTCACGACATTTGGATACAATGCTCCACATAATAATCCTTGTAGCAGTTGTAAATTGTCATTATTTGCATTGAGCTCAGGCCCAGAAATGTTTAAAACTGTGTCAACACCCATTGATCTCTTTGGAATATCAACTGGCACAAATCCAATTGGTACCAACAATGTCAGAAACTGATGTTTTATATCTGCTAGAGTCTGTAAAGTTCTAATGGATAAGAAATTTTCATCGGCAAATACTCGTCCAGCATACGAACTATGCGAGCACATATCTAACCATTTTTTATACGCTCTCAAAGTCGTTAATTGATCAGAAAATGCGGTACAGAATTCTTTCTTCTTTGCGTCTACCATGTGTCGTTTATCGAAAGGCGTTGAAAAAGGACTTTTGTGTGAAAGACAAGCAGCAATAGTGAGTGCCGAGTCGAGACAGCAAAAAATTGTTCCATACAGTATTAGTTTTCCTATTCGTACATCAACTGGTAATGCAGCCAAATGATGACCAAGTGGTGTCAAATTAAATTCATCATCAAATGCCCCCACATCTTGAAGTCGAGTGATGGCGTCGCTTATGCTTTGTTCAGCTGGTGGCTCCAGAATTTTATTCAGGATATTATAAAGATCGACTTTTTGACCGCTGTACATTATTTGTATTCGTAGAAGTAACGGTTCCAAAGGGATTCTCAAAATTTCTGGTATCGGTTGCGCTAATAAATGGTGATTGAACTTGTGTGATGTGAAGAGATGAACACAAACGCCGGACATAACTCTTCCTGCACGACCTTTTCGTTGCATTGCATTGGCACGTGACACCCAACACGTTTCCAAGCTCTCCATATTTTGATTCGAATTGAAACGCGTCTCCTTCATTTTTCCTGTATCCACGACAAATACACAATCATCAATTGTCACGGAAGTTTCGGCAATATTTGTACTCAGCACAATTTTTCGTACCCCATCTTTGGGCTTTTTGAATATTAGACTCTGATCCTCACTTGATAACGACGAGTGTAATGGGATAATTAGAAAATTGCCATTTCTCGGTGCAAAAATTTGGTTGTTATTCAAAAGATCGCGCATTGCTGAAATTTCCGCAAATCCTGGAAGGAATATTAGAATTGATCCTTCACGTGGATAATCATGATCACCATCGATAATCCACTCCAAAATTTTCTCCACTAACTCATAATTAATTCTTTCGGGGTCCATTAAATACAAATTTTTATACGTTCGCCGAGAATAACCTGGGTATCTTCCAATCAATTGAGCAAGACTCAAATTTTCATCTAAAATTGTTGGTTTTGGTTCAAAAGTTGATATTGCATCGACATCAGCTGCCTCCAATTCATTTTGAATTTGTTGGAAACCACCCTTGACCTTACGAGTGAACTTTGAATTTTCTTCAACAGTATAACTCGAACGTTCAAGAATTTGCTCGAGGAATAATTGTTCAACTGGAAATGTTCTACCGGGAATATCTAAAGTTGGTGCCCCCTTTAAATACGTAGAGAAGACTTCGGCTTTGAGTGTTGCACTCATCAAAATGATTTTGAGATCAGGTCTTTCGGGTAATATTTCCTTCAAAAGCATCAGCAAAAAATCACTTTCTGCACTTCGTTCATGCACTTCATCAATTATAATATGTGTGACGGATTTGAGGATAGGATCACTCGATAGTCTTTGAAGAAGAATTCCAGTTGTGCAAAAAGTGAGACGAGTCCAGTCCGATAATTTACTTTCCAATCTTATTTGATATCCCACAGTATTTCCAATTTTCTCAGCTCTCTCGGTAGCAACTCTCTCTGCAACACCAATTGCACTTATTCGCCGCGGTTGTGTACACACAATCTCTACATGATCTTCATTCACCGATCTGTTGATAATCCAATTGTCAAGTAAAAACTGCGGCACTTGAGTACTTTTACCACAACCTGTTTCACCAGAGATAATTATGATTTGATTTTCATCAATGATTTTCAATATCTCAGTCATCTTTGACCAGGCCGGAAGTTTTCGTCGACATTCTAACATTTTTTTATATGCGGGATTTTTTTGTTTTTCTAAAAATTTCGTACAAATCACTCCATCTTGGCGATTAATTTCCTCGGTCGTAATTTTTTCCCTATTATGTCGATTTGTTTTACCCATTTTATGATGTGTATTGAGGGACTGTAACTCGAAATCGGCGATATTTGGGAACAGTGATT
This sequence comes from Zele albiditarsus, assembly GCA_958496275.1. Lineage (NCBI taxonomy): Eukaryota > Metazoa > Arthropoda > Insecta > Hymenoptera > Braconidae > Zele > Zele albiditarsus. Next base: position 10,852,992 of record OY292413.1, on the reverse strand, counting down.
CATGTTTGCCTATAAATTGAGGCTCATTATTATTTAGATACGTTAACATTTCGGCTTCATTTTCTAAAAGTGATATTAAATTATATAAACAGGGTTCACCACTCGTACAAAGTACCGATGCCTCTCTATATAATTTTTTAGCAATCATTAGGTACTTCATACTTGGAAAAAGCATATCATCTTTGTAGAAATAAATGTATGGCGGTTCATATGGATATCTGCTATCCTCTGGGAAACGAACTTCTAAAGTAAATAATGAATCTTGTTCAATATTGATTTTTTTATTCTTCGCTAAATCAGGTTGTTCATGTAAAAAACGACATTTTGATCCAAATCTACACTTCCCATAGATAAATCTACAAAGCTGACGATTATCTTGATTACTCTTTGGTAATTGTTTTCTCACAGGCTCCGCTTTTTTATCCAATAAATAATCTAATTTCAATTTCACCAACCAAAGCTGGTTTTTAATTTTTTCGACAAACATATCATCATAAATAGATTCTAATGCTGATTTTTCATCACTTCTACATTCCAGCAAATCATTAACATCAATATCAACGTGCCCATTAGTTTTAGGCACATCTCTCACCCCATAATACTTTTCAAACAGAATTTCCAATGCTTTACCAACATTTCCATCTGTATGAGTTAATGCTTCATTACAATGGATTGAATGGAAACTATAACTTTCAAGCTTCGATGTAGCGAAATGTTTGGTTAATTGTTCATGAGCTTTTGGTGTTGGATTTTTCGATGAATAGTCAACAACACCTCTTATAACTAAGTTTCCTCTCTCTTTCCAATATTGTCCCTCCAAATTGCTCTTCTTATTTTGAAATTCCGATGCATCACATAATTTAAAACTTGAACCATAAATATGCTTGAGTGTATCGTACAGCTGTTGTTCAGCATCTTGTGGTATCCTCAATGTTTGCAACTCAGCTTTCAAATGCGAATTCCGCGGTGGTGGGTGATTGGTATTTGCTACTTTAACACTCTTCACAGAGCCCTTAATGCTATTTCTGAATAATTTGTGATGAAAAAAAATTCAGAGTTCAAATATTTTCGATCGAATTTTTCATTAAGGTTATGTTATGATCAACTTACTGTTTATTGGTCGAATCTTTCAATTCTTTCACCTCACAAACAATATCTTCCATCAATTGTGCACTGAAATGGTCCATTATTCCTTTTTTCTATTCATAAATTTAAGTCGAGTCTAATATATTATTGAATACCACAAAATAAACAGGAGCAAATGTACTCTATTCTTTATCTTCGAACGTATGGCGTGACACAACACGCTTGTGACAAATACTGACATTATATCTTGTCTTACACACGTGTACGACAAGAATGATGAATCCAAAAAACAAAAAAAGTATCCAGATAATGCGATGATTTTGGGTCATTAATAATCAATAGAAAAAAATTCATCATTTATATTTGCAATATATTAAATAATTATTAATTAGATACAATGTGCGATAATTATTTCGAGGTCATGGTATATACACTTTTCCATATTTTTTTTCGATAAACAAGAAAAACATTTATCTTCTGTCTGAAACATTCATTATATGCCGCGTCGTTTCATTTTCCTTTCCATATTGGTCTGGCACTTGTTGGAAATAGGGTGTCACAAACATTGTTCAAACGTGCTTTATCAATCAGTAGTTTTTTCTTCGTAGCTAGTGTCTTTGGACAGTAACAATCAACTCGTACTATTCCCACTTGATAGAAAGACACACCTATAGGATTCAAGTTATGTACCTTTCTCAATTCTTTCAGGTTTATCTTCCATTTCGTTAAACTCGATGGATTTATATAGCGATGATGAAATAACAATAATAATATGAAGCATTATACAATTATATAATATAATGTAATTACATTAATTTAATACGGGTTATTAACTTTTGTTTTCATACAAAAAATCGCAAATATCAAATATATTAATCCACATAATAATTATGAATTTTTTGAAAAGAAGACAGAAATACTTTACGATTGAAGTTGCGAGTTCAAAAACTCATACAGCGCCATACTTATAATTATATTAATCATTATATAAATAAAATAAACGTACAGTAATTTATTTTCCATTTGAATAATTCCAATATTTTCAAAATAGAAAAAAGTAGAGTACCTTAATCGAAAAGAAAAAAAAACAGACAATAGCAATACTGATTTTACGGGGATTTTGTGGGGAATAATGGTGCACTTGAAATAAATAAATGATACAAACATATGAGGTTTGGATAAAACATTAACAAGATGTTCATTGAATAATTAGTTCATAAAGATTGACTGGTAGTACATCAAATTATTGGACTCGAGACACAGAAAAGAATTACGATTTTAATATCAGAACCCTCAGACAAAATGAAGAAATGGAAAAATATTTTCACATCGAGTCACATTGATTGATGACAAAGGGGTTTATACATTCAAATGAATGTCCCTCATACTCTTCCCAATTTTCACTTTTTTCCCGCTCATTGTATCTCGATTGCGTATAGGAGTACTGCCGGAAGAAATAAAATTGCCAACGACACATAAAATATATTGAATATTAGTTTGAAAAATATTCGCCTTTATCTTTTATGTCTTAAAGTTTTTTTTATTCACTTTGCAGAATTTATTCAAAATCACAGTTGTGGACAAAGCCATTGGGAAATTTTGAGCTCAGTGAAGAAATTTTGATATCGTTTTTGTCGAACGTAAACATTTCATTATTTTTTTTTATTTGCTCGCTTACAATTTCCAAGTTGTTGTTATGACATTTCACTGTCAATCACATGATCTTTTTTTTATAGATGCAAAATCTAAGTTTTGATATATTAAATTAATCTAACTATAATCCCATAGAGACTGTAGAGTTTTAAAATGTTTTTTTTATCCTCATCCCATAGAGTTTTTGTGTGTGTTGTTTGTTTGAGCTGGGCCAATCCAAAGCGATTACACTCGGAAAATAATTTTTTTTTATAAATATTCTAATAAATACCGCGATTCTAGGAAGATTCAAGGCTTTTTTTGAATGAAAAATTTTATAGTGGGACTTTGATATCCACTTCTTTTTCGCGTCGTTTATTTTTTACGTCCCTAAAATCGTTCCACCACTCATTAAAGATTTATTTTTCAGTCTCTATACTTATTGATTATTATAACCAGTAACACACACACACAAGTCATTTCCGAAATGAATGATGAAAACTTTTTGTATTTTTATAAATGAAAAAAAAATCCAACACGATCAAATCTGTCGTTTAGATGAAATAGAATTATTCTTTGGTCACGCGATAGTACGAAAAAAGGAACAAAAAACAAGAATATAATGAGATATTGTGTGAGTGGATTTAGTATGAGACTAAATATGTGTAGGGATAAATGTGAAAAAAGTAGGTTGAGTCTGGCAGGAGAGAACAGTTTTTACGGGATATACTTTAAAAATCGGGTTGTGGCTAAAATACTATTTTGGTAACCTAATCAGAGTCTTCTTCGATTGTAGGTGGTAACATGGCAAGATGCTGGGGACTCAGCATCCCCCGCGATAGCGCATATTCTGCTAACGCACGATGACAGAAAACATACTGATCTGGCATTTGAATACTGTATGCACGTTGTGCACGAATTTTTTCGACTGTACCGCGTATGTCTACAGTGCCAGTATCCTCCAATCGGGATATGCAAATGTCCAATGTGCAAAATGTGCCTGAAATATCCACATGGACCCGAAGGCAAATTAATAAATATTCGAACAATTATTTTCATGATCTATTTCTGAAAAAGGAATCAAATGTTTTTCACGTACCGGTTCTTCCAATTCCAGCGCTACAGTGCACAACAATTGGTGGACCTCTTGGATGGCCTGCCCAAGTGTCACCTCGGCTTGTCAGTAGTTTGGTCTGTTGTTGTCTGACAAGTGTGAGGAATTGTAAAAGTGCTTTAGCCGATTGTGGTACGCCGTAGTCAGGCCAACCGGTATACAACATATGGCAAACTTCTCGAGTCTCTTCAGTCTATAATAAGGAAAGGAGAGGATAAAAAAGTCGAAAAAGTTTTTTAATGCCAGCTCTCATGAGGGTAACAATTGAAAAAGTTTCTCTCTTCACTGACCTTGTTATTGGTGAGCAGCAACATGGATACCGTATAATCCGGATTGACATCAATCTCAAGTGTTGTCACTGTAAAATTGCCAGCTGAAACTTCATCACCTGGTTCCGGACCCCAATATTGCGCACATTTCGTACGTCCTCGTTCAACAACTCTGTAATTACCATACATTCAATTGCTCAAAAAAGGTATAATCACAATTCCCAATTATAATTTCATATGTTAAATGAAAATTCACCGTGTTGTCATGACTACAACGAGGGTTTGTTGTTCCCATACCATTCTCCAAAAATCACCGCAAGTTTTTGGCAATGGTCCTTGTGTACTGATAAAAGCATTTTTTTGTTTGTAACCATCGACAAAATTTGCATTAATATAATCAGATGTGGCATCACCATCAATCTGCGATAGACAAACACGCGAATGATCGTAACATAATACATCTGTATAACGATTTTTTGGTTGGTTCGGGCGTAATTTAGCATTATTGAATGAACCGTCAGGTGGTCGTTGTCTTATCTCAGCATATTCAGCTACGAGTCCAGCGCGGCCACGTGAATGTATCGTTTCAATGAGCTGTTCCATTGTAACAGCTTGAATACCAAGATCACCGTGTAAACTGTCATCGTCACTGAATCCCGAACTCGCGGACGATGGTGGTTGTACGGGTGATGGTGCTTCGTCACTTGCAATCCAACTGTCGCCATTTGTTATTTCAATATCACCAATTGTTACGCTACCATTCTTTATTTTATGTTTTTCACTAATTGGACTCGCTGGATTACTTATATTTGTTTCATTTGTGGTTGGATGAAGACTTGATGATTTCGATGTGGGCGAGAGAGGACTACCCACACGAGGGGTAACCTATTAATCAATGAAATAATATGATCAATTTTTATGATATTGAATTAAATGGATAAAAGATAAATCGATAAATGGATGAAAAAATATAAATGATATTTGTATAGATAAAATTTATAATTGTCGTTTAGGCTCAACTCACCTCGCAAAGTTCACCCCCGCTGCGATTCGTCATGGACTTAAGGCAATGTAGCAACCAGGCCTCATGCTGAATCTCCAAAGTACCGCCCAACCGTCTTGGCAGAGAATCACGGGGTATGTGGAGTGTTAACTGTGGGATTGATACAGTAAATACGCGATCACGTAGTTTCTCTCTCACAAACAATCGTAGAATTTTGAATGGCGCTTTGAACCACAGTGGTGCAGTTACAATCAGAACTTTCTTCAATTTAGCTGGATAACCTCCCTGAAAGAAGAATCATCCCTCCCATCAATTTTTAATTTTTATGTTATAATTATAATGTTGATTTATTTATGAAACATTGTAGAAATTACGCGTTATCTATGTTCCAATTGGGTAACTTATTCTATTATTAATATCCCGTCGACATTAAACTTGGATTCATTCCAATGACCCAGAACTCGAGAACACCGCAGCGAGCTCATATCATATTGGTTTTTTCTTCCATTTTTTGTTGTGGGGGATGAATTTTTCGTTACATGCAGGACCTAATTTTCGCATTGATCCGTTTTGTAATTAAAATTTTATGAGTGAAAATGTAGTTTTTCGTTATAAATTGATTCGATGCTACGGTGTAGTTGTATTTTCTCCATTACTCATGAATTTCTGTATAGCACGACAGCGATCTCGAGGGATCCAGGTTGTCAAGCAGCCAGAAAATGGTGTACATTTCAATTATCACAATATATATATGTATATATATGTATGAATGCCAAAGTGAATATCAACACATCAGAGGAACACCATTCAAGCGAAAACAAAGAAGGAGTGAACTTCAACCCACCGCCAGAGCAATGCTTCAATTGTGTCACAATAATTCATCTTCATCATGCAATTATATTTCAATACAAATAAGTTAATACACTTCTGGAACAAAACTAAAATTACAACCCGGTGCCGGAGTAGAATAACGTCGCTCCGTCAATCGATAGTACACGATTAGTATCCGTATTCCCTCGGTATGCGGCCCGCGATAGACATCAAAGAAAGGGGGGAAACAGCTGGACTAACGCAAGCTGCTATATATCCCTCAAAATAATTTCAATATCAATAATCACCAGTATTTCGGAGTTATTATTTATTTTCATTTATTTCCACTACTATATGGATTGATGATTGAATAATGGGAAAAGTAGAACGGAAACGAGAAAGAGAAGAGAAAAAAAATAATGAAAGAGAGTTCTCTATGTATGTGAAATACCTCGAAGGAAAAAAGGGAAGGGAAGATGGATTCGTTAAAACCCGAACAATGTTCGTGCAAAGACGAAGCAACGACTACTGACCAAAGAGCGTGGTGTGACGTCCACGAGTGCGAGCATGCGCAATTCGGGACACATTTTGTCTCTATACATTTTTTTTCTCCTTTTTTACTCTTTGGGGGTTGCACAACCCCGCCTCTTGGTAAAGGCCGCCATCACATCTCCCGCTCTTTGTTGACGCTGCGACCTTTTCTCATACGCGAGAGGGAGAACATGAATGAAGAATATGGTGCGAGCACTGATGGAATTGAAGGGTGAGAAAACAACTCACATTGAAACACGTATTGGGGTAATTGTGTGGATGTGTGTACAGTGTTATCTATATTAATGTCCTTTTGCAATATCAGGTGCTTTTGTGCGTTGACTATGGCGACGGATTTTCCTCTCGGTAGTCAATTATTGGCGCGTCCTAGTACATAGTGCGCAAAAGCATCAAATATGATATAGAAGAGTCAAGTTTTCTCGGCGCGATTAAGATGATTATACTGAAAAATAATTCAATTAGTTGATTTTACTCTTGGTTTCTATGTTTTACGATTATTATATCGATTGACCCTTCAAATTTTCGATCTAGTTCTCATAAAATTTTATAGGGTGAAAAAATGAACTATAGTTTTGGAACCAACGCCAGTAGGTAATTTCACATGTAACGCCACTACCTAATTATCACCTCATTGGAAATAAAAATCCAAAACCAGCAAATCAAGACTATCAGATAATTTTCTGAGCTTAAAAAGGAGGTTCTTCGAATTTTACGTTTAGTTACGATTTTTTTCTTAAATACTTGATGCCACGGAATAATTTTCACACTGTCATCGCGAAATGTGTCTATATTGAAATTGCATTAAAATCGGCAATGGTTTTAAACAAAAACGTTTGCAAGCTACTACGTCTGTGGTGACATGATCAAACTACCATCCATTCTGATTCGACTTCTCTCGACACTTGTCGATTCGCACGTCTCAAAATAAAACAACAACAAAAAGTAGAATCAAAAGATCACGTGTAGTAAATGTGAGAAGTTTTTGTTGTGTGGCTTTGATCACATATGGGAAAAAGATAAAACAAAAAAGACAGGAAACGAAAAATTACCTTTAGCAGCGTGAGAATTTTTTGCGACAAGTCATAATCAAAATTTTGATATTTGCTGTCGGACATGTCATAAATAAAGACTAATCCGTGTCTTTGAGTTTCGGTGCTTTCCAACGCGGCATCAAGCTGATAAACAACACCCTGCAAAACAAACACACGCCATATAATGTACTTGTATCAAAAAGTCATAATTTTTTGTTCCGATGCCCTGTGGACATTTTTACTAGTACATGTAAGCATATAACGGTATATTGTTTCATCAATATCCGGAATGGAGACATAGAACACAGCACACACGAAAATTAATATTGCAAGATTAAAACCAATGATATTAGAATTTTTTCAATTGAATTGACTAGTGAATTAATTGACTCATTGAAAGCTTAATTTCACTCACCTGCAAGGTCGTTTGATGTGACGTGCACTGTGGTAAGTGTAAGTGTGCTGTAAAAATAGCTATCGCTGCACCTGTGGCGTCTCTCGAGGGCTATCGAAAGACGAAAAGTAAAACAAAATGAGCATAATGAAATTAGTCATTCGTATTATTGCGATATAAAAATAGTTGATGATGTCATCATTATTATTTCTTTTTCTCTCTCCTTATTCGTAATTGTATCTGGTGTCTACTTACCAGTACAGTAAATTTGCTAGTACGTAGTTCAGATAAAAGTGGCTCTTGAGTAGGATGTAATGTTGCCAAGCCTTCACGACGTCTTGTTGCTTCGTGCTGTTCATACAATGCCAAAGCCCTTGATACTTCGAATTTACGCGCAGCCAAAAATTTAACCGCTGTACTCCAGGATACAGGACTCGCGCGTTTACCCGCGCGACACTTATTTACCGCCTCTATGAACTCCTTTGTTGCCTGGTGGTTAAAATTATTTTTAAGTAGTGTAATAATAACAAGAGAAGAAAATGTGTAATAGGGGAAGTGCTAATGTCAGAATTCTTTTTTATTAACTTATGGAAACAATTCTTTTTTTTCTGTCTCACGAAGACTATGGGCGAGTAATAATACTAGTAAAAGTGTATAATAGTAAGAACAGTATTTAGAGTGGAACGAACTACTTTAGTCACGCTGAAAAGACTGCGAAGAAGCACGCACAAGTACGTGTGCATATGTCAGTGACAGAAGTGCAGATATATGTATTTAATGTACACAGATACAGAGCTAATAATTACATACACATATATACACACACGCTCAAGCAATCAGTTGGTCGGGCTTTAAACAGTTTAAACGCCGGTAATCCGGTCTTGACGCGCTACAGTTCTATGACCGGTTTGCTCTGTCGTGCGGTCGATTTCACATATACATATATATATGTATACCTATATATCGCATCCAAAATGTCAATTCGAATTCATTGTCATGCATTGCTGCATATTTCTCATCGCACGTGTGATGTAGGCACAACCAAATATTTATTTGTCATTTTCGATCCAATAAATTTAAATTACAAATTTATTTATTCACACATTCTTCTGTATTCTCTTTTTTTTTTTTCAATTACGTCAATTATGCGATGCGGAAATTGCAAAAGCATTCTGTATACGTATTGGTCCAAGAATTTTCTCGTGATACTCGAATACTACAAGGTGTTTGAGATTTTTTTTTTACTTATTAGTATTTATTCATTTTCTTTCTTTATGAATACATGCTTGGGATACCAACATTACTTCCGCTGACTCTGAGTGCCGCTCCCGCTCATTCCGCCGTTATTTCCGGTACCCCACCCGCAATAGCATTGCCTAGTAAATGCGAAGAATATTGTACATGGGTAACCGGAATTTCTGGGTCGTAGGAAAATAATTTAGAAGAAAGGAAAATATTTGCGCTTAGAATTTATGATTGATTCCGTTCTCGTCCAATTCTCTGGGCGCTGCAATTATTTGCTTTTATCCATAATTTATTCCATTTTTTTTTCTTGTATATCACGTAATATTTCTATTCCTCACATATAGAATTAATTGTTTCCCATACATAGCGATGACATAGATGAATATTAAGAATTGTATTACTCATCAGAAAGAATGGCAAAATAATAATTAAAAAAACGAAACACAAGACATTGCGCGGAAGGAAGCCAGGGTCAGGATCAGGAAATTCATCAGTGTCTTTCATTTCGTCATTCAATTTATCACTCAACACCCTTTATTCAAATATACACCACTTGAAGCGTGCCAAAAATTATTTGTGAAGAGAATTAATCAATATTATAGTTGAGCACATGAGCACAGCATCCCAGAGACAAGCAAGAACAAACATTTGTGTATGCTGTCTGACCGAGATGAGCCATATATATGTATCTACTGTTTATAAACTTTTCGTATTTAATGTCATGAGTCATGCATTTACGAGGGATTACATTTTTCACATGTCGAATGTTTAAACATTGATTCATTACGTGAAAAAAAAATTTAAGGACGCATTTTTCCCATCATTGAGTGGTGAAAACCAGTCAATTAACAGTCACTTACTTGCTCCTGTTCGACGGTCAATGCGGCCGCCATCTTCCGTTAGAGATTATCACACATATACACACATAGAAGTTAAAAACATACACACTCACGCAAATACAATATATATAAGTATATTTGTAGAGTGCCTGTAAAAAAACGCACACACAAAACAGTCACGGTTTATAAGTTTATAATTATTTATTGTCGATACATTATCACTTTGATTGGCAATGGAAGCCACTCGTGGAAAGTCTTATTTTAGATGAAAAAAAAACTAAAAAAAACACAAATGAAATGCCGCTGGAAAAGTCAGTTTGGCTTCATACCGCGTCTACCACGTTGTCACTTCATGTGACAGCACACACTCGTATTTCGCAGACCATCCAAGTACGCTTGGGCACGGACTATGGTTATTGTTTCATCTAGACAAGAGTGAAGCCACTCATTCAGTGGAAATAATTCGATATTGGCGATTCCTGTATTATCTGCTTACTATCCGAGTTGGTAGACATGTGACTTTCACTACCTGTATTTAATGCAGAGAGAACCTACGGAGGTAGAGAGAATATATAAAGGATGGATAAATGTGTGCTAATAGTATATTCTTTCAAGACTGGACAAGAGGGGATGTAGGGCCAGTTCAACCTTACTTGCAACCAACTTTTCGATTTGCAGCGACAAATCACTACACATCGATTGACTGATCCAAAAAACTTGAGTAAAGTTCAAGGGTGGTCAAATTCGCCAGTACCAATGCTCCGAATCTACAAGATGGTAGACATACTCGTCATTTGTCAGCAGCTCTCACAATTCATGATAGTAAAATCGGTCGATACATTATCGACGAATTTTTGGCATTGCGACGGGAGTATCGTAATAAAGGGGGCGTTACAGTACATAACTACTTATCAAAAATCTATTGCTACGCTCATCTATATGTGTATTTTACATCCGCAAAGTTTTTTTATCCGCCATGAAGTCGTCGGCATATTTACCCGGGAGAAGAAGCGTGTAGCCAATTTCGCGCGCTGTGCAAAAACAAAAAAAGACGTATCTGTTCCTGGGTGTAGTTAAAAAATCTGATGATTCTGGCAGATGCGTATAAATCTGGCAGCAGATTCATTATTCACGGTATTTCGTGACGATTTATTGTGATTATGTCGGTGCCAATGATGGATAAAAATTCCATTAGTAACACAGATGATGAGAAACAGGAAAATGGCGCCGGTAGCGTTGGAGAGAATTGGCTCGATAAAACAGTAAAAAATAACACAATGACGGCCGAGAGTCAGGACTTTCGTCTTGCTGACTTTGAGGCGTCACAATCAACTCAGATAGATGCAACTGAGCATCAACAGTCAAAAGTAGACACGCTGTCAAGTACTTCAGAATTAAATGTGAGTGATGCTAATGATAAACCGGATGAAGCGCGGGATACCACCATTCTCAAGGTTGTTCAAGATGGTGGTAAAGTTGTTGAAGATGAAAATAAACTAGTGGTTGAGGCAGAAAAAAGTGGTAATGAGGTGGCCACCCCAAGTAGTGTTAATGACGATGATGATATTGTTGATTCAACACCACCCGATCAACTATTTTCATCAACCAAACGACAATTATTGGGTGCTACGGGACCTCATAAACGAAAGGCTAATGATTCCGATGAGCCAGCGGCAAAAATCGCGCGTGCTGAGGAAGATGTTATCATCCCTGAAACGCAAGAAAGTATGGACACTGACGAAGGACTGCCCGCAGTTGTAAATGACAATGTCCAGCCAGAAATGCGGAATGAGAATCAAAAAAAAATTGCGGATGCCAATGAGAATACTGTGAATGACCCAGACTTGGAACCAACTGTAGATGATAACCTGAGATCATTGCAAGTGTTGTCACAACAATTGGAAGATACCACAGGTGCTCAAGTACAGATGGAGGTTGGAATGACTCCTTTGATAATGGAGAATGCGCCGAAACGAATTCCTGAGACAGAAGGAATCGTTAATAAGCCGGGAAGTGATGGAACAAAAATTGAGGCATCGGTAAAAAATACCGAGGAACCATTCGAGAAAGTAGAGTGTTCGATAGATGATGATGTTACGTCTGCAAACACTAATGGTAAAGCAAAATCAAGAATGAGCATCGAAGTTATATATGAAAAATCATTGGCGCCACCACCAAAGCCTAAAGAACTTGTGGAAATCGATGAGGACGGTGAAAAAATTGTATTGGATTCTACGCAAGAGGATCGAAACCTCAATGATTCTGATGTGAATTCAGAAAAAAAACATGTTGATAGTCAATGGGTTACCCGAGAATCGAAAGCAACAATCGAAAATATTGATAATAAATTGACAAATGGTAATGAACATTCAAAATCAAAATCTGATAGTGATCATACACAAAATGTATCATCAGAGTTAACAACTGATTCTGATCGTTCCTTAGACTCCCGTACAGGTATTCTCACAACAATTCAAAAGGTGCCAGAAATATTGAATTTGATAAGCGACAGCGAGGAAGATTCATTTGTAAGCGATGAAAAAGCCAAAATTAAAACCATTCCAGTAGAAAAAGAAATGACGGTTTTAGTTAAAGTTAAATGTTTACTTCATGTTGACGAAGTATCGAAAGATATAACCAGCAAAGAAGTGACTTTTGCGTCATGCGAGAGCGCTGCTGATCTTCACTCATCGCGGAGAAGAACCAGCAGTGCATTAGGTCTGGCTGACATCTCAGATGGAAAAGATTCTGTGTCACCAGGTTCAGTGACGAGCAATACACGTCCTTATCCGTTAAATCCACGCTTCTCCATGATGTCGATGGCGAGCTCTTCGAGTTCTTCGTCTTCTGGCTCATTTAAACTGCCAATGAAAGACACAGTGCAATTTTCCCTGCCGCGCGGAGTGCCTAAACACGCCAAAAAAGCACCGGAACCACACTCATATGATGAAATTATGGCGGAGAAGTTGAAAAAAGAATGGAAGAGTGTAAATTTACTTACCACAAGTTTGTTGAATTTTCTAAATTCCGAATTGATGACAACCGACTTACATAACGGTACCACTGAAACAACAAACAATACTTCAGAACATTTTAGATCATCAACACCTGAAACACCAAAAGAGAATTCACCGACTTCAAAAACTAACGACAAAGTGAGACTGACAAAACGAACAAGAAGCCAAAATATCCGTAATTCAAGTTCTAATGGTTTAATGAAACAATTAAAGCATTCACCAGAAGTAGTTGAGCAAGTACGAGATGTAGTAGAAGAAAAACACGAAAATGATAGCACAAATGAATCACTTATATCAGCTGCATCAACGCCATCACGGCAGAGTGCAAGGTCGTTGAGCATTTTGAGGAATCAAACCCCAGTTTATGATCCAAGTGATGCTCTTATCGGTAAACAATGCTTTGCCAAATGGGGTGACAATAATTATTATCCTGGGATAGTGTCGAGTAAATCCAAGACCAAATTTAGAATCAACTTCCTCGACGGACTCAGTAAATTACTAATGGAAGACTTTGTCGTTGTTATGCCACAAAAATTACCAAAAGGATTGTCCATCTATGCTGCTGTAAAGGACGATCCTTATGGATCATGTGGTATCATTACTGATGTGGATGAAAGTACCGCCGGAACTTTGTATATTGTCGAGACTGACGAGGGTGAGAAATTGAAAGTCGGTATTAGCGATATATTTTTAACAACTGACCAAGTGGCGATTCTAAAAGAATCAATGAATGACGATATAAAGAGTCCACCATCAACGCCACATCTTGGGAAAATTACTCTAGACAATATTGTTGAGGGGAATCGAAGAAATAAATCGCCCGCTATCTCAACGCCTAAGTCGACGCGAGGAAAATCGAGAGTGAATACGGGAAGGCAAGTAACAGATGCGAGACCATCGGTATCAGGTGTACCATCAAAAATAAATTTTGAACCAAACTCCGACGTGGAATTGAAAACGAGTGATTCCAATGCCTCCGGCACCGATGACGATTGTTTAGGTGCTGTTCAGGTAGAAATTATTGGAACTTCTAGTGGATATACAACTAAAGGTCCGCAGAACCGACTGAAGGGCAAAGCAAGAAGCAAGAAAAAAATAGATGATGAAGAAACAGTTGCATTGTTGGGACCAATTCCAGATGAAGGCTCGACATTATTTAAGGGAATGAATTTTATTCTCACTTGTGCGTCTCTGGAATCTCTGGACAAATATAAAATGGATAATAAATTTGATTCAAATTCTGAATCGGGGACAGATTTTGAACAAGATTGGAATAGCACACCGTTTGTTCGTGAACGATTGACGGAACAAATTATTGCGGGTGGTGGAAAAGTTTATGAAAAATTTGAGGACATCCCAAAAGCTGAATATGACATCACTAAACTCATTACAAATGTTCCAAATATTACAGCAAAGAGTCTCCAATGCTTATCAGCGGGAATACACTCATGGAATCATAAATGGGTGATAAGATCCTGCTCAAATGTAAGTTATCTTTTACAATTAATCTAAATATTTTCGTTATGAAATATAATTATCTAATTGGGAGTAATTTTATTCCAGAACAAAGTGGTGAATCTGAATCAAGAAAAATTGCCGGCGGGTTGGAGTCTAGATCGAAAGTCATATGTAGAAATGTCTGATCGACCCAGCGAGAAACCATTCAATCATTTAATAATCGCGGTACCAAAGATTGCTGGTGTTGAAGTGTCCACAAAACTTTGGAAACAAATAATTGAGAATGCTGGTGGCACTGTACGTTTAATCGAAGATCCATCGGATAACTTCGTCGAGGCGACAGCGGTACTTACAAATCGTCAATGTCCGAGTTGGATTGAGCAACGTGCAAAAACCGAGAATATTCCTTTAGTATCAACAACATGGATTGTCCAATGCCTTATTGCGGGCGTTATAATATCTCACGAATCACAAGTAGCTTATTTCCATCGCTATATGGAGTAAAGAGAAGAAATTATTATATTATTGTTAAATTTTTTATTATATTGAGCATATACAATTTTGTAATATGACAGATGCGGCCGTGTCTATTTTTGTCCAATCGAAGATGGTTATGTTTATTTATTTTTTTTTTTTTGGTTCTGTCATTGTTTCAATTCAATCAACTTTACTTTATGTATATTTCAATTATGAGCTCCTCAAAATAGTTAATCAATTATTCTGTTTATCTACAAGAAAATCTCAAAGGTGTCTTAATGGCAATGAGACCGGCTGGGGTAAGTAAATATTTGTGGAGGATTAATAAAAAATACAAAAAAAAAACGAAGGACAAAGATGAACGAACAACACTCTATAGCATTGAACTTTCTCGTTATTTCTAGAGCTCGAATAATAGAAAAATATCGCTTCGCCTGGAGAAAAAGTTCAATGACTATGCGTGATTAGGATACGTTATTTGTATCCATATTATACATATATGTATACTAATATCAATTTTTCATTACATAAACCGTAGTAATGTACAATGTTTCTTGATAAAACGATAAATACATATATTGAGATATTTTGGCAAACTCCGTGTTAATTTAATATTTCCTTTATTTTCTATACACTATCTTTATATTTAACACCGTAGAAAAGGAAAAGTGGATCAGTCTCCAATTTTCTCCATTTGAAATTATATAAATTTTTACATTTATGGATTATACCAATCAAGAAATAAAAGTGAGAACGACATCACTAATAGGAAAAATAATATCCAAACTCGTAATCCTGCATTCCTTTGGATGGCTTGGCGAATCTGCTCATTCGCTTCTTTGACATTTTCCGTTGATCCTACGACAGTAGTCATCAGTTTATCCAGGTCATGATCTTGAGTCAATACCTTTTCGGTAAATATTTGCTGCAGTTCACTTATGTGGACGACTTTACTCTCAATTTGTTTCACCTCTTCAGTAATGGTGTTTAATTCATTGTACAACTGTTCATTTTCTGATTCAAACATTTGAATATCCTCTGTTGATAATTCTTCTTCGTAAGCTATTGGATTCACATCACCATTCAACTCCTGCACTTTCATAGGACTTGAATTTGTAGATGTTGGCGATGTTTCTTTTCTATCAACAGTTGAGCTATCATCAATATTCAAACTGGACTTTTGTGAACGATTCACAGATAATTCTGATCTTACACTCGATTCTAGTTTGGTAAACTTTTTGAGTTCCATGGTTTTCTTCACCCGAATTGCTTTCTGTTCTGAATAAATTTTACAAACATCTCTCAGATATTGTTCTATTAAATGCAACATAATCTCACGATGTTCCTGATTTTGTCGTGATACTTCAGAATCTGCAATTTCTCGTTTCAATTCTTTAATTAACTGTGAACATGTGGAAATAATTTCTTGAGCACCCTTATCAATTTCATCTCGTTCAACATTAGTCATTCGATCTTTGCCAACTAAGAGCCCGGTGAAATTGAGATAAGCTGGTCGATTCTCTAACAAAAATTCTTTCAGCTTTGATATTTGTGTGATAACTGTTTGAGATTTTTTTCGAAACGCAGATTGCATTCGTTTTCTTAGTGTAATTCTTGATACATCCTCGTCGAGGGCCTTTTTTTTTAGGCTAACAGTTTTAACGCTGGCGCGAAATAGTATGCTCACATCCATCATGAATTAATTGATTAAGGACTGAAACAACAATATATCCTTATCAATAATTATTAACAAGATTAAAGTTGTGGAAATAATTCAATATTTGAAGTTGTTGCGGCGAAATTCGTATATTTAAAACAAAAATATATTCAACATTCTTTTATACACGTTGACATTATCATCAGCGTGTTGAAGATTTGTATAGTGTAAATAAATCATTATTTACCATAAATTTGTAGGTTAAGTCACGCACAATGGTCCATTAAATAATTACACAATTATTTATACCTTCGTCAATTAATTAAATACATCACGTACAACGTTTCCTATTTTAGAAATTTCTACTGTATGACGTCAACAAGTGCATTGGCTTTTTCTCAATATGTAAATAAAATTGTGCATTAAATAATTAGAGGTGATGTTTTCCACACCATGGTCGACCTCCCAATTTCTCTCGTCTCGAAGCGCTATCATCGGTACTCCACCATTTTGTTTTCTTCTTTTTCTCATTTTGGAGAGAAGCTACACGACAAGTGGGAACGAATAATATCCCACTCTTCCGTTCTCAACCCCCTCTTTTACTCACCCACCATCAGCCTGTGACATTTAATATATATTCTTCTGTCGTTGTAAAACGGCCAACAATTGCCGCAAATTTATTTTTTACGAATAAATAATACGATTATGCGTCGGTAGCTTGATCTGATAGATATAATTAGTGCCAAATTGTTGGAGACAAAACATTTTTTCCAAATAAGGTGAGTGCATGCATTAATAAGATGGCCCACTAGACACGGGAATTTAGAATCATATCACCTGCAGGCGTGTCACCCGGCTCTTTAGGTTAGGAATCTATCTCGGGGAGGATAGCATCCCGAGCATGTTTGTGAAAATTATCAATTAATATTGTGACAATTTCAGCAGTTACGGAACGAGCAATTCCAAAATGATTAAAACCGATGAGGATGGCTTGAGAAGTTACAAGCAGACTGTGTAAGTAAATTACCCATTCCTGGACCAATAAATACTACATACACACACACACACACACATATATATATATATATATATATATCTACATGCATCGATGGCCCGAACTGTTGCTAGCACGACAAAATATTATAACACATGAAAGAATATCACATGATATAATATTACGGAATAGAGGAGTAATAGTAAGAGTAATCAAGACAGAAGAAGGCGATGGCAAAATGTAATGGCAGTAGTAATTTTATTCATTTCAATACTTTATTAATTTTCACGCCGTGTTTCTGTTGTTGTTCTGGATCATTATATCGCATTCGTATCTTTGTCAAGAAACGCCAAGCCAAAATATTATGTTTACTGTCGTGTTCGGTAGTTATAGTAGCGGTGAATGTAGGATTTATTGAGAGCGAGTGAATGATATTTCGTCTCTGATGTTTTCTGGATGGTCATTGTGAATAAAATTTGAATGGTCATACTATTGTTGATGTAGAATTGCCTATACATAGGAATTTGTGAATTGACACAATTGCAGTTAGAGTGAATACGATATTATTGTTCGTGATATTGTTGCTTATGGTATTTCCAAATATGTTCGTTTGTGATACGTTGTCGGTAAAGCCAGTAGTTCGGCGATTATTCTGCAAAGTGAGTAATTAATTTTGTATTTTTATATTCAGCGAATTTAGTGGGCGCGAGGATCATCAATCAGTGGATCTCTATAGCACAGACGTAACAGTCATACCATCACCAGGTGGTCAGGATCATGGTAGTTCAAAGGTAAAATTGAAGAACATTGTGGATTTCACATGGGAACCGCATTTTTATACTGGTCAACTATTAGCAGTACATATGACTGGGAAATATTTGGCTTATGGAATAAAAGCAGGCAATGGCGGTGGAGTCGTTCGCGTAGTATACAAAGATTCTGAACAACGAGCTTTGCTACGTGGAATGCGTGGGGCAATTCAAGATTTAGCATTTGCTCACGTTTCGAATGCCATTCTTGCTTGCATTGATTTCACGGGTAGTTTTTTCGTCCATACAATAGTATCAACAGCCACGCAATTGGTATGCAACCTTTTATTGCTCGTTAATTCTGAAGACACATCACCAACAAGTCATCGTGTAATCTGGTGTCCATACATACCGGACGAGGATTCCACTGAGAGTGAAGATGTATCGAAACTCTTGATGGTTACACGAGGCCCAATAGCTGAACTTTGGTGTGTTGACAATGTTTATGCCCAATTTGGACCAGGTCCCTTACAATTGAATGACCCAAATGTACGAGAATGCGGTGGGTTTGCTGAAATTTGTCAACATGGCGCAACAATAGTTGAGGCTATTTTAAGCCCTGATGGTACGGCCATTGCTACAGCTAGTTTGGATGGTGAAGTTAAATTCTTCCAAATCAATATACATGGTAGTGCACTGCAACAGCCGTGCTGTCTCCATAAATGGAAACCACACGATGGTAGACCCGTATCATCATTATTTTTCCTTGATGATCACAAAAATTATCATCCTGATGCGCAATTCTGGCGTTTCGCAGTAACTGGTTGTGATAATAATACGGAGTTGAAAGTGTGGTCATGCGAAAAATGGAAATGTCTTCAAACAATTAAATTTCAACCATCACCTTCGAGTGGAAAAATACCAGTGCTGAAAGCTGGTCTCGACTTGTCTGCCGGTTTTTTACTATTATCCGATATTTGCAATAAGGGCCTTTACATCCTCAGTTTAGCTAAAGATATTAATGACGGTGTCGCATGTGTATCAACAATATCTGAATTTTCTTTGCCATATCCGATTCTTAGTTTTGGCATTGTCGATGCAGGAATAAGAAAAGTACGACCAACTGGCGAATCACTTGAAGATCTTTGTCCCATTGATGATGAAAGCGATGATCAATTAGTTATTCGTATGTATTTAGTTCAACCAAAGTCTTTACAAGAATGCCACATAGCTTTTCAACCAGCACGACAGATTGCAAGCAGCTGTATGATGGATACCCTGACTCACGACTCGTTGGATTACACTGAAGATTTGCAACATATTCGACATGAACAGAATGGAATTGTCCAAGAAAATGGTGAGGAAACAGTCACATCCACCATCGAATCAGCAACAAATCACAATGCCAGTCTCAATCTCATGACACCTGACGCGTTCAGTTCACCGGCAAAAAAAGAAAATAATATCTCGAATTCGACCAGTCCAGAATTGGGCAATGTATTGTCGGCTAGCCCATCATTAGCTCAGGCTGTTCAAGCATTGAATGCTTCAGATCCGCCGTTGGCAACAAGCGAAATGGATCAGGCACCCCCAAGCGGTGGTAGCAGTCCATCGCGTGAGGTACGGGAAATTTTATCCTTAGCAGAACCTGAAGAGGATGAAGAGGATGAAGATTTGAAGACAATTGATTTGGGCGATAAGAATGAGGAAAATTGGTCAAATATTCCTTTGGTTCTTCTCAAAGAAGTTCATCCCGAGTCTGAGGAGCTTCCTGAAGATGATCGACGACTAAAAGATGACGAGCCAAAGCAACATGAAACGTGGATGGCCTCGGAAACGGACGTAGCATTGTTATCAAACAAATTAGATGGAATATTGCAAATAATTCAGGATCATCGTCAAGAATTGCGAGAATTGCGCTCGGAGGTATCCCGACTGAGACAAGAAACACCTATATCGTCGCGGGTTGAGAGTGCATTGGCTCGAGCATCCCAACAACAATTGGTAACAATTGAGCAGGGTATGTATAATCGCTTGGCCCGCCAAAGTGAATTTCTCACAACAGTGGAGGCTGCAGTTAAAGAAAACATCCAATCGACATTACCGCGCATTGTCAATGAAGCTGTTGAACCATTGAAGATGCAAATGAAAAATGATGTCAAACGAACAGACGATCTTCTAAAGGAAAATTTGACACAATTGATTGGTGGTCCGCATATGAGAGATATAATGACGTTAGCAGTGGTAAATGCAGCTAAACCTGCGCTTGATACTGCCTTCAAAGAGGCATTTGCTAATGATTTACTACCGGGCATTGAAAAAGCATGTGAATCAATGTTCAGACAAATCCAGGAAACGTTTGTGCGAGGTACAAGGGACTATCTTGGACAAATTGATGATTATGTTGAAAAGTCATGTCAAAAAAGGAATGAACAGCAAAGCGAAGCACTTTCGCGGCTTGTGCGCGACGAATTACACATTGAGATGACAAAAGGAGTGGGAATAATGCAAGAAGGCGTATTGAGAACAGTGCGAGATTCAATAAGAGATAATATGGGACAACATTTTAATGATATTCAAGCGCGATCGAGAGCAACAACGCCAGGAATTGCCATGCCAAGTCCAGCAGACGCGCAAGCAAGAGTTGTGTCGTTGCTTCAACGTGGCCAATTGAATGCAGCGTTTCAACAGGCTTTAAGTGCTAGTGATCTGGGATTAGTTGTATTGGTTTGTGATAAAACTGAACCAAATAAAGTGTTTGCTGCGAATATGGGTCCAGGTCAAGCGCCACGTTGCATTCTTCAACAGCCTGTAATTCTGTCGTTGGTTCAACAACTCTCAGCTGATTTGGGACATCATACTGAACTGAAGCACAAGTGGTTAGAAGAGGCAATATTAAATTTAGATCCAGCGGATCCGGTGACACGGGAGCATATGGGCGCTGTATTAATGACATTGCAAACGCAACTCGCTGCTTTTATCATTGCGAATCCAATAAATCGTTCAACGAAACGTATGAAAATGTTGTCAATGGCTGCACGTGCTCTACTCCATCAGCATCCTTAGATTTCGATTTCATTGTCATAACTGTTCAAAGACTGGCTAAACCGAACTGCGTTTTTTTTTATTTGGCCTTTTGCGAGTTGGAAAAAGAGAAGTAAAAAGGAGAAGATCCAACATCGCCAGGCTCATTCTCATGTTTAAGTTATATATAAAATGTGGTCCTTATACATATATATATTTTTTTTATGAATATGTGACAATGACGCGTGCTCGGGCCACTCGTGCTAGTCTCGTAAAGAAAAAATGAATATTGAAAAAAAAATAATGAACAAGAGAGTGTGGAGATGAAAAGACGCATGAACAATAGGCAGTACGATAGAAAAAGCAGCGTTGTCTTTTACGCACGTAACAGTAGAATTTTTAGTTTGTATAGGATTTTTCAAAAATCTACGATGATTTCATTCATCTCTTTTTCTTTCCTTCCGATTTTACTCGATGAGGTTTTCGGTACTATGGGGGATAAGCTCCTTGTAATATTTTTTCCGTAGCATGTAAAAAAAAAAATAGTAGTCTATTCGAATACGGTATCTCAAATGTTATTAATAACATTGAACTCTTTCTCTTCTTCACTAGGACAATCTCGTTTGGGGAACGTTGTAGCACATACCCGATGCGCGGGCGCGCGCTATTCATTGATCTTATTTTTTTTATTTGTTCACTAAAATTGTCTAATCATGATGTCATTTTGTTTTTTTTTTGGTTATTACACATCAGGAGAAGAATCTGGTCAGATAACTTGCTGTCTTATTGCCTTATTTGTTCATACGATAGTATATTGTGTGATTCGATTATTTTCGCTTTCGTTGAACTCATCACTCTGAAATAAATTTTTTCTTTTTTAGATCAGTGGTAAAAAAATACCACTGTGTTACAATTTGAGAAGTGAATTGAACTTGAACATAACGTTTTTTCTCTTTTATTAATTAGATGGTAACAATATCAACAGAGATAATGTATTATTATGTATGATAAATAATAATAACCAAGTTTCTTACAATTTCACAGTCTTTTGTATTAATTATCTTTTAATAATTCCTTTTCTTCATGAGGCTTTGAGTGCTTCCTTTATATGCGCTGGAATTTTAACACGTTTCCGTTTACGCACTTTACCTGAATTGGCCAATGATTGATTAATTGTTGGTTTCTTTTGTTTCTTTTTACAACTCAATGGATTTGGTCCACCTTTTCTTCGTTTTTTTTTCGGTATCATTTCCTTCTCAACTACTAAACCAGATTTTTCTTTGAAACTCTTCAAAGTTTCCATTTGAATTGCTGTCATCCCAATTTGTTTAATAAGTTCATGAGCTTTATTCTTGCTCGCTATTGACGGAGGTTCAAGTGTTGGTGCACGACCATGTAAATACATTAATGGAACACCTGGTATCATCCTGATTTTTTCCTGCAGTTCCCGATCTTGCGTTGCTATAATATATCTGCAATTGTAATAACGTTGAGAATAATGCGTATCTTTAAAAGTGAGAAAAGCCTACCGATTTTCATTATCCTTCCCAATCATTGATCGTAAACATTTTGAACCACTCGTTGCATTTTTCCCATGAGAGCATTTATGTACTGCGAATTGTTTAATTATTAACATAGCACCGTGAACTTGAGCTCCGAGTTTTTCCGTCTCAATAATCACACAAGGAGTGGTTAGTAATTTAGTTTCGGACTGGAAATATTTCGGCATTTGGTCTTGGATATTGAATTTATTCTGAAACATGAATAAATTTTATAATTATTATTGAACCATTTCTTATATTATAGCAGATTCGATTCATCGAAGAATAATCGTTGGATGGAGGTTACTTTTTTTTTTTTTTATTGAAATCATACGAGAATCAGAGGGTTACTTAATTCAATAGGGTATTATCAGTTTACAAATCTACTGAACACGATATTTAAAATTCAAACATATTCCGAATTTTTCTCTTGATAAGAGAATAATAAAAGAGAAATACCCACTTTTTCAGTTTCTAACGAAAAAATTTGAATGCACTTACTTCGAGAGCAGCAAATGCGAATGTTCCATCAATGAGTACTTGATAAGGTTGGCGAAATTTATAATTATTGGCATAAAATGCCAAATTTTTTTGAACTTTTTTCAATCTTGCTATTTTCATTCTTGTTTTTTAATATTTATCCCCGCAATGTGTATTCCACATTCATCTATGAACTTGAGGTTAGGTTTGAACGCGCATGTCTAATATATATATACCGACATTATCGACTGACTGAACCGCAAGTGAATGTCATGTTTCAAAAATTTTATTTCAACTTTACAAATCTTCAACCTCTCGGAAGAATTCAGAAACCCGATGGAAAAATCTTTGCCATAATTTAGCTTTCTCCAGATGAATTTGAGGTTTCCTTCTAGTCAATTCTTCATAAACTCGCTCTAATGATTGTTGATTAACAAAATAATCAGTTATCGCAGAATGTTTTTGCTTCACAATCTCAAGATTTTCATACACATGATAAAATGATACTTTTTCAATCAGTCGAAAAAATAATATATCCTGCAAGGGAAGAAATAATAGTATTTACAACTTTGCTTACCTTACATTTAATTTCAAGGATGCATTCAGACTTACCAAATATCTCTCGATGAATTCAACAAATGGCATGACCGTTGCCATGGATAATTTAATCGCTTCAACAGCCTCTGCAGAGGTT
Organism: Zele albiditarsus; assembly: GCA_958496275.1. Lineage (NCBI taxonomy): Eukaryota > Metazoa > Arthropoda > Insecta > Hymenoptera > Braconidae > Zele > Zele albiditarsus. The sequence continues at coordinate 10,828,926 of OY292413.1, read as the reverse complement.
TCCACTGATAGCATAATAGTTATTATACGTTTGTCCCCGTGTTTAACAATTAATCTCTCACACGTTCCTGTACTAATCAATTGCCCATCAACTAAAATTCCAATATCATTGCAAAGAGCTTCCGCTTCATTGATGTTATGTGTCGTAAAGAATATTGTCGCGCCCATTTCTCGCACTTGATACAGGGTTTCAGCAAGAGCACTGCGAGCAATGATATCCATACCCGTTGATGGTTCATCAAGAAAAATAAGGGGAAGATCACCAATGAGACTTTGGAGTACGCTAATTTTTCTTCGTACACCCCATGGACATTCTCTCAATTTTAAATTCTCAAATTCAAGCAGATCTGCCGGGGAATTAAATTGAAATCAATTCTTTGAACTGTTATTTGAGGATGGGAAAAAAATATTACCAAAAACATCGAGCCAACGATCTACTTCGTCCCTTATATGCTTGTAAGGTATTCCTCGTATTGCCGCGAATAATTGTAAGCTCTGTCGTCCTGTGAGGAAATAAATCAGTCCATCATTTTGTGGACAGTATCCAATCGATCCATAATATTCATCATCATTTGATGCCATATCAACGCCATGTATTATTGCCTTCCCGTTGTCAGCTCTAATTTGTCCAGTAAGTGTTTGGAATATTGTTGTTTTCCCAGCGCCGTTCATTCCCATTAATCCATAACACTCGTGATCATTAATCTGAAAATTATGTAAATCTATTTGATGATACTTTTTTTCAACGATGAATATGAATGAAATTTTTTTCCTCACTCTTAGATTAATCTCCTGGAGTACTTCCTTATTCCCGTATTTTTTTGATAGTCCTCTTACAATCATCGTAACGTTTGGAGGCAGAGGAATATTATTTTCATAATTCCTAATCAAATCATCAATGAAATTTTTTTCAGCAATGAGGTCCTCGTCTGTCGGTTTGATTGTCTCTTCTCGTAGAGATAATGAACGCCATTTTCTACGGTTTTTCAATTCAAAAAGAACAAGTATCATAAAAAAAAAGCATGCTTGAGCAATCATTATCAATATATCATCGGCTATTGAGTGAGCAAACAGCAAATCTGCTTCTGATTCTGTCAAAACATCTAATGGCCTGTAACAGAATTCATCCCCACAATTACCTGAAAAATTTTAAAGTCGATTAATTTCATTATAAACAAATTATTTGCTTCATATATGCGGATATAGTGGATTTACGACAACACGGATCTTCAATTGCGAATGTAGTGTTGCAAGTATGTTCTTCTGAGCATTCCGTGTTATAAATACTCATCGCGATAAAATTTCCAATTGCACATGCCAATGTGTATGGTGGAAAAATATGGGAAATAATTTCTAAATTCATTCGGACTGTTTCACCTACGTGATACATAATTAATGGAAAGAGTACTTCCGGATTAATCACCAATACTGAAACAGAATAACAATACTGTACTATTTTTTTTCATTCGGTGATAGCAATTTTAGAGTCAAATTCGAACTTACTGGGAATCAAATTGATTAACAATATAATTGTGTAAACGGTTCCAGATCGATGTGACCAAAGTTGGACACAGTATCCCATCAAAATGGCCACAGCACCGTGACAAGAAATAATAAAAATTGCCCGCACTGCAAATTGAAAACAATCGTAGTTCGGTATATACAATAAAAATTTTTATTGATAGAGAAATAATTCTACCAATATTGAGAGTAGACAATTGAATGATATGGCGATATGCTGCGAATGTTCCAGTTGTGATGATGAAAACGGATATAAAATAAATCAAAAAATCAATGCAATAAGCGGGAATCCAGAAAGTAAGGACAGTGATGCCACTGGTATTGAATTGCAAATGTTTTGCTGTACTTCTAGCTTCTTGAAAACCCAGCTCTATCATCGGTAAAAGTAAAAATAATGTTGTCACTACTGCTGAATTTTCCCAATTCCTAACGCTCTTTTGACGCACAATTCGGTACTGCCACTATATATGCAGTTAAATTATTTTAATTCACATAGATATAATAGTGTGGAGTGCGTAAAGTGATAAAAAATTGATTACTTCGTCGGGGTCTATAATTGGTCGACTCTTCAACCTTATTTCAAGCCCCTTATGATCGCTAAGGTATTTTAAAAGAGCATTGTGGAACAAATTTAAAGATATAGGTCCACTGTGAATCAACAGTGGAGAATACGTGATTACCACGCGATCATTCGCCATAATATCAATGGCCATGAAGTAACGATCACGAAACTGTGAATGAATAAATAAAATTAAACAAATATAGCCCAAGGAAATCTACATATGACAATTATCAAATATTTACTTCTATTGCGTGTAATTCCGGATGACTAACTATTGATAATGTTGTAACATTATCTGTCTGGTGAAAGTTATCCTCTCCGAGAGGCTCGGTAGATAATTGTAGAGCAGAGAAATAATTTTGACTTTCAGAATCATCAGCTACATGGACAAGGATGAATAAATTCTTGCCACCATATTGTCCCACATTCAATTCGATTTCCCTGCGTAAGTATATAATATTTCTTCATAATGATATTTGTTAAACATTTATTATAATTCAACTCACGGTGAATGGACATTTGAAGATTCGGAGGAGCCCGTCACCGTAATAGTTAAAATTAATGTTATGATTGCAAAGATTATCTTCAGAAAAAATGCGAAACAAAAAACTTAATTGAGAGATTGTGAAAAATGTGATAGAGAAGAAGGATAATGGAAAACACACGGAAAAAAGATATGGACTCCATGATGCTCTAGCATGCATTAATTTTTTATAAAAAATTGCACCAATTTGTTGACGCCATAGAGCCCCACCGGACAGTCTATTCCATCCGGTCCTCGCTTGAACTAAATCACGACGTCGTTTTTGGATAATCCATTCGTGATTGCCATGTGGAAATTTCACACCACGTTCTTTAAATTGGCTTAGAACACCTATTCTGCAAGAAAAAAAAATAATACATGAACATATACCTGAAAATACAATTGAATCCTGCGGAACATGTGTAGAGACCCACCTACGAAATTGTCCTTCGATGCTGGCTGTATCCAATGTAATAGAACGAATTTTCAACTCATGCTTATGGGTATCCAAAATACTCAGAAGCGCTGGAAATTGTGTATTTCTTGACACGTTGAATCTCACTATTGCGCCCATTTTTCCGCGCAACTGAACTTCCATCGATGAATACTCTTGGATTAATTGTTTAATTTTGTCAATGTCACATCCGAACTCTGTTACTAAACTCAATTCATAACCAATTCCATATCGTCGATTAATATATGACTTTGATCCATAACATTCGATACGGTTGTTTGCAATTATTGCTATTCGATCTGCTAATGCGTCAGCCGCTTCCATTGCATTAGTTGCCATTATTACTGTTTTTTTTCTGCGTACCGTTGCCAAAATTTTCCATAATCGTTTTTTATGTTGTGGATCTACACCGTATGTTGGTTCATCCAATATTAAAACTTCTGACGGGCCTATTAATGCCATTGCCAGACACAATCTACGTTTTGCACCGTATGCAAGTTTATTGATACAAACATTTTTCTGCATTTCCAGTTTGAACAGTTGAAGTAATCGTTTCGACTCTGCTCTAGCATCCATGAAACCTAGTCCTTTTATCTGTTTGTTTCAAAATCGCAAAAACTAATTTTGGATGACTCTTCAAATGTAGTAATTGTCGGATGATTTTTCAGAATAAAAATAATACTACTTGCCATGCCAAATAGATAGAGTTGTTCAAAAGTACTCAAATATTGCAACAACACATTTTCTTGTGGGCAATAACCAATATTTGACCTGTATCGCAATTCCTCCAGTGCACTGGTGTCACTATAATCACGACCTTCTACGTAAACATTTCCATACGTTGCCTGATACATCCCTATAAATATTCTGGCATTGAAGCAAATAGTCCAACATATACGGAAGAGATTGTACAAATAAATAATTGAAACAAATCAATGTACCGGATATTATTTTTAATAGGGTACTTTTGCCCGCGCCATTATGTCCGAGGATAACATTAAATTCATTTGGATAAAAATCAATGGACATGTCTTTCAAAACTTCACGTCTTTCCATAAATCCAAAGTCCATTGTTATTTTTTTTACCCTGACTTTAGGCTAATTCGGAAGTTTGTAACATATGAATGAACTTTATTTTATTATCCTTGACTAATATTACCTTGGCAAATTTTGGTGGTCTTTCAACTGCTGACCAATTAGTAGTCCCACGAATAGTTATATTAATATCATCGGGAACTTTGGGTTTTTCTTTGCATGGATAGTGCCAGGGTTTTCTCGTACTGAATCCACCTGGATGAACATGGTCCAAGTAGACCGCAATGAAATACCACGCAAGAATGTGAAGACTCCATGCGAAAAAAATATATCCGAGAGATACTTTCGTTGATTCAAGTTGCATTTTTTGTTCATGAATTACACCAGAAGATAGTCGCGGATTTTTATTTATCAAATCCTCTAATAATACAAAGAAATGTTATTATTATGAATTCATTTATTTTGTTAATATATTGATATAAAATAGTCACCAATGTCACTTCTGGATGTAAAGGACTCCAATCCGTAAAGCAGTCCACTGTGGGGGAAAAATAATAATGCAATTTTCACCGGCAATGGCGATTCAATCAGAAAGTGGTCTAACGCAACAGTGCCATGAGCCAATGACATCCAGAGAAGACAACCCGTAAGAACTGCCTTGATAGCTTGAATGAAAATATTTTTCTTTCATTTATCAACTCTTAAATTTTACACCCTCAGAGTAATGTTGTATTGGAATGAATTTCTGTGACTTTAATTGTGTATTTCTTTGTAGTTAATTGACCAATTTGGATTATCAATTCTGGCGGAAAAACGGTGGGGTAACCGAATAATGAGAAAAAATTTCGTATTGTGATATTATGTCAGTGAGAAACGAGATTGAATATTGTGCCATGTCACTTGCCACTTGGTTCTTAAACGGATTAAACATTAATACTCACAGTGGTTGAAGAATGTTCCAACGGCAAAAATGAAGAATGCTGACATGATAATGTACATGAGAAAAAATATACAAAGAATCATATCGGCAACTAAATAAACAGAATCCAACACTACTGTGCAAATAATTGCTGCTGGTATAGCAGTAATAATAAGGTAATTGACCCAACCGATATAAATGAAGGTCGGGGTGATTTTCAGTATACTCATTAATGCCTATAAAGATTATTTTTTTTGTATGCATTTGCAGTAATTTGCGTTGATATTAATTTTTTTTCTTATCCATATCTTAAGTGTATTTTTACTTTGAAACCGGTTCTCTTTTCGTGAATGGCTTTATGCAAAGCTGCCATCGGTATAAGAAGAAAAGACACAACAGTCATATAGTATATGAGACTAACATTTGGCCGGACCGCTGACGGCATAATAAATAAGTCAACATGATAATGAGGAAATTGTCCGATTGCAAGCTGCAAATAAAAAAATTATCATAGTCAATGTTCGTAAACATATAATAAGAGTTGTCTCACTTCTTCTCCAGTAAATGCCGATTCCTTCGACTTCCACATTTGAACAAAGGAATATTCAATTGCCGTTTGTATTGCGATAAAACCATTTGCGATATAAGAATCTGAATTGGGTGATTACACATGATTCACTTATTTACTAATAATAAATATGTCGTTATCAATGAGTAGATAATAAATTACCTGGACCATGCGGCGTATCATCACGTTCTTCACCACGAATTACGTAATTCAATACTTCTGGCTTTGATTTTTCAGCCGACTGCAATACAATATTTATTACAATTATTTTTACCTATATCGTTTTCAAGAGTTTCACCCGATAATTATTGTACTATATAAACTACCCCGAAAATTATCCAAATAACATTTTTCAACGATGTGGTTTTATTTTTTGCATAATAACTCATCACGAGCTCTTCTTCACTTGCTGCAGGCGTTACTAAAATAATTATTTCATTATTTTGATATTACGAATAATGTATATTTTCTTTGAATACTTTTTATTTTCAACATTGAGGATGCTAATGCGATCAATTCATCGGAAAATACACTCTGTGGTGCATAATGACACTTTATTCCATGAGGAAGACTTGCCAAAATATCAGATCTGGTGTAACGATGCTGTTGCTGCAGTGAATCGAAATATATTTATATGTCAGATAGCAAACAAGAATTCAATAAACTAAAAGATTGCGACAATTATATATTCTTTGTACCTGCAGATTGAGCGCTAGAGGTTCAAATATTAGACGAATTTGAAAAGAAAAAAACACTGGGATTAATATCTCTAATATTGAAATAATGACACTGCGTTTTCGCATGATTATTGCTTTCCACATAAGAGTTCTCCATTTACTCCATGTGATAATAACCCACGGATTTTCCAAGCACCACTTATTGATAGTATCCATTGGATGAATAATGTACAGAGAAGAAATGATGTACGGAACAAAAGAAAATTATGTGAAGTGAGCTGAATAAAATAACGATACCCATTCTATGCATGAATAACTGTCACTAACGTTTGAAGGCGTATTGACAAGTGAATCTGAATTTATTATTATTCTTGTTGAATCGACAGATGTGAAGGTTTTGGAGATTATTCAATAATTATTAACAATGAGGATATCGTAGAAGGTACGCACGTATGATCCTGGTGGATGTATCGAATACAATTGAAATACGGGAGGCAGCAAGATTAATGACAATGTAAGTAATACCTGACATGACTGTCTTCATAAACAATACCGCAACACTTATACATAAACTATTTCTCAATCATAATTCTGATGATGTGTATAAAAGATTTGACGTTAATGGTTTTTTATATTTCTGGGTATAAAAAAAATCTACCGATAGCTTTCTACACAATTATTATTTATAATTTATATTCTTCACCAGACAATACGAACATTCTTTCTATGAAATTTATGGCGTGTCGCAAAAGGTTGTGTATTGCTCATCCAAGCTCGCAATCCGTGATAAACTAAAATAAAATATAATATACAACTTGTAATTTAGAATAATCAATTTTGCTAATGAATGTGCATAAAAAATAATTTTTTTCTACTGCAGGTCTGATGAATAGTCTTCGTGAAAAGTTCAGCGCCCAACAATTGCTTCATTTTACCAATATATATCCCTTGTATGTCGATACTGGCTTAGCAAATGATCCAAAATACAGGTGAAGTGAAAGTGTAATTAGAGCCGTATACAATTAATTTTTTATAGTTCCGTTATTTATGCACATACACTATGTAACACAGCAGTGTTTGGTGGTACAATGACTTACAGAATTGTGTACATATAGCAATTTTATCACTGCAGTATACTTATAATGAGTGCTAGTAATGCTGAATTGATTGTGAGGTGTCTCTATGACTGGCTAAGAAAATTTATGACCAGTGTTACCAATACCGATTCATACTCATATAATAAGTTATTATATAAATATAATTTGAAAATATTCATTATAAACTTCCGTCCAGTGTAGATTCCCATAGCTCTTTGTTGCTATTTCGCCACAATCTGCAGCGCAAGAAGTGATAAAAGCAATGCAACAGAATTAATGAAACTTGAAATGGATACACGAAAAGAAAAAACAATATTTAACTCCCCTTTTCTACGTATTTGTTTGCTAGCAGAATATTACCCATTATGTCCAATTTCATTGTTGTAAAACAGCACTTTCAAAGTGCATTTGCATAATGTATGTAAAAAAGTAGATCATCTAGTGATATACTATCATGATCAAAGTATTCAGATATTTCGGAAAGAAACTTATGTAAACTTGTTTGCGTTACTAAAGTTCAGATGAACTCTTCCATTTATACAGTGAATATATTATTACAATCTTGCAACAGCATTATAAATGCATTCAATAAATAGTTCACAATAAATTGGCCATTGAACTGATAGAGTGTATTGTATAAGCGGCATTTGCCAAAGATAATCTTCGATGTATTGCTCAAAAATTCATTATGGAATCATTACAGTATTAGGCGATATACACAAAGGTTCATTAATATTTGAACGATGTAAAATAATATTTTACTGCTTCTCTCTTATTGCGACATATCTTCAAACAAAAGTATATTATAGTTCCTCATCCCTAGCATAAAGGATCCTTATTTGATTGTCAATTGGAAAAATAAGAGAAAATGATCATTATTATCGTCATCCTTTCGCGTTGCACACGCACATGAGAAATCGTGACTTTGTACAACTAATATAATCCGAACGTGAACACTAGATGACAAATTGTGTCGTCAATTCATTAAACCTTTATATATATATATATATATTATATATGTACCTTCGTACTATTGATTTTAAATCTTTTTTTTTCACGTCATCTGTGGTGAAAAAATATTTACATTGTGATTAGTGTACCAGTGTTGGTATATGTTTCCGAAAGTATTATGGGGACAGCGTACAGTGAAGTGGCATTATTTATAGATTCGGTAGTCGTGAAAAAAAGATCCACTCGGTTTGGCATTACCACATTTATTATTTCACCATATGCTCGTACTTATTCAAATGTTAGGGAAGGTTAAGACATTTCTGAACAAAATTAAATGGATATTCTTCGGATTTTATATTTAGGACCACCTGTAAATTCGGCAGAAAACTGGTTCCATGGGCACATAGTCCTTTATTTTTTGGGGGTAATGGACTTTTGATAGATGACTTAGACTAGGTATACAGTGCTCGTTGGATATTCAATTGCATTGCAGTGTTATCTTACTTTCTATAAAGAAAATTAGAGAGGGTTGGCGCGGATGATGGACGACTAAGTGGCGGGATATCCTTGACGACCTTCCTTGGACGTCGAACTCTACAATACAAATACTACAGAACAATGACCTCAGCTGACACTGTCTGGTATCCCATGCAGCAGTATCTAAAAAATATTTCACTCAGGTAAGTTTAACCCAGATCATCTATTCTTTCTGCACTTCTCATCACCTAGTAATAAAAAATATATTCGAGTCGTGTAAAGTTTCGAACTGCATATTAAAAGATGTCTTTATATAGTTTTATACAATAAACAAAATGATACAATATTCATGATATAAATTGAAGTGATAGAATATTAGCTGGTATTTTTCATGTGAGGGAAGAAAAATACACCTTCCACGATTCTCGTGTTCAATGCCAGTCGTATTATTACAAGAGTGATTAATTTCTATTCCTCATCTGGATCAAACTGCCGGTTTGATCGTAAAAGTGACATGTACATTCACTTTCGAATGTTCCAGTTGAATACTCAATTAATTGCCGCGAGGAAGTGTTTGGTGAATCATCCAATTCTCAAGATTTTTCTTATTTCTGTGGTTGTAATACCTATTGTAAAAATGCGCATGGATCTCATTAAAAACTAACAAAAAAAGAGAACAAAAAGGTTTACTTTTTTCATATAATAAATTATGTGTGATTGCATCCATGACGTATTATTACCTTGATCTGTACCGTGATACCGTGCTCTTTTTATTTTCATCTCACACAATGTTATATCGTCGTGATGTGCTATTGTCAGTTGTCTAGGTCCAACAACCTTGACAGGGAAATGGAAATGAGCAGTTGGACCGAAACGTGAATTACTTTACATGTATATTCCCTATAGTCAAGTTCAAGCCTCCTCTACTGATAATATATATACGCACTCGTCCTCGAGTAGCATTTTATGTCGTGAAAGACGAGTGGGATATTCCCTCAACAGTTGGAAGGTTCTACCAGCTACGAGCGCGAGACACGAACCAAAGACTCGCGAGACTTTGTTAGATTGTGCTCAGTGATTCATTCAACACTTTGGTATATTACTGGGACCAAGTGGAGGTGTCTTGCAGTGATTGCATATATTCAACGGACTCTAAACACTCCGATCGCACAATTTTAATAAATCAGTGCAGTGTTCATTGCAATGAATCCATAATTGTATTTTTTTTTTATTGAAGAATATTAATTTCTTCACACTTGGCGCAATTGGTGATTGAAAACAAATCAAATAATTGAATTGTGAAGAGTATCTCAACGGAATCTTTACAGAGAGTACTTATAGAGACAATTAGCAGCGGATACGTGAGGGTTATTGTGTACTCTCGTCATTCTTGGTGGCAACGTGACGTGCGGCTCGTCAAGTTAAAAGGTAAATATTATTATATCATCATCATGCAGATATAAAAAAGAAACTTGTTGCTTATTTTATCAATTAGATAGGTGTATACATTTTTCTTTTTATCTGACATGGTGGAATATGTTCAAAGCTTTTTTTCTTTTTTCAAGGCGCTCCAATGTTTAATCAAACCTGTCAGTTACTCTTACTTGATATCCTCTGATATTATACACGATATTCATTCGCGGTTTCAAGTTCGCCTGTGGCAACGGCACGTGGCAGGTGTGGAGTAACATGATCTTGTATCATCAATCTTCAGCGGATTATATTTCTCTTTCTTATCTAATCTAAATCCATTGATTTACTTAATAGAGGGTCATGTAATTGTGCGCAGACACGTGTGAATAAATTATGAAATATTAGCTGGGAGAATGGATTATGCTCTCAACCGCGAATACAACTAGTTGCAACCTTATTTCTTTCATATACGCTGCGAAATAAAGTGTTTCCGCAACGTTTCATTTCCTATCTTCACTATTGTAGACATTGTGGTCATTTTTAAAACACTCCGAAACGTTTTGATTTTCAAATAGGAAATGAACATGTAAAACGTTTTAAAGTGTTTTAAAGTGACTACGAAGTAAAACACTTGGATTTTCAGTATAGTTTTTCCTACCCATATTTCGCAAACAATAATTAGCACTATTAATTTGATTTTCCCACTAATCTAAAGAATGAAAATTATAATGCGTCGAGAAAATAATTCAATTCAGGGAATTATGTCGTTGTACTTTGTCTGTCTTCTACACTAGCTATTACTATTTCTACTTACAGCTGCAAGGATATATTAAATGAAGAAAAATGAGCAAGTTAATTATCTGATGTGAGACGTCATTTATATGCAATTAAATCAATTATCGTTTTTATTTCGTTCTTGGAGTTAACCGAAGGGAAAATGATTGTTTGTTATTCTATCGATTAACAATCTTTCCATATCCTACGGCTCTGAAATGCATGGAGGAAAAATTATTTCGGTCGAACATATTGTATAAGATAACATCTTCCGGTTTGTAGAGAAAGTCAGAGTACATGCTCTCTTGTCTATTTGTGTTTATAATTTTGTGATTTTCGCCATTCGTATGTGTTTATGGTGTTTCTCTTCTAGTTTACATATTTGTTCAATACTGTACTAATTATTTAGAATGAACTGTTGATAAATTGCCTCAGTTTTTAGATTGTAGTACGTGCGACTCTCAATACTCATTTCCAGGTTCAGGAATATTTATTGGGATATAAAAATTCGAATGATTTGAATATGTATAATGTTATAGGTGTCGTCGCGATAATTTCATCTCAGGACTGTAGCCTCGAATAAAACAAGTTTTCGTAGAATTTATTAGAATTCTCTTATGGAATGTGACGTCACTCAATAAAACTAGTTTTTTTCTTTCCTATAACTCTACGATATACTTATTTTTTACTGTTTAGCCTTGTTTACAGTTCATTTTCATTATATCATCTTCCGCATTCTTTCTATGGCACTTGAATTTGGAACAGACGCCAAAATGTGTATGGAAAACACGATATCATATAACGAATTTGTAAATGTACCTGACCCATATTGTTTGATTATAACATAGGACATTTAGAAAAAATTTAATATCACTTTTTGATTTTGTCTCTTTTTGGATTGTTAGCTATGATGAGGGTTCTTATGAAATATCACTTAAACTTTTATAGTAAAAATATGGACGGTCGAAATTCTTTATGGGTGTTGTATAATAATCTGAGTTGGTACTAACAAATGAGTAAGAGGTATGCACTTTTGTCGTCAGTAATCGACAGACCGAGACGCAATAGACCAACCTTTCTTCTTACATCTTATAAAAATCTCTTTAACATATCTTCGCAAGTATAAAACTACGCGAAATTTTATTATGCATGTAGCAACAATTTTAGTTATGAACATCAAATATAAAAAGCTGAAATGCATTAAATAGTGACTATAAAATAATTTTTAATTGATTGTTTTCACAAACTCCTAATGCAATTGCGATATATAAATATTTTATATATAATATGTATATACTATCATATCGTATGTTTACAGGATGATAACAATGAGGGAACAAGTCTCAATGAATTCTAGAATGGGGAATCTATCATCGACCGCTTGGTTTTATTTACTAGCAGAATTCATTATTGGTATCATTTTCTCTGCAACTATTTTCATTTTACGAGTTATAAAATCAACTTTACCAAAACCTCCGAGAGACTTAACTGGTGACGTCGTTTTGGTAAGAAAATATATCTTTTGTCTATATATTGAATTACAAACAATGGAAAAGAAAAAATAGCCTTGGATTGGTAGAAGAAGCAAACACAAAAGAGTAGTTGAAAAAGTTGGCCCATTCAGTCATAGTTTTTATATTTTATTATCTTACTTGAAGCATATTCGGTGTCCATGAGAGGTGATAAACGCGTGTAGGACCATAAATCGAAAAGTAATATTCCGATATGAGTTGATCTAATTAAATCCTATCACAGTACCGTGTAAACATACCCAAACCATCACATGAATTTGCTCATTTTGAACTAAATAATAAAATATATATTATTGAAAATTATATTATCATAGCAATCTTTCTAATTGTCTATTGACATAGGTAACAGGTGCTACATCATCGTTGGGCAGGTGTTTAGTGGAGGAATTTGCCCGAGGCGGGTGCACGATTGTCTGTGTTGACAATGACCTTGAATCGGTGAGAAAAATATCGTGCGAGTTGAGTGAAAATTATTCCACAACAATGCAGAGTATTGGACCTGCGTACAGGAAACAGGATATGACAGAGTTGAAGGCCAGAGCGTATGCATACCAGTGCAATCTCAATGACCGGGAGGCAATTCGCACGGTCGCCCACAGAGTCAAGGACGAAATTGGTAGAGTTGATGTGTTGATTACGTGTGCTGGGAATTCCGGCCAAAATATTTTTGATACAGTCAGCACAACTCTGATGAGTCATTATTGGGTCAGTGGTATTTTTGTTTAATATATACCCAAATTACTAAAGCAAATCTGTGTCATTATTATTTTTTGTTCTCTCTTGAAGACTGTTTTAGCGTTTTTACCATCAATGCTTCAGCAGGAGAGAGCTCACATTGTCGGCGTCACTCCTACTGCATCAATTGATGATGCATTTATGGGGACAAGAGCGGCAATAACTGGTAAATTTGACTTTAATGTCGGTAACTTGGATAGTAAATCACAATCGAAAATGTCAAATATAAGTTTTTACATTGATTGATTGACAGGGTTGATGGAAAGTTTGGCTGAAGAATTTGGTAGTCGAAATAATCAATTGAATTTCATCACTGTAGCGCCCAAGGCCGACACAAGGTAAAGATAATTATAATTTTATTCATTTATCTAACTGTAAGTAGATATAATCGCTACATTATGTAAAAGACAATTTGAACTATTAAATATCGTCGTTTGAATCGTGTTGTCATGATATTTTTTATCTTCCACACAGGTTGATGAAACAATGCGAACAGGAGGTGGCTCGCGACGTTGTACGAACAGTTCGTAGGGACCAAGGTTACTCATCTTGTCGATCACGATGGTGGTAAAAAGAAAACGTAAAATTGCGTCAAGGTAATTTTCCAATTAACGTTTGTATATACATATCCGTAGCGGCGCAATTTAAAGTATGGAATCACGACTGTCACGCACTGAATTTTTACATGCAAGGCGATATGACGATGTAATTTTAAAATAATAAACAAGAACCGACGAATATTCTTCATAATTTCTTTTTTCTTTAAACTGTCACTAGTAGGAATAATATCGTTTGTAGTCATTTTCCTAAACTTTCATCGATAGGAATGTATTTAATATATATTATATATGAAATATGACTGGATATCTTCATATCATAGTAAATGTACATGAAAAAAAATTTTTGTATCATAAAAATAAAACCATGATGAAAATTATGTTCTATAAATTCAATATTCAATTTATTATTATCATTTCAGTTGTTGAGAAATAAAACATCATAGTGGCCACTGTCAGAGTGTCCGGTGAACAGTAGCCTCGCTGTATCATGATTGGCATTGATGTGATTATGAAAAACTCGCTTTAATTCAACGTCATTGATTCGCCGATAGATGGATAAATTGCGACCATACAGTTTTGTTGCTACGGTACATTCGAGTTCACTTGCAAAAACTCCCTCATGTCTCATGTATTCCAGATAATCTTCGGGTCTATTAATTCCCCATTCAGCCATAACAAACGGTGCATAATCACGCCAATTCTCTACAATATAATGAACAACGACAGTGCGAAGTGAACGATGTTCTTCTTCAGTGTCCCATAGAATATAACTGACTGCACGGAACATGCAGTTTCCATCGCCATAAATTTTATGCATGGTAAATGTACCTTCCTGAGACCTCAGGCCATCCTCGGTACCTGATAAGATCAACTATACAAAATATTCCCATTCTGGTTTCTCGTCACACCTCGCAACACAATCTCCCACGCATTTATATGTATTTAAAACCCTTCTTATTTACCTCTCGAGTCTTCCAGAATTATATTTTGTTTAGCTACTAGTGTAGTGGTTACTTCAATTTCTTTCGTCATGAATAAAATCATGAGTGATCGTCTTCGTTTTCGTCTTCATCAAACCTTTCATACTTTATTCTGGAGAGCGGCAGAATATTTCTGTACAGGAAGTAGTAAAACTCATATTTTTTTCGTATAGAAACCCGATACGTATTTCATTACGAATGCACGTATATTTATATATAATAGGTATTGTGTATATGTTTACATTGTTTTTTATTATTCTCGTCTCTGCGAAAGTATTTATAAAAACGTGTAAAGATGGAGATACACAAAGAAATCCATACACCGCGTTAATTTTCTTTTTCTATTTTTTGAATAATTTTTCCATAGCCTTGAAGGAGTCATTAGGTTGTCAAAAATATGACATTTGCTGTATGATGAATTATATCGATTGGGAAAAATATGAAATATCGATGGTGATAATAATGATAATAAAAGAATGATGTATGTTTGTATGTGAGCGGGCCACGGGGCGCAAACGATTGCACAATTTTCAAATGGTATCACGACATAATTTATTGAAACACCTGGACGTGCTATATATAAACAAATATATTCAAGGTCCAAATGCTTTTCTATTTTCGTCCTACATTCATTCTTCATATACTTCTCTCCAATAATTTTTTTCGTTCACTATAATATAAATTTGCCATGACATTCTTCATTCGTCCAGGTTTTCGAAAATGAAATTTTGCGTGAAAGTCATTAACGTTCGGGTATAATTATGGAACAAATATTAGTCATACAAATACTTTCTATTTCGATTTTTTTTTTTCTTTGTAGTCATTGTCTGTGTAAGGTGAAGTTATGAACCCAAAATGATTTTTCTGTATAAAAATTACTCGAGAAGAAAAGTGTCCATAACCTAATTCCCAATTTCTTTTTTTCAAACAAAAGTAACCAATAATTTTTGGGAATTTTATACGAATAAATCAATTGATATTCATTATCTCTTTTGCAAAACCCATTTTCATCAAATGCGCGGTAAAATTTTGAATGGTGTGGGGGCGTCATTGGCGTGATCGTAGAATATTTTTTCAATCACCACACTTCTACCACCACCACATGATGATAAATTAATGATTATCATATGATATACACATATTTACTTATCTCCAATTAGATAGACATGCAGGAGGAAGAATGGTGCCTCAAATAGAAGTGAATTTCTCAATTTTCTTCTCTGTCAATTGCCACTGATGATAATGAGCGTCGATTTGGCCACATAGAACAGTATGGTCGAATACAGTGTCCATTTCGGTAGTGATACGGTGTGTTAGATAAAATGTCTGGGTTGCCGTCGCTGCATAGCAATAATCCAAGTAGTGAATATATGTATAATATATCTCGTAGACCTCAGTCACCCACGAGAGTAGAAACCGAGAACAAGTGCATTGAAAAATGGCGTCGAAGTTAAGAACTCGGCAATATCATTGATGCCCTCATTGGTTATGGTGTGCGTGCTCCACTAACGCCATTCTCCTTTCTTCTTCTTCAGCTACTATATTAATTACATATTAACACAAAAGTGATTAACGACTGTGAGCAATTGTCTCATTGTTGTTCACGTCCGTCCAAATGACATGGGAATTTGCAGCAGAAGGCATTTTTTATTGACAATATGTACTCTACAACTTGTGAGTTAAATAGATAAATAGATGGCAAGATAGATATAGGTATAATGTAGAATAATAATATGGATAGAATTGCAAAAAAAGGGAAGTGCATCAGTGCGCCTGAACAGGTTTCTACTTATAGTGTGCATCCGTTTTTTTTTTTAAATTTGAATCATCGTTGAGTCATTGCCTCTCAACGTGATTACATTTGTATGTGGTGAATGTATATATATATATTAATAAATATTTTGGTGGAATTTATATATATATATATATTAACCAAATATAAAATATACATTTTATTGTTTGAATATATTTTCATATATATAGTAATATATACGTTTATCTTATTTATTTATCATAATTTTTTATTGTTACTTTCCGATTTATCTATATTAATTCACTAAAACTTATATGTGTATATATGTGTATGGAGAACACATAATTAATCATCGTGCTAATAGTAATAGACACATTTATAGGAATTTGAAACGTTTGGAAATTATGTAAGAAGCTACAAAACAATTCGTTGAAATGTCCCTAAAGTATGTGTATTCTATGAGACATAATTTTAATGCCTGCTTTCTATATCCGTATCTGTATAGATATGTGTGGATTGAACAATTATTTCTTTTTTCCTTTGGATTCTGTGGATGTTAGATGAAAGAAAAAAGAGGGCAGATGATAGAGTGTACACACGGGTTATCAGGAGCTCATTTAGATGGACGCCAAGCTGTTCTCACACAGATTATCATATTCAATCAATTTTAACAAAGTTCAATGTATTCCGTCGGGGTATTCTTATCACACGTTCTCGATTTTTTTTCACATTTTCAAATATATCAGGAACTTATTCTATCATAGTTTGCATGGATGGGGAATCAATTTCCATCATTTTCTATTGTGTATATTAAATGTGCACTTAGTTTTGAATAGACAAGTACAGATGAATATATATCCAAACGTTAGAATGAATAATTTGAAGTATTTTTGCTAAAGAATCGTATTTTCTAATGATGAGTATTCATATGATTATATTTGCGTATACATTTAAGTTTGAAAGTACATAATTATGGAGCAAAATGAGACTGTGCTAGAGTGAGATAATTAACCGAAGAGCATTCAGGCTGGACAATTGAAATAAATTGAGTGCGCGACTGTAAATGAAAAAGCTACGTAGAATCCAAATGTGAAATGATTCATCCCAAACAATTTTATTGTGAAATCAACATCGTGATGTGGCATCATCAAATCTAGTTATATATGTATATATTAATCAGTACACATATAAACTTTTTATTTATATTTAATCTTCGTTTTCAGTTAACTACAATCGAGCGCCAGGTGTTCGATTTCCTGGGGTTTATGTGGGCCCCGATACTGTTCAATTTTTTCAATATTATTTTCGTTATACTTGGATTTTTTGGAGCATTTCAATATAGGCCGAAATACATCGTAACGGTAAGAATATACAGATGAGGAATATAACAATTTATGATGGAATTTGACAAAAATAATAAGACGGAATTTTGTTATTACAGTACTGTGTTTGGGACACTCTGTGGCTTGGATGGAACGTATTTTGTATATGTTTTTATCTGGATGTTGGTATATTAAACAAGGTGAGTTTACAATGGGTCTGCTGAAACGAAATTGATAATTGAAGTGGGACAGAAGAAATGATTGAATAATTGTGGTTTTTGGCGTTTAAATTTGCAGAATAGTGATATACTGAATCTTGGTACCGGTAGTTACTCCTGGTGGCAGGTAAATGGCCCAGGATGTAAAGCAGATTATGATATCACTGAGCCAGAGTTATTTCGACCGGCCCGGCCAACAAATGTCACTGACTGCGTATTGAGTTTTCAGGTCATTGAGGTCTTGCATGCGTCTACACAATGTGTACTTGCGGTAAGATAATAAATATCATTTCATTTTTTATTGATGATTGATCGCATACATAAATAAATTAAAAATTTCATACGTTCTTTCCTTTAGTGCATGGCAATTGTTGGAGGAATCTGTGTGAGTCGGGCGTTTCTCGAGGAGGATGATAGTTGTAAGTATTTGAATTCTCTTGCAGAATTTTTATAATTATTGAAATCTTAAATAATTTATTCGAAAAAAAAAGACAAAAATTGGCGCGTTAGAGGTATGTCTTGTGGGTTATATTAATGGGTATATCGAATTTAATTCAATAATCTTTTGTTCGAAGCGCCTATAAAAATTTTTCACTGCTTTGTCACTCAATTTATTTTTCCAACACGCAAAATCTTTGGGTTTTACTTACTCACTCGCCCGATCCATTACTCATGAACATTTACGTATATATACATAATTCTTATTTTCAAAAACCCTCCGCAGTTGATTTCATTGGTGGATTTGATCCTCCATTTTGGTAAGTTCGCCCCCCTTCGACTTTTATCACTGTTGTAGACTCGATGTGGCATGAAAAACGGGAATGTGCTATTAGATAAAACAAATATGAGGCAAAATTCATTTATATATACACATATAATAATAAAATTTTTATTGTGCATCTCGTGAATGCCGCGCAAGCATGAGTAGATGAAAGAAAGAAAATTCTATGATTTTTACTGTTAAAAAAAAGGACAACGAATCAACTATGCAGGTCGATTTTATATTCTATTTCCAAACGAATTAACTTCCCGGTATACAGATAAAAAAAATTACAACAATGATAATCAATATCTTTATGATAATCTGTCTCTAATGTGAATGGTACCGTTGTAATAAAATTTTCAGTTGACTTTGTGGGAGGTGGTGACTTTGGTATGGCAGGCCACACGCCATTGCATCCAATGTACGTTAGCTACTCGGCACTACCACCAGCCGCCTACTCTCAATCTAATCCAAACTACCAAAGTTACCCGCGAGGCACAACCGGCTCAAACAATTCGTCCTCATTATACCGTGATACGACACTTCCAAAGCTCGTGGAAAAGCCATTGTATGGCAATAATGCACAACAACAACGCGTTAGGCCATCAATGATGATGATGATGAACAATATGCACGATACAACTAGAAGTAGCAAGAGCAGTGCATCAACGCGGATTATTGAGAATGTTGATTGTTACAACGATTATTCAAATCCACTTGATCATTTGCACCGACCTATATCGCCACCAGGCGAATATGATTCGCTGGAAAGCGCGGTAAAATTGAGATTTGAGAAAAATCGAACATACCAATCGTCCGCCGCGCGTTCTTACAGTCCTGTTGTATCACCGGTAATGCGAAGGGCACGGGGACCTTCACAGCCGCCAAAAAACAACAGAAATTCGTATCGACCAAGGATCTTCACCGATCACGTGCGCGAACAGCCCTTGAGATCATTTTATTCCGATCCCCGGTTAGCGATGGAACAACACAACAGTACACTACCATCAGAGACGAATGATAGAACCTGTAGAGATAGCAGACCCCTGTCATTGTATGCTAGCAAATTATGATGAATTTGTAATTTGGAATATTCGGAAAGAAAAAAAAAGCAAACAAACAAATGTTGGGAAAGGTGTTTCTTGACTTGCCAAATGCATAAATAATTATTTTTATCGTAGGAAATTGCTAGGATTAGGTTTTATTGCCTTTTATTAGTCGTTTCTCTCATTTATTTATTCATCCTCCATGTCTTTCGACCCCCTAATCGCTGAGGATGTCATCCGAATCTTGTTGATGCATTGCAGAAGCATAAATAAGTATTGCCAAAGAGTTTGGTAGTGTGTGTGCTTCGCTCCCTCCTTTTTTGTTTCAAAAAAAAATTATAGAATTGAGTATTATTAATTCATGTTTCTTCGATCTTCATTTCCCTCGCCGCTCGGTTTCACTGTAGAAGTTTGCTTGTTTTTGGGAAGTATGTGGTTTTGATTGAATTTTTTTACCTTTCCTTATGTAATTTTTATATTTGTTACGACTAATAGACTTACTGTATGTACTGTGATATGTAACTTTGAACGGTGCTGAAAATAATTTCTACCGTATTTTGACGACAAACAGTGTTTGCACATTTAAAAAATAGAACACTTTTTTTATTTCATTTTGAAATAGCAATAAATTATATAGCCTACGTATATGTCTGAGAATGATGTTACATTTTGTATGGTGTTGTGAAAAACTTTATTTTTTTTCCTTTTTGAAAGTGTGTCTTTCGATAATAATAGATTTTTTCTCATATTATTTTTCAAAGTACATAAATGCTATTCCATAAAAAATAATTGATCAACATCACACAGCCTCGAGTCAATGGAAAATGTATTCCGGAATCTATTTTTAAAGACTATTTTCATATTGCATTTACGTAGATCAATTTTTTTATATATCCATATAAATATATATTTAGAGATAGAAGATCATAGACTTATATATATTGGCTTTGTTTTTGGTGTAATATTACACGGTTTTTTATGCATTCCAAGATTGCAATAATAATAATAATAAAAGAAAAACGAAAAAAGAAACAGTGCAGTTGCAACAATACACTAGATATCGCTTGGCTTTTTTATTTCTTAACCCTTCACTCTCTATTTTTTATTTTCCATCTCTAACTTGGTTTCCAATTTGATAATGATTGTATTTTTTTGTGAACAATAATGATAATCTCTGAAAGATGATTAATTATAAAAATTGTGTTGACCTGGAAGGATGTATGAAAAATTATCTCGTTATTAATTTTTTTATGTGACAGTACAAATTAAAAAACGAAAAAAGCAGCAGCGTCCATTGTACAGCATTGAGTACTCACAACCGGAGCCACCAATTCAGGATGACAGTGTTTCGCCCAAGCCCATGACACCACGTCGTGTTAAACGACGGTCTGTGATTTCACGTGATGGCACGAGAAGATCAAATCGACGTAGTTCTGTACGTCAATCGCGTCGTAAAAATCCCGTCAATAGAATTATGGAGCAACAGGAGAGTCTTTACGCCAATATGATCCCCAGTGCATTGACAAATCAAAATTTGACAACGTTGTCCCAGGGAACTTTGAATTATGATCGAATTGCTGGTACTTGGGATCGTGATCGGAATACAAATTGGCAGCCCGAGGCAGTGAATATGGCAGTATCATCACCAACATTGTGGACACCCGATCCAGGTTATTCCAATACTGTGAATTTGATTAATCAGGGGCATCCAAATTGGGACAATAATATTAGTTCTACGCGGAATCTCACTGACAATTGGCAGCAACATAATGAAATGAATCCGATGCCATTGCAGGGACAAATAAATCCCACATTTCAACAAATAAGTACGCAGAGTCTTACTGGTGAAGATGGTGATGATTTGTATAGTAATAGACCGGCGAGTGCACGATCTAGCTATAGTAATTATCATGGAATTAGAGCTACACCTCAAGTACCAAGTAGGACTGATATTGTACGTCAGAGTCAACGTCAATTTGTTCTGAATGGACCACCGGCTTACCAAGACACTGTCATTTAGAATTTTAGTTTTAATTGAAATATCAAAACACGAGAACAAAACAAACATGAATAGAATAAGTAAGAAGCAAAATGCGATATTTTGACTGATATTTTGAGCTTTATTTACTGTTAGAAAATAATATTTTGATTAATCAGGAGATTTTTCTTCGGATACTCTCGACATTTTAAATGTTCAAGTAATGCTAAAATCAAAACATATAATTAATAACACATTCCAATGTACCACAATTCAACTTTGTACATAGGTATTTTATGCATAAGGATAATCAATTTTTTTTCTTGCAATATCTTCGTTAATTTTTTTTTCTTTTACGAGTGCACCGAGGTGATAAATTGATATAGCGAAGATAACCAAAGTATTAGTAACAATTTTTTCAATTATTAAAAGGCACTGCCAATGGAACAATTATTCAATACTCTTTGATAGAGGGTATTGTATGATGTTATTTAGAGATTTAAATGAAACTATTGTACTTAATGAGTGAAGACGAGAAATTAAAAATCACTGCGCGTTCACAGCATCATATTTCAATTTTTTAAATGATCTCGAGTGTGTGTTCGTGTATTCATATAAACTTTAATTGCTCTAGTAGTTTGAATGTTATTTTTTTAAGGTTTTATTCTTACAAACATGGGTTCTGTGACACCTATTTCAAAATAATGATAACAAAAGTAATAGCAGTAATGATAATGGTAATGAATAGTAATGAAATAATTTATAAATTTTCAGTATAACTTCTACGAAGATGTAATCGAATTATCCAGCAATATTTTCATGAGACAATAAAATGCACACATTTCCATTGATTAATTCATAAAACTACTCATTATCATAGAGTGCATTAATGAATCATTATGATTTGAATTTATTATAGTTTGTAAATTCCCGCATGAATTTTTGTGATATTGACCAGCGGTGAATCACAACAAAAATCTTTCTTATCGACACCTTGTTTCAGCGGGTAAAGTTGTAATTTGTAGAGTGATCTCTGGAGTCTATTTTTTATTTCAATAATGGTTTGGCACGAATAACTGAGAGGATTTGAAATGTAAATAAGTGGATTTATGTCATGAATATAGATTCTCATTGTTACTGAACGTAGATATTTGCAATTATTTATGTACATTATTAATATCTATCAGAGGAATATTCGATAGATATTTCATCACATAAAAGTAGATATTCGAGTTTTATAGGAGAGTTGTACATGTGCCAATTATTACACTCAGTTATTCAGTTCGTCGACGCTGTTACGATAGGTAGGTTCGTACTCGTGTCTAGCGGCAGTAGTATCTAGGTATCAGGACTCTGCGCGCATCTATTCATCATTATCCTTCGTGAATGAATGTCAATAGATACTAGAAGAAAAAAAAAATATATATATTTATTAGAAAAAAAAAATTATCGGGCGTATGATAATAATATTTGTGGTTTGGAATTGAAATAGTCGGGGATTTAAGTAAGCGATAGAATTCAATAATGTATCGTGAAGTAGTAGTTCGTGGTGTGAGAATGATAAAAATTTCGAAAATTTCATTGAACACATTTCGAAGATTACATACAACCAATAAGGTGAGTATAGGAAATATATGCGATGACTAAATCTGTCTATATAATAAGATGCCCACGTGGGCGGTGGCTTTGACCGAATTTTGTGACAAAAATACATTAAGAATGTTCAGAAAGAGAATTTTGTATTTAAAGGCCTAATGTATATAATCGAGAACCGTAGAAAGGTTTCAGGTTTATATATTAAATCACGGGGACGGGATGCATTGAGCGATCAATAAACTTGAAAGCCACCCCGGCTACACCGACGAGTCACCGGAATCCCCCCTCGAAATTCTATGGGGCTTAACGAAAAAGCGCACGTGCTATAATATCTCCTGTTTCTCCTTGTTACATATTACTGAATCGATAGTTTTATGAATTAAAAATTAAAATGATTGTTGTCATCGCTATTTATATATATATATATATATATATATATATTTTTTTTTCAGAAACGAGCATTGTTGCCGGTGTCAAATAAATTAGGATCAGCACGATATTTGGATGCACCTCTGGCGAGTACTGCAATTCCAACACACGATGAAAAACGGTATAAAAACATTTTCATTATGATTATTGAGGGGATATTTTAGACTGGAACACCATCATAGCGATGAGTTTGCAATTTTTTTCGATGAACTGTACACATACAATTTCTCGCAAAAACCCTGAAAACTATTCAAAAAATAGTCTTCTTGACAGCAATACCCCCTATAATTATTTACAATGTGCACAACTGAATTTGAATGGTATTTGCGAATTATCATCGCAAATCTGAAACGTTTTTAGAACAGTTCTAAACGCGTCATAGTTATTATCATCATTGGCTATGTTCCATTGCATAGGAATTGGTGTTCAATGCTTTCAGTGATAATAATAATGCTGAATATGTACATATATTTATGTATATGCGGAATTAATAACGCTAATAATGAATTAATCAATATCAAAAAATATAAAGAAAGAAATATCTTTGGCCATTTATGTGTTAATTAATTATTAATAATTAATCGGCAAATTCGTGTTGTCCCTTTTTTTCAGCAATTACAGCTTCATTCACGACAGCCATTATATGTAGTGAGTACCAACGCAAACAAATATTGCATCGAATTTTCATTGAAGGCGTTATGTATTGTTTTATGAAAATTTTTTTATATGGGAGAATAGATGAAGTATGAAACAAAGAAATCAATATGTAGAGAGTAGAATAGTTATTTGAATTTTTGTTATAGAACATATATATAATTTTCAGTAGTTTTGTTTTTGTATGTATTTTTCGGATTAATTGATGTGGAAAGGTCTGTTGAGAGTATGTAAGGAATTACGTTCGACCAGCGTGACATTGAATGTAGTAACGAAGCACATATGCAGGTTGCCCGATGATTTTTCTCCTTTCGTTATGTTTCACCTTTATTCCTTTGCATTTCCTATAAAATTTATGTTTGCACGATATTTTTATCATTCAGGTCATCTTGTCAATGATTGTATGTGAGAAATCAAATATTTTCACCATAATTTTTTGTTTGATCATAATAATTTAATTGCAGTACGAAAGATCAAGATCATGGAACAAATGCAGAGGACGTGTTGTTTGACATGTTTAAAAATGAAGAGACTGATCTTCTGTCGATCGGAAAATTCCTGGCTGTGAGTTAAAATTCATCTATAATTATTCAATATAGAAAAATGATTGGTGCTAGTAATTGAAATATTTTTAAGGCATTGCGGAGCACCGGATTGAGGAAAAATGATCCGAGACTTCAAGAATTAACGGATAATTTGAAAGCTGAGCATTTAAAAAATGGTGGTGGTGAGAGTGTGTCACACGAGACGCAAAAATTGAATCGAGAACAATTCAGGAGGTAAAATAATGTAGTGTTTGATTTATTCAAATATATATCCATGGATCGAGAGCTCAGAAAAATATTCATTACAGGATTGTCACACCAAATATTGTCTTGATATCACGTGCATTCCGACATCAATTCATAATTCCGGATTGGGCAGGTTTCACGAAGCACATCGAGGACTTTTACTGGAAATGCAAAACAAATACGGAGGGAAAAGTAGCGTCTTATATACCACAACTAGCACGAATGAATCCGGAATATTGGGGTGTGTCTGTGTGTACCATTGATGGCCAACGATTCAGCATTGGTGATACAATTGTACCCTTTACCCTACAAAGTTGTAGTAAACCACTGACCTATGCCATTGCACTGGAAAGATTGGGACCCCAAGTAGTACATCAGTATGTTGGTCAGGAGCCGTCTGGCCGCAATTTCAACGAACTCGTTTTAGATCACAACAGTGAGATATAATGATATGTAAAAATTATGATAATTTTGTCAGGTCATCCTTCATTTGATTTATTCATATAAAAAATGATAATCTTTTTTGTCTCTAGAAAAACCACACAATCCAATGATAAATGCTGGTGCCATTTTGGTTTGTTCGCTGTTGAAGAGTTTGATAAAACCTGAAATGACTTTAGCGGAAAAATTTGATTTCACAATGAATTGCTTTAAGCGATTGGCTGGAGGCGAAAATTTGGGATTCAACAATGCTATTTTTTTATCAGAACGCGAGGCAGCTGATAGAAATTATGCGCTTGGATTTTATATGAGAGAGCACAATTGTTATCCAGATAAAAGTAATTTACGTGATATTATGGATTTTTATTTTCAATGTTGCGCTATGGAATCGAATTGTGATGCAATGTCAGTGATGGCCGCAACATTGGCTAATGGTGGAATATGTCCCATTACTGAGGAGAAAGTATTGAAGCCAGAAAGTGTACGAGATGTTCTCAGTCTCATGCACAGCTGTGGAATGTATGATTACAGTGGACAATTTGCATTTAGAGTGAGTATCATAAATATTTCTGGAATCATCTCTATTCCCTAATCGATAAAATAATTTTGCAGGTCGGAATCCCAGCGAAATCCGGTGTTTCAGGCAGTCTTCTAGTAGTAATTCCGAACGTTATGGGCATCTGTACATGGTCTCCGCCTCTAGATCCGCTTGGAAATTCCTGTCGCGGTGTTCAATTCTGTGAGGAGCTCGTAAATGAATTTAACTTTCACCGATACGACAATTTGAAGCACGCAACGAATAAAAAAGATCCACGGCGGTATAAATATGAGACGAAGGGATTATCTATTGTGAATCTCCTATTTAGCGCGGCGAATGGTGATGTGACGGCAATGCGAAGGTAAGCAACATGTTATATCCTATTGTTGAATTCATAGGTTTGTTGACATTTTTTGTTTTATTCTCACACAAACTGCGATATCAAAAACATTATTAATCGAATGATTATTACACCATGGGAATTTACACACGTATTATACAATGTTATAAACACATACACAATAATCAAATGCATGCAATCGCAGACAAGACATGAAGCTACAAGAGCGCTTGGAGCGGTGAGTCAAGGCGGATGCTAAAGATTATAAAGATTATAGCTCTATTAGTTATTTAATTCTTCTTTCTGATATGCTTTTTTTTTATTAATCAATTATACCTATGTAATGATTATTTATAAAACTACGTGTGTGGCTACTTTATCGTTATTTGTATTGTATCTTTATTCTCTATCTTTTATCCAGCCAATCAATTAGATACTTCTAATTATAGATAATTGATAGAAATAATTTTATTGAAGATGGATAATATTATTGAATATTCGCAGACATCGTCTGAGCGGTATGGACATGACGCTGTCGGATTATGACGGTCGAACGGCTTTGCATTTGGCTGCAAGCGAAGGCCATCTGGACTGCGTCGAATTTCTCATCGAGCAGTGTGGAGTGCCCCATGATCCCAAGGACAGGTAAAAATACGCATATACACTCATGCAGATATTTTCAGTGCGTATAATATTGAATTTCACAAACAGTTGGAGTGGGGAAAAGTCGTTGAGAAAAAAATACATGTGGTATCAAAAAATTAGAATCAAATTAATGAATAATTGAATTACAGATGGGGCAACCAACCTCTGGATGAGGCGGAGACGTTTGGTCATGAACAGGTGGTTGCGTACCTGAAGAATTACGCCGTGGCGAATAGAACTACAAATGAGGGATCGAATGATGATAGTAATGATAATAATAATAATAATAGTAATAATAATAATAAAAATAATAATAATGATAATAATGATAATAGTCATAATACGAATAATGGTAACGAGGGAGAGAATCCAAAACCAAAAGGCGAAACACCTCTTCTTTAAACTAGGAAAAAAATTGTATTGAATTGAGGACAATGACAAATGAGACTGTACCAGTGAGTTAAGGAAAATGAGTATTAGATATTAATATATATAGTCAATCCAACTAACAAGCTCAATACGCGCATATAGAGAGACTTCTACAGGAACTGTGATTTTATTTAAGAATTTCCCCACCGAGTTTACTTTCTTATTGCTCTGGATTTTATGTTTCAAATAAATTCCGAAATGATACAACGCTCTCAGTGTCAACATAACATATCTTTTTGAGTATTATTTATATCTATAAATAAATGTAGCTTAGAGTTAAATTATCCAACCCATATAATGTTTGGTTCTGCAAAAAATATCACAAATAATAAAATTGCTGATGCATCTTTACTTGTGATTTTTTTGCGTGTATTATTAAAAACTATAATTTTATGGTTGATGATATATATAAATGAATAAGAACTGTGAGGGTCAGTGAACACAAGTGCACCATTGTATTATCAATTACGCTATGTACAAAAAAATTCCGAAGTCAATGGTATATACAAAAGTTGTCAATTGGTAATGAAAATTTAATATAGTCTCAATGGATGAGTCATTGGTGTGAGCTTATAATTTTGTCTAATGGCCGTTGAAAAGACAATAACTAAATTATATTATGAATAAATAGAAAGAAAAAAAAACAAATTATTGTGCATGAGAGATTGCCGAAAATGTAATTCTCACCATCTCCAATTTTAATGGCCAGAATTGTTCTAGTATTAGAATAAAATATGTTGTGCGATGTTTCATGAATTGATTATCACTATTGCCTTCTTCTTTGTCCTTATATTCATCTTATGAGAAACATTTTTATTTATATCATCATACTTCAACAGGGAAAATTAACTGTGATAATATTCAATGAACCAAAATATCTTGATGACCTTCGCCTTATGATTTTATTTGCAATAATTTGCGATATCAGTTTAATAGCATTAGATTCTCATTGCGTAAGTTGTGTACATGAGTATCATGTTTCGTCGTTAGAGTAAACCGGAAAAAAAAATTTGCGCGATCAAAGATTACAGTCACAGAGCATGTGCGTATGAAAATGTTGATTTTGTTCACTCCAAATCAAAAGTTCAATAATAAAAAATCATTTTTTGCTAATTTTGAGACGTATATTCAACATTTAATCTACAACTGCGCGCAAAAATCAGTTGGAGTCAACCATTGCTTAATAAATCTTGAGAGAAACGCAATTATCTTATAGCGCGACACGCATGTGAGTCAGTGAAAATGCACGATATGTAAAAATTAGGTAGCATAAAAATTAAATATGTATGTAATATATACCTTGGATAATTCCCAACCGTTTCATGGCCTCCGGCATTTCCAAGTCGTGACTAGTTGTGGGTGGGGAATCCACGGGATATCCCGCAGGCACGTAGCATTATTAGGTAGGAGTTGATCGACTAGATATAATGAATATATTGAACTTGAAAAGTTCACCTATGTTGAATTAATAATACGTGGAAATACATTACGCAATTGATTTCATCGACAAATTCAATTCAGAAATACCTCGAGGCAATATAACCAGTTTCGCCGGAAATTATCGTCTTGTTTCTTTTTTCATTACTTTTTTTTTCATTTTTCCATTTTTGGACCTGCTCTCGCACACTATTCCCACTCCCATAAAAAAAAAAATTATCTACCTGTGTACAAAAAATATTTTCAATGTAAATGCATTCGACAATTAGTCAATTGTATAAATTTTCTTTCTATTCTTCTCTATCTGACACATCTTGTCTCAAGAACTAACAATGATTTCATCGACTCCTCTATCATTCTGAAAAATCAATTCTAATCTATTATTCTCACTACCATTGCGTTTCCGCCTCTCATCAATATTAAAAGTATTATTCACCCTAAAAAAAATAAGCAGATGTAAGAGGGATACGACTACATGGTGTAACAATTTTATTTACCAATAACCATTCACGGTCACAATTTAACGAAGTGAACGTTTTGTGACCGTGAACTAGTCTTAATGATTCTTACAATACACACGGACCTCTTTTTATCATCCACGTGTTGGGAATCACGTCGACAAAAATTTTACAGCGTCTGGCCATTCACCCAAATTTGCCAATATATAAAAATTTAATACATGTATCCACGAACTCTCTCCTTAATCACTGTCATATCTTGGAAAATCCGCGAATCTGACCGTGCCACAATCATATACAAACATGTTCACGGAATAGTTATTCCACTACTCTGTGTGGAAGGACAATAATTGTTCATCGAGCGTGCGGCTCAGTAAGCGAATCGTATATAAGATGATCTCGCACTCGGAGAGTCGTCAGTCTTAGAATCGACTCGTCGATTATAACAAACAAGAGTAATTTTTAATTATAACTCAAACGAAGATCAACATGAAATTCGTTGAATTTATTGGGCCATTAGTGGCATTATTACTTATTAGTGAATCACAAGCAGGTACGTTATCACTATAAATGTTTAAACCAAATTTAATTCGACTCAATTTTAAAAAAATTACTCCCGTCTTTCAGGCATATTGCGTGACCTCCATAACAAGCATAAAGAGCAGCTTATGACAATTTTGGATCCTCTTGGACTGTTTCACGGTAAGGGAGAAGATGGTGGTGCTAATGCACGGGCCGATAGTACAAGCATAAATCAAAATTTGAATCTTGGACCTATTGGCTTCTCGACATCAGTGAATCATGCATCGGCATCAGCTAATGCTGGTGCAGGGGGTGGCACTGCGTCAGCGAATGCTGATGCTTCAGCTAATGCTGGTGGATATGGAAAAGCTGTTGCTAATGCTAACGCAAATGCGAATGCAAATGCCAACGTTAATGGCAACGGTGCAGGCTATAATGGTGGATACAATGGTGGATACAATAGTGGATACAATGGTGGATACCATGAAGAATACAGTGGTGCTCATAATAGCGCATATAATGCCGTTCATAATAGTGGATATAATGGTGCATACAACGAAGGATACAACAGTCATTATTCAGATGGAAGTGTGGATGGATGGAGCAGTGGAAATGGTGGATCAAATGTTGGCCACAATGGTGGTGGTGCACCACGATCAAATGGTGGAGTTAGCAGTGCATCTTCCAGTTCTACTTCATCAGTAGGTGCTGATGGAAAGACACACACTGATACCAAGACGAAAACTCAGGGGAATGGTCATGCTGATGCTAACGCGGAGGCAAATGCTCACGAATCAGCAGGATCATATGGAGGTAACTAATTGAGGGCTGGCATAATTCGGATAATTTTTATATCACTTTTTTTTCGCTGTAAACACAAGTGCCATGGAAGAATATAAATTGCCATACAAAAAGAAAAAAGATATTCACAGGATCTGTACACATTTGTGCCATGAGTATTAGAATATAAAAATCATTTTTTTTTTTCATTGGAAATTCGGATACATGAAGTATAAGAATTGTGAAATAAATTGTCAACAAAATATGAAAATGAATTTTCTCTCATAAACAAAAATGACGATGATATGGTATTGGAAATAATATAGACACTTGTTTCTACAATGCAAATAAGTATTTTTCGAACTATTATATGGCTTATGTGGTGCAAATATATATAAATTTAAATGCAGGACAACAAGATAACGGCAGCTATGGAGAATCTGTTATTCGCGATAGCACTGGGAATGGTAATGCTAACACAAACAACAATGCTAACAGACACTTCAATGATTATTCTGGTGGTACTAGAGCGAGAGAAGAACCAATCACTACTTCTGCCGATTCTTCATCGGTCGCTAATGCGATTGCTTCAGCAACCACTAATACTAACGCTAATTCGGGGCTTCAGCAAAATTATAACAGGTCACCACAAGTGAACAATAATTATCCTCAATTGAAATACAACAATCCTATGTATCCTAGTAATCGTCCATCAGTGCAGTCAAATGGAAATCCCAACGTAATCCATTTGAAATTAGTGCCCCAGTCTAATTTTCAATCAACCTATTCACCACGTCATGAGAAACCGACCATGACGATTAACTTTGTCGATACAAATAATAAACTTGATGTGCCACGTGGATGCTCCCGTTGCGCGTCCAATGCTCATGCCAGAGCTGATGCACAAGCGATAGCCAACGCATTAGGACTGTATTCAAAGCAATCTCAACCGAGTCAACCCGGAGACTACATACCGAGCGGTGGACAAAGACAAACCATTACTTACAATAGACATCCACAGGATCAGCGGCCAACAAATACCGTCATGGTACCGATAACATTGGCTGAAGAACCTGGTTCCCAACGACATCGTACGAATCAAGATCAATTGAGACATCGTCTTCCTACAGCACCACATCCTACTCCATTCCGACCTTATGAGCCGCAGAGAGAACCCGTAAGGACCATCGCTACGGAGGAGCCAATATTTAATATGGCTCCAGGTGAGCATCACGTTTCATACTGATACATGGTATTTCATACATGTAAATACGAATTACAGTACGTAACGTTGATAACGTACCCCGAATCCCCCGCTTTTTTTTTCTCGATAATATCCCTATCCAAAAACTGATTACTGCTTCGCCGAAAGTTGAGAGATATAACTGACTAATTCCTGGTCGAAAACTGGAAGGTACATTGAGATTAATCGAGTTTGTTGTTTGATTCCATAGGAAAAGGATATAATCATGGTGCAGGATTCAGTAATGGTAATTCCGGATCATTTGGTGAAAATGCCAGATCTCATGGTAGTGGAAACTCCGGTTCTTATGGTGGTTCAAACTCTGGATCATATGGCAGTGGTGATTCTGGGTCTGTCGTTGACAATTATCAGCATTATCGTGACAATCCTTTCTTGAATAATGGCGCAGCAACTGCAAACGCCAATGCTAATGCAAATGCTCAAGCTGGATCGTATGGTAGTGGTGCACACAATGGCGGATACGTGGGTGGACAGAGTCATCAGGGGAATCAAGGTGGATACATAGCAGGCCAAGGTGAACATCAGATACAATATGGAAAAGGACAAAGTGTAGGTGGTCAATCAAATGCTGCGAGTAATGCAGCTGCAAGCGCTAACGCCAACGCTAATGCCGGTCATAATGCTGGAGTTATTGATAGTGGTTATTCAGGGAATAATAATGGTGGACATTATGGAGGATCTTATGAATCTGGAAGTGGTGCTATTAATTATGGTAACAGTGGGAACCCATTCTTAGATAAGCCTAATTTCACCAAAGAACAATTACACAACGCTGGTAGTTCAGGCGGTATGGTAATTGATGGTGGATATGGAGGAAACCAAGGGGCTGGTAGCGTAGGTGGTAACTACGGTCCTTCTGGAAATTATGGAGGATCATATGGAGGTGGAGTTAATTCTGGATCGAATGCGAATGCCAACGCCAACGCCAACGTTCAAACACATGAAGTCACTCCAGGAAATCACGGCGGGTCTACCGGTAATTATGGGGGATCTTCTGGCAATGATGGTAGCCTTTTGGAAAATTATCATCAAGACAATGGAGTGCCAACCACTGTACCATCAATCATTTATGGAGGATCTTCAAGTTCGGGAGCTAATGCTAATGCGAATGCGGTGGCGAGCGCTAATGCGAACGCTAATGCTGCTAGTCAAAGTTCAGGACACCTTCAGGGATTTCCACCACTTGAGACGAAACCACATGAATCATATGGATCACCGCACGGTCAAGCTCAGTTGAACACATTAGGTACAGGTGGAAATGGCAATGCCGAAGCGAGTGCTAAAGCTGTTGCTAACGCAGGAGGCAGTGCTTCTGCGAATGCTGTAGCAAATGCTAACGCTGGTTCCATTCCCAGTAGTCAGGATTCCCTGGGAGGCTATGGAAAATATAGTGGTTATCCATTAGGCAGTGATTATGGCAAAGGAAACTCCAACGCTTCGGCTTCAGCCAATGCGAATGCCAGTGCTGGTGCTAATGCTCGCGCTACTGCCAATGCCAATGCGAACGCTGGAAATAATGCCGTTGCTTCCGCAAATGCGAATGCAAACGCTAATGCAGGACAAGGATTTCATTCTAAGAGCTCAGCATCAGCCGAAGCTACAGCCACTGTTGATACAACGAAAATGCTAATTTTCACCGATTAAAAATGCGATTATTTGATGAACACGAGTTTTTGATGGTCTCGAATAATATTATGATTTTGTTTGCGAGTCAGGTATGAACAAGATTAAAACAAATATTTGGAGTCTAGTTACAGTAAAAATGATGGCGAGTAATGAAGGTGATTTATAGTTTATTGTTCAGTATGGATGACTGAAAAATATTACAAGATCATTGTGGTACTTACAGTAGTATTATAAAAGTGTTGTGAAACCTGTTTCAACGAAAATTACTCTTTCGAGGTCCAGAGCCATTAGACCCCTTTCCTCTTTGATTGCGAATGCTCATGTGATATTTTTTCTCCTCTTTTTCGATATACTTCTCTCTCTTTTTTTTTTCTTTCTTAAATATACATATGCATGCATACGTGTGACGGCGATTAATTGTAATGAATTCCTGCGCTTCTTCGAAATTCCCGTATGAGATTAATTGATTACCGTGGCTGTGGTTATATAATATTATTGTTATAAGGACAAACGCGGGTGATGACAATATCTCAATGATTCTTAGATATTGGCACGTAAAAAAAAAAATAAGAAAAACAATTGTATGATGTTTTAATACCTAATACCTGCCATATAGATTGAAAGTGTCGTGAATAAAATGCCAATAAATCGATAATAAATTTGTTATTCATCTTATATTGCTGATGAGTCATGATATTTTTGTACTTTGTTTTTTTTATTATTTTTTATTGACAACATTAAGATTGATGGAGGATAAATTGAGGTGGCGATGGGATAAATATCATGAGTGGGCAATTAGCAGAACCGGAATCCAACGTATTGTGGACTTCGTGAATTTTATTTATCCTTCTTTCATTGGTTGTTTGTGTGAACTTGAGCTGTTAATAAAAGATAGAAAATAAAAGAAATGAAGATGGTATTGAAAATGTTTCCTCAATCAATAACTTTTAGTAGAATCTTTAATTTCGTCATTCAAATTCATTAATGAATTAATTTAGTCGCCATTAAAATTCACGAAATATGATAACAAAATAATAACACCAGTCCTGAAAAGAAATTAAAAATAGATGAATAGTAACGTATTTTCGCATGCTACATTTTCAACAAGCATGCAAAATCATTCACGTGACAGGATCAAATATTAGCATAACGTGACTTGTAAATAAAATCTCGATGTCCCTGTACTGGAAGGTCATCCACTCTCAACTTCTTTGCCCGGAAGCCATATGAATAAAAATTTCGAATTCGTAGCACGATATAAAAACTAGGCGTTTGCAAATTTCTCTAGTCAGATGTGATTTTATCGTCGTAGGATCAAGTCGATGAAATGGAGGACACGACATCACTATTCATGTATTTTATGACAATATTGTCTATTAATATCGTCAACGAGTCATTCGCGGCGCCATCACCAGTGGCTGCTAGTTCTTTTGTCTTTCCCGGCCCATCTTCATCAGATAATTACTATCGTGAGTATATAGAAAAAAAAAAAAAAAACCTTTTAACTTCCATTCGAACAAATATGAATAAATTATTTTCATCTACCTCAATATAGCTTCAGCACGTTCACTCGCAGACGATTACAATCGTAAGTTTACATACGTAAATAATTTTACTTTAATTTGAAAATAAATTTACAAACATACTACAAATAATTTATTTTGGGTTTTAATATACAGCTTCAGCGAGTTCCTACGGAGACAATTCAGAAGAGCGCCACTTGTATGGTTACAAAAGGACGCAACCCAGGCCTTATTTATCCTCGGGTCATGGTTGTCGAGGTCACAATTGTGACTACGAAGGCTACGGGTTCGTTGAACGTACAATGCTAATAAACTCTCCCCATTCCCCTTCTCTTTTTTATGCGCTGGAGCACACACACACACACATATGTTGACTCCTCTTACTAATCCTCCGAATTTCTTTTGCCCAGGCCATTCACGATATTTGGTATTTCTAGCTCGCAGCCGGTTTATGGGGGTTATTACCCACAAAATCAACCTTCTGGAGGTTCGTTTGCCACATCGTCTGCAGGAACTCATAATCAGCCTAATCGTTTCGATGGTGGTGCTGGTGCAATTAACAGCCAAGCAAATGCCCAAAGTGCTTCATTTAATGTAGGACCATTTTCTGCAAGTTTTAGTTCTGCTATTTCAATTTCTGGGCCCAATGGACCAATTGGACCCACGAAGTAAGTTAATCATGAATAAATATTTTAAAAAAAAATCGGTGTTTGTTCTTCTAGGCTCAAATGCCCCTTTAATTCGATAAAAAAAAAGAAAAAGAACCAATAATACTATTAAAGTTCTCATTCAATATACGTCTGGGTGTAACTTGGTCTTGGCTATGTGAATACTTATATGTCTGGTGTGTTTATTTATGAGCACTCGCATTTGAGAGTCGTGTTCTTAAATGAACGTGGTTGCATTGTGTACATGGAAGTATAGTAGGTAAATGGTGTATAGTCCCCTCCAGACTACTCCACACTCTCACTCTCTCGCTTTCACCCTCTCTTTTACTATAATGGGGTGTATGCAATTTTTGGTCTTGCGGACGTGTGAAAAGAAACGGACAAAGCGAAAATGAATCTTCTAGGTTCTCAGGCGATTTTAGTCCAGACGGCCAGACAGCCAGACTCGTTTTAAAGGGATGACTGAAAAAGCGAGAGGGTGAGATTTTTGAATAAACATGAATATATGTGTGAATCATATAGATATAGGAATTAATATTATTGGTTGTTTCATCCCATGCATTTATATTATGTATTTAAAAAATAAAAGGCTTTTTGGGATTGGTGGCGGTGCAAGAGAATAAAAGAAACCCCTTCATCGATTTTTATCGTAATTTCCAGATAAAAAAAAGAGATGTATAGAATTTATAAATGATGATGTTTAAATTAATTGAGGGGATGACTCTGCTGAAATGATTATTCCGAAACTATTTTTAATTTATATATATATGATATTATATTAACGTTATTATATGACTTTACGGAATTTTTGAAGTGGAAGAGAAATAAAACATAAATATTTAATTGACATGAGGTAGGAATTGTGAGTAATTTAGATTTTTTTTTTTCTTTTTCACTTTCAGTTTCAACTACTGATGTCTACCGAAGACTGCCACAACTGTCATACACGATGTCATATTGTAATTTATTTCATCCTCATCATTGTCGTGTTTAATTTTATATGACCGTTATTAGTCGAAAATAAAATTTATGTACAGTATACGGCTTTAGCTCCTAAAGGCATCTCTCTATCGGTCTTCTTTGCTTCCTCCACTTGGTCGCGAGTGCACCCTGCATCCTCCGCATCCTCTCAAACCACCATGTATGTGTTTATGTGTGTTTGCCCATCCACACGAACTTTGGAAATTCATCGAAGAGAGAGTGCAGTGGCCCTTTGTGTTTGCCTTTACCAAACCACTACCAGATGTTCTCCAAAATACGACAAACAAAACTTCAACTGCATATAAGTTCTGAGTATATATATGTATATTTATGAGTGTGAGCACGAGTGAGACAGAGCGAGAGAGTTTTGGAAGAGATGCAGAATAAATAAAACAAGAGGTGAAATAAAAGGTAGAGGGGAAAAAAAAAATAAAATTCGGAGACGTGAAAAGATGAGGGAGGTTGAACTCATGTATAGGATTAACAGCACAAAGGCAGATCAGAAAGTGACAAGGGATGGAGAGGTGGTTTTTGGGGGAGGTAGGAAAAGACAGTGTGTGTATGTTTGGTTGGAAGTAATGGTGAATAAAAACAAAACAAAAAAATAAAATAAAAGCCAGCAGTATCGAGATTCGAAAAAGAGCGTACATTGACCGCTGATGCGACCTGTACACACATGCGATTTCTGCCCAGTAATGTATCCACAATAAGACGCTGTGTGGTCGTATAATAAAATTTTACGATTCGTCTATTTAAATTTAATGCACTCGTTCAACTATCACAATGTATAATTGAAAAAAATATACAGTAACACCATTTCATCAATCCAAGATTTATTCAAATTGTACAATAATTGAATGAATTAATAGAATAATTGATAGGGTTATTAGAATGAATAATTATGCATCAAGACAAAATTATTAACTTGATTTAGAGGTATATTTTCTCTCAGAACGAATCAATAATTTTATTTAGAGCTAAGATTATTTATCTTTATTTCCAATATTTTGGCCATATATAAATTAATTCCATGACGTTCATTCATATCGATATATATTCGATATACTGAACAAAGGATAATGTCACAATTTAATCAAAACTCAACAATCCTTTCAAACCAGAAATATCTCAAGTCTTGGCTTAACTCAATAATTTATCATTTGAATTAAAATCCTTTTTTTATTTGACGTGATGTCGCGAAATCACCCCAAGGCTAATTTATTAAATTAATCCTTACTTATGGTTTGTCTTTGGTAGATAATGGTAAAAGTAATACAATAAATGGAAGCATGTGCATTTGGGAAAATTCGTTGCGGTCTATTTACGATGATGATCGGGTGTTGAAGACATTGTTCTGCAAGAGGATTACGGCCCTGTCAGCCGGTAAACCAGTCCCACCTCCCAATGGATGAGATGAAGAAGATGGAAACGGGGAAACGTACGCGAGGGGATGCAAGGGAGTGATTGGGAATGGAGAGAAGACGAAAGGGGAAAAAAAAATGTAATAGAAAGTGGTTCGTCCAGTGCAACAACCTATACATATCTTGTATGTGTGACGTTTTAAAGCGCACTACCCATTCCCAGTCCTCCTCGTGTTCCTGTTTTTTCAGAAAAATTGTGGTATACTACGTGGCAAGGGAATCGTCCACTGTCCCGTGGGTTTCTCGGCAATCCCGCTCGCATTTCTCGTGCGGTTGTCGACTCGGAAAGTATCCTCGGGATAGTGTCGGTAAGTGAAAAATTTATTCATAATCAGTCTTTCATTTATTCTTGTATTTTCGTTCATTTAATTTTCGACACAACAATAATTATATTTACTATCGGTTAATTAATTATATTCTTCTATTCAATTTTATTCCAATTATTCTGTTGATGTTATCAATTTATATATCGTTTTTACTTGGATCACTCCAACTTGGCTCTGTCATTCGTTCTTTCCTGTATGGAGATTTAGATATGAATAGTGTCCACCACTCCAATGACCTCGCGAGTAATTCTATTCCCATTTCACTTTTACTTTTGTGGTCGTGGTTATAACGTTATTCAAGCGAACATACATTCACTCGAGTTTCTAATTCGCCTGTCATTGTTGTGTGTTTCTATAAGAAAAATAAAATAATCATTTGAAACTTTATTTATTTCTTCTTTTTAGAGAAAGAAAAAAAATAAAACATAATATTTAGGCCAACTCGACATTCATCCCGAAAGATGGCAAAAATTTTGGCACTTTTGGTGATCGCATCGGTGTGCGTAGCTGTCAACGTCCAAGGTCAACAATTACCAAACAAAAAACGTAAGTAATTGATAATTAGTCAATAATTAAATTGAATTTCAATCATTTATTGTTTCAATCTCTCTTTTATTATCGAACTTTCAAATAAAATTCTCTTTTTTATTGTGTAGTCGTAATTGGTCAGGCATTTGACGAAATCGTAGTATCATCGGACCTTAATATTCGAAGGAAATCTAAGGAAAATCGTCAAGGAAAAAAAATACTGATGAACGTGCCATCAGGAACAACAGGTTCACCAGGAAAATCTACTCAAGTTGCATCCCGACTTATATCCAATGACGGAAGTGAAGTTGTAGCCACGAGAGAACGACGAGGAGTATCTGAAAAAAGGTAAATCGATAATTGATATAAATTCACATCAAATGTGAATGAATGACGTGGGCATTTATTTGAAATAAAAACCATGATAATTTTGTGATTTTAGTTTACTGGATCTTGGAGTCGCTGGATATTTACTCAAGTCTCGGAAGCGCTAATGCAAAAAAAAAAAAGAAAATTTACATAAACAATAAGCAAGATTGAAGCACGTGATAAGAGGACAACCGCACGGACACTCACCATCTCCATCTGTGATCACACGTTTCGGCCTGCTTTCGGTCTTTGGCTGTAACAAAAAGCATAATAAAAATTCGCAGTTCCATAACAAATATGTATTGCATTTATTCTCAATACCTCATCACCATCACATATTTTATCCCCACATCACAAAATATATTTGCACATTCAATATTCACAAACTTCAGCAATTCCAAATTCGTATAACGATAATGTTCAAGACACACCTTTGATTATTTATAAATTGATTTTTTTAACTCTTCATCACACGACGTTTTATTTTACCATCAACACGTATGACTACTGATTAGTTTACACGATTCAGTATACTGAGGAAATATTCTCGCCACCACGTTAAATTATTACATTGTATTCTGTCGCATTGACAAAATTATATCCAGGTGGTGTATTCAATGGGGTTCATTGACCCATGCGTAGCTTCTCCTCTTGTTATATATTGCCCATATAGTGTTTAGTCCTTTCGTGATTTGCTTCGGAATGGTATAGTAATTTTGTAGCACGCCTGTCCTGACATGGCATTTCTCTTTACATTGCGTGCTATTATACTTACATACATGCATTGGAATATATAACATTTGGACGTGCGAGGAAATTTCGTACACGGTAATCAAACTGCGGCGCCATCAACTCTGATATAACACACCTTATTTTTATCACCTATGATATACGTCGGTGAAATTTATCATAATTCAATTTCACGTCGTCATTTTGTCTGTCATTCGTTATTTTAAAAACACATTATTTTTTTCTAATCGTTGGTGAATCGGTTAATTGATTGATATGCGTCATTTGAAAATTAAAATGATTTTTACGTATATTCAGCTATATATAACTATGTTAGGATGGAAGATTGAATGCAGGAAAAAATATGGCTGAGTCGTGATGTTAAAAAAAACGTATAACGATCGTTGGAACAAAGAAGAAATTCCTCACGACGAATGGGCCTAACGCGGACGAGCGTGGAATTCCATTAATATGGGAATTGCATCATTGTGGGATGAAAAGACTATAAGGGAGAGAGCGCAGGAAGGAAAAAAAAAAAAATTTATAGACGGGATGTGGATGCATCAGTTGCATGTTCACAAGCGGAAATGAATTTTTCCACAAATTTCAGTAAAAACTTCGATGTACCTTTTGAATAGAAAATAGTTTCATGGCGGTAATAAAAGTTTACGTTATGCCTCATCGTATGTATACAAAGTGAGCCATTTTGTGTGAGAGTTTATGTCAAAATTGTGTAAAAATTATCTGAAATATATATGTGAATTATTCAAGTTAATTGTACCACATATTTTGGGTGGGCTTTCACCGAAAACCTGTTAAGCGTATATAGTCTTTCCATAGAAATAAAATAAAGATTCTTTACTATAATAAGTATACGTATCATATAAGAATTAAATAAAATCTTTAACAAATCACGTCAAGCAAAGCACAATATTAATATTATGTCAGAGTGATTCAGTCTGGTCTGGTCAAAGGCGACGATAATTCTTGTAGTTCGATCAAAAGTCCGACGGTGAATCCAACGGTGGCGAATGCCTTGGTTTTTCGTGTTTCGAATGTCCAATTTTCGTTGCGCATCAGAGATATACTCTGTCCGATGCTTTCATTTTATTATCTGTATTCGCTTTTTTTTTTCCTCTCATCTTGAATCCTCAAACTTTTGCGCATCTTCTATGGTAACATGACGGTAAAAGTTCACCGACATGTCGTCTGTGAAGCAAACGCACACGCACGATTAATTCATAAAATTCCACCGTATACAGTCAGTCCAATATCATTAACTCTCTCATCACGTATATTTGTGACCAATGCTCGTGTGCGCTATGCGTTATACCGCATGAGGATCTACCATGTGCGTCCAACTGTCTGCCTAATGATGAACAACAAGAGGAATACGAAGATGAAATGAAAAATAAAACGAATAAAAATAAAGAGGAGAAAAATATAAATGTGTAGAGTAAAGATACCGCGATCCCACCCTGTATTGTCATCATATCCCCTTGCACACGGTCATGCTGGAGGTATAAAAGCAATTGCGAAATTGGAAGCAACACACACAGTGGTTAAACTTGAGTGATTGTTGATAGCACACTTTAATTTAATTGCTGTTTATTTTTTTTGTCGTGAAACGAATTATTATTTTCCATTATTTCGAATCAAACATGATTGCTGTCAGTCTTTTCGTCGTTGCAACTGTGATTTCCGTCAATCATGGTCGAGCCATAAACTCTCGCACAGGTAAATAATTAATAAATTAATAAAGTATAACATATACATATATATATTAACTGTTGGGCAAAATATTTGTAACACATTCGCTTGCGGAGAATTGAAATGGAATATTAACTTTTTTAAGAAACAATTGTTTCCTGTCAGTCACTTAACATTTGAATTATTTAGGACCAATCGCAGTGGATTCCTATGGCAATAGAGTTTTTCTACTACGTGAACAGCGAAAACCGATGGCGATTTATCCACATAGAGCGATGATGATTACCGGAATGTATCAACCACAGCATCGAGCGTCCAGCAGACAAGCAGCAGGTGTCTTTGCTCAAGGTAATGCTGTCAGCAGTGATGCTTTTCTCGGTGCCAATGTACCAAAATATAATGAAGAAAGTCCTGGAGCCATTGATGAGCCAGAGATATCTAGTGCGGACGCGCAAGCAGCACCAGGACCATTCGAAACTCCAATTAGTGATGAAAGACAAAATAATCCTGAGGTGGAAAACAATGAAGAAGAAGTGAACGATCAGAATAACGTTCAGACACAACAGGTAGATAGATAATTTTTGTTGATATATTTGGCGGATAGCATTTTTTTTTTTTTTTACTGATACTGGGATTATTTATAATGAAAATAAAAAAGGAGGAAGAACCTGGGAAGTTTTCTACTGCAGCACCAGTAGCAGAAGAGCCAACTGTGCCGCACAAGGGCATTGAACAACGTCCTACCAAGGCGAACAAACCATTGAACAAGGGAAAGAAGACAAAAATTCATGTTGATGATAAAGATAATGATGATGCAGACTATGATGAAAATGATGACGATGAAGATGAAGAGGAGGAGCAACCTGCAATTTTCAATCCCTTCAAAGGCAATCGTCGAGGCGCAATGCCAGCGCTCAATAATTTTTTCCCAATGGTTTTTAGTTTCCCAAAATCTCTTGGACGTCAATCATCATCAGGATCATCACCACCAGGAATGATCACGGCAATAGCAAATAGTTATTCAACTGGGAAAAGTGGTGTCGCGAGTTCAGTTGCTACAGCTTATGGTGGCCCGCCAAATAGGTGTGAAAATTTAATGACGAAATAATATTGGTAAGATAATGGAATTGTTATCTCGAACAAATTTGATGTTTTTATTACTTTTTTTTGTAGCAAGAAGAAACTCCAAAAATCTCATCAAGAATAAAAAGCCAAGAGGAATATA
This sequence comes from Zele albiditarsus, assembly GCA_958496275.1. Classification (NCBI taxonomy): domain Eukaryota; kingdom Metazoa; phylum Arthropoda; class Insecta; order Hymenoptera; family Braconidae; genus Zele; species Zele albiditarsus. The sequence goes on along the minus strand of OY292413.1, from coordinate 10,785,639 downwards.
ATTAAAAGTTATGTATTACGTATATCAAAATGATTATAATGTATAATTCACTGAAAAGATTTTTTAAATTTTTTATGACGGATTATATTACGATAAATAAATCAAAGAACTATCGAATAAAATTATTTTACGTGTTTATTTCATGAGGAATAAATTATTTTATGGAGTGGATCGCCAGTATTTCGAGACATGTCTGTGTGCTTGTATTCAATCACGGTCCACGGTAGGGAGATGTAGTAAGAAAAAGTGTGTATGCGTGCTGTACGTGATGGCAATGAAATATTGAACTCCATGTCGAAACATTTTTTAGTGACGTGTACATTAGCAGGAGATTCCCAGAAACATAAATACGCATATATAAGAATATCTGTTCATGTGTTTTGATGTGAGCAATAATTAACAGGTTCTGTCCTTCAAATATAGGGATTTCCCGCCATCATCTTAAAAAATGTTCCACCACTCGCTCTCTCTTATTCAATTTCTCCTTCTTCAAAATGTACATGAATTAACAAGGTTGTACACGCATATAAGAAGGTCAAGGAAATACTTGAAACTTGTCTGAGAGTTCTTCGAATATATATAAACAAGTGAGGTCTCCTATTCCAGCATCATTATCTCAGAGTTCTTGTATAGTTCTCCATAATATCTTCTCTACGATTTTAAAAAAGTGCTGAGTGCGTTTGTAATAACAATGGCAATAAAATTCGTACTAGTACTTGTCGCAACATTTGCTATAAGTGCTATTGCTTATCCTACTACACATGAAAGAAGTGGAGGTATAAAAGATTGATAGTTAATTCTTTAATTAAGTATTATTGTTGGGATTAAAAATTATTTGTTGGTGGGGTGAGAGGTTACATGAAAATTAGTGTGAAATTTTTTTGTGCTCAAATTTTATACAGAGATTAATGCAATTCAATATTCGTATATACTAAATGAATACAAAGAATGTGTTTCATTATAAAAAAAGAAAGCGCGTTGAATTCAACTGGGATATTAATTCTTTTTCAATACTAATCCTTTTGTTGGTCATTTTTTCTGACATATTCATCATAATTGTTTTTATATTTAGTGATTCCTAGTCAATTATTTTATTCTCTTTTGTCAATCGATATTTGTGTTACACTATCAATTATAATTTGTCACAAGCTTTGATCGAACTTTCATGAAAATGAAGCAATGACTATTCTTGATGGACATATTAATGGATTATTGGAATTAATCATTTATATCACGATGAAGAATTATCTCTTGATGAATTGTTGTTTATTTATTTTTCTAGCCACTGGTGCATCAGTTAGAGCGCCACGGGCTGCTAGTCCTGCTCCATATCATCAATACAACCAATATCCGTATGGTGGACATCAACATCATCAGCACTACGATGATATTCATTGTCAACCACACTATGGACATTTAGATTGTCATGTTGACCATTATGATGTTTATGGTGGACACGGTGGACACGGTGGACAATTTGGACACGGTGGTTATGGCGATTATGGAGGATATGGTGGTTACAATGGATATGGAAATGGCGGACATCATCATCATCATCATGGACCAAGTTCAGGTCAGAGTTATTATCCCAACAGTGGCAAGTCACACGCTGATTCTTCCGCTAAATCTCTTGAAATAAAGACACTCCTTGGTGGCATTTCTTTTTCTGACGCAGAGTCTCACGCTGGGTATATACTGATTTCGCATTTTTTATTGACACTTTTGCAATAACTGTCTATCGGTTGAATTTTAATTTTTTATTTTTGATTTGTTGCTTGCAGGACTAGGAGGGGTCTACTGGGAGGATTATTGAGATGAACATCAACTTGTAACTTGTGGAAAGAGAGTTTTGAAGTAATTAAGAATTTTATTGTATTTTTTTGACATAATAAAAAATAATTTTATTGAACAATTTGTTGGTGATGTTAACTTTGTTGTATTAACTCTCAACGATTCGTAGTATGTCAACACTCGGAATACTTTTGTCCGTCAGCATTTTTAATCGTTTTGGAATCTTCATTGCTATGTCAGCATGCAATGTTACCGTTTTTATTGAGAAATCATGTCAAACGATACAAAAGAACCAGTCAGCAACAGTTCGATATTATGTCGAAATAAATCAAAAACATATAAAAAGCAGTCTGATGGCACGTTTAATCAGTTCTTCTGAGTCATTCGAAGTGCAGAGCTAACCAAGTAAAGTTCTGAAACATTCTAGTATAATTTTTGTTTTCAAGAATTCTATAAGAGTGCTCTTATACATTTCGATAATGGCTATACGATTTGGATTGTTGATTGCTGCAATATTTGTGGTAGACGTTCTCGCTGATCCTTATGCACAGGAATACAGAGGAGGTATAAAACATTGGTTGATTAATTTTTATCGTTGCGACAAGAAATTATATTTATTAATTTAAAAATGAAGATGAATTCACTCTCAATATTAAAACTTATATTAGAATTTTGCCAGAAATAATTATCCCAATTACACACATAATACTTGGTTCCGATTCAATGAATTTATAGTATTTACAATGTAGGAATCGGATTTTAAACAATAGAAAGATAATTGTTCATAAGGATTTTTAATAAATTATCGATTTAATTGTTACTATCACGGGAATTTTTTTTTCAGTGATTGGGCGATCATTCGATACGCCAAGGGCGGCTAATCCTGCTCAATTCAATTATGGTTATGACAGATCCGGCGGATCTGGTAGACCTGTCGCACTTGGTGCACCTGCTCAATCAGGTGGATATGGAGGTTATGGTGTATCTGCCAGATTAAGTGGATCTGGTGGTCATGGCGGTGATGGGAATGGTGGATTAGGTTCATTCGACGGTTATGGTGGATTTGGCAGATATAGCCGATCTGAACGTAATGAACACCATCGATCCAGTGAACAATCTGGCGACAGATCAAGTTCAGCCCCTCAGTATGGTCACTTCCACTGATTTGAAGTCTCACGCTTGGTACACTGATCTTACATTTCCAATTGACATCTTTGTGTGAACTATCTATATCAAACCAATTTCTATTTTTTGTTTGTAGGACTGAGAGACGTTTGCTTGGTGGACTATTGAGACATACAGTAACATGAAACTTAATGAAATATATGAACTGCAAACGGGTTAAAATTTTAATTGTATCTTTACCCATAATAAAAAATATTTGTTTTGTTGACAAAAATGTTTGTAGTATTTTCATTGGATTAATATTTACCTCATTACACAGTGTATCACATAGATGGTAATTCCTGGGTGTATAAGGAAGTCTGATAGAGGTCACATGAAAAAAACAATTAGCAATTAACATATTAATTTATATATTGAATATAAAAATTTTATATCAATTCAGCAACGAAACGTTAATTTAAATTGTGGCATTTTTATTCTGTAGATAGTAAAAAATCAGTGCAAAATACGTCGCAAATTAATAGATCAGAAATTATATAATCAAATGAGTAAATAAAAATATCACACTTATTAATCATGTGTACAATAATGATTGAACGAAAATACACATAATCAAAAGAACAATTATGGATATTACGCATGTTCATCACGTGTTTAATAATGAATAAATAAATGTATAATGGAATTAATGAATGTGTATATTGCGCATGTCGATCACGAGGTTCATTCCAGTATAGGACCAGCTACTCGTGTGAAAACAAGCAATGCGTTTATTCATTCTATTTATATATATACACATTCAAGAGGGAAAAAAGTTTCAGCATATTATATTTTTCAAATGCTAATACGTTGACTAATACCATAAAAGTTTCAGTCGATGAATAACAATTCATTTATCTTCTTTATTCAGCAACAATTTTTCCTTATAGCAGTATACTATATTGGTGTAGTCACTTTATCTACATGAGAAGGTTGAAGAAGGTCGACAGGATATTTCCCACGTGATCATGAGCTTCTGCGGATATATATACGGACATTTGCTCTCATGTTTCGTCAGTATAATTCAGGAGCTTACTCTATCTGCGAATAACAGTGACAAGCAAACGCACTTCTATACCATTTGGGACAATCATCATTCTAATTGATATAACAATGGTGATAAAATTGGGACTGTTGCTCGTCGTAATGTTCGCAATAGGTGTTCTTGCTTATCCAACTGCAGAAGAAAACATTGAAGGTATTTAGAACGTCCATGAATTAACTGTCAAAATTCGAACGCAAAGATTATTTTCTTTTAACATCGATTGATTCTAATATTGATACACCATTGGCGTAATAAATTTATATTCAGAAATTAATTCTCAAACATCATTACTAAATTAATCAATTAAATATTTTTCTCACGTTACATGAAACTTTGAGGCATAATGAATTTTGTTTCAGGGACTGGTGGTCTAAAAATATCGCGACGGGCGGCTGATCCTTCACCATATAATCCGTATGGTGGAAGAGGTGGTCACCATGGACATAATTGGCAGGGTGGACATGATTATCACGGTGGACATGATTGGCACGGTGGACATAATTGGCATGGTGGACATCCTGGACGAGGTGGTGGCAACCGTTGGCACCACGGATAAAGTTCCAAACTCAATGAAAAACTTAAATACAGAAATGACATTTTCTCCAAGTTGTATATTTGTATAACCTTGTCATTCTGTCAGGAATAAAAAGTGTTTTTTCATATTCATTTAATTGGAACGTGTCGAAAATTTTATTTCACTCAGCTTGATATGGAGTCAACTGAGGTAGTTCTATGTCGCTAAATTGTATTCCATGGTTTTATGTATCAAATAAATTAATTAGGAACTTTATACAGTATATAAATAGATAGATGATGAAATAGACGTAACAAGATTTTTTTCTGACGTCAATTGATTCCACCATTCTATTGGCATTCGCTTTTTCCCATCCAAAATATACACAGAGACCTGGAAGTTTTTTGGTGTTAATGATATTCACATATTATTTGTTAGAAAAAAAATCGAATTTGGTCACAAAATTTTCTATACTAATACGTTGGAAGGTGAACGAGATATCTAAAACGTGTTTTAATATTCCACGTACATCCCTATATAAACATCTGTATTTCTAACACAGCCAGTATTATTCTGAAGTTCGCGTAGTCTTCGTTTGACATCTCAAATATAGCAGTAAAATTTTGTCGCGTGACAATATAATTTAAAAAATGGTAAAGTTTGCGGTTTTATTAATTGCAACGCTTTTGGCGAGTACATTTGCTTATCCTACTGTCGAAAATGCATCACCAGGTATGCAGGAGATAGTGATTAAAGTTATTGAATATTAATTATCCAATCAATTTATTAACATGATGTGAACTTTTTCATGGTGAATTTTTAGTGGCTAGTACAGCAACTAGAATTGTGAGGGCAGCGTATGCAAATCCCCAGCATTATGATCGAGTACATTGTCTGCCTCATGAAGATCATGTAGATTGTCATATTGATCATTACGATGGTTATACCAATTACAATGGATATATAACGGATGTTGCGCCTCACGTATTGCCACCAACATATCCATCAACCCATCCGCAGAGTGGAAATTCATATGCTGATGCTACAGCTAAATCTTTCGCCATCAACACTCCCCTCGGTGGAATTTCTTTTTCGGATGCAAATGCTCATTCCAGGTATTAATTACTCTTTCAATTCTAAATCGTTTTCCATACTAAAATATTCAACAATCATTTTCTGACGATTGTGTTATTATTTGTTTCTTTCAACCAGGACTAGCAGCGGTGGAATATTGGGAGCACTGTTGGAATAAAAAATTACATGTAAATTTAATAATTGATTGTAATTTTTTTTTCCTACGGAATAAAATCTATTTTTAATTAACTTTTGATTAGTTGTCCATTGGACTGGATTATTTTTATAACGATTGCTCACCACAAACTTGAATACAAAAATAAACATTTCTCCAACTTGTATACATGTACTACTTCGTTATTCTTTAGCAATAAAAATTGTTTCTTCATATTTACTTAATTGGAACTTGTGAAAAATTCATTTAACTGCGTCCCTCAACATGTTCATCAGTCAGTGGCGAATTCCCAGAAATCTCATAAATGCCACTGCATGTGTGCGTGTTTGTGTGTGTTCCAGTGCAGATAATATTCGCCCATATTAGTTGTGTTAATTTTTTTTTTCTTCTATTCAATCGGGCAAAGTCCTTCGGAAATGTGGGATTCCCCATTTCTCCCACGAAAATATATACATATATGTATATATATATATATATATATATATATATATATATACACAGCAATTTTAAAAATCCATTTATTTTCTTTTAGACCTTTTTCTTTGTGGTAATGACATTCACCGATTCATTCGCCAGGCAATATGTGTACGCAAATAATTTTAAACTTATATAGGTACGTAAGAAGGTCGACGGGATATTCAAAACGTGTTCGAAAGTTTCCGCGGATATATATAAGAACGTCTGCTCTTGTGTTTTATCAGTACAATTTGGTAGTGCAACTGATATCTATCGTTTCGCAACAACTTCAACTAAAGTTTCTAGTAGTTTCAAAATAATTATCATGGCAAAGTTTCAACTATTACTCCTTGCAATGCTTGCTGTTGGTATTTTTGCATTTCCTAGTCCAGGTATGACTCATCAACGATGTCTATAAATATTCAAGTAATTTATCACGATAAGAAAAATTATTCAAACTAATTTCTATGTAATTCATAGCAAGGGTCATCAGAGCCGCTAATCCTGATCCTGATCCTCATCATCATTTCCATGGTGGTTACTTCGAGACACACAGAGGATATGGTGGATATGGTGGATACGATGGATACAATCACGGTGGATATTATAATCATCAGAGACCATATCACTCAGCACCGTTCCACCAGAATCATGGTGGAAATAGTCAAGCCTCGGCTGCCGCTGGTTCATTTGGATCTCCTTATGGAAGTGCTGCTTTTGCAATCGCTAATTCTCAGTAATAATTCTTGCTTATTAATTAATCTTGCAGCACTTTTGAATTAATTATTTTGACAATATTTATCTTTATTTTTATTTTAGATCTGGAAGGCAGTTTTTCTGAGAGTTGAAAGCAACGTGGCAACGTATATCTAGAGAATTTAATTACAACTTTGTCAATTGAATGTAATTATTATTTTTTAACATACTTATATTGGAAAAATTATTCCTTTTGTTTTTGTTGTGAGACTGGCAAAAACCTTGTCTGAAATTAATTGGGACAAGAACTGATACCTAGATTTAAAAAGTTCATGATAGTGTTGTATAAATGCCATGGTCTTTTTTTTTTCTATGATATTAATACGTGAATAAATTAAATTTATAGTTATAATTATATCGTTGTTGACTGGAAAAAAATTGCTTTGAAATCCAATTAAGCGTTTTAATGTGTCCTCTCTTCTATATTGATATAGACAGAATACTGTAGTAGCAAAGTTTAGAACTTTAAAATTATTCACCTCAAGAATGATGTATACACGATCGGCCAAACAATTGTAGAGATTTTCTCTGTGCATCCTTCAACGTATGTAATTGCACTGAGAAATAGTTACTCGGTATATAGTCCATTGTAACTTATTTACGACGTCTTGCATTTTAAACATGGATCGTAGCACGCGACTCCAACTAACGAGTCTCCTACATTCTTTTTCTTTCCCCTATCATCAACATAATCATGGTAGAAACGATATGAATAAAAATGTTGGAGAAGAAATTCCTTGATTTAAATATGGCGCCGGAATCAAATATTCGATTCCAATAAATAATACTGAAAAAATAAATGTTCCATATGATTCGATGAGTAGTTAAGTTTAATAGGATATAAAAAATTTTGAATTCCGAAATGCGAATTAATTTTATGTTTATACATATTTTTGTGTATAATTTCGAAAAATTATAATTTAATTGCTACAACCTTGATAAATGATGATTTTTAGAATTTGTACATGACTAGTGGAGTTTATTTGCTTGATCGATGCCCTCACGTCGTCACAGACAACGATTCAGCCTTATACTAAAAACTATCTCGACTGCAATACAAAGTTTTGGGTTTAGTGCGTCGAAAAAACGGTGAGTACTTTTTTTTTTTTCCTACCTTTTTCATACAGAATTTTAATATCGTAACAATTTTCCGTAGTCACGCACGCATGATAATACAAACTTTATGAATAAGTAATGAAGTTTGATCGATCGAGCTTGAACCAATTTTTTTTTCCAGATAAATTATCTTTGAAAGCTACGTGTGTTAGCGTATGCTTTATCCTATATCTGTACGCTATAGACATTCAACCTCGAAGTTAAATTGGAATAGAAACAACCTGGGGGGAAAATTCTAGCTCGATTTCAGTTGCAAATAGATTTCGCGCAGACAAATTTCAGATCTCGCGTTTATCCCACAAGCAATTGAACCATACGTCTATTTGCGTTGTGGGCATTCGATTAACATCAATTGCAAAATTTTCACATGCGCTGATAAATTGGCACGATAATGCAATGGTATGGTTTGAACAATTTATAACTCATCTCCACTTGGAATTAAATCTAATGTTACTAGACATATGGATTTGAACTAGAATTATATTCAATAGTATTAGAATATTGAAGACAACTGATTTGAAACTGGAATTTTTAATATATTGAGATCATTGTTTATTTCCAATGGTTAATAAAAAAAATGGTCGAAAAAGTGTTCGTGACGGAGCCCGTTTGATTTGATATGCAAGACAAATAAAATTAGGCAAACTGCGATATTACTCTGGAGTCATATAATCATCTTGTTACACGAACTGCAAATTATATTCATGTGGTGCATTAAAAAGATACAAAATATAATCAATTTGCATTTTATGATACAGTCAATCATTGAATTCGTCAATGTTCAGTCAAATACCACAGGAATTAATTGGCCAATAATTTTTTTTCTCTTCAATATTTAGTGCGGTGAATAGAAAAAATGAATGAACGACCACTTGCAAAGGGTATGCACGTTGGTGGGGATGTTGACGTCGGCGCCCTGATGAAACGTATTCCCATGACTGCGCGTACTGGGGCAATGGTGATGAGAAGTGTTTCCATCTTCTTAACGAGTGGACGCAAAGCGTCTGTCAATTGCAAGAAGGCATCAGGTGAAATCAAGCAAAAAGGTAGAAGAAGAAAAATGCCCGATGACGCTAACATAAAGGCATACCATGCTAAAGTTGTTGAATCGATGAGAAGAAAAACTCGATTTTCAAAATTTGAATTGGAAGCACTTTGCAGAATATATAGAAAATTAACAACGACACCGGGACAAAAATGTTGCTCAACAGTGCTTACTAAATGCACATCACAAACTGTCCAAACAGTTGAAGTAATTTTTTTATTTTTTATCACTAAAGTTCTTGACTTTCTCTGGCTAAAACATTATTTTCTTCTTTCAGGGAATTGACAGGACAATTTTCCGGGAGTTGCTCCACAATACATTTGATATTATCACGGAGGACACATTGATAGAACGTATGTTTTGCTGTTGGGATCGCGAAAGCGATGGCGCAATAAGACTGGAATCATGGATTATTGGATTGGACATTTTTCTTCGGGGCAGTCTTCATGATAAAATGGAATTCTGCTTCAAAATATATGATATAAATAGCGACGGATATATCACCAAAGACGAAATATTCCAATTGTTCAAGTAAAAAATGTTAAATAGTGATGATAAAATAAAAAATAACTCTTCAACCAAAAAATATCGTTGCAGAAATTGTTTGATGAAGCAACCGGGTGAAGAAGACCCGGACGAAGGTGTTAAAGATTTGTCTGAGCTTGCTCTGAAGCGATTGGATGCTGATCACGACGGAAAAATTTCATTCAAAGATTACGAAACGGTTGTGAATGAGGAACCGCTATTACTTGAAGCTTTTGGACAGTGTTTACCCACAGAGGACAATTGTTGCGCATTCATTATTACCTTACAACCATAAAAATAGGAGAGGAGAAAAAAATAATAACGTACAAAACATTATTTCATCACAGGATTGCGTCACCCTGAAAATATCGGTAAATTTCTTCTTCCCGTTTTCCCAGTGCCTGAAATTTTACTAATAATTCAATTTCACACCTGTAAACACTGGTCGAAAATCTGCTCTGATAACGATCTACGAAATTCTATACTTTTTGATATACCCCAGGGTGACGTAACCCCTTGGACCTTAATAAAGTTTTGCATCTAATTCAATTGACCTTGAATGCTACCATTGATGGATTTATTTTTGATTACATTAAACGATGTTATTAGAGTGACATGTAACGTTGAAGGATCATTAATCAAGTAAGCGATAAGGTAACACGGCACCATGCGAGAGTTTCAACATTTATTCGTTGTTGACTTGACATTGGATATGTTATGTATTGAGCCTAGTCTGTATACGTGAGTCACAAGTGAAAAAACCAGCTTCATCGTCACTGATAAGTGGATTTAATTGTGTGATCTGAATTCTGCGTGAGACACTTAAAAAAATGGTGAGTTAATGGCATAATCAGAAAAATGGGAACACGTTAGCAGTACACTGTGTGAAACGAATTGGTTGATATAACGAGGATATTTATAAAGAGTCTTTCCTTCCATCATACAATTCATATTTTGAGATGCGTTCGTGTGACATTAGTGTATTATTTTCATTCATACTTGTCGTTTGGGTAATAGAATTCATAATTAATAATTGAATGACGCGCCCAATTTTTTCCATTAATTGAATTATTTATTATTGCAGACAATTGGAATATCATCCAATGCCAATGCCAATGAAGTGAATAAAAAAAAATATGATTCCAATTCAGTGGAGCAGAACCAAAAAATTCTACGATTATTATTACGTTTGGCATTTCATACGGCAAATCATTTGGTACTTTTGAATAATGCAGCAAAAGTACGCGCGGGAAACGAAGTTGATAAAGATTTACATAATATTACGTTGAATGACGTAATTCAGGGTGTTTCAATGGACCAGCCACATTTGAATCTTCCACAAGTGGCGAGGAAAAAATTATTAACTGACACGGATACATCCGAAATTGGAGGCAGATTTTTGCCTGTTGCAACACAATTTTTCGATCAATTAATTCCGATAAATAAAATTGAAAATACTGTGAGAAATATTGCGTCAGGGAATATGAGTGAAGTTAATAAAATGGCTACCAATGTTCAATTATTGGCAAATGAAGGTGCGGAAGTGTTAAATCAAACAATTGGAACAATATCGAATCCTGATGGTTTATTAAATTCTACCAATATCCAGGATACGGCGAGAAAACTTTTATCCCCAACATCAATTTCGAATCCTATTCAATCAGCTGAATTAGCTCTTGATGTAAAACGTTTCAATCCATTATTCAGATTTCTACCGAATTCCGGTGAGGACAATACTACCAATACAATATCAGATAATGTAAATACGACAGATAGAATCGAAGGAAGGTTCGATAGCATTGTTCAAAATATAGAAATGACAAATGACGTGGATATTACCAATGGACGCACAAATCAATCGTCGTCATCAACGGTAATCAAAAGAGAAACGCCACCGGTACCAGTTTCAGTTTCTACTCATGCGACGAATCAAATGAGTAACGATCATATCTCAGATGGCAATTTTTCCAACTCTAATATTACAGATTCATCCGACGGCGTAAATGTCATCAATGGAGAAACAGCTTTAGTGTCAAATTCATTGCAGTCAAGAATGTCTATAGATAAGGGAAATGGAATGAATTGTGCCGAGGAAAAACCAGATATTTTCCAAAATGTATTTGACGATTTTAACATTGAGGAGGATAATTTGCAAAGCGATGTGGTGAAATTAATTGGAGATATGAAATTGACGGAGATTTCAAATCGAATAATTGATACCATACAGCTATCATAATTGTAAAATATGATAATTCTCATTAATGTCTCTGTTATTTTATATATAAATGAATTTTTTTTTTTTTCCCCCCCAACTGATTATATCGAGAAAAGACGAAAATAAATAATGAAATTAATAATTGATGTTACAAAATAATCGGGTTAATCGGACAGCTGTTTAAACGATGTATTTGAATGTTTTTCTGTTAATTTTTAACCTCTTTCAATCATAAAGTGATCCATTTAACGATCGGTGACCATTTTGATATCGATATCAATAAATAGTTCATGGCAATAACCGTTGATTGAGAGCAAGAAGGCCAACAAAAGCGTAAAAAATTATAAGCGAAGCATAACGAAAGGCATTTTAGCTCTAGCGCGCAATGAAATAGGAAATGACGATGGCCAATACGCAATATACCACGTCTCATTTTTATTTCGCGCTTATAAATATGTTGCGATCCGTGGTAAGAAATTGCTAGATAGAGAGAAACCCATTGGGCGAAACATGTGGAAACTTGTTACATACGTTGCATGTGTAGTTATCCTATTCCCAAACGCTGTGAGTAATTTCATTTTAAAATATCCTATTAGATTAGGAACAGCAACGAAAGAAAAGAAAAAAAAAGACAGAAAAGAATAAAAAAAAAATAAATAAATAAAAAACACGAACAAAAAATTAGGAACCAAAAAAAAAAAATGTTTTATTAATTTCCATTCCACAGTATGGTTACGTGGACTATACATCCTACCTTCTGTCACGCCTGACTGAGTACATAAATCAAGTAAATCAATTATTGAAAATGATTTATAAACAACGAACCTATCAAACGCAAACAGAAGGTGATCCATTCGAAATGGATGGATTGGAACATGATTATTTGTATGATCCTGCATTATGGCAAACAATAACTACATTGAGAAATGCTTATCGAGTAATGGCAAAACTTAAGAATGGACCGGCGGTCGCATATCAACCCGATATGATAACGTTACAAGATCATGTTGCTCCACCTGATTATAATGTAGATCAAGTAGTGGGCTTTAAACAATCGGGACGACGAAGTGCCCAGCAGCCCGACTGGAGTAATAACTTTTATGAAGCATTGGCCACTGCCTTCAAGAAATTTCTTCTTTCAAATCCTGATGTACGAGCTCAACTTGGCGAGGACTTCAACGCTGATGCATTGATTAATCCGCCGGAACCCGAAAAGCATTGAATAATAATGAATGCAGAACCTTTTTTTTTTGTTTCCATTATTTGGAAAGACATATGTTATGTGGAATTTATAAATGTATACCATAAATGATTGCAAATAAATAAATAAATATTTGTAATTATATAAAATGAGTGAATAATTGGCTTGTCTGTGATTAATTATATATATATAATGTAACAAAAACTGATTTATTTGATGTAAGATTACAAATAAAAATATTTTCGAGCGTGTATTGTTGAATTATTAAGAGCAATCGTCAAAGACGTATACTAATCGACCTCTCCTAAAAATCAACTGAACTGCGAATCGTGAAACGATCGTCGGACGGTATTAAAATTTTCTTTTAATATGGTCGCTAGCGCGTTACGACCATCGTGGAGATTAAACTATATAAAGAAGTTTGTATTTATTTTTTTATAGGACAGACGATTTTCACAGCGTCCGCGTACCTCACATTGTTTTTTCCACTGCCATGACAATCCTAAAGCTTTTCGTCCTTATCATTACAGTTGCACATATTCACGTAAGCTAATTAAAAATTTTAATCGTCAATTGATAATAATAATAATAATAATAATAATTTTTAAAATTTAAATCAATCCGAAAATATTATTCATTAAACGAAATTAAAAGTCATTTTTGTTTGTCTAAATGTTTGTTCTGAATTTAGCTGGCTAGTACACGACGATCACCATCTCATCACAAAAAGTCGCCCGAAGTTACCCCGGAGGTAATAAAATATAAAATGAAAAGGAGAAAAAAAATATGCCAATCACAATGAAAATAAGTAGTTTTTAGAGTGAGAGTGAAAAAAGAAACAACTAATAAAAAAAAAATGTTTCAGGGCGAAACACTGATTGAAAATAAAAATGTCAACGTCGTGGTGAATGTGGATCCAAAAGAAGTGGCGACTGAATTGTGGAAAATAATTGTGAAAGAGCATCCACTATTGCAGCAATCTGCCGGAGCTCGGGCATACATGCACGAATTGGAAGAAATAATAAAACCATATTTAACGCCATCGCGACGTAGTGAACCGTCCGCGTATGAGGTGGCCAACAATTTGGATTTCATCACAAGACGTGCACTCAGCAATCAATCGCAAGGAGCTGATCCGGCTGAAGAGGAATCAAAAACCCGAAATATTGTTGCGATTATGATGAAGAAATTGAAGAATATTCGGGACGAAGGACAAAAACTTTTGGCCAACGATAAGTCAACTGATCAGCAGCCTGATGATCCTGAATCGGGACGCAGAGCCATGTCGAAGAATCGTTCAAGAAAAACTAAAGTACATAAAAAAAATGATGATGATATAGATTTATTAATACGAATACGGAAAGGTAAGGTGGTGGATGCTTCGCTCGTTTAATTTCCAATGTTTATTATTGAATTATTAATTTTCGTCGTTTTCATTCCCTTGTTTTTTCATTTTTCTTTTCTTCTTGTTCTTCATGTTGAATAACGAATTATAATTTGCAATCATGTTTGACGAGAGTAAAATTTTATGTTCAGATATATTCGATTGAGTTATCAATTGCCAATTTTTGTTCCTCTAAAGTTATGACTTGTACTTGTATAATAATTTTCACGGATATGACTGCAATTATTATTATCATTAATATCCGAAAAATCAATAGCATTTCTTTTTACCGTCCAATGTAAATAAATTATTAATAATGTTTTTGATGTTGTTTACACTACGTCGAGTATATATATAAAAGGAGTTAGTTGACATGGTATAGTAGACATATTTAAACGTATATCACAAAGTGCATGTCACGAGAAAAAATCCATTATGGCTCGACTTGTTTTACTTGCAATTGGCTTCATTGTATCACCATTTATGTTAATACAAGCTTCATCACACGATGGCGACAAAAAAATATTGGATCTTCGTGTATTAAATCAAATTATGGATGGTATTAATCAGTTAAATAATAATTTACGACAGGCAGTTGAATTTTTGAAACAATTAGCGAGCGGTCATCGATCTGATGTAAGAAAAAAATTTATTTCATTTGTTCTATGCATATCCAATTGTTGACCATTTTATTAGGTGTCCACATTGATTCGATACTTCATTTTGCTCACGTTTAGCAAACAGAAAGTTATCGAGTTAATTTGTACACATTATATATCTGGGAAAAAATTTATTGAACCTGTGTTGATCTAATTAGACTCCATTAAATTTAATGTGACTTGTATTTTAAAAAAAAAGTTTCGGGTGATCCTGTCACATCCAATTCATTCTTATATGTAGATTCAACGAGATTTTATGTGGTATCCAGTTGAATCAACATATCCAATCATATTTTACTACCCGGATAATATGAAGTTATTAAATGCATTTTAAATTGAATTTTATTCAGCCAATATCCCAGACTGTTCATGATCTTCCGACAAAAAGGAAACGTCCATCTATAATTGCAGATTCATTAATGGACGAAATAGGAAGTAGTAGTGTACGAAGAGCCATGAATCCTGATGGCCACGATTTCATTGAGAATCATGATGATGATGAAGGAAATGAAAATAGTAATACAAATATTAATACAAATTCAAATTATAATTCGAATAGAAATGACCTGCGTCAATTCTTAAGTCATCATTTACCACATCGTTATGTTTAAATGAATATTGACACATGTAATTTATGAAAATTCATTTGGCAGTTGTATTTCGCCAAGTGTAAAAAAAAAAGAAAATTGAAAATAAAATGAAATTTAAAATTTAAATTTATGATTGTGTGAATTCATTGTTCTTTCATATAATTCTTGGGTGGAAGAATGTTACGGTGCCAGTTGGAATTGAATGACAACCCTGCTATTGGCAATCGTCAACAGGCAATTTTATGAATGTTAACCAGTTCACACAACCCCGTTATACTTTGATATACGATGTCTATGGAGATTCCAGGAGCGTATATAATGAGACGATCAACAAGTCAGTTGTGTAGCCAACAGAAGTTACATGATACAAGCTGTGAACATGGCTGGATCATCAATCTATACGCTATTGGCGCTCATTGCAATAGTTGCTCAGGTACGAAAATTTTTTTATGCCTATTGAAATAAATGATATGTCAACGAGGAAAAAAAAATACAAATACGATAGATTGGTTCTGTACAGAGTTGTCCATTGACAAATGCAAAAGACAATGTTCATTCATATCCACGACGTCACAGTGGCAATACCAATATTAATACCAACATTAATACCTTCCATAAAAGTCGACGATTATATGAGACAATGGCACGCAGCGGAGCAGAAACTCGTAATGATGTGAGACCAGAATGTTCCATAAAATGCGAATATATTTTTCATTTATTTATTTGTTTATTTATTTATTTAATTTTTTTTTCTTCAATCACCCATTGATTATTTATTATCATCATCGAATTATGATAGAAACCGCAAACTGGAAAAGATGTACAGACTGCGATAATTGCTACTGCTGCGGCAGATGCAGCAAAATCTGCTACACGTATAATTGCGAGAAAATTGACTGAAACCACAGCAGACGCTGTTGCTCATGCAGTTGTTCGGGCTCTTTCTGGCGCGGACGAGACTAATAAAATTAATGATAAGACAGAGCGAAAAGCAATTAAGGCTGCTAGACGTGCATCAAAATATTTGAACGAGGCTCTTTCCAGACTTATGTACCGTAATGGAAAAAATCCCAAACCCGGTAAATGCCATATGTGTATATTATTTAGAATCGATCAGGATTTTTTTTTTTTTTCTCCATTTTCTTGGAATTATATCTTTTTCCAATGTTATACAATAGCATCTCGATCGATGTCTGGCCGATCGAAACATGACGTTATTGAGAAAAGGCAATCATATGATACTCCGTCCGACGAAGAGGGAGAAAACGATGGGGATGGTTCACAGTCTTCAGGTGATTCTGACGAAGACGATGGCGAAGAAGAAACCGAAACTAGGCAAAGCGTAAGATAATTAATTTATTGTTTTTGTAGAAATAATTTGGATTCAGATCAATTACACGAAACTTATTTTCCGTTGTTTAGAAGGGCAATACCAGGACTCGGCTCCATCGACGTTTTTTGGATCATCCTGATACTTGGAAGAATCATTATCGTCGCTCAGCCATCGCAAAGCGTGATGTTACGAGCGTCAATAACACCAAACCTCAAATTTAAATCCTCATTAATTAATGACATTATGGAGCGTAAACTTGCAGAACAAAAAAAAGGAACTTATTATTGTACAGCCAATCAATAATGAAGTTGACATTTATTAATAAACGCGGAAATTGAGAAAATAATTAATGGTCTATGATAAGTTGATTGAATTTTCTTTTCTTTTTTTTCATTTCTTCGTTATGGTTTTCTTTGCACGCATTTTGGACAATGTCCGGTAGATTGACGCTACAATTGAAACTGTTGAATTATTCCGATGATAATTTGATATACGAGCGAAAAAAGGCTTCAATTAAAATTGAATTATTTTGAATTGCGGTGTATAAGAGGTGCATTGCTCGCAAACGATTCATCAGACCAGTTTGGGCATCTGAACGGAATAAAGCACAAGTCAAGAAGAATACTTAAAATAAAAAAATGATTCGTCAATTGATAATTGTATTATTCGCGAGTTATCTTGTTTGTATGGCTGCAAATCAGACAGGTAAAATAGGAGCGATTTTGGATAAAATTTGTGCTAAAAGAGCTGCAGTAGCTGCTTCTGCTCGTATTGAAAAAGATAAAGTTGATAAAAATATGGCAGCAGAGCAAGGAGGCGATCATGAAGAGGACCTCGAGGACGAGATTGAAGAGCCGGTGGAGGACAAGAAAGGCGGGACGGATATGAATTCCAATTCAAACCAAAACTCAAATCGCAAGATGTATTACGGAGTAAGCTATTAATTAATATGAATTTAAATATTGAATGTGTGACGATTATTCATTCACCTAGATATAAGTAATTCTAATAACTTAACAGATCGATAGACGATTTTTCGGCGATGATTCGGGAGAATCAAGTGATGAGAGTGGTAACATGAATGCCAATACCAATCTTAATGTCAATGGAAAACATCGAAATCGTCCAAAGTTCATTGTTCATCCCCGTCGTGCCGTTTATGAAGAGCCAAATCGGGAAAATCGTCGTAGAATGATGAATGGAATGAGAAGAAAGATAACACGATATTGAATATCATAATTAATTAATCATATGGCACTTGCCGTTCTATTATATTATAAACAAAAATTGCATTATTTATCATAATTATAAAAAATAATAATTAAAACAATAATATCGATATAATTACAGAAAATACGTTTTGTTTCGCCATTGCGTATCATATATTCACCCTGAATCAGTCTTAACCCTTGGATAATTCGGACAATCGACCGAACATTATTTTATTCCAATTTTTTTCTTTTCTTTTTGTTCATATTTAACATTTTTCGTGAAGTTTGCCACGACAATCCGAAGGCTAATTAAAAATATCAAACCTCGTAAATGCGTGTATATATATGTATATATGTATGTGTGTGTGTATTTAAAAGGTACATTAGTGATGCGGAACATGGTTGATTAAGCCATATAGTCGCCGGATAGAAAAAGAAAAAAAAATTTTCAATCAATTACAATCGTGTAGGGGCAACAACAATTTATAAATTTAAAAATAATTATAAAGGGTACTCGGATATGAGGTACGAGATACTCTAATTAAAAACATTTCGCAGTGCGTCCATCTCTATATACATACTGAATAATAATATAAATGAGAATTTACCATTGAACAATTGATACACAATATTATAAATTCAGCGTTTGGACAACAAATCATCTCTCATTCACACATTAATTCCTATTACATATATATATATAATTCGCTGTTCAAAATATGGGTTGAAAAATTGTTGGTATTTCTCTCGATAAAAATTGATACACTTTCCTCTTATATATAAAAAAACGCGCATATATAAAATGAAATTCATGATGTTTCGTAGTGAATTAGTCTCTCATGACAATAATGAAAATAATGATAACAAAAAAAAAAATTATTTCAATGATAACAATAGTAAAAATAGTAGTAGCAGTAGCAGTAGTTGCAGTAGTAAAAATAATATTATATTTAGCAATCAATAATAATCGCCATAATCAAGATAGAGCAATAATATCCCCTTTTCAATCCATTTACTCTCGTTACAATAATAACAATGACGTTTCATTATATAATCGACAGTTATATTCTCCTTTCGTGTTTCGCTTTCCCAATGTCTTTTTTCTCTACATTTCATTCCATCATTACTCATCTTTTCGTACGATTCAACATCATTTATTCATTCATTATAGATTATATAATATATATGTATATATGTACATATATAAGTATATATATTTTTTTATTCAATCATTTATATCATTTACGGACTAGCAATTATGGTTCACTTACGAATTAATTTCGGTAATTACGTAAAATTGCCATTTAAGGTTGCGAATATTTTTTTTTTCTTTTTCATTTCATTTCTCTTTTTTTTTTATTTTTTTTTCTTTTCTTTCAAGTTATAATTTCTCGTAATCTTATCTCATCGCCATTATTCATCGATAAATTGATTTACTAAAATATATAATATTGTATTATCGTGGTATTATTTGAGTGATTCGTCGATTTCGATTAAAATTTTCATTTTTCCGTGCGTAAACGAATGGGCAATTTTCATACATTTTTTTTTCCGTTTCATTCTACTTTAACAATTTCACGAATCAGCAAATGTGCTCTGTACAGTTCCGTATGTATATACATATTTTCACTCTGACAATTTAGAGCAACAGTAGAGTGACGATTAAATGCATGTGAATGCATATAATTTATTTTCAAAGTTTCGGCTGTATATTTTTCATTCTTTTTTTTATACTTTTATTTTGTGTTGTTCATTTCAATGTGTATATCAATAACTTATTGTATATAAATCAGGCGGTGTAGTGTAGCTCGAAAAATTGTTCAACTCTCAATAAGAGTTGGTAGAGAAATGGGACTTGAGATTTTTTTTCACCAGATTTTCGAAAATTGAAAAAAAAAATATAAAAAACAACAATATTATGTTTTATTACGTAATTATTACGTAATTGTATAGAGAGGGGTAGATTTGGTTAAGTTATTGTACTCTTCTATTTACAAGTGCGGAAAAATAAGAGATATAACTACGCAATGATCAGCGTGCTGTACATTTCACACGCTCTCCGCGACGTTTCTCATCTATAATTGATCACAATATTGGATTGAATATTTTGACAAAAAATAATCGTTAATTTATTTTTTTTTTTGCTTAGTAGACAAATAACAACAACAGCAACAACAATCAAAGGAAGAAGAAGTTCATCATTAGACCGGCATTGTGATGTGATATTTTGTGAGTGAATTCCCATTAGTTTACTACCCTCTCTCACCCACCCTCTTTCTTTCTTCCTTCTTCTCACATTATTTTTCACACACATACACTCTTCGCTATAACTCCCGTTTGTGAGAAAATACTTCGGCTTTTTTACAGACAATTTGTAATGTGCATATAAACAGTAAACTCTATACGGTATTTGATCGAAAAAATTGTAATTCTCTCAGTCTCCATGATGAGCATTATTATTATGCTCCTCAAAAAGCATGGCGTAACAATTTGCCTCTTCAATACTTAGTATATGAATTTTTAAAATGATTATACGTATATATATATGAGTAGACACATCTTGTATTGGAAAATAATTGAAAAACGGAGTGTCCATTTTTTCTTCTTCACTATTTATGTGAATTTGAGGAGCATTAGTATTTTTTTGTCAGGTTATTCATTCGATTCAATTAGAAAAATACAATCTCTCATGAGGATGAATTACTACTTAATTTTTAGTTATTGATAAAATACCTACTGATTAAACTACGCGATTTTTCGAAGTGTTCTCGGAGAAAATCTTTTTTTTTTTGTTTATGGGAATCTTGATCTCAAACTTTCCCCAAATATCCGAATATTCAATATGCCAATTTCTTTCCCCTCCATTTGAAATTCCATTTGATCTGTTCGAAATCTTCATTACTTACTATATTTCCTTTGTTCCTTCAAAACATTAGACAAACGCCGGGAATTTGTGTCATTTGTAAAGTGTACCATATTAAAATACAGCTCTTTAACTTAATTTTTTTTTGTATCCTCTCACTTTCTTTATCGTGTCATCATTGACATTCGGGTATTATTTATGATTTTTCTTTCTTCATTTGTGATTCATCAAATTGTCTAAAAATATGTTTAATAGTAATCATTCGTGTCGCCATACATGATTTTTTTCTACTTTGAATAAAATTATTTTTTCACACTGTTCATTTACTCGCGGCAGCTTTCACTTTTTTTCGTGTATCTACCTACGATTATTTCATACGATTACTGGGATGCACATATACACACACACACACACACACACACTGACTCGACCCATGCAGCTCTCTCAGTTCCTCCATTCATATTTCATTATCTTTTCCATATATATCCAGTTAATTTTTTCATTACAATTCTTACTGTATTGTGAAATGGACGGCGATACCGGGTGTGAATAGGAAATATTCGGAGCGAAGTTTTGAGCTTGCGTTTGCCTGCGTGCGCTTTTTCATGATTCTCTCATCTCTATTTCTTATCGATACAGAGACGTTTTCGGCCATCGCTTTTGTTTTCTCTCATAGGTAGCACCGTTTGCATTTTAGGCACGAAAAAAATAACATTTATGTTGCCTTACGCAAATTTTCTTTTTGTTTTTATCTATTAAATTAATCCGTTCGAGTACAGTCCTCAAGAGAAATAAAATGAAATAAAATAAAATCCCGCACATTCCACATTTGTTACCTACCTACTATGGTAACGCTTATCCCCTAATTACTGACGAAAAAAGAAAAATTCAGTATTCAACTGAATTATCGTTGACGTGTGTGTATATATATGAAGAAAAAAAAATCAAAAACAGTTAAACAGGTATTATTTAACCGAATTAAAATTATATAATTTACACAGAGATAATCTCCGCAGTTCTGATGGCCCCCATTCGATCCAGAAGAACTTAGAGGCACACAGATAAGCCATTTTTATTTCGTTACCTTAATCGTAATCCAACTACGTACGCACCTTTGAAAAAAATAGTTTATCTCTATATGTGTGTGTTCGCGTATGTCTGTTCGTACACATCTCCAACCTATCATAGGTAATCGTTGTCGGATGTTTGATCATCTTGTGACTTCAGCGCTGTCATTTCCTTGGCTGCACTAGCCTCGGCCGTTTGTTCATCGACGAAATTTATACTTCCAGCTTTGTACCACACAACGAGATCCACAAAAAAAGCTAACACGAGTATTCCACCGGTCGTGCCTGCAAAAAAAAGAAACATACGGAAACTAAAATCAAGGTTTATAGATAAGAATAATGGAGTAATTCACAAATTATTGGGATTTGTTGAATTCCGACTGCACTTTAGAAATAAAAGCATTGAAGAAGAAAAATTGAGCGAAAATGGAGTGCCTATGGCGTTAAACAGCGATGAGATTATATCCCGACGAATTTTCCATCGCAAACTTACCGTGGAACAACATCCTGAATATATTTGAGTCGTATAGCCAACAAGCGCCACGCTCGCCGCAGGCATATTCCCAAACGAGACAAGCTGAATCCACCACAGCTCCGTAAACTATCGGACAAGGTACATTCCCTGAAGAATTTGAGAAATATGAAGTAATAATATCAATGAAACATCCGAAGTTTTATTCCAGTTTATTTTCCATGTTGACAACTTACCGAATAAACCAATGGCAAATTGTATAAGTCCGAGAGCCATTGCTTTATCACGCGGATCAACGCATCGTAATATAAGTAACATTGATCCAACTTCACTAGTCGAGTGAATAAAAACGAATAACGAGAAGACAACCATGTAGACCCAAAAGTTACTACATTCCAGGTGGCAATATCCTATTGTTGCAGTATCAATTTCAGGCATCGTTTCATTTTGACCTATACACTGACAATTGGAAAACTGGAAGAAGAAATGAATTTTTTGCCTCTAATATTATAAAATATTTCATGCGAACCATTTCTTATATGTATTTTACAATTTTACATACCGATGATACTTTGCCGTCCGTAACTGTATAATTGGAGCATCCTGCATGGCATGCTGAGAAATATGTTCTTTTATCGGCACCACAAATCGGATTAAATTTATTACGATCGCAATTGCATGCAGCGTCGCATGTTGGCTCGAAACCCGAAATGCCATTGGTATTTGTTGTAAGACCAGCAAAATCATCCATTGGACAACCAATAAACATCAGTGTCCCCATGCCTACAGCATAAACCACAGCAGTGAAAGCAATCCATGCGGCAACAAATCTTGCGTTGGGTTTTGCTTTCAGTATGAACACGCCACTGATTATAATGCCTAGACCCATTACGAGGATTCCTCCAACGCCTACAAATAGTACAAGTAGTTAAAGACAATAGTAAAATAAATATAAAAAATCAACTACTGCAATATTTTTGTTTTCTACAATTCTATATGAAAAATAATATACCTGAAATCATATTGGCATGATGAGCTGGAAGACGAAATTGTGTCTCAAGATATTTTGGCAAGAATGTATACAATCCAGCGATTGGTAATATATGAAGAACACTGCTCGCAGTTCTGAACATGAGAATGTCATTTCTCAATAGTCTCTTCACTGCCTTTGGAAAATCTGTATGGAAAAATAGGATGGAAATCATAGAGATAAAATAAAATAAAGCTCGTCAAGCACACATGCTCCCTCTCTCTCTCTCTCTCTCTCACTTTCATTTCCGCGGCTCACGTCTTCTTTGAGTATACCCACACGTTACGTGCTTATACCCATACACTTCATTATCATTGCGAGTTCTAAGCTTAGTACAAGAGAGGCTGGAAGGATTTGCGTCGCACGATTCGCACACGGTTGCCAGATCATATAGTTTAACGTATATACATCTTTAGTCATTGAGAGATAATTTTTTTCAACAGCAAAATTATTCTAATGTGGCCACAATGAAAATGGGGTCTATTTTTTCTTTTTTCATTTTTGCAATGAATTTTAATCGGTTGAGGAATTTATGTTGATGCCACTGGCGGAATAGAGGAGAATAGTGTCATGAACCATGCCATAATTTCATCTAGTCCATTGACTCAACACCAACATCCAACTGGACTGATGTCTAAAATTAATCCCACGCGTATTTTTTTTTTTAAACGATACGTACGTGGTGAGAGAAAGAGGAAGAAGAGAAGCTTGGATGTTGGTGAAATAAAATAGAGAATGAAACGAGAATTCCAACGTCGTCGTCGTCGTCATCGTCATCGTCGTCGCTTGCGAGTTGTGGCAACTCCGCATAGACCCATAGACTACAAGGTGGAATAAAAAGAGGGAGAAGAAATAAAAAAAAAGACAAGTAAAGGCGAGAGCTAAGAAGATTGTGCTCATATATATGTATACCAGACGAAGAAAGAGCGGAGAAATATAGAGAAATAGAGAGGCAGAAGGAAGTAGAAAATACTGCGACGATTAATAGTAAAAGGAAAGTGATCTAACATAACGATTAATTAATTAAATATTTTTCTCACACACTTCCGCTCATGTATTGCTCATTGAATGGTTATTATTATTATTCGTAAATGAAACTGAAAACGAGCATTGGTGGCGGGTCTATTGTGAGTGGGTGGGTTTTAGATATATAGGTTATATAGGTGTGCGTGAGACAGCTGACAACAAGATAGGGTGTCCCCCTTCGTTTTCACAACGCACGTGTCCTCAGGGTCCTGGCTTGGGTACGACCGTGAACTTGCTCTACCGTTCGCGAGTCGGTCAGTCATTATTATTGACTCAGCCACACAGACAGACACTTACAAACCAAGTGAAGGAGAGTCGTTAAATGTACCACCAGCACAACAAAAGTCGTGGTACAAGCGAAAATTCCGAAGTAATTTGACATGTTTGTTTCGAAAACATTCCGGATTATTAATTTTTATTTATCACAATGTCCTGAATATATAATTTTATTTTTGGAATGAATTCACACTATTTCTATTTATCATACCCGCGAATGCTGTGTGTTTTTGACGAATTAATTTACATTCGTAGAATAGTAAATAAATTAGAAGAGAAAAGATTCAATGAATGAGATAAAAGATAAAAATGGGAGATTCAATAATGTATGATGACTTACCTTTGAGACGAGGTTTTTTCGAATCTTCTATCTTTGATGGTGCTCTACTGGTGGGTAATCGTGTCGGAAAGGCGAACATGGCGACACTCACTAACATGAGCATAGCTGATATGAGAACAGGACCTGGAAATCAAATGAACATAAGGTGGCTTATGGACAACAACAGTGAATGCCAAATTTTCAGACGGCGAGAACTCGTGAAAATTGGCAAATGATTATTTTTTCTGCATTTACAATTATTGAATTGAATCTTACCGAGCCACCATGCACCGACCCATCGTGGATCCGTGGGTGTTATTTGCGGATCAGCAGACAAATCAGCATAAAGCATGGTACAAAGTGAACCAAGAATAAATCCTAATGCTGGACCGAGAATTCTCACTCCTATTGTTATGGCTGGAATTCGAGATACAATTTTTAGTTACAAAAATCAAGCGAGCGGGAGAAAGAGGGAAAGAGTTAATTGAAGTGACGCGCAGTTAAGGAGTATGGCAGGAGGAACCCGTTTTTTAGAGTATTCTTTTTGTTAATTTTTTTTTTTTTCACTGATACTCCACTCTGCACGGACTATTAAAAATTCGGGTGCGGACGGAATGCCGGATTGGATGGTGGGAGGAGGCATTTTATTTAACGTTGACTCACCAAAATACAAAGGACTCTCACGGGATGCAACATTGTCGTCGATGTAGGGTATGCCGAGTGTGTAGACTGCAGTTTGGCCCATGCCAACGCCCAACAACGAGACGAAAAAAATTGCTAGAACAACTGTTTTTATTTTACTTTGAATTCTTTGCTCATCGAGAAATTCACCCTTACAATATTCTATTGAATCGGAACTCGAATGTGATGCACTAGTTGGAAGTATCCATCTGTCAAATGGAAAAACAAATAGTTCTTCATTTTTTTTTTATCATTTCGTATGCGGGTCCCCGCATGACCTTGCAATTCAAATCGATGTAGAAAAAAACAAATGGAATAATAAATACAAAAAAAATATGTGTGCCATACCCATTAGGTCCCATTGTCTCATTGATATCCTGTCGTTCGCCAAATTTGCAGAGATTTGCCGGAATAGGATCCGTTGAAATTGAATTACTTCTACCCGCGCCACCGCCACCGGATCCCACAACGCTGAATAACATTTCGTTCTGATGAATGAGTTGTTCGCCGAAAATGAAGTGGGGTATCGAGCAGGTGAAAGAGCTGACGGCAAATAGTATCATGCCCCAGGCAATCCATTTCGGTCTGTGACCTTGACCTCCATAGTAAGTTAGTAAAAGGGACGAGCCAATTTGGCCAATTTCAGTTGCTGACATAATTATACCCGTTGTTTTTGACTGAATTTGAAATAACTTCTCAATCGTCGTTATCACTGAGACAAAGTAGGTGTAATACATTCCTTGTAGAACCTGATTGTAGAATAATTGAATGATAATTATTAAATTGATTGATTCATTCCTGTTTTGTATTTGAAGGCGAATACCGCCGTAAAATTTCGGAGCAGAATTGATTTTTTTTTTTTGGCACTTTCTTAGAATACTTATCTCTTAGTGCAGGAACGACAATAAAAACTGTCGAAAAAATAATTCTCTTCCGATTTTTTTACAGTGACATTTCCCATAAACAGAATATAAATGATTGGATTATATATTTCTATATTGTAAAGATAAAAAAAAATGTTACCCAAGTGAGGCAGAAGGTGACGAGGAAGGCTTGTTTTGTGGCGAAACATTGGAGCCAATTTGGCCTACAAGGTCCCCAACCACATGAAATATCAGCATCATCGAATTCCGTATGAATGCTACTTGATTTTTCATCACCCATGGTTATGAGCTTCCCATTTTCACCTGTCGTAATCTCGATTACTTTACTATTCGTTATTGACCCATTATTATTGAGTTTATTATTACATATTATATCGCCATTGCCGTTTGCCATTTTTTCTGACGGTATTATTGTCAGTACAGCATCGGTCGCTCCATTAGCGAGAATTTTTGTGCTTTCACCCGTCATTTTCATCCAATAGAATTAATGAACTAGCCCAGGATCACTATACTCTTCTTCAATAGTTTCAGCTGGAACATAAAAGTAGAAACGAAAAAATTGAAGATTGAAATAGATAAATAAAACATAGTACATTTAATTTATTCAGTAAAAACAAACGCAATTGAAAGTTTGTTGAGAGTGAAACTCCATCCACCTCCTCACAGAATCGAGGACAATGGAAATCTTTTCGCGTAGTGTTTGTGAGAGGGGAAGATTATTGTCCATTACATTGAGTTATTATTAATACGCAAACACAAGAGTTATATCGTCGTTGCGTTTAGTAGATGTTGGAGACTTGGTCTAGGTCGCCTTTCACTGTCCTACTGACGTTTATAAACATATATATATATATATTGTCGCGCACGGATGGATGTTGTGTGTGGCCTATACACGGCCCTGTGACTGCGCCTCTCCCAATGCCATCAACCGCCTAACATCTGCTCACTGCACTATCTCGTAACAAGATACAATTCGCTCCAAAATTTGTCCCTATGTAGATATTTAAGTGGCCCACGAATTCTAAATTCTTCCTCAAGTCTTACTCCTCTAAAATATTTAAAGGTGGCGCAAGAAGTCTTAACATCTTTCGTTTTTCTTCATAATTCTTGAAACATTGCGGGGATTAAATTTGAGAAATAAATAATAGCGTTTCTTCCAATACTCTCTTATATATACACGTGTATGTGTATAACATTCCATATATTGTCAACGTCCTATTCGCACCCACATGAGACCTTGGCGCGGATCAGTGGTAAGGAGAAAAAAAATTAAACAAAAGAAATAAAAAATATATAATAAAAAAGAATGTACAAAAAAATGAGTACCATGGAATATGGAATAACGATGGGAGCTTTTGTTTGTCATTTATACTACCACTTAGAATTATCGATGATATTCAATCGAAGGTAGCAGTGACTCACGACTTGCATGTTTTGACAGAGATAAGAAAACAATATATTTCATATTAAGAAAGGTTGAGGAACTATGGACACATCCACATAATGGCTTAATGTTCAACTAGTTGTCGTATCATTTCTTGAGTTAGGCCACATCTAAACTTGCTGTCGGATATTTAACACAGCATATTTAACGACGAATAATAATTTTGAAGAAATAAACACTTTTCAATATTCTCGTTAAGTGGCTATTTTTCGTGAGAGATTTTATCACGAGATATTCGAATACTCATGACGATAGTACAACTATTTTATGATGATCATATATTATTATTATTATTATTATTATTATTATTA
Organism: Zele albiditarsus; assembly: GCA_958496275.1. Classification (NCBI taxonomy): domain Eukaryota; kingdom Metazoa; phylum Arthropoda; class Insecta; order Hymenoptera; family Braconidae; genus Zele; species Zele albiditarsus. Next base: position 10,757,012 of record OY292413.1, on the reverse strand, counting down.
TTATTATTATTATTATTATTATTATTATTATTTGACGTATGTGTAAACTTCATAAATATGAAAGGCATGCGAATGTAAAAGTGTTTATTTATAATAACGCAATATTAATATATCCCATACTCCCATTCGCTAATTCTAAATACCACATTATTAATTTATGTTGGCACATTGATCGCTTTTAAATTCATGCTCGTTATTTTCTCGTTGTCAATATATTGACATCGGGGACAAGGCGGACTTGCATTCTCTCCACGATATTTCCTATGTACACATATTATAACGTGAAATAAAATGAAGGAAAAAAAAAAAAAGAAATAAATTCCAATGCACATTGACATTATATATATTTATTTCATGATCTATACAGCCATGTTGTGTTAATTGGACGTTGCTGTGAGCTGATGTGCGGACATATTTCATCATGCGAGTATATATTAGTATTTAGTGACAGTCCAGTAGTAATCGCAGAATTGAAATTGAATCAAAAAATGATTTGATAATTTTGATGAGAAAAAACAAAAAAAAATTGTATCAAGGAATGTTCACTCAAATTTCGGATTTTCTGTTGAATTTATCCCGGTGTTCAAATAATATTTAAACATTCGTCTATGTTTTTATTTTTTCCCTTCTCATTTTTCATCACCTGCATTTATCATCTGCAATTCTGCATATCACTTACTCACATATCATGTATCTACATATAAACATACTCATATATACCATTCTATTTCATAGCATGTATATACATAAAAGTCATGTATAGATATACAATTGAAACTTGAGCGTATAGCGCCAGAGCGACAACAGACTCGTGATAATTGAGACACTCGAGATCGAAAAACCGGCTCGTGCATTAGCTCAATATATATATATATATATATTTGATACATCACGACGTTCTCTATTTTTTTCCATCTCCTAATATTTACAAATTTGCCAAATTTCTCAATTATCTATAAATATCAAAACAAAAATACATTTTTCATGTTTTAATTTATTTTTTATCTGTCGATTCAATGTAATTTCATCACGCATTTGTGCATGAGCAAAAGATTCACCTGAGCCTATCAAAAATTGAACAAAGTCTAATATATATATATGCGTGAAAAGACTCTCAGATACTGATCTCGACAATATGGTAGAAGAGGTTGGTTGACACTTAAGGAGGAATGGCAGAAAATAAGGACAAGAGCACGCGGATCAAAAGGGTGCATATACGCCCCTCGTTTCTTGTGTGTCCCACTGCGCTCACTATACGTCAATACATATACATGTAAATATACACTGGCATGATCAGTGCACAGTTCAAAGGTAGTCACATCGTCAGCGCGTCTCATACGCGCGCGACATGCACTTTTATATATATATATATGACACGAATACATTGAAAGTTGTATTTAACACGCGACAAATACCAAACGAGAGTGAGTATATGCGCACGCGTTCATATACCCACGGACTCGTCCACGTTCAATGTACCAATGTATATATGCATTGTACATACAGACGCATATATATACATGTATATATTCATATACATAAGCCACCATTGAGACCTGACCTACTTCAAGGCGTGCACGCTTGCTTTCGCCCGCGCGCCTCTTTAACCCGTGCCCGTTAGTGCTGCTGCTGCTGCAGCAGCTATGTGTTTGTATAAAATGTGTGTGTGTGTGTGTATGTGTGGAAGTGTGTGTTGACTTCATTCGCTCGTTGCTTTTGCTCTCCGAGTTGCTGTGACCCGCACCCGGGCACTGGCCCAGGCCAATACTCTGTTGCAGATATGACGTACGTGTCAATCCATACCGCAGAATAAAATTGATTGGTCGCGAAAAATATATTTATGTGTGTACAATAAATAGTTGTCTGTTAGCACCAACTTTTACTGTATGTTGTATTGATGTATTTGAGATAAGTAATAGATTATAAATTGTTAATGATCAGTTGAATTGATAGGAAAAAGAAAAAAGATTCGTTTATGTTGGAAGTAAGTATTTTTAAGTTTTGAATGGGAGAAACTATTTTTGTTTTAATTTTTTTGAATTCTTATTCTCTGATTATTCAAAACTTAGAAGGTGGTTGTTTGTAAAATCCCTATTCTTTTTTTAGTGATGATGAATATATCATGGGAAATGATCTAACAAGTAATAAACATAGGTCATTCCGTGTGTGTACGAGTTGTTGATTAAATTGAGATTGTGTATACTCTTCAGGCTCCTAACTGAGATGAATATCCCTTCAATATATTTTCATTTTGTATGTGAATATTTTATTTTTATACTTCAGTTCAATGAATTTAGTATTGCCCTTCTTGTGGATGTGTATGTGCATATATATATATATATATTTCTACATGTAGTGCAGCTCCAGAAATAATCTCGGTCGCTTGGGGGCTTCTATAAATTCACCTTGAACCGCGCGCGCACTCTTTGCGCCATCAAGCTCCGCTCCTTCTTGCTTTCTTCCCCTTTCTTTCATTCTATCCTGCGTTTCTTCGCACCGCGCTGTGGCAAAACCGAATAGGCTTTTTTTTTTTAAACGTGGCATGTCAAAAAACACATTTTAAACTGGATGGAAGGGAATATAAAAAACGCTGAACTATTATTTTTTTATCAAATCCAATAATGATTAAACGAAATTCTATTTTGTTTCTTTGTATCATTTCTGTTTTATTTTTTCGTTGATATTTATAACGTCCCGCTTCAATTGAATGAATAAAGGGAAGAAAACAATGGAAAAAAATTTTTTTAAACAACTAACAGTGATTCATATTATGAAAACAAAAATTGGAGGAAGAATTTGGAAATGAGAATCACAACACCAATTTCACTGATTTGGTAATACGGAAAATATCAATCAATGGCTCAGTCTACAAATGTTTGTGCAACAATGGTGAACCAATTATCTGAGACTACACGATGCAATAAGAAGCGATTCTGTTCATCATCGTACGTTTCGATACTTCTCAAAGTAAAAACATGTATATAAATATATAGATACTTATACATACACTTGTATGTTTATGTATATTTATTCACACTTTATATACGAGGAAAGATCATTCACCGATAAGAATATTGCCCGCGAATCCGCAACGAGGTGAGAGTCCGCCGATTCTGAAGGAAAAAAAAATGTAAAAAACAGTACTAAACATACACAGTACGGTCATTGACACCATCGTGGGGTCCAACGTCGTGTGCCAAGCAATGAATTAAAATTAATTATGTGTGTATATAAAATGACAGTTATATATCGACATTTGAAAATTCCATACATATTCATTGATAGGTGAATGACGGACTAAGTTGTGGCAAAGTGAACGGTGCGGGGGAGGAAAATTTTGCGCCCGTGTGTACATATTACCAGCTATACGTATATATGTTTATGCCAAATACACAAACCTGTCAAAGTCGCGCTGGCTACGGTATGTGAGTTCTTATTATGTTGCCCCAAAACCGGAATAATGTACATATAACGCGAATATTTTGAAAGAGAGAGGAAGAATGGTATGGAGTTCCAGAGAGTTGAACTATGGAAATTCATAACTGCACAGCATATAATTCATTAATTAATCATCTGATATTTTATTGGACTAGATATTATAATGATATATCCAACTACAACTTTTATTTAATGTCATTGTTTGAGATTCAATCATATGATGGAAAAAAATTGTGACAAATTGAATGTTGCAAGAAATGAATATTGGAAGATAGCATGTATTTATAGATTATTCTTTCGAAAGTATACCAGGATTTTTACCGTGAGTCACTGATTTTTTCTTTCAATTTTCCCAGTAACATTCTTCCAAGTGCCTTGAACCTCATATTCAGAATTTTTATTTTATTATTTCTAGCTTGGTATCAGTCATAATCAGCATTATTATCATACACCACAATGCTGTTTTCATCTTTAATTTTGGATAAGCATGTATGTGATATACATGCTGGTGCTATGTTATACTTATTTATTTCAGGCATAAGAGTCATGGAAACAGTCAAGGAATCGCATTGAAGACACCATTGAACACGTACTTGGCGTAACGTTTCGCAGAGAATGTGTTTATTGTTCATACCTCCATACGGATATGGGCCTAGATCCAATAGCTGCGATGATAATAGAGCAATCTATTTGATTCAGTGGCCATTATCTAATAATTTTGATTGCCCTGTCGTCAAGTACATATGGTTTAAACTTGACGTAAAATATTTGGGAAGAAAAAAATCACGAATTCCAAATGTATAATGTTCGAGATGCCCCAGACTTCCTACATACATATATGGCTACAACAATCATTTGAGTTGCAACTATACATCTCGCGTGAGATTCTTTTGACGTATAGAAGGAGGCTTGGTCATGACTTGGCCGCGCGTGGAAGTCGTTTACCTCTCAAAGTTATTTGGCCCCCTCTATACTTGCGTGCACACTCCTGAGTAGATAATCGCATGTATATATTCGACATATACGAGCGAGACAAACATTGAGCGAAAGAAAGAAGAAAAGATTGCCAACGATAGAAACGAAACCCACCTCGAAAAAGAGTAGGAAACCTTCGTCATCACATATATACATTTATGCGTCGCATCCGTCTTCCTTTCCGGCGCGCGCGCGCTCATTCGAGTCGATATGTACCGACCACTCGAAAAAAAAAAAAAATATATATATAAATGAAGAAATAAAAAAGTTGAGACGCAACAGAGAAAATGAGAGAGTGAGATGTGAGCGCAAAGTGTACATATGACGAAGCGCATCGGCTTTCGCGGGGAGATGGATAAAGAAAGGAAAAATATGAAATAAAAAAAGGGGGTTCGAGAGGGAAGGAACAGTGCCCATGCGTACAGCATACGTAAAAGGTTCCTATACACATACATGTATATGTATATACATCAATGTAATTCTCGACGACCCGGCCAAAACTTTCAAGGTGGATCGATCATCGGCTTCTCTGCTTCGCCACCGTGCCATCATATTATTGAGTCAATGTTTTTCGGTGAACGAAATAAACAAAATAGAAAGGACGAAATGAAAAAAATAAAATTAATGAGTTTTTTTTTTTTCCTATTGAGAAAACAATTTTTCAAATATTTTTTTTCTCATTCTTATAAGAATTACTATTGTCATTATAATTTTTATTATTAACGGATGACGGGAAACATCTATACATACTGATGTACGATCTGGGTAAAAGCGTAAATAAATAGCTGTCTCGACCCCCGAGTCACATACAAATACATACGTCGGAGCATTGGAGTCATCGTCCCGCGTCGAGAGAGGTCGGATGGATCGATCCTTTCTTAAAATAGCCATGATAATCAAACATCACCGAAAATCTCATGAAAAGTATATAGCTGAACGGTGACTATTCCTTTTCCTCGTTCTTTTGCGGGGGAATATCAGAGTTTGATCTCGAGTAAATTTATTTTCTTGTATATTATCCGAATATGCACTGTTGAAAATACACGATTAATATATTATATTGAAAGTCAGAAAATTGGCCAGGATACACGAGAAAGAAAAAAAGATTGCAATTCAAAATGATGAATTATAAATTTAATCCAAATTTTATAATATATATTTAACGTTTCTATGCCTAGTTTCAATTCAAATTCCAATCACGTGTGTCTGAACATTACTGAATGAACTTAAGAAAAATAGGACTAATTTTATACCTAACCATTCACGAAATAAAAAATTCTGTAACAGAAATCAAATCTTTCACGTCATCATTGTGACGTTACGCTGTGTGATTTATCGATCATTCTGACATTATTCGTTCTATAAATTGATGAAATAGTAGAACAAAATAAAAATATGCATCGTCGTATGTTATTTTCCACCCTATCCTAACGGTAATAACGAAAAATAAATGATAGTGTCATGTGTAAATATATACAGTTTATAATGAATAGCTTTGAAGAATTTTCCAATGCATTGAGACGAAAATTGAAAACGTAGGAATGAAATGGAGAGGAATTCAACGGAACGAAACGGAAAACACTGTCCTGTGGCAAGGGTTCTATATATAATATGAGAATGCATATCTACATATAGTTATAGGGCTGAGGAAAAAGGAGAGGCTAGAGTGGTTGTTTGTTAGAGGTGAGCGTTACTTCGTATAGACCACAACGCACTAGTCGATCGTGTGGATGAGTCGCCAGTGTGTTGTGTTCGTTTCTTATATGTATACATATGTATATATATTTCTCTGACGGAGGAGTAGGTACTTTCATTGCTGTTATACAATCGCAGATCGAGCGAGCGACCGCTGAAAGGAGAAATGGGAACGCGGCAGTGGCGCTCATTCCCAACTTGGACATGTGCGTGTAGATTATACGCACGTGAATATGTTTTGTTTGATTTTTTTTTTTATTATTTTCACATATGACTTTTTATTTATTTATTTATTCATTTTCTTTCATCACTCACAATTCCTATTTATGTATGTTGTCTTATGTCAGTTCTGTATATCTCCTCTGCTTATCAATAGCTCTTTATCTTTTGCCACACACAAAACGTATGAATAAAATATTATACACATTAATGTCCCGATGGATAAATCGATTCAATAAATATATTTGTATTTCGGACTGTAGGAAAGAGAAAAATAAATAAATGCAATGAAAAAAAAGAAAAAAGAGAGAAATAAAATCGAGTCGAGAAAGATATTTAATTTTTGACCCTTTTTATATTGGTTATTTCGATGGATTGGATTATATATATATGAAGAGGGAGAGACTGATTGATTGCGTATTTATTTGTTTGGAAAATATGCCGTACTCTCAAGTGAGAATATAAGCATGAAAAAATGACAATTGCCTCTTATAGTCGATGAAAGAGAAATTAATTGGTGTAAGAAATAATTTAGGATGGAATAACAGTACGGTAGATAGAATGAAATGGGAATTCAACATGCGTAGAATGATCCATTTTTTTTCCGTTGAATAATGAAAGATGATGTAACGTTTCTTTACCATTAACAAACTAGTACAGAATTCCATTGCGGTGAGTGACAAAGTGCTTACTGATAAAAAAATCAAAAACAAAGCGACAAAATATCAAACAGAGTATGAATATGCAAACACGTTAATTTCATTACCTTTAGTGTTGGAAAACTAAAAGTCCCATAATTTCGATTAATTATTCAAACAGTTTTCCGGAATTGTTTCATCAGTCCAAATATTCAAAGATACGAAACTCATCTCTATGATTTTCATATTTTAGAAATTTTTCGTTCGATTCTTAAATTAAGGTGAAATGGTGTGGAGAAATCGTCGTGGACTAAATGGGCTACAATCTCCGAATAGGAAGAATGACGTAGGAAAATTAATTGCCGAGAGTGAAATTTTATAGTACACCCGGTACATAAAAGAACTGAGAGCAAATCACCAACACTCGTCCCGGGGATCGTTGCGCGTTCACCAAGGCTTCAGGGCTCTGCCATCCCGGCCGGTGGAGAAAGTGGAAAAGTGTATCGTGTTCGCTTTTTAAGCCTTCGCCTTCGACTGGCTCGCACGCGAGCGCGCGCACGTTTCTCGGTCGCGATGATCGAACGTGCCACATACCTTGAAGATATATATCTTTTGCGTCAATAATATATCTTCTCTCAATTTTGTGTAAATTCATCACTGAATAAATTTTATAACATAATAAAAATACGGGATTCAATTGTTAATTATTTCCTCTTGATTTCATTTAATTTACGTCGCATTACTCCAATGCCGCGCGGAAAATTTGATCAATAGATATGCAGGTTTGAATTAGGTGAAAGGTCAATTGATAAGATACAAGTGTAATTTCAACGTAGAATTATTTTACAGTTCTTTAGAATAAAGTATGTTGGAAAAAGTATGATAAGACGAAAATAAATAAATTGTTATTCTATTAATAAAAATTCCGGTGTCGAATTTATTTTGTATTATTTTTTTATTTTTTTGTGCTTCATTCGGGACAGGATGTATATAATGTATATAGCGATGGCTCCGGCGATCAGCCGCGTCTTGGAGGGTCGCAAGGTCAGGGTACCGACAAGACCTTGAACTCGAATTTCACAGTCGAAAATGCGTTCGCTTTAATAACAATCATATCGCGTCATGGTATCATTTTAAAATAAATTTTTGAGGTCATAATATATAATCTCGTGGTATAATAAACTGATATGTGAGGTGTGATGCTATTAAATAATTAAAATGGATCGTCCCAATTTTGATGAAGCGTAAACATTTTTCCTTGCCTTTTTTTCTTCGTATTGTATTTGTCCACGCTTCACACTATTTACTTTCAGAATAATTTGGTAGTTTACATTCAGATATACTATTAGACATTTACATCATATATTGAGACTTGGCCTACATAATTTTTATTAGTTTAGTCACATTTATATTTATTGTGCCATATACACTATCTCTGGGGTAACTATAAAATTGAAAATTTCAAGTGCATTCTCAATGACACCTGTTATAAATAATTAGTGCCACATCATTTGAGGAAATTAAAGAGAATGGCAGAGAAAAAATACGAATAGATCTCAAGGTGATTGTAAAAAATTGAAGGATCATTTTTTCTCTCTCTCTCTCGCTCTCCATCAATTTCTTTTTTTCTTTTTAATTAAAATTTATTACATATCGAGAGACGAGAGATTATTTGCGCAATTTCGCAATGTCTTGAAAAAATATCTCTCGCATTAAGAAAGAATATTCATTCGATCGTTTAAATTTGCCATTTGCATAAAGAAAAAAAAATAATGATAAAAAAAATTCTGCTTTCGGACATAACGGTAAATTTTGAGTCTCGCGCGCGCGGCTTTATCATCTTCATCGCCTACACAAAGTTGGAATGAACTCTGGTGAAGAGAAAGAGCGAGAGACCGATGTTTGAAGAAAAATTCTTGAAGAAGTAACTCACGTACGCACGCACGCATCACACAACTATCACCACTACCACCACCACCACCACCACCACCACCATCTCCACCACCAACATCGTCATCAGCCCCCGAATTTAAGATCTTACAACGAAAAATATCGACGCAGCCACGCCTGCCACTGCTACTTTTTTTTTTTTTTTTTTCCTTTCCCCGTATACTTTATACATACTTTCTTTTCACCATGAACATTTTTCTCTTAACTCTGTCGCATATAAATGAAAATTAAATATGTGCGTATCCGAATGCTTGATTTAATCTCGAATAATAAACATTCACATATATATTAATAAATTGTTGGAATAATATTATTGAATTAATTGATATTATAGAATTGTTAATTGAATTGCAATGCAGGTATATACTTCTTTAAATGATGCAAATTGTGAGAACCTCTATGATGAGCTTATTACAATTCTAGAAAGCAATTTGTCGGTCGTTGAATAAAGAAGGAAATAAAAAATAAAATTACCTTCGTCACACGTCAGTGTGTTGATGTTATCTGGTCCATGCGGTTGATGTTTTATTGGGGTTTTACTTTTTTTCAACACCGCTTCAATATATAACTTTATTTTAATAGAATTAAATTGAAAATATCGCAATGATACGAGTTGGCAAGTGAGTAAAGAAAATGTGTGGAAAATCAGTGCGTATATTAAAAGCACTATTCACGCTATCGCCATGCCTCGTGTCCTCTTCTCGGTATATTACTACCGGCTTACGTCGTCCGGAACACGCACTCATCTATCTTTCTCGGCTTTCTACAACCCATCCGCCGAAATACAGTTTTTTTTTCTCTCCTTTTTTTTTTGTCTCTCCTTGTCAGAAGAGCAACTCTGATTGTCTTATCTTCTTTCCTTTTTTTTTTCACACAGTGCAGAGCGCAAAATGATAACGTTCTCGGCTCTCTTTTTTTTTCGTTACGAGCATCAGATGAAAATATTCATAACATTACGGTAATAATAATGTTGAAATAGTATCAAAAAAATTTATGAAATACGTCAAATAATACACTCAAAAATTCGTCGCTTGTTAACACATTATTTTCATTTCTATTTTCATTCAAGTTTACAGTTTAAAAACCAATAATTATATAAAAAACATTATTTCACTCTGACGGAATGACACAAAAAACCAAGCGATGCAAAGAAAATAATAATATTTCCTGCGTCGTATGTTTTTAAATAACAATACGATTGAATTATTTTTATTTATTTCTTCTCGTCTCTTTTTATATAGATATATTCCTTTTTATTTCGGTTATGCGCGAGCAAAACGAGGAGCACGAGACTGTGGAACAGAGGGATAAAGAGTGAGTGGAGCGAGAGTGATAAGAAGAGATAAATAAGCATGCGGCATTCGCCGGTTCACCGCAAGAGTAAAATACGTATGTATATATTTATACGTACATACATACATACATACACAGAAATGTATATATATAAATATATATATATTCATTTATATATATATATATATAAAATCCCCCCCACACGAATCGATGTTCTCGGGTTCGCGTTCCGCGCGCGACTGAGGCGAGAATCGTGGCGTGCGAGTCTGGTGCGCGCGCGGCATACGTCAAACGAAAACGAAACGCTGAAGCCCCGTGAATAGTATAGAAGAGAGCTAAAGCGGGCAACGCGCGAGCGATCTCCGCGCGCGCGAGTACATACTTCATTTTGATACGCACACACACCTCTCCGTGTATATAATATACCGCGTGTGTCCAGCACACCGCACGATCTATGTGTATTTAAAATTAGTATACATAAACTTGAATACGTAATCCAGTGGAAGTTTTATTTCAATGTGGGTTTAGATGAAACAATAAATGAGAAATTTTGAATACAAAAAAAAAAAATGAAATTTTCTTTTACAGAATTGAGTATCTGGAAGGAAAAAAACAACACCAATGTGAAAATTGAATATTTTTCGTTGACAATTGCAGCCGCGTGGAGGAACCCGTTAAATTTCACGGTATCGCCCGAAATTAAACACTTCATACTTGAACACAGATGGATAGAACGATAAATACTATGAATCGTTACTTTTTCAGATGCGCCTGGTTGATAAAAATTGTAATTTTCTTTATATTACTCAATACAACATCGGAGTCATTAATTTATTTACATAAGGCCTTTAGGAATTAAGAATCATGGAAGAATGTTAATACATACTTCAATATTCACTTTCGAATTCCAAATTATTACCTATAGTATTCTTATCCCATGGCGATAGATTAACATCTTTGAATATACCTAAATATATATATTCAAGTTTGAGAACTATTTCGATATTTTTCTCATGAAAAATGGAAATATTTTGAAAAGTTGTTGCTTTCGCTGACTAATTTCCCACACGTTACCACATTATCGTATAAATAATATATAAATAAAATTTGTAGCCAGGGAATTCGATTGAAATGTGATGTGGTAATTCATCGTTTTCCCCTTGTGTCGACACACAAAAATTCTCAAAGCATCAATATATTCCGAGGTGATCGAGGTTCAGATCTCCAGACAATTTTATAAATTTTCTTATCGCAGAACATTGAAAAATATCTTTATCATGGCGCAATCAAAAAGCGGAAGTAAATAATAACATATTTGCATCTCCATTAACCGTACTTAATTTTGAGTTGAAAAAAAAAATTGTGTGAAAAATGAATATTTTAAGTTTTAATAAATCTTGTACTCTGAGGACGCGACGACGAACGATGACGACGCTTCTTCTTTCCCAAATTGTTGCAGCGTGCATTCACTCACGAAAAAAGCAAGTTTGGCAGCGCGCGCGACTTGCACAGATAAAAAAGGACCGGTTTCAGATTGCATTTTCGTAAACAGCTGTCCGAAAACTTGACGCGCGCTCCGACATGCAAAAATATTTCTCACCCATATATACATATACTTTAAATTGAGCATCAGAAATCCAAGAAACGTGCGAACAGCAGTCGAGAGAGATAGATAGTAGCGGGAAATGTGCTTGCAAGGATTATATATTGTGTGTCGAGTGAGTGGTGATTGCCTTCAAAGCTTTGGCACGTGTCGCGCCCATTCGACGAACTCGCCGCATCGATTACACGTTGATGCGTCCAATGGCAAACATTCATGCGCTACAACTATTTATAAGGAGTTCTCAATCACAACCTGACAAATCGGTACTTTATCGACTTTTTTTTATTTCCATTACCTTCAACTTAGCATATCCCCAATTGAATTAAATTTATCTCTTCCTGATAATGAATAAATGATCAAATGGTAATTATGATAGTAAAAAGATTATGATTACACGAATTATTACATTTTTCATCAATTATTTTTTATTGATGAAGAAAAAAAATATGAGAACGCTATTATTAGTATTATTATTTGAAGTTGTATAAATTGAAGACTATTGTACACCTACAAACAACTGTCGGTACACGCAGAGTGCAACAGACACATAGATAAAAATATATGTATACATTTATACATATATAATTATTTTTTCCAGTGGCTACTTTAGCCATTGGTTTAATATTCAGTGACAGTAGCGAATACGCGCTCGTACATACATCCTAGTATACAGACACCTATATATGTATATTGTGTGAAGACCTCGTGAGAGAAACGGGGACCAAGATATAGGCGCTTGTGTGTATGTAGACATTGGAAAATGCGTGTATGGTACACCATCATCATACCATTCGTTTTTACCGTTATATTATGTGAACATCTTTAGAATCTATTGACCGTATGCGCGACGACAGCCAACGGAACGAGTGTATATGTATATAGTTGACAAATATATAATTTACTTCATTAATAAATTAACCACAATCGTGCGATCAATTGCATCATCAATATACATAAAAGTATAAAAGTTAATTTATATGATTAGTCATTTAATATTTCATTTTTCTATATGAAAAGAGTGAAAAAGAAAGAATAACTATTCATTTATGATTAGTGAAAATAGGCGGTAAACAATTCAATGATGATAATGAAAATATCGAATGACAATATTACACCATGAACAAAAAATAATGAGGTCAGTCATCAGAAATTTCACATTTCTTTCTTTTAGAAATATATGCCCAAAAATGGATAGTGTGACCTTTGATAATTGATATCCCAAGCATTTCCAGATTACAAAGTTAAATGGATAAATTTGATGATTTCAATAAAGAATAAATCAATAAATAAATAATAAAAACTTTTGATTCTGAATAATGAATGATAATTATTCAAAACATGAATGTTGGTGTACATGAGCTTTTTGCAATGAATATGTATAGAGTGTGGCACAAAATGGATGCAACGACACTGTGAACTGCAAGACACTTTGTAAACGCATAATACATGATGCTGCGGTGCCTCTGTATCAATTAAAGGCAGTATAACATACCAGGAAAACGCTCAACAATTATTATCGTCTGGCCCACATTGCACCGAGTTGGACCCTATACACATCAGTTTCTATCCTCTGTCTCTATTCATCTATCTCACTTATGTTACTCTCTCCTCTCCCAACCTCTTTCTCCTCGTGTCTCAACGATTGTTATTGTCACCGCGGTCATACGCATTCACTCACAACTATGTACATATACATCCGAGCGACATTGTGTCATTATTGTCAGACGCTTTTTGTATTTTCAAAGCTCAAAACAATTCTATAAAAAAAAAAATTTGTTTAATCAATATAATAGAATAGAAAAAAAATGTCAATTGGAAAGACCACCATGAAAGTAATATTTGCCCAATGGAGTAATATGTGATTAATTTGTTTGTTGTTAGAGACATGGACAATTCGCTTAATGAACACAATACAATGTGTATATATAAATAGACACATACATTGCAATACATTTTATAGGCGTAGTGCATACAAGTGGATGCATAAGATATATCTCAAGTCTTTAAGGTCTTCTCACAACGGAATATTTTTTTATCATTTTTAATACATTACGGAAAATAAATGGAGGAAATAAATATAAAGTAAGATAAAACGTATGAGGGAGAGTATGTATTTGTCTTATGATAAAATAAAATACTTGGAAAAAATTCTATAATGGTTTTAAAAAGTTAAACGTTGAGTCTAGACGTGAGTCAGCCTTGACCGTCAAACATGCCAACTAACGAGAGTGTCAGATTGCCATCATCGATATAGAGTCAAAGAGAAGTGAAGGTGCACACACGTAACAATGAGGGACTGAAAGAGAGACAGAAAAAGCGGATGGACACAAAAAAAAAAAGGGACCACTTTTATCCTCGACACAATAAAAAATAGCAAAAAGGTCCATGAACAGAATTTTTCGGGAAATCTATCCTTCCGGGAAAGGAAATATTTAGTTAACCATATAATGATGCATTGTTTTTTTCTTCAGAGCAAAAAAATACGGGAAGTTGCGTCATAATTCCCTCACACAAATTGACACAGAGCAAATGGGTTTAACGTGTTCTTAAATTCATTTTTCTTTCTGCGTGTCATTTTCATTATCTTCTCTAATATTTATGATGCGACATTAAATGCAACATAGTTGGGTCGACGACAGTTGAGTGTCGGTGGCATAAAATTTTCTCTTGAATTTACGCGTCAAAGATATTATTATCGAATTGAAACAGAAATGAGGTGATACTCGCTCTCGATTTAGGACAATAACTGACACGATGCATTATATCGTATATATATATATATATATATCCAACTGCATATTCATGATTCTCCCACATATCTTGATTGAGAAACGAGACATCGTGGCCCAGTTATTCACACATAACGACACATAATCATTATTTTTATTATCATTATAATGAATGACGAAAAATAAAATAATAAGATATTATTGTTAACGTTATAAATATACTCGTTCAATTTTATATTCATTACGTCAGGTAGTTTATTGAAAATTATTTAATCGTTTCGCCATCAATATTAATATGCTTATATGATTTGTTTTTGAACATATCTGTTTGAATAACGTCTAATGTATACGATAACATTGTACAAATGTACGTAATTCCATATAAAATTGTGTGTTTGGATATGATAATAGTCCCGCTCCCAACTTTTCATTGACGTCAATCGAATTGTGAAAAATATATATCGGTGAATAATGAATACATTAATTTATTTGGCTCAGAGATAACAGAATAGAAGTGCGTAACAAGTGATGCTAATTCAAGAGTAATTTTATTTTATTTAACACACCTTTTGTTCCATTTTTTATTTTCTGTTATTTTCGTTGTCGTGTGGTTTTTTTTAAACTTGCTCTCGCGAGCGGGTTGAATTATTTATGACACCAATGTCGTATGTAGTCTGACCCGCATCCGGAATCTGAATAGTTGAGTATATTCCCGCAATGCCTCAAATCTCTTTTCGACAATTGCATTGATGCATTCCGTCAATTTCTTTTTTTTTTTATCATCAACATGAATATATAAAGTTTGTATTTTTTTTTTAATTCTCTACGGTGATATACTCAGTAAATAAATATACTTTCTCCAAGTTTAGTGCCATCAAACACTCAAGCACTATTATTCATATTATTAATATGTATTTAGGTTTATACCGATTTGCACTAAATACATTTATGGACGAGAGAGTGCATCCAGCATCACTCATAAGCAGCAATGGCGCTCGACCTTGTCTCATGACGTCACACGACCGTCTAGACGAGATCTACAGTGTTGTTTGAATGCATTCTCGTGCGCTTGTATGACCATTAGGGGGGGCCTAGTGCACGCGCGTTCATCCAATCAAATGTCACAACCAAAAAAAAAGAATATAGTTGGAAAGAAAAAAAAAAGCCTGCACAAAAACATAAGAATAGAAGAGTGGCCAGCTATTGCACACGCCGCTCATGGAGTCTGCGTCCATTCCAGGGTGTCACAATCCTTCAGCGAAATAACCAATAATTTTTGATTCTGCATAATTAAATACGAAAAAAGCATAAGAGTTTCATCAAGGGGACCTTGAAGTGGATTTAGGCTTTATAGACACCGCGTGGACTAATCAGACCAAAGTATCTAAAAACAAAAAAAAAATATGAAAAGAAAAGGAAAATAAAAAATGTTGGAATAAGTGTGATTAGGCGGGAGATATTGGAGTGACAGTCAGGAGTATTTTCATTTGACTGAGCGGTTGTCAGTCGTCCAAATTGAAGCACAATCGATTTAACGAAGCAAATCATGATGGTATGACGTGAGGCCAAGGGCGGATCTCTTAACTTGGATTCACCTGCTTGGCCCCCAGAGCGATTGGCCATATGCGAAAGGGTCAAAGCTACAATGTCGTGAGCCTCGCACAATTGAACTCGCTAAAATCGTATTGTCGCGCTCTCCTTGAGATTTGTGAGCGCCATCAATAAAAGTGGGACCTCAACTCTGATGCGAACGAGTGAGAAGAAGACAGAATTAAAGGAGAAAAGAATATGTAAAAGACTAGAGTGAAGCGACTGAGAAAGATAGAGCGATAAAAATGAGAAAATAAATAAATAAAAATATAGAAACAAGAGTGGTGAAATTCCAAGAAAGTCGTTTTTGGATGATTCGTTCACGCTTGTGCGTCATTCTTTATGTAAATCTATTCTCAACAGTACCTATATAGTAACAGGCCACAAATTATGTCGCAATCACCTGGAAATGACGAGCAAAAAAAAAATGAAGAATAAAATAATAAAATAATAAATGAAATCTAACACGCCCAATGTTTTTTAGAGTGAGAGAAGAAATAAACAACTAAAAAATTCCGATAGTGATTGCAGGAAATGAAAAAATATACAATCATATCTTTCCTTAATTGGTAGGATAAATGTGAGGGAATTTAACTAATATCTCCAATAACATTCGGACGTCCAGGTAATACCTACGCCTCTTTCCAATTGTAGAATATATAAATTACCTATTATGAGTTTCGTCATGCCCACAAAAAATTACTATGTACTACTGGAAAAAATAATTTGATATAAACTTTGTTTTGGTGGTGTAAATATATTCGTAGTAATTTTCCCTGCAATGTTGATATAATCCGCAATAAATAGGCGAATATAGTAATTGTAGATATGATAATTTCGTGTACTTATAACACAATTGTTATCAACCAAATGTAGAAATGATCTTGCAGAAGAAAATGCGTCGTGTGTGTGTGTCTGTCTGTCTGTGTCTGTGGGTGACCGACTGGTAACCCAGACTTTAGTATTCCATCGTTGTCGCCACACACGAGACTTCCTCATTCCGACAGTCAGAGCTATTGTAATGTTCTTCCTTTTTTTTTTCTTTTTCAATACCCACTATACACACATATACATATTCCTAGTGTATCTGTATCCTCATCATCATCATCACCTGCCAATCATACATGACCGTTCAAACCTCAGTCTTCGTTTTTCATTCTCTTTCAGCAATATACACATACATATTTATGTACATATACACTAAATAAGCTCGTAAAATTACCGTACACTCGATTTGCAATGTGGCTTTGAATATTGTATTACGAAACAATAGAATTGATAAAAGAGATTAGAAAATAACTTACACATTTCGAAGAAGTGAATAAAAAAGCATATACAGAAACAAAAATAGAATGATAGAAAGAAAATATGATAAATAAATTAATAATAATAAAAAAACGATTGGTAATAGATGCAGTGTATGAATGTAAAAGAGCATCGTTTGTGATATGTGCGCAATATGTGGAACGTGCTCGTATATCTCAAAGTTCTATGATCATCGTCACGTGTGTGGGACGGTGACAATGCACCGGTGGCCTCGCGCCCGATATGCTTCCATCGTGTTGTATATATATATATATACATACATATCTATGTATATATATTTATACACATCGTAGAGTGCATATGCCGTGTGGTGAATCTCCAAACATATATATTACACATATAGACATAAAATACATCAACGAGAAGATAGTTGAACTTTATTTTAAATTCCAAGTATATACGATTATATCTATTTCCTTTTTTTATTTATTTCTCCCTTACCCCCTTTTCGCTTATCGCGTAACCAACATTTCTATGCGATCTCGTCGCTGCGTGTGCATATAAATAATGTATCAGAGGCGAGTGAGAAAAACTAGACAACGAGGATTGGAAATGATGAAAAGAAATATCAATAAAAGAATTCAACTTGAAATTACACAATCATGATAAAGGTGATGTCATTGAAGTCGAAAGTTCGTTGACGTCGAGTTTAGTTTCGGGTCTGGAATACCCTTCAAATTAATTTATCGTATGTACCCCAGTGAAAGATTCCTGTTGATCCAATAGCAACAACATGGACTTCCTATTGGAATATGAGGAATTTTGTAGGAAACAAAGAAACACACTGGGTAATAATAGGATGAAGAAACGGCATGTGCGCAATATTTATTATGTCGAGGAAGGGTGTTGGAGTACTGTATAGAATGCGACAGCACAGGGAATATCTAGAAGGTTAACAAAATCAATACCGAGTGGGTGGGCGAGTAGGCTTGGACGATGACTAGCTAGGGGGCTAGGTCGGCTACTGACCTTTATTCAGGTCAACTCGCAACATCATCCCCATTTCCACGCGGTTTATAACACACAGACATCATGTGAATATATATATATAGTATGTGCTTATGCGTATGCATATGTACGCACTTGCGGTCTATTTTCTACCATCGCCTTGCTGATGCTTTCGCCAAATGGACAATTTTAAATGGATTCAACCACACATCTATCGCTTGCGCGTGCAATGACATATTATATAGTAGTACGTTACACGGCCCTTACTAGGTTTGCGTATACTATAACTTCTTCCCACGACCATTTAACATCGAGCTATTTTCGGGTAGAATAAATATTTGTAAGTGTGCTGAGCATGCGTATTTCAACGTACGAATTGATGAAGTTCCTGGATTTCGCATAGACTTACGGAAACGCGGTAGATATAAATGGAAAGAGAAAAATGAAAATACTGAAGGAAAAGTTTGGTGCATTACGCATTGGTTTCTGAGAATGAATTTGGCAGAGTGTATGGTGTCTATTTGTGATGATTCTATATAATATGTTTCTTCTGAGGCATTGATATAATTTTTGTTTGCTAGATATACCTCTAAATATATTCGTGATTCGCCGTATCGAAATTATTTATAAAAGAATATATATTTTAATTGATATAAATGATTATCAAATCTATCAGAATATTTAATTCGTAGAAGTGTGACATGGGACACCCTAGATGATTTAATAATTGGAGTGGAATATAAGAAATTTCTAATTGAAATACTTTTTCGCTTATATAGGCCTGTCATCGTCGGTGAACAATTTTTTTTTTCGGGCTCTCGATATTATGTCGCAGAGTTGACGCCTTACTGTTACTAATGCTCAAACACAGCGAGAGGTCCCATTAATCTTCATCATCACCTACTATTTCTTTCTACTTAAATTATTTCTTGCGAAGATATATATGATTGTTATTGAGGCTACTCATCTCATTCTCGTTCATTCGTATATACACATTGTACATATATAAATATATAGTATAATGATCATTTGCTGCGAGTTTATCGACATGATATTTGCGAGCGTATATATAAAACATTTATGTTTGATAAGTCCTTGAGAAAAATATTCTGTATTGAATTTAAAGTGTTAAATTAACATTTCTTTTCACCTCTTTTTCTCCTTTTTTTTTTTCACTGCTTATGCATAATCGCTATAGTTTGCAACTCAACTCGTTTGATCGTAAGCTTTTGATATGTATTCACATTCACGAGAGATAGAATTTATTCTGAATAGATATCCGGATGAAACAGTAGTAGAAACAAAACATAAAAATTTGAATCGACAATTGGTATATAAATAATTCATTAATACAAGCATTCGAAAGTGGATTACGATTGACCTGAGTGATTTCTACTTGGCATCCCTCCCAATTCCCAATATAAATTTACCATATATCTATATCCAGAAAAAAAAAATAATTTTATCGATCCAATAGAAAAGCATAGGTTATTGGTAAAGTGGGAATTTGCGTGGGAAAATAGTATGAAGAACGAGGAAGTTAAGCGAAACATATACGTCATTCAAATGCATTCTTCATCATTTTTGACGACCCAGAAGTTCTAAAAGCTCGACCTAGAATTTTCTGAAACACAATTGAGAATTGAAAAAATAATTTTTGATGAAAATCTTGTTTTTCTGTCATTATTTCAATTTGATGAACTAAATGATTTCCGCGTCATTAAATTTCCATTATTTCTTGTCCGCACCAACAACAGTGGAGTAATCAAATATCCAACCGAAAAAAAATGTATCTAGTTTTGTTTCAAGTTACATACTTTCATAGATCGGTGTATTAGTTAATTGAACATCAATTAATTTACGAACAACAACGCTCATTATCATCAGGTAAAGGTAAACCTAATAATATGTAGGTCTATAAAAATAACATGAAATCCATTTGTCAGATAAAATTAATCGTGGAGGCTTTGGAAGAATTGGTTGATATCTTATCTTCATTTTTATGCAGAACCAGATTAGAGACCTGAACTCGTCCGTATTGAAAGTGTCATTTATATATACCAAAAATATGTTAATCGAATTTTGAGCAGCCACATCGAGCACAGTATAATTACATGACGACATGAATAGTCAATCAGAGTTTCATGACAGCGATAAAAATATAGAACACTGAGATAATTAGGCCACCCCCTTTTGAAATTATCATTTCATATAGAATCATGAGAGAAAAAAGAAACAGGCTCAACCAGAGTATATAATCTGTCATTATAAAAATCGCAAACACATTCGAGTCTGTATAATGGCAAAAATTCATATCCAATAAAAAAAATGAAACTTACCCCAATTCTTGGGCAAGATGGCGTCCATCATCTGAAAATACAAAACAATCATAATTACATAATAAAGTGTAAATAAAGGAAATGAAAAAAACAATGAAAATGTATATGTTGACAGCTTCCATCTACTGAAGTATATCGCGTACGCACATCGACATATGCATGCATACATGCATACAGATGCACATATAGACACACATGCAGACATATAAACACAAACATACCTCGTTTCTTAATCGGTGAACGGGCAGCTGGCCGTCGCGACAACACAAGTTGTCGTCTCACAACTGCCCCCACCGTGAATTATCGCACCAATACGATCACGATTCGTTTTTCATTTGCTTGTTATTATTATTATTATTATTATCATTATTAATACTCACCGACTCATCACAGAACAGCATTATTGAACATTGCCATTTAAATTTCGACATATTATTACAATATGTGAATACACGAAATGAAACGATGAAATGTCAGCGCGTATACATGTCATCATCGTTATCGTTATTCGTCGTCGTTGTTGTTATGTGAAATAATCCCGAGGTTGGGCGCCACGCGCCGGTTACCTCGTCTACTCTGAGTCTTCAACCCGCCAATCTCTGTACATGGAGTAGTTGTCCGAGTGATACTGCGACGACGCAAATACTTCATTGTTTTTGTAGTTGCGCAGTATAATATTATCAATGCACTGATGATGGTAAACGTATGATAAAGAAATTCGTCCAAATACCATTTGTTATTTATATGAAATGCTTTAGAATAGCTAAAAATATTATTTAGTAATGATGACAATGATTCACCAGTTGTTCGACCGTTACCGCAACAGTCAAAAGACATTATGGTGTATATAATGATTAGATTGTTAAATATTATATAGTAGATTGTGTAGCCTGCGGATTATTTTTAGCCGTTGATTAAATAGTATGGCAGAGTAACATTTTTTTTGAAGGAAATACTGTCTTGTTTTACGTAATCACCCGGTGGCTTCATGTGTGAAGTCCAGCACAATTATAATGGCGGCAGGGTTGCCACTACACAGCGAAGTTTTCATTGTTATCTATCTACAATTTTTCCTCAATTTTTCTTGGTATTGAGCTTTAGCGCTTCCATCGGATCAAGGGTTGTGATCTAATTCCACTTTCCGATAGAATCAATATTCATTCAGAAGAGAACAAATTTGGTAATAGGTTATCGATCATTTTCGCGTGAAAATGTATTGCAGAGGGAAAATTAAATTACCGACTGAGAAAAAAAAATTTTAATTCAAAAAATGGTTAAAACGAAAAATGTGATAGATATGTGTAAGAAGTAACATATCTGGCTCCATGATTTTTTGCAGTATTTGTAATTCAGCTCTTTTGAGTTATTAATTTATTAAGATAAATTTTTGATATGGAACTTTTTTCCTCGCTGTCAGTATTTCATTTTCATGTGATAGATACAGTCTAGTTACAAGATGCAGGATTGAGGAGAAACTTCGTTCCTTGATTTAATATTCTCCATACTGATATTTACCACAATTATTCGGTAGCAAGAAAGAGAGAAACTCTTCCGTTTGAACTTGCATATTTCTATACATGCGCGCGGCAGATTCTTGCAAGGAACTGTGTAAAATATCAATGAAGTCGTTCAAAATTAAAAATAAAATAGCTGTAGTCTTGAAAACATCACTTTTTCGAATGTCAATGTGAATATATATTTACAAAATTTAAATAATTATAATTAGAATTACCGTTATATATATGTATATATTTAAATTGAAATTGCGCGAGATTCCTCTATTTTTTTTCGTCATTCAAATTATACTTGGTTTTAAGTTTGTCAATTTCCTCCATCTTCTTATCCACATCCACACGTTTAAATGCTTTATTGCTTTGATAATATAACACGACCAGATATCTGTTACAAACGTTGAATCCGCTCAAATGATCACATGCATTCTTAGCATCGAATATATCTTCATAAACCACGAATGCTGTTCCTCTAGTTTCTGCTGTGTTTCCACTGAAATGAAAAGTTCAATGACAATTTATGTTCAATGTCTCTCAAGAATTTGGATGTAAATATGTCAGAGATGGGTAAGTATATACTTACACCCTTATTTGTCTGATTGCGCCGTATTTGCCGAAAATATCGTACATTTCTTCAGCAGTTATTTTATATGGTAAGTTTCTGATATAAAGGACACGATTCACTTCTGGTGGCAGCCTTACCTACATCATCAAACACAATTTATATCTGAGTTATTTACTCCAATCAAAAGTACTCTTTCAGAGGTTATGTTAGACAGATTTGTTTGAATGCAAAAATGTTAGATACTTACGTTGGCTCGGCGTTGCAACATTGCCATGGTCATTTTAGAAAGTTGAATTAGAAATTACTAATCACCAGTTTTTATACTTATGCGGAGTTTTCCACCGGAAAATTCGATTAAATGATAAACAAAAGAGAGTATTAGAGTGTGCCTATATTAAATGTATGGGTTCATTCACATGTGATGGGAAATTCACAGTCGACTAAAGCCAAAAGTCACACGAGCGCCGCTAGTCGTAATTTTTTAGCATAAAGAAATCGCGCTCAATTTGAACCCAACAGTAAAATTTTAAGCAGAATTATTGGTCTAGCTTTTCTATCAGTGAAAAAAGTCATTCGGCATAATAATTCAATGGGAAAGCTTCAGTAATTAATTAGTGATAAGCGGCGACGGTATTTTATGATTTACAGTTCGGTACCGATAGTGAAGAAGACGAACACGGTCGGTACTCTTTAGAGAGGAATTTTATGAGCACCGCATTCGACCAATCATGTGCGGAAAAAATGCAATGTGCTGTGACGGGATTGGTTAGGTATTAGTAAACTTTATTATTTTTATTTCTATGTACTGTTTTTTCCATTGTGTATTAACCCTAACCTATTTATCTTACAATGGGGGCTATTCCTTCTTTGCCCGGTTTTAGTCATATCACTTCATCAATAGTGGAAATTGAAGACGTGTTTGATTGTATTACATGAACAGTTGTAAATGCATATCATCACTTCTACCCATATTTAGAATTAAACTTGACAATATTTCAAATTGCAGCTTATTTTACGTTCATATTGTCAATTGTGTACAATAATTTTGTAAAAAGATGGAATATATCAAAGCAGCACCCAAATTATTGTTTACCGAAAAATGTATAGAACAATATTTTACCAACTTCAACTTCCAGCACGGTATGTATTATTATTCTTTTCGTTTTTGTATTATAATAATATCGTAATAGTGCAAGCGGTACACCTTATCGGCTTCATATACGCTTTTTTGAGTATCTTGTTACAGCAAGTCAAGACAATTTCAAAACATTAAACTTTATAAGAGAAAAATATGTTCATGAATGACAGAAAATAAATAAAGAATAGTGGGAAACATATTTCAATTCTGTATTATTTTCATTTAATTATAGTAATTTCGATAGAGTATATCAATTCATTCATCACGTCTATTAGTCGCTCTTCTAATTCTGCGTTCGAATAAAATTTCAGCAAAATACACTACAGGTTGTGATTATTATTTCGCATATAATGCTACATACGCTCAATATATTGAGTATTCCATGATATATCAGTGTCACATAACATACTATTTATCTAATGATATGAAAACATAGAATTTGCAGCACAGTCACAAGCCAAATAGATTTTTTCCAAGCGCAGTAATTGCTACGCAGAACGTATACACAGAAATAATACAATGAATTGGCAATTTCGTTTCAATGAGATAATTATGTTACAGAGCAATTACTTTGAATTATTTCTCTATGTCCGACTTGTTCATGATGTGTTTATTTTCTTTATATCTGATTTTCTTGCATTTATAACACTTTTATCTTCGTGCTTTTGGTATACTAGTACATAGTATATTTTATCCAGCGAACTTCCAATTGACTTCCGATGAAAGCAAGAACGTAATGTTTGAACGCACTGTCGTGTTAATTGTATCATCAACGTGTCCTCAATACCAAACATTTAGCAATAAAACACGCATGGGTCTTCCACGTTATCAAATGCAATTGATACGACAGAGATACTTTTAGATTTAGCAGTAACACAATTCAACAGTATTATTCAATATGGGGTGGGGAATAAATAACTTGTAATTAATCACTAATTCATAAAAATCTTTGAATTCAAAATTTAATTTAAATTTATTATTGCAGTCGGATGTTTCAAGGCAACTCTGAGCAAAGCTCTTGGGATAGGAATAATAGGAGGATCGCTGATGGGTAATTATTACAAGGCTTCAAGTCATAATACTTTACCTATCTTTTATGCTAACGTATTTATTTTTTTTTCTTCTATTTTCAGTTAAAGTTCCACAAGTTGTGAAAATATACAATAATAAAAGCAGCCAAGGAATAAATATCGTTAGCGTTCTACTAGATCTATTCGCAATTACTGCAATGGCATCTTACAGTTTCACAAGTGGATTCCCATTCAGCGCATGGGGTGACACATTATTTTTAGGACTGCAGACATTAGCAATTGCAGTTCTGTGTATGCATTATGGTGGTGACACAACCAAAGCTACTAGTTTTCTAGTTGGTTATCTTGCAGTTGTATTTGCTGTATATGCCGGTTTAGCACCGATAAATATACTCTGGGCATTCCAAACTCTCAACATTCCCATTGTTCTTATCAGCAAGGTGAAAAAATATTTATATAAATATTTATTTACGATATGTTACTGTCATGTAGGTAACATGGACTCTCAATCCATATTTACACATTTTTATCATGTATTTATAGCTTTTCCAAGTGCATACTAATTATAAAAATGGCAGTACTGGGCAACTTTCTGCTGTAACAGTATTTATGCTGTTCTTCGGTTCACTTGCAAGAATATTTACTTCAGTTCAAGAAACTGGCGATACCAGCATGATTTTGATGTATATGTTTGCTACAACTGGAAATACAATGATTCTTGGCCAATTGCTTTACTATTGGAACAGCGGAACAGAGAAACAAAAGAAGAAGAGCAATAAAAAGACGAAATAATAAAATAGTTTACTGCAGTATTTTAATATTTGTCCACATTATATTATATTTGTCTTTTGATGATATAGTAACTAAAGCAATACTGTGCTCACAAAGAGAAAAATTTTGATTTCATGACTTGACTCTTTCGCTGTTAACCCCTACGGTACGTGATAGAACGATGAATTGTTTATTTATGTAGTTAACAGATAAAATATATTTTTTTCAGATTTCTATTAAAAATAGGGATATTTTAAATCAAAACACGTCAAAAAATTTTTGACTGCTTTTCGTTATTTGAGTGGGTAGCGAAAGTATCAATATGAAATACCAAATGAATGAAGTTAAATATGAACAAAATTTATCGCAGGTTATATCGATGTAGGCTTCATTTATTTTTCCTATGAAAAGTCACATATACCTAGAACAATGTGCCATTTTTCCTCATTCATATCATTACATGCGATAACGAAATTTTTGTTTTGTCAGGTTTGTGCATATGACAAAAATAAAAAAACCGTATCAATATTGACGCATGCGCAAATATGTATGGGGTGGCGCTGCTGCTGCTACCAAACGTATTTCCTGCGACAACTGCGTCAGACATCGGCTTTCGTCGTTACGACGAGGTTGGGAGTATATTGTGTGCTCCATTTCTCTACACGTAAAGTAAAAAAAAAAAATAATACAGCAATATAATAAAATCGAATACAATAACTTCAACACATCAGAGCTAATCAAGAGTATTAAAATTGAGCAATAGGTGAGTAATTAATGAAATTGAATTGGATTGGACGATGAATACTGATATATCCAGAAAAATGAGCAATATAATTGTCTCGTTGGCAAGCTGAAGCATCTTCACTTCTATAGTGCGAGTGCGGGCCACGTCGTCCATTTTGTTCAATCGGTTTAATCGATATCGCGTCACATCGTTTATTTATTTATTATTATTATTACTTTCATCATCATAACTTTTTTTTTGCATTGAAACAAAAGTACAAAACAAAGAGGTCTGGTGAAGGCTTTAGCCTTGATGCCACGCGATTTAGCAAATATATATATGTATCAAGAAAACGATTGAGGGAGAGAGAGCGAGAGAGAGAGAGCGTGCTTTTAGGATTATTCTGGAGGGAAATTGAGAGGAAAAGAGAAAAGAGTGAGAAAGACCACCTCCTCCTCCGCTTATAGACCCGCAGTGGTCGCAAAAACACAAACTTGATTTCAACCGATCAATGCACGTTCCTTGAAGCATTTGCCTGAAGTTTGGATTCCAGTTATTTCAGTGGAATTTTGTAGCGAGAGAGCTGTGGAAAAAAAAAAAATTTTGGATTTGTGTAGTATTGCAGATTAGGTTGATCCTTCGCCGATTGAAGGATGGATTCAATGGATCCACGTCTGGTGGCCCAGACATTGAATTACCATGGGCAACAACTGCAGAAAGTATGGGAGAGCGAGCGGAATGAAAATGAGCTTTCTATGCTCAACCTTAAAGATCCAAGCTTCGATATATATCAACAACGACAAAAAACCCTTAGGTATTATACGAGATTGATAATGAAATCGGAACATAAATGTCGATCAGTTCATTCATTGGTGGATTATAATTGTTGTTGACTTTTTTTATAGCTTTGGCGATAGGGGCAAGAGACTTAAACTTCAACAATTTATTGCAAAGAAAGCTGATACACTTTATGACAAATCAAATCTGGAGAAGACGAATGAACCATCTAGCCAAGAGTTGGGCGATGAAGGTATTTGAGAAAATTATTATTTTTTATATGTTTCAATATATATGACACTGAACTATGATTTTAATATGGTTTATTCCCTCAATTTGTTACAGAGTTTTATGCAACAATGCCAGGTCTCGATTCCTTTGTCACAATGGAAAAGTCACAACGAATCCGGAACTTTCTAGAGGTGAGTTTCAATAACCGCTAGTAATCTTCTATTATATTTTCGTATAAAGTCATATTCGAATTTAGAAGGACATTCATTAGCAGCAACTCTAACGATTTGTATTTTTCTTTTTTTCTCCAGAGTTTAGTCATGGGCGATGTAATTTACGCACAAGTAATGGGCAAAAGTAACACAGGACTTCTGTTAAGGGTTCTCAGTAATTGCAGTGATTGCCCGAGGGTTGTTACAGATTTAGGAGTAAAGGTGAATGAGCTTTTTCATAAATAACCGAAAATAATAGCGTAATGAATCTCATGGTGATCAATGAATAATAATTTTTTTTTATTGTAATTGATAACAGGCACTCATATTAAATTCGGCAATGGTACCCGCTGTTGACAAGAAGGGTGTAACCCGAGGCTACTTGGCAAATGACCTCGTCTGCGTCGTTGTGAGTGAAGTAAACGTTGAGGCCGAGCGTATCGTAGCTGTTATGAATGCACCTCCACGTGAAGGTCAAGCACCACACCCACCTATGGGTCTTATTCATTCCGAAGATTTACCAGAACCATACAAGTGAGTTTGAATTTTATTTTTTTCTATCCATTAAATCCAATTAGAATTAATTTTCAAGCACACTATACAGATTTGTTATATTTCTAAATTTATATTTCACAAATATCACACGTCGTTCAACAGTTCCTGATAATCATTAATCATTTTGGAATCATGAGAATAATGATAAACGAACAAAAATTGCATCTATCTATCTCACATCAAACACAATGATGTTCATTACGTTTAAATACATTTTTTCGTTAGAGGGAAATACTTAATAATATTGATAATAATATATATCTGCCTGACAATGTGGAAATGGTGTGAATAACTAACCGTTCGATGTATAGATTTAATCAGAAAATATTTTGACGTCTCTGATACGTTTTTATGAATCTAGGTGGCAGGCATTTGATATAACATAAAAAACGTTGAATAGTTGATTACGATGATGAGTTTATGATAAGAAAAAAAACAGTAAAAACAATGCAACAAAATGATTCATGTGCATTGAATCCTTTGGTTGAGCCACGGCTGTGTTATATGCACAACCACCTACACATGCCTACAAAAAGACACCATGTTGTGTGTTAATCTACGTATTGTCAAAAAAATCACCAGCCAAAGCCAAAAATATATTTGTAGCGCCCTCCAAAGGGCGGACGCAAAGATATGTCGTTTGAGATTGAAAATTTCCAGTATAATGACGTTCAACCTCTATTTCTTTGTTGGCGATAACCAGTTACGTTGATAT
This sequence comes from Zele albiditarsus, assembly GCA_958496275.1. Classification (NCBI taxonomy): domain Eukaryota; kingdom Metazoa; phylum Arthropoda; class Insecta; order Hymenoptera; family Braconidae; genus Zele; species Zele albiditarsus. The sequence goes on along the minus strand of OY292413.1, from coordinate 10,728,039 downwards.
CAGACGGTAGGTATAATACTGTTGCAAAGTTGTTTGGCCTCTGCTCATCATTTAATTCATTATTACAACTGTTACATATATTATTTGTATATTTATATTTTTATACTGTATTCAAAGAAGTGAATCCCTTTCTTCTGTACTTGTTTTTTTTTTACGAATATGAAAGAGGGAGACCAAGCAACTGCGCGTATTTCTACACTTTAAATTCTATTTTTTATATATCATCAAGGATTGTCCACTTAATCATCATAATTAATATCTCATTTGAAATTACAGCTTATTGACAAATAAATAAAAATAAACGTATAAAAAGTGATGTCATAATGAAATTGATGAAAAAAAACCTTGTGGATAAAACAATTACTCAGGCGATTGCAATGTTGTTTAGTTGCACCAAAAATAAAAACCAATATATATATACATATATATATAATTTAAAAGCGTGAATAAAAAATATATATATACAAAAACACCACATCGATAATAGGCTATGTGTGCTTTCATATTGAGCAATATAAAAACTTCTGATTATGAACAAACTGATAGAACTATATATATATATATTTGTACATATATGTATTTGTACATATATATAAAGCAAAAATATATAAAAACTTGCGTCCTTACAATTGAGAAAGGTGAGAGACGAGTTCAATCAATTAATCAGGTTGTGTAACAATGTAAATTTATAGGTTTAAGCAAATTTTAATTTTATATATACAAAAAAAAAAAAAAGGCGAAGCGTCTTTGGATTTTTTTTTCTTTTTGACGTGCCTTATCGGTTCGCCGTCCGGGGAAACAAACGAACGCAGAAATATTGCAGAAAAGGCCATCGCCCGAAAAAAAAAGAAAAAAAAACAATTAACACGATTGCATCTGGCTTTGTCATGTAGGAAAGCGATGGACAACAAGGGACAGAGTTATGAATCAATCTTGGAGAAAAGTACTGGCTTCAACAATCCCAACAACATTAAATATCTTTGCGACTTGATGGGTCTCGGACGGGAACACTACTCTAATATGGTGGGCTTGAGGTGAATATCGATAGATTCAAATGGGTATATCGAAAATGCCATTTCAAGCTCATCTATTGTGGCTGGACTGATGAATTTTGTTGTTTTTTATTTTGTGGTTGCAGAGAACGTTTCCCGCCAAATGAATTCGCCACGGAGTTGAGACAGGCGCAAGCTAGTAAATGGGCCTTCAGGAGTGTTGCCGATGGTATTGATCATTTCAAAGCTGGTCGACACACCGAAGCGTTCCAATGCCTCAACAAAGCACTCACTGTCGATCCTAAAAACGTGGAAGGTCTCGTTGCACGTGGTGCGCTGTAAGTATCACAAATATTCATCACATTTATTCGTTATACTTCGAAATTACTCTTCGTTTCATTGGTATGAGAAGAAAGGAATTTCTCATTTTTTTGGGTGAGGAACCACGAGGAAAAAGTTTCTCACAATTTTTTATACTAAAACAGGTATGCCAATAGTGGAAGCTTCAAAAAAGCTATTGAAGATTTCGAAACGGCACTAAAGCTCAATCAAACCCACGCAAATGCCCGCAAGTATATGGCAGAAACATTAGTCGCACTGGGACGTAGCTATGAAGATGAAAAGAAATTCGAGGACGCGCAAAAAGCGTATGAGAATTGTCTTGCAATCGCGCCATATCACGAGGAGGCGAGAAATTCAATTGAATATATAAAAACAAAGACACTGGGACCAACGACAGCAACATCAACAGCAACTACGACAACAACGAATGCCACGCTCAATCCGTTGGAGACATTCAAAACATTTGACGCCGAGGCGGAGCCAGTTGAGCCCAAAAAAGATAAGAAAAAACGTAAGAAGGAACGGAAATCACGATCAAAGAAACGGCAGAGATGGAGTTCAAGTTCAAGCTCGTCCTCCAGTGGTTCGTCGAGCTCATCAAGTTCTGACTCGAGCAGTTCGTCGTCTTCCGGCAGCTCTGGCCGTTCAACATCACGTTCACCGAATCGTAAACGCAAACATAAGAAAGATCATCGCGGTTCATTGTCACCATTGAGTAAGCGTATGGCGCAATACAATAATCCACCGGCAACATCATCAACTGGTTCGCATGATCCACTTGGTCCACCACCATATGTTGGCAATTCGCGCGAAAAAATGGATGACTATGAGGTGAAAGTACGTAAATTCCTTGAGCAGACCAAAGACGATTCCGATTACGAAGATAAGGTGAGAATGGTTTATGCTTTCGTGCATTTTTTATCTCGTGTATGATGACAATGTAACTAAATACTGACTTTTAGGTGAGGAAATTTTTGGAGGAGACTGAAAGATGGAAGCGTGAGCGGCAGAAAGAAAAAAAGCATTCAGAGAATGATAAAATGAAAAAGAAGAAAAAGAAGGATAAGAAAGCAAAGGATAAGGATAAGGAGGATAAGAAATCACGTAAAAAGAAGAAAAAGGAGGAGAGGAAAAAACGTAGAAACAAGGACAAGCTTGAGCGTGATTTAGAGGCATTGAGGAAATCCTCATTGCCAGATTTGGAACAATTGGAGTCTAAATTGAGTGCATATTATGCAAAAGTCGAGAAAGAAACAGCAGTGTTAAAGAGGTAAACAAGGGTACTCTATTAACGAAAATATACAAAAGTAATAATGGTTAATTTTGTTGTCGGGCATTTCACGGAATTATTTTTATTCCATCTCGGTCTCATTTATATCTTCCACTTGCATCAAAGGGGCTGGACGTGTAACTATGTCATATTTTTTTCAATTCATTTTCAATTATCCACTGTTCAATTCGCGTTTATTAATCTGGCAACCGTGATGCCTTTTCCTTGTGTGTTTATTTTTTCTTCATACTCAACTCTAGGTGTTACACACAATATAATGACATGCCTTCCCCTCTTAGTAACGCGGAAAAGCTTGCGGAAAGTTCACGCAGAGAGGAAGAAATACGCAGGGAAAGAGACAGAGAGAGAGATGAAGCGGCCAAAGCTTATCATGAACGAGATTCGAGAATGCCCATGTCATCACAACAACGTAAAGGTAAATGGAAAGAACAAATTCAGGCTAATTAAACGTTTGTTAAGTTCCACGTGTATTCTTGTCGATTTTTTTTCTCATATTTGTGAGTATACAACTAGCATCAAATAATTTACAATAAATGAGCACAAAACAGCTGATTACCTTGCAGATGTTCAACGTAAGTCGTTGCCGGACATCTTTGATCAAGATTCACAATTACTTCACTCCGAGCCAAAACTTCCACCGCTAGACACCGCGGCATTAAATGCAAAATGGAAGGCCGCGCAAGCAGCTCGACAAAAAGATGTCCATCCCGCTGGTAAATGGCAAGATCTTCATCAACCGGAAAAGAAACATTTACCTCCAATGAACAATGACGATAATGAGGGTGTAGATGAAAAGATTCAACGCGCTGCATTAGAAAAAACATTCAATATTCGTAAACAAATGCAACGTGATATGCAGGATAAACGTTCGAGTCAATCAATGAATGCGCCAACACCACCGCTATCAATGAACGCCAAAGACTCAATGCAAAAACAAATTCCAATCAAGTATCCTACGCCACAACCACAAAATAAATTTCAGCCTTACAAAGAAAATTCAATGATGTCTCAGCCTCCACCAATAAATAAATTCAATTCGAATTTGGGTGGTAAATTCCAGCCCATAGGACAGAGTCACCCACCAGAGCCACCTGGTCCACGTCCGCCATCAGTAAAGGGACAAAAGGGCCCCAGAACGGATTCTGAAAGTGAGGATGAGCGTCACAATCGCCAAACACGCAAGCGCGATAACAATTCGCGCGGCGGTATGTCGAAACGTATGAGTCGCGATCGTCCTGGTAGACGTTCACGCAGTCGATCACGATCGGGCAGCAGCTCAAGTGGTTCACGATCACGTTCACCGCGTCGCTCTCGTTCACGTTCATATTCAAATCGTCGATCGGGCAGTTATGAAAGAAAATACAGTCGTTCACCATCAGGTACATATAGCAGATCACGATCACGTTCAAGATCACGATCGTATACGAGAAGTCGCAGTCGCAGCAGGTCAAACGACCGTGGACACTATCGTAAACGTCAATTCAGGCCATATAATAATCGCGGAACGTATTACAAGCCACGTTTTCAAGGATTCAATAATCAAAATCATCGCGGTGGCGGTCCAGGAAATTTCCAAAATCGCAATCGTTTTTACAATAATAATCAACACAATAATCGATTTAATAATCGTAATCGCGGTGGATTCAACAATAGAGGACAAAATCGAGGAAGAGGAAATCATCGTGGTGGAAGATTTTTCCATAACAATAAACAAGGGTTCCGCGATTTCAGGGATCGTAGAGATTTTCGAGACCGCCGTGCAGGCTCAAGAGATCGTTACAGTGATCGTAGTTATTCACCGGATCCAATGCGGAAGGTGGATGAAGCTAAAGAGAAAATAAATAAAATGTTGGAAGGTGGCGAAGATATTATTGAAGATCAGCCGTCAGGACCACCACCAAGCAAGCGACATGATGGGCCATTGAGTGAAGGCGAAGAGCGGGACGACGATGATTACGAGCGTTGGGATGCGGCTGAGGCTGGCGAAACTGCTAACAAGGTTGGTTAGGACATCAAACACTACTGCTGATTTTTTTTCGATTGCCCTCTATGAAGATGATCAATTTGATGCGATTGATGTGACTGTGTTGTGTGAGAGGGGCGCGATTATCGATGATTATGAAGAGAGAAGAGAGGATACATCTTTAATATGATTTGTTGTGTTAGAGGGCGGCGATGACTTCACCTCACGAGGATTTACAACTGGATGGAAAGGATCACTTTATTGAGCGCATGAAGCAGCGAAGCAAGAATGTGTTAATCAGAAGAGAGGCTGCTGCGAAAGTTTGGTCGCAAAATTGAATGAAAGAAACAAAAAAAGCTGGCAGTGAATGCTGCAATTAATCTCTATCATTAAATTCCTTTTATTTTTCTTTTTTTTTTTCTTTTCTCTCTTCATCGTCTTCGTTGTCGCGTTACCCCTAACTTTTGTGTAACGGCAATTTATGATTCTAGATTTGTGCTGAATAAAAACGAGTATCAATCATTTTAGTGAGCATCATGATGAGTATTGAAGAAAAGGTGAATTCAAGTTTTTAAGCAATTATTTATACATACCAATGTCTATTGATATTTTTTTTTCGTCACCTCTAAATTCCACTATATATGGTTTCACTAGTGACATTGTGTATTGCGTTAATACGAATTTTGGTTGAAAGAAAACAGGAGAAGGAATTCCACATTCAATGTTAATAAGTAGATAAAATACTTATATACCGTTAATTTTTTGTGTGTATTTTGTTCTACCTACGCATTACAGCACATTATGTAAGTTCGAAAGAATCCAATATAAAGCCCAGAAAAAAAAACGATGCATTTATTTATGACCATTAATATATTCCCGTATCAAATATCTATCAATAGAATAATTATAAATATAATGACAATAGCTCTATTGATATCTCTACTTCGACCAAAAACATCATTGACGCAGATTTCATAGGTAATTATATCCATTAACGATTTTTCAAATAAAAATAATATATATCATACTGAATTGATTAGGTAATTTAATCATGATAGTACAAAGCAATCGATTATGAAATAATTCTCTCAATTTAATAATTTCAAATTAATTCTGAATTCAATTAATCACCGTAAAAATATTCATAATAACAAATAATATCAGTAATTTTTTTTCCTGAGTTCAAAGTGCTCATGCGCAGTTCTGTTATTCATAATTCCCGCGTGTGGGCGTCGTTTGCGCACCGCCATTTAAATATGCGTGCGCAACGCTTTGGCGCGATAGCACTGGTATAAAAAATAATCTTCAGTTTGTCGGAGGTGTTCAAGTTTGCCGGTGGCTATTTGGTGGATATTGTGTTATTTTTTTCAGTGCATTTATGTATAAAGCATACGATAACAGCGTGGTATGAGTGATTGTGAGTATTATTCTGATGTATTCGAATAAAAATGGCGTATCATTGACGATAATTGCTTTGGTGAAACCTGAAAAGATCGTCACGTCTTTGCGATGCTTCATTTGGGTTATGATATTCAGCGATGATCAACATTGAAGAGGTAAGTGTACTTTATACTTTTATTGTTTGTATTGTATTGATGTCCATTGAATCATCGAATTCCAATTCTCATTAGTATAAAAAAATCTGCCAAATAATTTATGACGGAGAAGTGAAAATAAAAATTGTAATTATGATGAATCGCTACAGAAAGAAGTATGTACATACTCGAAGTCACTAATGTTTGAACGATAACATCATATTCACAGAGTTGTAGTATTTCTTTTTTCGAATGAAAAAAAATTAAATTGTTGAAAAATTAATATGGCAATTAAAAATATAAATATCAAAATAATTGCAATGTGATGAACTCTGAATAGGCTATATGATAGGCTATAATGAAGTCCATGCCAATTAGATAGATCCATTTTGATATCCAATCGAATCAATATTTAAAAAATGCAAAACGTTCTTTTTTATTTAAAAAAATATGACACTTCGATGGTGAGTAATTATTATTGAATACACCAATTAACATTTATAAATTGGTCGCTGGGTTTCTTCTACTCGTATAGTGTTAAAGAATTATTTCAACATTAAATATCATAAGCCAGTTTTATAATGAGAATAAAAATAAGTAAATATTAGATAGTAACAATAAATTGATTCGATAGTGGAATTGAATTGAAAAGCTGATGAAGGAATTAACCCACAGTTTATTATGTCATGTCCACTCAAAAGAAAAATCTAATAATCCATGCATTGAAATCTTTAACAAGGCTTATGCAAATAACAAATGGAATTGTCAGTGGCTTTAGAGGGAGAGAAAGAGATCCCAGCGTGCAGTCTATTCTTCGTCGTTGATGGGGCACAATTAGAAGAGCTTTGTTCGCGTTCTAACCCGTGTTGGAGTTGTCCGGTCAGTGAGGAACTTGAGTTCTCATCGGAAGAGAGCCATGTGAAATAGTGGTAAAGGGGATGGCGCGGTGAGAGAGGAGGATTCACCCATTCAACCCTTGATGTTTGTATCCGGTCAGCGGGAAACCACTGTGAACTTCCGACTTTTCATCTATTCTTTTAACTATAGACAATCTATCCTATATATCCATTTCACTGATCTATTATAGAGTATGCCCAGTTTTTATTCATTATGGATTTGAATATGAATACATGGTATCCATACACACTTTTACCATTAATTTAGAATTTATTATTCATTTCGGGGTAAACACGAATATATTTCTCACTAGAAACATAATTTCAAACCAATTTATAAATTTTAATTCAGTATGTCTGAATCGAAAATAACGTATATTCATCTGATGACTCAATTAAACTTTGAGCTTTATTTAATTACGAATTATTTGTCTAATAAAAATTATAAAGTTCTACATTGTTATCACTACAATTATAATCTAGTCTGGATAATCATCAAATCAGTATAATTTAAATAACTAATTTAATTGATGGCAACAAAAATTGCAATACGCCCAACACTCATATACACACGTATATTCAGTTGAGAATAAATGAATACTGACGACCCTTGAAATATTTCAATCGGTCTGAGTCTCTTTTGCGCGTACCATATATTTCATGTCGCCCATTCACAATGCCGACCATTGTTTCACATTCTTCTATTTTCTTTTGCTTTTTTTTTCTTTCTTTCTTATTCGTCTCAGTCTCTTTGCGTTTTTGAAGGCACGTGTACCTAGAGGGCGATTCAACCATTGCACACTGTGTGGCAAGGGATGGAATATATATGTATGTCAAACGTGGTGGTGGCACAAAAAGACCAAAGGAATATATGTGTATATAAAGGGAGAGAGAGAAAGCAATCCTTTCTCGTGGTTATATTGCAAACAGGCCGCACCCACTCTCTCCCTCTCTCTCTCTCTCTCTCTCCCCCAACGACATCTTCTTTTGTTGATGTTTATGTTGTAGCTGTGGAATAGTGATGTATATAAGGTATAAAGAATTGGGATGTTGAAAAGACTTCCATGTTCGAATATATATGGGTGTATGCGAGACACGAGAATGTTTGATATACGATTGGTCGAGCTAAGTCGGCTCAAATTCTCCGTTACTGTCGTATATATATATATATATATTAATATTGCATCATCTTTATCTAGATTATAATAATTCATGCTGTATATGTGTAGTCATTGCCATCTTGATCAAATGTCTAATACCACTCGGCGCAATAATCTTCTCATATTATCCCTTGGAAATTCGAAGGGTGAAAGAAAAAAAACTAGAGGATTTTTTTCTATTTATTTTTGTTATATGCCAACTGGATACAAGCAAAATTGAATATGTGTAAGGTTGACAGTGGAGGTTGATTGTGGTGTTTTGGCACTCTATTGATAAACTCACTTTTTCTTTTTTTCTCGTCTTTATGAGTTTGGGGGTGGTGGCGGTTGGTCCTATTGATAATATTGGGAGTCGTTCAATGGCCAAGTCTTCCACTGAGAACACCACAATGCAAGTAGGGTGATTAATTGATTTCCGCCGACGTTTTTACATCACATTTTATTCTTTATCAAAGTAAAATATTGGAAATGAAGAATCCGAGTTGAATACTCATTCAAATGTATTTGATATAAAAAGTGAATTTATAATGTTATCTGATTTTATATCAAATAACGTTGTCTCTTATATTCCCAGATAAATAATATTTGTATTGAAACTGTTATCCCATTCTCCATGATTTTGCTCACTGGTTGATCTATTCACACTCTCACTATTTATTACAAGTACTTCTGCACACCCCCCTGTTTCTTCATAAAAATTTGTCTTTTCCAACTACCTCTTGAATTTGATATTTCTATTTAGTCTATCTCTCACCGTCATCGTTGGCATATACGTTGGTCAGATGGACTCCTTATAGAGCTGTTTCGCTTCGGTTTAATATCACTCTTCAAACTACCCACGTCATTATATATTCTTCCTTTACGAAATTGTCTATAAACATTATATCGCATCCTGTATACATACACATATTGGAAGATTTTGCTTTGAAGGCTTTGGCACAGTTGAACATAATCTCCGGAGCTGCATTGGCTGTACTTGCGTACTACTACCACTTCCACCAGCTCCTTCGCTTGACAGAAACTTAGTTCTAAGTGATCTTGTCGTTGAAAGACGCATTATAGCAGGAACTTTGTGAGATTTGCTATATCCGAATATACATGACATTATCAAAGACAATTTTTTTATGAGTACTGTTATATACGTTCAGTTTCTGATAATTATATGAACAAAGACGATGATGACGTTTGTACAGTTATTATTCAGAACTTTTAATGCAAGTAACAAATGATTTGGGAATATATTGAAGAATGTGGATATATAGAGTGGCGGAAGGAAAGATCCTAGGAGGTGTATTGAGAAAACAGAGGAAAGGGGTATAGAGAGTATAGTGTATATACCAGAGGAGGCCAGAGTGCCCTGTCCACGGGCACACACAACTCGCTCAACTCGCTAGCGCTCGCTCGCTCGCCAGCAGCGTCATCATAAGACCTCTTTGTTCCCCAGCAATTTCAGCGGCATTGTCACCGTCAACAATGTCCACTTGACATTCTCCTTCTCACTCACACGCATTGTTAACTCCATCCTCTGTTCTCTCTTTCAATCATAAAGCTCATCGCAAACGGCACACGACTTTGCCCCAACTCTCCCTCTCTTTCTTTATATCTTTCTCTCATGCATCTTTACTACCTTTTTCTTTTTCTTTTTTTTATTTTTTTCACTTCACTCTGCCTCTTCTGTCTCGACAGTTTAAGCAAGCATTCGAAAAACTGGGCTATGATAGTGTGTATTTCCATATTTTTTAAGAATGGATTTTTTTATTCTCTCTTTTTTCGTTTTTTTTTTTCTTTCTTTTTTATTCTTTGAGGATTTTATTTCTCATTGTAGAGTATTAGAGCCACTGCTCTTATTGGTCGGTGTGCTTTTTCTCCTCTGTCTCTTTTAGCTCTATCATCTAACCAACACACAACCGTCCATTGTCCAACGCGTAGTTATATGACGTCCATATCCTTCTTCGACGTATTGTTACCCTCGTATTGTTTGACACTGGCTCGCTCGCGCACGTCTTTTCCCTGTCGTTTCATACATACATACATATATATATATATTTATATGTATATACACATTATGACGACGCATTGTTTTCGCATTGTTGATTATACCACAACCACTGTTGATTCTCACGGGGTAGGGGAAGAAAGGTTTTTTAAAAAGCTCCATTGCAGATGCTTTCCTTTTCTCATCATCTCTGAAGAACGTTTACTCTGACGTTTTCTTTGAACGTTCTTTCTTTTTTTCTTCCTCTTTTTTGTTTTGACAGGTAAATCATTTTGTTATTAACCGTATTTTATACTCTATTTTTTCCATATATATTTTATATTCAGAAAAATAAGATGTAATATACCTTTATATAATATTTTATCACAAAAGTGATATTTTATTAAAATCGTGCAAATATACCTATGGTGTAAAATATATAGAGAAATTTGTACAATGCTTCGAAATGATGTCATTGTGACGACAAAATAAACCTGTATACCATTCTATGGCAATAGTATTCAATATTTTCCAACAAAATTTTCAAAAGGCAACTAATGAGCGAATTTTACACGGCTTTATCATTCTATGCAAACATATATTCAAGTTAGATAAATGGTGATTTTATCTGTCATATTGATGTTGTTAAAAATAAAATTCAACTCTAATCCAAGTGATAATCTTTCGTTTTCATAAATAATTGTTGAACCGAATGAAAATTAACAAAATGACTTTTGATATAGTCGGACTGTTAAAAACACGTATGAATCATCTTAATTTGGCATAATTGTCTTCTTCTCCTCACCGATCAAAATACAATTGCCAGCCCACATATATCAAGTTTCTCTGTAAAAGTATTTAGCCTCATTCAAAATTAATTCACTTCAATTAATTTTCCATAATATCATTGAAATATGAATCAAAATTAAATATATAAACATATTTTTTTTCAATTGAAATCCCTTCTATTCTGGATGCATATAAATATAAGGACGATACTAACGAGGAATCAAAAGTCGTAAACTTATTGAGCACTTGTAGAAACGATTTGTGTATATAGTTATACAGTTTCCGGTATAGACAAGGGGCCGTGGGGAGACTAAGAGGAAGAGGAGGAGTCGGGGGAAGAGGGGTTAGGAACTCTCCGGAAGAGTTTACATATATATAAAGTGGGTAGAATACGTAGGCAGATTTAATTAGCATGGACGACGGTGGTCCTCGAGGGATGTTCGGCGTGCTGAGCAACATGCGCATGGTGTGGGTGGAAAGGGGCCGCGTGGGTGGGTGGGGGGGCAATCCTCGAGCAAGGGAAAAGGGGGTGCAGTTGGAGCGTTAAAGTTAAATGACGGTTGGCGGCTGCTTATTCTTCCCGACAACTGATGCTTGATAATCTGACGAAAACCCCGCTACACTCTTCGTCTACAGCTTCAGTTCTCTTTCTTTTTCCTCCACTGTTTCGCAATTCTGCACTCTCTCTCGCATTGCTTCGGTTCGTCCATACACTGGGCCTCTCGATTCTGCTCGATAGTTGGCTCCCTGTGCGCGCGGACCAATTCTTTCAATGGAACAACTCAGCCACGCTTCGACCGGCTTAATTGTAGTTCCTTGCGCTCTCTCAATTTTTTTTTTCTTTTTCCTCCTCTCTTTTTTACCTATTTCATTTTTCATTCTTTATTCTGGCAATAGCCATTGTTGAATTGCACCGAGTGCAAAAAGAAGAGGATAAAAAATTATTGACATTTTTTTGTATTTGTTTTTTTGTTGGTGTATTTTATTTATTTATTTCTCTTTCTCATGTATATATCACCATATGCGCCGAAAAATGTTTGTTAGTATATATTTATCTACATTTTAGTATATATTTTTGTCTAACATGGAGGTACATATTTATACATGAATTGCTTGGGGTTATTAATTTTTGTAGTTGTGGGATGGAAAAATGAAAAGTATGACAATTACAGTATTGTGATTTATTCGTGTATTGCATCTCTATTTTTCATATTCTCAACACAATCCCTCACACACAAAAATCAAGAATATATATGTGTAAATGTATATATAATATTCTAGTCGCACATTCAGGCACAGCCTTTCCTCTGAAATTTTTCCGCCACATTTGCCTTTGTCTCGCGACAACAATGCATCGTCGCTGTGTCACGATGACATAAAAATATGTGCGCGGCCCACCAGTCCATTCGCGTTGTCGTTGTCGTCAACGTTGACGTCGTGTGCTCCCTCATCATATTCCTGTTTCACTTTCTTCTCTATTCAACAACACATTTTCTCTTCTCTTGCTTATTCCCATATACCCCTCCGTCCGCGTTATTGAGGGTGTCATCTCGATACACCAACCACCATTTTATGAAAGCTACGTATTTTACAATGCTCACCTCCATTGTATAAATAATATATAAAACTAATGAGTTGAAAAAAATGAAGTTCCCCATGCTTACCACAGTTATCTCCATCGTTATATTTCTTCATATAAAAAAATCTTTTTCCCTTTCACTTATACAGCCACGCACGCAATGCAACAAAATAAAAATAGGAAAAGGAATTATGAAGAGAAAAAAAAAAATGAGAAGGAATGGAGAATAAAAGTGCAGGTGTATTGGTATAGATTGAGAATGGTGTGAGAGGTGACAGTGCACACGCGAGAGAGTAGAATATTGTGCCCGCGGAATCTCGTCGGATACCGGGGGAACAATGAGGATGCAAATGATCGGCCGAAGATCGATGCGGCGCGTGCGATCAGAATTATCGTGCCGCGCGCGAAACGAGTTGTGCAGTAGACAAAAGCACAGAGTGAGGGACTATGACGATAGAATAGAAAGAGGAAGTGAGAGGATGATAGAGACTAGCCCATTCTCCCGCGCGATATTCCACGATGACAATGCGACGGCATGACATTATGTATGCAGCAATGGCTCTTTCAAATTCGTTGCATTCTGCACCACCTTTTCGTTCTAAAGTTCACCTATTCCAACATACGTAAATATATCTATATATATATATATATATATGCGACACGTGTGTGATCGGATAGAACCCATTCTCGAAGTCATTTTATTTTTTGTCAAATTATATTCCAATTTAAAGGCAATTTTGTCTTATCGTATTCTAAAAAATTGATGGAATCTACGAATAGAACATGGTCAAAACTTTTTGCCGTGATGTACAGAAAAAACTGGATGCTATCATATACGTCTCTTTATTGAATACAATAATTATGGATTGCGCAATTCTTTTATTCAATGTAAAATAGAAACGTAACGAAGCTATAATAAATATTTTCAGTCTTCGTGTGAGTTCTCGTATATACTATATTCAATATACTAATATAGAAAATTAATATTCTTTTCAACCTTTTTTTATGATTGCCAATCAGAACCCTATTGTTTTCCATATTCATTTGTCCTCCCTTATATTTGTCCATCATTGATATGGTGGGTGTAATTTTATTAGGATTTTTTTTCAGCAGTTTTGTTGAAGCATAAAATAATTTCACTGCCTTTGTCTTATTAAAATATTCACACATCGGAACGTTGAGTTATTCATTCGAAATATTAAGTTATACAAGGATGTGCGTGTAAAATCAAAGTAGAGAGTACAATAGAGTATGGTTTTATAGAGAGGGAGAGTAAGAGTTTGGTGATAGCAAAGGCCTCCAGGGCAGTTACAAACTTAATCAAGTTGTTTTCCATTTAATTATAATACCACGATGATCCCCATTATATATTCTATATTGTATATACGTGGCAGGTTCTTTGGGTTTAATCCTCTTTCTTACCGCAATATTAAGACACGTTGGGTTCAGGTTGTGTGCACATCTTCAACAATATATTTTGAGTAGGTATACTTCTCCATCCTATATACCCTTTATCTTTCTTGCTGTCGCTTTATATACTTGCGTCTTTATATTACCAAACGCTGTACCATCATCAACATCATCGTCATTATCATCGTCTGAATAGACTCACACGCGGTTACCCTATACAATACTTTGCGCAATTTGACGCTAAGCTAACCCACGTCCTTTTTGTTATTGGTCACGGGAAAATAATTTTCTTCGGTCACCTGGTACCAAGCTGGCACCATTAAACTTCCCCACATTTCCCATAACAGTCCCTGAAGATATACAAGAACATATGGCAATGGGAATCCGATCCCCAAATGTGGGCCGATTGATATTGGATTAATTGAATTTTGAGTTATAGCACTCTAATATTTTTTTAAATGTGTAAAAATCATGTGCCTGAAGTTCCGGAGGTTCGTGGCACAACGAAAATTCGTATTGTTTTTATCACAACTATATCCACGATAGTTTTATTTGCCATCTGTCTCACGCAACAGAGTATGAATCGCAGAACAATATTATTCTCTATATACCGTCAATTTATTCCATTGGAATGAATTATGCGTAATTTGTTTTTATTTGCCCCCTTTTTTTCCCATTGTAGCTTATCAAATTCAGTTGTTAAATCTGTCGAATCAAATCTTTCAAGTCTGTATCATCAATAAGAAATTTTTATTGCTAATTTGTTTGAATGTAAATTGAAACAAGAGTTAATTTATTCACTACTTCCTTCAGGGACACATCACTCAGACAACGATTACATTCTTAATAATGTCTTCCTGCCGACGCCTGCGCCTGCCCTTTCTGCAATTATTATTTGCTCTATTTAATGAAGTAATAACGGTCGATTGTGATTCCGCTTCAAATTTCACATACGATTAATAATAATGACAATATTAAATATCATAACTACAATGAAAATATTGATAATAATAATACACAATAGGATACTTTGAATTAATAATTAATATTGATTAGTTAAAATGAATTTGATTATGTCTGATGTATTAAAATGATGAATTTTAATATAGATGATAAGTTGTTTAGATTTCCGCAACAATATGGTAAAGGACGAGTCGTAACTCGGATGGTGCGCGTGGCACAAAGAGAAAGAAAGAGATCAAATAAGGGAGGGAGGACGGTCTCGTGGTGAGTTCTTGCACTCACACGGGCGCATTGAATGGTAAGGTGGGGAGTGGCGGGACCGGAAAGATGGCGTGCTGTCCGGGAGCGATCAGTCTCTCGCGGCGCGTCAAACGTGTCTGAACTAGTCCATCTACGTTCACTATCATTCTAACACTCCTTTATTTTCTCATATTATAGTAATGTTTTGTTATTTTTAATTTCAACAACAAACCCTTTCACACACAAACATCCACACTGATACTTGATTCCATTTTATTTCGATCTTTTGTCGAGATAACACGAATTTTTTAGTGTGAAAACAAGTGCATCTCGTATGTGTACGCGGTCAAGTGGTTACAAACGTAAACACGTGTGTGGCCAGACAGTGAGCTTTAAGTGTAGGTATTTGGTTCGCGTGGCCGAGCGGATTATCGTCAAATAACAGAGACGTCGAAGCTCGGGCTATTTTTATTTTTTTTTTCATAAAAAAACATATAAAAATTAAAGATACTGATTGATTTTTTCATCTGTTTTTCGGTATTTACGATCAAAAAAAATTATCAATTCGGCATATATTTCTTTTTTTTTTTATTTTCATTTTATGTAGTAGATGTTTGATTAATTTATTTTTTGTTTTGCTCCGTTTTGAGTGGCGTTCTCTCGCTCTCTCTTTCTCTCTCTCGCTCAATTGTCATGTACCAAGTGTGCCAATAACCAATGATTTAGTTTATCACGGTATATCGTGGTGGTTGTTGCGTGTATTTATATATTTGTTCGTGCGCGAGTGTGTGTGAGTGTGTGTGTGTGTGTGACATGTAGATCTGACACGCGGACAATGCGCGATGGAATTTCGGTTTTGAGTTTTGCACTGTGATAGTATACGACACGTCTGTGACACCCGCTCGTCTCTCTTTCTTTATATGTCTGTTTCTCTCGTGCGTCCAATTGTCCACGCGTTCATACAACGTAGTTTATATGTGTGTATATAATTTGTTTAGATATATGTGTGCGAAGTGGACTCATGTGAATACCGGGTTGCAGTGACGTTGAACGCTTTTGACGAAGTGGATGCGGTCCATGATAGTGTGAAGGATGGTGATGAAAATGATTGGCAGTGAGAAGTAGTAATATTGGCAGAACTTGGGCATTTTTATATTGGCTTTATAAATGGAAAATAATTTTCAATCATTCAGTGGGTGAGTTTAATATTATTTTTAAACATTTTTGCATTTACACTCAACAGTCAGACTTTATTTGAATCAGTATAAATTATCATGTGATGAAATTGGCTGCCGCAATTTGAAACTGTGAGAAATTCTATGATGATTGGGAAAATCTCTTATCATTATATCTTGCACTCGCAAAATTAATTTTACAATTGCGCCTCGTCGAGTAATATTGCAAATTCTATATATACGTATTTATATCATGAATAAAATAGAGTATATACGAACGGTAAAAGAAAAGGAGTGAAGGCGAACGAACAAGAAAAGAAATGAAAGAATGGATAAGGGGGGGGGGGTGAAGAAGCGAATAGCGACAGGGGCGAAATGGGGATGAAACATAAAAGACCAGTAGTAGCCCCCGTTCTACGCAGGTTTCAATTGTTTCGGCCAGTCAGCCGTTCATTTGTTTTTCTTTGCGCTTTTGCACGCTCTCTCACCGCACACACCCGCCCTCTTTCTTCTTTTACTTTATATACCTCTGTACATACACATATACCGAGCGCGACTTTCCTCTCGTCTAGCTTTTTTCATATACACCTACCTATACAAGTCAAATGTTGTCGCATAAGCTTGGACAGTCGTTGCAACATCTTACAAAAATAAAAAAAAACATTTTTTTCATGTTTCCTCTGATGTTTTTCATACCGTTTTTTCATCTCTTCTATTTTCACCATCCATGTGTATTCGAAAAGAAAGAAGAAAGACCTAATAAAATTGATTAAAGTCTGAGAATATTTTTTATTTGAAAAGTATACTTATTTGTATTTATATTAAAAAATATCCTCAGTATTAAATCTGTTCGATGTTTGAGAATTCCGAATTCAAATTGTGAATGAAAAAAAAAAAAAAAAAATGAATTGATATAAATAAATATAAACAAATGCATAATTTAAAATCAATTATGAAATTTGTCTTGAATCGTGAATATAGAATGAATAATTTATCTGATTAAAATTGTTTCTTTTTTCCGGGTGAAGCGCATCAATATACAGTTTATTAAACAATGTAGTGTTAATTCTACATATGACTCGTCATATATGTTGAATACATCGTTTTCGAATAGAGGTAATTTCTAGTGACAATGTGGCCTTTGATTTCACAGAAATACACGCTCGAATATGACGTCGTCACCTCTCCTCTTCGTTCTATTCGCTTTTCCATCCTTTACTCATCTCTATATATCTCTCACTCACGAATATACACGGATAATAAAGTAAGTTATCCATCCACGAGCTCTCTCTCTCTCTCTCTCTCTCTCTACCATCCTATCGTATCCCTCCCATCACCACTACTATATACTCTTGTTCTCCCGGCGGGAGTTTATTCGGTAACTAGCGATTCACGCGAAACCACGATTCGTCGACAAGGCACAGAGGTGGGAGTTGTTCCATCCGTTGCGTCGCGCGGTTGCGACATGGCCGAGAATATTACGGGGTGGATCGCAAAAGTCATGCGCGCGTCCAAATATTTTGTATGAATATATATATTATGTTTTTTTTTTTTTCGTGGAACAAATCGTCCCGCGGGACAAACCAGTGAGCGCATTGTTTTTTTTGTCACTATTGCTTGTATATGTTTTTTAATGCGACTCTGAGTGGAAAAGAAAGAACCTTGAATATATATATATATAGACATGAGATGCGCTTCCTGCGAGTACACCTTCTTGTCTTAATATTCCGGCAAATATATTAAGCATCAACACCAGTGGAAAAATTTTCCCTGGATATAGAATAGGTGTTACTCAATTTTATTGAAAACAATTTGATCGGGGAATGTATATTAAATGCGCGAAATAAATTTATGGCGACTGAATTTCATGTACATAGATATTGTATTTAGGTAATCACGGTATGTTCTGAATTCTTATACCAAGATTTATACATGTTGAATAGCCTGGACGCGAAAGGAGGCAATAAGGAGGGAGTGACGAAGAGAATTGTGAGGGGGCCTCGATATATAAATCGAGTTCTCTTTCTTTGCACACTCTTCTCCCCTTTTGCTTCCTCTTTCCCTCCACTTTTTTTTATGTTCTTCTCACTCTTTTGCAAGAGTTTGAAATATTTCCAAGGATCTAGTGAGTTTATTAAGGCTATTCATGGCGCGCCTCTGAGACAGCATTGTTGGATACAATTTAGTTTTATTCATCGCGACGTCGTTGGACGTCTAAATATTTTCAACCTCAATTCATGCTCGGAAATACACAAAAAAAAAAAAAAAGAAAAAAAAGAAGTTTTCATTTATTTTTTTTCTCTGTATAGGTGGACAATATTGTGGTATAAATATTGGTTTTTTATTTTCACAATGTCTCTTTACTCGTCTATGGGGTACGTTTAGTTTATATAGAATCTTGATAGGAGGACAATCAGGACATGATTTATAAATTCATTTTTTTTTTTTGAGGATTCATCAAGTTCATATCGGTATACGAAAATTAATCTTCTTCTTTTTTACCACCTCTGTCCATTTCTTTTCACGCTTCTGTGTGTGGGTCTGTGGTATTCTATGCTCATCGACGGACCGGCAATGAGACATCAAATGATCTATTATTTTTCCCCTTTTTTTCCTCTCACTCATTGCTATTGTCGCCGGTATAACACGTTATGTAAAGCGAGAAGAGTTCTTTCACTTTTGCTATCCTTTTTTCTATCACCTCAACTCATTCACTCTTTTTTCTCTCCCTCTACACTATTTTCCTTCCTTCCTTCCGCCGATTTTACTTTTGCGCGCCGTATATTTCGACTTGTTCACTCGTTGTCGCGCGACCTTGCTCCCGCCACTCTCTCACTCTCGCCCTCTCACTCAGCTTTTGCCACGCGCTATACAATCAAAGGAATCCTATCTTCGACTCAACAATACCCCGGGTGCTGGCCCGATAGCTTTGTACCCCCGCTCGTTTTCATCCCCTCACTCTTCCTCGCTTGCACTCTCTCACACTCTCTCTCCCCCTCTCTCACTGTTGCACAGCATAACAACGGTGGATTTCTGCGTGAATGGACACGCCATTGCACGAATTGCGAAAGCATTTGAATTGTCCAAGCAACAATTCACTCTATATATATATCAATTCGATCACGTTTATGTCTGAATGGAAAAAAAAAAAAAAATTCCAGAGCCGAATATATATACGTAATACTTCAAATATTGCATGAGAAGAAAAAAAATTCTGTCTCAACAGTAAATTATATTTATTATTGATATTATCATTATCACTATTTTCATCAAACTTGTAGTCAATTGATTTTACACTCTGAGAATGCACGGATGAACACGTTTATATTTGCCACGGCTTCACATTTTTTTTTTTATTACTTTTTATTTGTGGAACTATAAAGAGAAGCCGGGAATATCCATCCAGTGAGTATATATGCATGAGCAGTAGCAGTAACAGCAGCTACACACTACTACTCTGAGTCACTCGCGCTCTCTCGTCAGTTTGCATTGTTTACGGAGTGATGAGTCTTCACACTGGCGAGTGCGTCTCTACTACTCTTTCGCTTGCACTCATCCTTTTCTCTGTCTCCCTTAGTCCCATTCCATTCTTTCGCGTTCTCGCTATTGTTCCGTCTGTTCCTTTATACGGAATAAAGTATCAAGCGGCCCAACACAATGTACCCCGCCATCGCGTTACCGGTCTTTTTCTCTCTCATTCTCCCATAACATTTCTTTCTCTCGTTGGCACTCGCTTTTCTATTCGCAAATCTTTTCGTTTTTCCTACTCTCCCACCATTCACCCACCCCCACATTCTCTCAACGATTCTCGCAGTTACTCTCTTTCCCTCTCTACCGCATATACACTCGCGTTGTATCTGTGAGCCAACGATCCTATTCAATCTACGATCGTTCGATCTCTCCGCAGTTTTTCCCTCTACGAAACTCTTTCACGCTTCAAATATTTTTCCAATGGTTATTCTTCTTCTTCTTCTTCTTCTTCTTCTTCCTGTGACTCGTTGAATTATTATTGTTTCTTTATTCTTCTTTCTATCTTGTATACTTTTTGTGTTATGAATTCTATGGGATACACTTTACAATTGTTAAAAAATGATTTTAATTCATTTTAATCATATTCGTGTTTCTGCATTCCGAGAGGGTTTTTCTTATAATTATTCCAACGTTTCATAAGTTTCTAAAAATTATCACACATTGCCAGAACGTAGGGGTTCAGTTTTACCCCACGGCGTCGCTCTTCTCGAGATTGCGTTTAATTTTATAGAAGTGTAGAATGCGAGGCAAGATTCAAACTCCAATGTATAGGGTCCATTTAGCCGTTTCCATATATGCACCCGAATACATATTGGTCAGTTAATCAGAATTTTTTTTTTAATTCAATCTCCCCTCCCCCACACATTTTCTCAATTGCTTTCACTTCAGATATTCCTGAATAACTTTGTTCAAATTTTTAATTTCTCCTCTCTTTCACTCACTCACTCCGTCTCTCGCCTATTATGGTATATATATATACACGGCCTACAACGAATTATTATTCACCAATTTTGAATTGTTGGAAAAAGTTTGACGTATTGTTTTTCACGATTGGTGGAAATATTAAATGAAAACTGCCGTGAAAACTTTGATTTATTCTACAATCACATCATATATATTAATTTATTTAATATCCGTAACAGAATTTTTGCCTATTCTCATATGCATACATATTTATATCTTATATAATATATAATACAACTATAGGGCAGTATATAGCAAACGTCTTCTGTGTTTGCTAATAAGACTCTTTTCAGAACACCTGGGTCTTTGAATGCGGGGACGAGATGACAATTCGGTACTAATTTAATGTACGCACTGAATGGCGGCATTAATTAACAGGCAGCATTCAAGCACCGTATAAGAGTCGCCCTCGTCGGTTATTCTTATCTGGTGCCTGGCTTCTTCAAGAAGTATATATACATATACCACTTATTTTTTTTTTCTCAATAGGTATATAGCCTGCTTGGATCTCTCCTTTCATATCTTCTTTCTTCTTTTGCGACTTTTTACCTCATATATATATATATACCTCCTACGCCCCGATAAATATGCATAATACACAGTGAAGCCTTGTTGTATACACACCTTCGACTTTTACATGTTTGTCGGAAAATAAATGACATCGCCAAAAGAGAAACCCTCACGAGAAAAACGAGGAGTTCGAATATGGTGAACAATTTCCATATATCAGGGTTGGAAATATTGAATTTATTGTCACTGTGAAACTAAAATGAGGGAAAATGATAAAAATCATTTCAGGGGTTTGCAAAAATACTTTTTTTTCCACTGTAAAAATTATGTTTAGTTGTTATTATTCATACAACTATTTAAATTTACTCTCCAATTTATTCATTAATATTGCTACAATGCCCAAGTTCTTCTCTATATTCTATACAATGATTTTTAAATTCATTTATTTATTTTTTTTTTTTTTCGTATAACTCGCCACCCCCAAAATCAATCGGGCCTGCGACCTTGAAAGTATCTTGAAGTGATATTGAGTTGAATCCACATTATAAAAAGAGTCTTGTGTACATGTGCGTGCGTGTGCATATATATATAGAGTCGATGTCCAATGATGAGAATCCACAAAGGGATAAGATGGTCCAATGATCGCTCGGTCAAAGATATATATTCGTATACAATGAAAAGCGTATAATGTGAAAATAGCGCAAGGGTCGAGTGATGCTGCGCTAAGGAGTCTGGAGAGAGACGAACAGTGCATACAGGATATATGTATATATATATATATATATTGGTGGCAGGGCGTCGTGGCGGGCACATTCACGTACATCGTCCGTCGCGTGACGTCATCGCATTGTTAGAGGAGCAAGCATTGTAGTCACTATTGTGAGTCTGCGCCATTATTCTAAGACAATCGTCCGACACAATGAGACGGACAAGAGAGGGGAAAAGAGTGGGAGAGCGCATGAGAAAGAGAGAGAGAATGAGTGGAACGGCCGATTCGCCGCCCTCACTCATGTGTAAATGTGTGTGCAGTTAAAACACTTTTATATAAAGATAAACATTCGTATTTGAGTATAACATACATATGGGTTATGCATTAGGGTCGGATCTTTTTGTTTGTTTCCTTTTTTTTTTTTTCATTATATTTTTCACTCACCACGATGACTATTTAATTTTTTCATCCGACCAATTTGGAAACGATATGTAAACATGACGACCAGGATGAGGGAGTGGAAAATCCACTTTGCCTAATGGAAAAAATACTTAATCATCGCATTTGAAATAAATTGGCAATTTTTTGGTTGTGAAATTTTCCAATAGAAGGATAAAAAAAATGTATGAAAAAAATTACAAACTCAATTACTACTCAATAATTTCAATTAATCATATGTAACTATTTAAAAGTGACGACAATAAATAACACTTGAGGAGGGGCGCGAGTTGTCTACTTGTTATAAAGTGTGATTAAGTGGTTATGGCGTAAATGGTCAGACCTCGACGTCTCGTCGGGTGTCAGAACAATTAAAGAGCGATCCTTGAGAAATTGGCGACGGTGAAAGAGGGAGGAGGAGAGAGAGAGAGAGAGAGAGAGAGAGAGAGAGAGAGAGAGAGTGAAAGCGAGATAGCGGAAGCACAAGAGAAAATAGAATGAGTGAAATAGTCAAAGGATGATGAGCAAGGAAGAGTAAGTGAGAAGGAAGGGCTAGGAGACAGTTGGTATATGTATATAGCACAATTGGTGGATTCCTGGCGCTCGAGCAAAGTGCAGGGATACTGCGAGGGGAGTTGGGAGAGCAATGAAAGGAGAACAACAGAAATACTACAGACAATAGATTCGGGGACTCTTGGGCGACTCTGCGGTGATGCGGCCATCTCGCTCTCTCTCTCTCTCTTTCACTTTATCTTGCTCTCTCGCTTCTTCGTATTGTCAACAGCATTGTTGCGCGGTGGTTATTGTGTCCACGCCGATGTTTTGTGACTCGCGCCGATTGTGTTGCTCGCGCTCATCAACTCTCTCATCGTTGTGGCGCATGGTATCCATATATATATATATATATATATTTATATAAGTGACAAAGCGGTGGCGTTGTCGGCCCACACGAGCTTTTAGCTATAACCACTCTCTTGCCAATGGATTTTTTTTTTTTTTATTGTGACCTCCAAGACTCTTTTGACCATGACAATTTTGAGCAATATTTCTTTTCATATATTTATATATGAGGGATATATTCGAGAATTCAGTGCAGATAATGAGAGACGTTATGTGTTTACATGGTGAAAAGAAAAAAAAAATATATTATATGGTACATGTGCTAGGCCTTGTATATTCGTTGGACGTTGCATTTAGTGATAGAACCGCGGCCGTTGAGGACACATCAAGAGGCGCCATAGAAAGCATTGTACTGTCGTGTGGCGTGTAGCGGTAGCATTCACTGGGAATGAATGCGCCCTCTGAAGACACATTCTCAGATATAAGACACAAGAAACATAAAAGAGTTGCTATTATACAAAGCTTAAATAACAACGAGCGATTCACATATACATAGACGTATACATACACATTTATATATATATGTATATACATTTACCTTTCTTCCATGTCTTAATCTTCAGGAAGAATTTCTATAGACTGGTTGTGGTCTTTTAGAATTCAATAAGCTCGTGTAACCTAAGAGTACACTTCTATATACTTGAGGGAGAATAAATTCTCTCTCCTTTTTTCGCGCTCTTTTGTATATACAATATATATATATATATATGTTTTTATTCGCACCGACCGTATGAAAAATGCTAATTACTCATAGTGTATGTATATGAATTCAAGTAGCAGAAACATTTGAGGGGGCTTGGCACTTTTTTGTCGAGTTTTTTGTCTGCCAAACGGGGTAAAAATTGATGGATATAATGATAGTTAAAGTGAATGACATATAGTGTGAGATAATTTTAAATAATCTTTCAATAAATTCAATTTTCAATGGATTTATTTTCATGGTGCAATTTCACAATACGAAACAGCATTTTTATCGAAATAAATATTTTTTTTCATGAATGAATAATAATTTCCAGTTGATATCACTGTGTGTAACTATACGCGAGTGATTTACCGTGTATATGTGAAGAGTAAGTAGTTACAGCCAACGCAAGTCAGCCGTAAAGTAGAAACAGTTCATTGTCGCACACTAGAGCAAGAGTATATACAAAGAAGAAGAAGATGAAGAGACAGGGGTTGAGAGTCTATATATATATATGATGGAGTACATGGGCGGGTTAAAACAACAGGTGTACGGTGGAACCGGGCCGATAGCGTGCGCGCGGGTACTCTCTCTCTCTCTCACTCTCTGTCTCTCGTCCCACACCGCCCTTTAACTCTTCATATATATAGGTATATTAGTGTGTAGATATATATATATATATGTCCATACCAAAACTACCCTCAACACGCTGCGCGCCCGACCCAAAAGCCGATGGTTATGTTAGGGGTCGTGTTCGAACGGGCGGGATGGCGTGTATATATATTGCGGTGTGGTTTTACCCAAACGCCTATAGCACTGAGGTTTTGATCCCTTTGGGGAAAACGATCTTATGCGGAATTGAAAAGTCAATGGACGCTTTTGGTGTTGGGGATCCTTATAACTAATTTGGTCCATCACTGAATTGAGTTGTATTTTTATTTTCAATATTGCACAGTAGTGCAATAGGATGATTAATTTATATACGATTTGGTGTGATGTGATGAAAAGTGCAGGTGTCTACCACTTCCTAACCAGTTTTCATTATTATTATTATTCGTTTTTTTTTTTTCTCTTTCGTTATGAATGAACAAGATAAAACGAAAATTCACATATATTTAGACGATGAAATTCATATCCTGCAAAATGAAATCGTCATGATAATGTGGTATGAATGTACAGAGGTAGTCGAGCGCAAGAGCCATATACATATATACGTTTATTATATATACATATATGTGCATGTGCGAGCACGCGCGCCCTTATTCGACTCTTTTGTCTAGGCGTCCATTCTCTGGCACATTATCAGGCCTATTGTCTCTCACATTGTTACCCCTACCTCGTCATCTCATTGTTTTGCAATTTCCCCCACTTAACCGATAGACCCCCACCCACCTACAATTCCACCATCATTACAATATATATACATGAGGGGTGGGATGTATATATTTAAATAAATACACAACATAAATCTCCATTCACCACACTATCAACTTTTTAGTTTTCATTTATTTACATACAATTTTTTTTATACACGCATGTAAAAGCGACGCAAAATTAAATAATTGATATTATTTAATTTTTGGCTACTCAGTATTAACATTACCTACTGAAATAATAAAAGGAATTCGTTGGCAATAGAAATTTTGGTGAAATAAATTTTGATTTATTATCTCCAGGGATAATTTATTTCATGAGTGTCATTGCAATATTCGTTTAATTAATTTTTTATATTCGAAAGTTATTATGTTTAAAGTGCCTGTGGCCTGATTCATGAATTGTGTGCGAGTAATAAAATATATTGAATTGATATGGTTGGGAAGAATAATTGGTAGCGTTGCAATGGCTGAGACCGCAAAGAACATGCGAATGAATCCATACAAATGTATGGCCCAACCCAAACCAATCCTCCATCACACCGAATATATTTCCGCGGCTTTTAGTCAGTGAATGTGAACCCTTAGAACTTGATAAAATAGACAAAAGCTTTAGCTGACATATATATACTATGTATATTAGAAGTCGTCAAACAATTCATCTATTTCGTCGGGCTGCTTTTACGTGTATGTGTGTTAGTACCAATGGCGGTACAAGTAAATGTATTAAACATATTTATACAATTGTATATACCATGCTATTCTGTATAGCATGCGGTGGGTACTCGATACAATTTCTACCCTTCATCAGTGAAAGTGTGTACTGTGTCATCTCTATTTTGTCAATTAATTATTGACAATTAATTATTTGTAGTTCATTTTCTTTCAATTTCCACTAGGAATATTAGCTGAAGTACCAACTCCATTCATTCATATACGCATTTAATTTGAATCCCTCTTATACTCAACATCCCCCCACTCGCAATCTCTTTCAGTTCATGCTATAGACATATATATTTAATCGCCCCATGAAATTTCTTTAGAGCAATATTATTTTTTTTTTTCCGTCACTCTCGTCTTGCCTCTGATGTGAAATCATTTCACGTGAGGGGAATCAGTGGAGCGTTGACCGATGACAAATGGGAATTACAGTTCTTTGATAGAGCAAAAAAAATTCGTATTTTTTCCCATTCTTACTTTTGATTCGAATCATTTAAAGCTTACATATATACTCGACATTGTGTGTATGTGTTTGTATGGAGCTTTTGAGTCAACGATATAGAGTATATGTGTGTCTGTGTGTGCGCGCATTCGAATTGTGTTTCTCAATGTTGACAAACGAGTGCCAAAGCTGTCAGCAGAGTTAGCGAATGTCGTCTCTATAGTGGAAGGGCGGACTATATACATGTGTATATATATATGAACATATATTTGTACATACCAATATAGTAGCGGAGAACTAAAGTCGGAGGATGCAAGACGCGAAGGGAAAGTGTGCGCGCGAGTTGGATGAGTATATAGTATTGGTGTGGTAACAATGGGTCGCGCGGGGTCGTCACAATGCTGGCTCGCCTGACTTTTCTTTGCGTGTCAAATGAGTGAAAAGCCGCGGGGAGAGTGCATGGGTGTAGCATAAGGGAAAGAGAGAGAGAGAGGGAGTGAGAGCGGGTGGCGGCGGGTGATGGTAGTAGTGGTAGATGGAGAAAAGTAGTGCGGGCGTTCGGGGGTGGTATAGTAGAAAGGACGTGGTACGGTATAGGAGAAGAAAGGGGGGTGGGACCACAGGGTGTGCTCAGGGGGGTATGAAAGGCGCGCTTTGTTTGGAAACAATGCCGATACTCGGCTACATCCTCATCTCCATTCTTCGCCTTGACGCAGTGCCGCAACCAAAAAGGGGTTGTGTGTAGGTATATATGGATGAATGTATGGATGTATAAATGTACATATGTATGTTTGATGTCTATGTGTATATGTCTTTATTCACCTCTGATTAAAGTTATAGGTTATGCATTACAATGTGAAATTATTGACTTTGACGAATGGAAGAGATATAATAATGAATGAAAAACATATCTTTTACTGGGGGGGATAAGACATTTTATTTTTATACGTTCTCATGTACATAAACATCCCTTGCATGGAATATCGTTATCTTGGATTTGGCTTTTATCCATAAATGATCACATGCAAAATATGAATGAAAAAAAAATAATAAAATAATAAATAGTTTGTCAAAATTGTTTTTTTTTTTTTCTTTTTTAAATATATGAAAAGTTTTGCGTTAACCCATTTTGCCCCGTGCTCTCCTTCACAATATACATCGATATAGTGGAGGGATAGAGTTGGTGACGCGGAGGGAAGTGGCAGCTATACGAAAAGCGTCACATAGAAGGAAAAAGCTCATAACAAACTATTGAAACGTCGACGAATGAAAAATCAATGGTTGGGTAGGATGGGGTATGGCCGGTCGAGGCCACCCTCTCTCATGTTGAGGGAGGCAATGTCTATATAGCTACTGCTGCGCCAGGGTGGTTTGGTGAATGGAATATTATTGGGGCATCCTTTCACGCGGACTCGACGGAAGCTAGAAGACCTCATCTGGTGGCTGTATGGCGTTCGCTCCGGCAATGCCGCCTATTGAACCAAAGACTGAATATATGGATACATATATATATGTATGTATATATCTATATATAATATATACAACGACTGTACACAGGCAGGAACTTACACGTTTATTCATGTACGCATTCCTAGATGGAAGAGTGTATATTCTAGGAGCACAGACCGACATCTAGTCACGCATTGGTATAAGTTATATTTATGTGGCCATTTAATATATAACTGAGAGCAAGAGAAAGAGATGTGGCGGGTGAAAAAGGGGGAAGAGGTTGGATTGGTGGTTTGAGGGTGCATTCATATAGGTATATGTATTATATCGTTGTGTGGGTTCTTACATTTCATGATTTATCACACAGCTTTCAGCTTGCTCAAAGCCCTGAAAGCGCGCAGATTGATAAAAGATATAATGGAGGACGCGAAAATAGAGGGACTTGAAACCGATATATATGTATAGGTGATATACCATCATGGGAAAAAGATGGTGGGTGAAAAAGGGGAGTTTGTTGTACAGACACAGTCGTCGTCGTCTTCGTCTTCGTCGTTGTACGATTTTCAAGTTGAATCCTTTCGATATACACATACAAGTTCGTTTCTATTACGTTTATTCACATCAGAAGGAAAGAGCTTCTCTCATTTTACTCGTTGCTCAATGTTATATATCGTATTTGGTTATGTGACCAAGATATATTTTCTACTTTGAATGAGCGGTAATTTCGTTTTCAATTGAGTGGATTATGTGTATATACGATGTCGTTGGACTAACGCGAAAAAACATCACGGGATGTGGATAAAATCTTTTATTCACCCAATATGAACAGAGGGAAATTTTATTTTTAGCGTGTATACATTTTTTCTAATACGATATCTTCTCGATATTTTTGGGAGGAAACACGCCCACAAAATAATTAATTGTTCAAAGAAAACGATGAAAAATAAAAGAATATGCTGAAAAATTGAATATTTTACCCCCAAATGTGCCATTGTCTCCTCAAAAATATTTATTTGCCTGCCAGGGATGATCCTGTGATAGGTAATCAAAGTTTATTACCATCCTTTTGTTTTCGAAATGTGTGTACGAAGATGAGAGACTCGAAATAAAATTCCCCCACAAAACCCATCGATGATGGGGAACAACAGGGAGGGCAAGATAAAAGGTGGGGTGTGGACTTTCTAAGCCACGATAAATTGAAAGGGTAAACCTAACTCATACTCTAGTCACCGGTATTATACAGTCATCAACTCCCTTCATCAGAAGTAGTTAGCATACTTGTGTGTGCAGACTGTGTGTATATGTCTATACACTTTCGTATGAGGACACGCGCGCGCTGTTGTCCTCTCACTCAAATGATTCATAATGATCTCGATAAACTTGCACTATGATAACCGATTTGACATTTCGTATATGTTCGTATCTATTTTGAATGTGAGGGGTGTTGAAATGTGATTTAACCCTTCCTAAGTCCATCTGTTGTCAAACGTAAAGCAATACCACGGGGCTATATAGGCAAACAGGTTTAATCAACTCTATGAATTATGGTACAATGAACATTGCTGCTTCACCAGAATAATATTATAGTTTCGGTTGGAAAAGTGGGGAAGACAGTGATGATAACTAGCAGATAGAATTTATGTCTAATATATATATAAGAATAAAATTAATCAGCAATATATTGAAACACTCGTACATTCACGAAATTGCATTCGCAATGATAATTATAATTGTGGATGACTGATTAGTATTGAGAAAATAAGAGATTAAAGCAAACAATCACCGAATAAAATAAGCAGTCAGATAATGAGAAAAAAAAAAATAAAAAAATAACGTAGCACAACAAATCAAAATATTATCATTGAAATTCATGAACTTGTGTGACACAGTAAAAAGTTATTTAATTAATGGTTGGGTTTGCCGCACATGCACACTCTCATCGTGAATGAGCTTTCAACAGTTTATGGTGTGCGATGGCACGTGGGTTAGGGTGATTACACGGGGGTTTGGCTGTATAATGTTACGGCATCATACATATATAAACGTTGGAAGGGTGAGTTGAGGCATCTGGTATATGCCACTGACTCTGCGGTAGTTGCAACCCATATACGACTTTATATACATACATATATACACACATTAGGCATATACGTATGCATGCATATAGAGGAGTATAGATATACGGGGGAAGGAATGAGAGGGCGTATGGAGAGAGTCAAGATCCAATGATGCGTAAAACCCCCTCGTCGGTGATGGCTCTGCCCCCGTGAAGTCTACATATGTATGTGTCTTGCGACAAGAAAATAAAAAAGAAAAGTCCCGGGTGACAACTTTACTCGCTTCTGATGTTCATACATACGTACACATATATATTCATCCCTCCCGGTAAGGGATGCACGCTTCGAGGCTCTGCCACAATAGCCATCAGATTTTGTTCGTGCACGCTCATCGTGATTGACTTTCATGCATTCTTATATTTTATCATATCGTTTTATTCGTTAATACAATAGGTCTCCTCTCTATTATGTTTAATATATATATACTCTACTTGAAGTGAAAATTCTAATTTAATTCTATCTATTGAAAATATTTCGAGTAATGATCGCGTGAAAAAAAAAGAAAGTATATATATTAAATAATTGCGAATATATATTTGTTAAAGAAGTGAATTGAAAGAAATTTTTCTCTCTCTCTCTCAAGTCCCAGTTTTTGAAAGCACGAAATAATCCAACGAAGAGTAAAACTTGGATGGCAAAGTACAATAGACTGACGTCGTCATATCTGGACTATCTCGCAGTATGGATCTCATTGTGACCGCGGGGCGGCCAAGTCAGCTATTATGTTTATTAAGTTGGCTGGTCGAAAAGGGGTTGGGTTCAATGCGAACCAAGAAGGGAGATGGAAGTTTGTGTAATAGAGGGCGAGAGAAAGGGAGAGAGCGGTAGTGAGGATATAGAGGAGAGGGATGCCGGTGAACGAGCGGTATTCGCGCGCGCTCTCTGTGCTATGAGGGGGTCGGTCGAGGGTTAGGAAGCAGGGATGTATTGTCCCGCGCATTGTCTGCCCCATTGTGTGACATCACGGCCCGATAACTGCCGATAAGGCTGCGACCAAAGCTACGTCCTTGTATATACCCGCGTGTGTGCAGATATAAAAGAAATCATATACACATTGATATATCTCTTAATATATGTTATGGATGTGTGCTGAATTAATTGTCACAAATTTTTCATCAGTTTCGAAAATTTTTATGCACATATTCATTTATAATATAATCTCATCGCAATATTGCTATTAATTAAATTACAATACATGTTACATTATTTCTGTTAATTCTCAATCATTTTTTTTTTTTTTTTCGCAGCCAAACTGCTACCAAATTTTAACAATCAAAATTTTTAATATTACGCCCTACATGGTGGGACAACACCATGTATGTACAACCCAACGTGATAATAATTTATTGTCACGTGATCAACTGACAACCGTGACTTTTTCTATGATCTCTGACGTTTTTATGACAATCAGTTCTTTTCTGGAGGGGGTCTTTGGTACATTGAGGGATGAATGTGGCCGATCCACATTCATCCCTCAATATACATTGAATACAGTAAACTTTTGATCCACCTCCCAACCAAACAAAAATTTGTCCTCTGTATTATTTGTTATATGCGAATACAGAGACACAAAAATAGTGGCGAGAACTCGTTGCAATAAAGAATGATTTGTCGTGTAGTATTTCAAAGTCATAAACGGACATCTTGATAGATAAAGATGAGTCATGAAAAGTGTCGACTCGAGGAATGGAGAATATGGTGGCGGGGATAGTGGCTATAGCGGATAAGACAGAACATTTGAGTGAGACGTATACCGTATACAGTACGAGGAAGCTATGGCAGGCTGGCCGTTTTGTGCGCCAAGCAAAGATGCTTTTGAATCCTTAATTCCCTTTGAAACTCTCATTCTGGCGGGAACGAGCGGTATTATTCGGCTGAATGACGTATTGAGCGAGTTTTGTATGCCATGTAGAGAGACACAGAGTGAGAATAAGAGAGAGTGAGACTGAGGCATCGCGAGTTTATATATACATATATATGTATATAGTACACGGTGGCTCATCTCTTCGTTTTTGTTCTTACTCACTTGCTTCCACTGTCTCTACGATATTGCTCTAAGCATTTTTCTTCGTTTATATATATACAATATATACCCACCTGTTTCAGTTTCTCTCTCACGCGAACATTATGCCATATCACTTCCCTTTTCATTCACTTTTCGCTTTATATTCATTCTACATTCATAGACAAAATAAAATAAAAAAGGACGATGAAGAAGGAGAAGATTTTTCAATGTGCTTTTATTTATATCTCGCTTTGATGAGGAAACGTAAAATAAATAAATACATAGGCACACAGAACTAATTCCATAACAAAAGTTTAATTAGACTGATTGGATTGAATGAAGAATTTTTTTTTTCTATTCATTAAAAAGTAACTTTTTTTTTTTTTTATTTATTCAATTGTCCTCGATGTCATCTTGTATACTCGTTGGTTGTCATAACCGTTTGGAATATAAAAATATGTAGTGCTCCCTGTGCAAAATAGTTCAATATTATTACTCAATAAAGTTGAAATACGTTGAATCAACTATCTATTATAATATTAATAAAACAATACGTATTGTTATTTTAATTATCTAACGCCAGCAATGCTTTATATATATTGTAAACACGACACACTTTTTCTTATGTAATATCTAACAAAATGCAATGCATGTCTTTTTACGTTCCTGCGGATACAATACTGCTTTCCCCAACAATATTTTCTTTTGAAACGTCTTGTGTGTCGCACGACGACAAGGTGTATATATGGTACACGGTGAGAGAAACGAGAGGGATACACATAAATATATATATATATATAAATATACATATAGCCTTGTGCGAATTTACACAGCAGTGGGTGGCAAATGGCAGAAGGGCGCATATTATTTGAAAGGCGCGCGCGTAGATGGTATGGTGGGGTGGGGAATAAAATGGGGTTTCGGGTGGTATATAAGTATACACGCGCGCGTGAAACGCGCGGGAGGGCACCTGCAGTCCATATTCGAGCATTGTGGCACGTTCCATCGCGTTCTCAACTGAACTGAACTCGACTCAACAGTAGAGGACACAATGGGTGGTATGAATAAGTATAACAGACAGACACAGGTAGCTCAGACCGCAGTATGTGAATGAGGAACCCATTTGATAACACGCCTCCACAGCCACCCAGGTCCATTGTGTCGCTTCCTATTCAGCTGCTCTATGCCCTCTCTCTCTCTCTCTCGCTCTCTCTCACATTCCCTCTTTCGTTCTCTATGAGTGTGTGTGTGTGTGTCGCTCTCACTCACTTCCTCCATCATTTCCTGGTCCTGCTTCCCGTTAGTCGTTTCTTTTCTTGCACCCTCGCCTTGTTCGATATTGATGCAAAATTCGCTAAAGTTTTTTTTTTTTTTTTTTTTTTTCGTGCAGGAGAATAAAATTTTTTTTTCTTGCCAAGTTATAGGGGGTTACTCTGTGTACCTTTCATCAGATTACACTATCATGCATGAATGATATGTAAAATTCTCCTATGGAAAATTAATGAGCACGAAACAAGGGTTGATAATAATACGAAGAATGATATTATTCGATTCTTCTTCTTTTTTCTTTTTTTTTCGGAAATTGGAAAATAGTTAAACGAACGAACACTTGATAAAATGATAAAAAAATATGAATAATAGAAAATGTATGTATATATTGAGATTTATAGATGGATGATGAATGGGTAGTGATACATTTTACATGATACATACATAGTGAAAAGAGATATTCGTTTTGGACTCGGACAAGTTCCGGTTCGATTCCAACCAATGACCATTGGAGATTGGTATGCGCGGGAAAAGCGACAGAGGGGACTGAATGTATACAATAATGCTTCGATTTTCGGCAACTCTCGCTCTCTCTTACTCTGGTTATACATTGGATATAGTTATAAATAGCGCGTGTGGCAGTGACTCGGTGCGGATGGACCATCGGTTCGCTTTTACATATACATATTCACCATACATATCTGCAGTTATATAATAAATATATATATACAGAGATATCATACATATATTTGAATTCTCTTGCTTGTTGGCATACTATAAAATGAATATATATATATGTATAACTTTCTATCTGTATATGTGTGTACATGCGATGCAATGAGTATAGGGCGTTGTATACCGGAGTGTACCAATAACAATGAGACAGAGACAAAGCCCAGGTACAATGCTGATGATGTTGAACTCGACTGATTTCGACGATTTTTGGCCTTTGCATGTTCATCGCGCGCGCGCTCTCTTCCCAACAATGATTCCCGCATACGTAATCATCGCTATATGGGCGCACATATATATATATATACGTGGAAGCAATGGTGCACCCGGTTCAGAGGTTCTCACATTCACACAAACATTTTCCCTTTCATCATCATTCATGTGTGTTCCGGCCCATTCATCTATATATTATTTGTTCATTCGCTTTTTGTTTCAAAACTGTCATCATAAAAAGTTCACTGACAAAAAAAAAAAAAAATACGATGATGAGACTTATGTCAGCTATCACAAAACAGTCTCTTCAACGTTATATACCAACATTGTATTGTTTCATCCGGTTTTCTAACTATCAATTCTTTTATTTTTTTTTTTTTTATTTCATCAAGAGGAGAAAAAAAAAAATTTCATTTTCATCAATAAAATTCTGTTGAGCGTGAGCACCCCTGGCTGCACCTGAATAGATACATTGTGCCGAAGCGGCCTATTGACGGGCGATTGTTCCCTTAACAATAACAACAATATCTGAATAGTCGTGCACATCTCGCACGCACGCACTTGCTCGCTCTGTATATGAATTTGTATCTATGTGTGTGCGTGTGTAGCACACTTATGAAAGGCAGAGAATATGAGTGGGAGAATTGATAGTGGTGAAGTGAAAGAGAGGGTGGTGATGGTGAAAGAGTGAGAGAGTAAATGCAGTGGTATACATACGTGCGCGACACAGTAGAATATGGTTTTGAGAGTGAGAGAGAGAGAGAGAGAGAGAGAGAGAGAGTGGATGCATGTGATGATGAGGAGGTAAACGGATGGATTGATGTGTATCGCTCTTCTCGGGATTATGCGTCAAATCGAGCAAACTGTCACGTGTCAGAATTCCATGTATATGATGCAAGTGGTGTATATAGACAGCTGAAAATATTCACATGATATGCATTTGTAGATTGTTCAAATGGGAGTGGTGGGAGAAACAATTACAACAAGACGAAATATATTACTGGGTAAAATTGTACATTGAAAAATTACAGACGGATGAAATTTAATCGAACAAAGTATTTTGGAAAAAATTTAGCAATATTGAAAAATATAAAATTGATACTTTGAGTTTGGAATGTGCTATTGGAATTATTTCAGTTAAGAACACCGAATGAATAGTATAGAGTGGAAGTAGAATGGAGGATAATACTGGAAATAAATACTCTTTGGTTATTGTATAAAAAATGCTTATTTAATGAAACACAATGGTCAATCAGTAATTTCCATTTTTTTTCCTCCAGTATAAATTGAATATAAAAAAAAAAAAAAGGATAAAATATTTGTTCTTTTATCTGTATAATATGAGCTCATATTACATTTCTACGATATAATGTATGAGTTATATGTAATTGACATTGAAAGGAACATGACATTTTTTTGTCGGAAAATAATATGGATGGAAAATTCACCATTCGTTATAAATTAAAGTTATGTTTGCAGCCCGTAACCAGCAGTCTCCCGAATTTTTTTTTTTTTTTCATTTCTTTTTTTTCTTTTTTTTCAGCAGAGACGAATATTATAAAAAACGTAAAATAGTTGATAGACTTCATTAACAATATAATACAAAGAATATACGTTTTAAAATATGCATGCTTCAAGTGTCTCTGGTGGTTTCAACGTTTTGAACAGTTAAATTTTTTTTTAGTACGTATCGTCATGGGTATATCATTATTAAAATTATTTCTTTTTTCATCGGTCAATGTCAGAGCTCGGGATTAAAACTGGCTGCTGCTATGTTTTCTATCACTGTTTGCCTTAAATAGAAATATTTTTTCATATAATCAGTCGCTCCTTATAATTAATATCGCAATCCATGGAATATAAATGGTGATGGTTCACCAAAATCACAATTTTCGCAGTATGTCTGTGAGAAAAAGAGAAATTAATTAATTGAAAATATCATAAAATGACTAATTGAATAATTATCATTGCGATTAAATGAATTGAAACACACCGTGGGATATTCTTCAGTGAGGCCAAATTCACCAAGTCGATGGTACACCGACCTGTTTTCCATAAAATATGCAACATTATTGTTTGGTACTGTCGGTGTCCTCATCTGCCAAAAAGGTGCTCTCAAATTTGCCTCAAGATTAAGTATATCTCTTTTCTCATAAACCACACTCAATTGATTTTCCACACGCGATCCCTGCAATTCCGACTGTTGACATTGTGGCTTGGCAATTTGTTGGCAAGTCTGCGATACCGACGGTAAAATCATACGTTGGTGAAAATTCTCTAATTCACAGAGATCTGCCACTAATAAATGTGGTGGCCTCTTTGCCGGCGTGGAATAACGAACTCTCGGTCGGTAATCGGCTTTGGCATTATTGTTATCGTCTGATGGTGTTTCGGAGCCTGATATAGGCGATAATGATGGAGTTAGGATATCTGTGATTGTTGTTAAACTACTTATGCCGCTCGAATCACTCCGTGTGCTTGGTGATATTGGTTGATCAGACGGTGATACATCAGACCCGCACAATCTACGATGAACAGCATGAAATTGATGAATGTCCAGGCCCGAAAGTGGTATCGCCAATGTTAGTGCCATTTTTGCCTCCTATCAAACAGAAGTAAAAAAAAAAAAAAACTACACTGATTTGAGAGAATCATTGTCCCAATTTTGAAAAATTAACCGTCACGAAAATTCACACAATTGTTGTAATTAAAATTTATTTATTTGGTCCACATAAACGTATTATTTAGCAAATATCTCGATAGTTTGATAATTGTGAGTCAATTAGGATTTATACGTACTGATTGAATGATGTTATTGTCGCTGGAAATCACGAAAGAATTCACAGCACGTTCAGTATCACAGAAGTTTGATGTTTATTAGTGGCACACACAGTCCCTTGCGACGATTGTCAGGCAACTAACTGATAGGCAATGGTCACATTCGTGAAATGCCTTGAAAATATATAATAGCACAGGTCTCATCGGAGTTTGTGTGATTGTATATGCCTATAATTTGACATCATGATATAGCATTGTTTCAAGAAATCTATTCAATAAGCCTTTTCCCAATTTACATACATGTTTCTATCTCTATTATTTATTTTCGTTGAAATAAGTGATTTGTGTATTTTGAAACAGGGCTATTATTATTTGAATGGATGTGCCTCGCAATTCAAACTTAATCCCCACAAAAAAAAAATTATTGTAGTAACGACCAACACAGTGTTATGATAATGTCGGTTTTTGAAGTTGTTGATAATGTAGATATTTGCATTATATACGAGTCCAACCGATGATTGTCGCGTCGGTTACAGATTCCTATCACCAAAGATGCAGAAAACTGATGTCTCGATGGCGCACTCGTTCCCAGCCTCGGTGAGGTTCATGGTTTCTTTCAACAGGGGTAGTTTTCGACATTTCAATCGAATTTTTGTATTATCGTGGTCTTTGCGACTGTCCAAAAATAAATTCAAATGCTTCCAAATATGGGCATATTCATTCCTCAGTTCTGCCTATGACAAAATCAAATTTCTAATCTTCGATAATATTTAATTGTTTTGAAACTATTATTCAAACAAAGACTGCAGTGTATCTGGTAGTAATATATATTTTTATTTCAATATCAGATGAGTGAAGACGAATAAATGAAGATGCGTGAAAATATAAAAATTTTAAATTGAGAGTTGCATCATGGTAAATTGGTAGAGTGGGCACACGAGCGCTCAAGCGAGAATAAGAGAGAGAAAGAGTAAAAAGCGTCCGATTCGCGCGTCCTCTTGTCGACCCATCCGGTGGCCTTAGCAACGCACATGCGCCTCGAAACCCTGCAACGTTTCTCTCCGCTTACGCTCTCTCGCGAGTGGTTGGGGATTGGCCCTGGAGTAACACCCCCTCATAATGGGTTCACCCGCCCGAGCAAGAGCAAACGAGAGTAACTGGGATAGACATATCGGGTATATACGCTGGCAAGATGAGGAAACGCGAGGCATGATGACGAGGCGAGAGAGGAATGGAGACGAAAGCAGCCAACGGAAGCCATATTGATTTCCCTATGTTTCCCCCGTGTTGTTACTATAGCGCCCAGTGAGGGCGCGACGGCAGCACCACTAGTAGCTTATATATACGAGGAAAAAAGAGAGACAAATAGAATGGTCGTGCAACCCTTCATCCCTCATTCGCTGAAACTTTTTTTCGCGCTGATGAAAACTTGCAACAGCTTGTCTGAATATCATCAACGTTTCCAACAGTATTCAATTTTTATTATTTCACCTTTATTTTTTTGTTTTTATTCGATGTTCTCCACAATTATTGTATGAATCGAAGAAAAATCAAACCACTGATACTGCAATGCTAGCCAGAGCTCCAGTTTTTCTTCAAGAATTTCCATTTTCTATTCAACTCCCCTTCACTGAAGTTATCAACCTACTTTCAAATTTTTTTTCATATGAATATCTATATATATATATATATATATATATATCAAGTATCGAAAACAATTTTCAATTCCTCAGTCCAGTTATAGAATTACTCCCATTCTAATATTACCATGAAATCGTTATATACATTTAACTCGCGATGGTTCCTGATGCGTGGGCGAGATGTCCAAGTCCATGGCGAGGAGGAATAAGCTTACTCGTAATCGTTTTGGACTTCAGTCCGGGAACACCTGGGTGGTCCATGCACGCTATATTCCGCGCATCAGCTGCGGTACTTCCCAGAGGTTCGTGTTTGTCCCCTTCATATCATAATTCGTTCTCTCTCAGTTATTTCTGTTCGCATCACTGGTGAACCCTCTCGCTCTCTACCGGACCGGGGGATGTATATACAAAGTATAAGAGGGTGAGAGAGAGATAGTGATGGTGTGAGGGAGAGAGAGAGAGAGGGATAGAGAGAAAGGGAAGAGTGAGAAGGAGGAAAAATCGCGTGGTTGTTACCTAGTGATGCATGGCTCAGTAATAGCTACAATACAACCAGCTTACAAGAGGGGTTCCGCTTCCATCCATTGCGCTGAGGCCGACTTGAGATTTATTGCCCTCGTGCGGATTGTGGATTCCCAGATTCCCGGTTTGTCCTTATAAATGGCACCCTATTAATTGACCCCACTCACGAGGGCGCGATGGAGAAAAAAAAAACAACAAACCTATGTAGACAAGAACGAGATATAGAGGTTGCTTAACTAAAGGGTGACTCGATAACGAACATTAATACTCTTAATGGCGTGTATATGCATCACATCTTTTGGGTCTTCCCCATATATTTATTGACGAACAAATGCGTTTAGGGGATGAAAATTAGTTTAATGTCAAAACAATATGACGAGACACGCAATTATTATTTTTTTTTATATGGTGGAAAAATAGTTCGATTAGGATGCACAGAGGGTTGGAATAACATTTTTACATGCGTTTCAAAGTGGATTTGGTAATTGATTGGAAGCCATATGTTCTAATAATTTATCACTGTTATTTTCGGGATGTTGATGTATACATGAATGTTATGATGTTTGGAATATACTGGAGGCGACATTTAGTTACAAAAATAAATACTAGAATAAAAATTTATTTCTTGGTGCTGAAAATAATTTACAATAATATATGGCAGCTAATCCTACAGGTGACTTTTATTAATATGTAAAGTATCAGTGTGGTATATGAAGGTGACGATGCGACTATGAAGCATTGTCATGTCCCCAGGCGTATTATACGTTGAGACGATAATGAAACGTCCACG
Organism: Zele albiditarsus; assembly: GCA_958496275.1. Taxonomy (NCBI): domain Eukaryota; kingdom Metazoa; phylum Arthropoda; class Insecta; order Hymenoptera; family Braconidae; genus Zele; species Zele albiditarsus. Next base: position 10,687,946 of record OY292413.1, on the reverse strand, counting down.
AATTCGTGCGGGTATTTGTATATAGAAAGAGAATTACGTATACATGTTAAGGCATTGGGGCTACCGCACGTCGTAATAATTTTACGGTGGCCAATGTGGATATGATGAAGTGGACATTGGGGATAGCTATGACCACCCGTCGATGTAATATCGGCCTTTATTAGGCCTTTATTACACTCCATTTTACATCGCCAAAATGCCCTACATATCCCAGCCATTCTGAGACGTATTGTGTATCAATATTTTATATTCATATATAAATATCTAGACGAAAGTATTATCGACAATTGAACGTATACAGTTTGTAGGATATTGGTGGTATAGTATATATACAGAATGTGGATGGTGAAGTTGAAGCGCAAATTAGACGTCTGCTCATCGTCCTCATATATAGCACGAGAGAGTATTACATGTATACATATATAGAGAAGACGTTCACTCGTTTGCGAATGAGAGAGGCGAGACAATCTCGCAATCCCACGAAACAAGGCACTTGAATGCGTTCACGCTCGACTTGATCCGTAGCCGGCTCAACGGACGAGAGCGTTTGTACAAACGGAGCTACCAGATGTCGATCTGAATATTTTACCCTCTCGTTGACGAGATCGACGAAACAAAAAGAAAATATATATATATAAATAAAATTGTGAGAAAGAATACGTTGACAAGAGAATGTAAAAGAAAAATATCATTTCAATCGGTGGAAAATATTTTTTTGTTTGTCCTGTAATGGGTATACAAAAAATGATATATTAAACAAAATTATATATCTGTTGATAATAATTATTTTTATCAATCGAATTTATTTTTATTAAATTCAACATCATTTGCAATTTATTTTCTCTTCATTCTGTTATCTCTATGAAAACCGAAGGATAGGAAAAAATAAAAAAAAAAAAACATCGAGAGCAACTGAGTGAAGAAACGAGAGAGAAACACGCGCTAATCCACAACGCGTATGTTATACATACTAGTGTAGAATATAGCGATGGCGGAATACGTATAGTTGTGAACCCTCCGATATATAGGCGGGATTATCACGGGGGTATCATATGGGACCTCTTGAGTATGAGAGAGGAGGCAAAAAAGAGAGAGAAAGATGTTGCGAGGGGGCGAAAGAGAGTTAGGTTCATGGTTATACCGGTAAAGTGGGGCTCGTGGGGTTGCGCGGAGCGGAGTACCGCCAAATCCACCGCAAATGCTCTTGAGTACTTCTTGGTCGGACGTGAGCGCAAGGGCGCAACGAGAGCACGTGGTACTTGAACTAGTTGGGGACCACCGAGTGGCTTGGTTGGTTGGTTGCCGCGTAGTATAGCAGACGTTACTAAAGTGCAAGCCAGCGAGAGCGAGTTGAGGGCTAAAAATAAAGACGATGTGAAAAAAAATTGGAAAAAAAAAAAACGATGGAAAAAAATAGCTAGAATATATGGAGGATGAATAAAGGCACAAGACAAGACTACTCATATAGAAAACCTAGAAAAATTTATGTAGAGAATAGTGGAGCAAAAAGAGCCATCTCAACTTTGACGCAAATTCGTTGTGCAGAAAATAAACGAATAATGAATACTATGAATTAAATTATATTCAATCGCCGACCAACATCACCTTGATGTCCTCTCTAAAAATCCAAAAATACAATAAAATAAATACTATAATATTTATTCGTCTGGTTTTCTCGTACAAAATTTTTCTGTACGGTTTATTATATGAATAAAAAGTACATGAGCTCTTTGTATACGTTTACAAGTAGGTGTGAAACGATTACAAAACATCACGTAACTTTTCCCGTATTGGGATGCAAAATCTATTTACATTTCACATCACAATTGGGTAACAACTGCGCAGCGAACTTGTATAACTTCAACTGCAATGAAATACCGCTTCTATTAATTTCATACGTTCATGTAGAAATTTCCGTGTTGCATTTTGAAATGTTAGAAAAATTAAAAATAAACGCTTTATATTAAAGATGTTTGTGCCCATTCGTAAAGTAAAATTTCACAAACAAATGTGAAAATACTTTTTCACATTTGTTTGTGAAATTTTGAATTTTTTTCTTTCTTTATTATTTTTCTCTTGCACTTTTCTGTATCATCTCGATAAGGGAGTGTTCGGGCAAAAGCCCGCCCGGCCATAGCCGTGAGGTGGACAGTATATATCCTTGTTGTATACACATATATACATATGTGCCCAAAGCTTGCAGCTACGCAAGCGTGTACTCAAAAGCGTATGTATGTTTGCCTCGTGGCCCATGTACAGTCTTTACATGGTAGCCAGGTAAATAGCAGACTCTATATACATACATTCTATGTATATAAAATACATATGTGCGCTCAGACTATGTACATATACTGTGCAGAGTGTATATACATAAGGGATATATTCGCAGGGACGTGGTATCGCTCTGACGTTCCAACGAGAGGGGTTGCGAAACGCGAGTGGGTGAGAGAGAAAATGGATGAGGAAGAGGAGGAGGGCAAAGTGCGAGGGGAGTTGGTACTGGATGTAACAAAATCAATAGAGGGGTGGCGCGCGCGAAGAGTCGCGGGAACTTCGGTGAAGGCGGGGGTGAATGCTACCCCTCGCGCGTGCGCTATAAATTCGCGATACCACCCCCTTCTGTTGAGGCGACGGACTGCGATGGAGAGTACTCCGTTTCTGTACCACCCAACATTCTCTCCACAGTCTTGTTCTTTTTTTTTTTCTTTTTTTTTTTACATTTTTCTTCTTCTCAGTCTTTTTTTATTTTTCGAGGAAAAAAAAAAAAGAATTAAGTAATTTTCACAGAGCAATTATATTTTATATAAATTTATCATTGATAATTGTATTGGATAATTGTGTTTTTATATATGATTTTTTTTTTTAACAAAAATGGTGTGGATGAGATAGATGTGGAATTAATTATTGCAAAAACTCCACAATGATAAATGGGTGCATCAATATACAACAGTTTATACCCTACAGTACATGCTAATGAATTCTCTTTTACGAATGAATGACGAAAAGAAACAATTATGAGAACATTTTTCCTAAAATGTTTGCGTTATGATATGCACGAGATATTTTTTTATACTGCATTCCCTTTATGCACGCTTTTTCTTTCTTTCATTTATTCATTTTTACAGTTTTTTCCATTCCACGAAATATGAAAAATATTATTCATTTCCCGATTATATTTATATAATTGCACCATTAGTGATAATACACTATGATGAGATTTTTTTATTATAATTTATTTCAAAGATGTTGTGTATAAAATAAATGGTGGAACAGTTATCGAGTGAATTGGGGAATGACAAGTGCTGCCATCCCTTGCATATGCTGGTTATAATTGATTTTACTATATATCGAAAGTTTCTCTGTTATAATAAACACGTGTAACCAAAATTAATTTACACATTCATAATATATGTAATGCAGATTGTTGTATAAATTATTGTAATTGGTTTGAAACGCCCAAAAATAAGTGCGTTGATTATTTATATATAGAAAGTCCTTTAGGGCGTGTTGTATTCCTTATACACGTACATATATGCAATCACCCATATGGTCCTTACACACTCCATTATTTAATAGAAGAGCAGGGGGGTGTGCAAAACGTATTTAGTGTTCTGGGACAAATGTCTTGATTTGCACTTGGTACCCATATTATATATGAAGTGGAGGGGTTTTGTGAATTCGAGGGCTCGTGGTAAATGCATTAGCCTCCTGCCTAAATGTTTTCCCAACTTGTCCTTTAGTTTGCGCATTTCTATATACACACATATACACTAAGGCGTATTTGTTTTTATTACGACAATACAAAAAAAAAAAAAATCAAGGGCTCGAATTAAGTAAATATTACTCGAATATTGGAGTTGAAAGAAAATATGCAGATAAAAATGCTAAGATATATATAATCCTCATTCATCATTAACTATCTGCGCGTCTCGTTCCCTCAAGTTTTTCTTCTTCTCTCTTGTTTTTCCGTTCATTAAAGTAAACATCGAAATGAGATTTAAATCGAGTGTATATTGCTCCGTAAATATCTATGTATATTATATATCGGAATTCTTTGAAATGTATTATGAGAAGAAAAAAATAAGAAAAAAATAAGAAAAAAAAAAAACAAGATGAAGATGTGAAAGCGATTGGAGAGTGGATAAAAAAGTGGACGAGATTGACATACACTCGAGATAGAGAAGGAAACGATGAGGGCGAAGAGGAATATATAGAACTAAATGGGAGGGGTTGGTACCCTCTCGGACAAAGAGCGACAGAACCTCTTTGTTCTCGCGGCTCAACGGCTTCGTTCGTAACCGCGATGTTTTGTCAAGGTCATTCATTCACACAACCACTCTCTCTCTCTCTCTCTCGCTCTCTCTCGCTCTCTCTCACCATTTCCTCCCTAGGCATTTTTTTTTTTTTTTTTCTGACGCTTATCTCAACTATTGTTACAAAAGCGTCACTAAATATACCTAAATCGCTGCAAACAAAGAAGCAGGAGGAAAAAAAAAAAAATGAAATAAATATACAATTACAGATGTAATTGTGAGAAATTAATATTACGCCATTGATAAACTCGTAAATAAAATTGTATCGTTTTCACTTATATCATCAGTCAATAAAAATGTGTCGTTTCTATTGTTAATCGATGAAAGAATTATATAATAAAGTGAGAACGTGCGCGCACGATTTCAATATACCACCCAACGTTTTTATAAACTGGAAAGAGAAGAAAAAAAAAAAGGCAATAAAGAAAGAAGCGTGTATAATCATATATATATAAGAGGGAGGCCGATAAATTTCTTCACGATGTCGTTTTGACTTTAAAAATTTTTTTTGAGTCGCGTGGCCACACTCCCGTCTTTTTCACTCAAGAGAGGGACATATAAGGGACAATGGAGAATCACCTCGAGGAATACGATAGGTATGCACGACAATGGAAATAAAGATTGAGGAGAGAGAAAGAAATATATAAAAATATATATATATATATATATATTTAAAGAATAGTAACAGAGAATTTTTAGGAAGAGTGTATGGATTTGCCAGGTGCTATAGACACGCGCGCTCGACTATGGGGTGTATCTACCTCATCACGATCAAACGATCACTGGAGTTACGTGACTCGTATGATTCAGTAGCTTATTATATATATATATATATATATATATATATATATATATGTATATGTATGAAGGTCTTGGATGAAACTTGTAAGAAGTATAGTGAGGACCAAGTGAGTCCAGGTGCAGTGATAAATATTTAAGAATACTATAGATTTTTTTTAGATATTTTTGTTTTATCGACGAAATTGATTGACTATTTGGCTCTTCATATAAATGTTGGATCTATACATTTTTGCTTGAACAATTCTGGGAATTTACATGTATCTGTATATATATATATATATATATGGAGAAGGCCGGAAATATAAATCTGCAGGTGAGACTGCAATTATCGTCACATTCAGGTGAGTTTGTTAGGAGACTTATATATCGTTACACGACAGTGTGGCTACCAGGAAAAAGAGACCGTGGTCTTTTTTTTTTTTTTTCTCAAAACTTTTGGCATCGTCAACGTGTGACCGCCCGCTGAGGAATTGACTGGTGGCATCCGGTACCTCTTGCTCTCTCTCACTCTCTCTCACTTCTCTCTCTCCCTTTTCCCCATACACATAACACAAGTACTGGTCCATGACAAAGAGTCTTTTTTTATGTTTAAAAGACCGCGACACTCCTCGACATTTAGAGGAGAGAAAAAAAATGCGTTAGAGAGAAAAGAAATGTTTTCGAGATTAAAGTGCAGTTGGACAATGTTTTTTTTTTTTTTTTTCCATTTTTTACATCGTTTTCATTGTGATGACATTTTTTCTAAGTAGTCCCACCACAGTTGGTGTGTATCCAGAGCTAATGAGAATTTACATTATTCAATTGAATGTTAGAAAAAAAGAAATTAAAGTCAATGACAGAGTTTACGTTGATTTGGAATTTTTTATTGATTTTATTCCAAATAAATTTTAAGTTAAAAATATTTTAAACTTTTGGAACTTATACGGTATTGATTTAAATGATTTTTTTTTTCTGGGTATAGACATACATATATTATATTATATTATACCAAAAACATCCATCACTCCTTTGTAATTTTCGGCTCCTGAACCAAAAATGACACCTGGCTGTTCCACTCCCTCGCCTCCGCCCCCTCAATCATTCGAAAACTACACCTTTGGGGTCACATGTCACCTTCGGGTCTCTCTCCTTGACGTCACAACGAATACAGCACGCTGTGGAAAATAAACAGAGGCTATATCCTCACTTTTTCTCTTTCTTCGTACATACCCGATCATTTTCCATTCATCATCTCTTGGTCGTTTGACTGAGGGGGAGAAAAAAAAAAATAAAAGAAACTTGAGGAATAAATACCCAAAGATATTTCAATATCATTCATATTCTCACATGACAAATTTTTAAATACCCAATTCCCTAATCGATTTACTCACATTACAATGCAAATATTTCAATCACATTTGCGTGTGTGGCTGTGTAGGTATATATACTGTAAATTGGGTTGGATAAATGTTAAACGTTGCATGAGATGTGTATTTCGCTTTTAGAGGAACATTAACTGGCATATTTTACGCGCGCCTGAGCAATCAAGATGCGTATTAAAATATCAAGCATTCATATATACTTTCGAGCTGGTTGACATATACATGTATGTATGAATTGTTATGTTGACATTGTACATTGTATGTGCGGTTGAAATCCGAATGACGCTATGCGTTTCCCTTTCGCTTGTCGGCATCAAAGGATCGAGAGTCACCACGTCGGCATTGTGCTGAAGCAGTCGAGAGGTGATGCGTCGTCAACTTTCGTGGCCGGTTAGTCGTCCGTGTCGTATATAAAAAAGCATCTTTACCCTATATCAAAATAAGAAGAAAAAAATTTATATATCCATACACGAGTATATGAATTGCAAAAGAAGAAAAGGAACAAGAGAGAGAGAGATCTACCAGTTGATATATATATATATATATATATATTCAGCGACTATATATAATATATATATATATACACTTGATAAACAATCTCTCACTTGGCGTACAGTATAAGTATTTTTTTACTCGTGAATTTTCACTCGTAAACCAGAGTTCTTATTTTTTTTACGTCCACGCGTTCACATTCAAGAGAGTTCATTTCAAGTATTACAATGACAAAAACATCGTGGAGTAAATACGATAAGTATGTCCATAGATATTTTTTGCTGGTTAGTGAACAAAAAAAATAAATGATAGAAGAGAATAAAGAGGAAAAAGGTAAAGGTAAAGAAAAAGAAATGAAGAAAAGAAACGAGAGGTGCAAA